>JARQOC010000002.1:72511063-73843563 GCA_033576535.1 Allobates femoralis | reverse complement strand
ACTTGCCGCACCTGCCGCAAGTCGTTCTATACTTTCTATGGGGATTACCGCAAGCGCGCCGCAAGTGCTCGCACTGAGCCAGCGAGTCAATATGCGGCGCGATTGCGGTAATCCTTATGGGAATTACCGCAAGCGCGCCGCAAGTGCTCGCACTGAGCCAGCGAGTCAATATGCGGCGCGATTGCGGTAATCCACAGGGACACTGGGGTACAAAGTCACAGGGGCACAGGGGCACTTTGGCACAGGGGCACTGGGGCACAGGCACACAGTCTCCAAAGCACTGTGTCAGCATGTGCTGACAGCAGCTGCTTCGGAGCGGGAGGCACAGGGGCACTGAGGCACAGGGGCACAGGGGATGGCGGGGGTGACAGGGGCACAGGGGGCACTTGGGCACAGGGGCATTGGGGCACAGGGGCACAGGCTGCGGAGCACTGTATCAACATGTGCTGACAGCAGCTGCTTCGGAGCGGGAGGCACAGGGGCACAGGGACACTGAGGCACAGGGCACAGGGGCACAGAAGGCACTGAGGCACAGGGGCACAGGGGCACAGGAGGCACTGAGGCACAGGGCACAGGGGCACAGGAGGCACTGAGGCACAGGGGCACAGGGACACTGAGGCACAGGGCACAGGGGCACAGGAGGCACTGAGGCACAGGGGCACAGGGGCACAGGAGGCACTGAGGCACAGGGCACAGGGACACTGAGGCACAGGGCACAGGGGCACAGGAGGCACTGAGGCACAGGGGCACAGGGACACTGAGGCACAGGGCACAGGGGCACAGAAGGCACTGAGGCACAGGGGCACAGGGGCACAGGAGGCACTGAGGCACAGGGCACAGGGGCACAGGAGGCACTGAGGCACAGGGGCACAGGGACACTGAGGCACAGGGCACAGGGGCACAGGGACACTGAGGCACAGGGCACAGGGGCACAGAAGGCACTGAGGCACAGGGGCACAGGGGCACAGGAGGCACTGAGGCACAGGGCACAGGGGCACAGGAGGCACTGAGGCACAGGGGCACAGGGACACTGAGGCACAGGGCACAGGGGCACAGGAGGCACTGAGGCACAGGGGCACAGGGGCACAGGAGGCACTGAGGCACAGGGCACAGGGGCACAGGAGGCACTGAGGCACAGGGGCACAGGGACACTGAGGCACAGGGCACAGGGGCACAGGAGGCACTGAGGCACAGGGGCACAGGGACACTGAGGCACAGGGCACAGGGGCACAGAAGGCACTGAGGCACAGGGGCACAGGGGCACAGGAGGCACTGAGGCACAGGGCACAGGGGCACAGGAGGCACTGAGGCACAGGGGCACAGGGGCACAGGAGGCACTGAGGCACAGGGCACAGGGGCACAGGAGGCACTGAGGCACAGGGGCACAGGGCGGCTGAGGTAGCGACTCGCAATGGCCTCGCGGCCATTGCTCGCGCTACCTCAGCGGTACATCGCTAAATTTGTGGCCGAGCCTCTGGTTCTATTTTCGGCCACCGACTCGCAATGGCCGCTTCGCGGCCATTGTTCGTGCGTGGTGACGTCAGCGGCTCGCAATGGCCGCTACGCGGCCAATGCTTCGCCGTGATGACGTCACAGAGTGTGACATATCCACGGCACGTTGTCGGGGTCCGACACGAAAACGTCTTAGACAATTATATAGTAGATACCAGGATGTTCTAATGCTGAATAGTATAATATTTGCATATTATGTATCCGTGATCCCACAATCTATGGGCACCTGATAACCCCCCTAAAGATTTTAGAGAAGGATTATAATTACGCCTGAATACAACAGGAAGGAGAAGTTTTTTTTATGTTACCCCTCTTTCCTTTTTCCCATAAGCCTCCTATATATCTCTATATTACAGGTTCTCCCCTTTAGCCTATAGGTGATACTATCAAATGTTACAATATTTCATCAGTTACCCCTTCAAAATACTACAAGTGTATTGAATAGCAGTTTCTTATACAATTGATGTCACTTATTTTATATAGGAGGCCATATAATCCTTGTCTACGATCATGATATCAGGTTAGTTAGCCAACACCTGCTTATCTGTCTGGATCTTGAAGCCCAACAGGATTTTAGCCTTTTCATTTTCCCCCACTTTTTCTGGGGTCTCCCACCTGGCTAAGCCCATACGCTGTACAGATGTTTCTGTATACAATTTCCACTACTTGGTTCTGGCATTCGGTATACGTTGTTCCTGCATTCTGCATCCTGCCAGTATGTGTTGGACTGTTTCTGAGGTTACTTTGCATAGTCTGCACCTTGAGTCTTGTCTTCTATGGATCCAGTACTTAGCGCCTACTCTTGTGCCACTATGATTAGTGACTCTGACTGTCCTGGAAGCCAGCTTTCTTCAACCATTGATTGGATTTATGCATGTCAGCCACATGCATTATCTGTGGATGGTACATTCCATGCAGCGGCATGTCTTGCGGCATGTCTTGCCCTGGCACTTCATGTCCCTGTTCTTCCTTCCAGGACAGTTGTTGCTGCCTTAGGCTTTCCCTTAGCTTCTCATCTTTTGGTGCCAATTTTCCGATGTATTCCTTTATACGTCTTGTTCCATGATGGTGCTGACATGCTCGCCAGGACCGTGGGGTACTCGGAATTGAGTCGGGAGTTCTTTGGGGAGGTCATGGGGTCCTGACCTGGTTCCGTGGCCCTGGTTGTGTCAATAAACAAGGGAATATTTTATGGGAAATTAATTTGTGATGCCATCCGTGAGTTTTGGCAATTCGGATGGATGGCTGACGCTGTGGTCAGATCCTCTGGGGCTGTTGGTAACACAGCTGGGATGGTTCTGCTTTCCACTGCTAAAGCAGAGGACCACAGGTCAGTTTACACAGTCTATGCAGGGTATAGGGAACGGTGGGGTGCAGGACTAAGGGCGTGGTAAATGACTGAAGAACACAATGATGAAAATTTACTTTACCTTTACTTGATGGTTATTGTTGCAGACTGGATAACTTGTAACAGATGGTAATGGAGGTCCGCACTAGCATCTCCCGGCTGCTCGCAGTGGAAGTACCATAACCGCCATATTGGAACACCCAAGTTATGGATATTCTGATATGGTGGCCGGGATTGAAATCCCTCGCCAAGCCGTGCGAGACAACGACCTCAATACTACGCCCTAGAGTGACAGGGTCCCAACGACCGCCATATCGTTGCTGCATTGCTGGTGAGATCTGACTGTTTGACATCTCACCAGCGACCATGCAGTGACAGTCCAGCGATCCCTACCAGGTCGTATCGTTGTCGGGATCGCTGGAGCATTGCCAAGTTTGACAGTACCTTTCTGATCGCTCATTGCATTATTCTTAAATCTTCATAAATAAACTACATACATATTCTAGAATACCCGATGTGTTAGAATCGGGCCACCATCTAGTAATGTATAATAATAAAATACAATACAATGAAATGATAAAATACAATACAGACAATGTGAAACAATACAAATATAATACAATACAGACAATATAAGACAAAAAAAATATACATTACTGAGACCATTAGGAGTGAGGTCCCTGCCTGCAAGCTTACAAGCTATGAGGAAATAGGGGAGACACAAAAGGTGATAGTAACAAATGCCATTATATATGGTCCAGCCATCTACTTATATAATCGGGAGTTTGGAATTCGGGCACTGTAGCCGAATCCCAGACTCCTTTGCACCACTGCGAGCGATGACGCATAGCGTCATCGCGAGCCGCAGCCGCACTGCAGTCTCCGCCGCCCACCCGTCCGCGCCGCCGCCGCCTCCGCAAGGTCACCGCTGCCCCTCGCTGCTCTAGCACCGCTGGGGCCTCGGTGACGCCATGCAGCTGGAGGAGCACTGTCCTTGTGGCGACATGTAATATCCAAGATGGCGGCAAAATCTCGCGAGATTTGCCGCCATCTTGGATATTACACGTCGCCGCAGAGACTCCGCTATCCCACCAACATAGCGCCGAGGTGACCGCCCAGCGCCCCTCGGGAGATCAGCCGCTCTTGCGCACAAGCCGCTGATCTCCCGCCGCATATGCCGGTCAGTATCGCCGCTGCCGCCCACTCTCACCCGGCCGCTCCGCACTTACCCCTCCCCGCTCTGCTGACTGCACAAATACTTTCTTTTTCGAGCCGGTCATGTGACAGGCCCTCTGTGATGTCACATTAGCCCGCCCTGTCACATGACCGGCTTCAATGCCACTCCAAGGAATACAGAGAGCAGAGGACAGGGGGACAGGGGCACACATGACTGGGGGATAAAGAACTGTGCCAGAGGACAGGGGGACACAACAGGGGCAGAGGACAAGGGGACACAGAACAGGGGTAGAAGACAGGGGCACACAGGACAGAGGGACACAACAGGGGCAGAGGACAGGGGCACACAGGACATGGGGACACAACAGGGGCAGAGGACAAGGGGGCACAGAACAGGGTTAGAAGACAGGGGCACACAGGACAGAGGGAAACAACAGGGGCAAAGGACAGGGCCACACAGAACAGGGGCACACAGTACAGGGGCACACAGGAAAAGGCCACACAGAACAAGGGCACACAGCACAGGGGCACACAGAACAGGGGCACACAGAACAGAGGCACACAGGACAGGGGGACACCGGACAGGGGCACACAGGACAAGACGACACACAACAGGGGCAGAGGACTCTGCCACACAGGACAGGGGCAGAGGACAGGGGGACACAACAGGGGCAAAGGACAGGGGAACACACAACAGGGGCACACAGGACAGAGGGACACAGAACAGAGGCAGAGGACAGGGGGACACCGCACAGGGGCACACAGGACAGGGGGACACCGGACAAGGGCACACAGGACAGGAGGACATAGAACAGGGCCAGAGGACTCACGCACACAGGATAGGGGCAGAGGACAGGGGGACACAACAGGGGCAGAGGACAGGAGCACACAATTATATAACTAGATGTACATATACAGTTTATACACATATCTACTTATATAAATCGAGAGTTTGAAATTCGGACACTATAGCCGAATCCCAAAATCCTTGACCTACTGCGAGCGATGACGCGATAGCGTCATCGCGAGCCGCAGCCGCACTAACTCACACCGCCGCCATCCTGCCAACCGCCGTCGGCCCCGCCGCCAGCGCCTCATCGCGAGCGCCCTCCGCGAGGTCTACGCTGCCCAGATGCCGCTGGTGCCTTCCGCCCCTCCCCGCTCTCTCACTGCTAGCGCCTCGGTGTCGCCATGCTGCTGCTATAGCGGTGTAGGGGCTGTGGGCCGGTGCCGGGAGCCAGTGACGCTGGCCAATAGGAGTCAACGGGGGTGTCAGGCTGCAAAGCCTAACATGCTCCGCTCACTCCCATTGGCCGCTGCCCCTGCAAGCGGATTGTGCGCTCTTTTCTAAACACAGGACGCCCATCCCATTGCCCAGTACTCCGTGTCCTGGACCAATCGGATGGCCGTCCTCTCTTTACCACACAATGCCCAATCCACTCCTTCCCCTCAGGTCACATGTGTCACCTGAGGGGAGGGACTGATCCCTCTCTGCAGCCCCCACCCCGCCGCAGAGGACAATGCCGGGGCTACGATCACCCCCAGCACGCAGCCACGTCCTGCCGCCGAGCGCTCATGTCGCCGCTCCAGCCAGACCTTTCCTCACCCCTCCAGCCTCCCGCCACATCATACTTTGCTACCCACAGAGCCCCCCGTATACTCTGCTACCCACAGAGCCCCCTGTATACTCTGCTACCCACAGAGCCCCCTGTATACTCTGCTACCCACAGAGCCCCCTTTATACTCTGCTACCCACAGAGCCCCCTGTATACTCTGCTACCCACAGAGCCCCCTGTATACTCTGCTACCCACAGAGCCCCCTGTATACTCTGCTACCCACAGAGCCCCCTGTATACTCTGCTACCCACAGATCCGCCTGTATACTCTGCTACCCACAGAGCCCCCTGTATACTCTGCTACCCACAGAGCCCCCTGTATACTCTGCTACCCACAGAGCCCCCTGTATACTCTGCTACGCACAGAGCCCCCTGTATACTCTGCTACCCACAGAGCCGCCTGTATACTCTGCTACCCACAGAACCGCCTGCATACTCTGCTACCCACACAGCCCCCTGTATACTCTGCTACCCACAGAGCCCCCTGTATACTCTGCTACCCACAGAGCCGCCTCTATACTCTGCTACCCACAGAGCCTCCTGTATACTCTGCTACCCATAGAGCCGCCTGTATACTCTGCTACCCACAGAGCTTCCTGTATACTCTGCTACCCACAGAGCCGCCTCTATACTCTGCTACCCACAGAGCCTCCTGTATACTCTGCTACCCACTCACCCGCCTGTATACACACAATTCATTTCACCGCTCTCCCGATGCAATTGCGTCGGGCCTTTTTACTAGTCAATATAATAAATAGGGGATTCAGGTAATGCTGCATGAACTGGTCACTATCCGGGATCAGTACAGTACAGTTAAAGTGCTAAATTATGTATGGGGGTGTAGAAAGATGATAGAAGAGGCCACATTTGGAGAAAGACAGAATGGAATAGTTACATAGATCAGGTGAGGTAGTAGGTTAGTCTAAAGAGATGTGTTTTTAACACTCGCTTAAAGCTGTGGATATTTGGAATTAATTGAATTGTTCTTGGTAATCCGTTCCAGAGAATTGGTGCAGTTCGTGAGAAGCCTTGGAGATGGGAGTGGGAGGTTCGGATTGTAGATGATATCAGTCTTAGGTCACTTGCTGAACAGAGGGCACGTGTAGGGCGATAGACAGAGATGAGGGAGGAGATGTACGAACTGTGGAGGGCTTTGTGGGTTAGAGTGATAATTTTATATTGTACTCTGTAGCGGATAGGCAGCTAGTGCAATGACTGGCACAGGATAGAGGCATCGGTGAAGCTGTGGGAGAGGAATATGATCCTGGCTGCTGCATTCAGGATGGATTGGAGAGGAGAGGGTTTAGTAAGAGGGAGACCGATTAGTAGAAAATTGCAGTAATCCAGACGAGAATGAATAAGGGTGATAATTAGAGTTTTTGCAGAGTCAATGGTAAGAAAAGGTTGAATTTTAGAGATATTTTTGAGGTGTAGGTGACACGAGCGAGCGAGTGATCGGATGTGGGGAGTTAAAGGGAGATCTGAATCAAATATAACCCCAAGACAGTGGGAATGCTGTTGGGGAGTAATTGTAGAACCATATACAGAAATGGTAATATTAGGTGTGAGAAGATTAGTAGATGGAGGAAAAATGAGAAGTTTCGTTTTTGACAAATTGAGATTAAGGTAGAGAGAGGACATGGTGTTAGAGACAGCAGACAGAGAATAACTGGTATATTGTAGTATTGTGGAGGTGATGTCAGGAGAAGCGATTAATAACTTGGCGTCGTCAGCATAGAGATGGTACTGAAAACCAAGTCTACTGGTTCAAAGGGGGCAGTGTATAAAGAGAAGAGAAGGGGACCTAGGACTGAACCCTGAGGAACCCCAACCATTAGAGGAAGAAGAGGAGAGGAAGAGGAGCTGGCAAAAGATACAGTGGAGGAGTGGTCAGAGAGGTAGGAGGAAAACCAAGAAAGAACTGTGTCCTTGATCCCAATAGAGTGGAGCATAGAGAGGAGAAGCTGGTAATCCAGAGTATTAAATGCTCAAGGTATCCAGATGATTGAGCGCTCCCAAGGAGATTGACCTTATGATAAGGACTCTGACTCCTTTTTCTTTCTTGGAGATTTATTTGAAATGGCTTCACAGTAATAAAAAGTCATAAGATTCATAAAAGCATTAGTAAAACAACGTGTTTCGGCTATATATGTCAAAAATAGCCTTCGTCATATATACTTGTCATACTTGTCAGAAGCGTTATCATAAGGTCAATCTCCTTGGAAGAGCTCAATCATCTGGATACCTTGATTATTTGCTTCATTCCACGGGCTCATAGCTGGGAGTTCCGCTCTCTGGAGGATAGCAGCAGCATACCAAGGAGACAAAGACCCCTGTAAGACCCCCAGTGGGTCGATATGTGAAGAAACAAGACATATGAAGGTGAGTTCTCTTGCCCTGTGTACTCCTGAGAAATATTGTACTTTTACATTTAGATCTGTGCCTGTTTCTCGCTCCCCACCCCTCTCTGACCTACAGCCTCAAGGTCTATTGTGTGCACAGTATCGAATGCAGCAGAGAGATCCAGGAGGATCAATAGGGAGTAGTGACCATTAGATTTAGCTTTTAGTAGATCATTAGAGACTTTAGTAAGGGCAGTTTCAGTAGAGTGTGAGGTGCGGAAGGTGGATTGTCAACAAGTGAATTATCTGAGAAATAGCAGATCAGACAAGAATGGACCAAGAGTTTAGAGATGAAAGGGAGATTAGAGACAGGTTGGTAGTTAGCAGCAGAGTTCTGGCCTAGAGATGGCTTTTTTAATAATGGGTGAATGCTGGCGTGTTTGAAAGCAGGGGGGAAAACACCAGAAGAGAGAGAAATATTAAATATTTTAGTTAGGTGAGAGCTGTCAGCTGGGGAAAGGGATTGATGGAGATGTGAGAGAATAGCGTCACTGATAGAGAAGGGGTGTGGATTGAAGTGGTGCAGCTCAGGATCACCTGGGTCGGTACTGCAAGGAGTTTTAAGACATCTGTAGTCTTCAATCAAATAGAAAAGGAATTCTCCAGCAGACAGCCAAATCTTCATAAAGTACTTTTATTAGTACATCAGACCGTGCATAAAACAAACAATGTTGAGGAGGGGAACGCTGAACGCGTTTCGGATGGCAAATCCTTTCTCAACAGCGAAGTGTGAACATTTCCCATATCTTTTTATTAGTTAAAACCAGTGCAGGTCTAGTACAATCAGCTGTAATATCATTTGCATAATTAGGTTGAACACAAAACATATATATAAAGTGATAAAATGTAAGCAGTGCTGCAGACTTGAAAATCCAAACAACAAACAGTGATGTATACATAGTAAAACCATAATATGGTCAAAGTTATTGAGATAATGAAAAAAAGCACCTCACATTGCAAGTGAATATTATTTTTAATGCATTATGTTATCTATTATTTTTTCACAGATTTTTGAAATGTTAATACTTCAGCAAGGAATTTGAGCAGAAAACCACACTGAGAACATGTTCCTCATTATATTGTTGTGTGTAACAATCTATCCAACCCTGCAGGTGTCATAGAAAACATAATAGAAAAAAAAAAAAAAATCTTTCCTAAATCCATATACTAATGAAAGTAGAACAAGTCAGACCGAAAATTTAGCCCCATAGGCTGTCTAACATGTAGGTTCAGGATCCAATGGGCGTCTCGCTCCTGAACTTGTCTTTCAAAGTCCCCATCCGAAACGCGTCCAGCGTTCCCCTCCTCAACATTGTTTGTTTTATGCACGGTCTGATGTACTAATAAAAGTACTTTATGAAGATTTGGCTGTCTGCTGGAGAATTCCTTTTCTCACTGATAGAGATGAGCGTTGTTCAATCAGAATTGTTTGCCAATTCCAAATTCGACCTGTTTTGGGCTATGATCAAGTCATTCGACGAATTCGAACAATTTGCTAAAAATCCGGTAATTTGATTTCTGTTTGATAACCCTTCATTCACCAAAAGCGTTACTGACTTTTCAAAGTAATGCTTTTGGTGAACGTAATTATGAGTTTCAGTGTCTAGGAATGAATAGTGGGTGGGAGGGAGGCTGGGGAGACGTGTGTGCTGAAAAAATGCACATCTCCATTTTTTTCTCTTTGCCTCTTACTTACTGTGGGTGGTCCAGTGTGTCAGCCTATCAGTACGAAAAGTGCACTTTTTTTAACTCAAGAGTTTGTGTCATTGGCTGGGCATGTCACATGCCCTTGCCATATAAAACCCGGCCATTTTACCCTGCTCGTCATTTTCTCAGTGCTGCAGCTCAGTGTCAGATGACACCGCTGCTGGTGCTGCTCGGTGAAATACAGACCAAGCTAGTTAGATAGATAGCGATTCAATTGCAAGTTAGATAGAGAGATAGTTGATAGGTTTAGGGACTACTTCCAAGAACAGCCCTTTTCAGTGCTTAAGGCTGCCTTCAGACTTGCAGATGCCTCCGCAGCGTATTGCAGAGGCATCTGCAAGTTTCTGCATGCAGACCGCGGCCCCTATGTTTATGATGGAGCGCACGGCGGTCTGTAGATGTTTGCAGACCGCCGTGCGCTCTCATTGCCCGCCATTAATGATCTGTGCGCAGGCGGATGCCTGCGTACAGATCACACACTCTCGTCCGCACCAGGGACGCGAGATGTTGCGTCCCTGGTGCGGGCGGGAGTGTGTGATTTGTGCGCAGGCATCCGACTGCGCACAGATCACATACAGGAGTGAATGGGTGCGCACGGCGGTCTGAAAGCATCTGCAGACCGCCGTGCGCTCCATTATAAACATAGGGGCCGCGGTCTGCATGCAGATACTTGCAGATGCCTCTGCAAAACGCTGCGGAGGCATCTGCAAGTCTGAAGGCAGCCTAAAAGCAGTTTTTGCCAGGCAGGTCTGTTCCAGTGCTGGGTAGGCATTTTTTACAGCATCTGGCTAAATCTAGCCCAGTAAATACTTTGTGCCTAGTAGCAGTGTGTCAGGCATTGTTGTAGCACCGCCTGTCTGTAATTGCCATTTTTTAGTGCATGTAGCCAAGCAAATCCTTTTAGGTTACTAACACAGTCTGACTAGGTACCTGTACTGCAGTGTTCTTTTGAAAAGTACTGCAACACAGCGCAGAAAACATTTTGTATCGCATCTGCCCAAAACTAGTTACCAAAACTATTTATGCTAGTACCACAGTTTGACTACGTAACTGTACTTCAGTGTTCTTTTGAAAAGTACTGCAACACAGCGCAGAAAACACTTTTGCATTGCATCTGCCCAAAATTAGTTACCAAAACTATTTACGCTAGTACAACTGTTTTACTACATAGCTGTACCTCAGTGTTCTTTTGAAAAGTACTGTGACACAGCGCACACAACACTTTTGTATTGCATCTGCCCAAAACTAGTTACCAAAACTATTTGGCTAATACCACAGTTTGACTACATAGATGTACTTCAGTGTTCTTTTAACACGTACCGCCACACAGCGCAGAAAACACTTTTGTATTGCATCTGCCCAAAAATAGTTACCAAAACTATTTATGCTAGTACCACTGTTTTACATCTGCAAAAAAATACCAAAACCTATTTAGGCTAGTAACACTGTTTGGCCACTCAGCTCTGCTAGTTGTGCATCCATTGTTTTTTGTGCCAACAACTACAGAGTTGTTTATCAACCGGGAGATACCAACTTATTAGAGTTAAAATTATCTTTTTATTTGTATCAAAAAAGTTAAAATGAAGGACCAACAATTAGACAAACATATACAAATATATACAACTCGGGAGCCTAGCACCATATAATGTACAAGACTTTAAACAGAAAGGTCATGGATTTTTACACAATGGATTTCCATGTACGTCACCCTTCGGGTATCACAATGTATACAGATGTTTAAACTCTAATATCTCACTGGGAGTACCAAAAGAGGAAGCGACTTAATGGAAAGGAGAAAAGGCACATATCAAAACCAAATATGCATATCGGACAGGGTTTTGAGCCTTCATATGCTAATGAACTTCCTCAGGTTAATCGGTTCCCGAAAGTCGTGAGAAATAATAAACCACCAACGCTTGACGCGTTTCGCCTTTCTCCTATATCAGAAGGCTCATCAGAAGTTTTTGGGGTTTTTTGGAATTAATGTTAGGTCTAAAAACAAAAAATGGTCAAAGCATTAGTTTACATAGTAAAAAATCTAATGATATACATACAGACAAGACATTATATGCACTATATTTATAGGGATGTATGTTCTTTGATTGATTCCCTTAGAAGAATTATAAAGTCAATTTATCATATTGACCTATTTGGGGTACTCTTGCCCATTGGAGATACCATTTGTCTGGCACGTGTTATCATAAGGTATGCCTCTCCCTATAAGTGATGACCTTATTATTATATCTATCTTAGAGCATACATATTTTGACCAACTGGATCAACCATATATTCTCTGTATTTTGTTTGTGTATAATTAATTGAAGTTTGTTTTTTTTTTTTGTATACATTTACATGAGAGTATGTACCATTCTTGTCTGTATGTTTATCATTAGATTTTTTACTATGTAAACTAATGCTTTGACCATTTTTTGTTTTTAGACCTAACATTAATTCCAAAAAACCCCAAAAACTTCTGATGAGCCTTCTGATATAACCGAATAACCTGAGGAAGGTCATTAGCATATGAAGGCTCAAAACCCTGTCCGATATCCATATTTGGTTTTGATATGTGCCTTTTCTCCTTTCCATTAAGTCGCTTCAACTTTTGGTACTCCCAGTGAGACATTAGAGTTTAAACATCTGTATACATTGTGATACCCGAACGGTGAAGTACATGGAAATCCATTGTGTAAAAATCCATGACCTTTCTGTTTAAAGTCTTGTACATTATATGGTGCTAGGCTCCCGAGTTGTATATATTTGTATATGTTTGTCTAATTGTTGGTCCTTTATTTTAACTTTTTTGATACAAATAAAAAGATAATTTTAACTCTAATAAGTTGGTATCTCCCGGTTGATAAATATCATAATTTGTTACCGCCTAAAAACATTCTACCATATGGTGTAATACTAAACAACTACAGAGTTGCCAATTACATACCCTCCAAAATGTGTGGTAAAAGGTCTGCTGATGGTGGAAAGGAGAATTGGTGTGTTGGAAAGGATAAAAATCTTTGTGTCCTTGGGGTAGGTGCTAAAGTAACAGAAACATCTGGTGAACAAATACCGTCTTCAAGCCAAACTACAATGTCTACTTCTTTTCGTGGACGATCTGATATCATCCCTTTCTTATGCAGCAGAGCATCGCTAAAACTTGTAGATGAGGCCCGAAAACAGCAGGTGCTTCAATGGATATCAAGCGCTTCGTCAAGTGGGCTCTCCTCCACCTCAATTCTAACATCATAAACACTCCAGTCCTCAGAGGTGTTAGCCCAATCGCACTTACTTCCTCACAGCTCACAAGTCTCCAGACGCCCTATTGACTATGGGGAAACACAGATGGATGAGTCTGCAGAGCTTTTCACTCATACTATAGCCTGGGAATCAGATATCTGTTCCAAAGCTTCATTGAGTCAAGATGAGGAAATTATCTGCACCGATGCCCAAAATCTTTGAGAGTCGGATCCAGGCCCAGATGAAGAAGGGTCCGAGCATAATGAAGACCCTCATTCCCAAACTGTAACCCCTGTTGGTGGAGACAATGAGGTAGATGATGATGAAACTCAGATACCTCATTGTATTGACAACTTGACTTTGCGCTCAGGGCAGGGAGAGGTTGGCTCTGAGGACGACGAGTGTGAGAACACACAGGGTGATCATGAGGTCGGATATCCCGCTTACTGTCAACCCACAGGCAGGCAGTTGATGAGCTCATCAGAGGAGGTGGAGGAGGATGCTAGTGATGAGGTTAGGTTGCGGCTTCCTGGACAGAGAACGAGTCTTGGAAGCACATCAACAACTGCGTCCTCAGCCACAACTCTGCCTCTGTGTAGAAGTCATGGTGGCTCTGCAGGTCGCATGGGCGCTAAGCCTTGCCTAGCCTGGGCCTTTTTTCAGATTGCAAAGAATGACCCAGCTCATGCTATCTGCCAAATTTGTAAACAAAAACTGAGTAGAGGTAAAAAAATTCAATAGTTTGAGTACTTCATGCATGAACAGTCACATGGACATGAAGCATAAGTCACAGTGGGAAGCTCACTGTGCTACAATGCAGGCCTGGCCAACCACCGTCTGCCCCACCAAGTGCATCTGCAGCCTCTTCATCCTCTGTGACTGTGTAGACAGCTGTCAGACAGGCTTTCGGATGCAGAACTTCCACCTTTTTACCCGCAACAGCCAGTGTGATTGACAGTTCATCAGCTGTTTTGGAAGTGGAAACACATGCTGGTGTTGAGCGCTGTTAGGCTGCCTTCACACTTGCAGATGCATCTGCAGCGTTTTGCAGATGCATCTGCAAGTATCAGCATGCAGACCGCGGCCCCTATGTTTATAATAGGGCGCACCACGGTCTGAAAGCTCTCATTCATTGCTATATGTGAAGCGTCCGCAGGCGGATGCCTGCTGACAGATCACACTCTCCCGCCCGCACCATGGACGCGAGATGTTGCGAGTGTGAAGCCAGCCTGAGACATCAATAGCCCCACCTTTTCATGAATGCAACGTAATAAGTCCACCTGCACCTCCCAAATAGGACAACCTACTCAACCCTGTCTCAGCACAGCAGCCAGCCCTCAGATGTGGACAATAAAAGATCATTTCCTCCTACCCATGCCAAAGCTAAGAGAATGAATTTCACCATCTGCAAACTGTTGGCTATGGAAATGCTGCCTTTCAATCTGGTGGAAACAGCAGATTTTCGAGACCTTATGGCCGTCACAGTCCCCCAGCACCAGATTCCCAGTCGCCACTACTTCTCAAAGAAAGCTGTGCCTTTGCTACACTAGCATGTCACACACAACAACACGGCTTCTTTGAGAGACTCTGTGTGTGACAGGGTGCATTTCACCACTGACACTTGGACGAGTAAGCATGGACAGAGGCGTTACATGTCGCGGACTGGGCAGTGGGTGACTATGTTGACAATGGGAGAAGGGGCTGCTGTACAAGTCTTGCCATCCCCAAGGGTTTCGCGTCAAACCTCTTTATCTAGATGTTCCTGCACTGCTTCTGCCTCCTCCACCTCTTCCAGGTCCTCCACCTGCGCCCAAAGCCTGTCTGGCAATGTGGCCCACGTTCAAACTGCTCTGACGGAATTCAGCACACCTCCTTACTATGCTGGCAGCAGGGCTCAATGCCATCAGGCGGTGTTTACATTAAAATGTCTGGGAAATGTAAGTCACACAGCTGAAGAGTTGTTGTCAGCTCTGGAGACAGAGTTTAATGAAGGGTTGTCTCCACTGAACCTACAGCCAGGGAAGGCCGTGTGCGACAATGCTGCAAACCTGGGCGCGGCCCTTCGCAGGGTAAGGTGACACACGTGCCTTGTATGACTCACGTCTTGAACCTAGTGATCCAGCAGTTTCTAGCCCACTATCCTGGCCTAGATGCGCTTCTGCACAGGGTACGGTCACTGTGTGCTCACTTCCGCTGTTCGCATCCTGCAGCTCAACGATTTGCATCTCTACAGAAGTCATTCGGCCTGCCGGTTCAATGACTAAAATGCGATGTACCGACACGATGGAATTCCAATCTGCACATGTTGCAACTCCTGTGGCAGCAGCGACGAGCCCTGGTGCAGTATGTTATGACATATAGCCTGGGCCAACGCGATCCAGAGGTGGGGCAAATCACGCTGCTGGAGTGGTCTCAGATCAAGGACCTCTGCACCCTTCTGCAGAGTTTTGAAATGGCTACTAAGATGTTTAGCGCTGACGATGCCATTATCAGCATGACACTTCCAGTCATCTACATGCTGGAGCATAATTTAACCGGTATTTGGAGTCACGTGGTGGGCCAAGAGGAAGGGAAGGAAGTACAGGGTTAGTCGTATGCAGAAGGGATAACAAGATCTCAAAGGTCCAGACGGTCGGCAGCACCAAGGCGGCTGGCAAGGGAGGGTGGGCGAGAGAGATTACCGAGGGCGCATGGTAGCAGCCAAACTGTTGATGAAGGTGCAGGAGCCGAGGAACAAATTGAGTACGAAGAGGCGATGGGCATGGAAGACTCAGCAGATGAGGGAGATTTCTGTTGTGTGAGGTTGGGGGGAGAGGGCAGAGGAAGGAAGCGCGAATATTACCTCACCAACACAACAAGGACTTGGTCCTCCTGGATGCGCAAGACACCTGAGCGCCTTCTTGCTGCACTACCTGCAACATGATCCTCGGATTGTTAGAATCCAAAGTAATGCCGACTACTGGGTTGCCACACTCTTAGATCCTTGGTACAAGAGTAAATTTGGCCAAATGATTCCTGCTCTGGAAAGAGATTCACACATGCAGGAGTATCAACAGAAACTTTTACTTAATCTCAGATCTGCTTTCCCCAAAACACCAGTGGAGCACATAGTGAATATTGCAGTTCTAACTTTCCGACCGTGGGAACGTCGAGTCGTCATCATCACTCAAACATTAATGGTACCTTTACACGCCGCCACAACAGGATGGATACAACCCGCTACAGGCTACAAATGTAGCTTGTCGCGCCAATATCGCCCGTAGTAGCGGCATCTGAAGACGGGACGACACAGCCGGCTACAGATACCTCTGTATCCGTGCACTGCCCATAAACATATGGCTACATCGCCGATTGTAGCGAGCTGTATCGGCGTGTAAAGAAGCTACAGAAGGGAACTCGGGACATCCGGCGATGTAGCTGCAATGTGGCTAAGGCGTCACCCAGGCTCCGTGATACCGCGCCCCTTCAGCGATCATTGGTGGAAGATGCTGCGTTACGATTGGCCCTTGCCTCACAGCCCTCCATCTTGGATGAGCTGTCCCTTCAGCACTACACATACGCGCCGTATGCACGATCATATAGTAGTACAATTACGCGGACACACAGTTGAACGTAAAATCATAAATGGCCCATGATCTACATACAGTGTGCACATCCTCTCAACACATGATAACGAATAATGCTGTACACAGCGCACAAGTGTGTGTTACGTACCGCTCTGGCTTATTGCACAGCAGCTGCCGTAGAAGTGTTCCGGGTCTGGCACTGCGCGCAGCGCGCACACAGATGCACACAATCCCATAGCACATCGGAGGAGATTACTCAGTAGACAGATCAGAGTGGGTTTGTAAGGACTGCACTGTGGGTCTTCTGCAGTAGGGGCCGCATAAGTGTGTCGGGCGGGTCACTGCGCGTTGGGCTACTTATAAAGGTGCGTCACCCCGACAGCGGCCGTAATGACGTCATGACGTTGGTTTCATTTTCACTCTGCCTGCAAGGTGCCAGCCCCGCCTCTGCACACACCATAGCAGTCATGGCAGCCGTGCACCGCGCCGCAACATGGGGGATGGCGGAGCTGATCATCCTCATTGATCAGTGCGACCGTCGGGACTATTGGGGCCACCATCACCACCGGCACCCCAGGCTGCGCAATCGGTGCACCGTGCGGCGGATCCAGCGGGCCCTGCTCTGCCAACTGGGGGTACAGAGGACAGTCAAAGCGATCCAAAAAAAGATCGCTGACTTGAAGCATAAGTGCCCAGGTCGCATACTGGACATCCGTGCCAGGATTGCCAGGCTGCGTGGTGAGTAATTGTTGCCCCAAAACACACACCGCCACATGTGCATGTCCCACAATACACAAAAAATGATGGAAACATATGACAAGGGACAGTGTGGCCTACACAATCAAACACATCTTCACAGTGTTGTGCTCATCCAGTCAGGCCTAAAAATGTCTCACACGCACAGTCCATGCATACAACATGAGTGTATGCATCCAGCATCACCTGGTTGATGCTAAGTAAGGCTGGGGTCACACACACAGATATCTGCCCACATATTGTTTGCAGATCTCTGTTTGCAGTCAAATCATGGTCACATGTTTACATTTGGAGACAGCCTCAAAATGGAACAATGTGTCCATGCTTTCACTGCAACCAGAGATCTGTGAACAATATCTGGCCACATATCTGTGTGTGTGTGACCCCAGGCTTAGCCGTCAAATACATAGCCACACAAGCTCTTTGTAGGACAACAATGTGTAGGCATGATCTTATTACGTCTTTTATGTTCAAATATCAAACTAGATGCTGAATCCTCATCAGAAGAAGGGCCCCATGCCCCACCCCCAGGTGGCCCATCAAGAACCCCGCCACATCAGGCTCAAGTGGCACCCTTGTCCCCAGGGTCAACACCTTCCCCCGGGCCTCAGGAGCCAGACGTGCCGTCACCCACCGGGACAGAGGACGTGGAGGACCAGTCAGCACCTGGCAGCCCGCTGGAGTGTGACCAGCTGTCCCCATCTGCCTGGCTGCTGGAGGAACACATCACCTCCCCACAGGAGGGCGAGGAGCTGCAAGTACCGGGCGGGCCAGAGGAGTGTTTGCCCCGTAGCCCAGGACCACTATTACCCCTGAACCACATAATGTGGCCACGGAGCCCCAGCCCGGGAGTAACACCACCTCCCACTGTCTCCAGCTCAGTGGCGAGTCCTGGGGTGACCATGTCCCCACACAGTGACTATGGTGGTAAGTGTGTTATGTTGCCACAGACACCCTGCACACTGTTGCTTACATTTCATCTGGGCCCAAACTATTTATGTAAACAAAGTAAACCATGTTGGTTCACCATTTTTGCAGATGGTGAACGTGCGGGCTCATATGGATGGAGCTTGACCCCATCTCCCTCCCCGTCTGATGGTGAACTGGATTTGGAGGAACAGGGTAAGTGGATGGTTGTGGCCAGTCATGACTAACCATCAGCAGTGACGACTGTGTACTAAAGTGTGTGTTTACTCCCAATACAGGTGCCCCTACCATGGAGGAATTCATCCAGGCCCATCAGGCATTTGTGGCCCGTTTGACCACGGCTCTACAGCGTGGCCTGCAGGACCTTGCCCGCCTGGCTCAAATGCTGGCGGCCCTACACCCACACCATGGATCACACCCATGAATTTGAGGGATGCATTGTATCCTGGCCAAACATGGCCCCACAAACAGTTGTCCTTGTTGGACCCTAAAATTTTCACACGTTGGCTTGTTGCCTTGCAAAAGTGAAAATATTTTTATTGTATTTTTTTTTGCCCCCGTTGGGCTCTTTTCTTATAGTGTCCCACATTGGGACCATCACAAGTGTGGACTGGCTAGGCCAATCTGCCCTACAATCCCTATACTGTCCCACATTGGGACCATCACAAGTATGGACTGGCTAGGCCAATCTGCCCTACAATCCCTATACTGTCCCACATTGGGACCATCACAAGTGTGGATTGGCTAGCCCCATCTGGCCTAACCATTCTGTGTATGATGGCAAATGTCTGTGACACATGTATGTTTACAATACAATGCTGTTGTAACTTTGTTGTACGCTCCTTCATGTGACCTTACTAATATTTGGTGACCAAACCTCACCATAAGCTAACTATGTGAGGCACATCACAACATCCCTTTGTGAATGTGCTAAGACATTCCAAATGAACCGATGCTGATCCTGCTCAGCGACCAGTGGCCCATATTGTGTGGCTTGGGGAAACCTATTATTGGCCACAATACCATTCACCCACAAAAACCCCCACAATCCTTATTCCTAAATGAATACACAATTGTGTGAATCAAACAATTTTAATCCAGCCTGGATATAAAACTAAATCACAAAGAATATGATGTTTTTTGAAAAAAAAAAAAAAACAAAATTTAGGGCAAAAGTCAATCCAGAAAATTAACAAATCAAAGGAGATTCCTCAAATTATAAAGTCCAGACTGCCAATTCTGTGCATTGGCTACTAGTGTCCAACTTATTCTTCCTCTGTCGGCTCTGACAATGCCGGATCCCCCCTCCTCTCAGGGCAGCCCCGACCTGCCTGAGAGCGTCTTGTTGAACGACGACGTGTTGGGGGGGGAGGGGTTGACTGTGGCGGGGCCGGTCTTCTCACGGGCCGAGATGGGGCAGCTGGTGAAAGGGGCCACAAGGTGTGTTGCATGGGGGGGGGGACGTGGCAGCCCCATTGAAGGGCCCCATCATCGGCAGCATCAGCGGCATTGTGGAAGACCCTCAGAAGGATCTTTTTCTGGAGCGGCTCCATCCCTCGCATTCTGTCGCTCATGTAGAGGGCGTCGCTGTCGATGTGGGTCCGCTGTTCATCCAACAGCACGCGTCGGGCCCAGGTCGCCAGCTCCGTCTCTGGTGGTGCAGGACGTCGGCGGCGACGGATCCCGGAGCTGGGACCTGGGCCTGGACCCACATCACTCGCCCCGCCCTCCTGCTCAGCCCCAGATGTCATGGGCTGAGCATCATCAGCGACAGAATCCTCGGCAATGGAGCCGTCCTCTTCTGGGGCCTGTGGGTGGAGAAAAAAAAGAAAAACCATTAGTGAAGGCAATATCAACTGTATACATTCACAACAGGACTCAATATAGCACTCCCACACACACCAAGGCCAACTACCAGAATGGAAAATGATGAATAACACAGTAAAGCAAAAAAGGTTAAAGACCCCAACACCAGTGGTTCTCCTGTACACTCACCTCGACCATTCCAGGAACTCAGCTCAATACATAATTCGGTGTTTGTCACGGAGCCGTACCCCAATATTAGGACATGTCACCACAACACCTTGATACTGGGGGCTGTGCTGCCCAATGACACATATTGGCCACCTTTCCATTAGGACTCCTATTATGGTGAGAATCCACCCCTCTGTCAACTACCTTTAACCCACTGGCAACAAAGCCAACACACATGTGTGGCAGCACCATTAACTACATGGTACTATGTGGCTGTTTGAGAACAAACCACCTGCTATCTTGAAACCCTTAAATAAGTAACCTAAACATACCAAGATGTTGTGGAAGAAGCAACATTGCAATACGGCTGGAAGCATAGAATTGAAAAGTCTTCCAAGTCATGGAAGGAGGGCAGATAGATTGACACCCCAAGGTTTGCCGCAGCAAGGAGGAAAATATGCCAACAAATTTGGTGTGAAGGATTTATAGAAGCACACATGTGAAGGAAACATTGTGGGCCACCACTGTCACACAATTACCCACCTCCTGTGGCGCAGATGGTGATGCAGCCGGGCCTACATGGGACGCAGCAACGGGGCAGTTGGTCGTCGTTTGATGCGGGCGAACCTCGCCCAGGATGAAGGTGAAGAGGGGATAGTACCATAGGGTAGGTGATGGTACCTCCTCAGCTCCAGCCCCTGAGCGACGCCGCTGGTACAGAATGTGAGCCCGCATGAACGCCGACCTCATGTTTTTGATCTTAAGTGCCACCATATGCTGGTCCCACGTCTTGCCTACCCTTGGCTCCAAACGATTTGCCAGAGCCACAAGACTCCTGTAGGCCTCGGCCCTCGCTGCCCGATTTTTATATTCGGGCAGCGAGCTGCGCCACAAACATTCGTGCCGCTGATACTCCGTGAGAAGCTGGGATTCCAATTCCACAGTACCCCTCGGCATCTGCCGATGACAAAAACACACAAAAAACACACAGTCACAACACTAGCCATACCGACATTTCAAAACTTGCCACAATGATACACATAATCATTAACTTTCTACAGGGATAATCTATGCAGCTATTTTGTGGAGTGAAACTGGGCATGAGTGGCCCATTTTCTCTATCTCAGACCGCTACAAACTCAAACACATGTATGCAGCCAATATCCAGCACCGGATATCGGTGTCCACCTACAGATGTTTCAAACATGATTTAAGTCCCCAATGTACCTATTGCAACACACCTTGACACGGTGTGTGCGTACATACCGGTAGAGGGCAATATGTGACCAAACACGTTGTGTGCTAACTAGTACCTGGCCAGTGTCCAAAATGGTTAGGGGTCACTATATGAGAAAGGCGGCCTGGGTGTGTGCCAACACTGCACATACTACATGTAATGTGCACCCAGATGATCATGTAGGTGTTCCTCCAGACGTGGAAGTACCATTTTAACACATGTACCCAACATCCCTGGAATGTCCGGCACAATTCTACAACCCCTGAAATGTTAATGTGAAGTACCAGCCAAAGAAATAACACCTTGCTCTTTTGCCATTGCCAAAAAGCAGAAGGTGCAATACATACTTACACTATATAAGTAGAGGCACTACCTGGCTATTGTGCGACACAGAATAAGGTACACATATTTAATATTACGTGTTAAATATTTGCATGCCGCATCAAACATGGCCATACACACATCGCCTAAGCTGCCTGTGCCAGAACCAGCTGCGTTCATTACATTTTCTTAGAAACCGCTAAAGAGGCTTACCGTCAGAGCAACAGAAGTCAAACAGGACACTAGTAGCTCAATGCACATCGACGTCTGGACAAGGTGCAGTGGCCATTGACCTGCCTTTATAGTCCGGGAGACCAATCACAGCGGACACAAGTATGCACATCCTGATGGGGCACCTGGGTGCGGATTAGACTTCCGCTAATTGGTGGAGATCGCTGAATCGTGATAGGTTGGCGGCCCTTTAAAAGCTGCCCATGCCGCCAAACATTACGCTTGCTGGCCAGACCCATTAGGTAAGTTTTTGTGGACACACATGGAATTTGCGCAGGGTGGGGTGCATATGTTGATGTTCTTGGAGAGCGCCGGAGACTGCTGTAGCGGCCGATATAGGGCTTTGTATGGTTGGGGACGAGATATAGTGTACTGTGTGGATTAGGATACGGCATTTTGTGTGGGCCTTGACACTTTTGTTCAGATACATTGCTGTGTTTGTTTCCAGACGACATACAGGAGAATGGATGCATGACTGTAGACAGAACTGTGTCACTCATGTCGACTGGATCGATTTCTGCATACTGGTTGTGGCCAATGGAGACTGTGTCCAACGGGAATGGGATTACACAGGGCTTTGAGGTGTGGCGCGCCAGACATGGCATAGATGTGTATTAAAAATGACACCTTACAAAACATATGAAACCATGTCTAAGCATCCGCAGTCATGTGCAATGTTGTTTGGTTCATGTAGCCTTTCCTCAACCTTCCATATCGTGGTACGTCACATTCGTTATTCTTCTCATTTTTACTGTAATCAATTGACATTATGGGCTGTGTAATGGATTATGGGACCTGTTTGAGCAACATTATTGGTGACACATGTCCCTTTCTAACTCACCTAGGTGCAGATGTGTGAATTTTGGGACCTCCCATTGACGTTGATGTAGAGGAGCCCACTCTCAATCGCCGTGTTCCATGTTGTTTGGGGTGACTACTGTGTGTTTGGCGTCCTTGCTTCAGGGATGTGTTTTGGGCCCACACGAGAGATCCCATCCTCTTGGCTATAGTGTGTAATGGAAAAGAGGTGTGGCTTGCTGAACCTGCTGACTTGGCCACATTTTGGTCTATGTACTCATGTTGTGTATTCTCATCTACAGGTGCTGATATTGAGGATGCAGAATATCCATGACCGCAATGTTATCGTGGCTCTTGCGTTGGTGGAAGAGCAAATGTGGTATCAGGATCGGTATGAAAGGTTGATGAGGCGCAGACAGCGGCGGTTGTGGACCCGTGATTGGCTTCTGAGGCGGGAAACCCGGGGACACATGCAGCTGTTGCGGGAGCTGGAGCTTAACTGTCCTGATGATTACCGAAACTATCTCCGTATGCCCGAGGACTGTTTCACCTTCCTATTGGAGCGTGTTGGGCCAATGATAGCGCGTCAGGACACTATTATGCGGCCATCAGTATCAGCTGCTGAGCGGTTGGCTATCACTTTGCGGTTCCTGGCTACAGGGCAGTCCATGACATCCCTCACATACGTGTCACGTGTCTCCCTGCCCCTGCTGAGCCGCCTGATCCCTGAAACGTGTTGGGCCATCTGGAGAGCTCTGCAGCCAGCCTACATGAAAATGCCTTTAACCGCCGCAGAATGGCTGGAAGTAGCCCGAGGGTTTGAAACCCGGTGGAACTTCCCCAACTGTGGCGGGGCATTGGATGGTAAGCACGTGAGGATTACCAAACCTGGCCACTCTGGCTCTTTGTATTTCAATTACAAAGGGTATTGTAGTATAATCCTCATGGCTGTAGTAGATGCCAACTATGAGTTCCTCTACGTGGATGTTGGAATGCCTGGTCGCAACTCAGATGGGGGGGTGTTTGCCCTAAGCTCCTTGGCAACACTACTAGGGAATGGTGGGCTAAACTTACCCTCAAATGAGGACACGACCGAACATCTCAACTTTGCGTTTGTGGCGGATGAAGCATTCCCACTTCAGGAACACCTACTGCGGCCATATCCCCAGAGGGCCCTTACTTCTGAGAGACGCATTTTCAACTACCGGCTATCCCGGGCCCGCCGTGTGGTTGAAAATGCGTTTGGGATAATGGCGAATAGATTCCGGTTTTTTCATACGCCTATACATATGAAACCGGAGTCTATTGACGCGGTAGTGGTGGCCTGCTGTGTGCTGCATAACTTCCTGCGTCGTAGGGATACAGCATCATACACGCCAGGAGGTTATGTAGATAATGCCGACGCTACAACAGGGGAGCTCCGTCCAGGGTCTTGGCGTGATGATGGCCATGTGATTGTGCCACTCTAGCCGCAGAGCCATGGCCGCACTCGGCAGGAGGCCAGGGACAGTAGAGACGCTTACTGCTCCTACTTCAATGGGTCTGGTGCAGTGAGCTGGCAGGACCAGGCCATATAATGTGGCTGGCTCTGGGAGTTGCTTTTTGTGGTTTCAATGGAGGTGACAGCAGGTTAGCTGCACCACTTTAATTTTTGGTTGACCTTTTTCATTATCTTTGTTTTCATTATGTGCATGAGTTTTCATTATGTAGTTAGTTAGTTAGTTTAGGTTTTTTTTTTTTTGTTTTTTTTTTTTCCATGCACAGTTTGCAATGTGTGGTGATTTGCTTATCCCTTGAATGTGGCTGATTAATGTCACCTGCTCTTGAATTCTACATTGTTTTTACTTTATGTATATTTTGTTTGCACAAGACAAGGTCAAGATGCATGCAATATATTAAACCTTTTTCTGTTGGATCCAACATCATCTGTGTGAGCCTGATTACTTGGTGGAGGAGGGCAATGTGATGCAGGGTTGGGTGGGGGCCTGGGATGTCATAGCCACCTATTGGCTGGGATTGTGCACACAATATGTGTGGGTAGCCATGTTTTTCTGAAAGTCTTTTGCCCAACAGTGTTTGTGGCCATTGTGCGTACATGATCCTTTATTTTGTTGTAGGCAGAGGGTCCCCTGCACACAGCACATTGATGCAGGACATATTCTTGTCAGGTGTTTGCTAATACACTGTCACACAGATCTTTGACTTGGTGCCTTGGAAGCTGTTCCACTACATTCACATCTGTCAGCACATATATTAAACCCCATTCAGCCTGGATACATACACATACTTCGCCACAGTTGTCACAGATTTTTGACAGAAAACGCACATACTGTCTTTTGTAAGCCGCTAATGTGTGCCACACAAACGCACCTCAGTGCAATCGGCACACGCGGCTGTCACAAGCGCTGATCGTGCGTGACAAGGCAAACACTTGTACTACGCACACATAGCCCCGGACCGCTACTTTAATACACACGGGATATGTGACTGGCCACCGCTCTAGCGTGACCCATTACCATCGATTTCGATGCATTCGCCAGGCTCCGCCATGTCACAGGTGCTTATTCCGTGCCACACTCCACTCACTAGTACGGCACGTCTCGGCCATCCGCCCTTTCCGTCGTGCCCAATCACAACTCCGTAGTGTTGGCCAATGGTTGTGGTTTGGGCGCGGCGTACAGGTCTGTGGCACGCCTATTTGTTTTACGTCCTGCCTTTGTTGCTCCCAGATCACTCTGTGGTGGCGGTGTGTAAAGCTGGTACGCTGAGCTACAGACGGCTACTTGCGACACCCGGCGATGTAGCTAGCTGTAGATGTAGCGTAGCGTAGCGCACCTTGTGGCGGCGTGTAAAGAGGGTGCGGTTCCCGTTGGTAACCGTTCGCCCGTGCTCGTGCACGTGAAGTTGCCGTTGGTATCCATCCTGTTGTGGCGGCGTGTAAAGGTACCTTAAAAGTAACAAGTCTATCTAGTAACAACAATTTGGTTGAATCGTTTCACCAATTTTTTACACCATCCTTTGCAACGCCAGAAGAGAGAACAAGTCTGACACATAGTCAACGCCAAGAGAGGATGATACAGGAGTATCTACAGCTCAATATCGATGCCATGACTGGGCAACTAGACCCTTGTTCATTTTGGGCTTCCAAACTGGAAAAATGGCCTGAGCTCGCCACTCATGCCTTGGAGATTTTGTCGTGCCCCGCAGCCAGCGTTCTCTCTGAACATGTCTTCAGCGCTGCTGGTAGTGTCCTGAAAGATAAGAGCACGTGTCCAATGATAGTGTAGACAGACTAACGTTTATCAAAATGAACAAGTCATGGATCTGCAACGACTTTGCCAACCCTGTGTCACCCAGGGGAGATGGAACGGTTGTTACTTTACAATGTGCTGCATCAAACTCCACATTTTCATATTTCTACTCTGGGGCAATTGATGCCACTTAAGTGGCGGCTGTTCCTAATTTTATAAAAAAAAATGGATTGACTTCAGTAGGGCCCTCTGAGCTCAATACCTATCCTTGACACTCCTTCCCCTGTTTCTGAATATTCAACCTTTTTGCCATCGAACCAGTGATGAACAAATTAGCTGTATTCACATCCACCATTTTTGGGTGCTTAAAAGCATTGTTTGGTCAATCTCCCCTGTCCACTAGGCCTAATTAAGTCACTTACCTACCGCTCTTATTTCCTGTAGTAATCCACAAAACTGATAGTGGTCCCACCTGTGTGTGGCGGGGCATATCATTGATGGGAACTCTTGCATGAGCTTTGACTTCATGTGGCCTCCTAGGCCCAAACAGGTCTCTGACCTACCTCTCCATTATTTCTTGTAGTACTCCACAAAACTAATGGTGGTCCTACCTGTGTGTGGCGGGGCATATCATTGATGGGAACGCTTGCAAGAGCTTTGAATTTATGTGGCCCTCTAGGCCCAAACAGGTCTCTGACCTACCTCTCCATTAATTCATGTAGTACTCCACAAAACTCATGGTGTTCCCACCTGTGTGTGGCGGGGCAAAACATTGACGGGAGTGCTTGCATGACCTTCGAGGTGATCCGGCCCACTAGGCCTATTCAGGTCACTGACCTACGGCTCTAGTTTGTACTGTAATACTGCACAAAACTTATAGTAGCTGAGCAATGTTTAACCGTGAAATGCTAGGTCAGGTCCTGTTCCAGACCCTGTGCCATGTATGCTGGCTGGGCCATTCAGCAATTTTTGGTCTGGGACAATTGATGCCATTTTGCTGTAGGTGTGACCCTTTGGAAAGAGTGAGGATTCTTGTTGGAGTCCCCTTACTATGTTTTACATGATTTAAGAAGGGTGTGACATGCCCATACCTGTGTCTCATCCTCCTTTTACTCTTCTACCTTATTTTACTTAATGTAGAAAATAGTGATGGGCGAGTCCTAAATTACTCGGAATCGCTTGACTCTAGCGAGTCCGAGAACGGGACTCGCTACTTGTTGCGAGTCTAGCGAGTCCAATGTTAATGAATGGGGAAGCGAGTAATAGCGAGTAGTGTGCGATTTACAAATCACAGATGTGTCTCGGAAGCCTCAGCCTGAAGCAATCCTAGTTTTGTCAGAGACTCTGACAAAACTAGGATTGCCATTGATTTGTATTGGACTCGTTTACTGTGCAAGTAATCGCTAGGAAACTCGCACAGTAAAGAGTCAGGCTGTCTCCTCTGTGCTGGCTGCCGCAGCTCCAGGGTCCTAGAGCCCGCCTGCTGCCTGATGTAGCAGAGCTGAGATTGTTCTCAGTCTGCTCATTCCCTGTGCATAGACATCTATATCTATGCAAAGGGATGTAGCAGAGAGGACATCGCGTTTTGGACTGCGTCGGACGGAAGAGGATTTTTTTAATTAAAGATGGAGTCCCTAATGGCCTTTTTTTTTTATTTCTAATAAAAAATTTTCTCTGTGTTGTGTTTTTTTTAAAACAATTTAATAGAAATTCATGGCGGTCATGTCTAATATTGGCGTGACCGCCATAAATTTCGGGCTTAGGGCCAGCTGATAATACAAAGCTGGCCCTAAGCCATTTTGTTGCTGTGCACAATGGAACAATGTGTCCATGATTTCACTGCAACCAGATATCTGTTCAGAAGTTGGACACAGAAGTTGGTGTGTGTAAAGTGGCCCTAAGATCTGATTTAATTAGACTCATCAATCAATCAATCAATCAATCAAAATAACTTAGAACAGCATGAGGCAATGAATGCAAGATAAATACTGTATATTACATTAGTAATTTAAATATATTACATTAGTAAAATACAAGAAGGTTGTGATAAAAGTTTCAGATGGATATCTATACCTATTGCAAGGAGTGACAGTCAGGAAAGCTGGATGAATGGAGGATGGTAGATTAAAATATTGATTTATTAATAAACACATTTCAGGGCCCCCCATACTGCGAATTGCAGCCCGCAGCTGCCCCAGAAAATGGAGCATTCATTGAAGCGCCATTTTCTGGCGCTGTACCCAGACTCTTCCAGTTGCCCTGGTGTCGGTGGCAAACTGGGTAATAAAGGGGTTAATGCCAGCGTTTTTATTGGCAGCTGGCACTAAGCCCGAGATTCATAATGTTGGGCCAATGTTAGACCCGGCCATTTGGAATCTCTAGTAAATAGTAAAAATAATACACCACTCAGACAAAAATCTTTTATTTGAAAAAAAAAACACATACAAATTCAAACTCCATCTTTATTATAAAGATCCAATGTAGTCCAAAACGATGGTCCCACGACGCTTGATCGCCCCCGACATAGTCCACACAGAAGGTTATACGATGCTCGGTCACCTCTGCTACATTCAGAGACTGCAGCAAGGGATCAAGTGTCCTCTTGTTGCAGTCTCTGGTGTCATAGTAATGGTACACTGTATGGCAGATCATTGCCATACAGTGCACCATCACAGTTACCCCAGAGACTACAAGAGGACACTTGATCCCTTGTTGTAGTCTCTGATGTCAGTGATGGTGTACTCTATGGCAATGATCTTCCATAGAGTGCACCATCACAGTGACCCCAGAGACTACAACAAGGGATCAAGTATTCTCTTGTTCTAGTCTCTGGTGTCAGTGATGGTGCACTGTATGGCAATGATCTGCCATACAGTGCAATATCACTATGACCCGAGAGACTACAACTAGAGGATACGTGACCCCTTTTTGTAGTCTCTGTTGTCATAGTGATGGTGCACTGTATGGAAAATCATTGCCATACAGTGCACCATCACTGTGAAAAATCCAAGTCACAGAGATCACATGATCTCTGAGGCTTGGGTCACCATTTTGATCGGCTCATTGCAGATCACCGCCAGGGAAAGGTAAGTGACCGTACACTCCCTCTCCACGGACACTAAATGCTGTGATCGTAAGATCACAGCACTTAGCGGGTGACACAGCGCTGGAAGCATGACGGATCTGACAGCGGGGCATAGTGGATCACTGTCCCTACTGTCGGATCCTTCTCTGCAGCTCGATCTCCTAGCAGGGACATCGGGCTGCAGAGAAACAGCAAGTAAAAGCAGGCGGTGGGTAGGCACAATGCCCTGCACAGCCCCCATTATGCTTCAGCTGAAGGGGAGTGATCATCAGATCACTCCCCATCAGCATGGAGGGGGTGATGCCCACCCCCTCCGGTGGTCCAGTCTATAGAAGGGGCTGAGACGGCACCTTCCATAGCTGGGGACAGCATCGCGGTGATTGATTGTTCAAACAGCCAATCACCGCGATCCTTGGAATCCACCCCCCGACCTCAAACCTCAGCGCTCTGTGATAGGAATCACATAGCACCGGGGCCCGATGGTGGTTACCACGGCAACTGGCTGTGGTAACCGCCATGATGTTGTGGGACGTCACAGGTCGGGAAGGCACCAACTTCTATGACGTCCCACAACATAATAGGTCGGGAAGGGGTTAAGTCATTCTAGTTCAACCCATAGCCTAACATGTTGATCCAGAGGAAGGCAAAAAAAACCCCATGTGGCAACAGTAAGCTCCACATTGAGGAAAATTCCTTCCTGACTCCACATATGGCAAGCAGACTAGTTCCCTGGATCACCGCCCTGTCAAGAATCTAGTATATATAACCAATAATATTATACTTTTCAAGGAAGGCATCCAGGCGCTTCTTAAATTTTAATAGTGACTCACTCATTACAACATCATGTGGCAGAGAGTTCCACAGTCTCACTGCTCTTACAGTAAAGGATCCACGTCTGTGATTATGATTAAACCTTCTTTCTGAGCCAGTGGTTAACGCACTAACACATATTTTCCCCTATCCCCATTGCTCTCATTTTATGTATCAACCTTTTGTGTGGCACCATATCAAAAGCTTTTGAAAAGTCCATATACACCACGTCCACTGCATTTCTTTGGTCCAGTCCAGAACTTACCTCTTCATAGCAGCTGATCAGATTAGTTTGACAGGAACTAGTTGATATTGGGTCATGAGGTTATTTTTATTCAGATACTCCAGTATAGTATCTCTTAGAAACCCTCTACGATTTTAGCCACAGTAGAGGTTAGGCTTACTGGCCTATAATTTCCAAATTTAGTTTTTGTCCCCTTTTTGAATATTGGCACCACATTTGCTATACACCAGTCCTGTGGTACAGACCCTGTTATTATGGAATCTTTAAAGATTAAAAATAATGGTCTATCTATGATGGTACTTAATTCTTGCTGTACTCTGGGTATATCCCATCCGGGCTCGGGGATTTGTCAATTTTAGTGATTTTTAGACGGTGCCATACTTCCTGCTGGGTTAAGCAGGGGACATTTAATGGAGATTTTTTGTTATCACTGATCATGTTGTCTGTCATGGGATTTTCTTGTGTAAGCACTATTGAAAAAAAGTCATTTAGCATATTGGCTTTTTCCTCATCCACCATTTCACCCAGACTATTTTTAAGGGGGCCAACACAATAATTTTTTAGTTTCTTACTATATATGTAGTTAAAGAATATTTTGGGATTTTTTTTACTTTCTCTGGCAATGAGTCTCTCGAAATCTTTGCTGTCTTGATTAGCTTTTTACAGATGTTATTTCATTTTTTGTATTTATTTAATGCCTCATCACTACCTCATTGCTTTACTTCGCATAAGGTACCTTTACACGCCGCTACAGAAGGTTGAAAACAACCGGGTTTCGTGGACAAATGTATCTTGCACCGTCAAATCAACCTGAGGTAGCGGTGTGTAAACTAGCTTGTTGCCACCCGTCACTTTCGGCACCTGTTATTGAGCAGTGGTCTAAAACAGGTTGATTTCAACCCGGTGGTAGTGGCGTCTAAATAAGGTAAGGTAAGGTTTTTTCGCCACCTAGGTAACTCCCTGGGGCGTGACACAGCCTCCGGGAAAACGCCCCCCTTCAGCGATCATTGGTGGAAGCTCCTGCGTTACGATTGGTTGTCGCTGCATAGGGCGGCATATTTAAGGAGCTGACCAGTCACACTACACAATTGCAATAGCATCATGTATTGCGCTGGCTGGCCAATCATGATGCTATTGCATTGTCCAATCATCGTATGAGCGTCTCGTAATCCACAATTCTGGCACGCCTATGTGTTGTCCCTGCTGCCCCAGGTCCTCCCATGTTACCTTCTGTAGCGGCGTGTAAATGAGGTAAGGTGCTCTACAGAAGGTAACTTGAGCACCCGGCGGTGCCTCTGGAGATAGATTAAACCTTCTGTAGAGCACCTTGTAGCGGCGTGTAAAGGCGGTATCGGGTACCGTTTGCAACCGTTGGTACGTGCTCGTGTACGTGAAACACCCGATTGTTTATAACCTTCTGTAGCAGCGTGTAAAGGTACCTTAAATGTTTTCCTTTTGTCATTTATTGCGCCCCTTACAACTCTATTTAGCCATAGTAGTTTCCTCCTATTTCTAGCATGTTTATTCCCATAGAGTATATATTGTGCACAGATCCTACTCAGTATGCTAATAAATGTCTCCCAGGACCGGACTGATAGGTGGGAGGGGCGGGACTTACCCAGATGGGCCACCCACTGTTGGGCTGCGGGGGCCACCCATGCCTCCGGCTGCAGGCCTGTCACGTTATCTGCCGCCGAGCAGCCGCGGAATTCAGGGGGTGGGACCATGGATGTGAAGGGGGCAGGGCAATTTCCCCAAAGCAGGGCCCCACTCAGATTAACCAGGATCGACAGGTCAGTCACATCCTGGGCCCACCCACCATTTTCATCATATCCCTGATCTCTCCCTGAGCTGTTCATGTGACCCCTGATGCCTCCCCTCCATGTGACATCATCACAGGTCCTATATGTGAGTATCATGTCTGTGTCTGCCTGTCTTTCTGTCTGTGTGTTTGACAGTGTCTGTGTGTCTGTCTGTCTCTACAGAACACTATACTTTATATAAAGGTCCACACTACATGCTGTATTATTGTGCCTATATACTGTATGTAGTGTGGACCAGTATATAAAGTATAGTGCTGTGTATACAAGATATACATCAGCACTCTCTGATGTGTATACAGCGGCCAGTCTGCAATATGCATACAGCGGCCAGTTTGAAATGTGCATACAGCGGCCAGTCTGCAATGTGCATACAGTGGCCAGTATGCAATGCGCATACAGCCCGCAGTCTGCAATGTGCATACAGTGGCCAGTCTGCAATGTGCATACAGCGGCCAGTCTGCAATGTGCATACAGTGGCCAGTCTGCAATGTTCACATAGCGGACAGTCTGCAATGTGCTTACAGCGGCAAGTGTGCAATGTGTATATGTGGAGCCCACTGGGACGGGGTACTCGGAACCGGACCGGGGTATCACGGGGGATATCACGGCGGTCCTTGGTCTGGACCGTGTCCCGAGCCCACAAGTAATAGGGGAATATTTACAGGGATTTGTTGTGACGCCACCCACAGGTTGTGGTCAGTGAGGGGACGACCGCTGCTGCTGACTTCTGCCAGTAGGATGGATGGATGGTGCTGCAGCTAGATGGATGAGCCCGCCGCAGGTCAGGGCTGCTCCTGACAGGGTGGAAAGATGTAATAAAGTTCTGTTTGCAGGGAATCACACATGGGAGACTGAAGCAGGGTTCACCGGGTTTTACTTGCAGTTCTTTCTCAGTACAACAGTTTACAGTGCAGATCTTGTACACCAAATAACTCCGTGCTTTCACTGAACCCTCTGCAGCCAGGTTTCCTCTCTGAGACCCTTCGCTTTCTCTATTCCTTTCAGGCTCTCTTTTGTGCTTCTCTTCCCTGTGGGCTGTATGGGGCAGCTCTGTCCCTTGTCTGTGCTTCCCACTATGTGTGTGGGTGGTAAGCCTGGGTCCTGTGTGCTGCTGATCCTCCAGCCCGTGTATTGGGTGACCAGACCTGGAATCTGTGCCTCCCGGTTGGTGTGTCCGTGTACCGGTGTTTAGCTACAGTCACCCAGAGCCGACTCTCTGGTCCCAGCCTAGCCTTGGGTGTCCCTATCTTGCAAGGGATCATCGGGCCCTTTCCTACCCGTGTAACTTCTGCACTGGGAAGGGATTCTCCTCACCGTCGTTCTCTAGCACCGCTGCCATGTTCCTCGAACCCAGTTGTACTGGTCTGGTCTCTCCCCTTCCTTTGGGCTGCAGGCTATGGAGCGGGCTTTCGCTCCAGCGAACAGTGTATCACAGGATTCTGCGTCTACAGGGAGCCCCAACCTTCAGGAAAGTCACTCGCTTATTCTGGTCTTTACTGGTCGGCTCACTTTGGCCTACTGACTAACTACTTCCTGTTTTCCCTTTATATCCCAGTGCTGTCACCTGACCTATATTCCCACCCGCTTCCCTCTAAACTCTGTCACGCCTTGCCCGCCTAGAGTCCCGGGCTCCGGGTTGGGTGCTGTATCTGTTGGTGTGTGTTTTGAAGGTGGTTCCTGTAAAACCTGTCTACTATCTGCCAGGCTGCAGTTCCTACCTGGGGCCACCCTGACTGCAGGGGCGCCACACATACAGCGGCCAGTCTGCAATGTGCATACAGTGGCCAGTCTGCAATGTGCATACAGCCCGCAGTCTGCAATGTGCATATAGCCTGCAGTCTGCAATGTGCATACAACGGACAGTCTGCAATGTGCATACAGCGGCCAGTCTGCAATGTGCATACAGCCTGCAGTCTGCAATGTGCATACAGCCCGCAGTCTGTAATGTTCATACAGCCTGCAGTCTGTAATGTGTATACTGCCTACAGTCTCTAATGTGTATACAGCCTGCGGTCTCTAATGTGTATACAGCCCGCAGTCTCTAATGTGTATGCAGCCCGCAGTCTCTAATGTGTATACAGCCCACAGTCTCTAGTGGGCAGTCTGTGTTGTGTATATGGCCCGCAGTCTGTAATGTGCAGCATCAGAAAGTTTTCCAGCTTGCAGACTTCGCGCTCTGTTCTTCCCGGTGTCGCCATGGATTCTGTTCCTCTCTGCGCCCAGCACTGGACTTTCTGCCGCCACCTTTCATCTTTCCCCATGTCCAGGATGTGGCTGAGTCTTGGCAATCTATATAAGACAGACTCCTATCTATATAGCACAGCCTCCTGGGTATAATACTCCTGTCCTGTATATGTGGCGCCCCACTGTTCGGTACGACATGGCGGAGTACTGCACCCAGACCAGAGTATGTAGTATCCCTGTGACCAGGGGATTGGGATGTTAATCTGGGGCCCTCACCACACGTATTCACAAACCTAGAGCCAGGGATCAATTGGTTAACCCGTTGCTAAGGAACCAATCCCAGTGGGTGGAGTCTTAGGTGGGTAGTGAAGAGCGGGAAAGAAAGCTTAGTCAGAATGTAGAGAGAGTGAACGTCTGTGGAGAGAGAAGAAGAGGGGACCCTGAGAGTGACGCAGAGGAGGGCATCTAAAACTACAGTGACCGAGACAACAGGGGGGACCTTGGGTGTCAGTTAACACCCTAGACCGGACCGGAACAGCACCCGGCCCGGAGGGGCCCAGTCCACCAACGGAGGACCGGCTCCGAGAGCGGTGCAGGAGTTCATCCCTGAGCCACCAAACCAGGGGGGGCGTGAATTCCTCAGAGAGTCGCAACCAAGCCCTGGCATATTTCGCACAATGGGCCCCATATAGGGTCATGAGCCCCTTAGTTAATGTTTGGTGCCAAGGGCTTGGGGTACTCGGAGCTCGGGCGTACTGGTACGGGGATGTCACGGTTGGACGGTGCCCGAGTCCGTACCCTTAGACAGACAATAAAAAGTGGGAAGAGAAAATAAATAAAGTTGTTCATGACGCCACCTGTAAGTCCGGTGATGGCACCGGCGCTGCTGGAACCACTGGGGGATGGGCGACTGCAAGATGTTGTAACTCCCTACAGGAAGAGCAGCATCCACGGGGTGTTGGAAGTAACAATGGTGGAATAGGGCAGCGCAGCCTCCACTGCGAGATATAAGGCAGGTAATCTACAGTTCATTAGAATGGAACACTGACACGTTGCTCACTCTGAACGGATACTTTACTCCAGTAATATGCAGGCTTACAGGGTAAACAGTTCTTTCAGTGGAGGATAGTGGACCAGTGGTCCTGGCAGTGAGTAATGTCCCTCTGAAGCTCCACTGGTGTTTATTCTCTGTCACTTTCTTTCTCCTTTTCTGTGGTGCCCTGCACAATCCCACTTCTTGAACCATGCTCGTCGGGTGATATGGGAAACCTTTATCTCTCCAAAGGTGAACCCAACCCAGTTTAGTGCTTCTGGTGGAGACCATGATTGGTGTAGGGCGGTTGGATCATGCTCCTAGAAAGCTATCGACCACGCCGGTAATTTGTGGTTCAGGGATGGACCTCTGATTCATGTCGAAGCTGGTACTCCGCTTCGGACTGGGCCAGGGTGATTCAGTTACCCTCTATCTGCCCCTTTCTCTTCTGGGTCACCACATTGAGGTACCCTACCTCTGAGCTCCTTCTCCTTCTCTTTCCTCTCACGCTCTCACTGCTCACTGTGCTTTTCCCGCTCTGCCCACACTCCTCCAACCGGGACTGGGTCTTCACAAACATCAGGTTAACCCTTTAGTCCCCTGCTCTGAGTGTGTGAATGCAGATTGTGGAACTTCAGGCTTCAATTACCCCTTACCAGGGCAAAGCAAACTGCACCTTCTGTTTGGGGTGCAGTACCCTTTTGTAGCACGCTAACTAGCGGGGGGGCTACACTCCCCCATGGGTAAATACACTAGTCCTCAAGTGTTCATTCCACGCTACCCGGTACAGAGTAAAAGTTTTTATATATGCATATCAACAATAAACAATTTTAATAACGACAAGTATTCTTGGATTCTTCCCGTCCGAGAGGCACAGTTCTTGTAACGTTGCAAACAGTTCTAAGCAAAAGTCCTCATGAAAGTCTACGGGTTTTGCAAAAGAAAAAGCTCTTCACATTTAACAACTATATACAGGACCAGGGTATTGCAATTTACTTATCACATTTGCATACACGCAGAGCACACAATCCATGGGGCCCCACATGTCTCTCACAGCTCACCAGATCGTCCTCTTCCTTGGAGCTTGGCTGGCTGAATGGCTCCTCAGCTTCCTTGGGCTTTGCTCCGGTCTCCCTGCTGTTGTCTCCAGGTAGGGGCTTGGGGTCATCCTTCTCACTATCTGCCCCGATCACTACACTGATGGCCATGGGCTGCCGCTCTGCTGGTGGGTCCTCACCAATATGCGGGTGCTCAACCGTGGACTGGTCTCTTGCTCCCATTTCCAGCTGTTGATTGCTGGACCCCCTCCGTGTGGCTCTGTTCCTGCTGCCATTTTTAGTTTGCGGCAGGGGTGGCTTGACCTTTTGCCCGTCCCCTTGGTTTTTCATCAGCACTTGGGGCAGGCAAACAGTTTGACGCCTCTGTCATGGCCCTCACACGATGAGGGGCCGAGGCACATCCCTGGGCCAACACATAGTCCTTTACATTGTTGGACCCCTCATTGTTGGGCCCGTAGAAAATGGCGGGAAAAGATCTTGGGTGCTGTATACAGACAGTTCAAGTCCTTTTTGAAGTGGCCAATAAAGTTCTGTAAAGTGCACAAAACCCGGTTCACGGGTTGGTTCGTCCTGTTCATGAGCGCCAAGTTGTCTGGCGCCAAGGGCTTGGGGGACTCGGAGCTCGGGCTTACTGGTACGGGGATGTCATGGGTGTGCGGTGCCCGAGTCTGTGCCCTTAGGCAGACAATAAAAAGGGGGAAAATAAAATAAATAAAGTTGTTCATGACGCCACCTGTAGGTCCGGTGATGGCACCGGCACTGCTGGAACCTCTGGGAATGGGCGGCAGCAAGATGTCGTAGCTCCCTACAGGAAGAGCAGAGTCCCCGGGTGTTGGAAGTAGCAATGGTGGAATAAAGTAGTGCGGCCTCCGCTGCGAGATATAAGGCAGGTAAACCACAGTTCATTAGGAAGGAACACTGACACGTTGCTCACTCTGAGCGGGTATTTTACTCCAGTAATATGCAGGTTTACAGGGTAAACAGTTCTTTTAGCGGAGGGTAATGGACCGGGTGGTCTTGGCAGTGAGTAATGTCCCTCTGAACCTCCACTGGTGTTACTTCTCTTTCACTTTCTCTGTCCTTTTCTGTGGTGCCCTGAACAATCCCACTTCTTGAACAAGGCCCGTCGGGTGATATGAGATCCCTTTATCTCTCCAAAGGTGAACCCAACCTAGTTTACTGCTTCTGGTGGAGACCGTGCTTGATGTAGGTGTGGTGCCCCACATAGTCAGGCGTCACAGTGGGTTATTGCACCCGTAAAAGAGGTGTAATTTTCCCCAGCTGCAAGTGTCCCTAGGTTGGTGGGTGGGTCCCATTCCTGCACTCCCACATTAGCATAGTGGTGGGAGGTTACCCGGGAGGGAGATATATTCACCTCTAGGCGGAACAAAGAGCGACTAGTCTGTGGAGGAGAGGAGTCGGGACAGTTGGAAAAGAGTGTGGAGCGAGGTGGAAGGTTTACCAAGACAGCTTTTTGCTGATCGGGAGGAAAGGAGAGAGAGGATCCTGAGGGGTCCTGAGAGAGGGCACCCGACGTGCGGAGTCCGGGCCCTAGAGAGAAAGGGGGAACCTCAGCGTAGAGCGACCATACTCCAGGGAATTCCCCAGTCCACCACGGGAATGCCAGACCCGAGGAAATCGCCAGAGTCTACCTCTGCAGTCATCAACTGGCTGCTGTGGTCTGTTTACCGACTACAGAACGCTGCCAGATGGAGCGGTCTGCCTGCTTCCTCACCACAAGGGAGGATAGCCCCAAGTCTACCTACAAGGAGCCATTGGGTATAGACTCATCCTAGGTGGGGAAGAAAGGACACGGGTTTGTCAACTAAGGTTTACCATGGGTTCCACCATACCACATGGCATTCTCTTGCAGCCACCAGTAGAGCTACCTGTTTGATTAACAACTTGCTGAACTGTGGACTCTGTATTTTGCTGTTGAACGTTTACAGTAAAGTCACTGGGAGAAAGTGCCCTTGCCTTTGTGTAGTTATCTCCATCAACCTGTTTACTTACAGGAACGCTGCCCTGGAAGACCGGCTCCACCTGTAGGGAGCTTTGCCATCTCAGCCGCATTACCCTCGACCTCCGGAGGACTGTGGTGGCACTGGTGACCCATCACCAGGTACTACAGGTGGCATCACATGACAAACTCTAATCCCCTGTACATACACCCCTTATTGAAATGTCACCCAGGCCACGGGCTCAGGCACTGCCACCCCTGACATCCCCCGTGAAAACACCCACCGAGCCTGATACCCGAGTACCCCAGGGCCTGGGCTAGACATAGGGCGGTTGGATCATGCTCCTAGAAAGCTATCAACCACGCCTGTAATTTGCAGTTCAGGGATGGACCTCTGATCCACGTCGGAGCCGGTACCCCGCTTCGGACTGGGCCAAGGTGATTCAGTTACCCTCTATTTTCCCCTTTCTCTTCTGGGTCACCAGGTTGAAGTGCCCTCCCTCTGAGCTCCTTCTCCTTCTCTTTCCTCTCACGTTCTCACTACTCACTGTACTTTTCCCGCTCTGCCCACACTCCTCCCACCGGGACTGGGTCTTCACAAGAATCAGGTTAACCCTTTAGTCCCCTGCTCTGAGTGTGTGAATGCAGATTGTGGAGCTTTAGGCTTCAATTACCCCCTAACAGGACAAAGCATACTGCACCTTCTGTTAGGGGTGCAGTACCCTTTTGTAGCGCGCAGACTAGCAGGGCGCTACAGAAAGGACTACCTCTACAGAGACACGCGGGGACTGGCGAAGGGCTCTGTGCAGGGCCGCCCTAGGAAGGAAAGGAGAAACAGCGCAGTGTGAGGACAGAGGGAGAAACCGTCAGGAACACCACTGAGGGTCTCAAAGAGACATCTTATCCCCTGGTGACTACCCAGGCCAGCTACCCGTGACTGTGTACCCTTTGAAAGCTGCCTGAAAGTTGCCAGTAAAAACCGTGCAGAGCCTAAGCAGTTTATGGTGTCTTATTTCACCGTGCCGGGGAAAGTTGCATTCCAGTCTCCTCAGGCAGACTACATCCAGACTCCACCTGAAGAGCCACCTTCCAGTGAGAAATTCATTCATCCATCCCTGCCCCGGGGATCCTACTCCACTTATGGGGAGCAACACCATCTGGCTGCAGCATCATCATCCCTGGAGGTCTGTAAGCAGCGCTGGTAACATGACTAGGTACCATAGGTGGCGTCACGAAATTTATTTTATTTAATTTCTTTTATTTTACACATTTTTCAGGGACCACCAGGGCCATGACCCCAGGCACCGGCCACCAGTGACAGCACCTTTAATCAACCCCCGGGATCAGAGTACCCTATGGCCTTGGGGTGGGTCATATACTGCGTGTAATCCTCAGTATCTGCATTATTCTGTATATATACAGTGCACATTACCACTTCTCCTGTCCTGTATACTGGGTGTAATCCTCAGTATCTGTATTATTCTGTATATATACACCGCACAGTGCCACTTCTTCTTTCCTGTAAACTGGGTGTAATTCTCAGTCTCTGTACTATTCTGTATATATACACTGCACAGTACCACTTCTCCTGTCCTGTTGTCAGAGAGGCGGTATTGGACTTTGATTTTCAGCACTTAACTGTTGTTTAAATTGATTATCCCCAATATGGAAGTCATCACTTATATTCTGTATAGGTGATGACATGCTCTTTGCTCTGGATTTGACTTCTGGGATCCTACAATCCTGAGAAACATGGCTTTGAAGAGCACCATGTAAATGGAGCTTTGCTTGATTATTCCTTCTGAAGCACCATCCACATGTGGCTCTTCAAATAAAACCTTTAAGAAAGTGATGAGGCCATGACAACATAAAAGCAAATTTCACTGATCGGGGCTGATGGGTGTTATAGCATGTGAGCTGGTGGGGCTTGTTTTCCAAGGCTGCTTTTGGTCTCAGTCATGCCCTGATGTCTACCATTTGCTTTGTGTACCTCTATGTCTCAGGATATCATCCCAGTTTATTATACTAAAGTTGTAGAGCCCACTGGGACAGGGTACTCGGTACTGGACCGGGGTACTGCTGGGGATATCACGGCGGTCTTGGTCCGGACCATGTTCCGGGTTCCCCAAGTAATGGGGGAATATGTACATGGGAGTTTGTCCTGACACCACCCACGGGTTGTGGTCAGGGTGACCACCGCTACTGCAGAACCTCTGAGGATGATGTTGGGCAGCTGGAGATGTAACAGCTCTCCGCGGGTAGAGCTTGGTTCCCCGGGGCAGTGGTAGTTAAAGTCTATAGATGGTGCTATAGATGTTGCAGGATAGGGGTAGTAGTAGAGATGATGGGAGTTTGTGAAGGTACGCAGGTTTGAGCACAAGGATCACACAGGCTCACGGTTTTGAAGTTTTCCAAGGCTTTACTACAGATGTTCTTAGCAGAGTACTGTCCACGGAGTCTCTACCGGGGCCGGGTTGCTTCCACCATGTCCGGGTCCTCAGCTTCCCACTGCTGCGCTGTGTGTGTGGCTCTGCTGCCGCTTTAGTTAGGCTGCTGGCCCTGTTCCTCCTCACAGGTACCCCCTTTGCTAGGCAACTTGAGTCTTTCCGTGTCCTTCTGACCCCGCCGTATTGCTTCGCTGAGGTACATTGTACACAGTCTACAACCTACACTATCCCGGTGTTTTCTGAGCTGCGTGTTTCAGTCACAGATTCGGATCCGGTATCCGATCTCTGGCTCCTCTGTGGCGAGTTATGAGGTAACTCAGTCTCCCAGATATGTTCCTCTGTTTCTTGTACTCCTCTCTTCAACCCTGGCTTCAGGCCTGAAAATAGCAGTGGTCCTTCAGGAGCTCACATGCTCCATTTACAGGTTTTCTCCTATGCTCCCTGCACTAAACTGACTGTCAACTGTCAACTATCTCAACTAAGCTGAGCTCCCTCTGGCCTGAGGTGCTAGTGCAGTGTCCAGTGTTGTGTAGGTTACCCTTGTGATGTTACTGTGGACATAACCTTCCTCAGCGTATTCGAGCTCTGCTCGCGGGTACTTCATGCCATGCCGAGCGTAGGCAGCACTGAGCTGTTCACTGATCCCTGTCTAATCTAGTGACTGACTGCCTCCTATCATGTTACCGCCTAATAATTCAGTCCGCCAGCTGACCAGCTCCTGTCTGAGCTCTGCCCTTTGCTAGTCTAGTGCAGGCCTGTTTTTAGTGGTACCCCTTCAGACTTGGACGTTAACCCCAGCGATGTCCGACTTGAGCCCAGTAGGCAGCACAGTGTTCCATGATCCTGTCTTTGGACTGACTGCCTATCTGTCCCTAATAATTCAGTCCCCCACTCCCACTCCTGTCGGCCTGCCCTTCTTCTGTTTTCCCCTTACTGGGAGGACACCCTCTGGTATCCCTGTACTGACACCCCCTCATCTACCAACTTAGCAATAATTGGAGTGTGTCGGATCAGGACTAGCCTCCCTGGCACTCTTCCCTATACCCCGCCTTCTAACTATCACCCAGCTAGCTGCCTCACTGTTCTGCAGCTCCATGCTACCATCTTCCCTCACATCTATCCCAGTGAACAGCTGCTCAGTGAGCAGCAGACTCCTTTCCATATTGTCTATAGATCTCAGTGTTGCCAGCTGCTCATTTAGATCCAGTATCTGGTTTTTCAAATGCACAGCAGTATGCACCCTCGACCAGCTGTTCAAGGATTGCATACATGTGGCAAGATGTACACTGGATGGCATTGTCAATTATGGAGCTCATTTCCTAATGGGGATTGCACCAGACAGAAATGTTAAGTAAAAAGAAATGTAAAGTATTAATAAAATACAACCAGCATTTCAGTAATTCCTCCCTTCCAAACTCCCTGAATCCAAAGTCACTGAAACACAAGTCACACACTTACTCCTGTTCGCACTTACGCTCCGGTCACACTCAGTTCGTGTCACACTCGCTAAGTAAGGTTTAAAGAGTTATTTTCTTCCCTTTAGCAGAAATCCAACCTACAACTCAATGCTCTTCCAAAAAGTTCATACTGTAGAAAAATTATTGAAGGTGCATGTGTGAGAGGTAAGTCTTCAATATAGCGTTTATGAATACTATCAGTCTATGTAAGGGAATGAACTATTGTGATGAAACTTCCATGTCTCCTTACTAAATACTTGGTCTTTCCGGGTCATATTGCACCACCTCCTAAACATGTGCTTGTGGATGGTCAAAAACAACTCATTGCGGATGAAATTCTGGACTCCAGGATTCGCAGGAATCTGCTGTAGTACCTCTTTAAGTGGCAAGGATATCCACTTAAGGAAAACTCTTGAGGAGCCATTGAGTAACATCTGTGCTCCTCAAAAGATTGCTCAGTTTGATCAGAAATATCCTGTGAAACCTGGCTCTTGATCATCTTGAGGTCGCTTTTAAGGTGGGAGTAATATAAGGTTTCCAGGGTCTCCACAGAATTGTTGTATCTTTTTGGCCTCGCCCAAAATGGACTCTGGCGCCTTGCCTTGCCCTTGAACTTCCTGTCAGTACTGCTTATAAGTCCGGTTCTGAGCTTTATTCCTTACGTGAGTATTTTGTGCTAGCTGGTCACTGAGTCTCCTGGCTTGCTTCTGGATTTCTTGCTGCCACTTGTTAGCTCTGTGCTCTGCCTCATTACCTGTCAGCTGCCCGCAGTCTACAGTGCATTACCCTGTTCCTGGATGTTGGTTTTCTTCCTTTAAGATCTCTAGGAGAAGAACTTTATTTCTTCTGGACTTCCTGTGTGTAAGAGCTTTGAATATATGTTTAATTATCAGTGTACTTAATCCATGACTAAACCATGTGGGCTGTGTGCTGAACTTGAGTGGGACTTTTTCAGCCCTAAGGAGTACACTGCTAACCATCTGTTTGCTGCACACTTCACTGCATATTATTTCTGGACATTCACATATTAAGTGCTTGTCACACTCCTGCATATTATTTCTGGATATTCACATAATAGTTCTGGTGATACTCTTGCATATTATTTATGGATATTCATGTATTAGTGCTGTTTGCGCTTTTGCATATTATTTCTGGACATTCACATATTGTGCTGGTCGCAATATCATTTAATTTTAGAATTTGCTTTGTTTGTTTCTGTCATTAAACTGTTTGATTATTATTTTCAATATAAATTATTTACCCCAAACCCTGGTCTTAGTTTCGTCATATCTCACAGATTCCTAAGTATTTACATAATTGTTACAGATGCCATCTTGGAAAAGGGCAAGAATGTACAAAATGCCATTGTGGCACCCCAGGGGTTAATGTGCCAAAATAACATCAACCAGGGTTAATCCCCCACATAACCCACAACACTACACTAGCGCCTCCAGGCCAGAAGGGGGAGCTAAAGCAGCTCCCCTATATATTCTGGTGTGGTGAGGAAGTGAGTAGTTCAGTGCGGTGCAGCACTGAGGAAGAAGGACTGTGATGTAAAGGAGCTGCCTTAGGCTCCCCCACGGTCCGCTGCTCAATTCCAGGCCTAGCCAGGGTTTGAGGAGAGGAGTCAATAGGAACAGAGGAACACATCTGGGAGACTGAGCTACCCCATAACTCACCCCGGAGGAGCGCAAAGACCAGATGCCGGTTCCGAAACTGTGACTGACACAAGCAGCACAGTAAACACCGGACTAGTGCAGGTTATAGATCTTCACTCTATCACAGCAAAGCAACACGGCGGGGTCAGAAACACACGGATAAGACTCAAGTTGCCTAGCAAGGGGTACCTGTGAGGAGAGACAGGGCCGGCTGCCTAGCTAAAGCGGCAGCAGGGCCACACACACAGCACAAGAGTGGGAAGCCAAGGACCCGGTCAGGGTGGGAGCAACCTGGCCCTGGTACAGACTCCGTGGACAGTACTCTGCTTAACAACAACTACAGTAAAGACGTGGAAAACTAGAAAATCATGAGTCTGTGTGATCCTTGCACTCAAGCCCTACTTTCCCTCATCAACTGCTATCATCTCCACCACAACCCCTACTCTGCATCATCCATAGACAATTATTACCACTGCTCGGGGAACCAGGCTCTGCCCGTGGAGAGCCGTTACATCACCGGCTGCCAAACATCATCCCCGGAGGTTCTGCAGCAGCGGTGGTCACCCTGACCACACACCATGGGTGGCATCAAGACTTCATCCCTGTAAATAACCCCCCAACCTATTACTTGTGGGCTCGGGACACGATCCAGACCAAGGACTGCTGTGATACCCCCTGTGATACCCTGGTCCGGTACTGAGTATGCCGTCTCAGTGGGCTCCACAGCATGAGAAGATCCAGAGTACTGACATCCTGATGGAAGTTGGGCTCGCTATTCTTGGTATGGGTAGGATATGTGATGTTGTGATGTCCCAGGCTGCGTCTCAGTCCCATCTTCCACCTGGTTCAGCCAGTGTGCTGTCAGACAAATGTATCATCCCTGTCCACAACATCTTGTCCACATGTCTGTTGTCAGGTGGACCTTCCCAGTTACAGAGTTGGAAAGAGCATTGTTGATATTGTTTAATTTATTATTTAATAATTTAGTTTAATATGTTTAGTATGGTTTATTGTTCATATTGATTACTGTTTGTGTTTGTGACTGTGGGTGCATGGCTGGGTATTTTTGCTTCCTTTTCAACATCTGGGGATGGGACAACTGCATGGTTACCTGCGACAACAAAGTGGACATGATTGCTGTTGATTGCAGCGTCTGTATATGTATACCACTATCTCAGTAGCAATGAGGGAGAGACCACCCAAATATGAGTAAAAGCAGTCCATCCCAAATGTATGTTACAGGGCCACCTGAGACCCCTCAAAAATAAGGTTTCTTTATACCTGTTGGCCCTCTGAAAACTTGAATTGAGGGCAGCAGAATGACATGGAGGTGTTGTTGCAGGAGGAGGAGGGTGAAGGCCAACACACCAATGGGCATGTTGTAGCTGGCATTGTAAACTGCCATGGAATATGTATTTTACTATCTCAGTAATAATGAGGAATGGACCGCACAAATGTGTAATAGCAGTCCCTCCCAAGCGTATAGTACAAGGCCGCCTGAGGTTCCTCTGGGCAAAGCCCAACATACCATCAGGCATTGTAAAGTGCTGTGGAATATCTAACTAAAAATTATGTCTGAGTGAGGGACCTACAAAATGTATAAGTCAGGGCCCTCCCAATTGTAAATGGAAAAAAAAAAGCAAAGACACTACGTGTGAAAAATTGTAAAACAAATATTTTTTTTTCTTCTTTATTTAGCCTTATATACAAGTGATTATGCAGGAATCAGGTTTCTTAACATTTTGCCTGTAAAATGCAATTTAGCTTAGGTTTGGTAGTTGTTCTTGTGATTTAGTAAAAGTGGCAAAATGCTGTGACCACCTTATTCCTAGAAGCCATATATGAGTCTGAAATTAATGCAGGAATATTTACCAGAATCTTCCCATTCTGTCTCATCACTTTCCCATCTATTTCAGCCTTTTGCTCAGGCTCCCAGACCTCTTCATTGGTACCAGCAAAATATTACTCACGTTCCCATTGACTTGCATTGGACTCTTTATTTGGTATGAATACAGGATTATTACAAAGTACTCAGTACAAATCTGTTAATTCCAGGTATTTTAGAATTCGATCATCACTATGAATTATACAAATAACACACTTGTGCACATGACAACAATGTGTACTATAAACATACTTTATGAAATGAAATAGTGATTGAACATTTTTGCAAAAGCAATATCCGTAGTAGGCTTTGTCATGAGTGTGAACAGACATATAAGACCATGCATGTAAAACATATGATGGTCATATGCTATTTTTATATGAATTGCTATCACATAACTGTAGAAGAGGTGGCCCTGCATGCTGCTGACCCTCTGCAATAATAAAGGTTTGCTCTTCAAAAAGAAAAAAAAAATATATATATACATAATATATATTATTATTATTATTAATAATAATAATAATAATAATAATAATAATAATAATAATAATAATTATTATTATTATTATTATTATTATTATTATTATTATTATTCTTATTATTATTATCATCATTATTATTATTATTATTATTACTACATAAAAAATCCCCAAAAACATGAATCTCTCTTAAATAATTGTTTTAAGGACATTCTAAGCTTCCTGGACATCACAGCTGCTGCCACATCTGGCACTATTTCCAAAATTCACATTTTGCAGGTGTCAAAACACCTGCAATCTCCAGGTAGCCTAAAAAAATTAATTTTAAGCTAAAAAAAAATTATCCATCTTGATACAAGCTGGTAGACCTGATGGAAGGAATACTCCTAAATGTAAGGTTCAGTGTTTTTCCCCACCAATGGGCCTTCTGTGAGCGTTTTGACCCTAAATAATCAGGGACAGTTTTATGTCCATATCAAACTTCAATTTTTCTTCCCAAACAGAGCTATATTCACCGATTTTTAAAAGAAAATTCCTCGGACTTCCAATTCTGAACAACATCTGCAATACTCACACCGAATTACAAATTGGAGAACATGTTCAGGAAAAGTTCACTCATCTCTAATCAGGACATGGACTCAATATCTTGAGGTCAGATGAATTATGTATGTTTGTATATACAAATATGGGGCCCAACCAAATTAAGTCCTTTCTATTTCACATTTACTAAATCTACTCTCCTGTACATGTTGTTTTTCCTCCAAGGAATGATTATATCTCCTGATCACATAGCCCATATGACAATGAATATAAATCAGCATAAAACAAGAACTCAATGAATCGGACTCATCATTCAGACAGTCTTGGCAACATTTATTTGTGGTTGAGTCATATAGTTGCAAGGCTAACCCCGTAATCCAAGGAAATCGGACTTTCCGTTGCCTTTGGCCAAATGTGCCAGACATTTCCATATTATGAAGATGTCATTTATCTCATGAGGTGGCATGCACTCCCTCACCATCTTCTTCAAGTTTTCTGGGTCATTAAAGAAGGACAGGTTATCGAATCCGGTTTTCTTGTCCTTCATGATCCCATAAGTGTTTACTAGGTATTCTGTAAACGTGATGTGCACTGCAGGGTTATAGCCCATCTTCTTCAGCTGACTCATCGTTTCATGGTAGCGCAGGCGCAACTCAGATCTTAACTTCTCGTCCACTTTGCCGGTCAGTGGACATGTGGTCACCTGTAATCATAAAATAGACTGTCAATGTACATTTATCACAGCTTTTTTTAATCTCCTCATTTTCATTCATTTGCATTATATTTCTCACTTCTCCAGGGCTTAAAAAATAATGATAGGTAGCTAATACCCTTATTCATTTTCTAGGCATTTCAGCACCACCACTTTGGTGGCCCCGCCGGTCTCCAGATTTATTGTTTGTTACAGTATTGCCTGGACAATTGCTATCAATTCCATTGGTGGAAGACATTTTTTATTAACAAGCATTATATTAAAATCTGATGCCTCTCTAACAAACTTCTCCATTTATTAAAATAAATAATTCAATAAATATTTAATAGTAATTTAGATTTGTCACCTGTAAAATCTTCTCTTCTATATTGGCCACCTGGTATCCATACAGCCGATGTTGATCCAGGAATATGGCACACAGAATATGACGGTCCAGCTGAAACGCCATGCGGCCTACAATGCGCTGGCACTTCATTACTTTTTCAGGGTCTGCAAAAATTAATTAGTAAAATCAGGTAAAATCTTGAAATAATTGAATCAATGCAAATTAAGACTGGCAGTATGTACTCTGGAGGTATTGGACAGCTAATAATGATATCCATCTACTCACCTAGAGGGGGAAGGAGTCCATCTTCTGGTTTCTGTCTTTGATATTTGGAATATTTAAATACAATGTTTTCCATATATTAATGTTATTCTATATACATACCCTGGAGGAAGGGTTTCACTCGGCCTCATGGTGTCACGCTGGGAGTGGGGAAGACACCCAGCGTAGGATAACGACGGGGGGGGGGGGGAATAAGGGGTCCCTACTGCTAAGGGCACAAGAAGGAGACGGTGACCCCTAGACTTACTAGGGCTGACCCTGTCTGCCCTAACGTCCCTGTACAGTCTCCTCAACTGTCGCCGACCACGAACCTCGTCCCTCTCTGATCCTAGCACTATCTTATCTAAGGATCAGATGGAGAGGTGCACTAGACCCCTCCAGTAACAACTAAAGACAAACACCAGGGAAGACAGACATTTGGGGAAAAGAAACACTTATCTTTCAGCAGACCACAGCGAGCTCACAACCTCAGCTTCTGCTGGAGCAAGGATAAAGAGTCCACAAGGAAATATCACCTGCACTGAGGAAGGGTAATGAACCTCCTTATAAAGGTAGAAGGAATCTGCTGGGTCCTAGAGACCTACAATACAGGTGGATACAACCAGACCGAGCACAAGACCTCCACAGCCGTCTCCCCAAAATAGAGAGATCTCATCACACCTTCTCTTCATCTAAACAGAAGGTAAATGCCCCTGAAAGAGATGGACCATCCTCCACCATTATGGCTGGTGGGCCAAACGCTGAGATCGTCTGCGCGTGGCCTCCACCCTGTCACCCGCGCCACCCGTGACACATGGAGGGGGCACCCCTGGTCCACTGGTGACAAGACTTGTCTATACCCTATCTACACTGCTGTGTCTATACTCTGTGCCAGAGTGAGGTCCCTCCCTATAGGCTCCTCTGCCATGGACTGTTCCATGAACCCTAAGGGTACCTTTACACGCCGCTACGGCAGGATGGATGCATCCCGCTACTTCACGTGCACGAGCACGCTCAAACGGTTACAAACGCTCCACGCATCACCTTTACACGCCGCCATAAGGTGCGCTACGCTACGTGACATCTATAGCTAGATACATCGCCGGTTGTCTCAAGTAGCCATCTGTAGCTCATTTACACACCGCTATAACCAGCTACTATGGGCGTACCTGGTGCAGCAGGGCCAGCACATAGGTGTGCCACAATTGTGGATTACGAGCCGTCCGTACGCTGATAGGACAAAGCAATAACATCCTGATTGGGCAGGCAACGCAGGAGGCTGAGTAATACAGTACGCTCGAGCGATTGTGTAGTGTGACTCGTCAGCTCCTTAAATATGCCTCCCTATGCAGCGACTACCAATCGTCATGCAGCAGCTTCCACCAATGATCGCACATGGGGCGCGGTAACACGGAGCCAGGGTCACGCCTTAGCTACATTGCAGCTACATCGCAGGGTGTCCAGAGTTCCCTTCCGTAACGTCTTTACACGCCGATGCATCTTGCTACCATCGGCTTTATAGCTCTCTGTTTTTGAGCAGAGGTCGTAAACAGATGTATCTGTTGCCGGCTGTATCGTCACGTCTTCAGGCGCCGCTACGACGGGCTATATTGGCGCTACAAGCTACATTTGTAGCCTGTAGCGGGATGCATCCATCCTGCCGTAGCGGCGTGTAAAGGTACCCTCAATGCTAATATCTACCTAAACATTTGAGTTTTTTAATGAATGCCTGAATTAAGAAGACTATAACTTCTGGCTCCCTATGGGTATGGTAGATAAGCTTACTAGTAACCAGACATAGGTGTCAGCCTAATGTCAATTTTTAAAAAGATTTCTAAAATCTCGAGTACTAATGAAAACACTAAATATTAAGAAAATACAGGTGTTGGAATCACAACTTTTGGGGGAAATCTATGTGTAATCCCAGCCTTACCCTTGTTATCTTTTTTCTGTTGTCCTGGGCAAATGGCGGTTTGAGCTGCTTTGTTTTCATGATCTTTTAAGACAGATCGCAGCTCCACGTTCTCTTGCCTCAGCCCCATCAGTTTGCGCAGTCCGGTATTTTCACATACAAGACGCGCACATTCATCCTTTATATCCTCCTGATAGTCACAAGTATCTGGGCTGTTTGGGAAAAAGTCCATGGTGTCACTAGGGAAAGGTCTTTGCATCTTCACAGTTTCCCCTTCAGGCAGCAAATGTGTCTGTAATGTGTCTGATGTGATGGGAAATACATGATCCAACATTCTAAGCTCATCAGCTGCGGCAGTAGAACCTGGGTATGAGCTCATCGTTCCTTGCAGCAAATGGGAATTCACAACTTTGGTGAAATTGGGCAAAATCTCAAATATCTAGAACTGTTGGAAAATGATAATATTAATTGTGAAAGTTTAAGAAGCTAATGTAGAATCCAATTTTAAAAATGAATAAAAATCACACAGTTTCTATATTTAATGACATAGAGAATACTAATGAAATAAGAGATGATCTAATTACAGTATATACAGAACATACCGGTAGTATTAGCACAAAAAAGTGAGTTTAATTAACCTTCCTAGCGGTATTCCCGAGCCTTACTCGGGGTTAACATTCACTGCCAGAAGCGGTAACCCCAAGTCAAGCTCGGGCTTACCCGCTGTCGCGGCAGATGCGGTGAAAAAACCGCATCTGCCGCGATTGCCGCATAGCCGCCTCACTTGCGGCGCGGTTGCGGTAATCGCCATAGTAAGTATAGGGGGACTTGCGGCAGGTGCGGCAAGTGCGGTTTTGCACTTGCGGCAGGTGCGGCCGTGAATAAAACCGCATCTGCCACGATTGCCGCATAGCCGCCGCACTTGCGGCGCAGTTGCGGTAATCGCCATAGTAAGTATAGGGGGACTTGCGGCAGGTGCGGCAAGTGCGGTTTTGCATTTGCGGCAGGTGTGGCCGTGAAAAAAACTGCATCTGCCGCGATTGCCGCATAGCCGCCGCACTTGCCGCAAGTGCAAAACCGCACTTGCCGCACCTGCCGCAAGTCCCCCTATACTTACTATGGCGATTACCGTAACCGCGCCGCAAGTGCGGCGGCTATGCGGCAATCGCGGCAGATGCGTTTTTTTCACGGCCGCACTTGCCGCAAGTGCAAAACCGCACTTGCCGCACCTGCCGCAAGTCCCCCTATACTTACTATGGCGATTACCGCAACCGCACCGCAAGTGCGGCGGCTATGCGGCAATCGCGGCAGATGCGGTTTTTTCACCGCATCTGCCGCGATTTCAAGTTACCGCTGATGTGAAAGGGCCCTTATGCGGTAATCGCGGCAGATTGTTTTTTTCACCGCATCTGCCGCAATTTCAAAAAAACGCTACTGTGAAAGTACCCTTAGTACAAAATTCCAGACATAATCATACCGCCAGGTATAAGATTATTGATTATTGAATAAAATTATATTATTTATTTAATTATAATTCATGATTTTATGTTTCAAACTTTATCACATCTGAGAGGTCTACTAGAGTCTTCTTTGATCAGGTAATTACTAAGAATTGCAGGCCGACAGTACATAACACCAAATTTCCATGCAAAAAAATGGTACCGCTTTTAGCACAAAATTCCTGATATAATCATACCGCCAGGGAGGTTAAAAGGTGAATTTCCCTAAAACATAACCTTTAATTAATACAATGAAAGTGATCTCCACAACATCAAACAAAAACAACCACATACAAAAAATGCCCAAAACTATTTATCAAAGGGACAACACAGAAAGAAACAATGGTAAATGTTCTAAAAAGGCAATGGTCACAGTGGTGACTAAACATGGGCATCAAATCACATAGGAACTACATCATCATTATCATCACAGTACATAACCATGAAGGGGAGAAAAAGGAACAATCTCACCCATTTGATGCAGGTTGGCATACGTCCATGCATGGCTCAGCTCCACTCCTTTAGCAGTACAGTAGTGATCCGGATGGAAAATCATTGGGAGAAAAGGGTATCCTAAAAGGTAATATAGTATGCTGGCCCTGGCACCCCTTAAATTAACTCCCACCTTGAAAAGGGCAGTCCACTTCTAACCCTATATCTACTATATAATTGCCTAATCGTGTCTTTCTAAGGCCGAAATCGCGCGCCAGCTCGCCAGCGCTCATTGGTCACTGAAAGCCGCGGCAACCAATGTGCGCAGCATATGCGAAACCGCCAAGCGCATTCAAAACCTGGTGACAGTGACACATTAGCGAAGCAGGATTGCCGTGACAGCGCTACACTCACATTGCGGGCGGGAAAGCCAACTTCACTGTCGGCTTTCCCGCCCCACTATTTGAAATGAACAGCTGATGCTTCGGCATCAGCTGTTCACTCAGAGTAGCCACCCGATTCCTTCCCTCGCTTTCCCGCTCCCGCTGCCCTGCTCCATGCTCCCGGTCCATGCTCCCGCTGCCCCGCTCCCGCTTCCCCGCTCACCCATCGCTCAACCTGGCATTCCTCTTTTCTTTCTTGGTGCATTGATGTGCGGTAATGAAAGGCTGCGGATGGCAGGGTTAACAAAGGTGGCATCATAATGGGCGTGATTGAGGACACGTCCACCACATTAGGGCAGTGTTCTCGGTCACGCCCATTACTACACCCCCTCTTTTAACCCCACCCCCCCGCGGCCTATCATTACCAAACATCAATGTAGCAAGAAAGTAAAGAGGAGGAAGAGGAACAATGTTGGGGTGAGTGGAGCCTCCTCCATCCTGCTATTCACCCCCAACTACCCCTGCTCACCTCTCTCACCCCACACTGCCCCCACAGAACCCACACTGTGCACTGAACCCACACTGCCCCCACTGAACCCCACTCTCACCCGCTCAGCACCCAGTCACCTCTGATCAGCACCCAGTCACCTGTCTCAACATCCACTCACCCATCTCAGTATCCACTGACCCGTATCAGCACCCAGTCACCCCCCCGAGCACCCACTTACCTCCGCTCAGCACCCACTCGCTCCCACTCAGCACCCACTCACCCGCTCAGCACCCAGTCACCCCTGCTAAGCACCCACTCACCCGTCTCAGCACCCAGTCACCCGTCTCAGCACCCAGTCACCTATCTCAGCACCTAGTCACCCGTCTCAACACCCACTTACCTGCTCATCACCCACTCACCCCGGCTCATCACCCACTCACCCCTGCTCAGCACCCACTCACCCCCACTCTGCACTCACTCATCCTCACTCATTACCCACTCACCCACTCAGCACCCAGTCACCCCCGCTCAGCACCCAGTCACCCGCTCAACACCCACTCAGCCGCTCAGCACCCAGTCACCTACGCTCAGCACCCAGTCACCCGTCTCATCATCCAGTCACTCGCTCAGCACCCACTCGCCCCACTCAGCACCCAGTCACCCTTCTCAATACCCACTCACCTCGGCTCATCACCCACTCACCCCCGCTCAGCACCCACTCACCCCCACTCAGCACCCACTCATCCTCACTCAGTACCCACTCACCCGCTCAGCACCCAGTCACCCCCGCTCAGCACCCAGTTACCCGCTCAACACCCACTCACTCGCTCAGCACCCAGTCACCTACGCTCAGCACCCAGTCACCTCTGCTCAGCACCCAGTCACCTACACTCAGCACCCAGTCACCTCTGCTCAGCACCCAGTCACCCGTCTCATCATCCAGTCACTCTCTCAGCACCCACTCACCCCACTCAGCACCCACTCACCCCTGCTCAGCACCCAGTCACCCGCTCAACACCCACTCACCCGCTCAGCACCCAGTCACCTACGCTCAGCACCCAGTCTCCTCTGCTCAGCACCCAGTCACCCATCTCATCATCCAGTCACACTCGCTCAGCACCCACTCGCCCTGCTCAGCACCCACTCACCCCCGCTCAGCACCCAGTCACCCCTCTCAGCACCCAGTCACCCTTCTCAGTACCCACTCACCCGCTCAGCACCCAGTCACCCCCGCTCAGCACCCACTCACCTGCTCAGCACTCACCCCCGCTTAGCACTCAGTCACCCGCTCAGCACCCAGTCACCTACACTCAGCACCCAGTCACCTCTGCTCAGCACCCAGTCACCCTTCTCAGCATCCAGTCACTCGCTCAGCACCCTCTTGCCCCCGCTCAGCACCCACTCACCCCCAATCAGCACCCACTCATCCCCGCTCAGCACCCAGTCACCCATCTCAGCACCCAGTCACCCTCACTCAGCACCCAGTCACCCTCTCAGCACCCAGTCACCCGTCTCAGTACCCACTCACCCGCTCACCACCCAGTCACCCCCGCTCAGCACCCACTCACCTGCTCAGCACTCACTCACCCCCGCTCAGCACCCAGTCACCCCCGCTCAGCATTCACTCACCCCTTTCAGCACCCACTCACCGCTGCTCAACACCGCTGTACACCAACACTGCTGTACACCAACACCACTGAACACCAACACCACTGAACACCGACACTGCTGCACACCGACACCCCTGAACTCCGACATATCTGAACTCCCACAGTGCTGCACACTGACACAGCTGCACACCGACGCTGCTGCACACCGACACTGGTGTACACCAACACCGCTGAACACAAACAGTGATGTACACTGACACTGCTGAATACCAACACTGCTGTACACCGACACTGATGCACACTGACACCGCTGCACACTGACACCACTGCACACTGACACCGCTGCACACTGACACCACTGCACACTGACACTGCTGCACACTGACACCGGTGTATACCAACACCGCTGAACACTGACACCGCTGCCCACCAACACCGCTGCACACCGACACCGCTGTACACCGACACCGCTGTACACCGACACTGCTGCACAACGACACCGCTGCACACCGGCATTGCTGTACACTGACACCGCTGCCCACCGACATAGCTGCCCACCGACACCGCTGTACACCGACACCCGCTGTACACCGACACTGCTGCACACCGACACTGTTGCACACCGACACCACTACCCACCGCTCCCCACCAGCACCACTGGCCACCGCCACCGCTGTCCAGCTCCACCGCTGCTCACCGCCACCGCTGCACACTGGCACTGCTGTACACCAACACTGCTGTGCACCGACACTGCTGTACACCGACACTGCTGTACACCGACACCGCTGCACACCAACACTGCTGCGGCTGCAACCAATCAGCGATATTAGCGCGGGAATTAAACCCAGCTTCACATTGCATTATTCTTACAGCTTTATAAATAAACTACTGTACATACATATTCTAGAATACCCGATGCTTTAGAATCGGGCCACCATCTAGTATATATATATATATATATATATATATATTGAAAAACTGGACAGCACCGAACTCAAAAATACTGAGGAGTGCTAAAGCCCATAAATGCCCTGCCCAAAGCAAAATGAACATGTAAAATAATCAGGCAACGCTCCAAAATAAAGAAAAAAGTAGACTTTTATTAGTCCATGTGGCGCAAAATTTTGGTTCATGTGACCTTCATCAAGCACAAAGTGAACAAAGCAGTATAGAATCTATACTATAGATACATTATATGGTGTACAATAATTAGATGCAATAAGAATAATAATTAGGCAAACATACCATATAAATTAAAGTGCAAGTGCTCCTGATTGCATACAAAATGGACACAAGTGCAATGCATATACAGTCCAGTTGTACATTATTACAGTGTCAGCTATTATACAATAAAGTGCATCAACAGTTAATAAGACTGATTATTCTCAGCTGAAGTGCTTTTTAAAAAAAATAGATTAATACCACATCTCAGAATTACATCCATCGTCGTCATATAAATTGAATACCACCACCGCTCCGCGTCCTGGACATCCTACTGTGCAAGTCCATTATGTCACTTCCGGTTCCATTATATTATAGAGAGGTGAGGATGCAGATTGGCGCATGCGCCATGGAACCCGGAAATTTCTCGGCCGCCATTTTGACTACTGGACAAAGCGCTACTGCTCACATACTTATATGCCCATACATGCATTCATAACAAAACCAGATTTATATATGGCATTTCATATTCCTGCTTCTTGATCATTGAAAATCAGATACCACATAAAGTGATACATCCTGAGGCTTTATATAGCATCGCTCCAGTCACCAGTGGCAATCACACTGCCCACCACTCCTGTCGACATATGTGTGCCAGCACGGATTCAATAGAGTCACATGTAAACCCACCGGTCCAAATGACCCACCTCTGTTATGTCCTGGTGATCAGACACTTAAGTATTCAGCACCACTAACTAGTGGCATTGTGATGGGTCTGATAGAAACAGAGCAGCAGGAAATATACTACAGTTGTCAAAAATAAATAGAAACATGCATCTCTCAACTTATAAAATCACTAAATGACGTAAAAAAAGAATTCCCATACAGATGTCTATTTTAATTCATTATATTAAACCTGATGGACCAGGATCCCTAACTCTGCTCCATACATGTGCTTGCACCTGAAAAAAAGGGACAAGTGAAGGTTAAAAAGATATATTTGATGATATATCAAAATTCACTAATTACGCTGTATACATATGAGGAGAAATGGGATAACAGTAAGGTGGCCTGTTCCTATAGTATGGTATGTATCTTAAAGTCCACGATAAAGGGGAACGCCAGTGAGAGAAAACTTTTTAGTACAGTCCTTGCCCTCCTACATGATGAAGCAGAGCTGTACACTGCAGTTCTAGGATCAATAGATCATTTATAAATCGATAAAATCATATCTGCTCCTCAGCTCTTACCCCCCTAATGGGACAGAGGATTTTTAGCATGTCAGCTTGAATTAGTAGCAGAAAACAGGAGGTGTGTTGGAGGGGCGTGGATGCTGGAAGCTCCAGGCTCATCCTACATTCCATTGAATTATAAGTGATCTATAGATCCTAGAACTGTAGTGCCCAGCTCTGCTTCATCATTTAGCAGGGCAGGGACTGTACTAAAATGTTTTCTTAATCTGGAGTTCCCCTTTAAGACCATGTGGCTTCAAGGGGTTTAATTTGAAAATCCAACTCCAACTCCTTCTTCATGAGAGATGAAATTCTATTTCTCCCTCTTCTTTATATTGGTAGCCTCTCTTACTATGTTTCTGCTCAGTAAAGTGCTTCAACACCGGTAAATCTAGCCTCTTCTTTCTTATGGTATATCAGTGTTGATTTATTATGGTCTTGAAATCATATGTTGTCTTACTGACCTATCACCAGAAACAAGGTCATTGCAGCAGATGCACCACAAAATCTGAGTCACAACTCAAATAGGGGCTGATTTTGTGTGATGTTGGTTTTTTGTTGCCCCATGGGGAACTGTAAAATAAAGAAAAAATGAAAAAAAAAAAAAAAAAAAAGTACAAAAATTCAAACGACCCCCTTTTACTCCATTCCACATAAAAGTAGTAAAATATAAATAAAATGCACATATTTGGTAACCCCAAATTCAGAAATGCCCGATATATCAAAATATAATATCAATTAATCAGATCCATAAACTGCGGAACGGAAAAACAAGTCCAAATGCCAAAATTATGTTTTGTTTATCACCGCAACATTGCAATGAAATACAATAACGGGCGATCAGAACATCACATCTACACAAAAATGGTATCAATAGAAACGTCAGCTGAAGCCGCAAAAATTAATCTATCACACAGCCCTAGATTCTGAAAAATGAGAATGCTATGGGTCGCAGAACATGGCGACAAAAGTGTAAGGGTAGGGTCACATTGCAAACATGAATTGCATTCACCGCATCCGGATCCGGATGCGGTGAATGCAATTCTGGTCACACACATTTTTATTCAAAAATGTGTGCAGAATACCGCACTGCGGTCACCGGATGGCTCAGGATGTGTAATCCTGAGCCATCCGGTAACTGCAGAGTGTGCGGATCCCGATCGGCCAAGTTAATAAAGAGTTAATTTAAGTACAGAACTGACTGTTAGAGGTCTGTAGGGGGGCTTAGACCCCCCCTACAGACCGGGCGGCCACTTCTATAGTGTTCTTCTACAATAATAGTACCTATGGCACGGGCTGATCTGAGCTCCGTGCATGTGGTGCAAATATCCCCCCTCCCCCTATCACTATACAGGGGTGCATACACCCCTGTAGTACAGTACTGCTTTATTTAATTTATAAACAGCAAGATTTGTCCCAAACGGCAGAGAATTATATATTTACATGTCCCATAGGCAGAGTCGAGTGATTTCCATGGGCGGGGCTGTGTGCAGTAGCCTCCGCCCGCTCCTTCTTGATGGCCGCCCCCTCTGGCCGTAATCCAGTGTTGTGGGGGTGGCCGAGTCGTTAAAGGGGCGTGGCTAACCATGAGCCGCGGTTAGCCACGCCCCTTTAACGACTCGGCCACCCCCACAACACTGGATTACGGCCAGAGGGGGCGGCCATCAAGAAGGAGCGGGCGGAGGCTACTGCACACAGCCCCGCCCATGGAAATCACTCGACTCTGCCTATGGGACATGTAAATATATAATTCTCTGCCGTTTGGGACAAATCTTGCTGTTTATAAATTAAATAAAGCAGTACTGTACTACAGGGGTGTATGCACCCCTGTATAGTGATAGGGGGAGGGGGGATATTTGCACCACATGCACGGAGCTCAGATCAGCCCGTGCCATAGGTACTATTATTGTAGAAGAACACTATAGAAGTGGCCGCCCGGTCTGTAGGGGGGGTCTAAGCCCCCCTACAGACCTCTAACAGTCAGTTCTGTACTTAAATTAACTCTTTATTAACTTGGCCGATCGGGATCCGCACACTCTGCAGTTACCGGATGGCTCAGGATTACACATCCTGAGCCATCCGGTAACCGCAGTGCGGTCCCAGAAACGCTGCGAAAACTGCTGCCTGCATGATTTTAAACACAGGCAGCAGTGCCGGATCCGGCCACCGGATGGCTTGTGAAGCCATCCGGTGTTTTGCATAGGCTTCCATCAGGAGCCTTTCCTGGTCCGGTTTTGAGCTTTTTTAAAGCTCAAAACCGGATCAGGATTTTAAACAAAAAACGCCAATGTGACCCTACCCTTAATACTCTTTTTTTCAAAATTCTGAATTTTTTTTCACCACTCAGATAACAGTCTTTCCTGTGGTCCAGTGGTGCTTAGGAAAATTGTGCAGAAAACCATTTAGTGCCACATCCAGGCAGCAACCACAGATTTTGACAAAAAACATTTTATTCGGCAAATCTGGTCTGCTGGATTCACATCCCCAGATTGTTTTGGCCTGCAACAACTGACTTGCAAATCTGTTACCATCAAATATGAGTGGTAAAAGCCGTGGTCGTGGTGGAAAGGGGAACCAAGTAACCAAAAGTTCTCCTCAACAAACACCGGCGTCCAGGCAAATAAAAATGTCAACTTATTTTAGTGGACAGTCTGGTCTCAACACTTTCTCAGGCAGCAGCAGATCACTACGACTTGTGGATGAGGCCCAGAAAGAGCAGGTGCCACAATGGTCATCAAGCGCTCCATCAAGTGGCCTCTCCTCCACCTTAACTTCAACAGCATACACACTGCAGTCCTCACAGGTGTCAGCCCAATCACACATGTTTCTTCACGTGTAACAAGTCGCCAGCCGCCCTACTGACTGTAGGTCAACACAGATGGCCAAGTCTGAAAAGCTGTTCATGCATGCTTCAGCCTGGGAATCAGAGGTCTGCTCCAAAACTTCACTCAAGAGTAGGAAGTGATTTGCACTAATGCACAAAATCTTTGTGAGTTGGATCCAGGGGTGGACGAAGAAGGGTCCGAGCACAATATAGACCTTTATTACCAAATTTTAACCCCTGTTGGTGGAGACAATGATGCTGATGATGATGACACTCACGTACCTGAGGAGGATGTCTACATGACTTTGTGACCAGGGCTGGAAGAGGGTGGCTGTGAGGGTAAGGAGGGTAACCATGTGCATGATCCAACACTTCTTATTCTTCAGGCTATTTCATACCCATTCCTTCAGCAGTATAGCTAACCACTTCTGAAGAAGCATGATGTGAAACGTGTGTCAATGGGTAAACTTGGACTTTTAAATGTTGTATTTTAACTTTGCATGCTTAAGATGTATGGGCTTTACCTTGTCCTGGGGACTATATAGACCATTAACCAGGCAATGTACTTATACCTTACCCTATATGCTGTATTTTGTCCTTTGGACAATATAGACCATTCACCAGGCTCCTTATTGACATTTCATTCTGTATGCACTTTGCACTTTACTTTGTCATAATTTGCACTGTATATTTGAATAATGACATTTCATTGGGACATAAAGATGAATTTAACTATTATATTTAATATGTGTACCCAGTGATTCCTAATTTATTGATATAACTCAGATCATTTATCTATTTAATACCATATATACTCGTGTATAAGCCGACCCGTGAATAAGCCGACCCCCCTACTTTTGCCCCCAAAAGCTGGTAAAAGTTATTGACTCGAGTATAGGCCTAGGGTATGAAATGCAGCAGACCCCCATCCTATTATATAGCCCCCTGTCACTGGTATATAGCACCTCTCAGTAATGGTATACAGGCCCCTCAGCAGTGGTATACAGGCCCCTGTGCAGTGGTATACAGGCCCCTATGCAGACATATACAGGCCCCTGTGCAGTGGTATACAGGCCCCTATGCAGAAGTATACAGGCCCCTGTGCAGTGGTATACAGTCCCCTATGCAGAAGTTTACAGGCCCCTGTGCAGTGGTATACATGCCCCTATGCAGAAGTATACAGGCCCCTGTGCAGTGGTATACAGGCCCCTATGCAGAAGTATACAGGCCCCTGTGCAGTGGTATACAGGCCCCTATGCCATCTCACCTCTTCCTCAGAACTGTTCCTCCACATATAATCCACATCACACACACACGGCCACATCGTACCTTCTCCTGCTCCCACCTTCTAATACTCACTCTGCTACTTCTCATTGCTGGTGATGTATCTCCAAATCCTTGCCCACCCCATGATATCTCCACACTCATTTCTAACCACCACCAACGATCTTTCCCAAGTTTTGGCAACCCTAATAAGCTTGAATCTATTCAGCCAGCCCCCAGTTCCCCTACTTGGAGCACTATGGAATGCTCGCTCTGTCTGCAGCAAACTTTCATACATCCACAACCTCTTTATCACAAACACAGCCTCCTTCCTCGGCATCACTAAAACCATGTCTCACCCCCTCTGACAGCTTCTCCAGCTGCACATTCTTTTGGTGAATTCCATCTCTCTCACACCATTCGCCCCAGCAACAAACATAGTGGAGGAGTTAGCTTGCTCCTGTCTGATAACTACTCATTTACTCTAAATCCACTACCACCCTGCACTACTCTTCCCTCAATTGAGGTGCAATCCGTCTGCATTTATCCCCCTCCAACCTCCAGCTTGTTGTCATCTACTGCCCCCCAGAGCTAGCCATCACTATCTTTCTTGACCATTTCACCACCTGGCTACTTCATTTACTTTCTGCTGACATGCCCACTATCATCATGAGTGACTTCAACATCTCCATTGACACTTCCAGCTCAGCTGCCAATAAACATTTATCACAAACTACCTCCTTTGGGCTCTCTTAATGGTCTTCCTTGACCACACACAAAGATAGCCACACATGGACCTTATCTTCACCTGCCTCTGTTCCCCTACTTAACTCTCAAACTCACCTCTCCCCTTGTCTGACCACAAGCTTCTGACATTCTCTTCCCTCTCCAAGTGCGCAGCCTCCACTCCACAAACTTATTCATCCTCACAGAAATCTCAAACACCTCTCTGAGTCCCTTCTTCCTCTCACAGACATTGCTTTCCTACACAATACAGGTGCTGCTGCCCCTTTATATAACACTGCAATAACAACTGCGCTCGATTCGGCTGCCCTCATCACGCATAGCAAAACTCGCTCAATCTACAGGCAACTCTAGAAGACCAGCCTGACTAAAGAACTGAAACAGGCTTTCAGGGTTGCTGAGCGGGGATAAAAGAGATCCCATTTCGCCGAGCACTTCGTTGCTTACAGTCCTTCACTAGCTTCAAGTCTACACTCAAAACAAACTTACTTGTCATCTCTCATATCTTCCCTGTCTAACAACTCTAAACAGATATTCAACATTTTCAATTCTCTCCTCTGGCCAGCACCTCTTTCCTCTCCTCTTATCTCTGCTGAAGACTTTGCCTCTTTGTGACGCCCCTGCGGGTATGCGCCACAGAGTGGTATTGCATTTAACATCTATATGTAATATATTGTAAGTTGCTAGGTTAGGATTTAATACTTATGGAGTCTATTTTTAGCACTCACTTAGGACCACACCACTTAGTGTAGGGGAACTGCCTTTATGGTAGGTTCCACAGGTGGTGGGCGGAGCTTAGGATAGAGCAGAGTGACAGTTAAGAATTTACCTCAGACGGCTTGGGAAGGCAGACCGTGTGGTCATGCCTGGCGGCTCAGCTGAGTAGAGGGTACCCCATCTTTATGAGGGGGCCCAGGACAGATGGCAACGGACCTAGACTGGTAGGAACCAGCTGGTCATGTTGAGGGTTCACAGGTGACACGGACAACCGAGGCAGCCAGGAGTTCAGCCCTGACTGCGAAGCCGACGAGCTGCAGGCCCAATCAGACCGGGTTGCTGACAGCCCACAAAGGTACCTCATCCCTCATGCCCAAAAGACGGTCCTACACTAGTGAGGAAAGACTGAAACCCGGTGTCAGGTGGGAAACTTGTGCGTTCCTGCTGTTCCCATTTGGACCGGTAATAGTCAATTTAAGCCTACTAGACACAGACTGCAGGACTGGCGGGTGAGCTCTTCCAAGGTGGGAAAGACAGAAAGATCTAGAAAGAGAATAGAAACCCTGAAAGACAAAGAAGGAACATCTATAGACTCCTTAAGAGAAATCCTGAGTTGGTAACAACACCCTAAACCAAACTGTACCGTGTATTGTTATGCCATCAGCCGGTACCAAGTAAAGTAAAGTTAAAATGGAAACGGTTTCTGTTATTCTTCCTGCCGCAGCTCAAAGGACGTAACATCATCAACATCTACAGCAGAGGGTAAGAACTGCACCACCATTTACCATCACTGTCCTCCCTCACCGTCTCACCACCATCATAGCTGCCCTGAGGTAAAGCTCCACCTGCGGGGAGCTGTACCACACACTGCTGCCCCCTCCATCACCTCAGCGGCCGGCTGGCAGCGCCGGTACCACCTTACCGGACTCTACAGGTGGCGTCACGTTCCCCTGTAAATAACCCCTTTCACCCCCACCGTTTACCAACAACATCTGGTACAGTTGTTCGCCAGGGCACGGCACCGGGGATACCGACCACCCGTGACATCCCACACAGAAGCCCCGGTGACCGAGTACCCACGCACCCCAGCTCTGGTCGAAACAAATTGGCGTCACGAACAGGATGAGCCAGCCTGGTATCTACCAGGTGAAGTGTGCCTTAAGAACTTTATTACTGTCTAAATGTGTGGATTATAAAAACTGTGCCGAGCCGCCATTACATCGCCTCAGAAATTCAAACTGCGTCACAGCAGGAGAAAGAGCGGGAAGATAAGCCCCGCCCCCTCCGCTCTGCCGAGGAGTGACGAAGGCAGTGGCGGGCTCCGGAAAAGCCCGAAGGACTTGCCCACAGGAACTTCGTGGTGGGCGGGCTTAAAAGTGCCTAAACAACAATGTGCCGGCCTAGGGGCGTGCCTCGGCCCCTCAACAAACATAGGCCATTCAAGAGGCGCCAAAAAGTCTCCCCGCCCCCATTGCTCTCAATCAACCAAGGGGGCGGGTCGAGCGCCAGCCCACACCGGTTATGGACTATAAGAACTAAACAGGGTGCGGTCGGGAGCAGAAGCGTGATACCTGTTGAAGCTCCAGACCCGTTCCAGTTACCCGAGACCAGGTGTGAGGTTATGGCTGTCCCCAGTTTTAAACAACTGGTGAGAGAAATTGAACAGGACATCTTAATGGACCGCGCAGAACCGGGTGTGTTGCTACGAGAAATGGACGGTGAGGACGGTGCCTTTTGGAGGACTGCCCTGGATGATTTACAAACTCAAATCCGGGAAGTGACCGAGTGGACCGTCCGGCGCTGGGGAGCAGAGATGGTACTCCAGTTAAATCGTAGACAACGAGCTGCAGCACAAAGAGAGCGAGAACTCCGGGTGTCGGTGGCTACCCAAACTGACCGCCTGGTGACTCCTGAGCTGCTGGTTGACATCTTAGAACCGGTTCGTGTGCCCTTTGTGGAGTCCGGAGAGGAGAGAGCCGTCGAGGTGAGAGACCTCATTCAGTTCTTTGAAGAGCCTGAGCCGAGACCGGAAGAGCCGGAGGAGTATAGCGGTGACCAGGTCGGTGTCAGGGAGGAGGAAGGTTATGAAGAGGAAGGAGCTGTCGGCGGCGATGAGGAGGCCGGACCCCGCGAGTCATGGAGGGTCGCGGTACCAGCGCAAACACCGATGGGACGAGGAAGAGGAGCAGCGTTGTGTACTAATAGCAGCGGACAGACCTGGCAACCGGTAGGCCGTCCTTGGTTTACCGAACCTGAACCCGATGATGAGGCTGAACGACATCGGAGACGCGAAGTGTGGTATACAAATGAACTTGAGACCCGCCAAGCTCGTGTCATGGCCCGTAACCAACCCCCACTGCCAATAGATCAGCGTAAACGGGGGGTAGTCACCACCTTTAATCTTTATACCGGGTATGGTTTTGCCAAGGAGGAGGGTCTTTACCAAGAAGTCCATGTGGGTCGGAGGAATGTAGAAGAACATCCAGAACGGGACCTGTATCGTGGTGATGTGATCACTTATGAACGCCACGCAGGTCCCAGGGGTTGGTTTGCAATCCGGGTTAGTAAAGTTAAGTAAAGAGTTAACCCGGTATTGCACTGTTAAAAGTGTACAGTTTATTTTAATTGTTGAAATACATTTGTTATTTTTTTATTGTTTTGATTTTTCAGTACAGGAATGCTAATGTATGCAAAGATTTTCTTTTATCTCCGAACCTGATGATAATAATCAGAGACTTGTTACCTGGTCCCAGTTGGGCCAATATGGACTAGAATATAGTCGAGTTAAATGCAACGTTATAAGAACTGAGCCTCCTGCAAAGGAAGAATACAAACGAAAATTTTGTTATTACATGTTTGAAAGTTACCCGGTTTATCAGTTAATAAAAATGTTTAATGTTATATGTAAAATGTACTTATTCTAGGTTTGGTTTGACACCCGCGGACGGGTGTGTTTCACCAAGGGGGTGTGTGACGCCCCTGCGGGTATGCGCCACAGAGTGGTATTGCATTTAACATCTATATGTAATATATTGTAAGTTGCTAGGTTAGGATTTAATACTTATGGAGTCTATTTTTAGCACTCACTTAGGACCACACCACTTAGTGTAGGGGAAACTGCCTTTATGGTAGGTTCCACAGGTGGTGGGCGGAGCTTAGGATAGAGCAGAGTGACAGTTAAGAATTTACCTCAGACGGCTTGGGAAGGCAGACCGTGTGGTCATGCCTGGCGGCTCAGCTGAGTAGAGGGTACCCCATCTTTATGAGGGGGCCCAGGACAGATGGCAACGGACCTAGACTGGTAGGAACCAGCTGGTCATGTTGAGGGTTCACAGGTGACACGGACAACCGAGGCAGCCAGGAGTTCAGCCCTGACTGCGAAGCCGACGAGCTGCAGGCCCAATCAGACCGGGTTGCTGACAGCCCCACAAAGGTACCTCATCCCTCATGCCCAAAAGACGGTCCTACACTAGTGAGGAAAGACTGAAACCCGGTGTCAGGTGGGAAACTTGTGCGTTCCTGCTGTTCCCATTTGGACCGGTAATAGTCAATTTAAGCCTACTAGACACAGACTGCAGGACTGGCGGGTGAGCTCTTCCAAGGTGGGAAAGACAGAAAGATCTAGAAAGAGAATAGAAACCCTGAAAGACAAAGAAGGAACATCTATAGACTCCTTAAGAGAAATCCTGAGTTGGTAACAACACCCTAAACCAAACTGTACCGTGTATTGTTATGCCATCAGCCGGTACCAAGTAAAGTAAAGTTAAAATGGAAACGGTTTCTGTTATTCTTCCTGCCGCAGCTCAAAGGACGTAACATCATCAACATCTACAGCAGAGGGTAAGAACTGCACCACCATTTACCATCACTGTCCTCCCTCACCGTCTCACCACCATCATAGCTGCCCTGAGGTAAAGCTCCACCTGTGGGGAGCTGTACCACACACTGCTGCCCCCTCCATCACCTCAGCGGCCGGCTGGCAGCGCCGGTACCACCTTACCGGACTCTACAGGTGGCGTCACGTTCCCCTGTAAATAACCCCTTTCACCCCCACCGTTTACCAACAACATCTGGTACAGTTGTTCGCCAGGGCACGGCACCGGGGATACCGACCACCCGTGACATCCCACACAGAAGCCCCGGTGACCGAGTACCCCACGCACCCCAGCTCTGGTCGAAACATCTTTCTTCAAGCTGAAGATTGATAACATAAGAGAAAGCTTTGGCCTGCAGCCATCATAGCACCTCCTCATAACCACTCTGCCCTCTTCTTCCAAAACCAGCATCTCAACCATGACAGATCAGCTTTCCCGTCTTCTGTCAAGATCTCATCTCACCAGCCTGTGCACTTGACCCGCTCCCATTCCACCTCATCCTCAACCTTGCCTCAGACTTCATCCCAACCCTAATACATCTCCTCAACCTTTCACTAACAACTGGTGTCTCCCCCTCAACCTTCAAATATGCCTCAATCTCACCCATCCTCAATAAACCCTCCCTGACCCATCTTTTGTGTCTAGCTGTCACCCCATATCACTTCTCTCCTATGCCTCAAAACTACTGGAACAGTATTTCTATCTAGAACTGTCCTGCCATCTCTCCTCCTGCTCCCTCTTTGACTAGTTATAATCTGGCTTCTGTCTGCATCACTCAACTAAAACTTCTCTAACTAAAGTCACCAATGACCAACTAACCGCAAAGAGCAAGCAACACTACTCTGTCCTCCCCTTTCTGGACCTTTCTGCTGCCTTTGATAATGTAGACCATTCTCTCTTGCGACAGATTCTCTCAACTTTTGGTATCACAGACTTGGCCCTCTCATGGATCTTGTCATATCTAACAGACTAGACATTCAGTGTCTCTCTCTCACACTTCCTCCACATCTCGCCCCCTATCTGTTCGTGTTCCCTGCTAAGTTCTAGGACCCCTAATATTCTCCATCTAAACCTTCAGCCTGGGACAGCTCATAGAGTCTCACGGCTTTCAGTATCTTCTCTACACTGATGACACACAGATCTACTACTCTGGACCTGATATCGCCTCCTTAATAACCAAAATCCCACAATGTCTGTCTGCTATTTCATGTTTCTTTACTTCTCGCTTTCTAGAACTGAACATGGACAAAACAGAATTCATCACCTTTCCCCATCTCACACTTACCCTCCACCAGATCTGCACATTAAAGTCAATGACTGTTCACTTTCCCCAGTCCTGCATGCTTGGTGCCTCGGGGTAATCCTCGACTCTACCCTCACTTTCAAGCTACATATCAAAGCCCTTTCCGTCTCCTGTTGACTCTAACACAATAAAAATCTCCTGGATCCATACATTCTTTGACCAAGAAACTGCAAAAACATGATCTCCCTCCTTGACTATTGCAACCTCCTACTCTCTGGCCTCCCCTATAGCACTATTACACCCCTCCAGTCTATCATAATCTCTGCTGTTTGACTAATCCACCTGTCTCCCCATTATTCCCCAGCCTTTTCTCTCTGCCAAGCCCTTCACTGGCTTCCCACTGTCCAGAAACTCCTTTTAAAAACCCTAATCATGACATACAAAGCCATCCACAACCTGTCCCCTCCATATATCTGTGGCATGGTCTCCTGGTACCTACCTACACGCAACCTGCAATCATCTCAAGATCTCCTTCTCTACTCTCCTCTTGTCTCTTCTTAGTAACCAGTGTAGGTAAAACAGACAGCTATGGGCTACAGCCCTCAGCTGTCTGCTTCACCTTGGCTGGGTATCAAAAACCGCTGCACATGTCATTTTATTTTTTTTTAATCTTTATTGTTTAAGGCAGGGTACAGTCATTTTCCGCATGCAATAAAGCTTGATGATTGGCTGTCTTTCAAGTACCTTTATTAACATACAAACAGTACCCAAACAACAAACTTAGACTCAGATATTTTTTTGGTCTGTGGTGAAACCCTGAAAACCCAATGTCCAATATGAACCATGTTTATGTAGAAAAAAACCCAGGTTTAGATTCCGCGCAGACCACCAAGCAGGAAGGGTATGTTTGATGTCCGTTTATTGAGCCTACGCGTTTCACAGCAGGACCTGCTGCTTCCTCAAGGCAAACAGTGTACATACATGAACAGCTTCCTTAAATAACATTTCATACACACAAAAAACATCATAAGCTCCGCCCCCTGGCAATAAGCTCCGCCCCCTGGCCAGACTTCCTGTGAAAACGCCCACTATTTGTGTATATATTAATCAAACTGGCCAAATGACAAAATATTACTAAGATTTCATACATATATTATAAATAAAATATTTTGTCATTTGGCCAGTTTGATTAATATATACACAAATAGTGGGCGTTTCACAGGAAGTCTGGCCAGGGGGCGGAGCTTATTGCCAGGGGGCGGAGCTTATGATGTTTTTTGTGTGTATGAAATGTTATTTAAGGAAGCTGTTCATGTATGTACACTGTTTGCCCTGAGGAAGCAGCAGGTCCTGCTATGAAACGCGTAGGCTCAATAAACTGACATCAAACATACCCTTCCTGCTTGGTGGTCTGCGCGGAATCTAAACCTGGGCTTTTTTCTACATAAACAGATTTCTCCCTTACCAGGTGTCTGCAGTGACCAGGACAACAAGGCTCTTGCAGTTTGTTGTGACTCACACAACCCAAAAAGGTGAGTCACACTAATCGGGGGGCATTGAATTATCATCATAGATAAGACCCCATGTGCGCTCCCTTCTCTCTTTGTTTCAATATGAACCATGAAATTTACAGCTCAGGTTCCCCCATCTCTACTAGTAAAATACGTTTTTGTTGCTTCTAATAGACATCAAATTACTGTTGTCCACATATCCTACAGCAGCTTATCATGAATGGTAATATAAGTGTGCACTAACCCTATACATCTTTATTATTAACTCTGGTGTTCTCCTGTTTCTTCCTATCTAATATTTCCTCTTATTTGATTTTTGATGTTTTTAAATATTGTGTCCACTGAATAAAGAATTATACATTTGTAAAATATATAGGAGTTGCTTTTGCTTATTGGATTTTGTTTATATACTCTTAGGCCTTGATTTGACTAGATAGATAGATAGATAGATAGATAAATAGATAGATAGATAGATAGATAGATAGATAGATAGATAGATAGAAAATGCTACATGAATGCTAGATGCTAGATAAAAAGCATGTCTACACTGTACTCTTATCCCACCTCTCATCCAACTCTCTCTTTGACAACCTTCAATCCGGCTTCCGCCCCCACCACTTCACTGAAACTGCCCTGACCAAAATTATTAACGACTTACTCAGGGCCAAAGCTAACAGACAGTTCTCCGTCCTCCTCCTTCTTGACCTGTCCTCTGCATTCGACATAATAGACCACTGTCTCCTGTTACAGATCCTCTCTTGGTATCACTGTCCTTGCCCTCTCCTGGATCTCTTCCTACCTTTCCAACCACACATTTAGTGTCTCCCACTCCCACAAAACCTCCTCGCCCCATCCTCTCTCTGTTGGAGTCCCTCAAGGCTCTGTCCTGGGGCCCCTCCATTTTTCAATGTATACCCTTGGCCTTGGACAACTCATAAAATCCCATGGCTTCCAGTATCACCTGAACACTGATGACACTCAGATCAACCTCTCTGGCCCAGATGTCACCTCTCTCCTGTCCTGAATCCCAGCGTGTCTATCAACCATATCCTCCTTCTTTTCTTCTCGCTTCCTAAAACTCAATGTAGACAAAACTGAACTCATCTTCTTTCCTCCATCTCACACACCCTCCTTACCAGATCTATCTATCACAATAAATGACATCATACTTTGCCCTGTACCTGAAGTCCGCTGCCTCGGAGTAACCCTTGACTCTGCCTTGTCCTTCAAATCACACATCCAAGCCCTCGCCACCTCCTGCCACTTCCAACTCAAAAATATTTCCAGAATCCGTCCCTTCCTCAAACCTCAATCTACTAAACTACTAGTGCATGCCCTCATAATCTCCCTCTCGACTACTGCAACCTCCTCTGTGGCCTCCCTGCTAACACTCTTGCACCTCTCCAATCCGTCCTTAACTCTGCTGCCCGACTAATCCACCTCTCTCCTCACTATTCCTCCACTTCTAACACTGACTCACAAAGCCGTCCACAATCTGTCCCCCCCATATATCTCTGAACTAATCCCCCAATATCATCCAACTCATAATCTTTGATCCTCCCAAGACCTCCTCCTTTCCTCCACACTTGTCGTTCCTCATCTAACCGCCTGCAAGACTTCGCCTGAGCATCCCCCATTCTCTGGAATTCTGCACCCCAAAACATCTGACTGTCCCCTTCACTCAGAACCTTCAAGCGGAACCTGAAAACCCATCTCTTCAGAACAGCCTCCAATGACCACAGTGCCGCCTCAACACCACCAGTGCAGACCCAACCTACAGTCTCTATCCCCACTGCAATGTAGAATGTAAGCCCGCAAGGGTAGGATCCTCTCTCTCCCTTCTGTATCAGTCTGTCACTGTTAGTTTGCTCACTGTATTTTTTATCTTGTTTGTATCCCTTTCTCATGTACAGCACCATGGAATCTATGGTGCTCTATAAATAAATAATAATAATAATAATAATAATATGAAAAAGATCCTTGCAGCACACAGCTACTACCAATGATGTACATAAGCTACTAGCTATATATATTTGAGGAAAAAGTTTAAAAACTTACGTTTTTTTCAAAAAACTCAAAAATCTCCAATTTTTTATTTAATTCTGAAGTTCTTGGTACATACATTGGCCAATGTCTGTTTGCTCATCAACTGCGACAAAGTGACTTCAGGGTCTGATGAGTCCTACGCTGATATCCCAATCCTCCTTGTCCGCTTCCCCACTACTAAATGGGCAGACACCATCCAAACCCTCCATCACCTGTAGGCAATGAGGGTGCACATTGCAGCATGGATCCTGCAACTCCATATGATAAATAACAAGAAAAAAACTGCACAGCACTCAAAGACAAATGTGAACTGGTGCTAGCAAAGCTGCAGGGTTATATAATATGAAAAAGATCCTTGCAGCACACAGCTACTACCAATGATGTACATAAGCTACTAGCTATATATATTTGAGGAAAAAGTTTAAAAACTTACGTTTTTTTCAAAAAACTCAAAAATCTCCAATTTTTTATTTAATTCTGAAGTTCTTGGTACATACATTGGCCAATGTCAGTTTTTTTCTTGTTATTTATCATATGGAGTTGCAGGATCCATGCTGCAATGTACACCCTCATTGCCTACAGGTGATGGAGGGTCTGGATGGTGTCTGCCCACTTAGTAGTGGGGAAGCGGCCAAGGAGTATAGGGATATCAGCGTAGGACTCATCAGACCCTGAAGTCACTTTGTCGCAGTTGATGAGCAAACAGACATTGGCCAATGTATGTACCAAGAACTTCAGAATTAAATAAAAAATTGGAGATTTTTGAGTTTTTTGAAAAAAACGTAAGTTTTTAAACTTTTTCCTCAAATATATATAGCTAGTAGCTTATGTACATCATTGGTAGTAGCTATGTGCTGCAAGGATCTTTTTCATATTATATAACCCTGCAGCTTTGCTAGCACCAGTTCACATTTGTCTTTGAGTGCTGTGCAGTTTTTTTCTTGTTAATAATAATAATAGATAGATAGATCGATCAATAGTTAAATGGATTTATGGATGGCAGTAGTATAAAAGTACTAAAAGTGATGATTTTTAAAAACTATGCAGCAACTGTGAGGATGGATATCATGTTTAGACCTGGATAGGGAATAGGGAATGGGAAGCTCACTCCTCCTCCGTTCTTGATCCAAATCAGGTGCTCAGCGGCATCTGGCAACCACCCCAATCCAAGAATTATTTACAAGAAGAAAAGCTGGCACCCGAACTATTTCCATTGAACTTCAGTTTATTTTACAGAAATAAATTATTCCTGTAAAATGAACTGAAGTTCGTTGGAAATGGTTCGGGTGCCAGCTTTCCTTCTTGTAAATAATGTTTAGACTACTGCTGAATGTCCAACAGGAAAGAAGTAAAGAGTCACTCTCTGGGAGTTGAATCGAATCCTCTTTATTGATTAGTGCAGGGAGGGGAGTTGCAGCATTAGACAATGGCAAACCATTGGTACTTCCATGTGTCCAATGACCATACCATTGTCCGATGCTACAACTCCCCCTCCGTGCACTATGTGTAATCTGCACCGTTCAATAAAGAGGACTCGATTCAACTCCCAGAGAGTGCCGCTTTTCTTCTTTCCCATTGGATTGTGATATACTTGTTTTACTTGGAGCATGCAACCTGGGAATAAGAGTGACCCTTGTGGCCATGGGACCGGTTTGTCACTGTCGAGTGTCACCAGTGTTATAAGACATTCTAGTGGTGCCCAGCTTTATGAACCGCAGCTGAATGTAGTTGTCAGTAATTACAAGCCATTATTCAGGCAACTGCATCTGGTCTTCCCATTATTTATAAGTTTGATCTTTTTTCAGAGGTCAGTTCAATTACTCTAAGGAGTGTGTGTATTACTGTATATACATAAGTGGAGCCTACTTTTATCACATATCATGGCATAGGTGTCGCAGAGAGCTGATCCTTCTGGAAGGCTCAGGCACATCTCCTAGTTGCAGGTAACAATTATTTACATGAGGGAGAAGAACACACACTCTCTAATAGATGTGACTTGTCACTATGAGCTGAGTTGATGTTATCTTGGATGTTAGATATTGAATTTCTTTTTAATGACTGCACACTGAACGAAATGTCATATTCTACTTATGAAAGTGACCTTAAACGTTTGCAGAGTAGTTAGAGGAGTGGTGTCATTCTGTAAATTTTGGTAATATTTTTAGATACAAAGAAGGATACATAATGGTGGGGATGGAATCTGACGAAATTCTAATTTGTTAATTCACTCAAGATTGCTCAGAAAACTTGATTTACATTCAATTTCTTTCCTCAAATGTAAATTGTTATGCTATAGGGTAGTGTAACCTAACTCCAGTCCATAAGAGCCACCAACAGGTTATGTTTTCAGGATTTCTTTAGCATTGTGCAAGTGTTTGGAATAATCACCTATGAGGGTAATTAAATTATCCCTTGTGCAGTACTAGGGTAACCTGAAAACCTGCACTGTTGGTGGCTCCTGAGGACTGGAGTTTGGGAACACAGTTCTAGGGTGTCCACAGTCAAAGCCTATAATATTATACTCACTCAGCTGTGAACTTTCTTGCCCCTCTCTGGGTCAATTTTCTTTTTTCATCTGATCACTGGTGTAGTCTTCACTGTGTCATCTTTAAGGACTTTTGATGCCAAAACTTTTTGGCATAACTTGTGTTGACGATATGTTGATGTTAACAAGTCATCATGATGTGTCCTTGTAAGCACAGAAAGCAAAAGATGCTGAAACATGTTGAGGAAGGCCCAATAAGACCAAACCAGTGACCAGGATTAAAAATGCATGAAAGCTGGGTGAGTCTTAATTCTTTTTATGTTTTTTAAGCCTTTCCAATTTTTTTTAAATCCAACAAAATTGAGTTTCTTGGAAATGTACAAATCAAATTGCAAAAGAATTAGGATCTGCTGATATTGTGTCCATTCTAAAATAAAGAATTTATAAAAAAAAATAATAATTAACCCTAAACACCTGCAAAGGCTCACTAAGGCTGCCTTCACATTTGCGTATGTGAACGCAGCTTATGCTGCGTTCCCATACGCATTAAAACGCATGCGCACTGCGCTCCTATGTTTAACATAGGAACGCATAGTGCCTGCGTTTGGCAGCGTTTGCTGCGTTCGGGTGCGGATGCGGACCATATCTGCTCCTTCCGGTGTCCCGCGTCCGCACCCGGGACGCAGCATGTCGCGTCCCTGGGGCGGACGAGAGTGTGTGATCTGTACGCAGGCATCCGCCTGCGCACAGATCACATATAGGAGTGAATGGGTGCGCACAGCGGTCCGCAAGCATCTGCAGACCGCCGTGCGCACCATTATAAACATAGGGGCCGCGGTCTGCATGCAGATGCTTGCAGATGCATCTGCAAAACGCTGCAGATGCATCTGCAAGTCTGAAGGCAGCCTAAGTGTTTAAAATGGTCCCATAGTCTAGTTCAGTAGGCTACACAATCATAGAGAAGAATGCTGGCTTGACAGATGTACAAAAGGCAGTCATTGACTGACTCCACAAGGAGGGTACGCCATAAAAGGTAATTTCTATAGAAGCTGGTTGTTCAGAGAGTTCTGTATCCAAGCATATTTATGGAAGTTTGAGTAGAAGGAAAAAGTAGGGTAGAAATAGCTGCACAAACAAATGGGATAACCACAACCTTGAAAGGATTGTTAAGAAAAGGCCATTCAAAAAATTTAGGGTTGATTCACAAGGAGTGAACTGCTGCTGGAGTCAGAGCTTCAGGAGCAACCACACACAGATGTATCCAGGACATGGGCTACAGCTTCCACATTCCTTGTGTCATGACCAATAGACAATGCAAGAAGCGTTTTACCAAGGCAAAGGAGAAAAAGACCTGGACTGTTGCTCAGTGGTCCAAGGTGTTGTTTTCAGATTAAATACATTTTGCATTTCATTTGGAAATCAAGTTCCCAGGGTCTGGAGGAAGGGTGGAGAGGTCACAGTCCAAGAGTCTGGGAGAATAGTGGGGAGACCACAATCCAAGCTTCTTGAGGTCTAGTGTGAAGTTTCCACAATCAGTGATGGTTTGAGGAGCCATGTATCTGATGGTGTAGGTCCACTGTGCTTTATCAAGACCAAAGTCAGCACTTCCGTCTATCAGGAAATGTTAGAGCATTTCTAGCTTCCCTCTGCCGACAAGCTTTTTGGAGATGGAGATTTCATTTTTTAGCAGGACTTGGCACTTGTCCACACTGCCAAAAGTACCAATACCTGGTTTACCAACTACATTATCACTATGATTGATTGGCCAGCAAACTCACCTGACCTAAACCCTATAGAGAACCTGTAAGGTATTGTCAAGAGGAAGATGAGAGACACCAGACCCAACAATGCAGACGAGCTGAAGGCTGCTAACAAAGCATCCTGGGCTTCAATAACACCTCAGCAATGCCACAGGCTGATCGCCTCCATGCCACGCCGTATTGATGCAGTAACATAGTAACATAGTATTTAAGGTTGAAGGAAAACTTTAAGTCCATCTAGTTCAACCCATCGCCTAATATGTTGATCCAGAGGAAGGCAAAAAAAACCATGTGGCAACACTAAGCTCTTCACTGGGGAAAATTCATGCAAAAGGAGCCCCGACCATGTATTGAATGCATTTACTGTACATACTTTTCACTAGGCTAACATTTATGAAAAAAATCATTATTTCAGTTGGGCTTATCTAATACTCTAATTTTCTGAGACAATGACCTTTGAGTTTTCATTGGCTGTAACAGATAATCATCAACATTAACAGAAATAAACACTTGAAATCTATCACTCTGCTTCACTTTTATGTATTGAATTACTGAAATAAATGATCTTTTTGATGATATTCTAATTTATTGAGACGCACTTGTATATGTATAGACACATAATAATTTGGCCACAACTAAACCATCTTTATTCCAAACTACAGTAAGCTGTGGTCTACTAGAGTCCACCTATACTATTTCTTACTTGTTGCCTCCGAAACTATTCCATCTCTAGTTCTTTCCAGGTCATTGATTTCCAAAATCCATTCTTTGCCTTGGCAGCAGCTACCTGGCATCAGCTAATACAGTTCAGTTTGTGGCAACTGAAAAAGTTCTTTCCTTTTTCAAATGGAGCCAGTGTCTTTTTCATTTACTATGCAATGATGACATGTTTTGCCTCTGCCAAATGCATAACATAAATAGGATGGAGATAGGAGTTGGATGGATGGTATGGAATAGGTGATGTTACCAAGTATACTTTCATAATACCACTATAATATTCAAGTTGAAAGGGTTTTGATCAGATTGTTCATCTCCAGGGACCTAGCAAAATACGGTTTTCATTTTCAGCATTTTATTACCAGAATCTCGAAACCCTATAACAATCATCATTCATTGACGCGATAATGGGTTGATAACAAAACAGGTGAAATAAGTCCGAGTCAAACCATTTCACATAAGACACACAATTTATGAGATGCGCGAAGATTATCTAATTTTTCCATTTGCGTTTTTGTTGCTCTAACGATAGAAGGAAATAGAAAAAAAGAAGAAATTCCCGTGTCTGAAATCAAATTTTAAAGTAATAAATTGTAGCGAGAGAAAATCACATAGAGTCGAACAAGCCTGAAATACCAATAGGAAAAAAAAACCCTTTGATTTCGAAATCCCATTACTGACAGGCACAGTTCAGACCGGAGACGTTACGCATCATCTCAGATGACATTACAGCTTCAAACTCACAAGTCAATTTCAAGTTAATTTACTTTACTCTTCTCACTTTTGTGCGTGTATATTTTTTTTGTAAAAGATTCCTCGAGGTAAAAGTTCATTCCCATTTTAATCTAGAGCTGGAAATAAACGATTTTACAGTACACATTAAATGGAAGAAAACGTAAAATCAATAAGTAAATAACTAAACCTGTACATTACTTAGCACATTCAAATACATTCAGTATTGTAAAGTTGTACTTAAAACAAAAAGAAAAGAACTTTATGCTACTGCTTAATTGAACGTATTGGCTTCATTATATTTTGATGCTACTTGTTAATCTTTGGTTACTACACTGATATTCAATCCCACTTGCATTGACTCTTTCTATAGTTGGTATGGCACTGAAACAATCTGAATATTAATAGAATAAAAAAATTAATAATCTTTATATAGCGCCAACATAGTCCAAAGAGCTTCACAATTCAGAAGTCTATATACAGTCATATACAATGCAATAATCCAATAATTAAAGCAAAGAATAATGACGACCCTGTCCGTAAGACTTTATAATATACAATGAGGTTGGGGTGACACAAAGTAGGATGCTTATTGACAATGATGTGTTTTTAGGGAACGCCTAAAACTGTGTACGCTGTGGATAGTCCCAATTTCATGGGGTACAGCATTCCAGAGAATTGGTGCAGCTCGGGAGAAGTCTTGGGGCGGGAATGGGAGGTTCGGATTAGTAGGGATGTTAGTCGGAGGTCGCTTGTAGAATGTAGAGAACGGGTGAGGTGATAGACAGAGAGGAAGGAGGAGATGTAGGGAGGTGCTGCACTGTGAAGAGCTTTGTGGGTGAGAACAACCTTTTTAAATTGTATCTTATGATGTAAGGGCAGCCAGTGCAATGGCTGGCACAGAGCGGCACTGAAATAGAATAACTGCAGTGTAAAGAATTGGGAAACAGTGAGCAGGAACCACTACTTTTTTATTTTAGATTACCTAGATTACCGTACTTTAAAATTATCCAATGAACAAAAATAAGGTATATGTTAATTAACCCCTTCACCCCCAGACGTTTTCCATTTTTTTTTGTTTCGCATATTCCTTCCTTTCTTCTAAGAGCCATAATGTTTTCATTTATCCATCAATATAGCCGTATGAGGGCTTGTTTTTTGCAGGATGAGTTTTAATCTTTCCATTACTCCATTTATTTTACCATATAGTGTACTGGAAAACAGGAAAAAAATGAGAAGTGCATTGAAACTGCAAAAAGTTCAGCTCTAGGGATGGGCGAATCTACTCGCTAGGACTCGTTACTCGGCAAGTAGTAAGGGACTCGCAGGACTCGGTACTCTGCAAGTTTCTCAGCGATTACTCGCACAGTAACGAGTCCAATGCAAGTCAATGGCAATCCTAGTTTTGTCAGAGTTTACTTTTTCTCACTCACTAGACTCGCTATATCACATCGCTATGTAGCTTGAATCTCCCCAAGTCGTTTAAACAATCGCACCGCTTCACGGATACCCGCTGTCAGCAGCGAGTCTGAGCAAGTCTGAGCGAGTCTGAGTGAGTCTACGAATCCAAGTCCTGAATACTGTATTCGGGACTCGCGAATACAGAATCTGTTATGTTCCGACAAAGCTTCCGAGTCAGCCTAGCGTGTTAGGTCAGAAAACTTGTGAAGATGGACAAGCATGTTAGCCAATCATATTCAGTAATGCCACAGCCATGTTGGTTGTGGCAGGACTATGATTGGCTTCTGTCCATCGTGATGCCTATGTCATGTATGAGAGGTGAGGCTGTATATAAGCCTTGTCGTCGCCATTTCCTCCACATTCCAGTGACGATCTGAGCCTAGTGCAGGGTGAGGTAGATGCTGGAGCAGATCATAGGGAGTGTCAGTCAGTGTAGGGAAACTTCAAGATTCCTTATATTTAACCCAAACAGCTCTTCTGAGAGCTACCAGGAGGACAGAGGAGTACTGTGTAGAGGACTGTAGGCAGGCAGGGAGGAGCAGCCTTACAGTGCACACAGGACCGACCTCATAGCTTAGGCTGGCTTCACATTAGCGTTCCCCTCCGCAGCGTTCTGCGGAGGGGATCCGCAATGTGTGCGCAGCGGCCGCCAGCTCCTATCTTTATAATGGGAGCGCACGGTGCTGCGCTTGACAGCGCATGACCGTGCGCACCCATTCACTCCTATATGTGATCTGTGCGCAGGCGGGTGCCTGCGTACAGATCACACACTCTCGTCCGCACCAGGGACGCGACATGTTGCGTCCCTGGTGCAGGTGAGAGTGTGTGATTTGTGTGCAGGCATCCGCCTGCGCACAGATCACTCTTGGCGGGCAATGGAAGCGCACGGCGATCTGCAAGCATCTGCAGACACCGTGCACTCCATTATAAAGATAGGGGCTGCGGTCTGCATGCAGAGGCTTGCAGATGCCTCCGCAGGATGCTGCGGAGGCATCTGCAAATGTGAAGGCAGCCTTAGCTTACTCACTCAACTTTCCTAATAGCTGAAGTCAGAGGCTTAGGGTACTTTCACATTAGCGTTTATTTGGTGCGGCAAGTGCGGTTTTGACACTTGCTGCAGGTGCGGCTGACCGCGGTTTTTTTCGCGGCCGCACCTGCCGCAAGTGCCAAAACCGCACTTGCCGCACCTGCCGCAAGCCCGCCTATACATTGTATGGGGCTTGCCGCAACTGTGCCGCAACCGTGCCGCAAGTGCAGCCGGTATGCGGTAATCGTGGCAGATGCGCTTTTTTCACCGCATCTGCCGCGATTTCAAATAAACACTAGTGTGAAAGTACCCTTAGCTGAGGTACTATTTCTTATTTTTTTGCACCTGATAGATTTTGGGTCATAATAACTCCTTCAGCTTTATTTTCTCTGTGGCAGACCAGTGCGTTGCTGCTCTCCTACCTGCAAATAAGACAAACACATGCGAATTTGGCCTCGGACACAGCAGCAAAAAACTGTTGCGAGTCGGGTTTCCAAAACGGCAATGCGAGCGCTTTCCGAGACACATCTGCGATTTGTAAATCGCACATTACTCGCTATTACTCGCTTCCCCATTCATTAACATTGGACTCGCTAGACTCGCAACGAGTAGCGAGTCCCGGGCTCAGACTCGCTAGAGTCAAGCGATTCCGAGTAATTTAGGACTTAGAATAAAAGTTCAGGCTGTAGCCGCCAAGTCGCGGTGTTACTTCGCAAACAGGAGGAAGACTCTTTTAATAGCAAAGTTCAAACAACAACTTAAGTCACTGATGAATAGCAGTGTTCCGGACTCGTATGGCGAACCACCCATCACGGCATATATGGTGCTCATAGGTTACTATGTCCCCTCTATACAAGTCTCGGCTTGGATGACCTCGCGGTAAGTGCGATTCCACATCACGGCGCCCCACAAACACTTCGGTACTCACACCCTCCTCCCTTACGAATCCCCACCCGGTGGACAAGTTAAATGTGCTTACCCACCCGGTTTTACGGAATTGTTCAGGCAATGGAGATTGGCGGCGGGCCTCGGCGCGAGCCTGCATGTTGGCTTGCAGTCGAGTGTGCCACTCGTCTCTCCGGATACGACGTACCTCTTCGTCGGAGTGATGCGGCGTGTGGATAAAGTCACTACGGCGTGCTGGTTGTTGAACCGCTCGAGCTTGGTGGGCAGTCTGGAGTGGAGCCCGGTTCAACGGAACCGGAGAAGATACTGTTGCGGCGGCACCCGACCAGTGCACCCGAGCTGATCGCCCGGCAGAAGGGTTCTTTGTGTCTCCCCAGGCGAACCCGGTGTAGAGATCCTCAGCTGGACTGTAGGTCTCCTCGTCATCATCCTCGACCTCCTCGATGACTACGTCGGGCTGCTCGGCTGGCGAAGACGGTGGGATCGAATCCTCTGGATCGGTGGGTGGCTGTGCGGCAAAGTTCTCCTCGGGGTCGTTGTGCAGGACTTCCAGGCTGCCTGCCTCTTCTTCTGTAGCAGCGGGAAGTGGTGTTTCAATCCCGGTCACCAGGTAGGCCTCTGTATTTGCAGAGGAGGCCTCCGGTTCAGGGGAGAAACAGGCGACAGTCTCGGTAATGTGGAAACTAGTCGCGGGTTCTGCAGGTGGAACCAGGTAGATGTCAGCTTCTTCGTGGGAGCGTATTGGAAGCTCCGGCTCTGGAACGGGGTCGGCTGCGGTATCGTCCGCTGGAACGGGTCGAGTTGTGGTCCTCACAGGAATAACACAGTCTATGGGCTCCGGTGACGAAGCAGGACAGGTGGTGGACGACGGTGAGGCTGTTGAAAAACTGGCGATGTCGTCTGGGCCTGGAGAAGCTGTACCCGGTCGGCTCTGCTGCATCGCATGGTGTAGTCTTCTGCCTAGGGTCGCACTCCAGCTGCAAATCGTCCATTCCACTGTCTCAAGTAGTCGCACCCGGAGGTCTTGTAGAGCCTCTAGCCAGAAGTCGGGGCTGCCGTCTATGGTAAGGGCAGGATCCGGACCCGGTTGGCCTATGGCTGCTCTGGCCTCCGCCTCTACCTCCCGCATTAGGTCTTGGAGTCTCGTGCTGGCCATTCTCTTCTTGGAGGGAAACCACACCCGTTCAACCGGTAAGATGTTCTGGTAGAGCTGGTGAAGAAGTCTTCTCTCTCTGTCTGTGTGTCTATGACACTCCCATTTCCTCTGGGCTTTTGTAGTCCAATCGTGGGAAAAGTCTTTGGGGTCCGCCCCCATGGTTGATTCGAGCAATCAGGGCGGACAAAGAGTTTGGCGCCTTTTGTCTTTAGCCCTCCCACGATGAGGGGGGGGTTGACTCACTCCTGGGCTTGCACGTGGCGGCTTCTTGTGGCGGGAACGCCATCTTGGGCGCCATCTTGTCCCAATGATGAAAAGGCGGGAAAGTTCTTTTAGGGACGAACAAAGTCCAAATTGTAGACAATAAAGTCCAGTTTAAGCACAATATACCCGTTGGGTAACGGGCCTGCTCGTATCCTGTTCGTGACGCCATTATCTGACTCACCGCGGCCGGCTGACTCCGGTTTAGACAGGCGATTCTTCTCCTTCCTTGTCACGGGTGGACCGCGCCTGCCGGTAGTGGGGCCCGGTGTAGTGCAGATCAAAAGTGAGGACGTCTTTGTGGAACAGATTAAAAGGGGGTTTAATTTGTTTTATTCGTGACGCCACCTATGAGTAGTTCGGTAAGGGCTACCGACGCTGCAGAACCCCCGGGGGATGGACAGCAGCAAGATGTTACGCTCCCCACAGGCTGAGCGGTGATCCCCGGAGGCTGGAGCTGCTCAAGATGTTGTGCGGCAGCTGCGGTTACCTTGTTGTGCGGACGGACAGTTCATAAGGAAGCACAGACACAGAAAGTCTCTATAACGGGTCTTTACTGTAACCAGCAGGCAATACATGGTATACAGTGGTTGAGTAGTAGACCGGGTGGACTCAGCAGTGATAGTGTCCCTCAGAGATCCGCAGTGTTCCTCCATTCTACCTACTTAGTTTCTCTTGCCAGTGTCGCCCAGGAATACCAGGTCGGGTACGGGGAGGCTGCTTCAATGCCCTATCCATGATGTACGTTCTGGATGCTTTGGGGAGCCTTGGGTCCCTCAGTGGGTACACCGCTGGTTAGACGACTGGAAACTGGCTGGTGGTGGGGTGCTCCTGTAAAGCTGATCCTCCACTCTTCTGGTTCGCGTGGCAGAGGTGAACTGCTGCCAGCTTCGGTACCAGTGAACCGGCTGTGAGTTGTGGGCACGGGAGTCTTTTGGGAACCCGTGTAGAAATGCCCAATCCCGGTGGTTAAGGCCTCAGGTGCTGACACCCGACCGGTGACGGCCCAGGGGCCCGCACTGGGTGCGGAGCCCCCGCTCCTCTCCAAGTTCAAGTCCTCAGACTCTGTCCTATCTCGAGGGTTCTACGTTCTAGATCTCTCCTCTCGATTGTTGTGTTCTATTACACTACCCTAACACTCCACCCACCAGGACCTATGATTGGTCCCCTGTTCTAGGTGTTGCATGTTGGGTTGGATCTCCAAGTTAACTATTTCATTGCTGAGTCAGAGGATATTGCGGCTGCATTTGTGGCTGCAATACCCTCCTGTGACGCACTCGTTGCGGGGCGCCACACAAGCACAGTGGACTCGGGATTTCTCTAAATCCCATCTACTGTGCTTGCACTGTACAATGTAGCGTTCTATCTATGGTCAGCGCAGCGCCATAGATCTACTGTAAAAGCCTACAGGACCCTACACAACGGCACATACTATACGTACATTACTGTTGTGGCCAAAAGTATTGACACCCCTGCAATTCTGTCAGATAATACTCAATTTCTTCCTGAAAATGATTGCAATCACAAATTCTTTGGTATTATTATCTTCATTTAATTTGTCTTCAATGAAAAAACACAAAAAGAATTGTCCTAAAGCCAAATTGGATATAATTCCACACCAAATATAAAAAAGGGGGTGGACAAAAGTATTGGCACTGTTCGAAAAATCATGTGATGCTTCTCTAATTTGTGTAATTAACAGCACCTGTAACTTACCTGTGACACCTAACAGATGCAGTCCCTTTTTTAGGATTGTTTTATTGATTTTTCAGAAAAAAAATTACATGGGCTTCGCCGTATTTCTGGAACCAGCCGGATCCAGCAGGCAGCGACGGGCTGCCCCCAAACCCCAGGTGCCTATTTGTACCTGGCCAGACACAAGAATATAGGGGAGCCCTTTTTTTTTATTATTTCATGAATTTCATGAAATAATAAAAAAAAAATGCGTTGGGCTCCGCGCAATTTCTATGTCTAGCCAGGTACAGCTAAGCAGCTGGGGGCTGGAATCCGCAGCGCAGGGATGCCCAAGCTTTCTGGGCACCCCCCGCTGCAAATTGCAGCCCGCAGCCGCCCCAGAAGATGGCGCGTTCATTGAAGCGCCATCCTCTGGCGCTGAACCCCGCTCTTCCAGCGGCCCTGGTGGCGCTGGGTAATAAAGAGGTTAGGGCCAGCTTTGTATTATCAGCTGGCCCTAAGCCCGAAATCTATGGCGGTCACGCCAATATTAGACATGACAGCGATGAATTTCTATTAAATTGTTTTAAAAAAAACACAACACAGAGAAAATTTTTTATTAGAAATAAAAAAAAAAGCCATTAGGGACTCCATCTTTAATTAAAAAAATCCTCTTCCGTCCGACACAGTCCAAAACGCGATGTCCTCTCTGCTCATCCCTATGCATAGATATAGATGTCTATGCACAGGGAATGAGCAGACTGAGAACAATCTCAGCACTGCTACATCAGGCAGCAGGCGGGCTCTAGGACCCTGGAGCTGCGGCAGCCAGCACACAGAGCAGACAGGACTCTTATCTGTGCGAGTTTCCCAGCGATTACTTGCAAAGTAAACGAGTCCAATGCAAATCAATGGCAAAACTAGGATTGCTTCAGGCTGAAGCTTCCGAGACACATCTGTGATTTGTAAATCGCACACTACTCGCTATTACTCGCTTCCCCATTCATTAACATTGGACTCGCTAGACTCGCAATGAGTAGTGAGTCCTGGGCTCGGACTCGCTAGAGTCAAGCGATTCCGAGTAATTTAGGATTCGCCCATCACTAAAGACAAAAGAACTGTCTGAGGACTTGAGAAACCAAATTGTGAGGAAGCATGAGCAATCTCAAGGCTACAAGTCCATCTCCAAAGACCTGAATGTTCCTGTGTCTACCGTGCACAGTGGCATCAAGACGTTTAAAGCCCATGGCACTGTGGCTAACTTCCCTAGATGTGAACGGAAAAGAAAAATTGACGAGAGATTTCAACGCAAGATTGTGCGGATGGTGGATAAAGAACCTCGACTAACATCCAAACAAGTTCAAGCTGCCCTGCAGTCCGAGGGTACAACAGTTTCAACCCGTACTATCCATCGGTGTCTGAATGAAAAGGGACTGTATGGTAGGATACCCAGGAAGACCCCACTTCTTACCCCGAGACATAAAAAAGCCAGGCTGGAGTTTGCCAAAACTTACCTGAGAAAGCCTACAATGTTTTGGAAGAATGTTCTCTGGTCAGATGAGACAAAAGTAGAGCTTTTTGGGCAAAGGCGTCAACATAGAGTTTACAGGAGAAAAAAAGAGGCATTCAAAGAAAAGAACACGGTCCCTACAGTCAAACATGGCGGAGGTTCCCTGATGTTTTGGGGTTGCTTTGCTGCCTCTCGCACTGGACTGCTTGACCGTGTGCATGGTATTATAAAATCTGAAGACTACCAACAAATTTTGCAGCATAATGTAGGGCCCAATGTGAGAAAGCTGGGTCTCCCTCAGAGGTCATGGGTCTTCCAGTAGGACAATGACCCAAAACACACTTCAAAAAACACTAGAAAATGGTTTGAGAGAAAGCACTGGAGACTTCTAATGTGGCCAGCAATGAGTCCAGACCTGAATCCCATAGAACACCTGTGGAGAGATGTAAAAATGGCAGTTTGGAGAAGGCACCCTTCAAATATCAGGGACCTGGAGTAGTTTGCCAAAGAAGAATGGTCTAAAATTCCAGCTGAGCATTGTAAGAAACTCATTGATGGTTACCGGAAGCGGTTGATTGCACTCATATTTTGGCTAAAGGTTGTGCAACCAAATATTAGGCTGAGGGTGCCAATACTTTTGTCTGGGCCATTTTTGGAGTTTTGTGTGAAATGATTAATGTTTTGCTTTTTGCTTCATTCTCTTTTGTGTTTTTTCATTGAAGACAAATTAAATGAAGATAATAATACCAAAGAATTTGTGATTGCAATCATTTTCAGGAAGAATCTGAGTATTATCTGACAGAATTGCAGGGGTGTCAATACTTTTGGCCACAACTGTACGTATAGTATACGCACAGCTGTCAGTGGAGCTGCGGCTTCATTCAGAAAATTGTACAGAGCCAACAGGAGCCGACTTACTGTACAGTAGTTATTAACACATTACATGCCCACCTGAGTAGGCAGCATGTATCTAGGGGGGTGGGCACCCCCTGGAGACATGATGGGCACAATTATTATTAATATTTTAGCTTTTTGTACAGTGCTAACACTTTGCTTATCCCAGCGGCAGTCGGGATAAGCAAAGTATACAGTAACCGCATTGCTCAGGATTACACATCCTGAGCAATGCGTTTACCGCATTGCAGATGATAGAACCGCTCCGAAAACTGCAGCCTGCATGATTTTTCACGCAGGCTGCAGAGCCAGATGCGGTAACCGGATTGCTTGTAAAGCAATCCTATTGTTATGATGGGCTCCTGTAAGAAGTGTTTCCTGATGCGGTTTTGAGCTTTTTGAAAGCTCAAAACCTGATCAGGATTGTAAAATAAAAACGCAGGTGTGACCTTAGCCTTAGTGCTCTCTGACTGAACAGAAGCTGCACAAAATTGTGGAGCTTTCGGGTTCCCTGCTACAGTGTTTGATAAAATAGCCTGGCGTGGTATCATGTGCAGCATACACCAGCCTTGCCAATAACAATCTGAGCCTGAAATTCTGGAGTCAAAGGAATTTTGCTCCTGTCCACAGTTAGAGAACACTGACCTAGACCCTGAAGCAATATTGTGCAAGATGATCTGCTCATTCCTAAATTTAATTTATTAGCATTATACTACAGATATATTCATAGAGGGGATTACTCAATAAGACTGATGAAAGAGCTATTTAAAGAACTACTCCAGAATTTTTTCCCCTGATAGAGTGGTGCTTTTAATCTAAGATCCCTGACCCCTGGCTTATACTCACCCTCTTGTGTCTTCATCTCTCATCACCGCTGCTACTGTTAATCCCTGACAGTTTGTCCTTCTGGCCCTGGTCTGGCTCTTTATAGACTTGCATTAAGCGATTGTGGCATAGCTGCTAACTTGCAGCCAGTCAGAAGTTATTGTCACAAGATGGAGTTGTGGGACCAGAGGGGCATCGGTAAAAGGTGAAGAAGCCAGTGGGTGGGTATGTTTCTAAGGGGAGGGACCTTATAATAAAAGCTCTACTACATCTGTGAACACCCCTCACCCCTGCTGGAGTGGTACTTTAATATTCTTATGTACACTTATATACTGCATGGCGAATTGGTGTATGTGGGTATGTGCAGATGATCCAGAAACACTGTGGCCTCGACGCAGTGTCTCTGGACCTAAAGGAAGCAGCGCATGAACATGGGGGAATGCAGCCCACAATCTGCGTTCGGGGCAGGGTGACTTCTCCCTGCATTCACCCACTGGAGATTGCTTCCAACTCCACAGTAAAGTAACATGCTGCAGAGATGCGGAAGTGCAGCAACCCACACTGCTGGTGAGATAACACTGCGAAGTAAAGAAGTCCAGTGAGCATGAGATTTCTCGAAATCCCATCCACTATGCTTGTACTGCATAATTCAGCGCTATGGATGCAGCTCCAACATGCTGTGTCCATAACGCTGCAAACCCTGATCGTGCGCATGCAACCTATAGCTTTAGTTTAATTACAATCAAATGACTCTTTGTATTCAGAATTGACTTTTTTCCTCATTCTCTTTACTGTTTAACCCTTCGGAATTTGACCCAGAACTGTTTGTTCACTATTTTGATTGATGTCCTTATATGACTTTATAAAAGAAGGACAAGGAGGGGCACTCCAGGTGTAATACCCGGTGGTCTAGTGGAGGCAATGGGGGAGATACACTAACCTTGGTCGGTTATGCTCCGGCATAACTGCAGTACGGAGCCTACGATGCGTTTTGTGCACCCGCCGCCACTGTCAGGCCAGACAGCTGATCATGTGTTGGATCACGGGGTTTCTGATGTCACCGCAGGTCCTTTATCTTCCTGTTATTCTCCCTACAGGTCTCGTAGAAGCTTTCCTCCAGCAGCACACCCACTAGGGTGTAGAGACGTGTACATTAAAGAAGCTTTAGCGGTTTTGAGTGGGCACTTGAAGATAAACCACAGAGACAGCTTTTTAGTACTTTCTCTTTACTTGCTCAAATGTGGACTGGCCACTCCTCACAACATGTTTCGACAGCAGATACCGCCTTCATCAGGTGATCTGATCAGAAGACCTGATGAAGGCGGTATCAGCTGTCGAAACATGTTGTGAAGAGTGACCAGTCCACATTTGAGCAAGTAAAGAGAAGGTACTAAAAAGCTGTCTCTGTGGTTTATCTCCAAGTGCCCGCTTAAAACCGCTAAAGCTTCTTTTATATGACTTTATGTCTTTATGTGACTTCATAGACTTAAATCTTATTTTCCTTTCACTCTGTGTTTGGATATTGATATTATCATTGTGTCTGTCTTTCTGGTTCTGAGCCACCTAGCCGAAACAGTGTTTTTTTCACTAGCTAGCTACTTCTCCTTAGATGCAACCCAAGGTTCTCTGAATTTTAGAACAGATTTCAGTATAGGGATAATAAGGTGAATACCTGAGTGATGAGGGGCTGTCACGCCAAAATGCAGCGTCTGCAGTTTGGGGTTCTGATCGGGCACAAATCCTAAGTCATATTAAAAGGCTTGTTAAAGAGTCGATTATGACTACAAGGATTGCTACCCTTATTGAGTGGCATTAGAGTTTTCCATTTCCTCACTGAAGTGACAATTTGGGTGACCTTGAGACAATCAAAGCTGGGTGTCTTGCACCAAGTCTATCCATTGTAGCCTATATAATCTGACAGATAAATAATACAATCTTAGTAGAATGGGAGGAGTGGTGATAGGTACATGGGACAAATTATGTTTAGTCGATTAGCCAATAGAAAATAAAAGCTTCATTTTTAAGGTCACCTTTGTAAATTATTATTATTAATCCAATTTATTTTCTCATCGTTAAGTCAGCCATTCAACATATTATATTACGAGTTATTTTAAGGGGGAAAAAATGATGTTGTTCTAGAAATAATAAGCAGCTCCTATTTTGCATAGCATCACATTAGGGGATAGATAAACCTTAGATATGTTCATCTGATCAATTTCTAAAGTATTGGCGGATACCTACTGCATTCCTTTGCCTCATTTACTATTACGGTACTTCGTATTTCCATTCAATATATTTGATTACGGCAGTTCCAGAGAGTAATTCAACTAAAAAACAACATGCTCCTTGTTGTAATTTTTCATTAAGTTGGCGTTCGTTGTGAAGGTTAATTTTTAAGAACACTTTAGTTGTTCGTTGCCTCTTAAGGAAGTCTCGTACTGTTTTGCATGCTACTTGTTTCTAGAGCCGTAGAATCGCTGCTCAAAAGGATTAATTTGGCAGGCACTCCTGAGACTTTAGAGGGTAAACAACTGTTTCTTTTTTTGTCAATATGGCAATTAAGAGCAGGGAGATTAAAGAAGAGAAAGTAAATGCAGCTTTGGCTCCTATTATGGATTGATGGCTTAGTGCCTTGATGAATACCTATTAGGGTATCAGATATTTGAGAATAAAGTAGGATTTCAGAGTCAAGATCAGAAGTCATTTAAAACTCTTAGGTTGATGTTAACAATGTATAATAGTTTTTAACTTGAAAACATAATAACATATTACTCATATCCAAAGAGCTTAGATACCCATTCACATCTATCAGATTTAATTATCTGCTTAGCATGCAGTGATGATAAACATCACAATCTAATTAAACAAGCACCGGGGTAGAAGCATCGACTTTATAAAAAAAAAATGGCTGCATTAAAGACAAAAAATAACAAAAAACAATTGACAATTTCTTAGACAATTGTAGATGAATTCATAAGTAGTAAAGAAAAAAAAATATTTGTGTTACCTACATATCTAGCTTTTTATGCTTTTCACTCAGATTTGATACTAACTTTTGGTCCACATTCATCAAGTCCAGCCGTTTTCAAGCTGGTCTTGATGAGCGAGTGTGCTGGAGTCAGACAATCTGGATTCAATAAGAGGCGTAAGGTTGGATAAACACTATGCGAGATGCATGTGGGATACTCACATGAATCTCCCATGACTGACCCAGAACAACCTCAGTCAGTTGCTTGTGTTTCTATGCAGCTGGCGAGAGAGAGAGTGGCCGTTCCAGGTGAGTCATGCAAGACTCATGTGAGTATCTCACATGCATCTCGCAAACTGTGTCTCCGGCCTAGGGTCGGCTTCACACCCTTGGTTTTCAGCTGTCAGGTTCTGTCTGGTTTTGACCCCATGTACCCCTATGGTGCTGGATTGGGCCTATTTGGCCATCCTGTTTTTTGTTTTCTGTCCCTGATCTGATTTTGTCCGATTTTTCACCGGGCACAAAATCGGAGACTGCATCATTTTTTGGCTCTGGTGCAAAAATCGGACAAAATCGGACAATCCCAGGGACAGATCCGGGGTGATCCAGTGCCCATAACATGGGAGTTTAAGGGCACCGAATGCCTTAAAAAATCAGATTGTTTCCCGTATCCGATGTACACTACAGCGCAGACTCTGAGACACGCTGAGAGGTCAGCACCATGGAGAGCAGCACTGCACATACAGGCTGACAGATCATCACCGTGGACAGCAGCAGATAAACGAATCCTGCAAAAATTAGGATCGAAGGGCATATTTGGCCAAACTTTCTGCTCATCCTGTGCTGTCAGGTTCTGTTCGGTGGATCCTGCAAAAATAGGATCCAACGTAACAGCTAAAAGCCATGGTGTGAAGCTGGTCTTAGTCAGAAACGAGAGTAAGATTTTGTGGAATAAGTAACGCTACCGTTCATCAGTAATTTGAAAAGCAAGGGCTGCCACTCCGCCCATTCCAGCTCTGACCACTTTTTGTCGGAGCTGGATGAAAATGACGTGAGTAAACCATAAGCCACTATATTTTAGTTCACCTTCACATTGTGTCAACATTTTTTAACTTTTCAAAATCTTTTATGCCAAAATTTTAGTATAAAAGCTTTGATAAGAGAAAATAAAAACCAAACAACTAAAAATGTACAAAATACATGTCTGACATTTAGTCTTTTCAAAATCAGTCATAACCATTCCATCCATGGAGTCTGCCAGTTTATTAATCTGTTGATGATCAACTATTTGGGGAAACACCAACCACATCCTCCCAAACAATGGTTAGAGAGGTGACTGTTTTCATTAGCTGTAAATCTTCATTTAAGAAGGGTCCACAAATTTTCAATAAGGTTCAGGTCAGGCGAGGATGAAGCCATGTCGTCATTATTTCATCTTTATTTCCTTTACTGGCAGCCAACCAGGGATGACTTCAATGCATGCAAAAATCTAAGTTTTCTGGAAAGATGCAGACTTACCAACTACTTGAGGACAGTGTCTTGTGAAAACTAACAGTAGGTTTTGGAGTTAATTTTGAGTCGATCTTCAATAGAATATGTCCAACTAGCTCATCTTCATCTTGCTTATCTAGCTCATTATACAGTGGTCTGAGGGGTCCTATTGGCCGTCCTCCAGAGTGGGATTTGGTCATTGGCCAGGGTCACATTTGCGTTTTGACCCTAGCCTTCCGGATTCCGGTTTTAACTTAGAACTTTTTCCAGCGCCGCATAGCGTTACCGCTATGCGGCGCTGGAAAACGCAGTCCCTAGTTACCCGATGTTTACCTTAACGACAAGCCGCTGCCTGTGTGACAGGTCGTTAAGGTAAACATCGGGTAACTAGGGACTGCGTTTTCCAGCACCGCATAGCGGTAACGCTATGCGGCGCTGGAAAAAGTTCTAAGTTAAAACCGGAATCCGGCAGGCTAGGGTCAAAACGCAAATGTGACCCTGGCCATTCTCTGAGCTGACTGACTGTTACTGCAGACTACTGAGTTCACACAGCATGGACACTGAATGCTCTTAGTATTCTCTGGTGCTGGTGGCAAGAGCTTGAAGTCACAAAGCCACAATTGATGATATACATACATGCGGTCCTATGCCAACTGCACATGCATGGCCTCGCTCATTGTGAAGTCAAGTGGATTGAGTGAGGCTTGACATGTCTAGTCAAAATGTGGTTTGAAGTATCCAAATTTCATGCTTGCACTTACACTCCCGTCCACTTTTTTGCTAATGGCAAAAAGAATCCAGAAGGAGTAAGGCTGTGGTCACAGTTTTTTTTAGTGCCTTTTAAAAACGCATGCTTTTTTACATGCGTTTTTCATGTCAGCATGAGTTTTTTAAGGTCTCTGATGGCTCCCTGCGTTTTTGGCTGCGTTTTTGAATCTGCACATAAAAATAGTGCTTGTAGTATTTTTTTGAGCGTTTTGAAAAACGCATGCGTTTTTGTAGAAAACGCATGCGTTTTTATAACATGGGTTCCTATGGAAAACGCATGCAAAAACGCATGTACAGTTAGTACCTTTTAGTGCCATTAAAAAACGCATGCGTTTCCCATAGGAGCCCATGTTAACAAAAACGCATGCGTTTCCGGAAAAACGCATGCGTTTTTTTAACATGGGCTCCTATGGGAAACGCATGCGTTTTTAAATGGCACTAAAAGGTACTAACTGTACATGCGTTTTTGCATGCGTTTTCCATAGGAACCCATGTTATAAAAACGCATGCGTTTTCTACAAAAACGCATGCGTTTTCTACAAAAACGCATGCGTTTTTGTATATGCTCCAAAAACGCATGGGACAGTCACACATGCTTTTTGGCTATTAGGGCATGCGTTTTTTAACATGGGGGCCTATGGGTGCGTTTTTTACATGCGTTTTTGAAAACGCAGGTCTCCAAAAATGCATGTGAAAAATGGTACTGTGACCCCAGCCTAAGAGCGCACAAAGTGAGAATTCCTAGACTCACTAAAGATTTTGATCACAAACTTGGACAACCCCTTTAATTTTAAAATGAAGCACTATAGCATGCCCAATGCTGTCAGCTTGCAATATACTCACTGTCAGGATTCAGCTCTGCTTGCCGGTTTCAGCAACCATGACATGACCAATCATATTAGATTTTCATTCATAAGGTCACTTGACAAACAGCATTTCTTTTCACTTCTCTCAATGGAGGATTGGGAGAATTAGGCTAGGGTCACATTTAAAAGGCACAATGCGGTAATCGCATTCATTACAGGATGCGGTTTTACTTTGTTCCTTCATACCATCTTTTGATAGTAAAATTGCAACCCTCATTCCGCATCTGATTGCATTAATGCATCCAGTTTTGGAATGTGGATTATTGCAATTTTCAAAACTGCATCCGGATCCGGTACCGCAAGGTACATTTATGTACCTTGCGGTTCTGCATCCGGTCCCATAGGCGCCCATGTTAAAAAAGCGCATCCAGTTTTGCAACCGCTCTGAAAAATTCAGCCTGCATGATTTTTCCCGTAGGCTGCAAAACCGGATGCAGTAATCGGATTGCAAATAGTGCAATCTGGTTTTTCTATTGAAGCCTATGGGATGCGATTTTGAGCATTATTAATGGTCAAAACCGGATCAGGATCTGCAAGGACAACCGCAGATGTGACCCTAGCCTTAGCAAAATAAGATGTTCAACACATGACTGTATGTGTGCAAGTCGCACATAAGTGTTCACATAACGATAACAACTACTGAAATTCTTGAGCTATGGGGAATTTGCATCTCTGGGAATGGAAGACATCACTGCCTCTAGCAGCACCCTGACTTTAAAGTGGATGTTTGTGCTCACTACTGATCCAGCCACGAACTCCTCCATTTGGTGAAAAATCACTCTCATCTTGTTTGGCCATAAAAACTCTGAAAAATATGTTTTTAGATATTTCCTTTCTTGATGTTTCCACTTCTGTGCCTTGTTCAGTGGTGGTCAGGTTGCAGCTATCCTTACGTTGGCTGAGTCTCTGAACACTCGACACCTTGTATTTCTGGGCTCTCCAGCAAGGTTACAGTTCTGGAATATGATGACACTGGAGGATAATGGCTTCCTGGTTGCTTCATGCTTGATTCTTCAAAAACATTTAGGTGTTAACGTACGTCTTTTTTCCCAACATGTTTTCATGACCGTCTTGACTATTTGAAGCAAAATTATGGATGGTTCTCTAATTTTGATCCAATATCTGCAGTGCTGAATCCCTCTGTTAGATTTTCAACAGTCACTTAGATCTCTTTTTTGTCCCATTTTGCAGAGTCACTTAGCTCTCTTTTTTGTCCCATTTTGCCTCAAGAAAACAAGCTGCCTAATTATTCTGCTCTTTGATAAAGGGTGTTGATATCCTTGGGTCATACCCCCTCATTACACAAACACCTATCACTTGATAGGCTTCATCTGATAAACCTTCCATTTTATTTAGATTGTAGTTGGAAAATGTACATAAAAAATATGATATGGTCAATATACTCACTTGCCCATTAATTGTGCACACAGTGCATATATTTACATCACCACTCAAAAGTTCTGCCACCACTGCAGACTACTATCTGATGAGTGCTGTGACGTGAAAGGACTATTTGGCGCTGGAAGCTCTAATGTAGTCAAAAGATTGCTGAAGAGGACAACAAACATCAGAAGTTCGAGGGTAGACGAGGGCAGGCTAGACGGTCGGCTGTGGGGGCAATGTGACAGCCGAGTGGTGAGATGAGAATTATTATTTTTTACTTCTTTCGAAGAATTTGCGTTTTTCCAAATTCAATTTGCCTTCAACAAATTTGCTCATCTCTAAAATACTTTGGTGATCATTTTGGTGATGTAAAGAACTTCCTGTAATGAAGTCTAGACTTCCTTGTGTAGTATTAAGACTAAGAGACCTGATTTGGTCTTTGTCAATTGGATCATGCATGGTTTACAGCAGGGGTCCCTAACTGGTGGACTCGGAGCCATATATACAGGCATGTGATGTGTGGCTCATGGCTGTCTGCAAGAAGCTATGAAGAGGATGTCTCCAGATGATGATTTTGTTAGTAACCCTGCAGAGAAAAGCAGACCTGGACATGCACTTTCTGGCTGTGGTTCGAAGGTAAATATGGTAAGCTACATAAAGGAAGATACTGCCAGTTTAGAGGGATGCTTATAGATACATACTGTATGATTATGTGGTGAGTGTGCGTAATTCGAAAATAACAAATGGGGGTCAGTTGGGAACTCTTTTAAGTAAATATAATACCAAAAGGGTGGGTAAGAAAGTCTCTTTGTGCTTTCTGTTGTTCTATTGGTAATGGGACACAACTGAACATGGACGATGCTGATTGTGACTCACAAGCATTTCTCAGAGCTTAATGTGGCTCTCAAGGTAAGAAAGGTTCAGGATCAGTGGTTTAGAGAGCTCAAACATATGAGTCTTTCCTGCTCCCCTCCTTTATAATAGCATGAGATTCATAGACGGGCTTAGTGTGTGAGCTCAGCAATCGACAAAGGAAGAGCCGCTGACCTAAGTGTTTGGCTGCAGCGCTGTCAATGTGATGTCAGCGCTAAAGACAAACAACAGAGCAGGAGTAGTGAGTCGGCACTGAACCCGAGGAAGGTAAATAATATTCAGTTCATTTTTTTAATTACTACCACACATTATAGCCAAATGTTTTTGAGGATGGAAATATACTTTCATATTGCTATAAATCACGACTCAAAATGATTAAACCTGGAATTTCCTGTTTGTCGTGGAGCGCTTCCAGATGATGCACAGGATACTCCGTATATTTTGAAAGTATCTAATTTATTATTCCATGTACATACAACGCGTTTCGGCTAAACATGTAAAAATAGCGTTCATCAGGTGAAGTCATGCATAATTTGAAAAACAGGATTAAAATAGGGAGATCTAGTCCAACCCTTCAATTAGCAGCTTCATTAATTAAATGTATATGCACATCCCTCCTCAGTAATGAGAATTACCGTATATACTCGTGTATAAGCCGAGTTTTTCAGCCCAAAAATTGGGCTGAAAAGTCCCCCCCTCGGCTTATACACGAGTCACTATACGGGGTGAGTGGGGTGGGGGCTCTGTCCGGGTGCTGGGGAGGCAGGAGGAGGCGGGGGGAGGCTGCTGTATGAGCGGCCCCGTCACGTGGGGCCGCTCATTACATATGCACTGCATCCCCCTGTCAATCAGCGCCAGGGGGAGCAGTGCATATATGTGTATTGCAGCCCCCCAATCTGCTGGCACACGTCCCCCCTGTTGTAAGGCCCCCCCCTGCTGAATACTTACCATCCCTGGTCTTCAGCAGCACCCCGGCGCCGGTCCTCTGTGCTCCGGTCCTACGCGACCCCGTCCTCTGTGCTCCGCTCCACGGCTGCATCCGGGTTCCCCGCGCGTCGCCGACGCGATGACGTCATTGCTTCTGCGACGCGCGGGGAACCCGGATGCAGCCGTGGAGCGGAGCACAGAGGACGGGATCGCGGAGGACCGGAGCACAGAGGACCGGCGCCGGGGTGCTGCTGAAGACCAGGGATGGTAAGTAATCAGCAGGGGGGGCCTTACAACAGGGGGGACGTGTGCCAGCATTTGTGTGGGGCTGCAATACCACTGGGGCTGCTGTATACTGGGGCTGCTGTATATAGGGGCTGTATACTGGGGCTGCAATACCACTGGGGCTGCTGTATATAGGGGCTGTATACACCACTGGGGCTGCAATACCACTGGGGCTGCTGTATATAGGGGCTGTATACACCACTGGGGCTGCAATACCACTGGGGCTGCTGTATATAGGGGCTGTATACACCACTGGGGCTGCAATACCACTGGGGCTGCTGTATATAGGGGCTATATACACCACTGGGGCTGCAAGACCACTGGGGCTGCTGTATATAGGGGCTGTATACACCACTGGGCTGCAATACCACTGGGGCTGCTGTATATAGGGGCTGTATACACCACTGGGGCTGCAATACCACTGGGGCTGCTGTATATAGGGGCTGTATACACCACTGGGGCTGCAAGACCACTGGGGCTGCTGTATATAGGGGCTGTATACACCACTGGGGCTGCAATACCACTGGGGCTGCTGTATATAGGGCTGCTGTATACACCACTGGGGCTGCAATACCACTGGGGCTGCTGTATATAGGGGCTGCTGTATATACCACTGGGGCTGCAATACCACTGGGGCTGCTGTATATAGGGGCTGCTGTATACACCACTGGGGCTGCAATACCACTGGGGCTGCTGTATATAGGGGCTGTATACACCACTGGGGCTGCAATACCACTGGGGCTGCTGTATATAGGGGCTGTATACACCACTGGGGCTGCAATACCACTGGGGCTGCTGTATATAGGGGCTGCTGTATACACCACTGGGGCTGCAATACCACTGGGGCTGCTGTATATAGGGGCTGCTGTATATACCACTGGGGCTGCAATACCACTGGGGCTGCTGTATATAGGGGCTGCTGTATACACCACTGGGGCTGCTGTATATAGGGGCTGCTGTATACACCACTGGGGCTGCAATACCACTGGGGCTGCTGTATGTAGGGGCTGCTGTATACACCACTGGGGCTGCAATACCACTGGGGCTGCTGTATATAGGGGCTGCAATACCACTGGGGCTGCAATACCACTGGGGCTGCTGTATATAGGGGCTGCTGTATACACCACTGGGGCTGCAATACCACTGGGGCTGCTGTATATAGGGAGTGCAATACCACTAGGGCTGCTGTATATACCACTGGGGGCTGCTGTATATACCACTGGGGGCTGCTGTATATCATACTGCTGGGGCCTGTATACCACTGCTGGGGGCTGCATACCTGTGCTGGGGTCCACCCTCGGCTTATACGCGAGTCAATAGATTTTCCCAGGTTTTGGGGGCAAAAGTAGGGGGGTCGGCTTATACACGGGTCGGCTTATACACGAGTATATACGGTATATGTTGTTTAAATCTTTAACATATATTTTTTGTGTTTTTCTCTTAGAGATACTCATACAGGTTTGTATATAGTTTCTTATCATGAGTAGTGTGCGATCTTCCCAAGGAAGGAACATATATAAAAATGGAATATATAAACATATAAAATTCAAGGGGATGTTGAATGGTTGTACAGAATTGATGTAAAATTAATATAATAAAATTAATAAAATTTAATCACAAAACCACGTATCAAAATAATTAAAAACATTATAATGTAAGCAATAAAATAAATTTCAATAAATACAATTTCTGTTGTATTCTTTCATACACTATAAGTCCAATGTAGAGGATTAATTCATAATCAGACTTATTTTTTTCTTTCTCTATACAACATAAATTTTAGTTTTTACCTGTAGGGGTTAGAACTCGTGCTTATATTCAATATTTTCTTTTATATATTTGTCTACTTTAATTAATTAAATTAATTAATTAGCCCATGCATTTTTTTTAGCCAACCAAGGTAAAACTAGGCAGCTGAGGGTGGCAGCCCACAGCTGTCCACTTTGTCTGTGCTAAGAATGAAAACTACAGTGAAGCCCAATGCATTTTTTCCATTATTTATTTATTTTACACACTATGATGACAGATGATTGGTTGCCATACACTAATGTGTATGGCAACTAAGCACACACACTTGTACAGATTGTGGGAGTGCAGTCTGATTGCAACAGCCAATCACAGAGACGCTCACAGAGAGCAAGCGGTCAGAGACTGGTGAGCTTGTTTCAGGCATGCTATCATCTATCTATCTATCTATCTATCTATCTATCTATCTATCTATCTGTTTTTCAGTACTTTTTACAGCATGGAAAAGACCATGCTAAGAATGCGTTCCCTTGCGTTGGGGTAATCTCTGTGAGATCCACACCCATATGCAGCATAGTACGATTTTTTTCCTCAGCTTGTTTCTCACTAAGAAAGAACGCGTAGATGAACATTACGCTATGGTTTAACATCATTGTGAGTGTAATCCGATGTTTTTACGTAGATGTGAACATACACCAACAGTTTTTTTAGTAACCTGCTCATTGAGGCTTTTCCAGTTCCTAGTGTCCTAGTTTGCTCTTGCATGTCTTATTCTAGATTTTACAAACTGAAATTGCGAGGCACTTTTGTGATATATATTACAAAATAATTAGGAGAGTTTTATAATTTCCTTGCTTTGCCCTTAGAGACATAGGTTAAGTGAATGTATTTTAAAGGGAAACAACCACCAGGATTTAACCACCTGTAAATCAGTGCAGCAGGTGATTGACGTGTGCAGCATGACATCACTATTTAGCTTTTTTTTATTCCTCCCCTGTGGGCTTGTCTTTCATCTGTAAGCCAACCTCCCCCCACCCCGATGAGTGTGGATGAGTCTGGATGAGAGGGAAGGGGGAGGGGGTTCAGCTTACAGAAGAAAGACAAGCCCACAGTGGAGGAATAAAAAAAAAACAAATAGTGATGTCATGCTGCACACGTCAATCACCTGCTGCACTGATTTACAGGAGGTTAAATCCTGGTGGTTGGTTCTCTTTAAAATATAGTTAACCTTTTTTGTACAGTAAGGCCTTCACATTTAAAGAGCTTTAGGAAAGCACACTAGTTGTCTGCCTACCATAAATGTGATGAAAACCATTTTGCAGAGTGGATAATAATGAAAACCCTTTGAAAATGACAGATTTACTTGTGCAGTGTCCCATAAACCTTACTGCTAATGGGAAAACACCTATTAGGAAAAGGTATTTCAAGACATAGTATATTATAATACTTTATTCACCCCCCTATATGAATTCCAGCACTTCCTAATTTATATTAGGAGCAAAAATATTCTCTGATAAGTACTAACACAGGGAGAGATTTCAAGGGCAATCTACTATCAGCAATGGAAGACACAATCTATTACCTGTCATCTGGCCAAAGTAGTGCTAAATTGTTGCCTTGAGTTGGTTAACATGATTTCTCAGGTGCTATATAATTTCAGACAATGAAAAAGAAGCAAGAAGGACCAGCTAACTTTAGATAAGAAGGCTAAAGAGTTGACTTAACCTAGTCTGCTACTCATAATGGCTTATCCTTTTATGTTTAAATAGTAGACATATTTAAATACAGAGTTTATAAAGCTTTGGGCTTGAGACTAGATAGATTGATATTAATATCTGTAAGACACCCAAAAAAAATATTTGAATGGGTATTGCTGTTTTAACTAAGTTGCTTAAATCATGAGTACAAGCACATATTATATGCTTGATAATATATGTTATTGGAGAAATCTGCTTCTCTCCCCACTTAGGAACCACTTCTTCTCCTCCCTCAACTGTCTGGCACTTTCAGTAATCTAATATATAATTACCCTAAGGCACTTCCGTCATATTCGGCGCTACTTCCGTCGTTGTGTCCGTGGCTGCCTCCCAAAGCCTAACTCGCAAAGCCTAACTCGCAAAGCCTCACTTGCAATGGCTTTGCGAGTGTTCACTGAATACGCTCCAGTGTCAGTTACAGCTTCACTTGCAATGTCCGGGAGATAGATACATCTTTCTCTCTCTCTCTCTTCCGCCCGCTCCTGCGGGCCCCCCCTCGCCGCTGCTCCTGCCCCCCCGCTGCTCCTGCCCCCCCGCCGCTGCTCCTGCCCCCCCGCGGCTCCTGCGGGCCCCCCCGCGGGTCGTCCTGCCCCCCCGCGGCTTATCGGGCCCCCCCGCGGGTCGTCCTGCCCCCCGCGGCTCCTGCGGGCCCCCCCACAGGTCGTCCTGCCCCCCCGCGGCTCATCGGGCCCCCCCGCGGGTCGTCCTGCCCCCCCGCGGCTCCTGCGGCCCCCCCCTGCTTGCTTCTAATAAAAAAATAAAAAACCTCATGGATACTCACCCGGCGCACTCCATCTACGTCCTCTAGCTCCATGCCTTGAGGACCTGTGGTTGCCTGGGAAACCGATCAGCTGATTGCTTTCCCAGGCAACCACAGGTCCTGCAAGCTGGCACACGGGTGTGTATGCTCTCATCCATCCTGCCCCTACCCCTGCCACCACCATCCTGCCCCCACCAGCCACCGGCTCCACCCTGCCCCCCCCTCTCCCCTCCATAGTCCCCCCACTCCATCCTGCCCCCCCGCCGGCTCCATCCTGCCCCCCCCACACCAGCTCCATCCTGCCCCCCCACACACCAGCTCCATCCTGCCCCCCGCCTCCATCCTGCCCCCCCCACACCAGCTCTATCCTGCCCCCCCACCGCATCCATCCTGCCCTCCCGCCAGCACCATCCTGCCCCCCGCCCCCTCCACACTGCCCCCCCCCCTCGGCTGCATCCTGCCCTCACCCCATGCATCCTGCCCCCCCCCGCCGGCTCCATCCTAACCCCCCCGCCCCCTCCATCCTCCCCCCCAGACCAGCTCCATCCTGCCCCCCCCACACCGCCTCCATCCTGCCCCCCCAACGCCTCCATCCTGCCCAGCTCGTTCCATCCGGCCCCCCCATCCTGTCCCGCTCCCTCCATCCTGCCCTGCTCGCTTCATCCTGCCCCCCTGCCACCATCCTGCCCCGCTCGCTCCATCCTGCCCCCCCTCCACCATCCTGCCCCACTGCCTCCATCATGCCTCGCCGCCTCCATCCTGCCCCCGCTCGCTTCATCCTGCCACCACTCCACCCCCCTTCACCATCCTTCCCCCCTCCGCCAGCTCCATCCTGCCTCCCCGCCTCCATCCTGCCCTGCTCGCTCCATCCTGCCCCCCCGCCACCATCCTGCCCCCCTGTCACCATCCTGCCCCGCCAGCACCATCCTGCCCCCCCCGCCGGCTCCATCCTGCCCCCCTGCTGCCTCCATCCTGCCCCCCCCGCCGGCTCCATCCTAAACCGCCCGCCGGCTCCATCCTGCCCCCCCCATACCAGCTCCATCCTGCCCCCCACCTCCATCCTGCCCCCCCCGCCTCCATCCTGCCCCCCCTGCCAGCTCCATCCTGCCCCCCCGCCAGCTCCATCCTGCCCCCCCCCGCCGCCTCCCATCCTGCCCCGCTCGCTCCATCCTGCCCCCCTGCCACCATCCTGTCCTGCTCCCTCCATCCTGCCCTGCTCACTTCATCCTGCCACCATCCTGCCCCGCTCGCTCCATCCTGCCCCCCGCCACCATCCTGCCCCGCCGCCTCCATACTACCCCGCCGCCTCCATCCTGCCCCGCTCGCCCCATCCTGACACCACTCCACCCCCCGTCACCATCCTGTCCCCCTAATCCCCCCTGCCAGTTAGCAGTCATGTGACCGATCAGCTGAACGGTTTCCCAGGCAACAACGGCTCCTAAACCCCTATAGGACCTAGAAGACGAAGGTGGAGCGAGCTGGCCGACAGGTGAGTATCCTCACTGAGGATTTTTTTATTTTTTGAAGGGAGGTGCGGGGGGAACAGAGTATGCCCATATACTATAGTGCTGCTATACATGTGCTATTAAATTCCACCATATACTATAGTAAAACTCTACATATACTGTTATATACTGTCATATACTATAGTGCTGCTATACATGTACTGTAATGTATCGCCATATACTATAGCGCTGCTATACATGTAATGTAATGTACCACCATATACCATAGCGCTTGCTATACATGTACTGTCATGTACCGCCATATACCATAGCGCTGCTATACATGTGCTATAAAATACCCCCATATACTATAGTGCACCTGTACATATACTGTAATATATTGCCATATACTATAGTGCTGCTATACATGTGCTATACTGTACCGCCATATACCATAGTGCTGCTATATCTAATATATAAAACCCAAAGGCTCACTTCCGTCATTTTAGCCAGCACTTCCGTCAGTTTGTCATCGCCAAAGTCACGTCACCACAGCGCTACACCCGTCCAGAGTGGACCAACATGCCGGCCCTAAGTGGAGTGCGACTCAGGAAGCCCCGCCACGCTTACCAACGCCCCTACACTGCCTAAAACACACATCACGAGCGGGAGACCACCCCCGTGATGTGTGCAGCCTGGAGGAGCAGAGGTGTGCCTAATTCTCATGTCGCCACTCCAGCCTCCTCTCTCCTCACCCCTCCAGCCGCATCTCTCCTCACCCCTCCTGCCTCACCTCTCCTCACCCCTCCAGCGCCACCTCTCCTCACCCCTCCAGCCTCCCGCCACATCATACTCTGCTATCCACACAGCCGCCTGTATACTCTGCTACCCACAGAGCCCCCTGTAGACTCTGCTACCCACTGACCCACCTCTATACACACAATTCATTTCACCGCGCTCCCAATGCAATTGCATCGGGCCCCTGACCACTGCACTCTGGCCCATCCACTCCACTCTGCCCCTGACCACTGCACTCTGCCCGTGACCACTGCACTCTGCCCGTGACCACTGCACTCTGCCCGTGACCACTGCACTCTGCCCCTGACCACTGAACTCTGCCCTGACCACTGCACTCTGCCCTAAAGCAGACTATTAGCCACTGAGCCTCCGTATACTCTGCTAACCACTCAGCCGCTGTATAGTCTGCTAACCACTGAGCCCCCGTATACCCTAATAACCATAGGCTAGAATACCCGATTCTTTAGAATCGGGCCGCCATCTAGTTAGAACATAATTAGAAAATGTCTCAAAAAGTTTGCAAAAAAAAGAAGTGGCTACAAACATTTCAAACACAGATGGTCACCTTTACCTGGGCTAAAAACAAACCTAGGGTAGCTAGGTATGTCCTAGAAAAGAATAAAAAAAATGAGGTGGACTTGCATTGCCCAACTTAACTGCCTACTACCACACCACGTTAGTCAAACTTAGCCGATCTGGATAGCCCTTGAAGAACCTTTGAAACCCAGTGGTGGACTTGGCCTAATCACCCTCTCCTACTTAAGTGACAAAACTAAGAGACTTCCAGAAGAAATCACAGTTAAATCTACAATCCTCTCTTGGAAATCACTACTAAAACTCTCTTATAAGAGCTACCCCAGGGTTTCTCCAAACTGGATAGTTATAAATATTCTTGAAATAATATCCTCAAGAATCAAATTAGATTCATGGAAGAAGTTAGGCATCAAATTTATCTCAGATACTGTATAATTGATGACAAGAAACAACTCATACCTTTTCAATCTCTTAGGCTGGTTTCACATCACATATTTTTTCCTGTCCGTGGGATCCTACTTTTTGTAGGACCCCCACGGGCAGGAAAGGACACCACAGGGGGTGACCTATTCTGAGTCTGGGGCCGTTTATCACGGATCCGGACACAGCGGGGCACTTTCACTTCTGCAATGTATAATATACATTGCAGAAGTGAAATATAGTATAAAAGAAAGAGTTAAAAATAAAAAAATCAGTATTCTCACCTATCCGCAATCCACCGCTGCCTCCAGCAAGGTCTGGGTGCTTATAGGACCTGATCGGGTCACATGACGCGATAACTGCGGTCATGTTACCCGATGACGCTGCCGGGTTGTGACATCACCGCAGGTCCTGCAAGCACCCGAACCTCGCTGGAGGCAGCAGTGGATTGCAGATAGGTGAGAATACTGATTTTTTTTTATTTTTAACTGTTTCTTTTACTTATTTTCACTTTTTGTATGTATATACATTGCAGAAGTGAAATTAGAGGGTTTGGAGCAACTTTAGTGTACTGAGCATACTCAGTACACTAAAATGGGTCAGAGGAACGATCAGCTGTTTCCTCGGACCGCGATCATAGGCCCCCATGTTAAAGGCCGAGGATTGGATCAGACTTGGCCTAATTGCCATCCGATTTTGTGGATCCAATTTTTTTCTGTGCCCAAAATCGATCGGAGCAGTCTCCTATTTTGGGTACAGCAAAAAATCGGACACAAATCGTATCCCACAAAATTGGATGGCAATTAGGTCAAATCCGATCCGATCCGACCCCTATAGGATAACATGGGGGCCAAATCGGATCAGTGGCTGTCCGATTTACATCAGACAGCCACGGATGGAAGAAAATCACAATGTGAAGGCACCCTTAGAAATAAATTCGAACTCAACATCTCAGAAGAAAAGACATAGAAGAAGATTCAAAACATCCCCTTTTCTGGAAAACTGGTCACATATATCAGAACTTCAACCAAGACACTCACTTTCAACATACAACAAATATAGAAGCATGGAAAAAAAAGAACAAATATAGAAATTACAACTGATCTTCTACACAAAGTTTTCGAATCCATAATAATAATAATAATTTTTATTTATATAGCGCCAACATATTCCGCAGCGCTTCACAATACAAAGTTCACATTTAAACAATCATAAGAATCTATCTATACTGATATTCCCAGCTCATGCCTTGTAGAAACCCAGTACAAAATCTACACACACTGGTAATTTACTCCGCTTAAACTTCATAAAATTCAGAACACTAACTCCCCCCTTTGCTGGAGGAATTGTAAAGCTTCTGGCAGTCTGACTCACATAGTTGGAGCTGTAAAGCTCCCAAATCATACTGGTCTGGAATTGAAACCTTAATACCATCACAGGATTAAACTTACATCTTTCACCAGAACTGGTACTTCTCTTTTGGGCCTTGAAGCTCTCTCTTATAGATATAGACCTATCATCACTCATATACTCCTTACAGCAAAAAGCAATATTGCTGCCCTTTGGAGAGACCCCCTTCCCCAATTGTGGACAATACTATTAAAAAATTAGCACGCCACAACGCATATGAATATGGATACGCCCTTAGAACCAATCTTTTAAATAAATATTTCAGAAAGTGGGAAGATTGGAACTCTATTATGCTTCCAAAACATCCACCATAGAGACCGTAATGTTGTTTAAGACTATATTAGTCCTCTCACTTTAACTTGATTCATCATCTTCATTCATCTAGTTTTATCTAACCGACAAGATAGTCATAGCGGGCATATCGTGTCTTCATTTCCCCATCCTACTTTCCCTTCCCCCCTGTTTCCCTGGAACATTTCTGTGTACTTCCAGACATGTAAATAGTTTTCGTTGTATACCATGGTAACTTATGTTATGAATGAGTCAACCAAGTTACTCGTTTATATAATGCACATATAAGATATGGATTATGTATCTAAAGCTGTGAATCATAATATTTTTAGACTTACGACAGTATTCACTCAGTTTACTTGTTTACTGTCCATTACCCTATGTATGTACTGCTTATCTGAAATGTTCCATTGTACATAATATCTGAAAATTCAATAAAAATATTTAAACACAAAAAGTTTGCAAACACTCACTTTTACTATACCAACTCTTTTTGGAGTCAAGGTTTTTTTTCACAATATCGTGTCATACACATAACTAAACAAGCTAGTTAATAGGCAGTAATCTAAATTAGCAAACAGGAGCACTCCAGAAAATTAATTAATATCAGTAACGCTCATATGCATGAGCATCCAAGAGTGCACCACTGGACTGAAGCACCAATCTCAACCTGGAGAAGCATATCTAAATGGCTACCGAATATTTTTAGAGCCTCAGATGAAGAGGTTATACGTGTGCTGGTAGGTAGCCACCAGGGGCAACACCAGGAGATATTGGTGCCTTGACATCTAACTCCAGAGGTCAGGGATGCAGGCACAGTCTCTTGTGTAGATAGGTGCAGCCAGATGGCTGATAGGACAGGGTAGCAGCAGGTATGGCAGCAAGGCTGGTTAGGCTGGAGCAGTTGGTATGGCCACTGGATGGATACTGACTGGCACCAAAAGTACAGCTCCAGGCTGGCACTGATGCTAAGGCAATAAGGCAGGTTCAGGCTGGCAGAGAATTTACGGAAGCAAGGCAGGTGTTCAGGCTGGCCACTGGCACAGATAGTATGGCAGCAGGCTGGTTCACAAGGGTACTTGTGGAAGGAGTGGAACTAGGAAACAGATGTGGGTTAGTTAACACTAGAAGTCCCAGAGAGGGGTCATTTAACATTTCTACCTTTGGAACCCAGAGACGGGTCGAATGACCTGAAGGATTTTAGCTAACATCCTCTAATCACCGTCTTTTGTTCTGTAATTAAGGGCATTACTGTCGCACCACAGAGGTTGTTGTTTTCCATTGAGTTTAGCCATTTAGTTTCTAGTTAATTCTTTTTAGTTTGGACTAAGGGTCATTTAATCCTCTTTCGTGACTTCTGGGGGGAGCTCGAAATTTCTGGGACTTCTAGTGTTAAGGCATGGGACAAGGGAACACCATGAGTAACGGGGTCCTGACAAATAGCAGCATATCTTTAGGCATAGACCACATTGCATAGGAACTTCCCAAATGGTGAAGGTGTCTTAAATACTCTGTACTTCTTAACCATAGGAGCAGAAACATGCTGACACATGTTTTATGCATGACCTAAGCCTGCTCCCAGTAGACCTGTGTGGCATTCTTAATCCCTGGGAGCAGAATGCAGCAGATAATGCCTGTGGAGACTCCACAGGACTGCCCTAGGAATTAGCATGTCACTGCCGCTGTCTCCTCGCTCTGGAGATACCAGCGCCGCGGTGGGCGCTACAATATCTTCAATTGTCAGGAGGTAACTCAACACTACAGGTAATATAAATACGACAAAAAACTGAAAAGACCATAAAAGTAGAATTAGTCATGCTTGTTCACAACCTGCAATTTTAGGTGTTTTTAAAAAGAGTCCCATTTTACAGTATCAGCAAAGGGAATGAGATGACTGAAATCTCAGGAAGATGCTGCTTATTTTTTCCTTGTGAATTGAACCATCTAATCTGCAAATATTCACTTCATAGAGGAAGAGGACAAGAACTATAATGCCACCACCTACTAGGGGTTTCAATCCTAAAAGTTAAAGTCTACACTGTGTGCAGAATTATTAGGGAAATTAGTATTTTGTTCACGATACTTTTTATACATGTTGTCCTACTCCAAGCTGTATAGGCTTGAGAGCCAACTACCACTTAAGTAAATCAGATGATGTGCATCTCTGTAATGAGGAGGGGTGTGGTGTAATGACATCAACACCCTATGTAAGGTGTTAATTATTAGGCAAATGCGTTTCCTTAGGCAAAATAGGTCTGAAGAGAGATTTGACAGGCTCTGAAAAGTCCAAAATTGTGAGATGTCTTGCAGAGGGATGCAGCAGTCTTGAAATTGCCAAATCTTTGAAGCGTGATCACTGAACAATCAAGCGTTTCATGGCAAATAGCCAACAGGATCGCAAGAAGCGTGTTGGGCAAAAAAGGCTCAAAATAACTGCGCATTAATTGAGGAAAATCAAGCGTGAAGCTGCCAAGATGCCATTTGCCACCAGTTTTGCCATATTTCAGAGCTGCAACATTACTGGATTATCAAAAAACACAAGGTGTGCTATACTCATGGACATGGCCAAGGTAAGAAAGGCTTAAAAACAACCACCTTTGAACAAGAAACAAAAGATAAAACGTCAAGACTGGGCCAAGAAATATATTAAGACTGATTTTTCAAGGGTTTTATGGACTGATGAAATGAGAGTGACTCTTGATGGGCCAGATAGATGGGCCAGAGGCTGGATCAGTAAAGGGCAGAGAGCTCTACTCCGACTCAGACGCCAGCAAGGTGGAGGTGGTGTACTCGTATGGGCTGGTATCAAAGATGAACTTGTAGGACCATTTCGGGTTCCCAGACCTAATGCCATTTTCTGGAAGACAACTTCTTCAAGCAGTGGTACAGGAAGAAGTCGGTATCGTTCAAGAAAAACATGATTTTCATGCAGGACAATGCTCCATCACATGCATCTAACTACTCCACAGCGTGGCTGGCCAGTAAAGGTCTAAAAGAAGAAAAAATAATGACATGGCCCCCTTCTTCACCTGATCTGAACCCCATAGAGAACCTGTGGTCCTTCCTAAAATGTGAGATCTACAGGGAGGGAAAACAGTACACCTCTCGGAACAGTGTCTGGGAGACTGTGGTGGCTGCTGCACGCAATGTTGATCATAAACAGATCAAGCAACTGAGAGAATCTATGGATGGAGGATGTTGAGTGTCATCATAAAGAAAGGTGGCTATATTGGTCACAAATTTTTTGGGGTTTTGTTTTTGCATGTCAGAAATGTTTATTTCTAAATTTTGTGCAGTTATATTAGTTTACCTGGTGAAAATAAACAAGTGAGAAGGGAATATATTTGGTTTTTATTAAGTTGCCTAATAATTCTGCCCAAACAAATATCCTCCTAAGGCTACTTTCACATTACGATTTTGAAGGGAGCCGATGCTGTCCGATAAATTCGGACAGCATCGACTCCCTTCTGATGCCTGGAATCGGATGCCAAATAGGCATCCGATTCTGGCATTAAATCGTAGCCTCCGTGCTAAAAAAAAAAAAAAAAGTTTATGCTCACCTATCCCCGAGGCCCCCGCCGTCTCCCGCTGTCTGCAGAGGTCTTCTACTGCAGTACAGGACCTGCGGTGATGTCACAGTCACGTGACAGCAGGTTACACCATGGTAACCTGCGGTCACGTGATTGTGACATCACAGCAGGTCCTGTACTGCAGTAGAAAACCTCTGCAGACACCAGGAGCCTGCGGGAGACGGTGGGGGCCTCGGGGATAGGTGAGCATAAACTTTTTTTTTTTTTTTTTTAACCCCTGCCTTCCACTTTGGAGCATTTTTACTGTACTGAGCATGCTCAGTACAGTAAAATCGGGTCCGAGGAGACATCAGATGTCTCCTCGGACCCTGCTCCATAGGGCCCCATGATAAATTGATCGGACCAAATCGGATGTGCACTAAATGGCATCCGATTTGGTCCAATCCGATTTTGTCCTATTTTATTTTCGGTGCAAAAATCAGAGCATGCTCCAATTTTTGCACCGATAAAAAAAGCGGACAGAATCGGATCGGACCAAATCGGATGCCATTTAGTGCACATCCGATTCAGTCCGATGCCCATAGGGCTGCATGGGGCCCAAAATCGGTCCGATGCTGTCCGATTTTTATCGGACAGCATCGGATTTAAAAAATTCGTAGAGTGAAGGCAGCCTAAGATAGATAATCTATAAAAAAAAACACTCCAGCTTCCAAAAACATTAAGCTTTGATATTTGAGCCTTTTGGGATGATTGAGAACATAGTTATTGATCAATAATAAAAATAATCCTCTACAATACAACTTGACTGATAATTCTGCACACAGTGTACTCCAACAAGCTTGCCTTATCACTTTAAAAAGGCAAACTAGATACCGTATATACTCGTGTATAAGCCTACCCGTGTATAAGCTGACCCCCCTACTTTTGCCCCCAAAATCTGGGAAAACCTATTGACTCGTGTATAAGCCGAGGGTGGACCCCAGCACAGGTATACAGCTCCCAGCAGTGTGGTATACAGCAGCCTCCCCAGTGGTATACAGGCCTCCCCAGTGGTAGTATACAGCCCCCAGCAGTGTGGTATACAGCAGCCTCCCCAGTGGTATATACAGGCCCCAGCAGTGTTACAGCAGCCTTCCCAGTGGTATATACAGCAGCAGCAGCCCCAGTGGTAGTATACAGCAGCCCCAGAGGTATATACAGCAGCCCCAGTGGTAGTATACAGCAGCCCCAGAGGTATATACAGCAGCCCCAGTGGTAGTATACAGCAGCCCCAGAGGTATATACAGCAGCCCCAGTGGTAGTATACAGCAGCCCAGAGGTATATACAGCAGCCCCAGTGGTAGTATACAGCAGCCCAAGAGGTATATACAGCAGCCCTAGTGGTAGTATACAGAAGCCCCAGAGGTATATACAGCAGCCCCAGTGGTAGTATACAGCAGCCCCAGAGGTATATACAGCAGCCCCAGTGGTAGTATACAGCAGCCCCAGAGGTATATACAGCAGCCCCAGTGGTAGTATACAGCAGCCCCAGAGGTATATACAGCAGCCCCAGTGGTAGTATACAGCAGCCCCAGAGGTATATACAGCAGCCCCAGAGGTATATACAGCAGCCCCAGTGGTAGTATACAGCAACCCCAGAGGTATATACGGCAGGCCGCCCGCCCGCCACCCCCATCAGTATATAGGCGCCCCACCATCAGTATCCAGGGCCCCCCGTCTTGCTCCGCAAACCTGTAAAGTAAAATCATTATACTTATCACTGTCCTGTCGCCGCCGTCCCCGCCGCTGCCGACATCGCGCTCCTCCGTCTTCATCCAGCGTCTTCCGGCTTCCTCCTCTGGCGCAGACAATGACGTCATTGCCTGCGCCGACCAGAGGAAGCCGGAAGAAGACGGATGAAGCCGGAGGAGCGCGATGTCGGCAGCGGCGGGGACGGCGGCGACAGGACAGTGATAAGTATAATGATTTTACTTTACAGGTTTCTGGAGCAAGACGGGGGGGCCCTGGATACTGATGGGGGGCGCCTATATACTGATGGGGGTGGCGGGCGGGCGGCCTGTCATTGGTATACTCGCGTATAAGCCGAGGGGGGACTTTTCAGCCCAATTTTTGGCCTGAAAAACTCGGCTTATACGCGAGTATATACGGTAATCCATTTACAGCATGTCAATTCTTTTGGCTTTTTACAGCATTTTCCCTCAAAGCAAGTAAAAATTCAAAACAATTATACAAAAAAGGAGGAGTCACACAGGACAAAGTGAGGCACATCAAGCAAGGGAAAAAACCACCACAATGCACCTGCACTATATAACATGCAAAAAGGAATAAGAATATATTGTAGAACCAAAATAACAAAATCAATGTAATAGGGAGGCTTAAATTATAGTGCAAAATAACTACTTCTGTAGGTAGATATAAATCCTGTAGTGAAATTGAGAAAAAAGAACAAACAGCTAAACTGAGCACATTCCAATATGCATTACTAAGGGGACAAAACATCAAAGCCAGAAATCCAGCTTGATGGTGAGTGTGGGGAATAGAATAAACCAGTAAATGTAACATCATAATAATAAATTAACTGAAATTCTAATCAAAGAGAACTTAATTCATACCAATGTGAGAGTCTCCTCCTGCTATGATGTCACCGAGGAGTGAAAAAATACTATGTAATGTATGTTAAGTCATGTAATGGTAAAAAATAGTGTTATTCATCATGAACCCATGGACAAATTATTCTAAATGGCTATGATTGAACAAACTAACAGCAAGCTTTCAAGACTCTAAAGGGCCTGTCATACGTGTCAATGTCGCCAGCGATATCACTCATGCGTCACATATTATTCGTCGCCTGAGCGATGTGGAATTATCGCAGGTAAGATGTCACACGCGTCAATATGACCCAGCGACGCGGTGATGCCGCCATCTTGCGGACGATCCAGCGAGCGATTTTATTTAGTCGCTTGTACGGTGTCAAAATAGAAAATATGTCGCTGAGTTTAGTGTCACACACAGCGATGCACAAGGGCTACTGAGCGATGAGCAACAGGTTTTACATCTGGCAGTGAAACCTGCGATCGGCGATCAGCGACATATCGCTGGTTGCATCGCTTGGTCAAACGCTTCAATGTCGCTCCTACGTCACTTTTACGTCGCTTGAGCGACTGAAAATCTGTGACGTATGAGCGACATTGACAGCGATATCGACACGTTTGACATACCCTTAAGGTCTCTTCATCAGGTACAATTAAACATATTATGTACACAGATATACACACAAACGGAGGGTTGGACACACAGAGCATAGTAGCCAGTGTTGGGAGGGGGAAAAGCAATTGGGGCGGTAAACATTAGAGATAAAAGGAACAATAGTTTTATTATCCTTTAATTGGTGGTTTGTCCAAGATTTGAAGAACCCTCCGCCCTAGCTGCTATTCCCCCTCCCAACACTGACCACTATGCTCTGCTTATCTAACTCTCCATTTTTATATATATGTATGCTCAGAATTTGTGCCATTATTAACCTACTGAACCTACTTTAGAGTCTCGAAAGCTGGTGATTATTTACCATTTTTTTTTAGTTTGCCATTAAAGGGAACCTGTCATTCCCCAAGGCCTATAAACTAAAAGTGCCACCTTCCGCAGCGCCTATGCTGCATTTTGTCTCTTCAGGGCTGTGAATTGGTTGAGGAGGGAACAGCATGACTGCACCTGTTCCCTCCTCCAGATTTCCAGTCCCGCAGTCTACATACAGCTTAAGGCCACACAGGGCGGGATCTGGTGCCTGCCCTATACGCTGTGTCCTGACATCATGTGACTTCACCTCTCGGGCAGAGATCACTTTGCTCACAGAGATGTGCACAGGCGCTGACGCTGCTCGTAACGAACCCAGGACCACAGAGGAGGAAGGGTAACGTCATCGAGGGGTTTAGGTCCTGGGAGGAGAGTATAACTCCTGGACCGAAACTAATTTCTAATAAAGCATTTATATTGGTGTCCCAGGGAAATGGGGGAGGAGGGGAGGATGATAAGAGCCACCTTCACAAAATGCAGCATAAGCGCTGCTGAAGGTGGCTATTTTAGTTAAATAGGCCCTGGGCGGGTGACAGGTTCCCTTTAAAAGGTATCAACCACTGAGGACTCTCAGATTCTAATACTTTTCTATTTACTGACTAACACCATACAAACATTTTTTACCTTATCGCGATGGAACGAACATTTTCACAACAGTTGTAAGAAAGGAAAAACATCTAAAACAGGATTCATAAAATTGATCCACGGTGCTTACTGGGTGTTAGAAAAGGTCATGCTTAAATTACACGAACATCTTTAACTTTGCTTTTAACTTTGCTTTACTGTATAACGAAGACAACAGTCATGTAAAATATTTTATCTCTAGTTTGTTTGACTTTAGGACTTAAAGACTGCAATTTACTCTGAGTACTATAAGAAGCCTTATTTGGTCCATTTCAGGAAAGTAATCCTAGGAAGGTGAGGGTGGTGGTGGGGAGACTTATATTATTCCCTATATGGAGAAGGAGATTTATTTACAAAATGGGACAATTTGTCTCACACTGAATAACTACATTTAGGGAAGAAGGAAGAGAGGGGACAGGCTCGGATGTCATACATATCCATTTATTTAGCTTATATCTATAAGGACAAAGCAAGGAAATTATAACATTCTCAAAATTATTGTATAATATATGCAAATGCAAAAAAAATAAGATCTCTCATATAAAAATTAAAAAATTCTGGCATTAGCAATATGATGACCGAAGAAAATAATGTATTTTCTCTTGCAAAGTAGCAAAACATAAAAAAGCTACAGGAAGTGAGTATCATCGTAGTTGTGTCAACCTGCAATATAAGAATAGAGTAAATATGTCAATTATGCCACACGATAACCACTATAACAAAACACAAAACAATCCTGGATTTATTGACTCTTTGGTTCATCCCTACTACCAGTGGCGTAACTTGAAGCTTATGGGCCCTGATGCAAAAGCTCCAAAGGGGGCCCACAATTATCAGAAATCTTTAGTAGCAACAGTCTTTTTCAGTAATCCCAGAAAATTATTGAAAGTATACATGTTTTCTCATACACAGGTTTATTTCCTTTGTGTGTATTGGAGCAACAAAAAATCATAGATGAAAAGGCAAATTGGACATAATTTCACACAAAACCCCCCAAAATGGGTCGGACAAAATTGTTGGCACTTTTCCAAAATTGTGAGTAAGCAACTTTGTTTCAGTCATGTGATGCTCTTTCAAAGCTAACTGTGACTAGTAACATTTGTGGACAATATAAAAATCACACCTGAAACCAGATAAAAAGGGGAGAGGTTGACTTAATCTTTGCTTTGTGTGTAAGGAGAAGAGAACTGTCTGAGGACTTGAGAACCAAAGTTAATGAAAAATATCAATAATCTGAAGAATACATCCATCTCCAGAGATCTTGATGATCCTTTGCCCACTGGGCACAACATAATCAAGACGTTTACAACCCATGGCACTATAGCTAATCTCCATGGGCATGGACAGCAGAGAAAAATTGATGATAGATTACAATTTAGGATAATGTGTATGGTGGATAAACAGCCCCAATCAAGTTCCAACAAAATGTATGCTGTCCTGCAGTCTCAGGGTGCCACAGAGAATAAAAAGCTAGACTTCATTTGTCCTAAATGTTTGTGATTGAGCCAAAGTCTTTCTGGGAAATCATCTTGTGGAGAGATGAGACCAAGATTGAGCTTTTTGGTAAAGCCCATCATTCTACTGTTTACCAAAAACAGAATGAGGCCTACAAAGAAAAGAGCAGTGTACCTACAGTCACATATGGTGAAGGTTTAAAGAGCTTTTGGGGTTGCTTTGCTGATTCTGGCACTGTGCCATTCTATTTGCAAGGCATCATGAAATCTGAAGATTACCAAAGGATTTTGGGTCACAATATAAGGCTTGTGTCAGAAAGCTGGGCTTGCATCCTGAGTCATGACTCTTCAGGTAGAAAAATAACATACTGTACTTCAAGACCCATCCAGAAATGGATGAAAACAAAGTGCTGGGGCATTCTAAAGTGGCAGCAATGAGTCCAGATCTAAATCCCATTGAACAACTCGGGAGATCGTAAATTCGTTCTTGGAAGAAGACATCTTTACATATGGGAGGAGCATTTAGCAAAAGAAGAGTCCAAAATTTCAGTTGAGAGGTGTAAGCAGTTTGTTGATGATTATAGAAAGCAATTGTTTCCAGTAATTCGGTTAGTTATCATATTTTTTGCTTTATATGATGCACCACATTATAAAATGCACCTCAAATTTGGTGAAGGAAAAGAGGAAAAAAACAATTTTTAATATTAAATGGGGTCTGTCTTATAATGTAAGTGTCCATCTTACAATCAGTATATACAGGAGCATCTCAATGAATTAGAATATCTTCATCAAAAAGTTAATTTATTTTAGTAATTCAATACATAAAGTGAAACACATATATTATATAGGGTCATTACAAAGAGGGTGATCTATTTCAACTGTTTATTTCTGCTAATGAAAACTCAAAGGTAATTATCTCAGAAAATTAAAGTAAAGGGCTGCAGTAATCAGTGTAAGGCTAGAAACACACTGTCCGTGTGATATACGAAGGATAAACTGAAGGACTTGCGGTGACATGACCGGATGCTTGTAGCCTCCAGAGCACGCGGTGTGCGGAGGAGCTGGAGCCTGTGAAGGGCGCCTTATCAAGTGTATTACCTGGTTGTGACAGCACAACCCGATAAGGTGAGTGGCCACCTATTAGTACGCCACGCTAATTAAAGCCCCCCTGGTAACCGCACTATTGCACTCCTTTCTCTCTCTTTTTTTTTGCGTGTGATATACGAGTCACTTGGACGAGTGTCAGATCATTAATACAAACGGACGCCACACAGTCTTTTTTACTCTGTACAAATTTACTGGAAATTCTTAATAACACAGTCCTTTCGGGTCTGCCTTGCCTGGGTAGTCACCGGGAATTAAGATGCTTTATTCGGGACCCTCAGTGGAATGCCTGCTGTTCCTGTCCGGTCCCTTCCGGCGCTCTCTCCTGTCTCCCTCAGAGCTCCCACATGCAGAGCCTGAGCCAGCTCCCATGGATGCTCTCTCTGAGTGACTCCTCTCCTAGTCCTTGGGACCCTATACAGTGCCTTTTTCTGGATACCCCGGGGGTCAGCCACAACTTCCTCTAGAAGGGGCCTCTAGTTCGGCAGCTCGGGGGTGAATACCCGCACCGCTCTCGGAGCCGGACCTCCATTTCGGGACTGAATGCCTCCGGTCAGTAGTCGTATCGGTTCTGAATTCGGGCGCACCGCAACACCTGGTGCCCCTAGGATCCCTCTCTGTCCTGACGGCTTCTCTGCCGTCCTCCACTCCTCACCCCCAACAGAGCTTTTTCTCGCTCACTGGCCTCATGTTCCTCCTACCCACACACTTTTCTACCCTGTCACAGATCCCATGGGACTGGGTCCTCCCTACAGTGGGTCCACCCACAGTCCCCTACCTAGGGTGTGTGTGGATGTGTGTAATGAGGATCCCTTATGCAGCCTCCCAATTCCTCAGTCACAGGAATACTACACACAGGTGCAGTATCCCTCTGTGGCATCCCGATCAGTGAGGCACCACAAATGAGCTCTACCAGACTCAGAGCATGTGTTCTTCTGATCTGATTATGACATACTCAATGGGATTATGAGTAGTGATGTGTGAACCTGAACTGTAAAGTTCGGGATCCATACTGAACACCTAGTGTTCCGGCACAGACTTCCCTGGGAAGTCCATGTTAGAGTTTAGGTTTGGTTCAGGGCGGGGGAGCTATAATAACAAAGAAGACAGTGATTAAACATAAGCATCATACTTACCGGCATCTGGGCATCCCTTGTACTTCAGGGACCTCTCGTGAACTTCCTGGGTTTTCAATGATGATGGCGGAACAGCCAATCACAGACACAGTCACAGAAAATGGCCATCTATGATTGGCTGTTGGAGTAATCTGGAAACAGCCCATACATTCTAGCATGGTAGATAGAGCTATAAATAAAAAAAGTATTAAGAGAATCTGATATGTAAAGGACAGGGCTCTACATTTCAAGAGAGGGCAATATATATGTATATTCACACACACACATATATACTGTATATACATATATATCTTTATTTGTAACTTTGGAAGACCAGATCTAATTCTTGCACATGGGTCGCAAATTGTGTTTGCCCTTGCATTTCTCAATATTTGTTCATCATCATAGGTATAACAACACCTAACAAATTATATATTTTCACATAAATACCTTCATAGAAATGCATCAATACTCTTCACCCTAAGGACTGTTAAGTTAGACAAAACCACCTCATTCTTTCACCTACCATTAGCATAATGGCTTTGTATCTCCTGCCAAGCTGCTGTGGGTAAGAACAGATTATAGAATTTAGCTTAGGAGTGATATTTAAAATCTTGATGATTGCTGTATTCTGAGATGCCGTTAAGTCTGTCTTCCCCAGAGAGGATATAGAATATCTTAATACTGTACAAGTGAACATTTTGGTTGGAAAACTTTTAAAATCCTTTCCTTGAAATCAATAATTTCATCTTGTGTGCTCCACTTTACAAAGATTTATATTCAACTCAATAATTTTGCTAACATTTTGTGCAAAGAAAACTTAAAAAAGAATGAATAAAGAAAAAAGGAAGGATAATGGAAAACAACACAAATGTTTGAAGGAATGGAATGGTGAGATGTCATGTGTAGCCTGGACCTTTGGGATTGTCACTAGTAAATACATCGAGTGAAATAAGTATTGAAAATGTCATGAATTTTCTAAGTAAATGTATGTTTCGCTTCATAAGACGCACCAAATTATAAGACGCACCCCATATTTGGTTAAGGAAAAGAGAAAAAAAATATTTTTAATGTTAAATGAGGTCCTACTTGAGGTCTGTCTTATAATGCCAATGTCCATCTTACAATCAGCATATATCCCCCATCCTGGTATATGTGCCCCCTCCTAATATATATGTTCCCCATCCTGGTAACCATGTCTTCATCCTGGTATCCATGCCCCCATTCTGGTATGTGTGACCCCTCCTGATATATACATGCCCCCCATCCTGGTATCCATGTCCCGTGTAGATGACCAGAATAGTGCTACTGATGACGGCATTATCATCGCTAAACATCTTAGCAGACATTTCAAAACTGTACAGAAGAGTCCTTGATCTGTGCCCACTCTGCAAGCATTATTTGCCCCACATTTGGCTTTGAGTCACTCTATGCGTCATGACATACTGCACCAGGGTTTGTCGCTAGTGCCACAGTTGTTGCAACATGTGCAAAGTGGAATTCCAAAGTTTCGGCACATTGCATATCAAATAGTTAACCGATTGTCCGAAATACCTCTGTAACAATGCTAATCAATAATCTGCAGTGTGCGAATGGCAGAAGTGAGCACACAGTGACCGTGCCTTGTGCATCAGCTCATTAAGGCTGGAACACTGATGTAGGAATTGCTGTACAACCAGGATAAAGACGTGAGTCATGAAAGGCATGTGTGTAAATTTTCGCTGGCGTAGGGCCGCCACCAGGTTTGCACTGTTATCGCACTAGACCTTCCTTGATTCTAGGTTTAGTGGAGACATCTATTGGTAAAACTCGACCTGCATGGCAGTCCAGCTGTGTGACTAATATCTCCAAGGTATTTTAATTTCAAAACTGCCTGATGACAGTGAGCCCTGGCAACACAGTACGGAGGTGGAGGGATTCTCTCTGGACTATTGGAACATTAAGGGAGAAGTCGAGGCTGCAACTGGAGGCCCTAGAGGAGGTAAAGAAGTCATAAGCAGTTAATGAAGTGATAGATAGAGAAGTTTGTCCCTCAAGTCTTTGGGATTCCAACACTTGGGGAGAAGTCCCTTCCTCATCTGGCCTTGAGTCACCCAGTGCCCAGTCAGCAAGATGTAACGCCCCTGGCCATGTTTGCTCATCCAGGTGTCAATGGTGATATGCATCGTGTCTCACCAACGTTTCTGAAGAAACTGATGATGCTGTGTGCAATATGATGGTGTAGCACAGGCACAGTTTTCTTAGGGAAGTAATGGCAAGGGGGCAACTGATACTAGGGGGCTGCGACAGCCATCATCTTTCAGAAACCATCTGTAAACACTAGGCAGAATGGCAGCATTTCCATGGCAAACAAATTGGTGATGGTGAAGTTCCAGCCCTTTGCTTTGGGATGTGTAGGACATAATCTTTTATGTGATCATAACTAATGGAAAAGGACTGGCTGTTGTGCTGAGAGGGAGGAGTAGGCTGTAACTGACAACCTATTGCACTGTGAGAGAGGTGAAGGCAGACATGTTATGGTAGGTCAACAAAGAAGTGGTGCTGGTGAGTTCGGTGTATGAGAGTGGTCAAAAATTGCAGGCGTGTCGACTGTAGCGGTAAACAAGTGTAGGTTCTACGGCCACAGACCTGTGTAACAACACTTGACATGGTAACGGAGGAGAAAGAAGGAGCAGATGTGGCTGATGTTCGGTGACACCCTAGGCCACATTTTAGCCCAGTAAATTTGCTGCGTAACACGTGTTTTTGGGCCAAGTGCCCATTGATGAATGTAGTAAATTGTTGGTTTTTTTGCCTCTACTAAATTTGTTTTAGAAACTGCAAATAACGCAAGTTGGGCATGCCTTTGCAGTGTCAAAAAAGGCCAAGCTAGGCAACCCTTGCCTCCCATGACAACTGCAGACCTGCAACCGATGCTGTCCAGAGCCAGAGTTGTGGCTGAGGATGCAGTGCTTGTCGTGGTTGCTCTCTGTTGTCCCACTCCTCACCCTGAGAGTTACCCTCCTCCTCTTCCTGTCCTGAATGCATAGCGCAGTGTGGGTGCTCATCAGGTGTCTCAGTCTCATTATCATCATCACCTCCATCCCCACTTCTCCTTTGGATCATTTACCAGCAGCACGAAGATATAACCCATTCCTCCATATTCTTTGTTTTATGCTAAAGTCAGAAGGTAGAAAAAAATCATCACTGCAAACGTATTAACGCTTTTTTCATCTGATCAGTTACCAAACAAAGCCGAGTTCATCAACTTTTTAACAAACTGTTCTGTTCTGGTTCCCGATCCCAAATCCGAATCTGCAATGTTGTTACAGAATTTTAAATTGGTGAACATGTTCGGGGAAAGTTGACTCATCTTTATTCACCACACTCCATCTGAGTGCTGAATTTATTATATACTAGTGCCTCTCAATGAATTAGATCATCATCAAAAATCAATGTAATATTGCTATGTTTCAGGGCATTTCTGGGAGCCCAGAAAAGCAATGACTAATAAATAAATACTGTATTCGCCCCTGATGTCTCGTGGAATACAGCAGCACCGTTTTTAACCCTTTCTCCTCCCTATTTCAATTTTATAAGATAATGACCTCTGGGTTTTCATTATAGCTGTAAGCTATAATCATCAACATTAACAGAAATAAACACGAGTTAGATCATTCTGTTTGTAATGACTCTATATAATATATGTGTTTCACTTTTTGGATTGAATTACTGAAACAAATGAACTTTTTGATGATATTCCAATTCATTCAGATGCACCTGTATATAGAGTCAAGGACTGGCACCCTACTCAGGCACCGAATGCTCCAACACATTAGTGCCGTGTATGTCTTTGTCAAGACAGAAACCACAACATCAAAAATATGAAACAGAATTTCTGCAGCTTTTCTGCACCTATCATGTAAATTAGAATACTTGTGATTGTTTTCATTGCCTTTTTATTGAGTTTTTACGTCTTGTTGGTATGTTATGTTTTACATAAAACTACTTTGTTTTTGATACTTCCTGATATTTAGCTTTGAGAAAACTTTATGTGCATATTACATGTGTTTTTGATGCGTTTCCGCTGCCGAGATGCACTAAAAATGCATGTGCTTTTTTATCTGCGGTTTTTCAGCATCTTATGAAAGTCTATGGGGAATATCTGCATGTAAAACGCAGCAAAACCACAAGAAACACTGACAAATTGTGGATTTAAAAAAAAAAAAAAAACTCCCACAACGAGCTTTTGATGAGTTTTTGATATTGCTGAGTTTCTGCAGCATTTCTGTACCTATTATGTAAGGCTGGTTTCATAGTACTGTTTTTTGGAATCCGGTAGGATGCAACCTGCATCCCTCAGATTCCTGTGGAATCCCCCACAATTGACAAACTGCATGCATCCGCATCGGTATTATCACTGATCAGTCACACGGATCAGTGATTACACCTGTGTTGGAGCATCCTGTTGCATCCAGTTGGATACCTTGTCCTCCAGATCCAGTGGTAAATGACATGACCCAAGGGGGGGGGTGTCATTTATAACTGCATTCAGGGCATCCATAGTTCAAAAACCTGGATTAGGCATCCAGATCCAGTGGGATATGGAGTCTGCCGCATCCGTGTTGCATGGTGCCCCAGATCTGGGTGTCCACAGTTTTTGACACGGACACCAAAATCGCATCACGTTGTGATTTTGGTCTCAGTGCAAAACCTGTGGACACCTAGGTTAGGGGGAAACGAAAACAACTGGATGCACCTGCAAGTTTCTACGGCCCCATTAAATGTCATTGGGGCCAAAAATGGATGCGGGTGCAGTTTAAAGAGGACCTGTCAAACCCCTGGTGCTTTTTAAACTGAAAGCACCCCTGAATGCAGCATGTATGTTGCATTCAGGTAAGGGGTTCCCCATGTGTCTGACTCCCCCTGTAATTTGTACAAAACACTTTAGAAAGTGTACAGTTAAGGAGTCCGGAGTGAGTTACTCAGTATAGAGTCCTTGCTGCTCCCTGGTGTCCTCCCTGCCTCCAGCCCAATATGTGTCCCCCCTCCTCTGCCGCTCAATGCTACTCTGCATCTGAAGTCATGCAGATACAGAGCGAGCAATGGGCGGGAGTGGTCCCGGCAGCTGTAACACCTCCTGCCGGTGACGTCAGTGACGGGCCCACCCAGCTACAGCTTATATATGTACAGCAAGGCGGGCTCCGGCACTGATGTCGCTGGAGGTGAAGAAGACACCAGGGAGCAGCAAGGACTCATTACTGAGTAAGTCCCTCCGGACTCCTTATCTGTACACTTTATAAAGTGTTTTGTACAACTTACAGGGGGGCTAGAGACACAGTGAAAAAAAAACAGAAACCTGAGACTTGGACAGAAGGAGTAAAACATATCTAGAATGGCGCAGTGCAATAAAAATAAGCCAGCTTCCTTCCATCATGTTGCCAGTTTTCGATGCTAAGGACAGAAAGGTGTTACTTTTGCTCTCTATGGATTTTCCTTGACCTTGGTTGAAATTTCCAATTGTTGGCTAATAATGTATTCTCATTATAGAGAAGTGTTCAGCACAGGATTCAACAACGACCCCATAGTAACTCAATGGTTTGTCTCTATGGCACTCACAACCATTTACAAGTGTATTCGTTTTGTAGGAAACTCAAAGAATCTGATAGCATAGGACAATGATGAAACGGAGGCAGGTTTTAGTTCAAATCTATATTATACACAAATTAGCAAGCAAAACACATTATTATTATTATGATTATATGTTTATATAGGGCCATTGGATTCCATGGTGCTTTACATATGGAAAGAGGCGGATGAAGACAAGTACAGTATATATGAACAATCAAGTACAGGAGGGGAGAGGACTCTGTCCGCGAGCGCTCACAGTCTATGAGGGATGGGTGGGGATACAGTAGGAGAGGGTAGTGCCGATCATGAGATGGTGCGGTGCATACAGAAATAATACAAAAACAAGGCATGGCCAGGCAGCAGTATGAGCCCAGAGAATGCATAGTTCTATTAAGTGCAAGGCAAATACAGGATAAGTCCTAGATCCTTGTTCACACAGAGAAGGATTAATAACAAAACTGTCCTCATAACACAACTTCATATTGAGCGTAGCCCTATTATGGTTTAGTCCTGTATGACACAGTTCAGGACAATTTATGGTTTTAGTCCTAGTACTCAGTTCTGATTGAATATGGCCAGATTAAGGTATAATCCTTGAAACAAGTTCAAATAATAATAAACGTCCTGAATTTAAGCTATGCAGTTCAGTTAGAAAACACAGTCCTGGACAGTCCTGGAAAATACACTGCAACAAGCACAACAACAGTACATATTTAATAAGGCTTACTGTAGACTGTACAGAGCTAGCAGCGGGTAGATCCCTGGAAGGCATACTATAGCAGCAGAAGAAGAGCTAAGACAGCACAGAGCAATTACCATATTTTTCGGATTTTAAGACGCACTTTTGTTTACCCAAAATTGGGAGGAAAACGGGGGAGCATCTTAAAACCCGAATGTAAAAAAAAATAAATAAATAAAAACAGAAAAAAAAAAAAATAACCCTTTACTTAGGGGGTGATAGTTGTGGGGGTGCATAGTACGGTTTTCACGATCCATGGAGATTGGGGGAAAAACCAGGAGCTGTGGGGGGGTCACGGTAGCGTTCGGTGGGCGCTGCCATTATTATTTCCCACTATGCATTGCTGTCTCCAAGCTGCAACGCGTACTCTAGTGTCCTGACTTCCAGAAAAAGGCCACGGACGCAACGCATGTGCAGACCGCGATCCGCGGCCATTTTTTGTAACTCTGGAAACAAGCATGCATTGTACCTTGGCGACTGCAATGCATGGTGGGAAATAATAATGGCGACCCCCCCGCAGCTCCTGGATTTGCCGCAAACCTCCATGGATCGCATCATGCACCCCTCCAAACCCCCCTCGGTAAGCTATGGGGGCTATGTGCAAGGATGTGAGATATATATCCCAGGATAGGGGACATATATATCAGGAGGGGGCCATGGATAACAGTATAGGGCCATGGATAACAGGATAGGGCCATATATATACCAGAACGGGGGCATATACATACCAGGATGGGAGCCATGGATACCAGCATGGGGCCATGGATACCAGGATAGCGGCCATGGATACCCAACATTACCCCTTTTGAGTTTGGTCACTGGTATTGCTAAAGGGTACATGGATGGATAAATGTGACCTAAGTACAAGTAATATAATGATGAAACAACAAAGATGATTTGTAGATGTAAATCTAACCCTGAGATGTCTTCTACACTTAATCTAGCAAGTATTAGAATTTCTCCATCATGTGTCCCAGTTGTAAAATAATGTGAAGTTTGTAAGGTTTAGCTAACTTTAGAAAACTAAAGCTGTACAAATATTTGACTTACTCAGTAGAAAGAGTGCATTATTTCTTTTCAGTTCAGTGTATCTGGCTAGATGTGTTTTGTTCTTTTAATAGGGTTGCAGTCACCTTCCTCTAAGCTCTACATGGCAATTTCCCACTGAACAGTATTACTTTGCCTTTCAAATGTCTTCTTGACTGGTTCTGCTTTCTAATAATACCTGTTCGAATAATGCCTCATTGTGCATGCCTTGTTCTGCTAAAGGCAGCTCAGCTTTGTGCCAGTCTAGGTGTTGTGCTGCTACAAACGGCAATGTACAATAATTATTGTAGGCTGTTATTTATCTGACATTAGATCACTAACACCTGCCATTGTTTTATCCCATTGAGATTTCTATAAAAAAAAAGACCTTTTACCTGAGATGAGTGGGACTTGTGACTAGTATCTTGAAATGTTACAGATTTTATATGTAAAGGGAACTTGTCAATGCAAAATTATTATTATTTATTATTATAATAGCACCATTTATTACAATGCTCTTTACATGTAAAAAGAAATATAAATAACAAAAACAAGTACAATAATCATGGGCAATACAAGTCAACAACTGGTACAGAAGGAGAAAAGACCCTTCCCACGAGGGCTCACAGTCTACAAGGAATGGGTGAGGATATAGTAGGTGAGGAAAGAAGGCCCTGCCCCAGGGGGCTCACAGTCTACAAGGGATGGGTGAGGATACAGTAGATGAGAGGACCCTGCCCACGAGGGCTCACAGTCTACAAGGGATGAGTGGGGATAAAGTAGGTGAGGAGAGAGGACCCTGCCCACAAGGGCTCACAGGGTACAAGGGAGGGCTGAGGATACAGTAGGTGAGGAGAGAGGACCCTGCCCATGAGGGCTCACAGTCTACAAGGGAGGGGTGAGGATACATTAGGTGAGGAGAGAGGAACCTGCCCACGAGGGCTCACAGTCTACAAGGGATGGGTGAGGATACATTAAGTGAGGAGAAAGGAACCTGACCATGAGGGCTCACAGTCTACAAGGGATGGGTGAGGATACAGTAGATGAGGAGAGAGGAACATGACCATGAGGGCTCATACTCTACAAGGGATGGGTGAGGATACAGTAGATGAGGAGAGAGCACTCTGTCCACGAGGGCTCACAGTTTACAAGGCATGGGTGAAGGTGCAGTAGGTGAGGGTAGAGCAGGTCATAAAGCAGTATAGTGGACTGAGGGTTACTGCAGGTACAGTTAGGTCCATATGCATTTGGATACTAACACGATTTTTTTTACCTGTTTCCTGGATCATATTCAAGTTGTAGTTGTACAAGGAGGAATAGAGCTCACCACGTCTCTTGGATGTAACCACGGCAGGGTTTCCTGCAGTTCAAGGGGGCCGCTACGAGTCGGTGTAGACAGCTCATATAATTTAAAAATAAAAGGAAGGTAGACAACTCTGGCACTTTTTCAGTCGGCAAACCTCAATTTATTGCCACTATTTTAAAGTAGGGATTATATTAAAATAATAGGCCTGTTATTTTAATGTACCGTATATACTCGTGTATAAGCCGAGTTTTTCAGCCCAAAATTTGGGCTGAAAAGTCTCCCCCTCGGCTTATACACGAGTCAATACGGGGGGGGGGATGTGTCCGGGGCTGTGGAGGCTGCAGGAGGTGGGAGGGGGGCTGCTGTATGAGCGGCCCCGTCACGTGGGGCCGCTCATTAAATATGCACTGCTTCCCCCTGTCAATCAGCGGCAGGGGGAAGCAGTGCATATAGCCCCCAAATGCTGGCACTGTCCCCCCTTGTAAGGGCCCCCCCCCGATGGTTATATTACCATTCCGGACTTCTGATCCGCGCCGCTCCTCGGTGCTTCATCCTCGCTGCTCCGTCCGTCTTCTACATCCGGGATCTCCGGCCGTCGCAGGCATATGACGTCATCGCGCGGCCGGGGATCCCGGATGTAGAAGACGGACGGACGGAGCAACGAGGAGCGCCGAGGAGCGGCGCGGATCAGAAGTCCGGAATGGTAAGAGAAGCGGGGGGGGCCCTTGCAAGGGGGGGCGAGTGCCAGCATTTGGGGGCTGCTGGGGACCCCCAGGGGGCTGCTGGGGACCCCCTGGGGGCCGCTGTGTACTCCCAGGGGGCCGCTGGGGACCCCCAGGAGGCTGCTGTGTACCCCCTGGGGGCTGCTGTGTACCCCCTGGGGGCTGCTGGGGACCCCCAGGGGGCTGCTGGGGACCCCCAGGGGGCTGCTGTGTACCCCCTGGGGGCTGCTGGGTACCCCCAGGGGGCTGCTGTGTACCCCTGGGGGCTGCTGGGGACCCCCAGGGGGCTGCTGTGTACCCCTGGGGGCTGCTGGGGACCCCCAGGGGGCTGCTGTGTACCCCCTGGGGGCTGCTGTGTACCCCCTGGGGGCTGCTATATGTACCCCTGGGGGCCTGCTGTATACCACTGGGGCTGCTGTATACTACCACTGGGGCTACTGTATACTACCACTGGGGCTGCTGTATACTACCACTGGGGCTGCTGTATACTACCACTGGGGCTGCTATATACTACCACTGGGGCTGCTGCTTACTACCACTGGGGCTGCTATATACTATCACTGGGGCTGCTGTATACTACCACTGGGGCTGCTGTATACTACCACTGGGGCTGCTGTATACTACCACTGGGGCTGCTGTATACTACCACTGGGGCTGCTATATACTACCACTGGGGCTGCTGTATACTACCACTGAGGCTGCTGTATACTACCACTGGGGCTGCTATATACTACCACTGGGGCTGCTGTATACTACCACTGGGGCTGCTGGGGATGCTATATACTACCACTGGGGCTGCTGTATACTACCACTGGGGAGGCCTGTATACCACTGGGGGGGCCTGTATACCACACTGCTGGGGGCTGTATACCTGTGCTGGGGTCCACCCTCGGCTTATACACGAGTCAATAGGTTTTTCCAGATTTTTGGGGCAAAAGCAGGGGGGTCGGCTTATACACGGGTATATACGGTAATCTGTATTTTAAAATATAGGCAATTAACTGAATTTTAACGACTGGAAAAGTGCCAGAGCTGTCTACCTTCCTTGGAAAAGCAAGTTATAGTTATATAATGAACATTGACATAAAGTTCAGACTTTTAGCTTTCATATGAGGGTATGTACGTCAAAATTGTACAAAGGGTTTAGGAGTTTCAGCTCCTTTACATATGCTGCCCTGTTTTTAAAGAAGCCAAAAGTAATTGGACAATTGACTCAAAGGCTTTCTCATGGGCAGGTGTGGGCAATTCTTTCACTATTTTATTCTCAATTAAGCACATTAAGGCCTGGAGTTGATTTGAGGTGTGGTGCTTGCATTTTGAAGACTTTGTTGAAAGTAAACAAGCGGTCAAAGGAGCATGCAGGTGTAACAAGCCATACTTCTTCTGCAATAACAGAAAAAAAACCCGTTCAAGAAATTGCTACAAAATTAGGAGAGGCAAAATCTACAGTTTGGTACATCCTGGTGACCTCAACACTGCAAAAAGACCTGGACACCCACCGAAGACAACAGTGGTGTATCACGTCAAATGTGTCTTCCGTGCCTTGGAGGCTTGTGACAAGTTTGGGACCTCAGTCTCATTGCTTTATTAAGACTTTATATTGAATGTGTTGCTTTCCTTTGGCAGTGTAAGAGTTATTGTCAGTTTCTGTTGCTAGCAAAGCTCCTAGGTGCTCTACCTTGATGAGGCTACTTTGTGAAAATCCCCAGAGGTACGGAAATCCGGAGAAGGTTCCTACACGAGCGTAGAGTTACAGAGGAGAGAGCAGGAGGTCAGGCTCCACGCAGGCCAGACTTCAACACTAGGAAGAATAGTGGGCGAAGCCGAGAGAAACAACTTGAGAGCCACAGACGAAAACTCCATTCATTGGTCACTACCCAAGCCAGCTACCCGTGACAGTAAACCTGTTGTTGAACTTGAACGTGACTAGTAAACCCGTGCAGAGACTCAGCTATGTGTGGTGTGTCGTTCTTTCCCGCTGTGAGGGATCAGACAGCTTCTCACCTACAGAGCCACCTTCCAGTTAATACAGCATCACTGCCCTGGGGACATTGCTCTACCTGCAGGAAGCAAGACCAACTGGCTACTATAACACCATCCCCAGAGATCTGAAGTAGCGCTGGTGTTATCATCAGACACAGGTGGCGTCACGAACAATACACTTTTATTATTTTTATTTCAACACTTTTCAGCAACCACCAGGGCCACAATCCCGGGCATCGACCACCGGTGACAGGATCCAGCAGCAATGCCCAGGATCTGAGTACTTCAGCCCTGGGCGAGTCACCGGCCATCCCTTATTGAGGGTTAATTAACATCAGGGCCAGCAAGGAACTAGGTATCCTGCTCAGTGAGGAGGTAAAAGAACGTGTATAGGGTTTTTCAAAACCATACTATTTTTCCAATCCAGTCAAATGTAGCCAAATCAACTGATCGACATTTTATAATACACATGGGACAATGACTCAACACATAATGCCAAAGCAACCAAGGAGTTTATTAAAGCAAAAGAAATTGAATATTTTTGAATGGCCAAGTCAGTCACCTGATCTGAACCCAACAGAGCCACATTTCACTTGTTAAAGACTAAACTTCAGAGAGAAAGGCCCACAAACAAACAGCAACTGAAATCAGCTGTAGTAAAGACCTAGCAGAACATTAAAAAGGAGGAAATACAACATTTGGTGAAGTCCTTGAAATCAAGAGTTCAGTCAGTCATTGCCAACAAAATATTAGAAATTAACATTTTATTTACAACTATTTAATTTGTCCAACTACTTTTGAGACCCTGAAATGACGGGATTGAGTTTTAAAAAATTCTTTAGTTCCTCACATTTTCATACAATGACTGTGTTCAACCCACTGAATTAAAGCTGAAAGTCTCAACTTAAACTGCATCTGATTTGTTTTGTTCAAAATCAACATTGTTTTGATGTACAGAACAAAAAATAGTAAAATGTTGTTTCTGTCCAAATAGTTATGGGCCTAACTGTATGTAGGCTTGTCTGAAGAGGTAGGTCTGCAAGTTCTTTTTGAAGGTTTCCACTGTAGGTGAGAGTCCGATAAGCACCAGGAGACAAGTTCACCGATGTGTGGAGGAGACAGGTCGCAGATGGTTTTATATGTCAAGGTTAGGGTTTTGAACCGGATTTTCTGGGCAATGGGGAGGCAGTGAAGGGTCTGACAGAGCAGAGAGGCTGGGGAGTAGCAGAGGGAACAGGTGGATTAATTAGATAGCAGAGTTGAGGATAGGTTGGAAGGGAACGAAAGTGTTAGGCCCCCTTCACGCCACGATTTTCAGGATCCAGGATTGTCTGCTGTGAACCAGACAGTCCCGGATCTGATTTCGGCCCCATAGTATTCCTATGGGGCCAGATTGCACCGGATGGCAGTGTTTTGCCATCCGGTTTTGTGCTGTCCAGGAGGATCCGACAGCTTTCGTTTTTTGGCTGGGGCCTGAACCGCTCAAAATCGGATGGTTCAGGATCCTCCCGGATCCGGCGCGCCCTAACATGGAAGTCTATGGTGCCGGATTGCGCCGGATCCAACAAAAAAATTGGATTCGGGAGCCGGACTCCAGGTGCTGAAGTTTAGCAGAGAGCGCTGCTAAACTTCAGCACCAGGAGTGGTCCCCTCCAGAGATTTCAGGACCATGGCCAGCTCCCCTCTACCCACAATCTTGAAATTTCAGCAGCTGCTATCGACTGCATCCGGCTGCAAACCGGACTAGAGGGCATTTTTGCCCTCTGGTTATGTTTGAAAATCTGGTTCGGGGCTGTCTGGTTTACAACGGATAGCCCCAGACCTGATCCAGCCGTGGTGTGAAGGTGGCCTTAGACGGGAGACCACAGAGCAGGAGGTTGCTGTAATCAGGAGTGCTTTTGTGGACATACAGGAATAATACTATTGCGAAGGGAGGTTTGATTTTCAGACTGTTTATCAAGTCTGATTCTGCTCAGTACAAAACCACAAAAACCCTTTACAAAAGGCTAACTGTAACAATTAGGCACCTTAAACTACTGTATTGAATAACTTACTGCAATGCAAAATATCTATAATCATTTGTAACCTTGGCTAAGGATGTATTTATGAACTGGTAAGATGAATAACCTTTGTAACTTCGACCATTCTAATGTTTGGTATATCATAGTGTAATATTAAAGGTGAAAAAAAGCGTCCATACACTTACATTTTCTTATGTAAATGAGGCAGTGTGTAGACACCTTGGAGGATGTAGTCACTCTGGCAGGTTAATAGTTAACATTTCTGACGAATTTCATAAGGATATTGTAGGACCTGTGTGATGTCACAATCATGTGACTATAATAGGCAGAGCAAAGTCTCCATAGCACATAATGATTTTGCTTGCTTAGCTCCGCCCACTATGGTCACATGATTGGAATATCACACAAGTCCTTTTTACAGAGAAGTATTCATTGAGTTAACTATTAACCTGCCAGAGTGACTACATTTTCCAAGATGACTACACACTGCCTCATTCACATAAGAAAATGTAAGAGTATAAATGTTTTTTTTCACCTTTAACATTATACTTTGAGCTCAGACAGGGATTATTAGACTAGGACTATGAAGCTGCAGGTACAGATAGTGATAGCTAAGGGGTATAAATGACCTGACAGGTTCCCTTTAAAGGTAAGATTCTAGAATTAGTGATGGGTGAGTGTATTCATTACTATTTTCGCACGAATACTTTCGCATGAATAGTTCAGAATTCGGGTTACTCATTATTTTGCAAGTATTTGCGTACTCGCTTCGCTATATTCGAATGTCCCACCCTGCACTTTTGGCACCTAATTTGCAGCCACTAAACACGCTGGGTTTCTTAACCAATAATAGTATTGCCGCAGATATCTTAGTTGTGGCATTACTGTGATTGGCTGGCCTCCCAACATTGTAGGGTCTATTTAAGCCCTGCCCCCGCCATTTTGTGTACATTGCATTCGGAGCCAGCATTGTAGAAACATTGGGAGAGATTGCTGAACTGCTAAGGAGAGTGTTTAGGCCTCTTGATAACACAAAAGCCCTTCTGAGGGCTACCTGCAGTGTATACTATATCAGTGTAGAGTAGGGAGGGAGAGATATTCGAGCAGGAACAGTTTAAAAGAGCTGCTCACTAGCTCCATAATACCACCAAAACAATAATTCTTTTTAGAGCTATAGACACACAACCTAGTCAGAGTACAGGGAGGGAGAGATACTCAAGCAGGGACAGTTTAAAGGAGGCGCTCACTAGCTCCATAATATCAACAAATCAATAGCTCTTTTTGGAGCTGAAGACACACAACAGAGTCAGAGTACAGAGAGAAAGGCTAGGGTCACATCTGATGCTGCTTTTTTTCTAGTAGTTTTTGTATAATTTTGTTAGGACTGGTGAGCATGGGATCCCTTGATCGTGGGTCATCAGCTTAAATGTCTTGGGCCAACACATGAACCAAAATCCCATCTATAAAGGTTTTTTATTTATCATATAAAAAGCTTTTGCACTTTTTTATCCATCCAGGGCGCAGTTGGGCCCATAGGGGCGCCGTTCATCCAGTGGTGCAGAAGCATCGTACTGTGCGGCCCAATGCTCAGGCAGCGGAGCGGTTGGGTGGCTTTCAGACACTCTGCATCATATGTATCAGTGTGAATGGTGCTCTATGCAGGCCTAGTGTATGCATGGCAGGTCGCCTCCCACATTTTGCTGGTAGAGGCGACTCATCAGCCAGCAGCTGGGCTTGCTCTACAATTGGGCTCTGACTGCGTCCTGTAAGTGCTTTTGGTTTTCTGTCTTTGGCATGGATGGTGAGTTTTTCTGATGCTGCTTTTTTTCTAGTAGTTTTTGTATAATTTAGTTAGGACTGGTGAGCATGGGATCCCTTGATCGTGGGTCATCAGCTTAAATGTCTTGGGCCAACACATGAACCAAAATCCCATCTATAAAGGTTTTTTATTTATCATATAAAAAGCTTTTGCACTTTTTTATCCATCCAGGGCGCAGTTGGGCCCATAGGGCGCCGTTCATCCAGTGGTGCAGAAGCATCGTACTGTGCGGCCCAATGCTCAGGCAGCGGAGCGGTTGGGTGGCTTTCAGACACTCTGCATCATATGTATCAGTGTGAATGGTGCTCTATGCAGGCCTAGTGTATGCATGGCAGGTCGCCTCCCACATTTTGCTGGTAGAGGCGACTCATCAGCCAGCAGCTGGGCTTGCTCTACAATTGGGCTCTGACTGCGTCCTGTAAGTGCTTTTGGTTTTCTGTCTTTGGCATGGATGGTGAGTTTTTCTGATGCTGCTTTTTTTCTAGTAGTTTTTGTATAATTTAGTTAGGACTGGTGAGCATGGGATCCCTTGATCGTGGGTCATCAGCTTAAATGTCTTGGGCCAACACATGAACCAAAATCCCATCTATAAAGGTTTTTTATTTATCATATAAAAAGCTGTTGCACTTTTTTATCCATCCAGGGCGCAGTTGGGCCCATAGGGGCGCCGTTCATCCAGTGGTGCAGAAGCATCGTACTGTGCGGCCCAATGCTCAGGCAGCGGAGCGGTTGGGTGGCTTTCAGACACTCTGCATCATATGTATCAGTGTGAATGGTGCTCTATGCAGGCCTAGTGTATGCATGGCAGGTCGCCTCCCACATTTTGCTGGTAGAGGCGACTCATCAGCCAGCAGCTGGGCTTGCTCTACAATTGGGCTCTGACTGCGTCCTGTAAGTGCTTTTGGTTTTCTGTCTTTGGCATGGATGGTGAGTTTTTCTGATGCTGCTTTTTTTCTAGTAGTTTTTGTATAATAGGGTCACATCTCCATTTTTTTTTTTAAATCCTGATCCGGTTTTGAGCTTTCAAAAAGCTCAAAACCGGACCAGGAAACGCTCCTCATAGGAGCCAATGCTAAACACCGGATTACTTCACAAGCAATCCGGTGTCCGTCTCCGGCACTGCAGCCTGCGTTAAAAATCATGCAGGCTGCAGTTTTCGGAGCGGATCTATGATCCGCACTGCAGTAATCGGATTGCTCAGGATGTGCTATTGCCGAGATGAGCAAACTGTTCTATCTATTGTAAAGATTGAAATTTAATAAATAAAAGAATGCTTGAGGTCTCTAGGGGGGGCTTAGTCCCCCTAGAGACCGGACGCCCACTCCGGTGGGCTTCACCTACAATGCCCCCATGCCACGGGCTCCTCCGAGCTCCGAACATGTCCCCCAAACTCCCCCCCCCATATCTCTATAGAGGGGTCCCTGCACCCCTCTTTTATAAGTCTCCCTAATTGTGGCATAAACTAAGTATTACATTACATAATTAGGCTCATAGTTACGTGTATTGTCATGAAGTTTCATTATCACTCCATGGGCGGGTTTCGTGTGCTGCTGCCTCCGCCCACGAAATCATGATACCCGCCCCCTGTGGCCTTCATCCAGTGTTGTCCGGGCGGCCGCGTCATGAAAGGGGCGGGCTATTGGTATGATGCAAACTTAGCCCCACCCCTTTCAGTTTGCTCATCTCGGCAATAGCCGGGATCAGCAAACTATGCAGTAGCCGGATTGCTCAGGATTACACATCCTGAGCAATCTGGTTACTGCAGAGCGGTATTCTGCACACATTTTTAAGAAAAAATGTGTGTGACCGGTATTGCGTTCACCGCATCCGGATCTGGATGCGGTGAACGCAATTCAAGTTTTAAGTGTGACCCTAGCCAAAGAGTTTGTGTATTAGGTAGGGAGAGGTGAAAGTGTTCTTCCAGTGTCCATCTTAAAACAGCTCTTGTTGGAGGCAAAGCTCTACTTTTCCAGCACACAGCGTACTCTAATTTATTGCTGCCTTTTTTTAAAGCATCGGTATATTTTATCCGTTGTTTTTGTGCTCAGAGCCTGGCTTCTGCTGTTCACATTAGTCCACTTAAAAAGACATATAGTGCCCCATGCAAAGCAGAAGTCTAATGGTGGGTTTACACACACCAATTTATCTGTTCAATATCTGAACCAATCTCTGGTTGCAGTGAAATCATGGATACATTGCTCCATTTTGTGGCTGTGTACAAATGATACAATGTGTCCATGATTTCACTGCAACCAGAGATCTGTTCAGATATTGAACAGATAAATTGGTGTGTGTAAACCCACCATAAACATTTTCTACTGCCTGCTACAAAGCATGCACCATGCCATTTTCCGTGCTGTTTTGGTGGGGACAGCATGGCTTCTGCTGTACACATTAGTGCACTTAAAAAGGAGTTTAGTGCCGTACGCAAAGCAGTAGTCTAAACATTTCCTACTGCCTGCAACAAAGCATGCACCAGGCTATTTTCCTCACTGTTTTTGTGCTGACATTTAGGGTATGTGCCCACAGGAAGGTTTTGCTGCATTTGAGATCAGGTTTTGCCTTGGTTTTATGTAAATCTATGCTAATCTAGGGGCCACGTCACACACACAGATATCTGTGCAGATATTGTTTGCAGATCTCTGGTTGTAGTGAAATCATGGACACATTGTTCTATTTGTACACAGCCACAAAATGGGACAATCTGTCCATGATTTCACTGCAACCAGAGATCTGCGAACAATATCTGCACAATTATCTGTGTGTGTGACGTGGCCCTTAGGCGGCCGTCACACGGAACGATATCTTGCCCGATATCGTTTAAGCGATCTCCTTTTTGATCGCTTAAGCGATATCGGGCAAGATATCGTTGCATGTAATCAAGCGATTTACGATGTTAAATCGCTTGATCGTGACATCGCTGATCTGAGGTTCGGTTCTCAGATCTAGCGATGAACGATGCAACGATCTGCATCATCGTGGTGTATGACACCACGATGATCCATCTCCCAGCGACCGCGCCTATGCTGGGAGATGGTAACTATGGTACACGTCGGGTAACTAAGCGACGCGCGGCGCCTAGTTACCCGATGTGTACCATAGTAACGAGCGAGATCGCTGCTCCACATCGCTGGTGAGTCTGTCTGTGTGACATCTCACCAGCGATGTGAGCGATATTGTAAGCGATTGCGCGTGCACGTGATCGCTTACAATATCGCTAAAGATATCTGTGCGTGTGACGGCCGCCTTATTCTGAGTTTTTGGATTCCATCAAAACCTATGTGATCAGGGAAAAGCTTTCACACACACACTTTTCCACTTTAGCAAAAGTTCAGCAAAGAATTATGCTCATTCTTTCTAATGGTGGGTTTACACACACCAATTTCTGTGTCCAATATCTGAACAGATCTCTGGTTGCAGTGAAATCGGACACATAGTTCCATTTTGTGGCTGTGTACAAATGTAACAATGTGTCCATGATTTCACTGCAACCAGAGATCTGTTCCGATATTGGACACAGAAATTGGTGTGTGTAAACCCACCATAAAACACAGCAAAACCTGAGGTGTTTCCACTTTTTTCACCAAACAAAAACCAATGTGTTGGGACAGCTAATCCTAGAATCATAGGTTTTGCTGGAAAACAAAAGTGCAGCAAAAACAGTGGTGTTTACACTGTCTCCAGAGAACAAAAACCAATGTGTGGGCACAGCGTTTCTGTGAAAGGCTATGTTCACACACAATTTGCGTTTTTTTTAGCACTCTTAAAAGCACTTGCGTTTTTTTAAGAGTGCTAAAAAATGTCCCTTGTGTGTCTGAAAGGATTTGCCACGTTTTTGGACTTAGTCATTTTTTCACCAAAAACTCAGGCAAAAACGCAAGCGTTAACACAGGGTGCATAAATGTGCCTTTTAAAAACGCATGTGTTTCCCATAGGGCCCCCATGTTAAAAAACGCATGTGCGTTTTTTCAAAAACGCATGCGTTTTTTTTAACATGGGCCCCTATGGGAAACGCATGCGTTTTTGAATGGCACTAAAAGGTACTAATGTACCATGCTTTTTTGCATGCGTTTCCCATAGGGCCCCATGTTAAAAAAACGCATGCGTTTTTGGAAAAACGCACATGCGTTTTTTTACAGCACCCAAAAACGCTGCATGCAGCGTTTTTTGGACTAGGGGTAAAAAACGCAAATGGAGCTGAAAAACGCAGCTACACTCAAATGTACCCTGCTTTAACGCACCTGCGTTTTTTTTAACAGCCCAAAAACGCAGAGATGGTCAAAAAAACGCATGTGTGTGAACATGGCCATACACATTGGTTTTGCTGGGAATCAAAACCGCAGGAACAAATTAGCATACATTACCATAAAAGCAATGGTAAACTGCAGGCAGAAACCGCAGCAAAAACGCACTGTGTGAACATACCCTTAGGAAGGATTGTGCCACCAAAAGCTCATGAATTAATACAGTCCTAGGGTAGGGTCACATTGAAAACATAAATTGCATTCACCGCATCCGGATCCGGATGCGGTGAACGCAATGCCGGTCGCACACAGTTTTTTTCAAAACTGTGTGCAGAATACCGCACTGCGGTCACCGGATGGCTCAGGATGTGTAATCCTGAGCCATCCGGTAACTGCATAGGTTGCGGATCCCGGCTATTGCCGGGATCAGCAAACCTAGTAAAGAGTTAAATTGATTACTAAAGTACTGTTTGACGTCTGTAGGGGGGCTTAGACCCCCCCTACAGACCGGCCGCCCACTTCGGTGGCCTTCTAGTACAATATCCCCGCTGGCACGGGCTCCTCCGAGCCCGTGCAAGTTCCCAACACCCCCAGCCCCCCGATTTACTATACAGGGGTGCCTGCACCCCTCTGGTATACTTATTCCTGTATGGGGGGAAAATGATATATTAAAGTCATGGTTAAAGTACATATTTACGTGTATCCTGCAGGCTCCAATGTTGTGAATAATCCATGGGCGGGGCTGTTTGCGGCAGCCTCCGCCCCCTCATTTCTCATGGCCGCCCCCTCTATGCCTCATCCATTGATGTGACGCCGGACGCGTCATGAAAGGGGCGGGGCGAACCCCGTCACACCGTGCGCCCCGCCCCTTTCATGACGCGGCCGGCCTCATCAATGGCTGAGGCACAGAGGGGGCGGCCATGAGAAATGAGGGGGCGGAGGCTGCCGCAAACAGCCCCGCCCATGGATTATTCACAACATTGGAGCCTGCAGGATACACGTAAATATGTACTTTAACCATGACTTTAATATATCATTTTCCCCCCATACAGGAATAAGTATACCAGAGGGGTGCAGGCACCCCTGTATAGTAAATCGGGGGGCTGGGGGTGTTGGGAACTTGCACGGGCTCGGAGGAGCCCGTGCCAGCGGGGATATTGTACTAGAAGGCCACCGAAGTGGGCGGCCGGTCTGTAGGGGGGGTCTAAGCCCCCCTACAGACCTCAAACAGTACTTTAGTAATCAATTTAACTCTTTACTAGGTTTGCTGATCCCGGCAATAGCCGGGATCCGCAACCTATGCAGTTACCGGATGGCTCAGGGATTACACATCCTGAGCCATCCGGTGACCGCAGTGCGGTCCCAGAAACGCTGCGAAAACTGCTGCCTGCATGATTTAAAACGCAGGCAGCAGTGCCGGATACGGCCACCGGATGGCTTGTGAAGCCATCCGGTGTTTTGCATAGGCTCCTATGAGGAGCGTTTCCTGGTCCGGTTTGGAGCTTTTTGAAAGCTCCAAACCGGATCAGGATTTAAAAAAAAAAAACGCGGATGTGACCCTAGCCCTAGAGTGCTTGCAAAATCCTAAGCAGTACTACTACCATATAATGGTGTTTGGCAGAAAGCACTATTCAATCTTCCCCCTGTCAGTTTTGGGGTCACATTTTGCTTGACACCAAAACATATATGATATATGTACACTGCCAAATGCTAAATGTTTGTTTTGTATGTGCAACTGCAGATTGTGTGCAGGGGGCATCAGGGCCTGCTTCCTGGACAACATATTGGAAAGCAGGTAACACAGGGGAAGTGCCAGTGGTTTCACAATCATACACAGTTTTGTTTCTATGCGTTCCAACAACTTTTTATTCTGTGTGAATTCATGCCACTTTGGTATAATTTTGGCATAATTTTTTCAAATGGGGAGACATTTCTTGTGGTGTGTTTTGTGAGTTTAGCTAGGCTCTCTGAGCACTATGCCTATACCTGTTAGAGGCCCTTCACAGCAGGCGATTTTGGCAGCTTCTAATGTGAATAGGCGAGGGCAACGCATTTGAGTCGCCTAGTGTTAGCGCTCTGAAATCAGGTGACCACTTGGGGGCAATGTGTATACATCGCCCCATGTAAACGGGGAACGGCAATCTCACAGGCGATGAGAGCCATAGGCTCCTATGCTACGGCGTCACCACTGGGGTTTTCAGACACCCCAGTGGCGCCGCCGCCTGTAAGATCAAAAACCACACCAAAAACGTGCGCGCTCTCACCCTTCGCCGCCGACATCTCCGGCGATGTCACCTGGTGTGACGGGCCCCTTACACATCTCGTTATTCCTGATGAATGAGGATCAATGATGAAGCTCTGCTTCGGCATTACCACTATCATGACACCTTTGATTTGAATGTGTTTCAGTATTTCAGTGACCTTTTTATCGATATAGTAGGCGAACATATGCCTATTCACAAACCAAACACAAACTTTAGAAGGTTTGTTCATCTGTAAATCACATCATTTTTAAAAATTAACATTTCTGTGTAATTTAAATTGTGTTTGTGTCATTTGGAGGAATTCCAAATCAAACTGGGTATAAATCCAGTCCTTCTTGAATTTAATCAGAATACGTCTGCCTGCATTTTCCCTGAAGAGTCATGTGCGCCTATCAGTAATGATTGATTGCTCCAGCGTAACAGAAAACATGCTCTGACATGACACTAGCAGCAGGGCAGGCCCGCACCTCCAAGGCGTATAAGGAGAGGTCAGGCAAGTGTTCAGCTTGGACACACAATAATTAAAGCGAATTGAATCATCATGAATGACACAGGTATGATCACTTAAGTATCCCTTGAGCAAGTTGTTCAACTTATATTTCTTTTGTATTGTCACAGGCACAGATAGGCCTTGCTGATGTACTGGTTTATTCAAAATGGCCCAGTTTGTGCACATTTCACCCCCACCTCTATTGTAGCAGTTGTGCGTGTTTCTCCCCATTAATCCTTGCTCTTGAAAAGAGCTGGTATCTCTGCCACTAGCATTGTCAGAATATGATGTTTTCAGCGAATGATGTACAACGGCACCTTTTGAAAGATTCCATTGTGCAACCCTTTTGTGACTCCAAAGGTAGAGAAGAAAATTTCTCCTTGTACCGTTGATCGAGAAAGGTGGCTTTAAATTAAAGCAGTTTTGCAGCACTGTAAGACCAGCAAAATCAGTAGAGGAATGACGTAAATGGGCAATAATACGGCATACCTTCTGATTTATGGATGGCAAGTCAGAGTATGTTTTTAATCATTTCTGAACAACTAGGTTCAATTTGTGAGCCATGCATGGTACGAGTAGCAGCTTACTGAGCTTTAAAGCCACCACCAGCTTACAGCCATTGTTGCATATACAAGCAGGCCCATAGATGATGGCCCTCCCAAATAAATAAAGGAAGGACCTCCCAAATGTATAAATAGGGCCCTCCCAAATGTGTAGAGGATGGCCCTGCCAAATGTATACAGGAGGGTCCTCCCAAATGTATTGTGCGCCCCTCCCAAATGAATAGAGAAGGGCCATTCCCAAAGTATAGAGAAATGCCCTCACAAATATATAAAGGAGGGTCCTCATAAATATATAAAGTAGGGCCCTCCCCAAATGTATAGAGGAGAGCCCTCCGTAAAGTACAGATGAGATGATCTTCAGTGGCATCAACCATGGCTTTGATTATGCTGTTATTCCTAAGGCAGTGGTTTCAGCACCAAATATATAGAGGAGGGCCCTCACAAATGTCTAATTAAGAGCGGTCCCACCAAAACGTATGTTAAAGGGCCATCTCTGGGCACTCAGCACACTCAGGTTTCTTGCCTTCTGCGGGGTCTTTTAACATTTGAATTTAGGGCCGCAAAATGTCATGGAGATAGAGGAGGTGGAGGAGAAGGGTGACGCCCAACGCAACAATGGCACATTGTAAACTGCTATGGAATATGTATTTCACTATCACAGTATCAATAAGGGAGGGACCACCCAAATGTCTGAGCCCTCAGCAGACTCAAGTTTCCTGCCTACTGCAGGCCATCTGAACATTTGAATTTAGGGCTGCAGAATCACATGGCGGTGGAGGTGGAGAAGGACGGTGAAGCCAAATGTTACAATGGGCACACTGTAAACTACTATGGAATATGTATTCCAATATCTGAATGTCAATGAGGGAGGGACCGCCCAAATGTCTAAGTAAGAGCGGTTATTCCAAAACATGTTACGTGACTACCTGAGGCCTCTGAGGTTAAAGATCAACATACCTACTGGTACGTTGTAGCTGGCCTTTTAAAGTGCTGGGGAATAAATAACTAAAGATGATGTATGACAGAAAGACATACAAAATGCCTCCCAATTGTAAAAGGCGAAAAAAAGCCAAAACACTACGTGTGATCAAATGCTAAAAGTGATATTTTTTTATCTCTCTGGTATACTAAGCCTTATAAACAAGGGATTATGCAGGAAAAACGGTTTCTGAACCTTTTTGCCCTGTTAAATGCTAATTAGGTTAGGTTTGGTAGTTGTTCTTGTGTATCTGTAACAGTGGCGTAATCCTGCGGGATCAGTTATTCCCATAAACCCTATGTGAGTCAGAAGTGCATGCAGGCATATTCTCCAGGCTCTTCCCATTCTGTTTCATCACTTTCCAAACCATTTCAGCCTTTTCCTCAGACCTCTTTGTATGGTCCAGCAGAAAATTACTTGCATTTCCCATTGACTTACTATTGTACTCGCTATTCGGAACGAATACGCGATTATTACAAAGTACTCATAACGAGTTTAACGATTACGAATATTACGGTACTCACTCATCACTAACTACAATCGATCATTGGGGGTTCCAAGCAGCCTGCGCACATTAATAACAAATTCAGTGAAGGGCGTACTGGACCTCATAAGTAAAGGGTGCTACGTAAAGTCTAATTGAAAACAACGAAAAACCGTATAATGCACCTAAATAACAGGTATAGGAAATTGTTTGGTTGCAGGTAAAAATCATCAGTTTATTACATTAAAAAACAAGCAGACAATAACCAGAACCAGTAAGTACATAAAAGGAGGGTGCAGACAAGTTAAGAGACAGAAAACACTCTATGCCTCAAAGTTCAACATACCACCAGGGATAAAATCAGCAGCCGAAGTACAATGTACAGCACAGGTAACACGGGTTTCACAATTACAATCCATACAAACAAGTCAATAAATCATAATATCGTCACATTATAAAGAGAGTGTAATGAGTACCCAAATAAATCTTACATAGTGCTGCAGCTAAAGTGCATCTATGCCCTAGGACGGTGGATGGAGAGGCACAGAGTGTCAGAGCCCCGACACATGTGTTTCCCTGTTTTCATCAGGGGGCCGTGGTGGGGTGTGCTGGAGGAGCCAGGTATTTATGGGCGTCCCTATTAGATGCAGCTGTGGCTCTTAAGTGGCGCATGACTGCCTCCTTACCTCGTATCAGAGGTGACTATGGCAACGGTCGCAGACAGAGCTCCGGAAAAGGGAAAATTCCCAGTAACGTCATGTGATTCCGGAGCCCCGCCCACCGTGACCGTGTCACAGTCACATGATCGGGCCGGTCGGGGCATGCGCGCTCGGCCATCTAGGGAGGGGGAGTGAAGGAGTAAAGGCATAACAAGTGGTGCAGTGACAGGGGAGTTAACCCTTCACTGGACACCACATGAGCAGTCTAGATAATGCTCATATTACAATACAACCCTCCTTACCTACTGCATTTCCTGGAATGGGGAACACACAGAGATTTAAGAGACCAGGGCAGTATCACATAGAAAATAGATAATAAACAAAACTGGTTTACAACTACATAAATGCATTTATCCAGGATATAGATGGTAACAGGTCCCGGGGCATCCAGTCTTGATTATCAATTCCCTTGTGTAGCTTAGTCCATAGTTGTATGTTCTCCTTCCCATACTAGGGAAGCCCACAAATCCAGAATCCAGATCAATATAAACTACAAGTGAAAGATAAAAAACACACACAAGTTAAAATACCATACTGACAATAGGTACAGTTCTCAAAGAGAAAAAGACCAGAACAGCTCGATGAATCTAAGGTAAAAATTGCATAGTAGAGAAGGGGGAGAAAGGAACGAAAGAGACATGGAGAAGAGGATGACCACAGGATCTTGCTCCTACGGAGCAGATATGCACATAATATGAATATTGCCACCGCAAATGTAATCGGGTAGCTAGAGACCGCAGCATTCAAAAAAGACCCCCCAACCACACAGCTATCAAACCCAAAAAGAGAGACACCATATTAATAAGTGTTGCTCTCTGCCATTGGTAACCATACCACGGGTTCTTTAGGGAGAAGGAGACACAAGGAGACCAAAAAATACCCTCTAGGGGTGAATCTGAAGGGGTAACTATTGCTGCCATCCATGGTGGCAGCAGAGGATGATACGAGCAAGTGTAGTATGCCTCAATCCGCAATTGTGTTCATGGAAATCAGGATGTATTCCCTCTCTCCACCACCCTGAAAAAGGGGGGGGGGGGGGGGGAAAGGGGAGGGCAAAAGCTCAGCCTGCGCACATGTTTGATAGGTCAGAATAATATTGTCCACTGTATACATATTTGTTAGTTAAAGCAAAAATTTTATAAACAGGAATTTTGTACTACAAGAAATAAGATGTGAAATATTTAGGTGAGGTGATATCTAGAGACTGATTTAGTTTTTCAGTCAAGTATTTGAAATGTATTTCATTGTTTAACAGTGCTCCCCTGACCATTCTTTGCAAGGAAGATTCTCCATTTCTAATCTGTGGAAGACAGGAAAGTGATCTCCCAGGGTCATTGGTTCAGTCTCTGAAGGTAGAGCAATTTGTACTAAGTGTTTGAAAATTAGAATGAAGTCTGGTCTAGAAGAAGAGACGGGCTGCAAAACAGAAAAACTCTTCCTTTGTTTGAAGGGTGCAGACCCTGAATGTCATCCGCTATAAATTCAACTATTGTGATTTTCACATTTCTTAACAGGAGGAATGACATGGACGAGGTTTTTGAAGGTGCATAAATAATATTTGTTGAAACCTCTGACATGTCTGTATTGCTAAATACTTATATTTCCTAAGATATAACCCAGAGGTCCCCAACCTTTCTAACCTTGAGAGCCACATAGAGACGGTAACAAACTACATTAAGGTCTGAGAGAGAGTCGCGAGCAACAGCCAGCTCTCATTCCCCTGATAGTGACACCCAGAGCCCATTTACTAGTATAATGACAGCCAAAGCTTTTCCACAGAAATCCCACTGAGGCAGTAACCTAAGATACAAGCGTTCCTATCCCCACTCAGATATGCTCTTCTATGTTGGGTTACTTACAAAAGTCTCCATTTGGAAACATGCTTCTCATAGCTGTTTCTGACTCACCGGGGGGGGGTTTACATACATACATACACACGTACAGACACAAGCATACACATATATACACACCATACACACTACACACACCACACACACCACACACAAACATAGCACCGCTTCTTACCGGGTCCGGTGTGGGGTCCCCGATGGTCCTGTGCCGTCCTCTGTGCTCCGGACCGGTCCCCGAGATGATCCGCTGCCGTCCGCCGTGTTCCGGTGCCGTTTTGCACCGGTATTGCCGGTCCTAGGCTCCATGGTCCCTGCTCTTCCGGAGTTCAGGCCGCAGCTCCGCCCAGGTCATAGTGTGGGCCAATCAGCATAGCGGCGCTGACGTCAGAGGCAAGCGCCCGATGACGCTTGCTTCTGAGCGCCGCTATGCTGATTGGCCCACACTATGACCTGGGCGGAGCTGCGGCCTGAACTCCGGAAGAGCAGGGACCATGGAGCCTAGGACCGGCAATACCGGTGCAAAACGGCACCGGAACACGGCGGACGGCAGCGGATCATCTCGGGGACCGGACCGGAGCACAGAGGACGGCACAGGACCATCGGGGACCCCACACCGGACCCGGTAAGAAGCGGTGCTATGTGTGTGTGTGGTGTGTATGATGTGTATATATGTGTATATATGTGTATGCATGTGTCTGTCTGTATGTGTGGGAATGTGTGGATGGATGGCTGCAGTGTGTGGATGGATGGATGGTGGGGCCTCCAATGTAAGGCCCCCCCGAAAGTAAGACAGGGGGCCACTTTTGGCCACAAAAAGAATGTAAGACCCTGTCTTACTTTCGGGGAAACACGGTAGTACATGGCATACAGTGAAGGGTAGTGGACCGGGTGGACTCAGCAATGACCAGTGTTTCCCAAAGATCCGCGGTGTTCCTCCATTCTAACTAATTGTGTTGCCGTTGTCACCCAGGAATGCCAGATCGGGTACAAGGAGGCTGCTTGAATGCCCTATCCGGGGTATACGTTCCGGATGCTTTGGGGAGCCTTGGGTCCTTTGGTGGGTACACCGCTGGCTAGACGACTGTGTGTGGCGGTGGTGGGGTGCTCCTGTAAAGCGGTCCCTCCACTCCTCTGGTTCGCATAGAAGTGATAAAGACTCCCAGCTTCGGTACCAGCAAACCGGCTGTAGATGAGCACGGGATGGTTTTGGACCCGCATGTTGATGCCCGTTGATCGGTTGTTAAGGCAGCAGGAATAATGGTGCTCAACCGGGGTGATGGCAGGGAGATGGCCAGGGGAATTGGCCAGGGGGCCGCACGGAACTGTGCAACCCCCTCTCCTAGGTTGCAGAGCTGATGATCTTGCTCCTTCTCCTACGTTGCCAAGTCAGTTCTCCCTACACAATACCACTACACTCCGCCCACCAGGACCTTATTGGCCCTCTATACTGATGATGCATGAAGAGTATGGATCTCTGAGTTAACCGTGTGACTGCTGAGTCAGAGAATATTGCTGCTGCAGTTTTGGCTGCAATACCCTCCTGTGACGCACTCGTTGCGGGGCGCCACATTTCCTATACCTGGTACTTATGAACCAAGCTGGAAGATAACCCTGAGCCACACATCACAGGCCCACAAGCCACATGTGGCTCCCAAGCTAGAGGTTGGGGACCCCTGATACAATAATTCAGGAGCACATTTTGTTTTTTAGAATTTTGAACTCTACTGTTCCCGTGTAATTTATCGTAGAAATATATGAATAAATTGTGTTCCCATTGTCTGTAGGATGTGTTCCAACATAGTCTGGTACAGCCAGCAGTGATTAGACAATGTCAGATTGTGAAGGGACACATCCACTGATTATAATGTCTAGCTGTCAATGTAGTCATTCATGTCTTTTCATAGTACTACAATTTAATTTATTTGATAGGTGGCAACCATTGTCTACATCAGTGATGGCGAACTCCAGGCCTCGAGTGCCACCAACAGTGCAGGTTTTCAGGATTTCCTTAAATTGCACAGGTGATAATATAATCACCTGCACTGGTGATGATTCCAACCTCTGTGCAATGCTGAGGAAATCCTGAAAACCTGCACTGTTGGTGGCACTCGAGGCCTGGAGTTCGCCATCACTGGTCTACATGATTATTAGAATTGCAAGGATGGAGACACAAGTCTAAAATTTGGTTTTAGTGTTGTGAACTCCACATTTGGTAGATCAGTGTTAGGGGTTCATTGGAAGTAGAGGGTAAGGGATCTTGGGAGAGGAAGAGGTAAATGTTATGTCCCAGGAATGGGAATTATTCATTGTTTTTTGTGCTGTGTATTGGGTATTGCTGTGTTGCTAGGCAGAAGCATTGCCTTTGGAATTTTGTCCCTTTCCTCTCCCTATAGATCTGTGATGTCAGTATATTCCTCCCTATTTCCCCATATAGTTGTCTTGTAGCCATTTGAGTATGGACACATGTCTTACTGCTCTATGAAGAATTACTCTTTTTACCTGCTACATAGAACCACAATACAACATTTTCAGTGAAAGCATCTCCCCTTCTCCTGAATTCTTATATGAAAAAATGTGGCGAGCAGTTATCGTTTGCACAACCCAGCGAACGATACTTGTTCACTGTTGTCAATAGGGGAAGTCAGTAAAGACATTGTTATCGCGGTGTCACACACAACGATGCAGCAGGTTGGCTGATCGAGGATCGTCTGATTTGAGAACATGCTCTGAAACCTGTGATCAACGATCCAACGATTTATCGTAGTCGTAACAGGCAATGACGTCCTAACGATGTCATTTGAACAACTCCAAACCCATGACGTTTGAGCGATATCGTTCACAATCTCGTACCATGTAACGGGGCCTTAATACAATGTGTAATCTCTGGCTTAAGGTGTTGTCTCATCTCAGCGATTCAGGAATGTACCACACTCTTGCCTCTAGGTTTTCTGCTCTCTAGGCTCATAGGGGGCACCTCTGAAATGTTATGCTTTTTCTGAGGTTTAGAAAAGCTCTTTAAATATTTGGTGCAGTAACTGTATAAAGTAACAGGGCTGTCATCAGCACCCGATACACTCTCTGGCAAGTGTCAGGGTCCTGGGAAATCATCTCGCCGTCGGGGTCACTATATGCTCTGCTTGCCATACGGTGTCCTCTGCCCTTACTAGTGTATGCAGCCATACTTTCACATGGCTCTGGCCACGACTGGGGCCCAGGACCTCTTAGAGCCCCAATCTTAGATGCAACTATGTGAAAGTATGGCCTCAGCAGAGGGAGCTGGCCTGATGTCAGATGCTGCCAGCCCGCCCTCCTTCTTCATTATCGTGAAGCACATCTATGCTAAAGGAGCTGCTATGCACATTACAATCAGGAACTCACCAGAAGAATGATGTTGCCGCAAACAGAAGATCTTCCACTCACTGCTGAGTGTGCCAGGACTTCTTCTCAATCTTTTGTCATAGCGTTTGAGCTGTGGCGGATAAATATAATCTGTCTGTCTCCTGGCTCCTGTTTCCAGCTAATACAGAGCACCATATTGTTTATACAGGTACACAGTTTTTCCTGAACTACAGTATATCTGGGTACACTAAACATATATAGTGTGGATCTGTATGTACAGTGTAGTTCTGTGTATACACTATATACCGCCAACAGTCTGTATATTATATGTACACAACCAGCAGCCTCTAAATTTTATATATTGCAGCCTATATATTATATACACTGCCCAAAGGCTCTTTATTATAATCATAAATCATGGTGTGTGTCAAAGGGGCCAACTGTATCACACAGGATTCATGAAAACCTGGAGTTGGCCCTGAGCAGTAGATTTCTTTCATTTTTAATGATATGTAAGAAAATGGATTATATCTATTCCTTTGATCAGTTGTACGGTGTCTTGACATCTGAGTGTTCACTATATTATGAAAACTAAATATTCATTTATGGAGACAGCTGAGCTTCAATCTACATCACAGCTGAGCTGTGTACAGTAAAGTGTAAGATTAGTTTATCAGTCCAACAAGCAGGGGGTTAATAACCAGACACGAAGAAGCATATACTAGCTATGCACCGGCCAAGTCCTGCCTATATGAACCTGTAGGTCATCTTATAGAACCGTTGTTGCACGCCGGGCAACAAGACATTGAAATAACTAACTGTAGGAGGAAAGAGGCGACACTCACCGGGTGAATAGGACCTGTTGAAGCGGAGACCCCGCAAAAAGAAGTGCCGTCCACCAACTCCTTACTCCCTCTCCCCGCACTGATATTAACTGTCACTGTTTAATTAACAGGAGCTAAAGTAACTTTCCTTCTAGATAAAGTTGTAAAATTAGTTTGTGATACTCCTAACACGTTCTAAGTCAGCAGTTAAAATCCTGCTAATGGTGGCTGGGCGTTTTTTCCTCTGAGAGTTAAAGGACAACTTCGTTACATCTTTCTATTGCACACATCTATTTAATCATGTCTGTTTTTTTAAATTCTTTTGTGCTCTTTCCAGTTCCAATTTACTGTTGCTACTATATCAATATAGCCTTCACTGAGGCTGCCTTCACACTATGGATTGAATCCAATCCGTGGCTGCCAGCTTGAGCCAGACAGCCCCGGACCGGATTTTGGCCCCATAGTATCCTATGGGGCTGGGGGGAGCTGCTTTCCATCTCTCCGGAAGAATCTGGGAGAATTCAGATTTTTCTCACCGACACAAAAACGTTGCTTGCAATGTTTTTGTGTCCAGGGAGAGAAATCTCCCCAAACTGCCTTCTCCCGGATCCTCCCGATCCGGCGCTCCTTAACATGGGAGCCTATGGTGCCGGATTGCCCCGATCCAGGAGGATCCGGGAACCGGACACCTGTGGCTGCACACCGCTGGTATTCCAGGACCGCGGCTAGCTCCCCGTGAGCCGTGGTCCTGAATCATCAGCAGCTGCACACCGGACCGGAGGGCATATTAGCCTTCCGGTTCTGTGTGCTGATCCAGTCAGGCGCTGTCAGGTTCATCCCTGACAGCCACAGATCGGATCCAATCCTTAGTGTGATGGCAGCCTAAATGGGCGTCTTCTATACCATAAAATTATACATTAATCCTACCATATGTCATCAATTTCTGATAATAGGAGTGTGACTGCTGGAATTCACACTCGATTTGAAGGGCGATGGCACTGAATTACCTCTCCATTCCTTGTAGAATAGTATTCCTGTGACTCTGAGCATGCAAGCAACATTCATTTACAAAAAAAATTACAGACTTTGGCCAGGGTCACATTTGCGGTTGGACCCTGGCCTGCCGGATTCCGGTTTCAACTTAGCAATTTTTCCATCACCGCATAGCGTTTCCGCTATGCGGTGCTGGAAACCGCAGTCCCTAGTTACCCGGTGTTTACCTGCACGACCTGTCACACAGGCAGCGGCTCGGAGGGCGTTTTACAGCGCCGCACAGGAAACCGTTGCAGACACGGTTTCCTGTGCGGCGCTGTAAAACGCCCTCCGAGCCGCTGCCTGTGTGACAGGTCGTGCAGGTAAACACCGGGTAACTAGGGACTGCGGTTTCCAGCACCGCATAGCGGAAACGCTATGCGGTGATGGAAAAATTGCTAAGTTGAAACCGGAATCCGGCAGGCCAGGGTCCAACCGCAAATGTGACCCTGGCCTTTAAAACATTTTGATAAGGGCTTATGCAGACGTCCATGCCACATGTACTGGCCACAGAAATCCTGATCTGAATGTGACAGCTTCAAATAATTCTATGAGACTGTCATGCTCAGGTCATGAGGTCCGTGGCCTGTAGGCCCATTGCGGTCCGTGCTTGGATTGTGTTGCATGGATGTCTGCATGAGCCCTAAGGGTACCGTTACATGTCGCAACATTGCATGCAATTTCACTTGCAACTTACTGGTTGCAGTGAAATCATGGACACATTGTTCCATTTTGTTGCCGTGTACAAATGTAACAATGTGTCCATGATTTCACTGCAACCAGTAAGTTGCAAGTGAAATTGCATGCGATGTTGCGATGTGTAAAGGTACCCTAACACATTTTCAGAATGCAGAAAGAGGTTCAGACTGTGCATTTTTGATCTGTTTTCATGTGTGCTGCGTTTTTGATTAATTTTCAGCTGCAAAACTGCATCCGTCTTTTGCTAAAAAAAAAACCCTGCATCATTCATGTTTGATCTTTTCTTCATCCATTTTTTTGTGGTCAATTTTTTTTCCATTAACAATGGTTTCAAGGGAAAAAAAATGGACCAGAATAAACAGATCATTAATTGACATGCTCATTCTTTTTCTGGATGTGTTTTCTGCCCCAAAAACGGACCAGTAAAAAAACGTAGCATCTGCACAGCATTTCTGAAGATTCACTTTATTGACTGTGCCGGGCATCACAAGAAGTGATCTGTTTTCTATGCAAAAACGGATAAATAAAAATGGATAAAAAATGCGGGAACTTAGCCAAACAGTAATGTGAGTAAGGGGCCTTTCACATCAGCGTTTTTTTTGTAGGGATCCGGCCGATCCAGACAAAAAGACGCATCTGCCACATGTGCCGCCCAACGACCGCACTTGCGGAACACTTGAGGTACACTTCCGGTAAACTTGCGGCAAGCCTCATGCATTGTCTATGGGGCTTGCGACAAGTGCGGCTAGTGCGGTATTGCCACGATCTGGCACTTGCGTAAGGTGCGGCAGCACAAAATAACGGCAGCTGATCACGTTTTTTTCGCGGCCGCAACTGGTGCAAGTGCCGAATCGCGACAATACTGCACTTGCCGCAAATCCCATAGACAATGCATGGGGCTTGCTGCAAGTGCGACTGTTAGGCGGTACATGCGACAGATGCATTTTTTTGTCTGGATTGCCCGGATCCGGACATAAAACACTAGGGTGAAAGGGGCCTAAATCAAGCAGATCTGCAGAAAGTTTTATTTGGCAGATCTTCTTGAAGTTAGCTTAGGCCAGTTTCACATCCGAGTTTGAAGGAGGATCCCACGGACAGCCACGGATCCACACAGATCCCTGCAATCGGATGGCAAATAGCCATCCGATCTGATTCTATGCAGAATCTGTGTGGATCCTGTTCTCCCTGCATGTCCCTGCTTCTTCTCTATCTGTCCCTGTCTGTCTCTATCTGTCCCTCTTCTATCTCTGCTCTCCCTCTCCTCTATCCTCCCCTCTGTCCTCCCTCCTGTCCTCTCCCCCTCCAGTATGTAAAAAATAAAAAAAATACTCCCTGAGGATACATTACCTTCCGACAGCTTCATGCGACAGTCACCATCTGGTGGCTGAAGAACCTGTGATGATGTTACAGAGCCGGTCACCTGACACGTCAGCAGACCGGCTCTCTGACATCACCATAGGCCCTTATGCACAGATGGTGACAGTCCCTGGAGGCGCCGGAAGGTAATGTATCCTCATGGAGGGATTTTTTTATTTTTTGAACAAACAGAGGGCATAGAATAGGGAAAAGGATATGGAATAAGACAGGGAAGAGGTTAGAATAAGCGGGGGGACAGCATAGAATAGTGGTGGACAGGATAGAGTAGTGGAGGGGAGGAAGATGCAGGGAGGCAGGAGCAAGGAGGACAGGGACCATGGAGCTCGGATCGGCTCGGATCCGATGCTGTCCGATTTCATTCTCAGCTGCGTTTTTGTGTCCGTGCTTAAATCAGACAGGATCAGATGGTAACAAAATCGGATGGCAAAAGGCACACATCCGATCCGATCCGAGCCCCATAGGGATATATGCGATCCGATTTAGGATCCGCGTGTGTCCGTATTGAAACGGATAGACTCGGATGCCTTAAAATCGTGATGTGAAACCGGCCTTAGAAATTTGATTTGAATCAGATTTATTTGATCGGACTTGATTGTGCCCCAATTGCTGGTAATAAGTTGGTTTTTGTACACTGAATTTTCCAGACCCCAAAGCATACTAAACAGATGGGTCGGAAAGGGTTCAAAGACAATAACATATCAAACTAACCTTGCTCCTTACTAATCCCTGCCACCTCAGCTCCCCACCATCCTGGCTGGAGAGGTAATCAACATATCACTAGCCCCAATGGTATATGGCACAAGACCGCAAAAGCCAATGATCGGCTGCAGTGGTCACATGGGTTATGATATGAGCACTGTAACTATGGTAAACAGGGATTAATGGGTGAGTAGGTATCATTTCCTTATTTTACAATAACATATATTATTATTTAATAATATATATTATATAATAATAATAATGAATAATTATCCTTTCTGCCTGCTGCAGGTTCTTAATTTACTTGCACAATATTTGTTTGAGATTAATACCAGAATAAGGTTTTATGGATTTATGTAACATAAGTGACTTCTACTTTTTAGCACCATCCTAAGTACAATCAGTAGTTTTTGCAGAGATGCAATAAAATTATAAAATATATCCATAACTTACGGTATTCTTTCTAACAAAGTATATTGAGTAAACATGCTAAACCCTCTACAGCTAATAACTTCATAATGATGATAAATTGCCATATAACATATTGGAGTTTAGCACCTGCATTTCGGACTGTAATTGCCAAAACATTTTGACTTCTTTGTAAATTGATCTAATCTTGTTTAGCAGTGAATGTACGGTAGAAATATCATTGTGGATTGCTTCTCTGTTCAAGAATAAATTGCATTAGTTAAGCCAAGGAGAGTGTCAGATATTGTCATCGTTAGTTTTGGAAGTTTGTGCTGTTTTTTTGGCCAGTCAATACTTTTAATACCAAAAAAATCCTATGTATTTTACATATACGGTAGGTAATCTTATATAACACATCTTTTAAAAATGTAATATCGCTGAGTTTTTTTTGCAGATTTTACAGATTTTAGGATTTTTGTGATTGTATTTACTTTAACCCCTTAGTAACAAAGCCAATTTTGACTATACTGACTAAACCCAATCTTTAAATCTGTCCCGTGTAACTTTACGTGGTGAAAGCTCTGGAATACATTGACATATCCCATTAATGGGAATAAATGTGGTTCCTCTGAACTGTCATAAATGACCAGATAAGAGGATCATAAAATATTTCATATGGTTTATTTATAAACATATTTCGATGCACACACACCTTATGGTTTTATCCTGGTGAAGAGGCGTGTGTGCCTTGAAATGTATTGCTAAATAAACCATATAGAATATTTCATGATCCTGGACTCCGCTCATCTAGTCATTTACTTCAGCACTGAGTACCACATTTATTCCTATTCACCTGTCTCTGGTGTTGTCACCTATCGGTCTGCAGCAGCCACTATATATCTTGCGTTAGTTGTGCCACACACAACCACATCAAGTGAGGAGATACCCTTTCTTATCAACCATCTGTCGTTGGAAGAGATGAGCGAGTACTAAAATGCTCGGGTGCTCGATGCTCAGGCCGAGCATCCCAAGATACTTGTGTACTCGTCCCGAGCACCGAGCCCAATGTTAACCTATGGGAGACCCGAGTATTTTTCTGGCATGACCCCTGGCAGCATGGAAAAACCCTAAAAATGTCACGAAAGTATCAGAACAGTGCTGAAATGACATAGGAACAGCATGGGGAAGACCCCTCGAAGCATTTCAGACTCCAAGGTCACTGCTGTGAACAATGTTGTCAGAGTATTGCGCCACTTTTACGGACTGTCAAGAAAACATTACAAAATGAAACCAAAACAGATTTTCCTGGAGAAAATATTAAGGGCTCATACCCACTTGTGATACAGAGTTGGTGTATGTTAGTTTTTTGGATTACATGAAAGATTTTTTTTTTTAAATTGTGTGGCACTCCCATGCCCCTGGGAAGAGACATAAATGAAGGCCTCTTTAAATAATGTGCCCATTTTAAGGAAGTGGGTCTTTTGTAGTATTGCCCTAGGCAGGGCAGCCAAAGATTGGGAGGCACCCCAATGCCACTGGATAGAGAAGTGCATGAGGGCCTCTTTAAATATTGTGCCCAGTTTAAGGAAGTTTGTCTTTTGTAGTATTTAAAGATCCAGACATAGGAGCTAAAATAAGAGAGGGCTGAGGCAGATTTTGTAAGTCAACGCTAACGAGAGATGGAGAGAAACGCAATCTAGAATCATCCATTAAGTGATATACACGTCCAGTCTACCAGCTGCTCCCATCAAGACAAATACACTGATAGGCTGCCCAAAATGCAAAGAAGCGTCTACGGACCTATCACACGGGCTATGGACATGTCCACAATACAAACATTCTGGGACCAACTTATTAAATGCATTGAAAAAGTTTGGGATGTAAAGTTCAGTCCCTCACACCTTCTGATCATGGTTCATTACTGGGATACCAACTCCATGAGCCCTAAAATATACAAACATTCCCCTAAACTGCTATATTGAATGATATCACTAGCAACAAGACTGCTGGAACCATCATTACCTACATTACAATGCCATTGTCTATAAGGACTAGATGCAGAACGTAATAAAGAACGTATAGACGGTTTCTTTATAAATGGAGTTTATTTGTTCTCAGACATTGCAGCAGAGAAGTCAGAGGGACGGTGACCCCGCTTCTGTCATCTGCCCGGGATCTGAAACATGAAGCCATAATCTCGATGAGAGACTGATCATGTCCTGATGCTGAAGAAACTGAGACAAAATAACGACCTGTAAGAGGTTTGTCAAAATCAAGAGGATTTCTGGTGCTTATATGTGGGCAATACAAATAGTACAAGTCTGATATTACTATATTATATAAGATTGTAAATGTAAATTATTATTAATAATAATAATAATAATAATAATATTAATAAATCGTTTTACTTCATTACTTAATTTCTTTGTTATATAAAGAAATGTAAATAAATTTTACGTATAGCTAAATTATGTATAAATTATGTTAGATAAATGTTATGTATAGATAAATTATGTATAGATAAATCGTATGTACAGATAAATTACATTAGATAAATGTTATGTATAGGTAAATTAAGTATAGGTAAATTATGTTAGTTAAATGTTATCTATAGATAATTTATCTATACAAAAAGTATATCTAACATAATTTATCTATAGATAACATTTATCTATCATAAATTATCTATACATAACATTTATCTAACATAATTCATCTATAAATAACATTTATCTAACATAAATTATCTATAGATAATGATTATCTAACATAATTTACCTATGCAAAAAGTATATCTAACATAATTTATGTTAGATATACTTTTTGTATACATTATAGATAATTAAAATTATAATAATTAATAATAATAATTATAATGATAGATAGATAGATAATTATAATTATAGATAATAAATAAATAAATATAGATACATGTTATGTATAGATAAATTATGTTACATAAATCTTATGTATCTTTTATTTTCTTAAATAAGTTGAAAAAAAATTCAACAAAAATATATATTTTGTTTTAAACTGTAATTTGTCTCCTTATCTTTCCGGCCTCCTTATTCCCTGTCTCCTATTTCATTTTTATTTCCTCTCCTTTTATTTATTTAACCTTCTTACTTTTTTTTCTGTTTTGTTAAACCCCTTAAAAAAATCATAATAATTATTGTAAAATACCTGCTGTCAGGGTCGGGGTCCTCTTCGTCTGTTTTTCAGACAATCCCCTTCTTAGGATAATCGATAGTGAATTTGGTTTAGATCTGGGCCACGGACAAGTGGGTTTTTGGCTGGAACAAACAAATGGATGAGCTTGTTGTGTCCTGTCTGTTCAACCACAGGTTGTGAGCAAGAGGTATGCTAACCTGCTTTCTGCCCAGCAGATTGGGAAGGGCGGATCACAGGCGACATGGCAGTGGTTTGACCCGCAGGCACCAATTTGGTACCCTCGTATTTCGCGCACCGACTAGGGTGCTTGGCTGCTATCTGATACATGTGCCATGCATGGCTCACATGCTGAACCTAGTGGTGCAGAAATTTACAAACATATACCCTGACTTGCCGTACCTACTTGAGAAGGTCCTCCGTAGTTGCGCCCATGTCCGCTATTTCTCAACCTCTGTTGCCGGTCTTGTAGCGCTTTAAAAGCAATTTAATTTGTCAAACCACCGACTTATTTGCAACCTGCCAAGATGGTGGAACTTAACATACCATATGTTGGCAAGGATAAGTGAGCAGCAGAGGCCACTGAATACCAGCTTAAATATGCCCATCAAACTGAGACTCAGCAAAGACACATAACAACTGTCGAGTGGGTGTGGATCGCTGACATTATTATTATTTATTTATGTGGCGCCCAACTAGTCGGTGCGCCACAGAGGGGTACTGCACCCAGGCAAGAGTTTGTAGTATCCCTGTGACCAGGGGATTGGGATATTAATCTGGCGCCCTCACCACACACATTCACACACCTAGAGCCAGGGGATTAATTGGTTAACCCGTTGCTAGGGAACCGATCCTGGTGAGTGGAGTTTAGGTGGGTAGTGAAGAGCAGGAAGAGTAGTGGGCCAGAACATGAGGAGAGTTGAAGAAGAGGGAACCCTGTGAGTGGCGCAGAGGAGGGCACCTAAGGAGAGGTGGCCCAGACAGAAGGGGGATCCTCGAGTGTTAGCTAGCACCCTAATCTGGACCGGCCCGATACCCAGCCTGGAGGCACTCTGTCCAACACCGGAGTACTTGCTCCGAGGCGGTGCGGGTGTTTATCCCCAAGGCTCAGAAACCTGAGGGCATGGGCCTCTTCAGAGGTTGTGGCCAAGCCCGGCATAATTCCCCTAAGGTTCAAGGAGGCCCAGACAGCTATAGACTCCAGGAGGAGACCCAGAGGTGATAGACTCCAGGAGGAGGCCCAGAGGCGATAAACTCCTGAAGAAAGTTCCAAGGGCGAAAAAATCCAGAAAGATCCATGCGGACTGGCGGTGGGCTCTGTGCACGGGAGCGCTAGGAAGATACAGGAGTAGAAAGCGCATAACAAGGATAGAGAGAGAAACTGGCAGGAACACTACTAAGGGCCTCAAAGAGACATTCTATACCCTGGTGACCACCCAGGCAAGCTGCCAGTGACTGTGTAAACCTGAAAGCTGCCTAAAAGTTACCAGTAAACCTGTGCAGAGCCTAAGCAATGTGTGGTGTCTTAGGCTAGGTTCACACTTGCGTCGTGGATGTGTTTCTCCATGCGTTTTTCACACTTGTATTTTGTGAAAAATGCATGCAAAATCGCATCCTTAGGCGCCAATACAAAAAACCCATGTCCCAATGCCAAGTGCCATGCGTTTTTTCAATGCGTTTTTGGCTCAGCACCAAAAAACGTATCATGATGCGTTTTTTGGTGCTTTTCCAAAAACACATGGGTTTTTGTAACATGGGGCCCTATGGGAAACACATGCGAAAACGCATTGCACTAAATGGTACCATGTGTTTTTGCATGCGTTTTTGCTTGCGTTTTTTAAGGCTGCTCCAGACCTAACAGCAAAAACGTAGCCCAAAAACGCCGGCTGTCAAAAACAACCTTAAAAAACGCAGCCAAGTGTGACCCTAACCTTATTTCCAAAGTGTCGGGGAAGTTACATTCTAGTCTCTTCAGCATAGACTGCAGCAAGCCTCGCCCTGCGGAGCCGCCTTCCTGTGTGAGTTCTCTACATCCTTCACAGCCCTGAGGATCCTGCTACACCTTTGGGGAGCATTACCATTCAGTTATCTACCATCATCCCTAGAGGTCTGAAAGCAGTGCTGGTATCATTACCAGATACCATAGGTGGGGTCACAAACATTTTATTTTACACTTCTTTTATTTTATTTTACACATATTTTCAGCGACCACCAAGTGTCGGGCACTGGCCACCAGTGACAACCCTGCAAATCAATGCCCGGGAACCGAGTACCCTACGGCCCTGGGTGGGTCATTTATATAGCGCCATTATATTCCATGGCGCTTTACATAAGAAGAGGGGAGAACAAGGACAATCGAGTCTTACAGATGCAGGAGGGGAGACATTTGTGAGGTGCTTGATAACTTTGATTATTGCACCAAGCATGTGAGCAGTGATCAGGCTATTAATAGTGTAACCATCCCTATGTCTGCTGAAAGAATCGCTGCATAATCTAAAAATGGAATCTTTGAGTGCCCAGCAGCTGGGTATGGAGCAAGATTTCACAATGGGTGATTCTACCTAGCCCAGCCAATCTCATCAGGCAAGATTGGGGGATGAAGATGATGAGGAAGACGAGGATGGAGAGGACTTCTTTTTCAATGGTACCGAGAGGACCCCTTATGCTATAGAGGGGACTCCCAACCCCAGTTTCATGTCTGTCCAGCATGGGTAGGCTGGAGAGGAGGAGGTGGAGGAGGAGAGTCTTGCAGCGGCTCACACCGGGCCGAGAACCGAGTGTACCCGAGCACAGCAGTTTTCATTCCTTTGGTTTACATACATAAAGCACCTGAACTCTGAACCTGAACACTAATTTTATTGAAAAGTCTTTGTTCAGCATAAACACCGAACTTTAAAGGGGTTGTCCAGGCTTTTTCTATAATTTACATGTGTATCTAGGCTGCAAAATGTTGACAGTTTGTAGTATACATCCTATCAATATTTTGCAGGGATACCTAGATGTCACTGATTTGCGACAGCCAGAGAATATCCAGGGGGCGTGTGTGTGCTGGAGCTACATGTAAATGAAGAACTGGTCGTTTACTCCCAGACTTCAACACACACGCCCCCTCCCCCAATCTACAGAATGGCCCCAGTCCCAAGCATGACCACCCACCTCCTCTACACACAGTGGGTGACCTCCTCCTCTGGCACACTGTACCAAATCTGCAGCTCTGTGCACTGCTTTGTGAGCTGTAGATTCAGCACACTGGGTCAGTGTAGGAGTGGAGGGTTTTGTGCAATCTTGTGCCCTCAGCTCATGCTTCCCTGTGACCACTTTGAAGCAGTGAGCAGGAGAGCCGGTTCTCCTCTATATCTCATGCACATAGCGGGGCACAGAGGTGGCAGCTAGGGAGAGAGGAGGAGTCAAGGCTCCTGCACAGAACGTTCACAGGCAAACACAGGATTGCACACAGCCCTCAGCTCCTACACTGACCCAGTATGATGAATCTGCAGCTCGCAGAACGGTGCACAGAGCTGCAGATTCGGTACAGTGTGCCACAAAGGTCACCCACTGTGTGTGGAGGTGGGCGGGTGGTCATGCTTGGGACTGGGGCGAGGTGTAACAGTAAGGGGGTGGCTGGCCATACTGGAGACTGGGGAGGGGTCGTGTGTGTTGGAGTTTGGGAGTAAACTCCAAATTTATATGCAGCTCCAGTACACACATGCCCCCTGGACATTCCCTGGCTGCCGCATATAGGAAACCCTGCAAAATGTTGACAAATTTTACAAATTTTCAATATTTCGCAGCCTAGATACACATGTAAATTATAGAAAAAGTCCGGACAACCTCCTTAAAGTTCGGGTCTGCTCAACTCTAGTTATGAGCAACAAAGAAGATTTCAGTCAGGAAAAGTAACGCAGATGTGTGTCCATATGTGCATTATATTTCTGGAATCTCATAGGCTTTGCTGATACTATAAAAATCAGCTTTAATTAGCATGGATTTGCATAAAACCAATGTAAAAACATGCAAGAAAGTGCTGCAAAAATGCCCTGTGTGAACATAGCCTAAGTGGAATCTGTCATCAGTTTTTGCCACCTAATTTGCGAGCAGCATAATATAGGAGCAGACACCCTGATTCCAGTGGTGTCACTAACTAGGCTGCTTTCTGTAGTTTTGAAAAAAAAAAAACACTATGTTATCAGTAGAAGAGTGGTCTGGTGCCTATGCACAGTGTACACAGAAAGCTGCAAACCACTGGTGTGGGTCAGCTTATACAGAGATCTGATTTCAGAGAACTGGCACATCTACAGCAAAGAAAACTGTGATTTTATCAAAACTACAAAAAGCATCCCAGGGAGTGTATAATGCTGGCTGCAGGTTCTCTGTCCTTTATCATGCTGCTTTCAGATGGGGAAACAATATGCTGCTGACAGATTCGCTTTAAAGGAAGGTCCAGCTTCCTGATAGAAATGCTTACATTTGACATGAAGAGACAGCGCATTCTACAGATTATTCAGTTCACTTTTGTCAGGGTCTGCCGCAGCATGTACACAACATGGAGATTATCTGCTCCGGTATGCTTGTCACATGTTGTCATTTGTCTTGGAAATCCCTTAGGAGAGGAAAAAAACAAATACATAAATAATTGAAAGAAGCTCATTAAATATTTAAAAATCGGCATATGTCCCCGAGCTGCTGCAGTACAGCGTCCGCTGAAGTGTTACGACGGCAACACCATAAAATGTATATACGTTGTATCAAAGTCTACTGCAATTGGTTTTTTTTCAATTACTTGTGCAAATTAAACAATAAATAAAGTCATTCAGATGTAAAATATAGACATCATCAGGTCAGTGTCATAGGATCATAGAAATCCTTACAGTCAGTACATAATAACAAATGTAGAGAACAATTATGTTCTGTGGTGCTAGAGTATGTAAGAATATTAATGTAATTGATTAGGAAATGATGTTGCTTAGCTCAACACATTCATTAGTTAATACAAAAAAATAATGTTGTAGTTGTGATATCTTTTTATGGCTAACAAAAAAAAAATAATTGATGTTTGAAAGCAGCAAGCTTGCCAGAATCCTATGTCCCTCCTCAGGCATGGTATGGCAAGATATTAGAAGATTCAAAAAGAAAACAGAGGGAGCGCACGTGAAAGAACCTGAAGTTATATTAAAAATAAGAGGCCAATAAGTCCCTCACCGAGGAGGGTTGTGCACCCCTGCACAACCCCGGAATTCCGGCTTGTAAAATGTAATCCTCCGTGGTAAGGTCTCTGGGGTCCGCTGTTCATAAACGCCACACTGCAGCGGCACTTCTTGGTGGCGTCACGTGATCAGACCCAGCTGGAAATATGTCCTGTTTGCGAGGTGTCAGCTGTAAGAAGCGGTCCCAGGTCCTTCAGGAGGGGGAATATGTAAAAACCAACACCTGGAGCAGCTCCTGCCAAGATTCCAAGGGAAAAGGTGATATAGAAAGACATGAAATCGGTCTAGTAGAAGTGCCGAGGTGGTGGAGCAGAGGAGGCTTTTTATATTCTCCATACCTTTATTAATCCCAAGTATAAGGCCATGAGAAATTTCAATAGCAAGAGTGCTATCTTCCTCAGGTATACAAGTGACTTTCTTTCACCTGCGGAAGATAGCACACTTGCTATCGACATGCGTTGTGGCCTTATACTTGGGATTAATAAAGGTTTGGAGAATATAAAATGCCTCCTCTGCTCCATCACCTCGGCACTTCTACTAGACCGATTTCATGTCTTTCTATGAGATATTAGAAGAAACACAATTATATACACACAAATTTAGCAAGTGCATGGACATTTAAATAAACACTGGTCTTAGAAAGAGAATCCAAAAATTCACCAAGAATACTACTATGACAGTTATATGGCACCAATATCCTGAGGAATGATGTCTCAATGTATCTACTTAAAAAGGCTAAAGTAAAATATATGTTTGTACCCTGATGACCAATAGAAAGAAAGAAAAAAAAACATTAAAATGTGAGTCAATTTCCCCCTGTGCCATAAATCCTCCTGACAAATTTAGTCCTGTTTCCATGAAATCAAACTTAGTAATGAATTTGTATTCCCAAACCCTACAATATTTTGGTGATTTGAAGTTGCCTTTTAATATGACAACATCCATGGTGTCTACATTATATCCTGGACTGCAGAAATGTTTGGCTACTGGTAAATGAAAGAGGTACGACAATCATTTTCCTCTTTTTTGTCAGTATTTGAGTAATTGACTTCTAGAGATCCTTGTGACTCCAATGATCTGATCATCAATGGAGGTGGGGTGGTAGCCTTCATTTAAAAATGTCTTTTGAGATGGGTTAGGTGTTCATCCCTGTCTGTAGGGCTTGAACAGATGCGATTATATCTAAGGGCCTGGCTGTAAACAATGGACTTTTTAATGTGTTTCAAGTAGAAACTGTCTCATCTGAGGTATGTGGGATGGTCAATTGGTTTCCGATACACCGATGTCTGGAATTAACTAATTTGAATTGTTATGGTGGTATCCAGAAAGTTGATTTCTGTTTTTGAGTGGTCCAATGTCAAGTTTATGGTGGGATGAAATTTGTTGAATTTGCCATGAAATTTTAGAAGTTCTTGTTCAAGCTCAGTCCAGATTATCAAGATGTCATCGATATAATAGAAATAGGCAAACGGTTTGAAGATGCAGGATACTAAAAAGTAATTTTCCAGTTTAGCCATGAAAAGTTTGGCATAGTGGGGTACCAGTGTGCTTCCCATAGCGGTTCTAGTGCATTGTCAAAATAGTTCCCCACCAAAAGAGACAAAGTTGTGCATGAAGATAAATCTGGTGAGTCTGGAAGCAAAATGGCCCCCCAGTATGCCAAACTTTTCATGGCTAAACTGGAAAATGACTTTTTAGCATCCTGGTTATCTTGATATCTTACATAGAGTGGTAAGATTATAGAGTTTAAGAATTGATGTATTAATAGAGCAGCGTCAGTAGTGTTTACATAGGAACATAAGGTGGTATAATACTTTAGAAATATTTCATAAGGTAATGTCACCATCCAGTGGTCATTGTATTGCAGATATTTTTATGGAATGACAAATAGTTAATTTGGGTGTAGGCAGAAAAAAACTTCTACAGGCAGTGGCCATCTTAGAAAAGTTAGTGAGTGTGTGGGCACGGTGAGGAGAGGACTGGCAAACAGACTTGTTGGGTCTGGTGTGTCTACTTCTGGAGGAAAGCACCTGGAACATCCCGGGTGTGGAGACTTATGGACAACTGGAGCTTAGGCTCTGAACTTGTATTAGGAGATCGCCTGAAACCTCCTTTCATGCAGGCAAAGATAGACGAGGTGTCACCAGTTAGGAGAGTCATGGGGCCTGAAGCTGCAGAGAGACTAGAATGGGAATTCCTAAGGCAGCAAGCAGAAATAGTCCAGCTGGTGAGAACGAACAATATACATGTACACTGTGCCATAAATATGTTTGCTGGAAGATGTTATGCCTCATATACTGTGGAGATATATGATGAAACTGGAAAGTAGAATAAAGTTATAGTTGAAGAGAAGTGTTTGCTGTCCGCAGTATTATGTGCAAAGTCTATGATGGTTGAGGAAAAGAAGCCACCTACAGCCGGCAGCTTGTAAATGGCCAAGAAGAAGGAGACACCAGAAGCTTCTTGCCCACAAGTGAGTACCATGCACCACATCTCCCCAAAAATCATCCCTTGCACTGAGGTACCGGCCAGGGTGTGTGCTGCAGATCCAGGGCTGCTCTGCCTCACCTTTGGCTATCATGGTCCCATATGGCCGGCCCCTCAACATCTTCACCTATTGGCATTTGGATAACACAACATCTGAATGCTTCAGGCAAGCAAATTGCAAAAACATCTGCTTTTATAGGAGGGTATTTGGCTGCATCCACCATCTGGATGCCACTTATTCAATTATTACTCATGAAAGCATTCATTTGTCACATACTGCTTTTGCATTTTGGCTTAGATAATATTATGTTATTTATCATTGTGTTGTTAATAAGAGGATGTGTTTACCTAATTTTAAAACCTTCCAATGACAAGATTTTGTTTTATTTAAAACCATAAAACAATATATAATATATGGCATGCAGAGAACATATCTATCTACGTGTTTGTAGCTACAAAGATGTTTTTATTCCATATTGTCTTTTTATTCCATCTCAGCCTATTTACATTTTGACATCTCACCTCCTCATTTTTACAGATCTCCTTTCATATGCCAATCTTAAACAAAAAACCTGCTGAGGAAAGATATGCCCACAAACAGGCCCCAGTACCGACATTCTGAACCTCTGCACCTACTGCCTTCAAGAAGTTCCCAGTGCTGACATCCACCGGACGGCATCTCCGAACCCCACCACTGCGACCCCCTCCTGGTAGACTAAACTGCACATACAAATAAAATGCACCAGATTATAGGATGACCCCCTATTTTACATACATTTATTTTCCTAATTTCTTCCTCTTCATTTGGGGTACGTATTATAATCCGGTCTCATAAAGCGAAAAATACTGGATACAAAAAATGACACATATTTGGTATGGCTGCACCCATAAAAGTCTGATATAGCAAAATAATCTTAATTAACCTACTCAATAAAAAAAATTGTGTAGAGAAAAAAAATAATTACCATAAATGGCAGAATTATAATTTTTCAATCATTGAAACTCCTCAACAAATGCATCAAATCGTTGTATCTAACCTAGCCTGGTATCAACTCAGGTCACAAAGCAGAAGCCCTCACACAGATTAATTGACCAAAAGCTAAATCCTTATGGGTCTGAGAAAACGGTGACAAATTCAACAGTTTTTTAAATAAATTTCCAACTTTTTTCACCATTTAAATAAAAAATATGCATGTTTAGAATTTTACGTGTCTGCACTAACCTGAAAAATAATACTTACAAGTCATTTTTATGAAACAATGAATGACCTAAAAGCCAAACCCAAAAAACTGTTATGAAAATGCATTTTTTTTTTCAATCTCACCATACTTAAGAGGTTTTTTTTTTTTCCTTTTTTCAGTACGTGCCATGCTAATGAGTATGGGGTCATTCAAATGTACAACTCATCCTGCACAAAAACAGACCTTAGTTAATAGAGCTATGTTGGTGGAAAAGTAAAAAAGAAATACGGCTCCTGGAAAAAGGTGAGGAAAAACTAAAGAGAAAAAAAAACCTCACATGATCCTTAAAGGTACCTTTACACGCCGCTACAGAAGGTTAGAAACAACCCGGTGTCTAACGGTACCTGATACCGCATTTACACGCCGCTACAAGGTGCTCCACAGTAGGTTTTTTCTATCCCTGTAAGCACCGTCGGGTGCCGCAGGTTACCTTCTGTAGAGCACCTTCCCTGATTTACACGCCACTACCACAAGGCAATATGGGAGGACCTGGGGCAGCAAGGACAACACATAGGCGTGCCAGAGTTGTGGATTACGAGACGCTCGTACGGTGATTGGACAATGCAATAACATCATGATTGGCCAGCCAGCGCAGGAAGGCTGGCTAATACATGATGCTATTGCAATTGTGTAGTGTGAATGGTCAGCTCCTTAAATATGCCGCCCTATGCAGGGACAACCAATCGTAACGCAGGAGCTTCCACCAATGATCGCTGATGGGGCGCGGTATCCCAGAGGCTGTGTCACGCCCCAGGGAGTTCACTAGGTGACGACAAAACCTTCCTGTTCCTTGATTACACGCCTCTACCATCGGGTTGAAACCTACCTGTTTTTGAGCACTGCTGAAAAACAGGTGCCGACAGTGCGAGGACGCGATGGGCGGGTAATTTGAATCCTGGAAAGAAGATGGACAGCAGCGAGGTGGGTGCGAGCGCAGCGAGGAGACTCGCTTATCAGTCAAGACCCTGGAGGAATGCCCATCAGTCAAGGATTTGGTAAGTATAAAAAGTGATTTATTGTGCATGTAGTTAGGTAGATTTAGTCAGTCAGGGATGGTTAGAATAGTAATTTTAGGCTCCAGGGACAGATATTTATAGGTTAGATAGGGAATTTTAGGTGGTTGGTTCCCTTTAACCAACTTTTTTTAATGGCGGTTTTTATTTTATTTATGAACATAACTTTCATAGAGCACTACACCCCCCAAAACAAACAAAAGGGAACCCGAAGGATGTCGAAGTGGAGTATGTTCAGGTGGACATGGTGGTACAGGATGTGAGGTGAGTGTTAGCACCTGACTTACTAGCTATGGGCCAGTCAAAGGCATTGGCCCCTTGCTCCCTCTTTTGCTGTGGTGCAGTTTGGTATGTGTGAGCACCTCTTTTTCATCTGAATTGCACAAACACTAGCATGACCTAGGTCAAAAACCTTGTCATGCCACTTGATATCTAAATCATTTAGCAATTTCAGATATCCAGTGGCATTCTTGTTTCCATTGAATAAGAATGGCCCCACCATCTTTGTACCCCATATACCACACCGTACCATCAATTTTTGTGTTCCAACAGTCTTGGAGGGATCTATTCACTGTGGGTTAGTTTCAGACCAATAGCGCTGGTTTTGTTTGTTAACTTCACCATTCACAAAAAACATTTGCCTCATCCCTCATCTGAAGGGAATTGTCTATGCTGTGAAGATACGAGATGTGCAGCATCTGAAACAACGGATACTGGAAGCCTGTGCTAGCATTTGTTCTGCTGTTTTGCTATCAGTGTGTCAAGAGTGGGAGAAGAGAGTTGCATTGACAATCCAACACAATGGGCACCACTTTGAACACATTTTATAAGTGGTCATACAGATGTGACTAAGGACCTTGGAAATGTGACATATTATTTGGGAATCCAAATCCAGAGAGAGGAAGATGGGAGTTATATTCTCAGCCAAAGTTCCAAAATTACTGCAATCCTAAGCCAGTTTGGAATGTCAGAATCAAATGGTACATCAACACCAATGTATCCGTCCTACTTAAAGTTGGAAGGAGAAAAAGATATGCTATCTAGAAATGAGAGTTACAGACAAGCAGTGGGGGCGCTTCTGTACACAGCAACCACAACTCGTCCAGATATCACAGCCACAGTCAGAATTCTCTGCCGATGTGTAGGCAAGCCACGCCAAAGAGACTGGAATGCAATTAAGAGAATTCTACAATATCTTAAAGAAACTCAATGACTAAATCTTAAGATATCTGCATCAGTAGTTCTCACTCTCAGAGGTTATATGTATGCAGATTTGGCTGGAAATGATCGGAAATCAACAAGTAGTTATTTGTTCAAGTTAGGAGAAAATTCAATTTCTTGGTACAGCAGAAAACAAGTGTCAGTCGCATTATCTTCTACAGAAGCAGAATAAGAATATATGTCTGCTGCTTATGCAAGTCAAGAAGTAATTTGGTTGAAACAACTTTTGGAATTTTTCAGCAAGCCACTAGCTCAGCTAACAGTTATCTATGAGGACAACCAAGGATGCATTAAACTTGCTAGCAGTGAGAAGATTAGTGCAAGGACTAAGCACATTGACGTAAAACATCACCACTTCCAGGACTTAGTGAAACATGGTGTACTCAAGTTTGTTAATTGCGAGTCTGACAAGTTGATAGCTGATGGTATGACAAAGCCAAGATCAAGAGTATGTGGACCTCAGAACCGTGATGGGACTAACAGGATAAGTAGTTGTTGAGTGGGGGATTGGAATATGTTTAGTGCAAAAACTCCATTCCTGTATATGATTGTTCTGTTTCTAGGTTTATATGTTGTAAAGTTAGAACAACAAAAAAAAAACAGAGACTCACACAGGATGAGCATGTGATTGTATCTAGTTTCCTGTCTCTGTGTATGAGAGAGAAGCAGCTGCATATGCTGCAAAGAGACAGAGACACATAAGATATGTTTTATTACGCTTATCATATTTGATCCTGTTTGTTGCTGAATAAAGAAGCTTTATTGACACACGCTTGGAGAGTATCCTGAATAATCCGCTTCCAACAATATCCAATCTGTGCCTCCTCCCATTCAGTTTTATGCCATTGCTTCTAGTCTAAGCTTTCAGCTGTGGACTGGGTGGAAAAAATTGCAAAGGAACTGAAGGCATTAGTAGCCATATAATCTAAAACTGCCTTAACATGTTCTGGCCTCACCATTTGTGCAGCTGTACTCAGGCCTACGAAGCGACGAAGAACAGTCTGTGGCTTGTGTGAACCAGAGGAATATCTTTCAGTTTGGCATGTAGCAGGCACATATATACCACAACCTCGCCCTAAATCAACTCCTCTACAAGCAGCACCACCAAGGCCATGCCACCTATTTGATGTTCTCCCCATTCTTTGGCACACAAGAAAGAGCAGATTATTGGGCGGCTTGTATACAGACAGAGACTGATTATTACACTGGTTGTTTGCAGATGGTTTTGAGCATTACACAACACTTTGCGTGCTGCAGCTTAGGACAAGGTTTATGAGATATTCCACACTGCAAGCTTAGTGTACTGTGCACACACTGTGCTTTTTGATCCAGTAAGCCAACACTTTGTTTTGCACACTACCTATATGCAATTAGATTTGAGTGCTACGCAACACTCTATGCGTTGCAGTGAAGAATCAAGTTTGTGAGATATTACACACAGCAAACCTACTAGTGCATTTCAATGAATTCGAATATCATCAAAAAGTTAATTTATTTCAGTAACTCAATACAAAAAGTGAAACATATATAATACATAGAGTCATTAAAAACAAAGTGATTTATTTTAAGTGTTTTTCTTTCTGTTAATGTTGATGATTATGGTTTACAGCCAATGAAAATTAAAGTAGGGAGGATGAATGGTTAAAAAATGTGCTGCTGTATTCCACAAGACATCAAAGGGTGAATATAATATTTATTTATTAGTCAATGATTTTCAGGGCTCACAGAGACGCCCTGAAACATGGCAATATGGTATGGATTTTTGATGATATTCTAATTCATTGAGATGCACTAGTAGTGTACAGTGTATACACTCCATTTTTTGGTGGGTTAGGATGTGTTGCACACTACCTGTATGCAGCTGGTTTTCAACACTTCTTAAACCTGAGATATTTAACCCAGCAAACTTAGTGCATGGTCTACACAGTTTGCTTTTTGGTAGATTAAGCAGATACAGTAGTATGTTATGCACACTGCCTGTATACATAAGGTTTTCAGTGCTCCTGGACACTGGCCTTCTGCAGCGCATTATCAGGTTTCAAATTATCTATGAAACCTATGACTATCTCTTATGGTACCTTTACACGCCGCCACGGCAGGCTGGATACATCGCGCTACAGGCTACAAATGTAGCTTGTAGCGTCAATGTAGCCCGTCGTAGCGGCGTCTGAAGACGCGACGCTACAGCCGGCGACAGATACATCTGTTTATGGGCTCTGCTCGAAAACAGATGGCTATATCGCCGATGGTAGCGAGCTGTATCGGCGTGTAAAGAAGCAACGGAAGGGAACTCTGGACACCCGGGGCTGTAGCTGCAATGTAGCTAAGGCGTGACCTCGGCTCCATGTTACCGCGCCCCATGTGCGATCATTGGTGGAAGCTGCTGCATGACGATTGGTAGTCGCTGCATAGGGAGGCATATTTAAGGAGCTGACGAGTCACACTACACAATCGCTCGAGCGTGCTGTATTACTCAGCCTCCTGCGATGCCTGCCCAATCAGGATGTTATTGCTTCGTCCTATCAGCGTACGGAAGTCTTGTAATCCACAATTGGAGCACGCCTATGTGCTGTCCCTGCTGCACCAGGTCCGCCCATAGTAGCTGGTTGTAGCGGTGTGTAAATGAGCAACAGCTGGCTACTTGAGACACCCGGCGATGTAGCTAGCTATAGATGTAGCGTGGCGTAGCGAACCTTGTGGCGGCGTGTAAAGAGGGTGCGTTGACCGTTTGTAGCCGTTTGAGCGTGCTCGTGCACGTGAAGTAGCGGGATGTATCCAGCCTGCCGTGGCGGCGTGTAAAGGTACCATTACTCCAACAGCGTCCTCGCCTTATGCTAAATGGCTATGCAACTCCTGATCTGGCCATTATACAGGCTGAGTCACATGCTGTGACAGCCAATTACAGCAATGCCCACACTTGACATGACTGTGATGGATCCAAGAGTGCCCACAGCCTAATAGCTTAGCTATTATCTGCGCTACAGCCTTTCAACTATCTTTATTTGGATGAGAAAACTGAACAGGAACCGGATGAACATTTAAAAGTCCGCTTTCGGGGTTCGGCACTGGACACAAGGTATTCCGTATGACCCCCAACTAAACTGTCATCACTAGTTCACAGGTCTTCAATAAGTTTAGCTACATATTTATTCTAAACCTTAAATATCTCCCAGTGGTTTATTTTCTAGCATGCAGAATGGGTCGTATTTTTCAGTTCTCTCAAATAGTATTCAACCATTTTTTTATTATTATTTTTATCTCCTACATTACGATAGCAGAACCCCATAATCCATGCAAGTGTATGTGGTAGAAACTTGACGGGGTTAGTCCGAGGTCAACTTACTCATAAATCAAAGGCAAAAGAAAAGCTTATACTATGGATAAAATCAGGGATTTACTTAGACAGTAGTATTAACATTACAAAAGAAGTATTTTATCAGCTTTCGCATGGGATCTGTTTATCTCTGGTTTCTCAAAGAATGACATAATAAGGTTAAATGGATGCCGTTCAGCCAAGAACCACTGCACTACTTGCTGTCGGGTGTACGCTTTACCATGTGGATTAATTAGGTTAATTGTTCATGTTTTAATAGTTGCTTCTAGGATTAAAAGGGTGACAGCAAAAAGCAGACTGTAAATCTCTTCAGATCCTTATAGATTCTTTGTGCACGGTTTTGATTGAATACTTTTCCTCAGCTGGTTGAAAGAGATACATGTAAGGACAACAGTATATTGACAGGAGAATAAGTTGGTTACTATGATAAAGGAATATCTTTGCCCTATAAAACCATAGAAAATATGTGTCGGTTCACACGTACGTATGTTGGACATTTTTTTTTTAAATGCCACACGGCGCACAAGAATCAGAATTCTTCTTTTCAGATCCTGACCCTGATTTTTTCTTTAGGAAAAAGTATGCTGCATATTAGTCAAATATTGGAAATCCAAGGCAAAAATTGGAATGAATAAAATTGAACCTGACATCTCCATAAACACAGTTCACCTGAAGATATAGTGGTAATAAGCAATTAAATATCATTTAAATCATGTGTGAGATGTTACATGCAGGCTCCCTGGTTATGACGTGGGCTCAGGAACTGAACACAAATCTTTGCCAGGAGATGATGGCTATGGTATTGAACCATCATTTGCCTTTGTACAATCATGTGTGGAGCAGAACTCTGCCCATGGCTGCTATTTAAGAGGTCTAGGGCTCTGACACCCCATCCTGGAGGATTCTGTACCTTGTAAAAGTTTTCCCTTTGCAATAGGGGGAGCCAGGGAGAGAGAGAACCGGAGAGAAGTACTAGTTGCTGCGTCTGTGGGAGGTGTGGTGAGTAAGAGCCCAAGAAACTAATTTGGCCAGACTTTCAGGTCACACTAGGGACTCGGACATATAGGAACCAAAAAACCGGAGGAGACAGACATTATACAGCATCACTCAGGGGTTGAATCTTTGAGTTCCGGGGTGGTGTCTGACTTCTACTGAGGTTCTACACAAAGATTCCTCTTGGGTGCTGAAGGCATATAGGCTCTGGAAGAGTGTTGTCTTGTTGGTCATTCCAATAGTTTACATTTAGGGATGGGTGAATCTACTCATTACTACTCGGTACTCGCCGAGTAGTAAGGGATTCGCCCCCGACCCGTCACTGTGCGAGTAATCCCTGCGAGTGGACATCGCATTTTGGACTACGTCGGACGGAAGAGGATTTTTTTTAATTAAAGATGGAGTCCCTAATGGCTTTTTTTTTATTTCTAATAAAAATTTTTCTCTGTGTTGTGTTTTTTTTTAAAACAATTTAATAGAAATTCATGGCGGTCATGTCTAATATTGGCGTGACCGACATAAATTTCGGGCTTAGGGCCAGCTGATAACACAAAGCTGGCCCTAACCCCTTTATTACCCAGTGAGCCACCGCACCAAGGCCTTGGAAGAGCGGGGTTCAGCGCCAGAGGATGGCGCTTCAATGAACGTGCCATCTTCTGGGGTGGCTGCGGGCTGCAATTTGCAGCGGGGGGTGCCCAGAAAGCTTGGGCCTCCCTGCGCTGCAGATTCCAGCCCCCAGCTGCCTAGCTGTACCTGGCTGGACATATAATTTGCGCGGAGCCCCAAGCATTTTTTTTAATTATTTCATGAAATTCTTGAAATAATAAAAAAAGGGGGCTTGCCTATATTCTTGTGTCCGGCCAGGTACAAATAGGCACCTGGGGGTTGGGGGCAGCCCGTCGCTGCCTGCTGGATCCGGCTGGTTACAGAAATACGGCGAAGCTCACGTAATTTTTTTTTCTGAAAAATCCATAAAACAATATAAATAAAAGAGACTGCATCTTTATTAACCCCTGGACCATGGTCGAGGAGTTAATAAAGATGCAGTCCCTTATTTAGGATTGGTTTATTGATTTTTCAGAAAAAAAAATGACGTGGACTTCGCCGTATTTCTGGAACCAGCTGGATCCAGCAGGCAGCGACGGGCTGCCCCCAAACCCCAGGTGCCTATTTGTACCTGGCCAGACACAAGAATTTAGGCGAGCCCCCTTTTTTTATTATTTCATGAATTTCATGAAATAATAAAAAAAAATGCTTGGGGCTCTGCGCAATTTCTATGTCCAGCCAGTTACAGCTAGGCAGCTGGGGGCTGGAATCCGCAGCGCAGGGAGGCCCAAACTTTCTGGGCACCCCCCGCTGCAAATTGCAGCCCGCAGCCGCCCCAGAAGATGGTGCGTTCATTGAAGCGCCATCCTCTGGTGCTGAACCCCGCTCTTCCAGTGGCCCTGGTGGCGGGTGGCTCACTGGGTAATAAAGGGGTTAGGGCCAGCTTTGTATTATCAGCTGGCCCTAAGCCCGAAATTTATGGCGGTCACGCCAAGATTAGACATGATCGCCATAAATTTCCAGTAATCAATAGAAAAAAACACAACACAGAGAAATTTTTTTTATTAAAAATAAAACAAAAAAGACATTAGGGACTCCATCTTTATTTAAAAAATCCTCTTCCGTCCGACGTAGTCCAAAACGCAATCTCAGCTCTGCTACATCCCTGTCTGTGCTTAGACAGACAGGGATGTAGCAGAGCTGAGAACTGACTAAACAGTCAGGGTTCAGCTCTGGTCATTATGACCTGAGCTGAACCCTGCTGTCAGCCAGATTCGCTCTGCTGCCGGAAATTCCCGAACGGTCACGGAAGTTAATTTATTCACTGCTTCTGTCAGCATTCGGGAATCTCCCGAAAGAGCAGCAGAGACTCGGGGAGCGAGTCTGCGGCCGGCTCCGGCGGAGGCAGCGGTAAGTAACCGGCCGGGCTGGTGCACCCCCCACCCTCTGCCCCCATCCCACCCTCCCACAATCTTTTTTTTTTTTTTTACTATTCTTTAAAAGCCAGCGGCTTTTTGCCGCTGGCTTTAAATGAATAACATGAGGAATGGCAAGTTTTTCCTCTGCTGCCAGACCCCTTATAGGGTCCAGCAGCACAGGAATCGCTGCAATACTCGTTCCTCATCCATTAACATTGGACTCGCTAGACTTGCAACGAGTAGCGAGTCCTGGACTCAGACTCGTTAGAGTCTAGCGAGTCCGAGAAACTTAGGATTCGCCCATCTCTATTTACATTAAATCCCTGTGGGTGGGATACAGTGGACCCAAAACGTCTGTTTGATTCTGTATATATATAATGACACTAGAGATGAGAATAAAAGGCTTTGGTGTATCTTTGGAAGCCCAAGTGCGAGGGAAGCAGTAGGCTGATAAATTTATTGTGACTGTTGATAATGAAATCCCAGTCATGGAAAGAAGTAGTGCCCACTACATGCATTAGAATCCCCTTTTATTTACAACACCAAGTAAAGATCCAATGTTAGCAGGAACTTCTTAAGTGTCTGTGTACTCATAAAAGGAAGGGGGCCGTAATTCAACATGTGTTTGCACTGGGGAGATGGTCAGGGCATGGACTGAAAATCCAGAGATTGACCTCATCCAGAACTAGTAAGGCCCCCACCGCCACCCCCCAACAGCTAAGCCGTGAAATGTGCTCAATCAGAGATTGACATCGGCCTCCACAGAGCTCCGGCAGGGGTTACATGTATGATGCAATCCCATGCCACCGATGAGTTGTCATGGTGGCCATTGGTCTGCTGAAGATCTCTGTGCCTGTCATGACCGTACTATGAATGCCAGCCTCTTGGTAGTGTTTATAGGAGACAGTGATATTTACTATATGCCTTAACACATTCTCACTCTCTTTCTCTCTCTCTCATTCTCTCTCTTCATTATTCTGGCATGTGGCAAATATTAATAATTATGGTAATTCTAATTGACCTAAAGTGGGAAAGGTTCATTCTGATTTCATGTAAGATATTGAGAAAAACGTGAATATGTGTCTTTTTATATAGTGTATGTAATCTTCTGGTTTCAAATATATCTATCAATCTTTCACTTAATTGAATATATTTTTGTATCCCATCAAATGTCCATCAGAAAACATGAAACGCGGTGAATGCCATGAATTCAATAGGTGCAATGATTACAAAACAAATCCATTAACAATAAACAGTCTCAAGAAAAAAGCTTACAATTGTATGTCACATCCAAGACATCACTAGTTGTAGAGTACCAGAGTGCTAAATATTCAAAAAAGCTTAATTGATGTTCTATGTATAAAAATAAAAAAATAGTCTTTTTATAGCATGTAATAATGAAGTGCATACTAGAGATGAGGTGATCAGACAGATTTGAATGTGCCTATCTGCTTAATTTTCTCATGAACTTAAATTCGCACAGAAATTATTTTCTGCAAATTTAATGTTCTTTATACCTTGGGTCTATCCAGACTCCAGAGGTTAATAAACGAAGATGTAAAACATTTTTAAAAATCTTTAAACCCACTTTACTACTCTCTGCAATGAGCTCTCTGCTCCTCCCCAACACCCACCTGGTCCTCAGCACATCCTCTCTTCCCCATCATTTGTGCTGCGACCTTTTGTGCTCATGCACAGAACCTTCACATGACTTGTCAGAGCTGGAAGTCCTAGCATAGAGTGAGATGCCTGGGAATTTCAGCATCAATCATGGTGATAGGAAAATGCAATAATGACCAGATAGAGAGATAGAGGAGCAAGGGGTATGGAGAGGTAAGCAATAAGAGAATATCAGTATTTTTATTTATTTTTTAATCTTTTGATAGCCCTCTTTGGTTCAGAAAAATGGCAACCAGCATCTGCCTATTTGCTGAGTCCACATAGAATTAAATTACAAAAAAAAAAATCAGCATTTTGTCAAAAGTGGATTTTTACAAATTTCAAATAGAATTCAGTTCCACTTGAATATGTTTGCTCATCTCTAGAGCTTACCCATTAGGGGTATTCAACTACACAGTCCTCCCAACCAGTGGCATAATTGAAGCTCCTGGGCCCCGATGCAAAAGCTCCAAAGGGGTCCCCAATATTTGCAAATCTTTAATAGCATTAGTCTTTATCTATAGGTCAAAGGGATTATTGGGGCCCCCTAGGCTCCAGGGCCCGGGTGCGATTGTAACCCCTGCACCTATTGTAGTTACGCCCTTGCTCTCAACCCCAACACACTTTTTCATTCTAGTGTTTTGTGGGTAATATTCCACATATTTGTCTGTGCAGGAGAAAATCCCAGACTGAAGAATAGTGGCGCTACCAGAAGACTCTGTGGTATCATTAAGAAACAAGTTTTTATTTCACTAATGCACAATTCATGCAACGCGTTTTGGCCAACTAAAACGTAGTCTTTCTCAGCTATGACAAGTTTTTAAAATCTATGCACTTTTATAGTAGGTTTCTCCAATTAATGGGGGGAAGGGGCAGCTATAGCACTCAATTTAACTCCACCTGTACACACTTCTCTCTAACTTAATATCAGAAGAATTTTCTCCAAATTGGACACGAAATAAGAGATAGGTGAACTTTAAAAAATTTAGTTAAAACACTCTATTTATATAAATGTTTACAAATTAGAGGTTCATATAAATAAAAAATAGCTCTTCAAATATTAAAAAAACATTTCAAAAAATTAATTAATTTTATTTTTTCCCCATATAAATATTAATCTCATATGTATATGGCTACATCTTGTATTGTTTCCCTGCTGGAGCTTCACACTGAGCCCACAACAGTGCCCTGGGTGAGCTGCACACCAACTTTGGAAACTCCTTTCTTAATAATAACACGGAGTATTCTGGTAGCACCACCATTCCTTTGTCAGGGATTTTCTCCTGCATCATTCCCCTACTAGAGCTTCATACTGAGTCCACAGCAGTGCCCACGGTGAACTGCAGACCAACCTTGGAGAATGTTGCCAAACATTGAGATCGCTAAGTGTATAAAGTACCGTAATACACTTGCTAAAAGTGAGTGCATTTGATTGTTAGCCCTTTGGAAATTGTGTATACAGCCACTCTTATATAGGTGACGCACCTGTCTCAATACTTTTTTATCCTCTCAGAGATTTTTGTATACATATTTATCTGTGCTTTCCCTCCACATTTGTAGGATTCACTTTGAACCTGTTCTTTATATACATATTTTATGTAAGCACTATATATTTTTACCATATATGTGTGATTTTTATGACTCTTTATAGCTGTAGGTTCAAAAATGTGATCTCTGTAAATGTGTGCTCATCTTCACTTACTAAGACCATTACACTCTATTGTTCTGCTTCAATGACCCTTTCTAGTTTCACTTGACTTCGCAACACCTGAGGCTTAATCTCTGAATGATGTTGCGTGTTGTGCTATTTTCTGGTAGTAAACAGTGTTAATGATAACATTTAATTGAACGATCACAATGTCATTGAAGGAATATAATCACATACTTACAGTCTACGATGATATATAGATGATTTATAGTGCTACATAGCAAATATGTGAATAAATCTGTACAAACTTCATACCTTCATCTATCTATGTCACTCTCACTATACATATAGTATATTATCACAATATAACTTCACATAAGATCAAGATGTGCCTAAATATGTGTTTAAATGGGATGGAGAAAATGGTAGAAAATAAAAAATAACCTTTACTTGCCTATTTAATCCACTACGGTGCCATCACCCTCCCCATCTTCCCGTCAGTCCTGCTGATGATGTCACAATCAATATTTCGTGAGACAACTATTCATATGACCAATGTACAGTGGGTACAGAAAGTATTCAGACCCCTTTAAATTTTTCACTCTTTATTTCATTGCATATATTTGGTAAATTCAAAAAGGTAAATTTTTTCCTCATTAATATACACTCTGCACTCCATCTTGACTGAAGAAAAAACAGAAATGTAGACATTTTTGCAAATTTATTAAAAAAGAAAAACTGAATTATCACATGGTCATAAATATTCAGACCCTTTGCTCAGTATTGAGTAGAAGCACCCTTTTGAGCTACTACAGCCAGGAGCCTTCTTGGGAAAGATGCAACAACAGGATTTGGGGATCCTCTGCCATTCTTGCAGATCCTCTCCAGTTCCGTCAGGTTGGATGGTGAACGTTGGCGGACAGCTATTTTCAGGTCTCTCCAGAGATGCTCATTTGGGTTTAGGTCAGGGCTCTGGCTGGGCCAGTCAAGAATGGTCACAGAGTTGTTCTGAAGCCACTCCTTTGTTATTTTATTTGTTTGCTTAGGGTCATTGTCTTGTTAGAAGTTGAATCTTCAGCCAAGTCTGAGGTCCAGAGCGCTCTGGAAGTGGTTTTAAACCAGGATATCTCTGTACTTGGCCGCATTCATGTTTTCTTCAATTGCAACTAGTCATCCTGTATCTGCAGCTGAAAAACATCCCAATAGTATGATACTGCCACCATCATGTTTAACTGTTGGAATTGTATTGGGCAGGTGATAAGCCGTGCCTGGTTTTCTCCACACATATCGCTTTGAATTATCATCAAAAAGTTTTTTCTTCATCTCATCAGAGCACAGAATCTTATTTCTCATAGTCTGGGAGTCCTTCATGTGTTTTTTTGCAAACTCTATGTGTGCTTTTATATATCTTGCACTGAGGAGAGGCTTTCATCGGATCACTCTACCATAAAGGCCCGACTGGTTGAGGGCTGAAGTGATAGTTGACTTTGTGGAACATTCTCTAATCTCCCTACTGCATCACTGGAGCTCAATCACAGTGATCTTGGGGTTCTTCTTTACCTCTCTCACTGAGACTCTTCTCCCACAATTGCTGAGTTTGGCTGGGCGGTCAGGTCTAAGACGACTTCTGGTGGTCCCAAACTTCTGCCATTTAAGGATTATGGAGGCCACTTTGCTCTTAGGAACCTTGAGTACTGCAGAAATTATTTTGTAACCTTTGTCAGATCTGTACCTTGCAACAATTCTGTTTCTGAGCTCCTTGGGCAGTTCCTTTGACCTCATGATTCTCATTTGGTCTGGCATGCACTGGGAGCTATGAGGTCTTATATAGACAGGTATGTCCCTTTCCAAATCAAGTTCTATCAGTTTAATTAAACACAACTTGACTCCAATGAAGGACTAAAATCAACTCAAGGAGGATCACAAGGAGATGGACAGCATGTGATATAAATATGAGCGCCTGAGCAAAGGGTCTGAATACTTATGACCATGTGGTATTCAGTTATTTTTTTAAATAAATTTGCAAAGATTTCTAATTTCTGGTTTCTTTCTGTCAAGATGGGGTGTACAGTGTACATTAATGAGAAAAAAATAAACTTCCTAGAATTTACCGAATGGCTGCAATGAAACAAAAAGTGAAAAATTTAAAGGGGTCTGAATGCAGTATGTGAAGCACCTTAGCAGAATTGATTTGGACAGCGTGAGACAAGTTACTGGAGCAATTGAGTAGGTGGTGGTTGGAAAATCATTTTTCATTTTCCTATTTTATGAGATTTTAAGCTTTTGAGCAACTTTCTTTAAAGTTAATTTGTCAGGACATTTTCAAAAAGGCTGAGTATTTCATTGAAAATACATAGAATTTCCTGCACATCTGCATGGCCCAGGAAAGGAGATAGGTTTATGATCATATCTCCAGGAAAACAGTGACAGTATCTACAGTTGTAGAGAGGGCAGAAAAAAGGAAAGAAAATTACATGAAGAGAAAATAAGTGCAAAATGGAAGCTGTGCTGTTACCAATCAATGAAGACCTCACATCCAGCCAGTATTACTAATAAAAACATTTGCAGAAGAGAAAAATCTTAAATTTGCATTAGGCTGCAAACTGAATATCAAGGTGTTTGAATATGAATCAAAGAATGCAGATTCCAGACTGAAATATAGCCACTAACATAGGGTAGGGTCACACTAGGAAGGCAAAATACGGTTACCGCATCCAGATCCAGATGTGGTAATTGCAAGTGCCTTCAGACACATTTTGCCTACAAAATGTGTTCAGAAACCCACATCCAGTAACCGGATTGCCCATAATGTGAAATGCGGATGTCGGATGCAGGAGACGTTGCGGTAATAGAAATGTTGCCGGCTTCGTGGTAACCGGATTGCTCAGGATGTGTAATCCTGAGCAAGACGGGTTACCGGATAGTTTGCTCATCCCTGCTGCCGCAAGAAGATGTTAAGCATAAGAACAACAACATCAATCTCTTCCGTTTATGGGAGGCACTGACTTGAATGTTACATCATAACAGTTACTATAAAAATACAAAAGATATAAAAGTGCAAACACCGATATGTAAGCTTTCAAGAGCACCAAGTCAGAGTGTCCCCTTGCCGGGTTAACGTGTGTATCCAGTGGGAACTGCCCCAACCCACCTTGGTTTTGCCCCTGGTCATGGCTACAAAGCATTAGTGTATGGCCTCATTTGGCTCTTCGGCCACGCCAACAGTTTATATTTAAGGCCTGGGTGTCTCAATGCAAATATTGTCCGAGAAAAGTGCAATACGTTCAACTATGCACCATACCATGTTGGCCTGAAAACAAACAAGAGGCACGTGAAGAAGTTCAACTTTCTATAATGAATGTTCTGATCATGTCATCGTCCATAATCAAATTGTCCTTGGTCAGGTTAATCTATAACTATCTAGACAAGGCCTGGCCGACTAACTAAAATACTATTTACATACTTCTAAATACAGTTCTAGTACCTAGCCAGGTTACTTAATATTTACTACTATGCACAGAGTGATTAACATTAATACACCTTAACCAGGTAATACTATATACTATGTACTAATTAACAATATACATAATTACAGGGTCTACTCCTTATTTCTTCTGCTTCCAGGGTAACACGTTTACTAGCCGGCAACCTTCTCGGCTGAGGAGTACATGCAACCTCCTCTGTAATTGCTTGACCACAGTATGCTTTGTCCACAGGCTCGCTGAGGAGATCTGTGCTTGACAAATGTAGTTGGTTGCCCGGACCTATCAGCAGGTGACCGTGTAACCGGGGCTGGTGCTGCAGTCGAAGCTGTAGATGGTGCCGCAGAGTCAGGGACTGCAGGGTTTGGGAGATGGCACCTCAGCTATTACCTTCCTCTCATTTAAGGCATACCACCCACGATCACCCACGTATCTGGTGCACATGACCCATTCTCCCGGGTACAGGTCTCGACTGTGGGATCCCCTTGGCAAATGGGACTCAACATCCCTCTGGTTCACAAAAATGTTGTTAATCATATGGGGCTCCTGGATAAAGCTCCATTCCTTGTGCAGGTGAAAGTCTGCTACCGAGCCTGATCTCGTTCCACCTGGTCGGTGTCCTGGGCCTTACAGGTTCGGCTCTTAGCTTTGACGTTCATATCTCATGGGCCTGTCACCCGGCCTGGTATCCTGCTCCTTAGTCTCCTCTGCAGCCTGTCACCACCGACGGTACTCTTCTCAGGGATAATTTCCAGCACATCTCCCACACAAGCCTCCCCCATCTGGGCCTCCCTGGAGAACCCCATCAATTCGTCTCCCCAGCATACCCAGTGGAAGTGGATGCCCTCTGCATTGGCTGCCTCTCTTTTGGGTGACGTCTCAGGTTGCTGTGGGGCCAGAAACTTGTCTCCTGGGACCTCGCTTTTGTCCCACCCCATGTCTTTGGACGCCTGGCCAGCTATAGGGACTGGAGGGGGTTTAGAGACGCAACTAAGGTGCATTCGCATATCAGGGCGGCGGTACCTGTGGTGATGGTCGCTGCTCCAGGTCCTGTCAATTCTGAAACCAGGGGTGGTAGCTGCGGCTTGGTCAGTGGCATGGTTGCCTTCTCAAGCAGAGCCTTCCTCCACTTATTAAGGGCTGTTGTTTGGACCCTGAGAAGCTGTTGGCTCAGCTCCTCCATCTTGGTTCTCAGTAACTCCGGATCTATGGATTGCAATGGATCTAGTCACATACCCAGGCCACTGGGAGAGTCCATCTCCTCAATCCCAGGTGCTGGAGCTTCTCTGCGGTTGCTTGCCATGGCACTCATGCTGCTCCGCACTGCTCTCTCTTCAGTGCTATTTTCTTTTCCTCTGCCCTTTCGTGGGTGTCTCTTGCTCTCTCTGCTGTTGGCCAGACCAGGGGGTGGAGAACCAGGCTTACAGGCAGGGTCCCTTGGCTCTCCATTGATACCAGGGGTGGACACAATTTTTGGCACTCTATGCTGGTCCATCCCACGATAGGAGGCCGCGGCACGCCTCCTGGTCAGCACATGGCATCAACATGTGGCGGTCGCCATTACACAGTCCATTAAGCATAGTCTTCAGGTGCATGGTATCCAGTTTTAGCAGTGGTCCAAATCCTGTTCGTAATGCCAAATGTGACGCCTACCAGGGCTGGGGTGTACTAGGCAGCCAGGACCGGTCGACTTTCTTGGGGAGGTCACGGTGGCTGTGACCTAGCTCCTTGGCCTTGCCATGCAGTTAAAAGCTTAACAGGGAATGACGTGACGCCACCTATGGTGTTCGGCCAGGAATGGCCAAAGCTGCAGATTAGGACCACTGGGACAGATGGTAGTGCAGCCGGGATGGTATCGCTCCCCACAGGTGGAGCGGGGCCACAGGGCAGATGGAACAGTCTATAGCAGGGACCAGACTCTATTGGTGTAGATGGTAACTTGGCACAGAAGGAGCAGTAAGAACAGATTGTGAAGTTCTTTACCTTTTTACTTGCTGACCGGGCAAGGTTACCCAGCCGGGTGATGTGCTCCTCCAAAGTGCATCCAGGTCAGCTCCCAGGAGATCAGGATCACTCTGCCGAGATACTGATCGTGAACCTACCCAGGTTGCTCTCTCCCTGCGCCGGATCACTCGCCTCACCTGCCCTGCGCCTTTGTGAACATGGTCCCAGACTGATGGTTACGGGCCTTGTCAGCCGACAGGCAATACGTCCCCTGACCCTAGTTCTAGCCACTGTCCTGCGGATTGTCCATGGATGGTAGACACTGCTCCTGCAGATGCAGTGGCCTTCGGTTTTCACGGTGGAACCTTGTGTCCATACCAGATTGGGGCTGGTCCCCTCTGGCAACCAGTTCCTCTGCCCGACTTGGGTCAGGTCCAGATACGGGGCCCACGGGTGGATCCTCCACTCCCGTGCCCCCTGGGACATCTTCCTCCCGCATCCTCTCTGGACACCTTCCTCCTCCTTTGCCCTCCTACAGTGTTCTCCTTCTCTTTTTCCCTTTATCTTTACTCTATTCCTACCCCCTCTACCTAACTCTTCCTCCAGCCTAAAGATGGGGCCTTCTCTGCTTCAGGTCTGCCCAAGATCTCCTGGTCTGGAGTTGGAGTAATGTTGGATGCAGGTAATTGTGTCTTGGGTTTGCGACTCTTCTCACCTGAGAGTGGTGACACCACACCTGTGGAGTAGGTGCAGCATTAATGTGGCGACCAGTCCGCAGGGGTGCCAAAGTGGGAGTTAGAAGCTTTATATAGTGTTTAACCATCTTGTTGTAGGCTGGAGAATCAGAGAGGAGAATTTAGTAAAAGCTGCATCTGTGTTGAGGTATGGTGAGTAAAAGTGGAAAGGTGAATTCGGCTGGACCCTCTGGGTCAACCTCTTGTCCTGGACTTGTTGATGTTTGAAATGGAAGGATAGAACAGCCTGTTGTCCATGTCTACCAGGTTTGATCTACACTGAGAATTAATTCCTTCAAGACAGCTAATGCCAACCGCTTGCTAGGACTTGAAGATGAAGATGTGAAGATATACTTGTTTTGCATCCCACGGATGTGCTGTGATTTGCCAAGGAGGAATGTGGCGCCCCTGGGGACTAGTCGCCACAGTGATGCTGCACTTACTCCACAGGTGTGTTGTCACCGCTCTCAGGTGGGAGGGGTTGCAAACTCAAGGCACAAAAACCTGCATCCAACAACACTCCAACTGCAGGCCAGGAGTTCTTGGGTGGACCCGAAGCAGGGAGGGCCCCATCGTCAGGCTGGAGGAGGTGTTAGGTAGAAGAAGTAAGAAGAGAATAGAGAGAGGGACAGAGAGAAGGAGAACACTGTAGGAGGGCATAGGAGGAGGAAGGTGTCCGGAGAGGACGCGGGAGGAAGTACCTCCCCAAGAAAGTAGACCGGCATGGCTATTGAGTACCCCCCAACTCTGGTGGGCGTCACACCACCCCTAAAGTATAACCTAGTTACATTTTAACACTTTGCTATCCCTTCCTAAAGAACCCAGAGAAACAGTCAAATACAAAAGCTAGCCACTATATGCCCACAATAAGGGGCAGAACTGCAGTAGTTGCAGGGGTTGTGATCGCAACCAGACCCTGGAGCCCTACAGGGCCCCAAAAGTCTCCTTGGCCCATATGAAATAGTCAATATTATTAAAGCCTTTCAATAATTGGGGGCTCCATTGGACCTGTTGCATTGGGGCCCATGAGCTTTAAGCTTCGCCACTGCCCACAATACACAGAATTACTCAAATATACACGATAAACATTTCACACTGAAATGTCAAATACACTAACAATCTATACAATAATAAATTTTGTCCTCAAGCAGTGGATTGCAGGGTGGGAGATTCTGTGCCTATACAAACACGTGTATCGAACGCACCCAAGCACCCCAATGCTTGTTCGAATATCAAACAGTGCCAAGCACGCTTGCTCATCATCAGATATTACATAAATATGTAGTAGATGTGAGTTGCAGTCCTGGGTCTTTTCTCCTCAGAACAGTGCTCCACTGCTCCCCGCTATCAGTGCGCAGCTCCCTCCATTAGTTTATATTGAACTTCTAAAAATATTATTGTGATATCATGGGCACAAAATCTACCACATTGGCCAACTCAGCTTTGCAACATCTGTAGGAACAAGGTAAACAATCCTAATTTTTCCAATGAGTTTTGACTTGTCACAGACAATATTTTTTACATTTTACAAGTGGAAAGAATTTGGACCCGTCGCATTGAATATCCAAAGTGTGCCAGGTTCTTTGGCAGTAAAATTTTAAGGATTATGACCGTGACATGATTAGAGTGACTGTGCCAGATCCTTGTTACAATTATCTGATTTTCCGAGATGTGTGTTTGTATGAACAGTTCCGTTTTCCAAACAGTTTATGATATTGCCTATCAGTATAATTGTATATCCCAGAAGCCCCATTATGGTTTTGATTCTAATTACACTTTGTTTCCATTTTTACAGAATATGGTTTCATATTTAATCAGAGATGTGTGTTTCGGTATTTATTTTTATACATAATTACTCCATAGATGATTGTAAAGTTGCATGTTTGAGCTTTTAGTTCAAAATGAAACCCTAATGTGCTTTTCGATAATAAATGTATGTGCTAATCGAGATTTAAGGCCTCAGAAATGCACTACAGAGGTTATAGTGTTGTATATATAATATCACATTATGCTTAAACAGAAAATCCAGCCAAGCTTATTTCCTGAGATGTTTTCTAGAAATATCAGAGAACTATTGTATAGCATTTGGAACATGATTTAGAGATTTTCACCATTACAACACTTAAAGGGAACCTGTCACCCGATTTTAAGCTCCTACACTATCTCTAGCTGTCCCTACACCTTCCTAGCAGCTCCCTATCTCTCCCTTTCTTATCTAAAGTCTCCCTATTAAAGAAGTGTAAAATAAGATTAAACTTACTGCAGTCCCCGTAGTTAGGGGACTGGGTAGGCGTGGCCTCTGTTCCTTCCTCACTCCTCCGTGTGGTAATGCACGCCCCGCTGGGCGGCATTATTGTGTGTCCTCTCTGCCCCCATTAACAGTAATCCTCCGCCCTCTACACCTCTTTGCACCGGCCGGGCGTCACATCCGGCGCGGTGCATTATGGGCCGTCACGTGATCTGCCCTAGTGCATTCTGGGTCCGATCACGTGATCGGCCCCAGTGCATTATGGGCTTGATCACGTGATCGGCCCCGGCTTCAATAAGCGCATTGCGCATGCGCGGAGCCGGGGCCGATCACGTGATCAAGCCCATAATGCACTGGGGCCGATCACGTGATCGGACCCAGAATGCACTAGGGCAGATCACGTGACGGCCCATAATGCACCGCGCCGGATGTGACGCCCGGCCGGTGCAAAGAGGTGTAGAGGGCGGAGGATTACTGTTAATGGGGGCAGAGAGGACACACAATAATGCCGCCCAGCGGGGCGTGCATTACCACACGGAGGAGTGAGGAAGGAACAGAGGCCACGCCTACCCAGTCCCCTAACTACGGGGACTGCAGTAAGTTTAATCTTATTTTACACTTCTTTAATAGGGAGACTTTAGATAAGAAAGGGAGAGATAGGGAGCTGCTAGGAAGGTGTAGGGACAGCTAGAGATAGTGTAGGAGCTTAAAATCGGGTGACAGGTTCCCTTTAAAGGAAAATTGTCAGGCCAAAAATCCATATATAACTGCTATAATTTTCTACTTCCTTTCTCTAAACTCTCTCTATTCATGTATTTCTATTATTTATATTTCCCTCCTATCTTCTGTAAACTTCAAAATAAAATATTAATTCCCTCTGTCACTCACAGTGATTTCTCTGCTGCTCACTCCCACTCCATGATTGAATATTCATGCTCCATGACACTGTCCTGCCTCTTCTCTGATCTATCTGATGTGTGACTCATTCACAGCAGACAAAGAAGGGAGAGGGGAGGAGGGAGGAGTTTAGCTGCAGCTCTTCATGTCATTGTGTGTATGAGATTTATGTGTACTGTGTGCAATCTGAGATATTTCTATGTGATTATAAGAATATTTGATCATTATCTCAGCCCTCAGCAGATGGGTTAGGGTCACACTTGGAAGGACCTTTTTGGGAAGCCTGTTTTAAAACTAGGCTTTTTTTCTGTTGCCATTTAGAGGCAAAATTAACGCTAGCGTTAACACATATGTTATATATGTACCATGTGCTAACAAATGCGTCTTCCATAGGAACCCATGTTAAAAAAATGCATGCGTTTTTGCAAAAGCACCAAATACGCTGTAAGCAGCGTTTTTTGTGGCTTTTGCAAAACCGCATAGTGTTAAACACATGGCACTTTTGCAAGACTTTTTTAACATGGGAGTTTATGGAGGAATTAAAGCTAGCATTTTTCACAATTTGCAGTTGTGTTTCAAGTTATTTTTATTGAAAACGTTTTTGAAAAAAACAGGGGAAGGGAAGGAGAAGGGTACAGGAGTGAAAAAAAAGGGGGTGGAAAAACAAACAATCTACACATTATAGACAAAAAGGTTGGAAATCACTGTATAATATAATATATTCGAATATCAGATGTAGAAATATAGATAAATACCAAAGCTATAAATCCAGATATAAAACATGTGAAAACGAAAACTGTGAGTTTGCTAAAGAAATATACACCAAATGTGTCAAAAAAAGTTAGAAGATTTGTAAAGAATTAAGATTTTATTTGAGCCAAAGGTAGTAATATATATTACTATTTAAGAGAAAAGGAAAGGGTAAACAACTGGTAAACCGTGATGATATACAAAATGTCAATTGGCCTTAATTAAGAGTAGTGGAGAATATATAGACATCCAGGGGGTCCAGTGATCTAGGTATTTTGAAAAAGAATTGCTTCTACTTGCTATAATGTTACCCATATACACTATGTTGGGTAATTCGGTCTATAAGAACATCTATAGTGGGTGGATCCGGTTTGGACCATCTCGTAGCAATGATGCCAGAGAGACACCAGAGTCCGCAACTGCTGATAAGATATAGTAGCAGGAATAGTCCGGACAGATCATGAAGATCCAGTCCCCCTGAAGTAACAATTAGAAGAATCCAAACTTGACCAAGTAAAGGACCAGGGACCTAGCCGAGGATAGGAATCCCACAGAGAGGTCCTCATTGTCAGTTGTGGAACAGCAAGCTGAGAAGGAGAAGTAGCGGCAGGTTCAGCTACAGGCAGAGCTTACCCCAAAAAGACGCACACACTAACAGAGGAGGCCTCACAACCCTCCAAGGTGAATGCACCAAGCTGCACCAACACCTGGTTACCCTCTTGGACCGTGCCTGTTACCAGACAACAGTAAAAAGGTACTGAAACCAAAGACCATTGTATATGTGTGCCTGTTTCCCTGCCACTGCCTGCAGAGTTCACAGCAGGACCGTTACTACTACTCCCCTCCTCCGCCCCGCTGCCCTGAGGAAAAGCTCCACCAGTGGGGAGCTGTACTACCCAACACTGCCTCCCATCACCTCAGTGGCTGGCCGCAGCGCTGGTAACCCTATTACCAGGTACCACAGGTGTTGTCACGATACCATTCCCCACACCCCCCGTCATCATCACCCCCATCCCGTACCACTGAGGGTCCAGGGCACGGAGCCGGGAACCGACCAGCCGTGATTACCCCATCGAAGCAACCGCCTATCCCGGTATCAGAGTATCCCCTACCCTGTCGACCGCCTCAGATGTAAAGAACATTTTTTTTACTTAAAAGCAATGTGCCAGTAGATTCTTGCTGCCCATAGTTTGGAGCATAGCTGCGTCATGAGATGCGCTTGGAAATAGTACAAGGTTTCCAACTCCGGCACTTAGATGCTGGTGTTTCACCTGCGCTCAGGGGTCCGCCACTCAAAGGAATGCATTGGCAGCGTTAACACAGCCTTACCTGTACGGTAACACTGCATTAATGCTGCCAAATTCTTTTTAACGGGAACCCTCTGAACACAATCCAAAACACTAGTCTGACCCTAGCCTAACAGATGGTATATTTAAAATAAAAAATTGGTTAGATGATCTGGCTGTGGAACATAGAAATAGATGAGACTAGCCGGTCACCACCATTGACCATTTCTTCAAATACGACTTGCAAGTGATTTGTTGGTCTCTCCCATAGCACTCATGATCCTGGGTCTGACACATGCTGTCTTAAATCTTTTTAGGCCAGGTTCACACGACCAAACTTTCGGTCCAAGTACAATCCAACAAAACATCTGATCGCACTTTGACCAATGTTTGTTTATGGGCATATTAGAGTTTGATCCGATTATTGTACTCAGCGGCTAGTCAATACATGCATCGAAGCCATCAGCCTGTACTTAGATGATATCTGAGTGCAGTCCAATTTCCACAAATTGACAGGATGGAGAAGATGGAAAAAATATTTCTCCATTTTCTTCTCATCTAAGAGAATCAGATCACACTATGATCATTCCCTCACTAAACTCTGATCAAAGTGTAATTTGCATAACTGAAACAATTCACTATGGCTAGGGTCATACTACCGTCAGCCTTTTGGCTGATGCTTCCATTTGAAACTCAGAATTCTGCAGCCTGAGTGCAAGGGTTAACGTGGTGTAACGCTGTGCTCAGGCTGCATATACATCCCTATGGTAACTGGTATTCCAGCGCAGCCGGCCGCTTGACACAGAAGGGCTGGATATGCGCTATACCTGACCGGTTTGCAGTGTTTCCCTGTGCGCTCAGGAATAGCGCATATCCGGCCCTTCTGTGTCAAGTAGCCGGCTGCACTGGAACACCAGTAACCATAGGGATGTATATGCAGCCTGAACACAGCGTTACACCACATTAACGCTTGCGCTCAGGCTGCAGAATTCTAAGTTTTAAATGGATGTGTTAGCCAAAAGGCTGACGCTAGTATGACCCTAGCCCAGTGATGGCGAACTCCAGGCCTCGAGTGCCACCAACAGTGCAGGTTTTCAGGATTTCCTTATATTGCACAGGTGATAATATAATCACCTGCACTGGTGATGATTCCAACCTCTGTGCAATGCTTAGGAAATCCTGAAAACCTGCACTGTTGGTGGCACTCGAGGCCTGGAGTTCGCCATCACTGCCCTAGCCTATGGCTGTCTGCATGAGCCATATGGCCGTGCAACATTAGACCATTTCATGGGTTTAGGCTCCTTTTACACTGTGCATATTTGGTCTGTTTTTGCTCATCATTTTTTGTAGCTAAAACCAGGAGTTGGTGATAAAGGCTAGGGTCACACTTGCAGATTTTCCATGCGTTTTTGAGACTTGCGTTTTCTGACAACACATGCAAAAACGCATCCATAGGCCCCCATGCAAAAAATGCATGCCCCAATAGCAAAAACGCATGTCTGAATGTACCATGCGTTTTTGGGAGGCGTTTTTGGCTCAGCACCAAAAAATACTGCATGCTGCGTTTTTTGGTGCTTTTTCAAAAATGCATGCTTTTTTTTAACATGGGGCCCTATGGGAAACGAATGTGTTTTTGAATGGCACTAAATGGTACCATGTGTTTCCACATGCGTTTTTGCATGCGTTCTTTAAGGGTGCCCCACACCTAAGTGCAAAAATGCATGCAAAAACGCATGCTGGGAAAAAGCACCTTAAAAAACGCATGCCAAGTGTGACCCCAGCCTTATCCAGGACAGGGCCAAGTCTGTGATGCCTAAGAGATGAGAGAACCTGTAACAGGAGTGAAGGTGAGGTCTACAGTGTCAAAGGCGGAAGACAGGTCAAAGAGAAGGAGGACAGAGTAGTGGCGCTTTCTCTTGGCAGTTAGTAGGTCATTGGTGACTTTAGTTAGGGCAGTTTCAATAGAGTGATGCAGTTGGAAGCCAGATTGTACCCTGTCAAAGAGGGAGCTGGAGGAGAGGTGGGAGGACAGCTCAAGCTGGATATGCTGTTCCAGCAGTTTTAAGGCATAAGGGAGCCGTGATATAGGGCGATAGTTAGACACAGGGGAATGGTCGAGGGAGCAGTTTTTGAGGATGGATGGGATTGAGGCATGTTTAAAGGATGAGGGGAAGACACCATTTGTAAGTGAAAGGTTGAAGAGATGTGTTAGGGCTGGGAGGAAAACTGTGATGAGGTTGGGGATGAAGTGGGACAGGAGCAGGTTGAGCATGCAAGTGGTGAGATGTGATCTTAACAAAAGGGACGAGAACTGATCTTCTTTTATGGTGAAGAAGCTGGCTTTGGAAGAACAGGGCTGAGCAGTTATGAAGAGGGGCTGTGGGGACTGTGGGCCAAAGCTTTCTCTGATATTATCAATCTTCTGCTTAAAGGGAACCTGTCAACTGGTTTATGCCCCTCCAGCTATCACTATCTGTACCTGCAGCTTCATAGTCCTATTCCAATCATCCCTGTCTGAGCTCATAGTGTAATGTGAAAGGGGAAAAAAAAGCATTTATACACTTACATTTCAGTCTACACATTGGAGGAGGTAGACTGTCTGGCAGGATAATAGTTAACTCACTATTAACTTGAATGGCTAAAGGATCTGTGTGATGTAACGATCATAGTGGGTGGAGCTAAGCGAGCAAACTCATATTATGTTATAGGGACTTAGCTTCTCCTATTGTAGTCACATGGTTATGACATCACATCAGGTCTCCCAACATGTTCTAACATAAGGCTGAAATGTTAACCATTAACCTGCCAAACAGTCTCCGTCCCCAAAGCTGGAGACTGACTGCCTCATTACATAAGAAAATGTAAATGTATAAATGCTTTTTTTCACCTTTCACATTACACTATGAGCTCAGACAGGGATGATTAGACTGGTATTTTAAAGCTACAGCTACAGACAGTGAGAGGGAGGAGGTGCTAGGAGACAAAGGAGAGAATTGAAAGTGTTGAAAAGCTGTTTAGGGTTGTGAGATAGGGAGGATATGAGGGATGAGAAGTAAGTTTTTTTTTCAGCAGCGAGCGTGGGTTTCAAGTTGGTGAGGGACTGCTTATATGCGAAAAAGTGCTCAGCAGAACGGTATCTCTTCCATCTCCGTTCAGCTACTCTAGACGTCCGTGTCAGTTCTTTAGTCAGGTTAGTCAGCCAGGGTTGCCTCTTGATTGTAGGAGTTTTGCTGTTCATGAAGGGAGCGACTATATCGAATGCTTCTATTATTGTTCTATCACCCATCATGATAGTGGAGATGTCAGCAGAAAGGAAGTGAAGTAGCCAGGAGGTGAAGTGCTTGAGAAAGGTGGAGATGGCTAGCTCTGGGGGGCGGTAGATGACAACAAGCTGGAGGTTGGAGGGGGAGTAAATGCAGACAGAATGCACCTCAAACAAGGGAGGATTAGTGGAGGGAGGCAGTGGAATTGGGGAAAAGGAGTAGTTGTCGGACAGAAGCAAGCCAACTTCTCCACCACGTTTGTTCCTGGGGCGAGGGGTGTGAAAGAGATAGAATCCTCCATAGGAAAGTGCAGAAGGAGAGGCAGTGTCAGAGAGGGTGAGCCAGGTTTCAGTGATGCTGAGGAAGAAGAGTTTGTTAGTGATAAAGAGGTCATGAATGAAGACAGTTTGTTGCAGACAGAGCGTGTATTCCATAGTGCTCCAGGTAGGGAGACCAGGGGAGTGGGGGCTGGTGAATGGGTATGAGGTTTTCACGGTTGGGAAATCTTGTAGAGGATCGTGGCAGGGGGTTACAAATGAGTGTGGGGATGTGTTGAGGAGGACCGGGATTTAGGGATACGTTGCCAGCAATGAGGAGCAGCATACAGAAAGATAGAAGGTGTGAGCAGGATAAGGCATGATGTGGCCGTGTGTCTGGAGAAAAAGGATTGTATGTGGAGGAACAGTTCTGAGGATGAGGTGAGATGGCTGGGAGGATGGAGAGAGAAATTACTAGCTCTTTACTAGTAGAGGGATTAGAGGAGTTCGTAAGAAATGAAGTAGTATGGGGGAGAAAGTGAAGAGAAACAGAAACATGGTAGTGGCTTTCTATTCCTTTACCTTCCAGGCAATTCAATGGAAGTCTTCACACTTAGGCTGGACAGACATCTGTCTGGGATGATTTAGTGAATCCTGCTTTGAGCAGTGGGTTTGGACCAGATGACCCAGGAGGTCCCTTCCAATTCCACCATTCTATGATCTCTTCTCAGAATGCTAATTTGTACCTAGCTTTAGGAAATGCATTTTAGGCCCTGGTTATTAGAACAAAACACCCAAACCCCTTGTGCCTCTTCAAAACTGGACATAGGACTCCAATTAACTAAATAATGTGTTTGGTTCAGTTTAACTAACTATAGGTCTGAGCATTGGTAGGCTGCCTTCAATACGTTTCAAGGTGTTTGACAAAGTCTTGTTATTAAGTTTCAACTTTTTTCTAGGATGACAACCAACTTACTTTCTAAATGTGGCCATTTTAAACAAGACTAACTTAATTCCAGAAGTGAAAACCTAAACACACAGTAAACAATTGACATTTTGTATTATCTCAGCTTTTCAGCAAATAATAAGATTTAAAAGAAAGTTATAGCTAAACCAGACATGAATAATATAAGTAAAATAAATCAGGTTTCAAATATAATTGAAGTCTTAATAAATAGAGCCGTCACAATGTGTGAAACAATGTCCTGGACTTGTCATAGATATAGGCACAGTATAAATAAACAAGTGCTTTGCATAAAAGTTTGTCAGACTCATCTATTGTACTCTCCGTATTAAATCACTTATGTATTATGTATATCTTGTTCCAAAGCTGTCAACGGAGTCTTATTTTAGGTAAAAACAAATGAAACTTTAGATTATAGAAATGACTTTGTAAACAAACAGTAGGCAAACACTATGGGCTTTATTCATTATAGGTTTTGTCCACTACTCAAACTCAGTTACTGTGTTTGCCATAAATGCTTATTGATAGTGCCCCTAAAGATCCCCGTAAACCTTTTTTGCCAATTTTTATGTTGTTTATACCTTTCTGCTGCACTTCCTGCCCCAGGCCATCATCTCTGCTGTCACAGCAATCCCTTTCTTTTTATATTCCTCTGCTCCATTCTGACGACATTTCACATCAGAAGTTGGGGTGAGCTGCGAGTCATCAGTGAGCACACCCCCCTGTAACTTCTCCTACACCCCTCCTATTTGGCATTTTGTTGACTGCTCTGCAGTCCATGTGAAATGCTCTGCTGTAGTTAAGTGGGAGTAAATTTCCTTTGGCACATTCAGATTTAATGTCAGAAGCTGCTGTGGTGTTGCTGTATATGTGTGAGGCGGCTCTGCAAGTGGGATGTTGTGGATTTGTTAGGTGACCGCGCCCCTGGCCCTTAAAGAGTTCCTTCTTTTACTAGCAGATGTTGCCGATAGAGTTTTAGCCTCTGCCTAGACCATATGCTGTAAGGACGTAGTGCAGTGTGTGCTGATGACTTCCCGGTGTTCCTGCCTGAAGTTTTCCTTATTTAGTGGGACTTACTGTGTGTCCCTGTCCATGAGTGGAGGTGAGGGGCACTTAGCGTAGGCCTGATCAAAAGCAAAGGGCAAGGGTGGTGGCCCGGATGCCCTCTCCTTCAGAGGTAATTCCAGGAGCAAGGTGAGTCAGGGAACTCCAGTCTAAGGGTCAAACTAGTTCCCCTGTTTGCCTTTTGCCCACCTTACTATCCTACTTCCTAACTTCTTTACTACCTGTGATACTATTCCTACCAAAGTGTCTTACATCAGCATGTACAGGACACTGTTAGGATGCTTTCACATTGCATTTTGGTCCCCGTTCAGTGGTCCCCTCAGGGCTTATATCTGAACCACCAATATAATGGGATTCAGATGCATGTGATGACACAGCAATTTATTCTAATAGTCACCCTGTGCTTTGTCGTGCACCATTTTTGTGCATATATATCTACTTGAGGTGGACACCCAGATGCAGTCTACTATGTCTGGGTGTCTGAATCCAGTAAAATATACATTCCAAAATGGTGTATGACACAGTACATGGTGACTCTGTTGCACCATGAAAGTCAATGGCCTCATCAGCGCATACAGTATGTCCGAAGTCGTTTTGCGGGGAGTTTGGAAGTAATACCCAAAGGGCTCCCTGAACATGTAAGAGAACTCAGTGTGAAAGCACCCTTAGAGAAGATAAAAATAAGGCAAAAAGCACTAGAAAAGCAGCACTGACAGCAAAAGAATATTGTTATCCCTTTTGTGACAAATGGATGAATGAATGGATGGAATGACAAGGAGAGATTTATGAATGTATCCATAATATAGATAGAATAAAGCATATGTATTAAACAGGTGTCACGCTTGGAAGGTAAGGAAATCAGGTAACAGGTAGGTGAAATGGGCAAAAGGGGGTCAGGAGAGTCTAATCTGACCCTGATGCTGGGGTCCCTGGCTCGCCCTGATCTCGGAGGTACCTCTGATGGTGAGGAGTTCCGAGCCGCCACCCTGTACCCTAAAACTCCTGATTATCCCTAGGCTGAGGGGCCCTACCTCTGACCCATAGGTCAGGGATCACAGCTTCTCCCAGGAAAGACTTAGTGCAGCAACTAAGCATCAGCACAGCACCAAGACCTAGAGCAAATATCTATCAGCAGCATCTGACAGAGGATAGGGAAGGCTATTTAAAGCCAGGGGGTGGGGATTCCAGGTGAGTCACACATTACCCCCTCAACCATGTATTTTATTTTGATTTTGTTTGACATACAGTGTTGGCCAAAAGTATTGACACCTCTGCAATTCTGTCAGATAATACTCAGTTTATTCATGAAAATGATTGCAATCACAAATTCTTTGGTAATATTATCTTCATTTAATTTGTCTTCAATGAAAAAGCACAAAAGAGAATAACACAAAAAGCAAAACATTGATAATTTCACACAAAACTCCAAAAATGGGCCAGAAAAAAGTATTGGCACCCTCAGCCTAATACTTGTTTGCACAACCTTTAGCCAAAATAACTGCGATCAACCATTTCCGGTAACCATCAATTGAGTTTCTTACAATGCTCTGCTGGAATTTTAGACCTATTCTTCTTTGGCAAACTGCTCCAGGTCCCTGATATTTGAAGGGTGCCTTCTCCAAACTGCCATTTTTAGATCTCTCCACAAGTGTTCTATGGGATTCAGTCTGGACTCATTGCTGGCCACCTTAGAAGTCTCTAGTGCTTTCTCTCAAACATTTTTTAGTGCTTTTTGAAGTGTGTTTTGAGTCATTGTCCTGATGGAAGACCCATGACCTCTGAGGGAGACCCAGCTTTCTCACACTGGGCCCTACATTATGCTGCAAAATTTGTTGGTAGTCTTCAGACTTATAATGCCATGCACACGGTCAAGCAGTCCAGTGCCAGAGGCAGCAAAGCAACCCCAAAACATCAGGGAACCTCCGCCATGTTTGACTGTAGGGACCGTGTTCTTTTCTTTGAATGCCTCTTTTTTTCTCCTCTAAACTCTATGTTGATGCTTTGCTCAAAAAGAGAGAACATTCTTCCAAAACGTTTTAGGCTTTCTCAGTAAGTTTTGGCAAACTCCAGCCTGGCTTTTTTATGTCTCGGGTAAGAAGTGGGTCTTCCTGGGTATCCTACCATACAGTCCCTTTTCATTCAGACGTTGACGGATAGTACGGTTGACATGTTGTACCTTCAGACTGCAGGGCAGCTTGAACTTGTTTGGATGTTAGTCGAGTTCTTCATCCACCATCCGCACAATCTTGCGTTGAAATCTCTTGTCAATTTTTCTTTTCCGTCCACATCTAGGGAGATTAGCCACAGTGTCATGGGCTTTAAACTTCTTGATGACACTGCGCACAGTAGACACAGGAACATTCATGGTCTTTGGAGATGGACTTGTAGCCTTGAGATTGCTCATGCTTCCTCACAATTTGGTTTCTCAAGTCCTCAGACAGTTCTTTGGTCTTCTTTCTTTTCTCCATGCTCAATGTGGTACACACAAGGACACAGGAGAGAGGTTGAGTCAACTTTAATCCTATGTCAACTGGCTGCAAGTGTGATTTAGTTATTGCCAACACCTGTTAGGTGCCCAGGTAAGTTACAGGTGCTGTTAATTACACAAATTTAAAGAAGCATCACATGATTTTTCTAACAGTGTCAATACTTTTGTCCACCCCCTTTTTTATGTTTGGTGTGGAACTATATCCAATTTTGGGTTTGGACAATTCTTTTTGTGTTTTTTTCATTGAAGACAAATAAATGGAATAATACCAAAGAATTTGTGATTGCAATCATTTTTAGGAAGACACTGAGTATTATCTGACAGAATTGCAGGGGTACACTTATATAGGTATACAATGATGAACAGGAAATCGTCAACTCAAACTATCATAATTTTATTATGATCATAGAACGTAGCTCTGTCCTTGCCCGTTCGACCACACAGGTCTTCACAGAGGATACAGGAACTGTGGAAAATTGATATGGTATGGGTGCAACCTCCTAAATATAAAGGAGAGTGAGGCCCCTATATTAGTCTTGTGGATAAATGTATCTACCTACAGCCATTCACGAGAGTGGGCATAGATTAGTCCAGGATTCTATCTGGAATTACTGGAAATGCTTTGAGGAGGAAGATTCCTCAGGGCACCAGGGCAGCATGCATGTGAACTTAATGCTATATTCACACTGGACATTTTTAATCCATTTTTGGTGCTGCATTTTTTTTTAAACTGCACCAAAAATAGCTCCATCACTTCATCTACAGCAAAGTGATGTTTGTTTTTAAATTTGTTGTGCAGACGTCAGTGCTTTTGGCTGATGCGTTAGTGGTGTAAAAAGCACATCCAGATAATAATAAGCATCAATTATTGCTCAGTTTTTCTACTGCGCTTTCTGCACCACCAACGCTCCATTACTTATCCTCCCTGGCAATTCCACATTGAGCGCCGGCAATGTCTTCTTCCCGGGCATTGGCAGGACCTGTGGGTACACTACTGACAGGACCTGCCCATTTGACTCAGCCTCAGAGTCACATGGGCAGGTCCTGTCAGTACTGGTATTACTCGCAGGTCCTGCCAGTGACCAGAGGAAGACATTGCCGGGGCTCACCATTGAATCGCCAAGAATCTCAATAAGGTTTGTGTGGCTCTGTCTGTGTTCTCTGTCTGTGTGTCTGTCTGTGTCCACTGAAAACAGGGCAAAAAATTAACATAAATGTTTCTGATGCTTTCCGATGCTATACGAGTAGGTACCGGTACTCGCTACTCGTTGTAAGTATAGCGAGTACGTATACTTTCGCAGTGTATCTATAGATACACTGCCAAAGTAGCCTAAAAGTGGATAAAAGTTGTTAAAAAATAATAAACTTACATACTCACCTGTCCGACGCCTGCAGCGGGACCGGCAGAGAAGCCATCCGATCGCTGGACAAGGACCTGTCACTACCAGCCAATCAGATGGCCGGTAGCGATTTAGCCAATCAGATGGCACCACGTCACAACTACGTCATCGGTAGCGGCCACCTGATTGGCCAGTTTGCAAGGTCCTGACAGTACATCTAGGAGTGAGTTTTCTGCACTGAATGTAAAGGGGCCAAATAATATTGCGCGCCCCACTTTTCAGTTTTTTATTTGTTAAAAAAGTTTAAAATATCCAATAAATTTTGTTCCACTTCACGATTGTGTCCCACCTGTTGTTAATTCTTCACAAAAAAATTAGAATTTATATCTTTATGTTTGAAGACTGAAATATGGCAAAAGGTTGAAAAGTTCAAGGGGACCGAATACTTCCACAAGGCACTGTATATCCATAGAACGCTCTTCAGTATAGAAACACAGCATCTAAACTCTCATCAGTGCAGGGATATGCATAGGTACAGAAGTACATCACCAGAACCCCCCATTAGGTACAGAAAATCATCAATATAGGCCTCAGTAAAGAAGCACGGAATCAGAACTCTCATTTAGGCCCCTTTCACATCTCTGCGTTTGCTGCATTTTGCTGCGTTTTGCTTCATTTGCGTTTTTTTCCGCGTTTTTACCGCAAAAAACGCATGAAAACGCATGCGTTTTTGTCCCCATTGATTTTAATGGGAACGCATGAAAAACGCATGCAAAAACGCATGTCAAAATGCATGTGCGTTTGCAAAAACGCATAACGCATGCGTTTTTGCAAACGCAGCCCAAAACGTTGTTTGCCGCGTTTTGAGCTGCGCTTGCAAAAAACGCATGCGTTTTGCGTTTTTGCAAACGCACATGCATTTTGACATGCGTTTTTGCATGCGTTTTCATGCGTTCCCATTAAAACCAATGGGGACAAAAACGCATGCGTTTTCATGCGTTTTTTGCGGTAAAAACGCGGAAAAAACGCAAATGAAGCAAAACGCAGCAAACGCAGAGATGTGAAAGGGGCCTTAGTAAAATAAATTAATCATCAGAACCCTATCAGTATATATGGTAAAACAATTGTTATGTCAGGTCAGACCCATACACATTTGTGTTACATGAACCTACAACTCCTTTTACATCATTAACAAAGAGATGATAAGAGTTGTTGTTATCAGTCAGCATCAAAACATACAGCAACTACAGAACTAATGAGAATTAGTATGACAAATAATCATTTACATCCAGCTACCTTATGCTGTAGATGACCTTGTCTCTGATTGGGGTTCTATTTTTCTTTTCTTCATGTTGACCTGACACTGTGATGACTTTTCACATCCACAGCTCACCTCTGCGGAGACCTTCTTCTGCAGCACATCCCGGCATGATACCCTTAAAAATACCAGAATGGTCACAATTATCCAAAGTAAAAAGATCTGCCCTACAATGTGTCCCTGAATAAATAATTGCTCCTCCTCACTGTTCCCTGACAAAATATGATTTACACACTGTACCTTCTATAGTGCATGCCCTCCACACTGCCCTCTCCTTTCCATACTGGACCACATCATCACACTGTCCCTCTTTTAGTATATGCCCTTTACACTGCCCTTTACTTTCCACACTGAACTCCCTGGTTACACTGTGGTCTCACACTGTATCCCCATATACTGCCCACTGTTTACACTGTCCTACATAGTAACATAGTTTTTAAGCTTGAAGGAAGACCTTAAGTCCATCTAGTTCAACCCATAGCCTAACATGTTGATCCAGAGGAAGGCAAAAAAATCCCATGTGGCAACACTAAGCTCCACATTGGGGAAAAAAATTCCTTCCTGACTCCAGATATGGCAATCAGACTAATTCCCTGGATCAAAGCCCTATCAAGAATCTAGTATATATATACGATAATATTATAGTTTTCAAGAAAGGCATCCAGGCCCTTTTTAACCTTTAGTAATGACTCACGCATTACAACATAATGTGGCAGAGAGTTCCATAGTCTCACTGCTCTTACAGTAAAGAATCCACATCTGTGATTATGATTAAACCTTCTTTCCTCCAGACGTAGAGGATGCCCCCTTGTCCCCGTCTCTGGCCTAAGAGTAAAAAGATCATTAAAAATGTCTCTGTACTGTCCCCTCATATATTTGTACATTATTATAAGATCACCCCTAAGCCTTCATTTTTCCAAACTAAATGACCCCAAGTTTAATAACCTGTCTCGGTATTGCAGACCCCTCAGTCCTCTAATAACCTTGGTCGCTATTCTCTTCACCCGCTCTAGTTCAGCTATGTCTTTCTTATACACCGGAGACCAGAATTGTACACAGTATTCTGAGTGTGGTCACTCTAGTGACTTGTACAGAGGTAAAATTATGTTCTCCTCATGAGCATCTATGCCTCTTTTAATTTATCCCATTATTTTATTTGCCTTTGCAGCAGCTGCCTGACACTGGCCACTAATTGTGAGTTTGGTGTTTACCCATATGGCGCCCCTGTAAACCGGACTGTACCATATACCATCACCATCTGCTGTTACTCATTAAAGTGGAGTAAAGTTGAATTGGACTCTGTCATCCTTATTGTGGTGCCTGGAGGGCTCAGAATCAGTAGCGGCTCAGCAGAGGGGTAAGAACTGCAGCACCAACACATACTACGACTCCTCTCATCATCCTCCTCATCCACACTCATTCATCATCGCTGCCCTGAGGTAATAGCTCCACCTATAGGGAGCTGCTCCACACTCTGCTGCACCCACCATCACCTCAGCGGCCGGCTTGCAGCGCCAATACCATATTACCGGGAGCTACAGGTGGCGTCACGATCCCCTGTAAATATGCCCTTCCCCTCCATCATCAACATCTACCCATATGATCACCAGGGCACGGAACCGGGATCTCGCCCACCCATGACTTCCTATTCAGCAGCCCCGATGTCCGAGTACCCCCCAGCCCTGGCTGCATCATTTTCTGGCATCTACGAACAGGATAGAACCAGCCTGGTGGAAGTACGCCCAAAAGACTTTATTAACTGTTATGAAGTGCCAGTCCGCCATTACAGAAATTCTACTGTACCACAGTAAAGGAAAAGAGTGGGAACATAAGCCCCGCCCCTTCTTTTTGCTGAGGAGTGAAGATAATAATGGCGGGCTCACAAATGTAAGAGACTATGTGCTGGCCCAGGGGCGTGCCTCGGCCCCTCAGCAAAGATGGGCCAAGAAAGAGGCGCCAAAATGTCTCCCCGCCCCCTTACCATCAAATAACCAAGGGGCAGGTCGAGAACACGCCCATGTCATCTCAGGACTATAAAAACCAAACAGGGCGCGGCCGGAGGGCAGAACGAGAACCAGTGCCAGAGTCCGGACCCGTTACCTGCAAGTGACCTGGTAAAGATGGCGGTACCAAGGATTGCTGATGTTATCTGTGAGGTGGAGGAGCAGATAAGAGCTGACCAAGCTGCCCCGGGCACCCTAACCCTAGTGACTGTCGGAGACGATTTGATTTTCTGGGAGACGGCGCTGCAAAACCTGCGGGCCCGCTTGCAGGAGTCCGCAGACTGGACCATCCGGCACTGGAATGCTGAAATGGTCCTAACCGTGGACCAGTGGGCGGAGCAGCGAAACGCCCTGCGGCAAAACCCAGAACGGGGGGTGACGGTGGCTACTCAAACCGAGCACCCGATAACCGGAGATGCCTCTACCAACACCGAGATAACACGACTGGTGCAAGGAGACTGGAGACCCAGCACCGTGACCGCTGAGGAGCCCAGACAGGAGAAGACCACCACGAGAGACCCAATCCGTTTCCCTGAGGAGCCAGCTGATGAGAGAGAACATGAGGTCAGTGTCGTAGAGGAGGAGGGATCAGAGGACGGAGCCATCGGAGGTACAGAGGAGGCCGGGCCCCGTGAGTTATGGAGGGCTCTGGTACCAACAACCCAGGTCGTGGCTGCAGAGAGGAGAGCGGAGCAGTCTGTGAGTGAGTCGTCGCTGCCTTGACAACAGCTGGGCCGTTCACGGTCCACATTACCGAACCTGGCCGACAAGGCTGAGAGGCAGAGGCGCAGTGAAGCTTGGTGAGCTAATGAGATGGAGACCTGCCAGGCCCGCGTGATTGCTCGCAATCTACCCACGCAACCACTCAGCCAGCAAAAGAAGGGAGTGATCACTATTTTTAACCTTAATACCGGGTATGGGTTCCCCCGGGAGGAGGGCCTGCTTGCAGAAGTTTTTGTTGAGCGAAGGGATGTGGAGGCCCGCCTTCCCCAAGGCTACCCTGACAGGGATCTGTACAATAGGGACACTATCACCTACGAACGCCACGCAGGCCCTAGAGGGTGGTTTGCCATTCGGGTGAGCCGATACTATGGGTAAAGAGGAAAATGGTGACCAGTAACGTTTACAGTGCTTTGTTTTCATGTTTTTCTTACAGTGAATAAGTGACCGTACATGAACGTGAATGTACGCGGTGTGTTTTCTATTAAGCCTGATGAACATTAAATCAGAGACTTGGAACCCGCTCCCCATTGGGCCGAGGTGGACTAGAATGATAAAGTGTGTTAATGCAACTTTATAAGCAACGAGCCTCCCGCAAGGGAAGATTGAGTAAGAGTTAGGGATGGGCGAATCTACTCGCTAGGACTCGTTACTCGGCGAGTAGTAAGGGACTCGCAGGACTCGGTACTCTGCGAGTTTCCCAGTGATTACTCGCACGAGTCCAATGCAAATCAATATCAATCCTAGTTTTGTCAGAAACGCTGACAAAACTCGGATTGCCATTGTTTGCATTAGACTCGGCTACTGTGCCAGTGATAGCAAGGAAACTCGCAAAGTAACTGCTGTTTCTTTGCGAGCCGAGTCCAGCTGTCTTCTCTGTGCAGCTCCAGGGTCCTAGAACCTGCCTGCTCACAGACATGATGTAGCAGTGCTGAGATTGTTCTCAGTCTGCTCATTCCCTGTGCATAGACATCTATATTTATGCACAGGGGATGTAGCAGAGAGGACATCGCGTTTTGGACTACGTCGGACAGAAGAGGATTTTTTTAATTAAAGATGGAGTCCCTAATGGCTTTTTTTTTTATTTCAAATAAAAATTTTTCTCTGTGTTGTGTTTTTTTAACCCTTTATAGGAGATTCTTAGTGGCTGGGTCAAACGTGGCCTGACATTAAGAATCTCGGGCTTAATACCAGCTTGTATAACAAAGCTGGTATTAACCCCTTTATTACCCAGCGTGCCACTGCCACCAGGGCCGCTGGAAGAGCGGGGTTCAGCGCCAGAGGATGGCGCTTCAATGAACGCGCCATCTTCTGGGGCGGCTGCGGGCTGCAATTTGCAGCGGGGGGTGCCCAGAAAGCTTGGGCATCCCTGCGCTGCGGATTCCAGCCCCCAGCTGCTTAGCTGTACCTGGCTAGACATAGAAATTGCGCGGAGCCCCACGCATTTTTTTTATTATTTAATGAATTTCAGAGTCAGAGTCTCAGAGTCAGAGTCTCAGAGTCTCAGAGTCGGAGTCTCAGAGTCGGAGTCGCCTCAGAGTCGGAGTCGCCTCCGAGTCGGAGTCTCCTCAGAGTCGGAGTCTCAGAGTCGGAGTCGCCTCAGAGTCGGAGTCGCCTCGGAGTCGGAGTCGCCTCGGAGTCGGAGTCGTCTCGGAGTCGGAGTCGGAGTCGTCTCGGAGTCGGAGTCGTCTCGGAGTCGGAGTCGAGTCGGAGTCGGAGTCGTCTCGGAGTCGGAGTCGTCTCGGAGTCGGAGTCGGAGTCGTATCGGAGTCGGAGTCGTCTCGGAGTCGAGTCGGAGTCGGAGTCGTCTCGGAGTCGGAGTCGTCTCGGAGTCGGAGTCGTCTCGGAGTCGAGTCGGAGTCGGAGTCGGAGTCGTCTCGGAGTCGGAGTCGTCTCGGAGTCGGAGTCGTCTCGGAGTCGGAGTCGGAGTCGTCTCGGAGTCGGAGTCGTCTCGGAGTCGGAGTCGTCTCGGAGTCGGAGTCGTCTCGGAGTCGGAGTCGAGTCGGAGTCGTCTCGGAGTCGGAGTCGTCTCGGAGTCGAGTCGGAGTCGTCTCGGAGTTGGAGTCGTCTCGGAGTCGGAGTCGGAGTCGTCTCGGAGTCGGAGTCGTCTCGGAGTCGAGTAGGAGTCGGAGTCGTCTCGGAGTCGGAGTCGTATCGGAGTCGGAGTCGTCTCGGAGTCGAGTCGGAGTCGGAGTCGTCTCGGAGTCGGAGTCGTCTCGGAGTCGAGTCGGAGTCGGAGTCGTCTCGGAGTCGGAGTCGTCTCGGAGTCGGAGTCGGAGTCGTCTCGGAGTCGGAGTCGTCTCGGAGTCGGAGTCGTCTCGGAGTCGAGTCGGAGTCATCTCGGAGTCGGAGTCGTCTCAGAGTCGAGTCGGAGTCGTCTCGGAGTCGGAGTCGTCTCGGAGTCGGAGTCAAAAAAATGCGTGGGGCTCCGCGCAATTTCTATGTCTAGCCAGGTACAGCTAAGCAGCTGGGGGCTGGAATCCGCAGCGCAGGGATGCCCAAGCTTTCTGGGCACCCCCCGCTGCAAATTGCCCGCAGCCGCCCCAGAAGATGGCGCGTTCATTGAAGCGCCATCCTCTGGCGCTGAACCCCGCTCTTCCAGCGGCCCTGGTGGCGGTGGCACGCTGGGTAATAGAGGTTAGGGCCAGCTTTGTATTATCAGCTGGCCCTAAGCCCGAAATTTATGGCGGTCACGCCAATATTAGACATGACCGCCATGAATTTCTATTAAATAGTTTTAAAAAAAACACAACACAGAGAAATTTTTTTATTAGAAATAAAAAAAAAAGCCATTAGGGACTCCATCTTTAATTAAAAAAATCCTCTTCCGTCCGACGCAGTCCAAAACGCGATGTCCTCTCTGCTACATCCCCTGTGTATAGATCTAGATGTATATGCACAGGGAATGAGCAGACTGAGAACAATCTCAGCTCTGCTACATCATCTCTGTGCACAGACATTCATGTCTGTACACAGGGAATGAGCAGACTGAGAACAATCTCAGCACTGCTACATCAGGCAGCAGGCAGGCTCTAGGACCCTCGCAGCCAGCACACAGAGAAGACAGGATCTTATCTGTGCGAGTTTCCCAGCGATTACAGTTGCAAAGTAAACGAGTCCAATGCAAATAAATGACAAAACTAGGATTGCTTCAGGCTGAAGCTTCCGAGACACATCTGCGAGTTGTAAATCTCACACTACTCGCTATTACTCGCTTCCCCATTCATTAACATTGGACTCGCTAGACTCGCAACGAGTAGCGAGTCCTGTGCTCGGACTCGCTAGAGTCAAGCGATTCCGAGTAATTTAGGATTCGCCCATCACTAGTAAGAGTACAAGTTAGTGTTATAAATGTTTGAAGTTTACCCGTTTAATTGCAAATAAAATAAAAATGTAAATATGTTATCAATGGTATTGAACTAAGGGTGGAGGAACTGGATTAGCCCCCATGCACATCAAGTTAGGAAAAGAAAGTGCCTGGGGGTGGTATAAGTAAAGCCAGGCCTCCTAAGCAGAGACCCCCGAACTGTTCATTTTTATGTGTGAAAATGCTATTTTATTCCAGGTTTGGTTTACCACCTGCGGACAGGTGTTTCACCAAGGGGTGTGTGGCGCCCCTGTGACTAGGCGCCACAGGGTAGCATTTCACCTTAATAATAATGTGTTAACCCTGTAAAGTCATCAGTTCATGGTTCACCCTATGGAGTCTAGTTTTACACCCACCTAGGACCACACCACTTAGAATAAGGGGCCGGTAATTTAGTAGGTCCCAAAGGGGTGGGGGTGAAGCCTAGGATAGAGTAGTGGGAGGGAAAGTGACAGTTAGTTAGTTAGTTAGTTAGTGCTGGGAAGGCAGTCAGTGAGGACTGGCCTGACAGCAATTCGGCTGTGAGGAACCCCAACCTTCACGGGGGGAACCAGGACAGAGAGCAACGTGCGAAGACTGGTTGGAGCCGACTGGTCGCGTTGGGGTAGCATCGGCAGTGCAGGTAGCCGAAGTAGTCAGACGTTCATCTCTGGCTGCAGACCGATGAGCTGCGGGCCCAATATAATCGGGTTGCCGTACGCACCACAAGGTACCTCACCCCTCAGGACCACAATATATCCAAGATCACAGGGGTAACGGCCTGAATACCGACGTTGGGGGAGTGACTGGTCTCCTCTTAAATCCGGGAAAGGATAACCGTGCCCCACCATGGGAGATCAGGGGACTGGCGGGAGAGCTCTGTGAGGGTGGAGAGTAAGAAGGACAAGTTTAACCCAGAAAGCCATAGAAGGAAAGACATCTAGAGACTCCATAACAGGGAACCTGGAACTGGTGACCGAGCCCTGGTAAACCTGACTATACCGTAAACCGTATACCATCACCATCTCATTAAAGTGGAGTATAGTTGAATTGGACTCTGTCTTCCTTACTGTGGTGCCCAGAAGGCACAGCATCAGTAGCGGCTCAGCAGAGGGGTAAGAACTGCAGCACCAACACCTATTACTACTCCTCTCATCCTCCTCCTCATCCACACTAATTCATCACCGCTGCCTTGAGGTAATAGCTCCACCTGTAGGGAGCTGTTCCACACTCTGCTGCACCCACCATCACCTCAGCGGCCGACTTGCAGCGGCGGTACCATATTACCGGGAACTACAGGTGGCGTCACGATCCCCTGTAAATATTCCCTTCACTTCCATCATCAACATCTACCCAAATGATCACCAGGGCACTGAACCGGGATCACGCCAACCCGTGACTTCCTATTCAGCATCCTCAGTGTCCGAGTAACCCATACACCCAGGTCTTTTTCAGTGGTAGTTTTACCCAGTGTTTTACAAATAAGCATATAATTATACATTTTATTTCCTCGGCCCAAGTGCTTGGCCTTACATTTATCCTCATTAACACTCATTTGCCATTTATCAGCCCAAGCTTCTAGTTTACATACCTCATCACATTCCCTCTCCTGACTGTGGCCTCATACTGTCTCTGCATGCTGCCCCCACTCCATACTGCCACACACTGCTCTGTTTCTATTCTGTGCCCCTTTACATTTTTCTCATCCCCTACTATTTCCTCACTACTTCACCCCCCTGGCTCCACTTACTGTGTCAGCAGCCATCCCCCTTTGACTTCACATACTGTGCTCACATCCATCCCCCTCTCACTCCACATACTGTGCAGCAGCTGATCCACCTTACTCCACATACTGAGCAGCAGCCACCCTCCCCACTTAACATAGTGTGCCACAGCCATCCCCCCTCACTCCTCATACTATATCTGCACCCATCCCCCTCACTCCACATATTGTTCCGCAGACATCCCCCCTCATTATTTATGCTGGATCCTCAAACTTACCCCATTGCTTCTCCTCCTCTCCTCCCCATAATGTGTCCAGACCCATCAACCGGTTGCTCTGTATTCTGTCCTCAAATCCCCCCTGCTTGCGCTCCATGCTGGGTCCACATACATGTCTCCACCTTCTCTCCCCATTTACTGCTCATACAGCCCCCCTCTCCCCTCCCTCTTTGCTCCTCCTCCCTACCTCTCTCCCATTTGCTCGTCATACATCCCCAATCCCCCTATTTGCTCTTCATACAGCCCCCATCCCCCTGTTTGCTCCTCATACAGTTCCCATACTCTCCCCCCTTTTACTCCTCATACAGTCCCCATACTCCCCTCCCCCTTCCAGTTTGCTCCTCTTACTCCCCCACCCTCTCCCCTTCCCCTAATTATTTTGCGCTTTGGTGTTCTCAGCTCCTGTAGCTGGACCACTTTTTACCAGACTTCTGTAGCCTCTGTAGGGCCACCGAATGACGTCAGCAGCATGATCAGTGACCTAATCACTCTGCTGATATTGCTCTGACCCAAAAGTGCTGGAAATCAGGGGTTCCATTGTACAGAGCGTCTGTTAGATGTCTATGTGGCGCCCCTCTGGCGGGATGCCACAAGGAGGTTCTGCACCACAAACAGAAGGTGTGGTGTCTCCGTAGTTGGCTCCCACTGCAGGGTGCGAAATATGCGACTAGTGGAGAGACATCTTGGATGCTGTAGCAGGAGATCTAACGGCACCCCCCTGCCTGCTGCACCTGGGGCAGATGCCCCACCAGCCCCCCTAGATATCCCACTGAAAAAGGATTTCCAAATAAAAGAATCGTAGTTACTTGCTTATCTTCCCCACAGAGGAGGATCCTGGAGTTTGATATCTCATAGGTTTTTATAGACGTGAAGTGATATGTCATTGATGACTTTGCATACGCAGTGTTGGACACAAATATAAAATATGTCATCGTATTTACTCTTAAGATTTGTCATAAATGTATAGTAGAAACAGCTTTCAAATGTAAGGAGTCTCAAGAGTTACATTGATTTTTGTATCATGCTGACTGAACAAGAACACTCTCTTTACAACAGAGAATCATGTAGTCCCTTCTCATTGAGCTCCGATGATGTCTGAAAAAACTGACATTTTATACATGTTAGTGCTGTTATGGGAGAAATATTATTCTTGCAAGACTGACAGGTGTAGTGTAGTAGAACTAACATTCCTTCTCCGCTATTCCACAATGGTTACTGTTCCTCAAGAGAGCAGATAAGAGCAGGTGCAACCATGCAAATCAACACAGGGCACAAATCAGATGCTGAGCACAATATTTGATGGAGTACTTCTATCTAGTGCACAAATAAGATGCTGAAATTGAGGAAAGTAGGCTTTTGGGTGATATGATTATGTGACGGTCTTCTAAAGTCAAGCTTAATAACATTTATTTCTTATCACATGTACAGTTGGATTTATGTTTATTCTATGATATAACGTCTCGGTATTGTGCATATTAAAGGTGTTGTACAAGAATAGGGTTTTTTGTAATACTTTACATCCTAATCAGTGAAGAAACTTAAAGCTCATGGTCCCCAATGCACAAGCTCTAATTTTTGCAAATTTTTATTAGTATTAGACTTTTTCTATAGACCAAAGGAACTTTTTTGAGCTCCATGGATGGGTCCGATTGCAACCCCTGCACCTATTGTATTTACACCCCTGATCCTAATAGTAAAGATTTTTGTAATATATCTTACATCCTCGCAGATCCACTGTCTTTGCTATTGTTATGCCCGAAGGGCGTGGAGATGTTAAGTGGATTTACAGGACCACTGGTGGAGCAATGGCAGCTGAATACCCGATAAGGCAAGAGACTCGAGAGTGACTTCAGTAAAGCCAAAGATATTTATTAAAGGAAGGTTAACAAATGGAAATGTGTCTAAAGGGAGCACCCTCTGGATTGCGACACCAAACACTTGTAGTGCTTGTAGTGGAGCACCGTCCTCTACAGGGGTACAACTGTTACAGCACCAGGAGGTCTAAATGCCGTGAATTCCAGGCCAGAGGGGTCACCCATACAGACCAAACAGAAGCAAGAAGGAGACTGTGGAACACTGGCTCTGTTGGTAGGATGAATCTTGGGAGCTCCGTACAATCCTGGAAATGCTGATTTAGCCGGTATAGGAATCTGGATGGTTCCATACACTTCAGGAGAGGTTTGACCAGCCCAGGAGGAATTTAGAGTATCCAAAGAGATCCTGCATAAAAAATTGCCAGAAGAGGATTCTGTGGAGATAGAGGTGTTAGTATAATGCTGAATGCAAGGCAACAGTCTTCCTAGTGCAGAGTATTGCAGGAATGCAACCTGGACAGAGGCAACATTCCTAGTGAGTGAACTTGCTGCCCAGGCACCTCCCTTTGGGGAAGGATGCCTTTTATACACAGAGCAGCTCAGCAATCAAGCTGAGAGCCCTAAACAGATGTAATGTTCCTTCAAGTGTGTGCAAGAAGAGGGGCATGCATCCTAAAGATACTGTTACACACAGCGATATCTGTGCAGACATTGCTTGCAACTCACTGGTTGCAGTGAAATCATGGACATATTGTTACATTTGTACACGGAACAAAATGAACAATGTGTCAATGATTTCACTGCAACCAGTGAATTACAAGCAATGTCTCACAGATATCTCTGTATGCAACGGTACCTTTAGAACATTCCCAGTAGACCTGCCAAGACGATGCTGGTTTCTGGAAAAGAAGGAAGCAGATGGCCATATGGAACCATGGGCAGGGTGAGCAGAACTAGCAGAGCTGCCTGGTGATCGCCGATTTCCCTGCTTAGCAGAGACCAGCCGTACAAGAGGCGCATAGAGCCATGAGATGAGCATCAATCTCCCTGTCCATGAGAGACTGGCCCCGAGTCTGAGGGCATGACACTTATAGACAATATAATGCTTGGTCATATCTTGTGATTTGTCCTTTTCTAGCATTCAAAGAGACTATTATCTATCCTGTGAGAGGTGAGAACATCTTCTTATCAGAAAACCCCTTTAATATCAGATCTAAATTCATTATATAAGTACGATACCATAGTTACAACTCACTACAAATATACAGTACCAGACCCAAGCTCATTAATTCCATAACTCACATCTTAAAGTTACTCATTTACAAAATAATGGCAGCACCCATCATTGCTCTTCATGTAAATGGGTGATGAGTTGGAAGTTGGAAGACCATTACACATCAGATAGTACATCTGAATGAAATGTAGAGGGAGATTGGATGATTGGTCTCCTCTAGGCTTCTTGCCTGGAATCCAAAGAGAAGGATGAAATTCTTAGTCCAAGCCTGCAAGGCCTTGTAAAAGGAAAAAACATTGCTCAGCTGAGCAGCATGACAAGGTCCTTGATTCAGGCCAGAAAGGCTGTTAAAATGGCACAGAACCTTGCCCAGGTGGTAGTACAAGGCCAGGGAGGAATTAAGTGAAATGAAGGATTCTTTAGAGGTATGAGGTTCATTGGAAGGACAGCAGGCAATTACCGGTTGTAAGCTATTGTTGAATCAGAAGGTGTTGGACACATTATATTTCCTGCACTGTACAGAATCACAACCAATAATTACCAGTGGTGCCATCACAGCCAACAAAGTACTTCGGTTCTGGAGAATCCCAACAAGACAACAACATCACATGATCAGTAAGGTGAAGAGTGTGTTTGGTCAAACGAAGAGTCTCAAGAAGAATGCCACATAGCAAACCAAAACACAAGAATCAAAGAAGATGGAATTTGTTAATAAACTTGATGATTTGTTTGATGTCACTCATGCTGATGTCATGAAAATGATAAAATTCAGGAAGACCGTGACTTCTTGCTTGCTGAAAGAGAAATAGGTCATCGTGGAAGCATGCAGCCATTAGATAGACAGCTGGCCAAGGTTGAGGAAATAAGCTTTATTAGAGAATTGCAGGCAGAGAAACAAAGAAAAACCGAAACTGAGTAGGTTCAAAACGCAAAACCATTGACTGAAATTTTCAGTAGTATGAAAACCAAAGAACAGCAGTGGACGATTGCCCATAGTCTCTCATTAACACCACCTCAATATCCAAACAAGTGTTGCATGCAAGAATAAATTTTTATTCATTACAGAGGAACAAATAAAGTTAGTGTCAACAATCAAATATACATAATTGTCGACATGGAAAGGGTTTGGAGGGAGGAGATTGACAGAGAGAGGGGAGAAGAGGGAGAGAAGTAAGATAGGTCCCTGGGAATCAATTCCTGAAAGTGCTAGTGCTTAAGATAAAATTCTTAGCTTAGAGCTGGTATTTAGTTTTAAGGAATCCAGTCCTGTGCCCCAGTCTCATAACCTAAGGTGAGGTAGAAAATTAGTCCAAGCACACTCAGAGTAACAGCTTACCCATGGGCCTGTAATTCAGAGTCCTCACACCCTCAAACTCACAAGTAGCCCCGAGAAGTGTTTCGCATCGGCTGCTTCAGGGGGTTACAAACTGAACTTTTCAGTAGTAGTACTTCCGACAACAATAGTGATGAGGGCAAAGGGCATTTTAGTCTTCAATAATCGTGTTTTATAAATTATAGTCAGTATCTACAGGTACAAATATAAAGTTGTTTGAAAGATTTTCGGCTGCTTGGAATCAACTGGTTAAAACCAAGTATTCAGCTAGAATAGAAGATGACAGTTTAATCTTAGCTAGGTCCACTTTAAGAGTGTCTAGTTGAATTTTGGATCAACCAGCTTGCACAATGCCATTCAAGAGATGATTACAGGAAATTGTTAACACTGACACGCCTGTTCTTTGATTCGCTGACAAACATACAAATCAACACTAGAGGTGACTACCATGGCCAAACTAACATACGCTCTGAAAATATTCATGTTTGGTGCCTACACTGGCAATCAAAATTAGAGAACAATGTATAATCACTTGATTCTTTCAGGCAGAATGTAATCTACATTGATCAGCATTTGAAGGTTTTTGTGTAAGGGGTATACCATACCACTAGAACAGGGTTTTCCAAAATAACCAAAGTTCATCAACTTAGAACCTTTATTTTACAGGAAACGTGATGATCATAATTAGAGAACAGCAATGACCGTAGACTGAGGAAGATTAAAACTAAATGTTGTGAAGGTTACAACAGTCACCAATCAGTAGCAAGTGTGCAGGCCTTTGCTTTGTACAGGCCTTTGCTTTGAATAACTTCAGCACATTACTAGTCTCTCACACTGCTCTGGTGGGATTTTGGTCCACTCTTCTTCGAGACTCTTCCACAGTTCTTTGACTGTTGTGGGTTTCTTGGCCATAACTTTGTCACCAAGGTTTTTGTATTGGTTTTCTATTGGGTTTAGATCAGGACTCTCGGCGTCCATTTCATTGTTTCAGTGTTTTCTGTTTCAAGGAACTACTTTATCTGGCTTGCTGGGGCATTGTCCTGCATGAAAATTGATAGCTGATTGAGTGCTGAATGCAAGTAAGGAACCTTGTGTTGTTGAAGAAGGTTCTGATATATACTTGCATTCCCTCTGTCATATAGCTGTAAGTAGAGGTCCAACCCATGCAGCAGAAAACATTCCCCAAACCATGACACTTTCTCCACCTTTCACTGACTTCTTTACACACTCTGGCTTCAGTTTTTATCCAGTCTGTTGGGAAACATAATGTTTCCCATCAGATCCAAATAAATTAAACCTGCTTTCATCACTAAAATGAACTGTGGACTACTTTTCCTCTGTCCACACAACATGCTCCACAGCAAAGGTGAGTCTACCCTTTTGATTATTTCTGCTAATGAGATGTTTGGTCACTGTAGAGTGCGCTTTCAGACCAAATGCTCTTAAGGTAGTGTCACACGTAGCGATGTCGCCCGCGACATCCAAAGTGACGTAACACATGTCGCGGCTATTGAAGTTTTCTGGTCGCAGTTGTTTTGAACATTCATAATGTCCCTGCAGATCCAAATAATTAAACCTGTGCGTTCCATCAGCTAATATGAGCTGTGTACTGACATTTCCTCTGTCCACCACAGCGATGCTCCGCACATGCGACAAGTGTGATGTCAGCCTATTTGGAATTATTTCTGGGCTAAGGATGTTGTCATCGTGAGTGTGGCTTTGAAAAATGCTCTTACACGTCATGTTACTGAATGACGAGACAGATCCTTGCCCTGTTCAGTGTTGAACTATTGAGATATTCCAGCTGCAGTGTTGAAACAATTATCCATGTGGATTCTCTGCATTATTCTGTCCTCTATTGCATTTGTCTTTCGAGGGTGACCAGCCTTCTTGGGGACTTGAAAGAGTTTCTGATGTTGTAAAATTTAATATTCTACAAATCACAGACTTGGAACAACCAACTTGCTATGGTTGATAGGGTCACCCTTTTGGCCTTCATCTGGACAACCTGCTGATGGGAGTGTTTCAGTAACTTTGGAAAGGCACACCATTTTTGCCAAGCAAGTGTAAACTGGAAAGTTAGGCTGCTAGTTAAATAGGGTTTGTTAGACAATTAAGGATATTAGCACCAGGTGCCAGATTAGCACCACTAACTTGCAGGTATCTGAAAGTGTTCTCTATTTTGATCAGTGTTATTTTTCATTTATCCAATTTACATTTTATCCTGTGCTTTAGAATATATTACATTTATGAAATAAGCTTAAAATACCACTATTTTACTCATGTTAGAGTATTTTTCTATAGGACAACACAATGACCTTAACATTAAGGAAATGTTTGTGTAGTTCTCTAATTTTGATTGCCAGTATATGTCAGACCCAGCAACATGGCTGCAAAATGACTTTACATTAGTGCATGGAGTCATAGCATTCAGGGATCAACCTGTTCTTGAGGCAGCAATTAAAACTTTCAACAGACACTTCTGGAACCTCTGTGGATAATGGTGGGTATGGCTTTTTTTGACAGTGAGGTTTCAATGCAGAAAAGGTTGAGATTAGGGATGGGCGAGTCTACTCGCTAGGACTCGTTACTCTGCGAGTAGTAAGGGACTCGCAGGACTCGGTACTCTGCGAGTTTCCCAGCGATTATTCGCACAGTAACGAGTCCAATGCAAAATCAAGGCAATCCTAGTTTTGTCAGAGACTCTGACAAAACTAGGATTGCCATTGACTTGCATTGGACTCGTTACTGTGCAAGTAATCGCAGGGAAACTCGCACAGTAACGAGTCCGGCTGTCTGCTCTGTGTGTCTGGGCTGCCGCAGCTCCAGGGTCCTAGAGCCCGCCTGCTGCCTGATGTAGCAGAGCTGAGATTGTTCTCAGTCTGCTCATTCCCTGTGCATAGACATCTATATCTATGCACAGTGATGTAGACAGAGAGGACATAGCGTTTTGGACTACGTCGGACGGAAGAGGATTTTTTTAATTAAAGATGGAGTCCCTAATGGCTTTTTGTTTTATATTTCTAAGTGGCCGGGTCAAACCTGGCCTGACATTAAGAATCTCGGGCTTAATACCAGCTTGTATAACAAAGCTGGTATTAACCCCTTTATTACCCAGCGTGCCACCGCCACCAGGGCCGCTGGAAGAGCGGGATTCAGTGCCAGAGGATGCGTCATGCCACTTTGCAGTCAGCAGGGGGTGCCCAGAAAGCTTGGGCCTCCCTGCGCTGCGGATTCCAGCCCCCAGCTGCTTAGCTGTACCTGGCTAGACATAGAAATTGCGCGGAGCCCCACGCATTTTTTTTAAATTATTTCATGAAATTCATGAAATAATAAAAAAAAAGGGCTCCCCTATATTCTTGTGTCCGGCCAGGTACAAATAGGCACCTGGGAGTTGGGGGCAGCCCGTCGCTGCCTACTGGATCCGGCTGGTTCCAGAAATACGGCGAAGCCCACGTCAAATTTTTTTCTAAACAAATCCATAAAACAATGTAAATAAAAGGGACTGCATCTTTATTAACCCCTGGACCATGGGCGAGGGGTTAATAAAGATGCAGTCCCTTTTTTAGGATTGTTTTATTGATTTTTCAGAAAAAAAATGACTGGGCTTTGCCGTATTTCTGGAACCAGCCGGATCCAGCAGGCAGTGACGGGCTGCCCCCAACCCCCAGGTGCCTATTTGTACCTGGCCGGACACAAGAATATAGGGGAGCCCATTTTTTTTTTATTATTTCATGAATTTCATGAAATAATAAAAAAAAATGCGTGGGACTCGCGCAATTTCTATGTCTAGCCAGGTACAGCTAAGCAGCTGGGGGCTGCCCAGCTTTGCAGAGTCGTCCAATTTCTCACCCCCGCTGCTTGCAGCCCGAGCCTGCTCTGAAAATGGAGTTTTGAAGTACCATCTCACTGGCGCTAACCCCCTCTAACAGCGGCCTGTGGCGGGCCTGCTTATATGCCTAAACCAGCTTGTTTCTAATTATTGCTTTTTAATGTCAGCCACGACCCAGGCCACATGAACCTCAAGCGTAACAAAAACCAACGATGAAAAAATTTTTTATAATAAGCAAAAATTAGGGCACATTACCACACATCCTCCCAAAGACAGTCTTGTACCATCTTCCTTCTGTCTCTTTCTTTGTGCAGGCCAGTAACAGAGATTTATTGGGACGGGATAAAAGAACTATTGTGGAAGAAAGCTTTCCTAGCACATTCGATCTGTAAAGAATGACGCTAATTCTCGCTCCGAGTTTACTTGGATGTGTACCACAGAGTTACGAGTTCCCTCTCGATCGAGAGTCACGATTGAGATTTAGACTCCTCATAGTGGATGTCATGGCTCTGAAGGCAATAAGTTGCTCAAACTCCATACAACTTGTTTTAGACAGATCGTCATTCAGGTAATCAAAACCTCTTTGTCACATGGAAAAAGATTCTTCACAGGTCCTTGCTCTGTAAAATGAAATTACATCAAGCATTACAAAATTCAATTGAGTATAGATGATGGACTACTATTAAAATTGCATATGATAAGAATTAAGGGACTCAAACAGAAACAATAATTAGATCTATTCAGAAATTGTCCTCAATTACGTTAAATAGATGGAAAGAAAAACCACCAAGGGGTAGACCACCAAAATACCCGAAAAAACCTGATGACCCCAAACCTGAACAACCCAAACCAAGAGTACCTGGGGATTTACCAGGACCCTCAGACCTCCCTCCCCCCAGGTCCCCCTCTATTCAATCTCAAACGTCGGGGGACGAGAGTTCAGCTGCTGAGTCGGCGGGACCCAGCGATTGGGAACCAGGCTCCGGGATACATACTAGGAGCGGAAAACCACGTGGCCAGATGGGAGGTCGTTCTCCACCACCAAATGCTAAACGCAATAGACACCATCTACAGTAATTAATCTTTCCACGCACGTTCTAACTGACTCACAGCTGTCTCTACTCTCCAGAGGTCTAACGTTTTGTCCCACCAATTCTTACAATTATTTTTCAGCATTAAAAGACCTTCATCTCTTCTTGAGGAAGATAGTTCTGAAGCGGTTGCATTTTAAAAGATCAGACATATCCCTTGATTTAACTGTTGAGAAAGAAACACTGGAAGCCTTGGAGGAACTCATGCAAGAACAAACACTTGACCCCACAGGTGCGTTCCCAAAACAACTATTACCACGGTCCACGAAGTTCCCCTCTCTCTCCCTATGCCCCGCCGTTGCAGTTTTTCTGAGGGTAGTGGCTGACGACCTCAGGAAAATTTCAGGCAGGAGGAGTTTTGATAATTTGACTAGGAAAGAAAGGGAGGCCCTGGAAGAATTAAATAAACTAGAAGGGGTGGTTTTTAAACCAGCAGATAAAGGGGGGAACATAGTGGTCTGGCCGGTTCCATTGTATGAGAGGGAAGCCCTGCGACAACTTAGAGACAAACCAACCTACCAAAAACTGGACAGTAATCCTTCAGTATCCTTTTCGGGAGAGCTGAAAACGATTCTAATTAGAGCCCGGGATAAAGGTATCATATCTAAGAGGGAGTTGGAAGGGTTATTAGTACTTTGCCCGAAGGTACCCACCTTTTACTCGCTACCCAAGGTCCACAAAAATGCCCTCAATCCTCCGGGCGCCCCCTAGTGTCTGGCATTGACGGTCTGTGCGAACCCATTTGCAAATTGATTGACCATTATCTCAAGCCACTGGTGGCGTTACTTCCGTCATATGCCAGAGACACTACGGGCGTCCTGAATCGGATTGACGGCATTTTTGTGGACCAAGGGACCCTGTTGGCAACAATTGACGTCGAATCGCTGTACACCTGCATCAGCCATGAGGACGGTCTGAGAGCGGTGCACTTCTTCATGGAGGCTGGTGGTCGGGGTGGCGCCATGGGAGATCTCATTCTGGAGCTGCTCCGCTTTGCCTTGACACACAACTTTTTTATTTTTAAGGACGTCGTCTACCTTCAGAAGAAGGGTACCGCGATGGGTGCGGCCTGTGCTCCCTCATACGCCAACCTATTCCTTGGTTATTGGGAGCATAACATCTTTGGCGATGAGGGCGTATCGGGCTGCGCCCAAGCGCAAGCTTGGATTAGATACATAGACGATGTCCTTATTGTGTGGCAAGGCTCGGCGGAACAGTTCACCTCCTTTGTGGGTCGGTTAAACGAGAATGACATGAATATCAGACTGACCCACAGGTGAGTAAGGATAAAATCAACTTCCTAGATATTGAGATCTCTATAGATGAGGCGGTGGTGTACGGACAGATGTCTTCCGCAAGGAGACATCTGTAAATGCGTTGCTTCATGCAGCTTCCGGACATCACCCCTCCACCATACGCGCCATCCCGACCGGCCAGTTCCTCCGCATGAGGCGCATCTGCTCAACGGACTCTGGTTTCGAGCGGCAGGCTAGTGATCTTAAACAGCGTTCGGCGTCAGGGGATACAGCAATCGTGGTATAAGGGCTGGGTACCGGAGGGCAAAGAATACACCCAGAGATGCATTGTTAAGATATAATCCAAAAGGAGAGGTAGGGGATCCACCCGTAAGGTTCATTGGAACCTATAATCAGGAATGGAGCTCGATGCAGGCGATTTTCCAACGCCATTGGGCCATCCTGAGGAGTGATAACATTCTCTCTCAATGCATCTCTGAACGCCCATTAATGACAGCTAGGAGGTCTAAAAATCTGAAGGATTGGCTAGTTCATAGCCACTATATACCACCTAAAATTAACACCTTTGGGAGCTCAGCCAGCTGTCGGTTCTTTCCCCTGTGGCCATTGTGTTGCATGCCCCAATGTTCAGAGGAGTCGTACTTTCGAGTCCTCAGACGGGAAGAGGCAGTAAAACCATCAGACAGCGTGTGTCTTGTGGCTCCACACACGTCATTTATTACGCGACGTGCGGGTGCCAGAAGATATACGTTGGTTTGACTTCCCGGGAATTTCGTAAAAGAATACGGGAACATCTAAGTGACATAGAAGGGGCCCGGAATTCGGAGGATGGCAGCAAATTGCGGACCTTGCCACGACATTTCTGGCAGGTCCATAATTGCGACTCGTCCAGTCTGAAATTTAGGGGAATAGACATGGTGAGGGCAGGAAATAGAGGGGTAATCTTAAAAAAAGCCTCGCTCAGATGGAGGCAAAATGGATAGTGACCTTGGATACCCTCAGTCCCAAAGGGATTAATGAGTCCTTGTCTTTCAGGCCATATCTGTGAGGCTGGCTACCATTTTGCATTCTTGACTGCATCTGTGTTCTATTATGCATGTACTCTTTCCATCTTTTGGAAAGATTTTAATTGATTCTTAATTTTTATTCTTTCAGCTCCTTGTTTTTCTTGATTGATGGACGTTGAGTATTCTTCATCCTACATTGGTGTTAATCTTGACATAAAGGGAATATATTGGACTTTGGATTACCTTCAAGTCATGGGATTTGGATTTAGGTCCTTTTTTCAGGGGCCTCCTTGACTTGTGTGACTCATTGATTTGATGTTATAACTAATTTTTTTGGTCAATTCTCCTATCTTCCCTTGAGAAGGTTTATGTATTTGGATGATTGGGGATGCATTCATACTTGTCATTATAGATTAACAGGGTTGCAATCGGTTTTTAAATCTATTTTTCTCTTTTTCATTGATGAGGTGTTGTCCTGTGTCTCTGGTTAGCCCCCTCACATAAAATCGCTAGTCGCCACTGGGATCCGATTCCCCTGTTCACCTCGCTCTCTCTACCACAGCGCGCGGGTGGCGTTTTCCAGGACGGCCGAGCCTGGCGCGCATGCGCGGGTGCCATGGTGACGCGTCCCATGGTGCCGCGCGCACGTCACGGCCGGCCGTCGCCATTACTGGAGCGTCACTTCCGGCGCGCTGCGACTTGAGATGACGTGCTTACACAGGTGATGCACGAGTTTAGCTCGTTATGGCCACATATAAGAGGGACAATGAATGGGGGCAGACACAGGACGCACAATACTCCCCCTTGAGGAAGCTGCAGCTACCAGGCACATGCAGCGAAACGCCGCGTCGGGGTTCTAGCCCAGCAGAATTTGTGGAGGGCACTATTTCTATACTTTGATCTAATATGGGTATGCATTCAGTGTGAGCCACATATGTACTTGAACATAGAAAAAAACGCTAGAATATGATCGCTCCAAAGGATTTATTTATTGTCCCTACACTTCTTTGCACAGGCACTTTATATGGATGCAATCATTTTCAATGTAATAACGCTTTTGTCATATGCATTGTAATGATTCTTGCTTTTTACCTCTGTACTTGATGGATCTCACATCACTATGAGAACCTGTTTACCCTATTTTTGATGTGTTTTGATACACTTGTGCCCTTGTACTAGCCTGTTGGATTTGTTGTATATGTACTGCTTTTGCCACCTTACTACCTATTTTAATTTGACATCTTTCAATAAAATTTGAAGTTTCGCATAGTACTCTTTGTTCTTCTGTTTTGAAAATGTGGTTTGAGTACCTTTATGCTCACGGCACTCCCCCCACGTAAACTGTTATGTGGAGGGCCTTGCCTTATATGCCTAAGCCCTCTCGGGCGCTGTTTCTAATGATTTAGCTATTGTAGCAGATAGAGCCTGAAGCTTCCGAGACACATCTGCGATTTGTAAATCGCACATTACTCGCTATTACTCGCTTCCCCATTCATTAACATTGGACTCGCTAGACTTGCAACGAGTAGCGAGTCCCGGGCTCGGACTCGCTAGAGTCAAGCGATTCCGAGTAATTTAGGACTCGCCCATCACTAGTTGAGATGGTAATGGCTCTGCAGAAGGAAGGCAATAATGTCTGCTTAACTCGCATGCAACTTGTATCTTATGTCACACAAGAAGCTTCGTCACTTCATGTCGTCCAACTCAAAAAAACTGTTTGTTGCACTGGAAATAAAGATTTTCTTCATCAGGATCCTTGTCTCTGTCACACTAATGGAAATTACATCAATGCATTATCAAAATTCGCCAGATTGAATATCATGAATGATGTCACTGAACTATTCATTGCATTCATGAGTACATTCAATTAATCATGGAGCACTCAAGACCAGAAACAGTTTATGCTCTAGTGTGCGGAGAAACATTGTCCTCAAGTTACGTTAAAATAAGTGAATCCATGAAATAACTGTAAAATTGTACATTTACTTTGCTGCAAGACATTTACCTTCTTGAAGAAGAGTGCTGTGGTACACGTTTACTATTAAAAACTCCAGGCTTTATTCCAACAGATTAAAAGTATGGTTCCAACAAGCAAAGTATAGCAGGACAAGAAAGGGAGCTCAGATGCATAGAGCACCAGGAGCTAATAGACAAAAGTCTGTTTCGCGCATGCTTCTGCTTCTACACTCCCTGACAGAAGTTATGTCGCTTATCCATGTTATGTAATAAAAGCTTATAACCTGACGTTAAATTCATCCATTGGTTGTATAAATTACTCTTTTGAATGCTGAAACCCTCCCAAATGTGGTTTAGGTTAAGAAAATAAATTGGCATCAATGCTGAAATATTGATCATTTAATGAACACAGAATGGTCAGATTTTGGCAAGACAAAAGTTTTGTCGCTCACAGAAAGTAATTGATTTCAAACAAATAATTAACTTAAAATACAAATTTATGTTGCATAACATTGGTAATGACGTTGTGTGCTATTAGAACCATATATAGTATTGTTTGTGACTTCCATGAGCTTGAAGGACTGCATCCATGTGGTTCAACAATGATTCATACAATTTATTAATGAAGTCATCAGGGATAGCAAAGAATGCAGTCTTACATGCCTCCCAGAGTTCATCTAGATTCTTTGGATTTGTCTTCAAAGCTTCCTCTTTCATCCTACCCCAAACATGTCAATGATGTTCATGTCTGGTGACTGGGCTGGCCAGTCCATTGAGCACCTTGATCTTTTTTGCCTGGAGGAACTTTGTTGTAGAGATGAGTGTATGAGATGGAGCACCATCCAGCTGCAGAATTTGACCCCTTTTATGATTTGAAATGTAAACCAAATGTAACTGTTTTGTGGGTGTATTTTGGATCCATACGGGCTACAGTAGGTCTCCTGCAGTATTTTCAGCGGCTGTGGTGTAATTCTACTGAAGATTCATCAAGAAATCCACCTTCTGCCACTTTTCCAGCGTCCATCTGTTTAGCAGGCTTTGTGAATTTGCAAATGCCACACAGTTTTTTATCTGCCTTTTGCTTAGTGCTGGCTTCTGGGCACTGATTTGACCATGGAGGCCATTTCGAGACAGAATCCTACAAACTGTTCAGGTGACCAGGCCTGTTGAAGCTCTGCTGAAGTGGAAGAGGGGTTTACTTTGGATTTTCTAACCAACAAAACGTTCCTACTGAGCAGTTGTCTTGTGGGGTCTGCTGCACCTCGGCTTGTCAAAAACATCTCCAATCTCTTCAAATCTTTTTTTACTTCTTTGTACTTGACGCTGAGACACATTAAAGGGATCCTGTCACCTCTAAATCACCTCCTAAGCTATCAAAACATGTCCCTACAGCATCCCATCACTAATCCCACACTCCCTTTGGTGCAGAAAAGCATCCTGGAAAGTGTAGAAAAACGTTTTATAACTTACTCACTAGTGATGATAATGAGCTGTGGCTATATTCTTTAGTCACCAAGGCTGGCTATCTTTGTCATAATATCACGCCTTAATAGGCGTGATCTTCTATACATATTGAATCAGCGCCTCCCTCTCTCCTCGGGACTGCCTGGCCTGCAATGGGGTTGTAATGACGCGAATCGCATCATTTCCAGCGTCGAGTAACGTCAGTACACGCGCGCCGGTCAGATGGCTTCAAGCCCCGCACTGCACATGCGGCGTGGGTGTACTGACGTTACCGATGCTGGAAATGATGCATTCGCATCATTACAGCCCCATTGCAGCCCAGGCAGTGCCTAGGAGAGCAGGTAGGCGCTGATTACAATATGCATAGAAGATCACACCTATTAATGCGTGATATTATGACGAAGATGGCCAGCCTTGGGGACTAAAGAATTTGCCACAGCTCATTATCATCACTAATGAGTAAGTTATAAAACTTTTTCTACACTTTCACAGGATGCATTTCTGCACCAAAGCGAGTGTGGGATTAGTGATGGGATGCTCAGGGACATGTTTTGGTAGCTTAGGAGGTGATTTGGGGGTGACAGGATCCCTTTAAAGATGCCAACCACCTCTGCAGTGGATCTGGTCTTCAGCCTCTTGATTATCAAGCTTTGGTGGCAGAGTGGATTTTTGGCATGTTGTCAGAGCTCAAGTTGCAGTTGAAGTGAAGGTCTGGGGTGCTGGGTTTCTTTTTATACATACCCACTAATTAACCATCATTTACTGGACACAGGTGAGGATGTAAACTAGGATTAGGTGCATTGACCAGGCGACAAAACCTTTGTCTTGCTAAAATCGGATCATTCTGTGTTCATTAAATGATCAATATTTCAGCATTGATGTCAATTCATTTTCTTAACCTAAACCACATTTCGGAAGGTTTCCGCTTTCAAAAGAGTAATTTATAAAACCAATGGATGAATTTAACGTCAGGATATAAGCTTTTATTTACATAATATGGATAAGCGACATAACTTTTGTCGGGGACTGTATGGCTCTAACTAATCAGATGGAATAAAGCCTGATGTTTTTAATAGTAAATGTGTGCCGCAGCACTCTTCTTCAAGGTCATCTATTCTACCTGGAGATTGGGCTTCCTAAAGCAGTGCCCCATTTTCTCTATGGGATGCTTCAATATCTTGGTTCCTTGGATTGATACTTTTTCTATAGCTGGTTGAAGAGCAGTGTCATGCCAAAGTTGGTGCCCGTGTGTCTTATTATTTACTACAAATAATTGTTAGATTTCCGATGATTGAGCCACCAGTAAACAATATTGTAATACTACGATTTTTTTGCTTATGTTACAGTCACACCAAAGGGAATTATTCCTAGGGTTGAGACCTAAATATTTGCACACCAAATTTTTGACAGTCACTGAAATGTGTACGGCCACATACAATAACATGGGAAGAGTGATCTGTCAAAACGATGGATAGCACTAGGCCAAACTTATGGTTGTGTGTACGAGCCCTAATACATAGTCTCATTAGAATGGCATTGAAAGATCACATCTAACTACCGACATCCACATTAAGGCCCAGTTACACATTGAAAAGATGTCGGCAACGATCTCAGGGGGGCGCGGTCGTTTTTAACATCATTTCAACATCGTTGGTGAGATGTCCCACATCTAGATATCGTGAACAACTCACCAATGATGTTTTGAGCAAAGATCGTTCGCAAACTCCGCGAATGATTCCTGCACATTGCTGTGAATGGGCGAAGTTGTCCACGACATCGTTATCGCGGTGTCACACACAACAATGCAGCAGGTTGCTGGAGTTGAGATCGTCAGGTTTTCCAACATGTTGGTAAACCTGTCAACTCCGACCCAACAATTTATCGTTACAACTTGCTAGAGTCACTTGCAACGAGGTCGCAACGACGTCGCTGGTACACCTCCAAACCCGTGACGTATCAGCAATGTCGTTAACGATGTCGAGCTGTGTAACTGGGCCTATACAGGCAATGCTAGACTTCACCTGAAGTGAAAAAGATGGTTTGGAATTTTTTTTGTGATTATGTTGTTAATTCTGAAGTTCTGTTTAGTCAACTTTACTGTATTTAGCCAACATTATTTTAGATCTCAGCTAATCCCCTTAACAAAGAAGTAGCTACATAGAAAGACAAGTCAAGGACGTTTGTAGCAACGCAAATAATGATACGAGTAATAATAATACAATAATCTTAAGCAAAGCAATGAATCTGCATTTCTGTATTTGAAGAAAACAAAACACTTTGCAATCCAACGTACTGATTTCCTGTCACCAGGAAGGATATTTCATATTATATTGGCACATTTTAATGCTTCGGTAACTATATCAGTTCCAGTAACTGGACTTTAGTATATTGTACCTAAACGGACAAATAATAACGTATTGCTTATTTTACTGCTTTATTCCTGGCAGGGGTATTAGCGTTTTCCTAATTTAATAGGTTGAATGACAATTGCTTCTTTATTATTCATCTATCCAAATTCATTTAGGATTTTTTGTGGGAAGTGGCACTTTATTATTTCACTTTATAACAATAAATAAGTTTATTATTAGAAACAAATAAGAGAAATAAAAGGACAACAATTCAATCCATTTTTATTACATTAAAATTAATAAATAAAATATTTTGGCATTCCATATATCAGCATATTTGTCACAGTTTTCATATTTCTGGAATAAGCTATCAATATCTTAACATAATATCACAGCCATTAAGGCTCCAACACTCACTAAAGTTGTCCCAAATTGTCCATTTTGATCCATTGAATCATTAAAGGGGTCTTTTGATTCTCCCATGATAGATGATGATGTGCAAGATCAGGTAGTTTAAAGATACATTTTAGCTCCTTTTGCCCTCCTGGGAGATTGGTTTTAGCCAGAGGAACCTGGCTGTGGCTTACTCTGCTCTCTAAAGAAGACATATAAAAATGTAATGCACATGGGCAACTTTAGATCCTAACTCACCAATTGGTTAAAAAAATTGTCTAGGGCAAGGGGTGGGCAACTCCAGGCCTCGAGGGCCGCACACAGTCCAGGTTTTGAAGATTCCCTTAGAATTTGACACTTGGTAATTTACAATTATTTAAATTATCAACTGTTAAATTCTAAGAAAATCTTGAAAAGATTGTCTGTGTGGCCCTCGAGGCCTGGAGTTGCCCACCCCTTGCCCTAGACAAGACTGTGTTTGGCCCTCGAGGCCTGGAGTTGCCCACCCCTGATCTAGGGATTCACTATATTGGTTGGACTTCTGTTAATTTCTGTTGGTTTTTCTTAGATTCTTTAAATGACCACAAGTCTGTTTATTTTACCTAATGTTGGGGAGCAAAATCCATCAAAAAGATACCAGAAATTTTAGGAGTAGCCAAACCAATAGATTGGTACTGTGAGGAGATAAGAAGAAGAACAGCGCCTCACAAGCTGGTATAATCTTCAGATATATTTATTCCGTCCCCCAGAAGCTTCTGAGGGACGGAATAAATATATCTGAAGATTATACCAGCTTGTGAGGCGCTGTTCTTCTTCTTAGGGCCCTTTCACATCAGCGGTATTTTCAAATCGCGGCAGATGCGGTGAAAAAAACGCATCTGCCGCGATTACCGCATAACCGTCACACTTGCGGCACATTTGCGGCAAGCCCCATGCAATGTCTATGGGGCTTGCGGTAAGGGTGCGGCAGGTGCGGCAAGTGCGGTTTCGGCACTTGCGGCAGGTGCGGCCGCGAAAAAAACCGCTGCTTGCAGCTTGGCTGATCGTTGATTGTGTGATTTGAGAACATGCTCTCAAACCTGCGATCAGCGATCCAGCGACTTATCGTAGTTGAATCTCGGTGTTACACGCAACAAGGTCCTAACGATGTCGCTTGAACGACTCCAAACCCGTGACATTCAAATGATATCGTTAATGATGTTGTGCCATGTAACGGGACCTTTAGATAAACCTGTTTCAGAATGATAGGAACAAAAAATTATGGAGAAGGCTTAAGGCTCCATTACACTGCACGACATCGTTAACGATATCACTTAAACTTCACGGGTTTGGAGTCGTTCAAGCAACATCGTTAGGTCATCGTTGCGTGTTTCACCAAGATTCAACTACAATAAGTCGGTAGATCGCTGATCGCAGGTTTGAGAGCATGTTCTCAAATCACACGATCAACGATCAGCCAAGCTGGTATATCGTTGTGTGTGACACCGCGATAACGATGTCGTTTACGACTTCGCCCATTCACAGCAATGAGCAGGTATCGTTCGCACAACCCAGCCTGATTACCTGACAACGTCGTTGGTGAGTCGTCCACGATATCTACGTGTGACATCTCACCAATGGTGTCAAAACGATGTCGGAAACAACCGCGCGCCCACAAGATCGTTGCAGACATCATTCCAACATCACGCCGTGTAACGGTACCTTTAGAAAGATTCATGATCCAAAGCACAGCACATCATCTGTAATGCATGCTGGAGACAGTGTGATGGCTGGGCATGAATGATGTCCGATGGCACTGGCTCACTAGTGTTTTTTTATTATATGACTGAAGACAGAAGCAGCCGAATGTCCAAACCTGAGTTGATCGATCCGTGATAGATCAAATTTGAATCCAATGTAGTGAAATTCAGATATCAATCAATCAATCTTACACTTTGTGATGTAATTTACGACTTGTAGGAAAATGAAAAAGCTTTCTTAGCATAATTTTCCACGCTGCTGATGCATTAGCGAGTTCGCTAATGTTTTTTTTGTTGCTGCTCGGCCTTCCCATAATATCCTGCAGCTATGAGATCTAGAGGATTATCATACCTTGCACAATGGTGATCAGTACCTGGACCATCACAGATAAGTGGTTCTTAGTAGATCACAGAGTAATTTTTCATCTCCAAAATGACTGGGTAAGGCCGGCTTCACACCATGGTTTTTGTAATCCAGGACTGTCCAGTGTGAACCGGACAGTCCCAGATCCGATTTTGACCCCATAGTATTCCTATGGGGCTGGATGGGGCCGGATGGCAGTGATTTGCTGCAGGCTGAAGGTGTGGGGGCCTGAGTTGCCTTTTATTCACTGACCTGACCTGGCACCTTGAAAGCATGGTCTGAGATGCATAAGATGAGTATAAGTTTTATATGATCCACTTTATATTTATTTTGATGTCTTATGACACAATAAAAATTAAAAATGTATAGAGTAGGACCCCTCTATCTGAGAATGCCTTGTCGTGGCAGAGTGGCTCAAAAGATTATTTAATCTTTTGCCAAATGTTTATACAAATTATTTTTCAGTATATTTTATTGGCTGTGCTTGCTCCCTTGTTTTTTACATTTGCCATCCAGTTCTATGCTGTCACGGAGGATCCGGCAGAATTAGTTTTTTTTCCCCAGACACAAAATCGCAGCTTGCAGCATTTTTGTGTCCGGGGCAAAAATCTGACAAAATTGGATCCTATCGGATCCGGTGCGATCCGGCGCCCCCTAACATGGGAGTCTATGGGTGCCGGATTGCATTGGATCCGACAGAAAATCGGATCCAGTTGCCGGTCGCTGGGTGCTGAAGTTCAGAGCTCCTGGCAGAAATTTCAGAACTGTGGCTAGCTCCCCGCTAGGCGCGATTTTGAAATGTCAGCACTGGACAGCGGCAGCAGCCACGCAGTGCCGAATCTGGGAGAAAACAGGACCGGAGGGCATATTCGCTCTCCAGTTCTGCTTGTATGAAGCTGTCAGGCTGTGGCCGGTGCATCCAGCAAAACACCGGACACAGCCTGACAGCAAAAAAAGTGGTGTGAAGCCAGCCTTGGTCTCCCCTTCCTGTAAATCAGTGGCCCCTAACCTTTCTGACCTTGAGAGCCACATTCAGCTCTGACAGAGGGTTGTGAGCTACATTCAACTCTTAAAACAGGGTTGCGAGCCATATCTCCACCCACCTTCCCCTACATTCTCACACTAGTAACATTCAGAGCTCACATTACCGGTATAATTACAAGTAACAATATAATTAACTTGTATATTTAAAGGAAGAACTGTTACACCCAGCCTCAAGCACCTCCTCTGACAGGTAGTATCATCCTCTCTCCAGCTTACCATACTTAAATTATCTCTAAAGGACAATATATGTGCATCCAGACCTGCTCTTCTGTGTGAAGCTACTCTCAGAATTCATCATCTAGAGAACTGATCTTCACCTGGTGTTAATGCAAAAAGCTGGCAGACAACCATGAGTCACGCAACATGTGCCTGTGTGGTGCCCTGCTCACATAGGAAACCACAGACTTACCTACAGCACGGATGGCTTTCCACAGCGGGTATACAGAGCAAACAACACCTTCCACCCCAGCACAGTAGGGGGAGCTCAACTTGCTGCCTTTAGGCACGATCCACTATAAATACTGGTGCTGGGGGCGGAGTCAGTCAGAGTGTGCAGACGCTACAAGAGCTGTGAAGACATTCTGGTGATTGGTATTGCGTTAGTCCCGAGCCACTTACCCTGAACAGCCTTCGAGTAGCCCTGCAAGGCCCAAGAGTGGGGTTGGAAGGTGAGGAGAACAGGAAAGAACGAAGTGGGAACTGAGGAGCCAGCGTTAGGTTCTCCCAAACAGCACACCGGGCACCGGAGTTTGAGTCTACTGGAGAGCACCTGGCCCAGTAGAGAATACCTGTACACCGTGGAGACTTCAGTCTCCCGGGCATCTGTGCAGTCACTCACCAGGGAGCCAGGCACCGCAAAAAGAGAGGAGCAGCGATAGTCCCTAGAAGGTGTCCCAGCACAGGTGGAGAGAGAGAAGAGGAGGCCAGCCAAGTTACACATGGGCCAGGGGCTTCACGCACATGGGGAAAGCAACAAGGAGACCTTATACCCACTCGCTGTGGAGACCCAGAAGTGCATCCTGAACAGTGCTCTGGACATTTAACTGCATCAACACCAGTAGAAGGTAAAAGAACAACCAGCGATGTGTGTGTCAGTTCCTTACCCGTGCCCCTGCCATCCACAGAGTCAGTCCCGTTATCCAACAGTCCGGCTAAATTCCTGTCCATCCCTCATCTTCATCACTAAATACCTCAGGGATCCAGCTCCACCTGTGGGGAGCTTCAACACCTAGCTGCTCATCCATCATCCCTGGAGGCCCTATGCAGCGCTGGTGCAGTCACCAGATACCACAGGTGGTGTCACAATAAACTATTAAACATTTATTCCCACATCAACTACCCCTTTTTAGTTGACCACCAGGGCCACGGGTCTGGGCAGGCCACCAGTGACATCCCTACAGAAACAGAGGCCCAGATTCCCGAGTCCCCATACCCTGGGCTAGTCACCTGCAAACCACATTTGGCTTCTGAGCCAAAGGAGAGGACCCCTGCTGTAGAGTATAAGCTTTTATGGTCAGCAGAGTCTCCCTCCTCTTCCCCATGTCTATTTGTCAAGCAATTACAAGTTTCACAGTTTTGAGATCCATACAAATTTTAGGGGAAAATTTGTCGAAGCAGGCAAATTTGTATCTCAATCAACCTGCTCATTCTCTACTTTTGGCCGTACATATCATGTTGGCAGCCACATAAAGAACAATCAACAGTGTCACTATCTTTTTGCTGCACGATGTGGCTCTTCAGTTTTAAACAGTTGTAATCATGTCAGTAAAAAGCATTGCAGTCGCTGGAAATGATTAGTAATGAATTTTGTGCCGCACAAAACTGCTGTTATGTTACAAAATCAATGTGCATCTCAAGATGCTCCAGATAGCCCAAACTGCACAGCCGCTAAACCATGAAACTAAACTCTGCAGAGAATGCAGGCAACAAAAAGCCATTATTTTGTGATTCTCTCTATACAGTGGTGAATTGAATGATCAATAATGTTTGCTTTTCAAAGGATGAGGAGGTCCTTTGAAGTTAACATCACAATCTGATTTCTTGATACAGAGCCAAAGACTGAAATATCTCCCAGGCGAGCTTCTGACAACTGAGCACTAATAACTTTTATATTAGACATAAAGAAGAATGCAGCAGTGGTAAATGTGGAAGCTTAAAAATGAAAATAGGCTGGAGATTTACTAATATTCATACTGGATGTGCTGATGTTACTTGTTTATTATATCATTACGTTTTCTTTACCGTTAACTTTGTGTTTATTTTTTATGCTTTAGCTGTAAACTTGATACAAAAACATTTCTAACCTTCATTGTGTTGCAGTGTTCCCCAACTCCAGTCCACAAGTCATTTCAGGATTTCCTTAAAGGAAATCTGACAGGTCAAGAATCCATATGTAACTGCTATCATTTTCTAATTCCTTACTCTAAACTCTCTCTATTTATGTGTTTCTTTTATTTATATTTCCCTCCTATCTTTAGTAAACTTCAAATAAAGAGATTCATTCCATCTGTCACTCACAGTGAATAATCCACTTAGTTCTCTGCTGTCCCCTCCCCATAGGATGAATATTCATGTCACATTCACATCAGATCAATGCTTAGGAGATCACTGGCGTGAAGAGGGGCTGTATACTCCTCTCTGCTCTTTTTGCAGCAAAACCAAGAGGTCAATTAAAACACAGAATTTCTCACAGCACAGCAGGGGTTCCTGCTTAGAGAAATAAATGAAGTCTAGGTTAGATAAGGCAGACCTGTAGCTTTCTCCCTCCATGTCCTCAACAGAACAGACACTCCTGAAAGTGAATCCTGACACTGCACTGAGAGCAAAGGGAGGAGAGCTGCTGAGAGGGAGTGCATAATTAAATCACAGTTTATAACACAACTGGAGTAATCCTCTGAGAATATAATGGGACAGGACTAATCCAGGAGCTCCCTGCTTGGTCTGAAAATGCTGATAATATGGAAACTACAAAGGGTAGAATAATGATTTTATATGTTTTTAAAAGGTCTGCCCAGGTCCTATTTAGGGGTAACATGAGTATCATACTAAAAAGTTACCTGACAGTGTCCCTTTAACATTGAAAAAGTGTTGGAATCATCACCTGTGCAATCCAAAAAGTAATGCTAAAAACCTGACCTGTTGGTGTCTCTTGAGGATAAAAGTTAGGGAACTCTGGTGTAGTGGATAAAAGTTTGTGTCAGGTGAAGGACTCATAGGTCATATCTAAAGATGAACTGATCAGTCAACATTTGAATTCATCTGTATGCGTGCTTTTTTTCCAAGGAAATTTGATTGGCGGAGAATTTGTTTTCTTCAAATTTATTGCTCCTTTTTTTCTCTGTAGTTCTTGCTAAACTTCAGATCATAATAAATGAATATGCAAAAAAATTTTAAAAATCGTCAGGCTATGTTCATACTGGATGTTTTTGATCTGTTTTTTTTTTTTAAACTGCACCAAAAATGGATCAGTCACTGTGTCTGGCAGCAAAGTGAATGTGATTTTCAATTTCCTGTGCAGAGTTTAGCGATTTTGACTGATGCGTTAGTGGTGCAGAAAGTGCATCCAGAAAATAATGAACCTGTCAATTAGTGCTCCTTTTTTCTGTTGCGCTTTCCACACCATCAACACTCTATTCTATTACTCACCCTTCCTCGCAATCCCACAGTGAGCCCATGTGATGTCTTCCTTCCGGGCATCGGCAGGACCTGTGGGTACAGCATTGACAGGACCTGCCCATGTGACTCAGAAGGAGAGACACATGGCCAAGGTCCTGTAAGTACTCATATCACCTGCAGGTCCTGCCGATACCCGAAAGTAAGACATCCCCAGGGCTCACCGGTGAGGGTAAGAAAGTGTGTGTGTGTCTCTGTGTATCTGTCTGAGTCCCCCAAAATGGAGCAAAACACAACACGAATGGAATGGATATGTGTTTATGATGCTTTTTTGCAAAAAGAAAATTCATTGTTGGTGCATAAACTGCACCAAAAATGGATCAACAAAAATGGAGCACAAATGCTTTGTTTGAATCTGGCTTTAAACTGACCAACCATTCACCTGTCCAGCTCTTCAGCTGGTCATCATAACCCATCCATGCCTCATTAAGTCTTCTGATCCCCAAAACTAACACTGGAATCTCTAGGCCTTTCATGATTAATCAGTGTTTCTGGCTTTTATAAGCCCAGGAGGTTTCAGAATGAGTGTGAGGAAGGTCATGGCATCATATTGACACACCATACTTTATAACTTTCGGCATAAGTATTCAGAACCCTCCTGGGCTTCATGAAAACTACAAATTCCAGCTCACTGTGAAAGGGTCTAGAAATCCCATTGTGAACCACGTGGGATCAGAAGATGCGGAGAGGACCAAAAAGGTGATGGTGAGTAGCAGAGAGGTGAGCATAAGAACGATTTTTGTAAATGAGGATTTCTGTAAAATTCTAGTAGAATTTAGTTTTATTCAAATTTAGACACTGATCTCTAGTCATGATCCCTGACAGCTTTTTCTTTAAAGGGAGAAAATTGGCATTAAGAGGCTGGTGTGCAGACTTAGACCACAGCTCATCACTATCAATGACTTAGCAGTACATGCCTGGACTCCAACCTTGGCTCTCACTGCAGCTAATACTCTATCTCTCTACTACTGAATTAATATTATTATTCAATATCCATAATTGGATCAAGGATCTTCAGTACGGAGCCAAAAACCATAAATTGTTTTTTCTTTCAAGTATGCAGATGGAGTTTCTCCCCTCAGCCATAGGGCAGCAGCAGCCTTTATTGAGATATGTGCTGACAAAAGTCCATCAAGTGAGCATATTACCTGGATCTATTGTGTGGCACTCCTACAGGGGATTGCCACAGGACCCACTGGTGCAGGGAGGGATGTACACTTTAGCACACACAGCACACAATACCTTCCCCCACAGATCTGGAGGGGAGCCCCACTGGTTGTCCTTAAGCCAGATCCCCTATAAAGACCCAGGCCTGTGGGGAGAAGTCAGTTAGTACTGAAGTTAGTTCAAGAGAGACAGTAAAATCGAAGGACTGGAAGGAGCTGGTTGCTGGGAACAAGCCAGGCCTAGAACCAGGAAACCTGATCCAGTTGTGCAGCACCCTAGAGAGAGGGATGGAGGCCAGTGGAAGAGGTAGGAAGACAGAAGAAGGGAACAGATCTGAGATCCCTTTAGCCCACCTGGACATGGAGTCCGAAGCTGCTATTAATCTAGTGGTAGCAGAGAAAGCCCGTACAGACCAGGAGGATCTAGTCCCCCTGAAGTAAAGAAAGCAAGACACTAAACCTGACCAAGCATAGGACCAGGGGCCCAAGAGGAGAATAGGGATCCCCACAGCAAGGTCCTCATTGTCGGTTGTGGAGTAGCATCCTGAGAGGGAGAAAGAAAAAGAGCGGCAGGTTCAGCTCCAGGCAGAACTTACCCCAATTACCACACACACTAGCAGAGGAGGCCTCACAACTCTCCGAGGTGGACGTTTCAAACTGCACTGATAACCCTTTTTTCCTCCTGGACCGTGCCTGTTACCGAACATCAGTAAAAAGGTACCGAAACAGAGACTATTGTGTGTGTGCGTGCCTGCTTCACCGCAGCCGCCTGCGGCGTTCACAACAGAATCACCACTACTACTCCCCTCATCCACCCCGCTGCCCGGAGGTAAAGCTCCACCTGTGGGGAGCTGTACTACCAAAGCTGCATTCCCATCACCACAGCGGCCTGGCCGCAGCGCTGGTAACCCTATTACTAGGTACCAAAGGTGGCGTCACATTACAAATTCCCCATCATCATCACCCTAACCCCATCACTGAGTGTCCAGAGCACGGAACGGGAACCGACCAGCCGTGATCCCCACCGAAGTGAACCCCCTGTCCCGGTATCCGAGGACCCCCTACCCTGTCCACCGACGACCGACTCAATTGTATCTTCTTATAATGGCATCACTCTATTTTCTTGTGTGCTCCATTTACCCGCAGTGTTTATCTAATCTGGAATTTAGTTGTCTAGCTTTTCCAGAATGTGTTCTGTGTTAGTCTACAGCAATATGTTACATTTAAAGCAGTGATTTTCCACTAAAAGAAGCGAGCTATCATTCATCTTGCAGGTTCCTATTCTCTCTCTCTTAATACATCCTGTACTTTGACTCTAAATGACTAGAATACTGTAATGATTTTGCACAACGGTTCCCTTCTGTCAGTGTCTGCTTTTGCATGTGGAGGTCTAATAATTTGATATCCGTTTTTGACACACAGAACCTCAATGATGTGGCAGATTTCATTTGATCGTGGGGTTGTGTCGAGCCCCAGGCCCTGGGGTACTCGTGTATCAGGCTCAGTGGATGTTTTCACGGGGATGTCCCGGGAGGCGGTGCCTGAGCCCGTGGCCTGGGTGACACTTCAATAAGGGGTTATGTACAGGGGATAAGAGTTTGTCATGTGATGCCACCTGTAGTACCTGGTGACGGGTCACCAGCGCTGCCACAGTACTCCGGAGGTCAATGGTAATGAGGCTGAGATGGCAAAGCTCCCTACAGGTGGAGCTGGTCCTCCGGGGTAGCGTTACTGTAAGTAAACAGGTTGATGGAGATAACCACACAAAATCAAAGTCACTTTCTCCCGGGTACTTTACTGTAAATGTTCAGCAGCAAAATAGAGAGTCCACAGTTCAGCAAGATGGTATTCAAACAGGTAGCTCTACGGGTGGCTGCAAGTGGATTCCAGGTGGTATGGTGGAACCTGTGGTAAACTTTAGTTGACGAACCCATGTCCTTTCTTCTCCACCTAGGATAAGTCTATACCCAATGGCTCCTTGTAGGTAGACTTGGGGCTCCCCTCCCTCGTGGTGAGTAAGCAGGCAGACTGCTCCGTCTGGCAGGGTGCTGCAGCTGGTAAACAAACCGCAGCAGCCGGTTGATGACTTTCAGGGATGGACTCTGGCCGTTTCCTCAGGCTCGGCGTTCCCATGGTGGGCTGGGGAATTCCCTGGAGTATGGACGCTATACGCTGGGGTTCCCCCTTTTCTCTATAGGGCCCAGACTCCGCACGTCAGATGCCCTCTCTCAGAATCACCTCAGGATCCTCTCTCTTCTTCCCGCCGGATCAGCGTAGAGCTATCTGGGTAAACCTTCCACCTCGCTCCACACTCCTCTTCGACTCCAACTCCGACTACAACTCCACCAACTCCTTCTACTCCCCCTAGAGGTGAATATATCTCCCTCCCAGGTGTAACCTCCCACTGCTATTCTAATGTGGGAGTGCAGGAATGGGTCCCTCCCACCAGCCCAACATCCACTTGCAGCTGGGGAAAATTACACCTTTTTTATAGGTGCAATACCCCACTGTGACGCCTGACTACGTGGGGTGCCACAGTTGCGCGATGGAATAAAACAAGCCGTTACATTGCTTAGAGTGCGCCGCCAAGAACCAGGTGTCAGACCCTCACCAATCTCATATTGATGATTGATCCCCACTTATCTTATGGAATTCAATAGAGTTTTTAACAGGCTATTTGCTCTCCCTGAGGTCTATGATCAAAAACTTCTTATAATTCATAAAGGGTTTTTATTGTTTCTCAAGAAAAGCACATGCAACGCGTTTCGAGCTACATAATAGCTACCAGGGATTTGCAGCATACCGAATACTGAGGAAATCTACTCCTGAATACTTAATGGTCCCTGGTGACCGATACGCAAGTTAACAAGACCTAAAAAAGGTGAGTGCCATCTACATCCACCTACGATCTAATTATACATTTACATTTAGATCGGTGCGCTTTCTTCCTTTCCTTTCCTGCTACCAGAAATCTTATGGAATTGAAATTGTTAAAGAGGACCTGTCACCCCCCTGCTGCATGGCAACCTAAATGCAGCACTGAATGCAGCATGTTTGCTGCGTTCAGGGAAGGGGTCCCCCCTGTGTCTGTGTGCTGTGTACCCCGAGATATAGCCTTTGTAAAATTTAAAGTTAGAAGCCATGGAGGCAGTCACTGTGGCTGGATGAGCTTGATTGACTGTGGCCATTCCCTCCTTTTCTGCATGGCTGTGTGCCGCCTCCTGCTGTGATGTGTATGCTTTGTCAGGGCAGGAATCCAGAGCTGACGTCAGGACAAATGATTTGAATGCTGTGAGTGACAGACATGAGGAGGGCAAAATCAGCACAGCAGAAACAGCACAGAAAGGCAGGGCAAGAGATTAATCTTATTACAATATCACGCCCATTGGGGCTTGATAAAGGATGCTGGAAGCTGCAAACCAACATGCCCAGAGGGACTATTGCATATAGCCCCCACTTCATTATCATCCTAATGAATAAGTATAAAAATTTTTTTTAAAACATTGAAATCAAGCATTTAGCAGAGAGAGGGATAAATATAATGGTAATAGGCAGGGCAGGGACATGTATTGATTTTCAGGAGGTAACAGGTTCCCTTTAATAATTTACCATATTTTGGCTAATATTGAAAGAGTGACAATATGCGCACAAATGGGCATTACCCGGGTATACATGGCGATATGCACTGTGGTATTGTTCACTTTGCTTTGGGTCAGGCACAACTCCTATAAGAAGATAGGTAACCAGCTGCTGCGGCTCTGCGTGTACTGTGGTGTTATCCATAGCAAGAAGTCAGTCCACCTCAGAAATCTATTGTGATAAAGCGCATGATCTTCATCCTCCAACTTCAATTAAACATCTTTATCAGCAGTGCAGGACATCACAATTGTATATTCCTTCTTTCCTACATTAATTTGCAGCACTTGGCAGAGTGGTAGAGGCCAGTAAGCAATGTGCAAGGCTACTGGGCTCCAACAATGTACAGGACTGTTAAGTTCTGCTTATATCTGGCAGCTGTCAGACTATATCTCAGTTGATTTATGTGGTTGTTGGGTGTTTGACCATCACAGATCTGCTGGATCCAACCCATTTAGGGCATGTTATATAAAATTGTCTAACTATCTGATGTATACGGGGGCTTCCCAACGCTTCCCCAACAAATAATGTCTAAGGAGAGAAGAATTGGGCAATTTCAATTCCTCAGACTCCGGATCCCTGGGTAGATGTGGTTGCAGGGGTTGTCTGCCAAAGTCATATTCCTCTATAGCCATTGAAAATTTATGAACACAGTGTTCATTGCATGTGGAACCCAGGAGTGAAAGCTGATGCTCAAACAAATGTGTGTGGAAACCATAACGCTGGGTTACACGCTGCGATGTCCCAGCGAGCCAACCAATGATCGGGATTGCTGGGACATCACTATATGATCGCTGGTGAGCTGTCACACAGGCAGACTCACCAGCGACCAGCGAGAATGCTGGCAACCACGGTACACATCGGGCAACTAAGCATAGCTCTGTGCTTAGTTACCGGAGGTATACCCTGGTTACCATGTCCCAACGTGTACTGTGCGGCCATGGGCATCGGCTGGGAGGTCATTGATCGTTGGTCTCCCGCTGTCACACAACGGAAGACCAACGATGGAAAAATGGTCCTGGCTATTTACCAACGATCGTCCATAAGCGAGCTGATCGCTGGTCATTGGTACATGTCACACGCAGCAGCATCGCTATGAGATCGCTGCAACATGACAAAACCAGTGACGTTGCAATGATATCGTTAACGATATCATTGTATGTAACGGGCCCTTTAAAGGGTACCAACTACCAGGATTTAACCACCTGTAAATCAGTGCAGCAGGTGATTGACTTATGCAGCATGGCATCACTATTTGGGTTTTTCATTTTCCTTCCCTGTGGGCTTGTCTTTCTGCTGTAATCTGAACCCCCCTCACTCTCACTCTCATTCATATTCATCAAGGGGTGGGGATTCTGCTTACAGCAGAAAAAAAAAAGCCCACTAGGGGAGGAAAATGAATAACCCGAATAGTGATGTCATGCTGCACATGTCAATCACCTGCTGCACTGATTTACAGGTGGTTAAATCCTGGTGGTTGGTTCCCTTTAGGGCCATGAAAAAACTGTAGCAAATATACAACTAGAGCAAATTGCTATTGTATGTTTTTGTACAGAAAAAATCCAGTAGGAAAAAAAAATCTGCATTTTTACCCGTGGGATCATGAACTTAGGTAAATTTGTTTGCTACATTTTATAGCAGTTTATACAGCTGTAAAGCTCTCAGTGTGTAGACACATATGGACCGTATTATTGCACAGTCTTTCTCTTGACTGAGCTCCATAGACTTCATTACACATAAAACAAATTTATATAAAAATTACCCTAGAAGGAAAAGAACTGAGAATTGTGTTAACATTCACCATGGCATTACTATATAATACAACAATGCTTTCATTTTTAGACTTTTTTATTTTTTTTTAATCAGCAGGCAAATGTACAAGCCTTTCTCTGGTGTCAATAAAGTTTATTCAGTCGTTTTCGAGTGGAAGAATAAAATGAAAAAATCTATTCTTAGTAAATTGAATCCACAGGGGTTTGAGATTGTTTGCTGTTTGTTGGTAAAGTCATTCTGGTAATTGTGTTATTTCAATGGGTGCTATGATACCCCTCCAGCCTGAATATGCATCATCGGCAATTTATCGTGATATTGTTACAGAACCATTTTTGCGCGCATAACACAATGAATGTCTATAATATGAGGAATTTGCTTCAGGAAAAATATTATATATTATATAATTTTAAAAAAAAAGTCTCTAACATACCCTGCTATTTGAGGTCACCAGTGTCTCTCCATATGGCTTGAGGTACACTGAGCAAGACGCATGAGAGATACTCGCATATGTCTTGGGTGACTCACCCGTAACAGCCACTGCTCTCTGGACAGGAGCACGTCAGTTGCTTTTATCTCTATGTAGCTGACGAGAATCCTTCCAGAGAGGTAGCAGCCATTATGGGTGAGTCATGTGAGACTCATGCGAGTATATCTCATGTGTCTTGCTCAGTGTGTCTCTGGCCTACTTTTATAAGACATTGAAAGCCAAGATATCTTCACTCTAAGGCCGGAAACACACTATGCAAGATACTTGCAAAAGTCTGGCATGACTCACCCAGTCTGGCTCCAGAGAGGAGGGTGCCAGCTGCATAGGTTCACATTCAACTGACTCGCTCCCATCCAGAGGGTCGGTGGCCAGGCCGGGTGAGTCATGCGAGACTCATGTAAGTATCTTGCATCGTGCGTCTCTGGCCTAAGCAGGACATCTGCACTGGAGCATCCTGGGACTAGATATGGCCAAACACCCCTGGGTAAAGTGCATTTCAAATGGTCCAGAAACCTGGTACTACAAGTGATACCTGCAACGAGTATTTAACCCAAATGGATCACTAGCACTAACCCCTAATGTTGGTATTATACTGTATCTATCAATTAAGCTGATTCCTTCTCTGCTCTTTAGATATTGCATTATTCCTTGATATCATTTACATTCTGGATCTAATTATTTTTTACCAAGCAGAGTTTTTTTTTGTATATTTTATATTGTTTCCTTCCCTCTCTTCTTTGATCCTATTTTCTATGTGGGAATTCAAAATCATATTTTTGGTCAGAACTACTCTATTTATTTTAATTTATTTTTTTAATTGGTTTATCTGTCGGAGTCATGTTGGTAATTTTTTAATAGACTTTTGACAGTTGATTACATTTTTTGTATGCAAGGTTTTTTTTTTTCAGAGAAATATACTGTATACAGTAGTGTTCAAATTAATAGCAGTCCAATGTGACTAACCAAATACGGTAATTCCCTGTTTTTTGTATAAATTATATTACCATACATCAAACAATTTACCAGTTGTTGCAGTAGCTTCGAAACAGGTGTGAATCAGGTGGCTCATATTTACGAGTGACCCCAGCACATGTTGTAGATGTATTTCTCCTTAAAAGCCTGAGAAATATGGATCAATCGAGCCAATGTTCAGAAGAACAGTGTACTTTGATTAAAAAGAGGGTAAAACTTATAAATAAGTGCAGAAAATGATAGACTGTTCAGCTAAAATGATCTCCAATGCTTTAAAATGGAAAGCAAAACCAGAGAAACATAGAAAAAAATGGAAGACTACCATTCGAATGGATTGAAAAATAGCCAGAATGGCAGAGGCTCAGCCAATGATCAGGTCCAGGATGATCAAAGACATCTCAAGTTACCTGTGAGGACTGTGACAGTTAGAAGATGCTAATATATTAGCAAGAAGTCCCTGCAAAGTCCCACTGTTAAAAAAAAGACATGTACTAAAGTAGATGCAATTTGCCAAAGAATACATCAACTGGCCTAAATAGAAATGAAAAAAAATTTTGTGGGCCGGTGAAAGTAAAATTGTTCTTTTTGGGTCCAACGGCCGCAGACAGTTCATCAGATGACCCCAGAACTCTGAAGTGAAGCCACAGAACACTCTGAAGATAGTGAAGCATGGTGCTGCAAGCATCATGATATGGGCATGTTTCTCTAAGGCTGCTTTCAGATCAGCATTTTACGCTGATTGCGGCAGTTGCGGTGAAAAAAACGCAACTGTTGCGATTACCGCATAACAGCTGCACTTGCGGTTCACCTGCGGCAAGCCCCATACAATGTCTATGGGGCTTGTGGTAGGTGCGGCAAGTGCGGTTTCGGCACTTGCGGCAGGTGCGGCCGCGAAAAAAATGTGGCATACCCCAGACATTGTATGGGGCTTGCCGCGATTGCGGCCGTTATGCGGTAATCGCGGCAGTTGCGGTTTTTTCACCGCAACTGCCGCGATCAGCGAAAAATGCTGATGTGAAAGGACCCTTACTTTGGGACTGGGCACATACCAAGAATCATAGACCAGTTTGCATATATCAAAATACTTGAAGAGGTCATGCTGCCTTACACTGAACAGGAAATGCCCTTGAAATGGGTGTTTAAAAAAGGCAACAACCCTAAACACACCAGTAAATGAGCAAAATCTTGGTTCTAGTCCAACAAAACTGAGATTATGGTGGTCCCTGGACCTTCATCCAATAGAATACTTGTAGGGTGACATAAAATATGTAGTGTCTGAAGCAAACCCAACAAATGCAAATAAATAGTGGAATGTAGTCAAAGCATCCTGGGCTGGAATTACAGTTGACAGGTGCCAGAAGTTGGTTGACTCTATGTAACATTGATGTAATGCAGTTCTAAAAAACTATGGTTTATAAAAAAAATATTAGGTTAGTGATTCACTCGAAGGCTAAATCCTAAAAAATAGTACATATTTTGAGTTTGTAAAGACGCTGCTATTTTTTTGAAGCGACCCATTTTCATTTTTTTTCTGTAAATTGATTAAATATTATATACATGTCTCTTCATGTTTTCATTTACAAAACACTGTGCAATGTTCCCGAATGCATGAAAATAAACACTATTATAAAGATTTTGGGTTTAATATTTGTTTTTGAGTACACTGCTATAATTTTGAACACAACTGTATATGCACATATGCCCAAACTGAGCTCCATACCCTGGATCCAAGAGGTTGCACACAGACGTCAAACAGTGATATGCAGAAGGATTTACTCATTTAAAACTTTTACCTACTAGAGAATGAGTGGAGAAGCAGAAAAAAAATCTCATTTCCCATGATGACCTTTTACCTCTTGAGAAGTTTGCTGCTTCACATGGTGACATTTTCTGGGGTCACTTCAGTTCTCCTTCAGTTTGAATCCTCAAATTAACCTATTAATCAAGTGACAGAGAATTAGATGTAAATGTGGATGAGAAAATCCAGGTGTAATTCATCAATGTGGCTTAGTACAAATGTGCAGATGTAGATAGAGCATATAAAACCAGTGTTAAATATTGCACAGATGGCTTTTTGGAGACTCAAATAAATATGCTAGAAAAGGTTGCGGAATTAAAGCAGAATTCAATGAAGATTGAACAGATGAAGCGACAGATCTTCATCTAGTCAGTAATAAAGAAACTATACAAGGCTGAGACATTTCATGTTTGTTACAGAATAATCAGGACCTGCTAACAATGCCAGTCATAGAATTATTTGCCATGTTGTTCTTTAACGAGAATGGTTTAACTGCTGAATTGCCGTATTGTAAAATGTACGCATGGTTGGTCGCCTGGCATACATTTGGGGGCCCAATATTGAAGGTTCAAGAGGTTCCATTGTGATGGCAGCTAAGTTTGGGGAAACATCAATTGTAAGCAGACATTGAGCGGTTGGGACCAGGGGTGGGATTTAGCCGGTTCTCTCTAGTTCAGGGGAACCAGTTCTCCAAATTAACACTGGTTCCCATAACTGTTAAAAATTCAAGCCCAGATCGGTTCTAAAGACCCGGTATATGCCGGTTCCAACTAAATGTGCATCCAGTGACGTCATACTGGACATGTGCACGATGTCAGCTCCCCAGCTGGCAGCCCCAATGGAGCAAGAAGATATAAGAAGATATCCTGGGCAAGCGGAAAGGTAAGAAGAATGTGTGTGTTACCCAGGGTACTAGAATAGGTGACATATGGCCAGGATGAGGGACTTATAGCCATTATGGGGGACATATAGACAGGATAAATGACATATTGACAGGATGGGTAACATATGGTCAGGATGGGGGACAAGAGGGTCCAGAATGAGGTATATGAGGGCTCAGGATGAGGGACATGAGGACTAAGATGGGGGTCATAAGAGCTCAGGATCGGGGATATTCTGTATGTTCTCCATCCTGAGCTGTTATGTCACCCATCCTGGCCTTTATGTTCCCACATCTTGGGCCTATATGATCCCCATCTTGGCCCTCATATCCCCCCATACTGGTTACCAAGTCCACCCATCCTGGACCATCATGTCATTCATCTTGGGCCTTGATGTGACCCGTCCTTGGCCCACATAAGGGCCCAGGATAGGGAACATGTGGAGCCAGGATGAGGTACATTATTGCAGGAAGGTGCCAGCTCGGATGACATAATTACTATATGGGGGTTAAAATGAGGAACATAGATTATTCGTTTATGCTGGCAAGTGTGGGATAATCACTTTAGGGGACAATTAGGGGGCATTATTAGTGCTCTAATATATTGTACCTTACTTTTGAGGATATGTTTTCTATGGAGGGACCATAAGGAATGTTTTATTACTGTCCGGGGTGACACTATGATGCTTTGGGGAATGTGTACTAGAAGTGATCAGTTATAGATGACTATGTGTTATTTTCTGCAGAGATGAATTTTAGCTGGAAAAAGTGATAGCAGCCTGTGCAAATGAAGAGGGAAAGCAAAGATGAATGACTTCACCTAGAGGCATAACTGGTAAGTCAGTGCATTACCTGTACACTTACACTATATACAGAGCTCCTTTGTAGAATGTCATTGGTGATAACTGTATTACCTGTACACAATACCTGATATAAAGCTCCTATGGATATTATCACCAGTGATCACTGTATTACCTGTACACAATACAATGTATACAGAATTCCCGAGTATAATATCTCAAATAGGATTTTGACAAAAAGAAAATGGTGAAGTAGTAAAAAATGGTGTTGAGAAGGCCGAACTTTTAAATTCCCTTTTTGCATCTATATTTCTCACAAATTAAGCGAACATCAACTGATCTTCACTGTTCTATTAACCCCTTTACTGCTTAGGTAGTTTTCACCCTGGTCATTGATTTCAGTTCTGACCAGTGTCACTTTATGAGGTTATAACTCTGGAACGCTTCAACAGATCCCAGCAACTCTGATTTTACGTGAAATATTAAATTTCATGTTATTGGTAAATTTAGGTTGATAATTTTTGTGTTTATTTGTGAAAAAAATCGGAAATTTGGCAAAAAATTTAAAAATGTCACAATTTTTAAGCTTTGAATTTGATACCATTAAACCAGAAAGTAATGTCACACAAAACAGTAATTAATTTCCCACATTACTTCAAATCAGCACAATTTTGAAAACAATTATTTTTTTTAGTTAGGAAGTTATAAGGGTTCAAAGTTCATCAGCAATGTCTTATTTTCCCAATAAAATTTACAAAGCCATGCTTTTTAAGGACCACATCACATGTGAAGTGATTTTGGGGCCTACATGACAGAGAAAAAAAACAAAAGTGACACCATCCCAAAAACTGCACCCCTCAAGCTACTCAAAACTACATTCAAGAAGATTATTAACTCTTCAAGTGCATCACATGAACTAAAGCAAAGGGAAAGGGAAAAATGAAAATGTTACTTTTTCCAACAAAAATGTTCCTTTAACTCCAAATATTGCATTTTCACAAGGGTAACAGGAGAAAATGGACCCTATTATTTATTGTGCAATTTCTCCAGAGTATGCTGATAACCTATATGTGGTCAAAGAGCACTGTTTTAGCGCATGACATGGCATGGAAGCGAAGGAGCGCCATATGATTCTTTGAATGGAAAATTAGCTGGATTCATTAGCTGACCCCATGTCGCATGTGGAGAGTCCCTGATATGCCTAAACAGTTAAAAACCATGACAAGTGACTCTATTTTGCAAACTAGACCTTTCAAGGAATTTATCTACTGTAGATGTGTTTTCTTATGCTCACTTTTTTTCATTTTGAGAGTAGAAGAAAGATAAAATGGACACCAAAGTGTGTTGGTCAATTTCCTCTGAGTTTGCCGATACCCCTTATGTTGCGGGAAAGCACTGTTTGTGTGCATGGCAGGGCTCAGAAAGGAAGGAGCATCATTAGACTTTTTGATTGGAAAATTGTCTGGAATCATTAGCGGACACCATGTTGCATTTGGAGAGCCCCTGATGTGTTTACACAGTAGAAACTCATCACAAATCATCCCATTTTAAAAAGTAGACCACCAAAGAAATTTATCTCAATTTGTCGGGAGTACTTAATAATGTTGAGCCATGAAAATAAAAAACAAACTTTTATGCCACAAAATTTTCTTTTAGGCTCATTTTTATTTTAACAGGGGCAACAGGTTAAAATGGATCCAAAAATTGTTGGGCAATTTGTCATAAGTATGCTGGTACCCCATATATGACGGAAAACCACTCTTTGAATGCTCAGCAGGGCTGAGAGGGGAAGGAGTAACATTTGATTTTTTGAATGGAATATTAGCTAGAATTGTTAACTGACACCAGCTGCGTTTGGAGAGCCACTGATGTGCCTAAACAGTGCAGCTCCTCAACACCTCAACAAGTAACCTCATTTTGGAAACTAGACCTGCAAAGGAATTTATTTATCTGCATGGTGAGCACTTTGAACCCCCAGGTGCTTCATAGATTGAGCCATGAAAATGAAAAAGTACTTTTGTATTACACAAAAAATTTGCTTTAGGCTCAATTTTTTCCATTTTTACAGTGGCAATTGGATAAAATGGACATCAAAATTGGTTGGGCAATTTATCTTGGGTATGCTGATACACTATATGTGATGGAAAGCCACTACTTAAGCACACGGCAGGGCTGGAAAGCGATGGAGCATCATTTGACTTTTTGAATGGAAAATTAGCTTAAACTGTTATCAGACAGTCGCATTTAGAGAGCCTCTGATGTGCCTAAATAGTAGAGCTTTCCTGCAAGCAATCCTATTTTGGAAACTGGAACCCCCATGGAACTTATCAAGATGCATGGTGAGCACTTTGAGTCCAAAGGCGCTTAATACATTGAGCCAGGAAAATGAAAAAGTACTTTTTTTCACAAAAATATTCTATTAGGCTCAATTTTTTCATTTTCACAGGGACAACAGGATAAAATGGACTGCAAAATTTTTTGGACAATTGGTCCTATGTATGCTGATACCCACATGTGGAAGAAAAACATTGGGTGTACAGCAGGGCTCAGAAGGAAGGAGCATCACTTGACTTTGTGAATGGAAAGTTAGCTGGAATCATTAGCAGACACCTTGTCATGCTGTGAGAGCCCCTGATGTTCCTAGACAGTAGAAACTCCCACAAGTCACCACATTTTGAAAATTAGACCACCCATGAAATTTATATAGATGTGTAGTGAGCACTTTGAACTCTCAGGTGCTTCACAACATTTTATAACTCTAAGCTGTGAAATTGAAAGAAAAATACTTTTATTTCCACGAAAATGTTATTTAGGCAATTTTTTTTCAATTTCACAGGGGCAACAGGATCCCAAAATGTGTTAGTAAATTTGCCCTGACTGCAATGATACCCTTCATAAGTTGGAAGTCGACTGTTTAGGAGGACGGCGGGACTCAGAAGGGAAAGAACAACTACTCGGAGCTCAGATTTTGATGGAATAGCATGCAGGTGTCATGTGGTGCTTGGTTGATCCTTGATATACCTAAACAATAGCATTACCCCACAAGTCACCCAATTCTATAAACTAGACACCCCCAAGGAATTTATCTAAATGGATGGTGAGCACTTTCAACCCCCAGGTGCTTCACAGAATTTTATAATGTTGAACCATGAAAATTCAAAAGATACCTTTTTCCACAAAAATATTTTTAGGCTTAATTTTATCATTTTCACAGGGGCAGCAGGATAAAATAGACCTCAAAATTTGTTGGGCAATTCATCATGAGTATGATGATGCCCCATATGTGGCAGAAAACTACTGTTTGGGCACATGGCAGGGCTTGGAAGGGAAAGAGAGATATTTTGGAGCCCAGAGTTTGATGGAATGGTCTGCGTGTGTCATGTCACGTTTGGTTTGGCCTTGATCTACCTAAATAATAAACTTCCCCAACAAGTGATCCTATGCTGGAAACTAGACCCTCCAAGGAATTTATCTAGATGTATAGTGAGCACCTTGAACTCACAGGTGCGTCACATAAATTTACAATGTACAAACGTGAAAATGAAATAAATTTGATTTTTCTCACAAAAATGTTGTTCAGTACAAACAATTTTCATTTTCACAACGATTGTGGGAGAAATTGGACCCCAAAATTTGTGCAATTTTTCCTGAGTGCCAGAATACCCCATACGTGGTGGAAAACCACTGTTTGGGTACACGGCAGAGCTCTGGAGGGAAAGAGCGCCATTTGTTTTTTTTTACACAGATTTTCCTATAATAGTTTGTGGACACCATATACAGAGCCCTTAACTGCCAGAACATTAAAAAAAACCTCAAGTGATCACATTTTGGAAATCACACCCCTCTGGGAGTTCATCTATGGCTAATGTGGTTTTGACCAGCTTGAGGGGTGCAGTTTTTAGAAATTTTTGCCAAATTTCCGATATTTCCAATATTTTCTCAAGTAAATGACTTTAATATCATCCTTAATTTACCACTATTATAAAGTACAATATGTCAAGTAAAAATAGCATCAGAATCACTGGGATCTGTTGAAGTGTTACATCATAAAGAGATATTGCTCAGAATTGGAAAAAAATGGCCTGGTTATGAAGGTACAAAACTGGACCATTAAGCACACTTTGCCTTTATTGAGTGAAAAAGGAAGATAAAGTTATTGCATATCTGCATTCAATTGCTTTGTCAATCAGCTATTTAACCCCTTCACAACAAGCACACATATATGGCACTACTGTAGTTGCAAGCAGGTGTATGGAGACCCTAAACAGGTGATGGCTGTGTATTACAGCTAGGACCTGCTTCTAACAATTGCAGATGACAGCGGAATTCAACACGCTCTAGCAGAGAGGCACACCATTCTTAGTGCCGGTCAGGCACATCCATGACGTGATTGCGTATCACCAATGGGTTGCTATGTTAGCAGGAGGTCTGCAGAAGACTTCAATGTTGCCATTACAGTGGTCTTTTAAAACCTGCCTTTGGCTCGGCCATTAAGGAAACTGTGATTTTGACTATATAAAGCAGTGCTCCGACATTTCTGTATATAGCACAAGCGATCAGATAAACACAGGTTATGGTTCTTATGGGGACTATTAAGAACAATAAAAAGTAAAAAAAAAATCTTTAAAAAATAAGAAAAAATAACAAACACAAAAGATCAAATCCACTCCCTTTTGCCCTATTAGAAATAAAATTAAAAAAAAAAATATATATATATATATATATATATATATATATATATATAGACTAGATGGGTGCCCGATGCACAATGCATCGGGATTCTAGCCGAGCGAGTCTCTGACTCGCAATGGCCGCTTCGCGGCCAATGCTTCGCGCTGCTAAGGCGACTCGCCATGCCCGCTGCGCGGGCATAGCGAGTCGCCTTACAACTGGTCGCATTGGCCGCTGCGCGGCCAATGCATTTTTCGTATCCACATGACCACGCTGAGTCGCATGCGACTTTGGTGCGCGAAATCCATTCGTGATTATATAATAGACTAGATGGGTGCCCGATGCACAATGCATCGGGATTCTAGCCGAGCGAGTCTCTGACTCGCAATGGCCGCTTCGCGGCCAATGCTTCGCGGTGCTAAGGCGACTCGCCATGCCCGCTGCGCGGGCATAGCGAGTCGCCTTACAACTGCTCGCATTGGCCGCTGCGCGGCCAATGCATTTTTCGTATCCACATGACCACGCTGAGTCGCATGCGACTTTGGTGCGCGAAATCCATTCGTGATTATATAATAGACTAGATGGGTGCCCGATGCACAATGCATCGGGATTCTAGCCGAGCGAGTCTCTGACTCGCAATGGCCGCTTCGCGGCCAATGCTTCGCGCTGCTAAGGCGACTCGCCATGCCCGCTGCGCGGGCATAGCGAGTCGCCTTAGAACTGGTCGCATTGGCCGCTGCCTTAGAACTGGTCGCATTGGCCGCTGCGCGGCCAATGCATTTTTCGTATCCACATGACCACGCTGAGTCGCATGCGACTTTGGTGCGCGAAATCCATTCGTGATTATATAATAGACTAGATGGGTGCCCGATGCACAATGCATCGGGATTCTAGCCGAGCGAGTCTCTGACTCGCAATGGCCGCTTCGCGGCCAATGCTTCGCGCTGCTAAGGCGACTCGCCATGCCCGCTGCGCGGGCATAGCGAGTCGCCTTACAACTGCGCGGCCAATGAATTTTTCGTATCCACATGACCACGCTGAGTCGCATGCGACTTTGGTGCGCGAAATCCATTCGTGATTATATAATAGATAGTTGGTATCACCGCTTTCAGAAATGTCTGATCTATGAAGATATAAAAATAATTAACATTACCAGTAAACAACATAAACCAAAATATTTCAAAAATGCTAAAATTAGGCTTTAGTGGTCACTGCAATACCACCAAAAATACTGTAACAAGGGGATCGAAACGACATCCCTACAGTTGAAACCAGATGTTTACAGACACTATAGGGTGGGCCATTTATATGGATGCACCTAAATATAATGGGAATGGTTGGTGATATCAAATTCCTGTTTGTGGCACATTAGTATATGGGAGGGGAAAAACTTGTCCAGATGGATTGTGACCATAGCTACCATTTTGAAGTTGGCCATTTTGGATCCAACTTTATTTTTTTCAATGGGAAGAGGGTCATGTGACACATCAAACTTATTGAGAATTTCATAAGATAAACAATGGTGTGATTGGTTTTAACGTAACTTCATTCTTTCATGAGTTATTTACAAGTTTTTGACCACATATAAAATGTGTTCAAAGTGCTATTTACTGTGTTGGATTGTTAATGCAACCCTCTTCTCCCACTCTTGACACACTGATAGCAAGTAGTACAAATAAGGAAAAGGGTGGCAGAATCAGTGGTACGGGAGATACATTGATGATATGGTGCTGATATGGACAGCGCCGGTCGATGTATCTCCTGTACCTCCTCCCCATTCTCTATTGGAGGTTTTCCAACAGAACAGCTATAATTTATCTTTCACTATGGAGGTTTATGACAATGAATCCCTCTGTTTGAACTTGCTACTGATAGGTTGCAAAACAAGTGGCAAAATACATACGAAATTATATAGGAAACCCATCAGTGGCAATTCCTTATTCAGAGCAGACAGCTGCCACCTGGAACATATTATTAAAAATTTATGATTAGGGGAATTCATAAGAGCAAAAAGAAATCGTTCTAAGATGGCGGACTATCACTCAGAAACCAATATCATGAAAAATAGATTATACCAGAGGGGCTACAAAACTTGGATGATAGAGAGAGCTACAAAAATTGCAGACAAGAAAACATAGAAATCCCTCTTGTGGGATGAATTTTGCATTAAACAGGGATGTTCACTTTGTGATAGTGTAGAAAATCACACTACCAGGAGATTGACGAAAAGTAAGAAGGGATGATTTAACCCCTTCATGACCCGGGAATTTTTCGTTTTTCATTTTCGTTATTTGCTCCCCTGTTTCCAAGAGCTATAACTTTTTTATTTTTCCGTTCAATTTAGACATATGATGGCTTGTTTTTTGCAGGACGAGTTGTATTTTTCATATGCTATCATTTATTTTACCATATAGTGTAAAGGGAAATTGCCAAAAAATTCTAAATGCAGTGAAATTGCAAAAAAAGTGCAATGACGTTTGTTTTTTGGGTATCTTAGTTGCCATGTTCACTATATGGTAAACCCGACATGACGTGGTGATGCCTTGGATCGGTACGAGTTTGTAGACACCCAACATGTATACCTTTACTGGTATCTAGGTGGTGAAAACAAATTCAGAAGTTTGAAAAAAAAACAAAAAACAACTTTTTGCGCCATGTTCTGCGACCCGTAGTGTTCTCATTTTTCGGGATCTGGGGCTGTGTGATGGATTATTTTTGCATCTTGAGCTAGCATTTCTAATTATGCCATTTTTGGGGGGGATCCGCAGTTTTGATCGCCCGTTATTGCATTTTATAGCAATGTTGCGGCGACCAAAAAAACGGAATTTTGGCTTTGGACCATTTTTTCTGCTACAGAGTTCACGGCTCTCATTAATGGATTTAATAGGGTGATAGATCGGGCGCTTCTGAACGTGGCGATACCAAACACGTGTATTTTTTTTCTTTTTTTAATACGGTACTTTTATTGTGAATGGGGAAAAAGGGGGGTGATTTGAACTTTTATATATTTTTTTTTTTACAGGTTTATTTTTTTCATTGATTCTTATTTTTACACTGCCTCTTTAAGAGGCACCTTGCTGCACAGTCCGATCGCTTCTGGGAGATACAGATGAGCTGCAGCTCATCTGTATCTCCCAGAATCGCGGACTGCTGTGGTTGGCAGCGCCTGCAACCACAACAGGAAACTGCGCTCTGACAGCATCGGGGTCTAGCCAGGACCCGGGCTGTCACGTGAGCACCGGAAATCCCGCGATAGTATCACGGATCTCTGGACCAGGTGGGGAACAGCGCGTTCCCGCTGCGGCCACCTTGCATCCCGCTGTCAGTGATTGACAGCGGGAATCCAAGGGGTTAACAGCGCCAATCGGCTCCCAGATCCGTTCGGAGCTGTTAGCCCGACATCTCAGCTGATCACAAAATGCCTAAAAACATTCTCTCTCATTATATTGGCATTTGGAAATATTAATAATTATGGTAATCCTAATTGACCAAAAACAGGAAAGGTTTATTCTGATTTCATGTCAGATAGTGAGACATATCATGCACGTGTGTCTTTTTATATACTGTAGGTAAACTTCTGGTTTCAACTGTATCCTAAATGTTATCAATAAAACAATGTCTCTCCTGGCCAAAAAATAGGTTGTCGGACATTTCCATCGACCAAAAAAGGAAAATGTTAAGGGTCTTGAAAAATGGAGACACATTCGCCCAAATTTTGCCTTAGATTTTTTTCAGCACTAAAGTAATTAAACAAACTTGACATATCACCATAATCATACTGACGTGGAGAATCATACTTCAACATTATTATTACCACAAAATGTACACCATAAAAACAATTCACCAAGAAAACATGCCAAAATTGCACTTATTTCACAATTTCTCCCCAGTTGAAATGTTTTTCCATTTACCAGTACACATGTGGTAAAGTGAATGGTGTCATTTTACAATACAACCCATCCTGCAAAGCCAAGCCCTCATATATCTATGTATGTAAATTAATTGAATAAAAAAAATGATGGCTCTGGGAAGAAGGGGAGAAAAAAATGAAAACACAAACACAGAAATTGGCTCCACTATAGAGGAGTTAACGGGAATTTGTCAGCATGTTTCTGCTTTGTAATCTGAGGACATCATGAGGTAGGCTACCTTCACATTTGCGTTCCCCTCCGCAGCGTTCTGCGGAGGGATCCACAATGTGACCGCAGCACCGCAAGCCCCTATCTTTATAATGGGAGCGCACGGTGCTGCGCATGACTGTGCGCACCTATTCACTGCCATATGTGACTGTGCGCAGGCAGATGCAGCTCACTGTCAATAAACAATGTACATAGAAAGCTGCTAATGTAGCGCCCCACTAGTCAGTGCGCTACAAAAGGGTACTGTACCCTCAGCAGTATGCTTTGTTCTGGTAAGGAGTAGTAGAAGCCTGAAGCTCCAGCACCACACACACACACACACCTAGTGATAGGGGACCAATCAGACACCCGTTACTAGGGTAACCGGCCCTGGTGGGAGGAGAAGCTAGGTTATATAGTGAGTGGGGAAGGTAGGAACAGTGTCCAGACCAGAACAGAACAGTGAGTTGCAGAAGAACAATGAGAAGGAGTAGAACTGAACAGAAGAGGAGAAGTAATGGGGAGGGCACTCAACCTGGTGACCCAGAAGAGAACGGGACAGATAGAGGGTAACTAAATACCCTGGCCCAGACCAAAGTGGGATACCGGCTCCAATGTGGATCAGAGGTCCATCACTGAACCGCAAATTACCAGCGTGGTCAATAACTTTCTAGGAGCACAATCTAACTTCCCACATCAAGCACAGTCTCTACCAGAAGCACTAAGCCAGGTTGAACTCCCCTCTATGGAGCGGTGGGGATGACTCACTACACCCGACGGACCTGGTAGTAAGCGTGATCTGTGCAGGGCAGCGGAGGGAGAGGGAGTGTGCAGAGAAAGGACAGAGAAAGTGATAGAGAAGGAACACCAGTGGAGCTTCAGAGGGACACTCCTCTCTACCAGAACCATCCGGTCCACTACCTTAGCTGAAAGAACTGCATTACCCTGTAAATCTTCAGATTACCGGATTAAGGTGCCCGTTCAGAGTGAGCAACATGTCTGTGCTTCTTCTCAGAGAACTGTGATTTACCTGCTTTGCTCCACAGTAACTGCGCTGCCCTATTCCACCATAGCTACTTCCAACACCTCGGGGTCTCAAAGGAGTCTGAGTCAGATGTGGGGCCTACTGACATTACAGCATTGGTTGTGGAGTCAGAGTCGTGGAGTCGGAGATGGAGTCAGTGTCAATTTTGATTGAGTCGGAGCCGGATTCAGGGAAATTGAAAAGTCAGAGTCGGTATTGGATGTTTACTGACTCCACAGCCTTGGTTTTGAATTATATGGTAATACAAAGTGACAATATTGTTTCTAACTGTGCACTATAGGCATTTGCTTTGTGATAACTAAGCAAACCCCATTGCTTATTATTAATATACACCCAGCTTGGCGTTCAGTATTTAAGATGTTGTTTGTCATAATTCCTCAACCCTTTCTCCTTAATACCCTTCTGATTCGTTTATGAACTATTGTGACTTCCGAAGCCAACCTGCCTAGACCTCTTGCCTGTGTGGCATCTGCTCCCTGTGACATTGTAATGTAGTGTCAGCGGGATATCTGTACATAAGGTAATGTTGTTACTTAAACTGTAACGCTCAATCTGTTTCCCTGCTAATATTCCTTTTAATTAACGGAAGTGTCAGATATGTAGCAGGCACAGGCGGAGGCTGACAGAAACGTTTAAAAATGTTGCTTCAAAATGCGGAAGAATAACAAGAAGATAACAGCCTCTTTTAATATGATACAGAAAGCACAGTAGGAGCGTCCACGATTCACAGAGGTTATACATGGGATCTGTCGCTCATCAGATTTATAATTCTGACTTTTAAGAGCATGTTTGTATCCAATAGACTGAGATAGTAAAATAAAAGCAGTAAGGAACCGAAAGCAAGAAGCAGGGAAGCCCATGGAGAACATACCATTTCTAAGGAAATGTTGTACGGCCGGTGCAAACAGAATTGTTTAAGGCGGGAACCAAGTGCATCGGGGCCAACAGAAGAGACGGCAAGGGGCCAACTTTCTATAGAAATGATATTATATATTTTTTAAAGGTTAACCTCTTACTGACATATAGTAGAGTAGTAATAGTGATTGGCGTGCACACCAGTATGATGTGGTGGAGGTGCCAGTGTAGGGGGCCCTTGGGTCCCGATATCAGCAAAGTCTTTTAAGGAACACTGCACACTCCAGAAAAAATTTTTTTCAAAGTGAAATTGTATATTTATTAGTGGTGCATACAGACATTTTATGCGATAGGGCTTGACGTTTCGACCACGTCCCGTGGTCTTTATCAAAATATCGCTGTCTAGTCTTATAGCTATGGGTATATTGCACCTAGGAAGCCCACAGGTCCTATATTGGTTAAATGGTGCCTTTTGTCCTCTGGTAGTGGTGGTTATCTTTATGAATGTCTATAACAGTTATAACTCACTAGAGGATATCTACTTCTCATCTGTGTCCCAGGGATGCACCTTCCCAGATCCAGCCCTGTGAGTGGGATGTGTTCCTCCTGCTCCGGGATCTGCCAGCGCGTCCAGCGCTTTGGCTGTGACTCGAAACGTCAAGCCCTATCGCATAAAATGTCTGTATGCACCACTAATAAATATACAATTTCACTTTGAAAAAAAATTTTTCTGGAGTGTGCAGTGTTCCTTAAAAGACTTTTCTTACTGACATATGACATACAACATAAATTTATATCATATGATGACTCCCTAGCTTTGATGCAACCTGAGCCCCTATCTTTAGCAGCAGATGATGGTTATGATATTCAGCCTTCATCTGCCTCTAACAGTTGCAAGTTAAATCTCTGAACTCGGTGTCTGTCATAACAGTACTTTGAAATAGTGATGGGCGAGTCCTAAATTACTCGGAATCGCTTGACTCTAGCGAGTCCGAGCCCGGGACTCGCTACTCGTTGCGAGTCTAGCGAGTCCAATGTTAATGAATGGGGAAGCGAGTAATAGCGAGTAATGTGCGATTTACAAATCGCAGATGTGTCTCGGAAAGCATTGCCGTTTTGGAAACCCCACTCGCAACAGTTTTTTGCTGCTGTGTTCGAGGCCAAACTCGCATGTGTTTGTCTTATTTGCAGATAGGAGAGCAGCAACGCACTGGTCTGCCGCAGAGAAAATAAAGCTAAAGGGGTTATTATGACCCAAAATCTATCAGGTGCAAAAAAATAAGAAATAGTACCTCAGCTAAGGGTACTTTCACACTAGCGTTTATTTGAAATCGCGGCAGATGCGGTGAAAAAAACGCATCTGCCACGATTACCGCATACCGGCTGCCCTTGCGGCACAGTTGCGGCACGGTTGCGGCAAGCCCCATACAATGTATAGGCGGGCTTGCGGCAGGTGCGGCAAGTGCGGTTTTGGCACTTGCGGCCGCGAAAAAACCGCGGCTGACCAATATAGGCGTTTTTTTCGTGGCCGCACCTGCCGCAAGTGCCAAAACCGCACTTGCCGCACCTGCCGCATGCCCGCCTATACATTGTATGGGGCTTGCCGCAACTGTGCTGCAACCGTGCCGCAAGTGCAGCCGGTATGCGGTAATCGTGGCAGATGCGTTTTTTTCACCGCATCTGCCGCGATTTCAAATAAACGCTAGTGTGAAAGTACTCTAAGCCTCTGACTTCAGCTATTAGGAAAGCTGAGTGAGTAAGCTAAGCTATGAGGTCGGTCCTGTGTGCACTGTAAGGCTGCTCCTCCCTCCCTGCCTGCCTGCCTACAGTCTCTACACAGTACTCCTCTGTCCTCCTGGTAGCTCTCAGAAGAGCTGTTTGGGTTAAATATAAGGAATCTTGAAGTTTCTCTACACTGACTGACACTCCCTATGATCTGCTCCATTATCTACCTCACCCTGCACTAGGCTCAGATCGTCACAGAAATGTGGAGGAAATGGCGGTGGCAAGGCTTATATACAGCCTCGCCTCTCATACATGACATAGGCATCACGATGGACAGAAACCAATCATAGTCCTGCCACAACCAACATGGCTGTGGCATTACTGAATATGATTGGCTAACATGCTTGTCCATCTTCACAAGTTTTCTGACCTAACACGCTAGGCTGTCTCGGAAGCTTTGTCGGAACATAACAGATTCTGTATTCGCGAGTCCCGAATACAGTATACAGGACTCGGATTCGTAGACTCGCTCAGACACGCTCAGACTCGCTGCTGACAGCAGGTATCCGTGAAGCGGTTCGATTGTTTAAACGATTTGGGGAGATTCAAGCTACATAGCGATGTGATATAGCGAGTTTTAGCGAGTGAGAAAAAGTAAACTCTGGCAAAACTAGGATTGCCATTGACTTGCATTGGACTCGTTACTGTGCGAGTAATCGCTGGGAAACTCGCAGAGTACCGAGTCCTGCGAGTCCCTTACTACTCACCGAGTAACGAGTCCTAGCGAGTAGACTCGCCCATCCCTACTTTGAAAGCCAGTCTGCTCCTGGCTCCATAAGAGTTTGTGATTTTTGTTATACTCAGCAGTACTGTACCATTGTGTGTAATACAAGCGATTGGATGATCACAGGATCAATGTCATGATGATCTCTGTTAGGAGACCTTTGACTGGTTTGGGATCTCAGTCTCTTTTCTGTATTGAGATTTCATATTAAACGTGTTTCTTTCCTTTTGCAGTGTTGGAGTTAATGTCAGTTGCTAGCAAGCTATCTAGTTCTCTTTCTAGGTGTGGTTACTTTGTGATCTCTCCCTTCTCCTTTATATGGTCACCTGATCTAGCATTTCCTTGCTGGTGTTTGAACTAATTTCTGGCTTGGCTACCTGACGTGTAGGTAGTACTCTGGAGAGCTGATCGTTGCCAAGCCGTCTGCTACCTTGAGTGTGGCAGCAGGCATGAAGTGGCCTTGCTGTTTTCCTGTCTGTTTCCCCTTCCCCCTGTGTCTTAATTATTGTAGTAGTTGGGACTAGTGCTCCCACAGGCTATCTCCCTATTGACAGTTTACATCAGGGCCAGCGAGGGCATAGGTATCCTGCTTGTCAACGAAGAATGAAAGAATTTGTATAGGAATGGAAGGGAGATCAGGGCACAGTCGCAGCTGAGCGCAGAAGATTCCTTCTCCCCATTCCCTATGAGCAGGGCCCCCGCTGTATTTGTTCTTCCCCCGGTGTTTTCCTAGTCTGTTGTTGAGGTGAGTGCACTGTACATCGTTGGTCTGTGCTCCACTGTCATGTGCCGTGACTGGATGCTCCCAAGTCTACGGCTTGACAATCAAGTCTCCTAGGGAGACTAATAAATACAGTAAAAAATAAAAAATATAAGTTCAAATCACTTCTCTTCTCATACACTTACAATGAGCAAGGCCGCGCCCGCCTAGTTGAATTTTGGCTAGTAGCATGCATATCACATATTCACAGCAACGTGACCGCTTTTTCTAGCTATAAAACTGGTGAATCCTGTCAGCAAACAGCACGTGCAATATGAGGATTCATAGGTCTGCTATCACATAGATTGACAGCAGATTTGTGGATTTAGAGTTTAAGTTTCTGTATGTAATGTAAAATAATGTGGAAATGTCCATGGGTATGAATACTTTTTCCGGCCACTGTATATATGTATGTATACAAAGACGAGGCGTGTTCAATAATTTACCACCTGGAGGCGAATACAATATCTTCTGAGAAAATGAAAATTTCTGCTTTTCAATGTAATGCCCTTAATTTCAACACCCTTATTTCACTTTGCCTTTCGTTATCGAATGCCTTCAACATTGGAGACTTCTTACCACTGCAAGAACCCTGTTACTACCTCTTTGACTGCATTGTCATAAGGAAATTGGTGCCTATGAACACATTTTTTCACTTTCGGAGACAGAAATGTTTCACTGGGAGCAAGTTCTGAACTGCAAGGTTGAATGGTTAAAAGAAATCTGTCATGTCCTCCATGTCCCCAAAATAACAACAGTTGTAGCACATATCAATATTCCCTTCCTATCAGTCCCTTCATTTGTTAGCATATACAGTATAAACAGATCTGTAGAAAAAGTAGTTCTAAAATATGTTTATGATATGCAAATTAGACCTTTGACTAGTCAAGGGGGTGTTAGTTCCCTGACTAGTTGGACTGCTTAGCATGTCATTATGCCCCTGTGGGCATGACAACATGCTTTCTAAAAGCTGGCATCTGTGCCAACGCTATACAAAGCTTGCACATGCGCACAGCTTTGTTCCCCTCACAGCATTGAGCTTCTGAAGACCGGTGTACGCATCTCGGCTTCAGAGAGGGTCATTGTGCATGATCAGAAGTCGTCCACACTTCCAATCATGCCCACTATCCCTCTCTAAAGCCAGAAAGCATACACTCGGCTTCAGGAGCTCAATGCTCTGATGGGAAAAAAGCCGTGCGCATGCACGGGCTATGTATAGCACTGACAAGGACGCTGGCATTTGTTAATCCCCTACAGGAACATGATAACCTGCTAAGAGATCAGGTAACTAATGCCCTCTTGCCTTGTAAAAGGCTTGATTTGCATATCTTAAATAGACAGAAATGTTTTTTTTCTAAATATCTGTTTATGTATGCAAATAAATGAAAGGCCTGTTAGGGACAGAATTTTGATATGTGCCCACAACTATTGGTGTTTCTTGGTACTTGACAGGTTCTCATTAAGCTCCATGGAGCAGTATTCTCTGACAGCAGATTTTGATATGAGAGACTTGTGAGCTGGTGCATTCTCATGAAGCAGCAATATACCTACCAACAACTTCTGAAGGTGTTTTCCTTTGCCTCACCTAATGACAATTTGCCAGTGACATGTTTTTTCTCAGGTGTCAAGATTTGTGGCACCCACCGAGAAGTGACTTTTGAAATCACCAAAACATCATGATTGATACTGGAAACTGTACCATTAGAAATGTCTAATTCATGAGCTATAACATTCACTTTGAACTGATGATCTTCCAATATCATGGTCTCTACTCTAAGGCACATTTCCTGTGAAGATGCTGCACACATCACCTTGAACTCATTTTGAATTGATTCCTTAACCCATAAACTGCTTAGTCCAAACTTGACCTGGTAGTAGGACAATGCATCATCTCCACATACAGCAATCATCTTTCATGGTTTTCTTTAGGCTTCTTTTCTTCTTTTGTATGGAATGTACCGTAATTGTGGAAGAAAGCTCCAAATATCTCGCTAGCTTTGTGGAGCCGCACTGCACTGCACTTGTCATCCTGTAACTTCCAGTGGTTTTAGCAGACTGAACTTCCACTGTGTCTGTTCCATAGTCAGATAAGTCTCAACATGCACAGAAAAGCTCTCTAACACTGATAGAACATGCTGTGATTGATAACTTATAAAATAACCCTCGAACATACAGCATTGGATGAAAGTGTTGGCGCCCTAAAACTGTTACACAAAAGGAAGTATTGCTCCCAGAAAATTATTTGCAAATACACGTTTATTTACTTTGTGTGTATTAAAACAACACCAAAAAAAAGAGAAAAAAGGGTAAATAGGACATAATTTCACACAAAACCCCCAAAATGGTTTGGACAAAACTGTTGGTGCCTTTCCAAATTTGCGGATAAATGTTTCAAGCATGTGATGCTCGTTCAAACTCACCTGTGGCAAGTAGCAGGTATGAACAATATGAAAACACTTGAAAACAGATACAAACGGGAGAAGTTGACTCAATCTTTTCATTGTGTATTTCACACTAAGCATGGAGATCGGAAGTAAGTGATAGACATTCTGGTAGATCACACTGCTGTGAAAGAGAAGTAGTTTCAGGTCAAAACTGATCAGTGAAGTAATTAATAAATTAAAAATGAGAAAATCACCTGGCCCAGATGGCTACACAAATGAATACTTCAAACTATTTCCTCAATTGCTTGCCCCCCACTTAGTTAATGTCTTCAACAAAGCTTCTCAATTGGGAACATTCCCTCAAGAAATGTTACAAGCCACTATAATCCTTATTCCCAAATCCAAAGGAGATCCAAACTTTGTCAAGAACTATAGACCCACATCCCTTATCAATTCTGACGTCAAAATATACTCAAAAATATTAGCAAATAGATTAAATAAAATTTCCCCAAGAATCATCTGAGACGATCAATTAGGATTCATGTTAGGCCGCCAGACCTAAGACGGCACACGCAGAGCCTTAATCTATCTTAGATAATGCAAAATGAGATCAGATCCTCACTACTTCTTGCTTTAGATGCTGAAAAAGCTTTTGATAGAGTTAACTGGGACTTTTTCTCCTCCACTCTATACAAATTCGGCTTCAATAACCAGTTTATAAAATCCATTATGGCTTTATACTCCTTCCCATCAGCAAACATTTACCCAAACAATCATCTCTCCAAACCCTTTGAAGTTTCTCATGGCACCTGGCAAGGTTGCCCCCTCTCACCTCTCCTATTCGCCATCTTCTTGGAACCACTTGCCCAAGACTTCAGGCCATGCCACAAAATCAAGGGAATTACTACTAAAAACCGTCACTTTAAAATTGTCCTCTTTGCTGACGATATAATATTATCCCTATTCGACCCGCTTATTTCAATTAAAGAACACATCCAACTGCTAAATAGATTTGCAGAAATCTCATACTACAAGATCAACGCATCCAAATCTAAAACACTACACTTTAATTTCAACAAGGAATTAAAAATGGCCATCAAGGAGTTCTCAACATTCGAGTGGGAGCCAGATTCCATTCAATATTTGGGCATCCAATTAGCTAGGAACTGTAGATAATCTATCAAAATAAACATTGATAGCATCATTAATACGATCCAAAGCGACATTAATAGTTTCTCTAAAAAAGAACTTTCCTGCCTTGGCAGGATCTCAGCTTTTAAGATGGTCACACTTCCAAAAATATTAGGCTAGGGTTACACTTGGGAGCCTGCATCTACTAACTAGATGCATTACTAGATCCAGTTTTTCCCTTTGTTTGTTTGGAGACATTTTTACCGGATCAGGTACTTGATCAGGTACCTGATGGTACCTATATGTACCATCAGGTACTGGGTTAGGTTCCCATAGGGTACCATGTTAAAAAACTGATCAGGTTTTGCTAAAAGGCCAAAAAATGTTGCAGACCCTATTAAAACCTCACTTCTCAAAAACTGGATTGCACTTTGGCAAACAATTGTTAAAGTGATCCTAAACCCAGAAACTGACCCCCCGTATCTTTAGACCTGTCTCCTCTTATCATTTCTAGCCATCCCTTTTGCAGAAAAAAATCGCTTTTGTAAAGTAAGAGAAAAGGTTATAATACTTTGTCCTGTGTGAGTTCTCTCTTTCTGTGGAAGCCGCAAATGCCCCGCCTGTCTGCTGCTGCCTGGCAATTATGCACACCCCTCTCTGTTTCTAAGAGCCTGGCGGCGTCATGAAAGGGGCAGGGCTAAATCGCGTCATGCCGGAGCCCCGCCCCCTTTCATGACGGGGTCAGTTTCTGGGTTTAGGATCACTTTAACATTGGAGTGTATGGGTCAGGTTCCTGATCAGGTTTTCAGGATGCAAAACTAGATCCAGTAACTGGTTTGCAAACGCAAGTGTGACCTTAGCTTTATACATGTTTAGAGCAATCCCATTCATCATTCCCTCAAAATTTCTGAATAAGATTTAATCTCTTTTAAACAACTTTGTCTCTAACAAGAAAAAATCTAGAATCTCCAACTGCATTTTAATGACAAACAAATCGAGTAGTGGTTTAAAGCTTCCTAATATAACCAGTTACCTTTTCACTAACATAATTAAACTTAGCCGAGGCTGGCTAAAAAAAGACCCTATGCTCGCGATGGAAGAATTTGAGTTCTCGTTGAACACCAATAAACCCTTAAGCTCTTTACTGTTAGAACACATCACAAAACCCTACCTACCCCTTCCGGAACCCCCATTGATCTTGGCCACAATCCAAGAGTGGAGAAAACTAGCCTCCTCACAAAAGATGATTTCAAAATACGATCAAATAATCTCCAAATATCCTTTATTGACCTAATTTCACAGGCTAAAATACCCCTTTCATGGAAAAGCCAAAAGTTCTTAAAAAATTGCCGACTTCCACAACGGTAAAGAATTCGTCTCCTTTCAAACACTCAAATCCACCCACAACTTACCAGACTTGGATTTTTACCACTACCTTTCTTTGAAAAAAATCAATTTTGGCTATGCTATCAAACAAACACCCACAATGCGAAGCAGTGGGCAATCTCCTCTTCAACATAAATAACAATGTCATCTGGAAATCTAAATACATCTACGATTCCCTTAACAAGGATTTCTTATTTGATAAAAGACCATTCATGATAAAATGGGAAAGGGACCTTAAACTAAATTTTTCTCTTGACCAATGGGAAAGTTGCCTGAAAATGTCCTACTCCTCCAACATATGCCTAACACTCCATGAATCCTTTTTCAAAACTCTCTCTAGATGGTATCTCACAGATACGAGGCTCTAGATTTTCTCTCAATCTTTCCCCTTGTGTTGGAGAGGCTGTGGCCAGATGGGTGATCTCCTTCATGTCTTCTGGAACTGTCCAAAACTCACTAATTAATGGAAAGATATAAGTTCTTTAATTAGTTGAATCCATCAAAAACATGTAGTTTTACCCCCTCAATTGGCGCTACTCTCATTAGAGATGGACAATATTGATCCCTGTTTCAGAAAAATATCAATACACATATACTTGGTGGTCAAGAACCTCATATCGGCTAAATGGAAAAGTACATCTATCCCTACGATCTTGGAGGTAGTGGAGAGTGTCTGTCTACATAATTCATATGAAAAGTGCCACGCCATCTCCTATAACTACTTACATCTTATTATAAAAAATGGGAACCTTGCAACGACTATCTCCTGAAATACCCCCCCTTAAACCTTGTAATCCTGCCATCCTACATTTCTTTCTGCGGCTTCTCTTCAGATTAATTCCCATGTTGTACAACCCTGTAGCATATGATGTATTAACTAGTTGTAAGATGAATCTTTATGTTAAATATTCCCCTGTACCCCTTAATATTGTTATTACTCAAGTTCTTTGTTCACAGTTATCCCTCCCTCTTGCTCCCACCCATCCCCCCACTTATACTTCCTCCTCTCTTCCATCACCAGTTCAACATAGGGAACTAACCATTTGTAATGTGGATATTATATTTAAGCTTGGATGCAAATGTTCAGCTATATATTCCTCTGTAACTACAATTTTTTCCCTACGTGTTGCTTAAACTTTAATAAAATGATTTAAACAGAAAAAAAAACTGAACTACAAAAAAAATGTAAATTTGAATACTCTATGGGCATTTATTGGAGTTTTTATATACACAACCCAATCAGATTATCAATCCCCCCACACTCCCTAATTTCACTTTTAAGCTAAAATTTCTTTACACCAAGTATGGGAAGCAGAGAAAAAAATAGAAAACTGTCTAAGGACTTAAGAACCAAAATTGTTAAAAAATAGCAACAATCTCAAGATTCAAGTTCATCTCCAGAGATTTTGATGTTCCTTTGTACACAGTGAGCAACATAATCAAGAAGTTTACAATCAATGGCACTGTAGCTAATCCCCCTGGATGTGGATGGCAGAGAAATGTATTCTGTTTTGCAGACTCAGGTTGCTTCAGTTTCAGCACAAACTATCTGTCAACATTTGAAAGACATAAAACGCTATTGCAGGAGACCAGGGAGGTCCCCACTGGTGACAAAGACACAAACAAACTAGACTTCAGCTTATCCTTCTCGGAAAATGTCTTGTATGTATATGTGCACGATATGAGGTAAAAAGGTATGATAAAATGAGCGCTAGGGACAGAAACAGGCACTGGGCTCTTATCGATTATTACCTTTCAAATTTATTGTGAACAGTAGAAGTTATAGGTTTCCTCGCCACAACGTTTCGACACTGAAGGTGTCTTTCTCAAGTGGATGTCAGACCCATAGTAAAATTCCCCTTTTATTCTCAACCCCCACTAATCACTAATAAAAAAGAGGTGTGCTACACACTCCTATCTGCACATTCAACTACTTAAAGGTATATACATACATTATATCTACCAGAACAAGAAAACATACATATACCATATCTATTATCTGCAGCAATGTATAAAATTACAAACAAACTATTAAAAAATATAAAAATATAAAAATATTTTAAAAAATATTTAAAAAAAAATAAATTAAAAACATAAAAATTATAAAAAATATATGCTGATGCATCTAGATTTCCTTCAAAAATTATTCTCTAAAGCGAGATTTAACCCTTCAGGGAATAATGTGCCCATCTTAAAAATCCAAAATGATTCTTTCCTATTAAGTTTATTAACCCTATCTTCAGTCTCATCCAGGACATGATCAATTATTGTCAGTTGCAAGCTGGAAGGATCTCTATTATGTGTCTGTGCGTAGTGTCTAGACACACTATACTTAAGAAACCCATTTTTAATGTTAAAACGATGTGTATTAAGCCTTTTTTGCATACTTTGCGTTGTTCTACCAATATATTGGTATCGGCACGGACATTCTAGCATGTATATAATAAATTGGGAACGGCAATCAAATCTTTCTTTAATGCAAAAGGATTCCTTTGTTGTATTAGAAATAAAGGTTTTACGTCCGTGCACTATAATTTTACAACATTTATATTTTGATGACTCGCATTTATAGCATCCTTTTTCTTTATTGTAATTTCCATGTTTTGTTGTTATTTGTGGGTGCCTTAATCTACTGGGGGCCACTATATTCTGTAGATTTCTACATCTCCTAAAAATTATTTTTGGATCTTTTGAAATAATGTTTGAGAGAATCGGGTCACCTTGCAATATAAACCAATATTTCCTTAATAATATGTAAATATTTTGATATGATTGGTTATAAGTGGTAATCAGGTTGCAACTATAGTTCCCCATGTTCTTTTTCTGTTGATCATTATTATTATTTTTAATTTTAATGATGCTATTTTCCTCCAATTTTCTTATAAAACTGCTTTGATTATATTTCTTGCATTTTTTAAAAGCATCTGACAATAACTGACTGGGATATCCTTTCTCTCTAAATCTCTTTTTCAACAGAATAGCCTCTTTTTTAAAATCTTTATCATTCGTGCAATTCTTTATGAAGTCTGCACACAGAGCTGCCAGCCACACAGCCTTACAAGGTGAGATTGTCCTGTGCTCTCCTGCGCCCTGCCAAGAGGTATGTACACACTGGCAGGTTTTTAACGTAGCATCTAGGGACAGAGTTAGGACTGTCTCTACCAGGGCCCACCGTGAAGTTGGTGAGGCAGCTTACTGTACGTTTTTTGCAAAAACGTATAAACCAAAGGGCCCTGTTTTTGTTACGGCACTTGCTATTTATTTTTACAGCAGAGCGCCTTTTGTGTGATACTTATACTGTTTTTGCATTGGTTTTTCATGTTTTTGGTGGGGATTGGTCGCAGTTCACACTGCTGCTTCCAATGTGTGCGGACTCATATTCTTTGCCTTCATGTTCACCCCTGCTGGCTAACAGCAGAATTTGGAGGCACCTGCCCCTCCCTTATGAAGTCTGCACACAGAGCTGCCAGCCACACAGCCTTACAAGGTGAGATTGTCCTGTTGTCTCCCACGCCCTGCCAAGAGGTATGTACACACTGGCAGGTTTTTAACGTAGCATCTAGGGACAGAGTTAGGACTGTCTCTACCAGGGCCCACCGTGAAGTTGGTGAGGCAGCTTACTGTAAGTTTTTTGCAAAAACGTATAAACCAAAAGGTCCTGTTTTTGTTACGGCACTTGCTATTTATTTTTACAGCAGAGTGCCTTTTGTGTGATACCTATACGGTTTTTGCATTGGTTTTTCATGTTTTTGGTGGGGATTGGTCGCAGTTCACACTGCTGCTTCCAATGTGTGCGGACTCATATTCTTTGCCTTCATGTTCACCCCTGCTGGTTAACAGCAGAATTTGGAGGCACCTGCCCCTCCCTTATGAAGTCTGCACACAGAGCTGCCAGCCACACAGCCTTACAAGGTGAAATTGTCCTATGCTCTCCCACGCCCTGCCAAGAGGTATGTACACACTGGCAGGTTTTTAACGTAGCATCTAGGGACAGAGTTAGGACTGTCTCTACCAGGGCCCACCGTGAAGTTGGTGAGGCAGCTGACTGTACGTTTTTTGCAAAAATGTATAAACCAAAAGGCCCTGTTTTTGTTACGGCACTTGCTATTTATTTTTACAGCAGAGCGCCTTTTGTGTGATACTTATACGGTTTTTGCATTGGTTTTTCATTCGTGCAATTCTTGCGTATTCTTAGATATTGGCCATAGGGAATATTTCTAATCCAAATCGGTAAATGGCAGCTGTCAAATTTTAAATAACTATTGACGTCCACACTTTTAAAATGTGTGGACGTACTTAATTGACCTTTTGTATCTATATTTATAATAAGGTCAAGATATTGCACATTTGTTTCGGAGATATTCATGGTGAATTTCAATCCCCATGTATTTTCATTAAGATGTTGCGCAAATGTATAGGCCTCTTCCTTAGTGCCTGTCCATACTATAACTAAATCGTCTATGAAGCGTTTATAGAAATGGATATTTTTTATTCCCAATGGGACTGCGCGATGAACCGAGACTCAAATGCTCCCATGTATAACCCAGCATAACTTGGGGGCGAATATCGTGCCCATCGCGCAGCCCCTTACTTGTCTATAAAAGATTTTTTGAAAGGTGAACACATTATTATTTAAAATAAATTCTATCCCTGATTTAATAAACTCTTTTTGGGGCTCCAAAATCTCAGGATCTTTTGATAGAAAATGCTCAATTATCTTAATTCCAAATCTGTGCGGTATGCTAGAATAGAGGGAATGTACATCTAAAGTTATTAAAAAAGCACCCCGTTTAGGAGGAATTTTCATAATCATACTAATCAGTTGCGATGAATCTCTTAAATATGACTCTAACCTTATGGAACTGTAACGTTTTCTCCTAGAGATCTCAAGTCCAGAGAAGGGCAGATCCTCTGTGCTGACCAAGTCCTGTCCCAGAGCTGCTCTCAACCCACACTCCCCAAAGGGAGGAAATTGAGCACGATATGAGGTAAAAAGGTATGATTAAATGAGCGCTAGGGACAGAAACAGGCACTGGGCTCTTATCGATTATTACCTTTCAAATTAATTATGAACAGTAGAAGTTATAGGTCTCCTCGCAACAACATGTTTCGACACTGAAGGTGTCTTTCTCAAGTGGATGTCAGACCCATAGTAAAATTCCCCTTTTATTCTCAACCCCCACTAATCACTAATAAAAAAGAGGTGTGCTACACACTCCTATCTGCACATTCAACTACTTAAAGGTATATGCATACATTATATCTACCAGAACATGAAAACATACATATACCATATCTATTATCTGCAGCAATTTTTTCCTTATGGAACTGTAACGTTTGCTCCCAGAGATCTCAAGTCCAGAGAAGCTTTTTTTCCTTATGGAACTGTAACGTTTTCTCCCAGAGATCTCAAGTCCAGAGAAGTTCCATAAGGAAAAGCTTCTCTACACGTAGCAACGGATTTATGCCTGCTCTAAAATCTCACCGCAAATCATTAACCTAGATGTGCAGGGGGCGCAACTAGAAAAGGTGAGTGACATATTAATATAACCCCTTGCTTCGGCTAATTTGCACAGTGTGGCGCAACAATTTTCTTGTTTTTTTTGTATATATATATGTGGTCAAGATAGAGCTTTTTGATTAAGCACAATATTCTACTTTTTGCTGAAAACAGAATGAGGCTTACAAACAAAAGAACACAGGACATATAGTCAAATATGGTGGAAGTTCAAATATGTTTTATGGTTGTAGGCTTTGTTGCCTCTGGCACTGGATGCCTTGACTGTGTGCACGGCATCAGGAAATCTGAATATTCCCAAAACAATTTTATGATGCAATGTAGCGTCCAAGGTCAGAAAGGTGGGTTTACATCCTAGGCAGGGTCGGCGTCAGCACCCGGCTTACCCGGGCAAATGCCGGGGCCCGACTGCTTGGAGGGGGCCCACTGGGCCCCTGAGGGCTAGGGTCACACTTGTGTTGTGACCCTAGCCTGACGCAAGTATTGTCTGCTGCAGCGCAGAGCGTTTAACGCTATGCGCTGCCAGCAACTGAGCCCATAGAAACCCGATGTTTACATTGACAACCAGTGGTTGTCAAGGTAAACGTCGGGTTTCTATGGGCTGCCTCCAGCGCATAGCATTAAACGCTATGCGCTGCAACATACAATACTTGCATAAGGCTAGGGTCACAATGCAAGTGTGACCCTAGCCTCAGGGGCCCCTGAGCACTGCCCCCACAGCCAGGGCTATATCCAGGGGGCAGCTGGGGGGCCATTTTCAGGCTCCTGCAGCACCGGAGGTCTCCCTCCTCCCCCCTCCACGGGAGCCGACAGAGCTGCACACTCTGTGCTAGTGTGCTTACAGGACCTGTGATGATGTCAATGGATGGGGAGGAGTCAGGGGTCTCATGATCGGCTCCTCAGTGTATCCAGGACTCTGCTGGCCACCATGAATGATGCTCAAATAAGGTGAAGTTTGTGTGTGGTCAGGAGGCATTTACAGTGTGAATGTAGCAGAGGTGAGTGTGTACTAGGTGTATGGCAATTAGGTGAAGTTTGTGTGTGGTCAGGAGGCATGTACAGTGTGAATGTAGCAGAGGTGAGTGTGTACTAGGTGTATGCAATTAGGTGAAGTTTGTGTGGGGTCAGGAGGCATTTACAGTGTGAATGTAGCAGAGGCGAGTGTGTACTAGGTGTATGGCAATTAGGTGAAGGTTATGTGTGGGGTCAGGAGGGATTTACAGTGTGAATGTAGCAGAGGTGAGTGTGTACGAGGTGCATGGAGCGGAGTCATGTGTGTACGAGGTGTATGGAGCGGAGCCGAGTGGGTACTAGGTGTACGGAGCAGAGCCGTGTGTGTATGAGGTGTACGGAGCGGAGCCGTGTGTGTACGAGGTGTACGGAGCAGAGCCATAGGTGTACGGAGCAGAGCCGCGTGCGTACGAGGTGTACGGAGAAGAGCCGCGTTTGTACGAGGTGTACGGAGCAGAGCCGCGTGTGTACGAGGTGTACAGAGCAGAGCCGCGTGTGTACGAGGTGTACAGAGCAGAGCCGCGTGTGTACGAGGTGTACGGAGCAGAGCCATGTGTGTACGAGGTGTACGGAGCAGAGCCGCGTGCGTACGAGGTGTACGGAGCAGAGCCATAGGTGTACGGAGCAGAGCCGCGTGCGTACGAGGTGTACGGAGAAGAGCCGCGTGTGTACGAGGTGTACGGAGCAGAGCCGTGTGTGTATGAGGTGTACGGAGCGGAGCCGTGTGTGTACGAGGTGTACGGAGCAGAGCCATAGGTGTACGGAGCAGAGCCGCGTGCGTACGAGGTGTACGGAGAAGAGCCGCGTGTGTACGAGGTGTACGGAGCGGAGCCGAGTGTGTACAAGGTGTACAGAGCAGAGCCGCGTGTGTACGAGGTGTACGGAGCAGAGCCATGTGTGTACGAGGTGTACGGAGCAGAGCACGTGCGTACGAGGTGTACGGAGCAGAGCCGCGTGTGTACGAGGTGTTAGGAGCAGAGCCGCGTGTGTACGAGGTGTATGGAGCAGAGCCGCGTGCGTACGAGGTGTATGGAGCAGAGCCGCGTGTGTACGAGGTATGTGTACCAGTGGTAGCCCCCCGCGGATTCCACTCCTATAGTCTCAGCCACCTTTGCCAGCAGCATTCTTTCCCAGAGTCTCTTCTGCCGCTGTCTGCATTCTGCAGCTCAGCATGGAGGGGCACGATGTCATCACTGTGCTGATATGTGCAGAGCGAGCGGAGGAGACCGGAGCGGCGAGAAGAAAGGTGAGGAGAAAGAGAGATCCGGACGGCCAGACACTCCGCTAAGCTGCGGTGCCACCCATATGGCAGTGCGGCTCCATTGAGCTGCTTGCATTATTTGTGTGCTTGAGAATGCTTGTGTATATACCAAACATCCTCAGACGCACAAAAATGCAACATTTTGCATTTGAAGGGTATTTTTAAAAAGCGCAAGGGAATGCAATCGCATTTTAGCCCGCTCCTAACAATGTGTAATATACTCACTGTCAGAAACAGCTCTTGCTGGTTTCAGCAGTCACTGTTCCTGTAAGGCTGTCTTCACATAGGAGTTTTTTTAAAAATGTGGCAGTTGCGGTAAAAAAAAACCTGCATCTGCCGCATTTTCCGTCTAGCAGCTGCACTTGCTACACGTTTGCGGCAAGCCCCATGCATTGTCTATGGGGCTTGCGGTAAGTGTGCGGCAATATATAGTATAGTTCGCGATATGTACTTAAAGGGGGCCCACTGAGACCTTTTCGCCCGGGGCCCACAGAAACCTGGAGCCGGCCCTGATCCTAGGTCTTCCAGCAGGACAATGAACTCAAACATAATTTAAGAAGCCTCCAGAAATGGATGGAAACAAAGCGCTGGAGAGTTCTGAAGTGGCAGAGTCTGGATCTGAATCCCATTAAACACTTGCATAGATATCCTAAAATTGCTGTTAGGAGAAAACGCCTTCAAATATAAGATGTATAATCATACATGGGACGAAGTACTGGATTACATTAAATTATTCTTTAGGTAGAAAATGAGTTTCTTATATTTTTTTTGGCCAATGGTTTACTTTAGCAAAGCAGATATGCAGGAAAGAGATCAATAATCCCTTTGAAGACATTATTTTTCCTTTACAATGTGCTTTCTCAGATTTCTCAGATGGCTAATCAACATCTTAAAGGAACTTTCCTCATTTTCCTGCAAGAATGAATATTTTGATAGATGTGACAGCTATATGTTATAGTCATGTTATAGTCATGAACTGTTCCCAATACAATGTAATAGCAGGCTGTCAATTAGGCTTTGCATCACTTATCTAAAAACAGTCAGATGAAGGTCGGCTTTGTGAACCTTGTGAAGGCGATTTACAATTTGTACACCAAATGTTCAGATCACATACTGTACAATCAGCAGAATGACAGGGTGCATTGGTGTTCAGCAATCATCTGGAAAAAGGTTAAAACATTATGAAATTGACTTTTGGTGTAATGATTCCTGCACATATTGAATAATTCCATTGATATGCTTGTAAGAACACATAGTACCTATTTGTAAAAAACTAACTAATGAGCCATGCAAACAGTGAACATGTCTGTAGGACAGCGTTCACACCACCAAAAGACTGAAGCACAAAAAACATAGTAAAAAAAACGTGAAAAAATACTCTGTTGTAAAGAAAAACATTAAAAAGCAAGCACTGGTAAAAAAGTAGCAAAAACAGGGTATTTAGTTGATACATTTTTTGCAAAAAATGTATGCTAAGCTGCTCTACCTCTTCACGGTAACCCTTGTCAGAGCAGTACCTATTTGCTGACTTGTGTATCTCTGTAGGATCAGTTGTGATTGTTATCATGTTGATTGCAATACTATGTACATTGGGTATGATTGCATTTATTTAGTAGAGTGAGACAGATAGATAGATAGATAGATAGATAGATAGATAGATAGATAGATAGATAGATAGAGCAAAAAAACTGCACAGCACTCAAGACACAATGTGAACTGGTTCTAGCAGTGACGCTGGGTCAAATACCAAGAAAAAAATGTATCTGCAGCACACAGCTACTACCAATATCGTACATTTGCTAACAAGCAAAAAATGAGAAAATTTTTTAAAAAACTTACGTTTTTTAAAAAAACTCATTATTCTTAATTTTTATTTTCTGAGGGTCTTAGTACATACATTGGCCAATGTCTGCTTGCTCACCAACCACGCCACAGTGCCCCCAGGTCTGATGAGTCCTGCGCTGACATCCCTGTCCTCCTTTTCCTCCCTGTCCCAATGTTAGGTGGGTGGACACCATCTCAACATCAGACCACCTGTTTTTTTTTTTTTTCTTCGTAGATAGATAGATAGATAGAAAACTACAATTAATGGCATCCCAAAGCATGGTCTGCGACCAATGGCACAGCTTTAAGCCTATTGACTCCGATACGCAATCTCCAAAAGGGCCACCAATTATCATGGGTCTCTAACAGTATTAGACTTCTAAAATGGACTAATGGGACTGCAGCCTCTGCACTCATAGTAATGCATGTGAGTGTAGGACATGTAGGACATTATCTTTGTAGTTACAATAGTTGTAAATAACACTGTAGTGTAGTTATAGGGTCTTTGCTGGTAGTAGTTATTACTGCACAAAGAGAACCAGGAGAAATCACCAGTGTTCACATTAATTTGTGTCTCAGCATATATGGGCAGTTACAAAACTAACCACTATTTAAGTGGTATTCTCCTACCTAAGCTCCCCTCTTAATGATTGGGCAGTGTGTTAATATAGTTCTTTGGTCACTCATAGAGAGAACTGTCTGACAGTCCATATGGATGGGGCAGTAGTCTTTGTGTATTGAGGACCATTCAATATGGAGGGCTGATCAGTCAATATTGTGAGTAGGGAGCAGTCTGCATGGAGGAGGGAGCAGGCTGTGAGGATTGAAGAGCATTCTATATGAAGGGATGAGCAATCTATATGGAGGTTAGGGAGCAGTCTGGGTGGAGGAGGAAGTAAACTGTGTGGAATGAGAAGCATTCTGGATCAAGGGATGAATAATCTATATGAAGGGTGGGGAGCAGTCTGTGTGGAGGAGGGAGAAGGGTGTGATGATTGAGGAGCATTCTGTATGGAAGGATGAACAGTCTATATGAAGGGTAGGGAGCAGTCTGTGTTGAGGAGGGAGAAGGTTGTGATGATTGAGGAGAATTCTGTGTGGAGGGATGAGCAGTCTAAATAAAGGGTAGGGAGCAGTCTGTGTGGAGGAGGCAGCAGTCTGTGAGGATTGAAGAGCATTCTGTGTGGAGGGATGAGCAGTCTATATGGTGGGTAGGGAGCAGACTGGGTGGAAGAGGGAGCACACTGTGTGGAATGAGAAGCATTCTGTATGGAATGATGAACAGTCTATATGAAGGGTGCGGAGCAATCTGTGTGGAGGAGGGAGAATGTTGTGATGATTGAGGAGCATTCTGTATAGAATGATAAACAGTCTATATGAAGGGTAGGGAGCAGTCTGTGTGGAGGAGGGAGAAGGTTGTGATGATTGAGGAGCCTTCTGTGTGGAGGGATGAGCAATCTATATGGAGGGTAGGGAGCAGTCTGTGTGGAGGAGGGAGAAGGGTGTGATGATTGAGGAGCAATCTGTATGGAATGATGAACAGTCTAAATAAAGGGTAGGGAGCAGTCTGTGTGGAGGAGGGAGCAGTTTGTGAGGATTGAGGAGCAATCTGGATCAAGGGATGAGCAATCTGTGTGGAGGAGGGACCAGTCAGAGATGGAGCATAAATAAACATCCAAATAGCATAGTAAACTTGGGAAGCATAGTGTCCACCACAGAGGGTCATGAGTAAATGGTCTATGGGTGTGAATTAATGGAGCAGTATGAGGGGGAGATAGGGGCATTGCTTGTCTGAGAAAAAAAGGCACCGGGAGGTCAATGTGACATGAACATGGTGAGTAATCTATGTGAGAAAGCAAAGAATAAGAAGCAAATCGTGTGAGAGAGGGAAAAGCATGGGGAGCAGCCTGTGAGAGAAAGAGAACCATGAGAAGCAGTATGTTTAAGAGAGGGTGAACAGTCTGTAAGAGACATAAGTGTATGGATAGCAGTATGGGCAAGATTTAGATGGCTGTTGAATTTTATTTCAGTCTTCTTGTCATGGGGGCATTATGAGAGACTATAGGGAGGAGTAATCCTCTGGACTCAGGGCGTGCAGCACTAACACTTTGTGATGAGCCTAGAGAACTGAACTTTTTGCTCCATGGGATCCTAGGTATGCCCCCAACAACAACGGAAAAGTTTCAGCACCTTGTTGAGCCCAGTCAACCGTTTGACCACATTGCAGAGGACGTGGATACTATAAATGTAGATAAATGTTACTCAAAACATCATTTTTTTTTGGTGTAAATTTCACTAAATAGAAGCTTTCACAGGGATACCGGGGACGTAACTATAGGTAGCAGCCAGAGTTTTCTACACACATGGAGTAAGGGACAGATGGGAGGACTGTGATTGTAGGATCTGACTATACAGTGTGTTTACCATCTGTTACTGTTGAGTTGCATAGATCTATCACAGCATGAGGGCTAAGGACATAAGACAATAAATAAATGTGATAATCAAACATTTCTGCAAAGTTTCTTAATTTTTTTTAAATTAGATGCATTGGATCAATATAAAAATGGATTGCAAACGTACATATAACCTTCATCCGCATACAAAAGAGAAATGTAGGGTTGATTTGTAGTATTGTAGAATTTGCTGTATTTTATTTATATTATGATTGTAAAGCTTAATATTACTTATATAATAAAGCCTGCAAGCTACCAGTATATTAAAATGACTTTATCTCACAGCCTAAGCTATTTCCCGATACATTACGCAACCACTTAAGGCAAAAATGTTCCGATCGATTCCTGTTGACAGCCTGAGACTGACAGTTCATTATTGGGAAGTGCAATATTCTTTTAAATCAGTAACATCTTGTCAAATTGAAGAAAAAGTAAAAGTCTGCCAGCTTAGTTATAAAGTTACGATAGGAAAATAGGTGATTTATATACTGTCACTTGTTTAATGTATGCAGCCAACTTCAGTAATGACAAACTAAAATGTAATCTGAGGTCTGAGTGCCAACACACATTCTTGTATCTTTTTTTTTTTGGATGAAACTCGTTCTCGGCACCAATGGTGCCCCCACAGCTTTGGAGATATTAATCCTTATTGCTAATTGCTCTTTCAGTCACCAGGATGCTTCAGGGCTCACAGCCTAAGTCTGGATGTAAACAGCTACAGATGGAGATTGTTGATGTCGCTGATTGACACGCCATGTTTTGAACCTCCATCTCTGGCAGATGACATTGTAGCTTTAGATAAATATTATTATAACAGTTTTCTTCTTTGTTCTCTTTTGTGTTAAGCAGCCCGACGCACGATGCAATGGAGGAAAAAACATTACCTCTACATATCTGTCTAAGATTAATATAATATATATTAATATAATATTAATATACTTAATAATATTAATATACTTAACCCGTTAAAGTTTGCTCATCATGTCATCATGATTGACAGCAATTGTGTCATTTACAGGTATGCCAGAACTCCAATGCATTCATGAGATGCGGGTTCCCCCCACTCTCTAGTCACTGATTTAGAGCTTCTTCCTTGTTCCCAATAATAAGAAAAAAGCTGTCAATCAGCAGCCAGAGAGTAGGGAAGCCTGCATATCCAAGGGTGAAGCTATAGTGGGCTTGCAATGGTATACAGACCCTGGAACAAGTGAGAAGGGGGAACTCCGGCACTTACTCAGAAGGTTGGCAGCAGAGGACATCCGTTAGGCAGGGCCGGTCGAAGCACCAGAAAGCACAAAACAGATTGTCACTCTCCCCACCCACCGTCTCCCTGACAATGCTTTTTAACCTGTAATAAAGTTTGGAAGTTAAATAGATGCTGAGTGTGGCCTTTTCATCTCACCCTATGTATATACAGACTCTGGAGCCTAAGGGCGGCCCAAAAGATAAGATGTCTCTGTCCCGTATGAGAAGACCAGTACTACAAAAAATTCATGATAACTTGGGGACTTTTTGCAGTTTTTTAATTACAGATAGAGATGAGCATATCAATCCATAGGGATAAAGTTCAAATCAAATTTCCTGAAATTTGCAATTTCACGTGAACTCAAACATTTGAGAATCTATTTGTAAAAAAATAAATTTGCCTGGAACCATTTCCCACATTACTGATGCAAAATGTAATTATGAGCTTAAAGAAATATAGAAAAACATTATAGCTAAGGAGATATGAAAACATTTGGCATACAGATGTGGCCATATCCATAACTACCAAGTAGCCATGACACCCAGGACTAATGGGTGGTTATGGATATGGCCATATTAATATGCTAAGTGTCAAATTTTTTTCATATCTCCTTAGCTATAATGCTGTTCTACAATATATTCCTTTACGATCAAAATTGCATGTCTTAGTATTTCAGATTGCAGCTGTCTTTTTGTTACAATGTGCCATGTTCAGCGTCGCAAAATGGAGTACCACAATATTTTCTTGTTACTGATGCATCAGGCAACCTTTTCACCTCATTACCATGCTGGCCTTCCAATAATGCCCTGCATCTATGACATAGAGTACCTGGCACATCACATTTCCAGTACAGGATAGTTTGTATGGCACAGTTGTTTTCCATCATCAGTCACTTTACATATCTTTCTTTGCTATAGTGAATAAGCTCTTTTGATCAGCTGGAGCCTCTGTCACTTTTTCTCTACCCCACATGTATTTTCACAGCAATTATCATACATTAATTAAATTTGTGCAAACACATTCACTGCAAATTTAAAATTTGGGGATCAAATTCAGTGACGCCAGCTAAAGATCTGCTGAATACTAGTTAGGCCCAACAAGCTTTAAAAAGGTTGTCCACTACTTGGACAACCTCTTCTGAATCCACTTGTTTCCCCCAGCTAAAATAATAGATGCTGTACTCACCTCCTGTGTTGATGCTGTTCCAGCGCTATCAGTAACCATTGCTCGGGAAACATGTGACATTGTGACACCGGATGAGCTCCACATCCATTGCTGCTCCTCCACTTTTCCCCTCTGCAAATCCCTCCACTGGCTTCCAATTCACCAGCATATCCAATTGAAACTACTAACACTGACTTACAAAGTCATCCACAATCTGTCCCCTCCCATATATCTCTGAACTAATCTCCCGATATCACCCAACTCATAATCTTCGATCCTCCCAAGACCTCCTCCTTTCCTCCACACTTGTATGTTCCTTATCTAACTACTTGCAAGACTTAGCTCGAGCATCCCCCATCCTCTGAAATTCTGCAACTCAACACATCCGACTGTCCCCCACACTCGGAACCTTCAAGCGGAACCAAAAAACCCATCTCTTCAGAACAGCCTACAGCCTGGAACAACCATGGTGCACCACCACTGGATTCGACGCTCCACCACCACCCGAGCAGACCCAACCTACTCTTCCACCCCATTGCCCTGTAGAATGTATGCCCGCAAGGGCAGGGTCCTCCCCTCTGTATCGGTCTGTCACTGTTAGTTTATTCATTGTATTTTTAACTTGTTTGTATGTAACCCTTTCTCATGTACAAGACCATGGAATCAATGGTGCTCTCTTCCTGTTGAAAATTTGTTGCATATTATAGGGCAAGACTGCTTGTTTTAATGTTCTGATTGCCTTCAATCATGATGAAAAGACTTTTTACCATATAATATCCCTTTAAACCCAATCTTCATTCTTGTTTACTTCAGTAGAGCAGTTCTGTGATATAAAACAACTTTTTACTTGTCCTTCACAATTTTGCAATATATTTACAAACTTCTGAAATCCCTTTCAGCTATCTAGATAACAATATATTAAATTGCCTTTTTATTTGCTCGGTTTTAAACACTCGAGATATATTTGTTTCTTATGCAAATCTCTTACACTCTTGTAAATTTTTCATTACCAGTTTGGTTGTTTTATTTGGAGAGCATATTGATTTCATTAAATGGAGAAATGTATCGTAAAAGCTTTTTATATTTAGATTAAATAGCATAATCACATGGTGCTGTTGATGGCGACACACATTCCGCTCTGCCATTAATTATTGTGAAAATCTCACATTTTGCTTTATATCCTGTCACTAAAGTTGTAATAATGCAAGAAAACTGTAAATCATGGTTTTCAATTTGGTTTTGGTGAAATGCTCGAAAAGCTTAAAGTGTAAATGTCATTATATTGAAAAACACAATACTGCACTGTTTTTTAAAGATGGGTCATATAGTAGCTAAGATGATGCTTCGTTTGTGCCATATCTCTTATTTTCTCACATTTTTCTGTGCTCTTTTAAAAACTTCATTTTATGGCTGTGTGGAAGAGTGTAAAAGCAGGGAAAGTGCAAGAGAGATCATGACTGAGCTGTGTGGAGCCAGATGACAGATCAGAAGCTTGTGCCAAGGTAAGAGGAGTTTATACTGATCCTGACATTCTGACATTGCTTAGCACCTGATATAGCCTGAAGGAATCTGACACATTGTCACTTCATCAGCTGCAGTCAGCAATGAGGACATTGTGGAGGTCCTGCTCCCTTTACCCTTAAGTAGTTACATGCCCTGCATTCAGTATAAGAAGCTTGAAGATGGATCTGAATGAGAATGAACATATGTGTAATAAAGAAAAAATAGCGGCATTCACAAGGGCTGAATCTTCATACTTTATTGTTCTAGATAATCAATTCATGAACACATTGATGGGGAGGAGGAGTGCAGAGTCCGTCGTCTCTGCACTCCCCCTCGCCCATCGATGTGTTCATGAATTGATTTTCTGGAACAATAAAGTATGAAGATTCAGCCCTGGTGAGTGCCGCTATTTTTTCTTTAGTGTATATGCTGGACTTAATGACACTATATGGCGTGCAACACCTGTGGGTAACTGTACCAAATAAGTCGCAGGAGTGACGTGACCGGTCCCCGTGTTTCCATTAGTGCCCAGCATCTTCTCTCTTTTTTCATTGGATGAACATATGTGTGCTTCAGACACAGACTAGTGGGGACACCTTGTGGAAAGTTTATGAATGGTTTTCAACCACAATCCTCTTATAAATTATATTTGAAAGTTTATTAAAGTCACTTGCTCTACATTATTATTAAATAAAACTTTAAATGTTTCCCATGAGCCAATCTTCAATTATTTTTACAGGTAATGTGTGCAGGCCCAATAATTGTTGTCACCACAGTCATGTTTTCTGTTTTTACAGTATGTATAACTACTGTAATGATAGGGGATTATTTGATATATTATGATGAGTTTGGATTCATTGTAATCCATTTCCCCCATTCAATAGAGATTAGTCAGTCAGTTTTTGTTCTAATGAACTAAAGTGTGAGCATGCTATATCATTCAAATTGTCATAAAGCAACTAAAGTATGAAGAAAAACTTCAGGGCAGCTAACTGATATTAAAAGGGCTCTCCATCAAAGTAATAAAATGCCTCATCACGTAATTCAAACAGCAGCCTGTCCTTGCCATGTGTCAGGATAGGATGTAGTCTGAAGGAACACAGCTCACAAGAACTGTGTTTCAACTAACAGAGAAGTTGTAGTTTCCTTCATGATCCAAGAAGGAGGGCTGTGACATCAGAAGAAATTTAATATTTTCCTTGTAACAGGAGGAAAAAATGCTATACATGGGCGACACTATACACATAGGTGGAAATGCTACAAATGTACCATAGCCCAAAGACAGTTCATGTGAAGGAGACCTTGTAGTGGTGCTCGTCGGCCCAGTCAAGTGGATCTTGCAGTGGTGCTCGTCCGGCCCAGTCAAGTGGTTGGACCTGTTGAAGTGCAAATGAGTGAAACAGCTGTTATTCTCACACCACCTACTTTTGTCTTCTTCTTTCCCCTTGCAATCTTAGCGACATGCACCAGTTTTATGGTTGTCATGAAATAATAAAAGAGTTTTTATTCTGGGAGTGTGCCGCAGCTTTTTTCATCACTCTTTAATTTTTCCCTTGGCTGACTGTGCATGGAAGAAAAAGGCTGTAGAAAAAAATGTAAATGTTTTACAAGCTTTTATAAAGAATACCCAAGTCAATAGATCTTCATAATGCACCACAAAGGTTTATATTTAAAGTCAACCTGTCATCTGTTTTGTGCATTATAAACTGTGCCCACCACCTTTAACATACTGTAATTGGAGTTCCGGTAACCCTTTTATATTCCCATTTGTGCCCCTGCATATCTCATAAATCAACTTTTAATGTGTCCCGCGCAGTATGTAAATGAGTTCTTAGCTGTTTTCATACCACGGTTTTTGGAATCCTGTTCTGTCCGGTTTTAATAGGACAGAACAGGATCCGGTTTTGCCTCCCATTTATCCCTATGGTGCCCGATTGGTCCTATTTGGCCATCCGGTTTTGTGTATTCTGTGCCAGATTCGTTTTTGTCCAGTGTTTCACGTCCCCAAAATCGGAGACTGCAACGTTTTTGGGCTCCGGTGAAAAATCCGGTCAAAACCGGACAGAAACGAATCAGGCACAGTCCGTCGCACTTAACATGGGAGTCTATGGGCGCCAGATGCAATGAAAAACAATCATTTCCCAGATCCATTTTTTTTTGCATTGCGCCTGCTCAGAATGCTTTCCATGGTCCTGAAAGCAGAAATCTGTGCAGGAAATTCTCTCGCTCTCTTTGCATTTCTGTACAAAAACGGATCCTGTAAAAAACAGGATCCAGGACCATATTTGACACCACTTTCCACACATCCTGTCCGTTTCTGTCCGGGTGGTCCTGCAAAATACAGGATCCACACAAACAGGTAAAAACTGTGATTTGAAGCCAGCCTTAAGGGTCTGATGGGTTGTGGCACACTTCAGTCAGAGCCACCTTGCTCTATGGAAAACCCGCCCCGCTCAATTGAAAACGCCTTCCTTCCTGTGTATGTATGTGAATTACATACAGCGTCATTCACAGCTCTCGCACTTGTGCAGTGACGCGAGTCACTGTTCTCTATTGAAGCCACACAGTTCCCGAAGTCTAGCGAGATTCCACTGCGCAGGCCCGAGACTTCACAAATCTCACGAGACTTCAGGCACTGTGTGGCTTCATTAGAGCACAGTTACCTGCACCACTGAGCAGGCATGAGAGTTGGGAATTATGCTGTATGTCATTCATGTACATACATAGGAGGAGCGTGTCTTCCAGGCAGCCAGGCGGCTCGGACTGAAGTGTGCCACACCCCATCAGACCCTTAAGAACTCATTTACATACCGCGCCGGACACGTTAAAAGTTGACTAATGAGGTATACAGGAGCACATCTGGGGTTATAAAGGGGTTACCAGAACCCCAATTATATCATGTTAATGGTGGCAGGCATGGTTTATAATTCCCAAAACAGGTTCACTGTAAAGATTATTTTGTTCATCTATCAGAATATTTATTCGTATAAGATTTTCTTTCCTTTTTTCATTTAAATATTCATCGGTTAAAATGAACATCTTGCAGAATTGAGACATCTCATTCATGGAGGTCATTTCCTATTAATAAATATTGTGCTCCTGTTTCAAAAAATAAGGTAATATCTTTAAGTTATAGCAGTGAAATTGTAACACTACTTATGCTTATAGAAGTGCAGAGATGAAAATGACCTTGCACCTCCTTGTGATTAGTTTGGCTCCACTCCAGAATTCCCACCTGCTCTGAAAGTCATCTCACAATCTCAGGAGGTACATAAATAATTTCCTAAGTCTCCGTGGCACGTTATTGCAATTCTTTGTTTGCTCTACAGGTCTTCAGAAAGTAATAGAATCAGCTAGCTAAAAGGTTCCTAACTTTTACCCAAGTACATTAAATGCCATTTTTGAGGAAGCGCCATCACTCATTTTTAAGTAAAACAAAAGAATTGAGAACTGTTACTTGACTAAAAGCAAATCTTTTCGTTTTTTTCAGAACCTCGGAGGACGCTCAATGCTCTTTGCTGTGATTTAGAAATAAATTTTATGAATTCCATCAAAGCTAAGCTGACAGCTCACACGATCGTACGAGGAGTTAAGAGGCTTTAAGCAGACAATAATTGAGAAAAGTATATAATGGAATAGTTAGTAAATGTGCAACAAACTCTTGTATCCAGCTGTAAAACTTTTCATGATTGCTAAGTGATTTATAAATGATATTTTTTTTTATATTACTGTATGCTTCAGTTTTGGTTTAACTTCACTATTAAAAGTTTTTACAAGTGCAAGAAGGTTAGTGTATAAAAGCACTGCCGAAAACAGAAATAAGATGTAAATGTAGGTAGAAATAATATGTAATTACAGTGACACAGGGGTGTATGCTAGCGTGTAAAACTGACCTTTAGGCACTCATGGGCTTCCCTTATGTGATTTATTATGAATAAATATAAGATTTACAAACTTCACATCATTTATTCAATAAGGTTACAGCACTGGAATTATTTGCACAGTGATGTCATAAAAAATGGGAATGTACACAGGGATGTCATAGTATAAGAAGACATTCTTTATATAGACCTCCATCCTGGTATATAACCCCCTCATCCTAATATATAGCTCCTCATCACTGAATATAGCCTCCTCATCCTTGTATATAGCCCATCAATACTGTATATAGCCCCCTTCTTCCTGGTATTTAGCCTCAATCACTGTATATAGCCCCCTTCATCATTGTATCTAGCCCTCTTATCATGGTATATAGCCCCCCTTTCACTGTACATAGCCCCCTTCACTGTATATAGCCCCCATGCAGGTACATGCCCCCCCTTTTCTGTATATAGTCCCCCTCATCCTAGTATATAGCCCTCCATCACTCCATATAGCTCCCCATGCAGGTACATGATCCTCCTTTCACTGTATATGCCCCCCCATGCTGCTGCACACAGTAAAATAATAAATGATTTAACTTACCTTTTCCGTCACTGTCCTGCAACATCATCTCTCCTCTGATCCTCCTGCTTGTGCCAGTATCTAGTCATGTGACCTTCACAACAGTGACATCATCACTGCGTGCTGCTCACATGATGGACAAGTTATACATAATGAAATCAGTGATGTCACAGTAAATGGGAAATGCACACAGTGATGTCACAGGACAGTATTTATATTATTATTATTATTATTTATTTATATAGCGCCATTAGGTTCCATGACGCTTTACATGAGGATAGGGGAGACAAGCACAATTACAATAACTCTAGACAATCAGGACATATAGGTACAGGAGGGGAGGGGACCCTGTCCACAAGGGCTCACAGTCTACGAGGGGCGGGTGGTTATACAGTAGGCTGGGGGAGTGTCAATTACGGGGCGGTCTCCTGGGTCTCCTGGCAGGTTTTAGGCTTGACGGAATAGGTGAGTTTTCAGGTGACACTTGAAGCTTCTCAGGGTTGGAGAGTGTCTGACGTGTTGGGGCAGGGAGTTACAGAGTTTGGCAGATGCCCGGGAGAAGTCCTGGACTCGGTTGTGCGAGGAGGAGATGAGGGGGGAGCAGAGGAGGAGTTCTTGTGAGGAACGGAGGTTGCGTGAGGGTATGTAACGGGAGACCAGGGCGGAGATGTATGGTGGGGACAGGTTGTGTATCGCTTTGTATGCCATGGTTAGTATTTTGAACTGGGATCTCTTGGACGCGGGGAGCCAGTGAAGGGCTTGGCAGAGGGGGGAGACAGGGGAGTAGCGGGGGGACAGATGGATTAGTCGGGCAGCAGAATTGAGGATAGATTGGAGAGGTGTGAGGGAGTTGGATGGGAGGCCAGTGAGAAGGAGGTTGCAGTAGTCAAGTCGGGAGATGATGAGGGCATGAATAAGTGTTTTAGCGGTGTCGTGGGTAAGGAAGGAGCGGATCCGTGAGATGTTTCTAAGCTGGAGCCGGAGGGATGTGGAGATGGCTTCGATGTGGGGCTTGAAGGATAGGGAGGAGTCAAGGATTACCCCGAGGCACTTGGCTTGGGAGACTGGGGAGAGGGCGCAGTCATTGACACAGATGGATAGGTTGGGAAGTGGGGGGGAATTTCTTGGGGGGAAGACTATGAATTCAGTTTTGTCCATGTTGGGTTTAAGGAAGCGAGCAGAGAAAATGGATGAGATGGCGGAAAGGTATTGTGGGATTTTGGAGAGTAGGGAGGTGATGTCGGGGCCGGACAAGTAGATTTGGGTGTCGTCGGCGTAGAGGTGGTACTGGAGGCTGTGGGACTCGATGAGTTGCCCTAAGACATGAATAATGCACAGAGGGGGACAAAATACATACATAATGCACAAAGTGATATTTCAATGCAGACATAATGCATGCAGTGGTGTCACCATACATACATAATGCACAGAGTGGTATCACAATACAGATATAATGCATACAACGAGGAGGAATATGTTCCCATATCTGTCTCAGAATCTTTCGTACCCCTTTATACAGCACTCTGGTATATTGTGTAATCAGGCATTTTAGCTCCTTGTACCGCCAGTGATTTATAGACTTAACCTGGATCCTCTTTCCTACACAGTGTAGCTCATGTTAATCATTTCCATATATCATGGAGAAATCATAATGAAGTCGAGGAGATGATGGAGATCGAACTTCACTTGTACTTGCTGTTGACCCTGAGCTTATCAATATAACCTTCATTCATTCATTTCTTGGTGATATTAAATGTCGTTACTCCAATACAGTTACTACTCCGGCTTCATCAAGGTAATTGTCAGTAATACAGCGATGAGAAGAAATGTGACATTATTGCTATAAAGTTGGTCTAGTTTAATCATTGTCTCATGGTTGCTCAAACAATGTTGATGTGTTTATTTTTTTCTTAATGCGATAAAATTAAAATTCCAATGTCATCAGCTCTGATGCATAGATCCACCAGTGATTGATATTTTGTTATCCAAATATTAAAGGTATGCAGTATTAGTGGTTTCAAACTGGCTGACACGCCTCCTGCCGGTGACATCAGCGCCGGAGCATGCCCTGCTCCAGCTTATGTATGTACAGCAGGGCAGGCTCCGGCGCTGAGGTCACCGACGAGAGGCATTTCAGCTGCCGGGGACCCAGTCCCGCCCATTGCTTTCTCTGCATCTGCTTGAGTTGAAAAGCAGAGCAGCATTGAGCGGCCGAGAGAGACAAATAAAGGAGGTGGCACTGAGGGCTGGAGGTGGCACACAGAAGACTGGAGGCAGGGGGGACAATAGCAAGAGCAATGACTCATCACTCAGTAAGTCCCTCCAGATTCACTATAAGTACACTTTATAAAGTCTATTTCTCAGGGTACATGTGGGCTAGAGCTATGGGGGACCCCTTCCCTGAATGCAGCAGACATGCTGCATTCAGTTATGCATTTAGATTGCCAAGCGCCAGGGGGTGACAGGTCATCTTAAAGTGCATTGAAAACCCACTAATATGACTAGTATTATTTACTGATACTGGTCAGAGTGCTCCCGACGAGTCACACACCTTTGTGCCTCCACCCTTAGCATTACACTCCACAGTCCTAGTCTCTTTCTCTCCCCATACTATTCTCAATATTGACAGTGCAGGATGGCAGGATGGTAAGGAGTTTCATTTAGGAGGCTCACAATTTATGATGAAGAAGATTTTTGGGAAAATACGATAAGGCCTGATTTAATTGATAATGATATCAAAAGTTAATGTAAAGGACCCCCTTACTGTCCCCTAGAGTCCAGGGTACCAGCTCTTGTTTCAATCTTTGTCCAGCAAAATATAGAATATAAGGCTTAAAACTGTGCCACCATAATTGTAATGATGAAATGTAAAGACATGTCATGTACTTAATCCATTTGATCGCCGGATTCCTTTGAGCCATCAGAAGGTGTCAGCTGAGAACACACAGAAAAATCCAACGAAGAAAGCGGCAACCATTGAAATGAGCTAAAAAAAAACCTCATAGTTAAAAAACTATATGCCAATTTATAAAACATTGATTAGTACCCATAGAAGCACTCACGCGAGAAACGTCCGTAGTCCTGGAAGGTTCTCAGCTACTTCCTCTACCCCCGCTCACTCATGCATTTGCTCTGATAACTCCAGCTCCTAATTGATGGTGTGGCCATCAGTGGTAGGTTACATGACAGGAAATATATTAAATCAAAAGTCAGAAACAATTTCAACAAAATTTGTGGACCATTGAAGAGATTTAAACAAAAAAATTAACTGGAATGCATTTATATGCATGCAGCGTGTAGGTGTATGTTCACAAAGGCTACAACACAGTAAAATCAAAGAAAAGAAACAAAAATGGACAGATATCAAAAAATAAATAAATAAATTGCATGAAAATAAAAATCAGGTACTTGATATTATTTTGATCAAAAGAAATGAAAAAACCATCCCACCAATCAATTCAAGAGAATAGTTTTCCCCCCGACATTGTGCAGAATACAGGATTCATAATTACATCAAAAGCGATTTGCATAATGTAGTTTATTGCATTAATTGCCCCTTTTGTAATATGTGACATATATGTACCATAAGCAAATTAAAAAAGATCAGCAAAAAAGCCAACACCACCAGAAGATAGCTTGCAATAAAAATTGTTCAAATACACATATTACTTCCAAGCTGTACAATATTATAAAAATTGAGATATTTGAGAAAAATTTGATCAATCTTTTGAGCCACCCTGCCAACGTCAAGGAAATCTCAATAAGGGTGGTCCTACTTTATACTTTTTTATTTTAATTATGCCATGTCGCCTCCAACAAAAAATACAGTGGAGCGTAAAGCGCTAACATTTCAAATTAAAAAAAGTTTATAGCCAAACATTTAGCCAATATCAGATTTGGAAATATAACTTATTCCGGTGTGTTGAGACATGTATTTAGTGTACACAAGGGAGATATTTTGAGTTTCCAATTCTGTGGCGATTGAGAATGTGTTATGGCCTTTAAAAGAAGACTGGAAAAAGCATTTAGCTCTACACAAAGCTTTATGGATACTATATTTTAATTCTATATTTCCTTGTGATATGAATTCCAAAAATAATTTATTTCAGATTTACTAATTTATGTTGTGTAATTTTATGTATATGTATTTCTGTGTCGTTTTAGGATGGGTCGTTCATATGTATTAATGGTTTGTCTTAAAAAAATAATTTTCTTTTATTGAATGTGATTGGCTGTTCAATCTTCAAAAACCAGCCTCCCATGATGCATTGAATATTGTATGATTAAGGACTTTAATATGTTTTCAATATGTTTTTATTTACTCTTTGAATGGATGTGTTGAATTTTTTTTAATACGATCACCTATGACATTCAACTAATTTAGCCTTTTAAGAAAAGTACAAAGCAATAGCGATAAGATGCCGCATAAGCCAATAAGGAGGAATTTGTTCCCATATCTGGCTCAGAATCTTTCTTACCCCATTGTACAGCATTATGGTTTATTGTGCAAACTGGTCATTTAGCTCTTCTACAGCCAGTGATATATAAACTTAACCTGGATCCTCTTTCCTACACAGTATAACGTTGGTCTGGTTTAATCATTGTCTCATGGTGGCTCAAACAATGTTGATGCGTTTGTTGATTTCTTCATGTGATAAAATTTGAATTTCAATTTCATCAGCTCCGACTCATAGATCCACCAGTGATTGTTATTGTTTAATCTAAGCATTAAAAGTATGTAGTATAATTAGTTGCAAACAGTTCTCCGCTTAGATGGGATGTGATAACATTAGTTTTGTAAATGACCTCACATATGGTCTCCCAAACGAAAGCACAAAGACTGAGAAAACTGTAACCACTGTCTTGGGCCAAAGTACCACTTAGCTTTATAGTCCACAGTCCAGGTCTCTGCATCTCCCGACGCTATCCTCAACATCGGCTAATCAGGATGGCAGGGTGCAAGGAGTTTTTTATAGGGCTCAGAATTTGTGATAGGATGTTCTGCTGGTATTAAAGTCACTTCTTATGGTATTTGTCATAGAGAGCAACTTCACTCTCAAAGGCATAAGTCTAGCAGGGTCAGACACAGACAAAGAAGGCCCCCTGGGTAAGAACAGTATGTGGGTCCATTGCAGTCCAATAATGTTTGTGTGACAGAAACTCATTGCTACATAGCGGTAGATGTGCATGTGGAGACACAGGGGGCAGTGGGTGCTCTGGTCTGCCTTTAGAAAGACTGCATAGACCGAGCTGATCCCAACTGAATGCCCGAACTCCTTAACCTCGGGCTGAATGCTACTCATACAACACAGAGTGAGGGTACTACAATAATAAGACTTTATTAGATCTCCAAAAGTTAAAGATGTAAAACACATAACCAAGCACAACACAAAATGTAACAGGCAACATCCCTTTGCTGGCTCACCAGTGATTAGAATGTTCATGCCTCGGGACTTCAAGGTCCACTTAGTCCAATACAGCAGCACCCTGCTTTCGTCAGGCACCCACAGGTAAAGCAATAGCAACAAGCTTAGGAATTTGACAGAGCATAGCAAATTCTGTAGACAGGTGACCGAATTGTCCCAACCTGGGTCTCTTCCTTACGTAGTCTCTGATATTTCAGCTGAATCCTAGTAGTTGATGCTGATCTTCTACAGAATGTAATCCAGTTTTAGTGCTCCTCCAATCTGACCTGCAGCTCCCAGATTGAGGTCATGCAAAGTATGAAAGACGATGCTGTCCTGGCAGCCGGAATCAAAATTCCTAGGCTGAGTTTATGGCCGCAGACCCGTAGATTGAAGCCATCTAGCATATGAACTCTTGGTTTATGAAACAGGCACCCTTATATCCCCTGAATACTCATCTCAGGACATTGAGAACCTCCAGGATTGGTGGAATAAGACTGTTTTCTTATTGTTGAATTTCAAGCATCATACTTAATTCTCCTTTGAGTGTATGCAGTGAAGAGGGCAATCAAGGTGGAAAGATGGTGAGTGGGTGAGATAACTAAATTAGCAATACACATCCTCAGAACAATGGAATACTCACATGCTTAATTCTCTTTGAGTACTGACCAATTCCTAACAGAGGGGGTGAGATAATTGCATTAGCAAAACACAACCTTGAACAATGGGAGACTCCGAAGAGTCTGGCAGAAACAATGACTTAATTATCATAAGTTAACAAACAAAACACCCACATGTCTCACTAATTTAAGAAATGTAACCCAAGCTACACATTGAAAAAGTCCATGTCATCACATTCCTCCCCCTTCTTAATTAGCCAGATGGGTCAGCCACATTTGATAAGTCTCTGATCATCTTTCTCCTCTTTGAGGCATTATCCTTTCTAGTGGTGAGGTCAACAACAGAGGCTCACATCTATACACCTCCCTCTTATTACCTCCCCAGGAAAGGCAGACTTTTGCGGAAAGGCATTAAGGTGGGGTCCATGAGTTAGGCTTCCATAAATGTCTTACTATCAAGCTGAGTAGTATCCCTCCGCTTCCACCAATTGTGGAGACACAGGGGTCAGTGAGTGCTCTGGTCCGCTGGCCTGGCCACCTTTAGAGAGGCCGCATAGACCAGGGCTCATCCCAACTGAATGCCTGAAATCTTTAACCATGGGCAGAACACTACTCAGACAACACAAAGTGAAGGAACCACAATAATAAGACTTTATTGGATTCCCAACAGTTAAAGGCATATAACACATAACCAAGCACAACACAAAATGTAACAGGCAAAAGGGTCTCACACTTCCACTGGCTCACCAGGGATTAGAATGTTCATGCCTCGGGGCTTCCGGAGACACTTAGTCCAATCCAGCAGCACCTTGCTTTTGTTGGGCACCCTCTGGGAAATGAATAGCGACAAACTCCTAGGCTGAAGTTATAGCCTTCCAACTGAGTTTGCAGACCTAAGATTGACGGCATCTAGCAAATGAACTCCTGGTTAATGAAACATGCACCCTTATATACTCTGAGCACTCATATTAGGACATTGGGGACTTACAGGATTGCTGGAATAAGACTGTTTTCTTAATGGATGGATTTCAAGTCGTATACTTAATTCTTCTATGAGTGTTTGTAGTCAAGAGGGGAGTCAAGGTGGAGAGGGGTTGAGTGGGTCAGGTAATTAAATACACAGCCTCAGAACAATCGAAGTTTTGCATACTTAATTCTCTTGTAGTCATAACCATCTCTGATAGAGGGGGTGAGATAATTAAATTAGCAATACACAACCTTGAACAATCCGAAGAGTCTGGCAGAAACAATGACTTACTTATCATTAGTTAACAAACAAAGACCCAATGTCTGGTTAATTTAAGAAACTTAACCCATGCCACACATTGAAAATGTCCATGTTTTGACAGTGTCCCCTACCCTTTGGGATGTAAAACAAAAAGAATTTAATTTTCATGTGAATTGTAGAAATGTTATCTTTTGGTAGTGCATTCTGCCCCTGGCACAGTTGATAAAAGTTACTAATAAATTAATTTTAACTGAAGTGTTAATATCACAGAATTAAAAATATATGTTTGTTTAGGTGGGGACGAAATAGAAGTAGAGTTATAAATTCAGAGAGTCCTAATCCTTCTCGCACTTCCTACGTCACGTGTTGCCTGATTTACTGAGGTTGGTCTTCCTCCATACTGGGATGGCCATGCATCATCTTAGTAAGGTAGTGTCATACAGTATATAATGTAATTTGATCCAACACTTTTTACTGCAGTGTTCCCAAACTCCAGTCCTCATGGCCCCATAGATGATTCACTTAGCATGGAACAGGTGATGAAATCATTATCAAGGCATCACTTGTGCAATCCCAAAGAAATCCTGAAAGCATGACTTGTTGGGGTCCGTGAGAGCTGAAGTTTGGCAACTACTAGTCTAGGCCAATAGTATTTAAAAAATATTGTAATCTCATTGATTCTCATGAATATTTTTTGCTGTAGTGCAATTGTGATAATTTTTCCTTCTAATTTCTACCAGCAAACGTTCGGATTCTATAGCATTGTAGAATAATTCACATTAATTGATGTCATTGCCCTGCCTCACCTTTATTCTAATCATTTTTTCCCATGTTGTCACATTGGTATACCTGAATATCTGCAGCTGATACTTTTATACCTTTGCAATAGCTTCTCATTACAGCAAAGAGGTGGAAAAAAGTTAATGTAATTCATTCAAACAAATTTGATACTTGAAATAACATGGCCATTATGATGCTGTCGTGCTAATGTGTCATTATACATTTGTCTAATCAGAAAGAGCATTAGGATAAACATCAGCGAGTCCCTGCGGAAGCCGTGCGCTCTGACACTTTACAGATTACATTTATAGAAATCGCTTGGCTTCTGGTGATTTCACCATGTTCCAATCTAAATATAATCAAATAAATTCCAGTCTAATTCTGTAAATGACTTTCATCTATCCTTGGGCATAAAGCAAAAATATAGATCAAACACGGGTTCATGGGTACAATGGGCAATTTGTATAATGCTTCATTAAGTGTTAAATAATGTTCTATATATTCCATTATATATACGGTCCTGTATTGTAGAACAATATTGTAGTATTCGTAGCATAGCTATCTGTGTTCAGTCTAGAAATTCTCTCCATGAAACCTCAAGTTCTCATAAAAATAACCTATTTCTGAATTCTATTCTTTTCCCAAACTCTAAAAAAATTGTAAAAGGTGCACAATGTCAACCATTCTTCATTGCTCCAATGCATCTAAAATGAAAGCAACATTGCATTTACTCCTGACCACCGTTTTACTATTATCACTGGTAGGTTGGTGAAACAAATCTCATCTTCTATTGTTTAAAATATATACTGGCTCATCAGTATGATACATATGTGCTTTACTGTGTCCCTATGAAGGTAATCCTGTATCAGTGATATGTTATTTTCATTAACGTGTACTGATGTTGTTATTCGGCCACACCGCGGATTTGGTGAATTTTTCTGCCATAAGGTTCGAATTTGGTGCAGAAATTTCGGCAATGAAATACTCCATCGGTCTCATAAGACATCAGAAAAAGCTTATACCTTGATGTAAAACAGGAAGAGGATGTCCCACCATTTTGAGCCTGCAGTCTAAAGTTAACTAGGAAAGAGTCAATTGTGTAGGGTAGTGATCCAGGGCCATCTGAATAGAGAAGCATTCCATGAGACCAGGGCTGCAAATGAGATGAGGTGATTGTGTCTGTGACCAGATCCATGGCTGGTGAAGATTGCTTACAGGGAAAGGCAGGAGAAACTCACAGCCCAGCGCAAGCTGCGTTAGACACCGTGAGGCAGTTGAGTTATCGCCATCTGTACTACAGTGTATCCGCCAGGATGACTTCTTAGCTGGCCATTTCTGTCTGGAACAGATCCAGGTTGGTAGGTAAATTAAGGCTCACTGCTCCACCTCAATGAGTAACCAAGCCCACAACATTTTAAATATTTGGTGCCAAAACTTTCGAGTCTAATGCTAGGGTCACACATAAGTCCTGGATCCGTTATTGGCATTACTTTTTCCACTTTTGTGTTCTAAGTCCAAAACCTGATGCCAAGAACGGATGCTGCACTCAAGTATGACTGCAATGGTGTCAGTTTTTTTACAGGACCCAAAAAACATTGCAAGCAATGTTTTTGGGTGCAGTAAACAAATGGATCCATTTTTTAACATGGGGACCTATGGGAAAACATATCCGTTTTTTAGAGTATTGTTTAAGGCACAAAAAAAACGGATCTGTTTTTTAGAGTATTGTTTATGGAAAAAATGACAAGTCCCAAAAATGCAGAGCTGCACAAGAGGGTCAAAAAGCACCCTACAAAAAAATGGATCAGTTATTGAAAATAAGGGAAAAAAACTGATGGCCATGTGTGCCCCTAGCCTAAGACTGAACATGTAGTTAGTTAGATACATCGTCTGATTCAGGCTAAAGCCCTTGCTAAGATTAGCCACCAGATTCTCCAGTGTAGCTACTTCATTCCTTATTCCCCTTCTGTTCTAAAGAATTTAGCACTCATATTTAGGTGCCGTCTAGCACGCAAAGAACTGTGAGCTATATCTGAACTTTCCCAGGAGTGAGTTACTGAAGGACAATATTGTGTTAAATAATTGCCTATGGTTGTTAAACATTTTTTCTGCTTAGCATCTGCTCGATTTAATTAGTCGTTTAGGTACAGTATACTCAAAGTAATTGATATAGGATTATTTCTCAGTTTTGCTAAAAGTTACCCCGGGGTGGGAACGCATTTGGTTGGGGAATAGAGATAACGGAACATAAGTTTGTAAACCATTATATGTTGCACTGCGAGCTAGGTCGAGTTTTGCATGCATATAATTGTTCCAGAACCAAGGGGGTTAATAGGTAATAAGCAGCCGTATTTAGATAGGTGCGCCAGTATGTAAATTTACAATGTTTATAGTTAGTACCTATTGCTAGGGTGCTGGTTTGTGCAGCACAGGGGGCTCAGCCTCCAGGCTGAGTGTTTGTAAAATATTGTTAGATGTATTTTTACTTCAGGGGTATTCATATTCACGTAACTTAAGCAAAATATATTTGGTGATCGAATTGATGTTGGAGTCAGTTTTCTCATTTGTGACTTCGCTATATTCTGAGGAACGTCCCCGATACACGGCTTACACCTCCATAGTTACAGACTATAAACCACCCTTGTAGTGTTTGGTTCTGTAGTCTTGTGTTATTTCTTACCATCTGCTCCCATATGCTGTCTCTAGGTGAGCAAAAGCAGGAAACGGAAGGAATAGAGAAATCCTTGATTACAGATTCAGTTCCTCAGAACCTGTTGTCTGTAAGCATAAGGACACATTAAGGGGATCTGTCACCAGATGCCACTATATCACCTGCATACATTATTACCAAGGAGGAGAATGTGATTGAATTTTCAAATATTACAAAAATTCACATTTGCCAAAATACAGATTTTTTTGTGATATTGTTGTCACCTTTATAATTTGTTTTATTAGAAAATCCCCAACCGTTCTCCTTGAGCTATTTCAGATATTTTTTACAAGTGTTTTTTTCTTTGCTTCGTGTGATGCTGTATTTGAGAGACATCTCAAACCGGATGACACAGGAGGCTGGCCCTGCAGTTACTTCTCTGCAGTTTTTACTACTCCCACGGTAACAAGACATCATGAGATGGCGGCACCATGGTCACTTACTACAGATTTATCAGCACCGTCCCTGATCACATCTTGTTTCAGTAGTCTTGACCAAAGCTTCTGTCCTCGCCGCCCACATTTTCAGTCACTACTGCCACAGTCACTTCTTCTGACGCCACCATCTCATTCTTTTAAATGAATTGTGATAGAAGCAGGGTCAGTTACCGCAATGCCTCCCAACAGCTTTTATCACTGCTTTGAAATGAGCCATCCTCAAAGAGCAGTGATAGAAATGTTATGGAGTCCAGGACTCTGATACCCCTGCACTGGGGAATGTTGTGCTCTTGTACATATATTGATGTGTTATGGAATTGTGTGTATCTAATTGACATGTTACCTATCTATGTGTATGCATTTCTGTGTATGTGGCCACACTGTGGCCAAGGTAAAAGACTGCTTCCTGGTTCTTTGGGTAAACTAGGATTAAATAAGATAGGGAGCTAGTACACCCCTTAAGGGGGTAGTTATGGGTTTCCACTGGAAGTGAAAGTGTTATTAGGTTAGTGAGTCCACCCACTAGGAGTGGGGTTTAAGTAACAAAATAAGTCTGCATTTGTGTGCAAATAGGAGGGTTCCAAGAGAGGAAAATTGGAACAATAACAATGTCTCCATCTTTTAGTGGCCAGACCCTCTGGGTCTCCCTGGGATTTGAGCACAGCAATAATGACATGGAATCTGGATATAAGTGAGTTTGCTCCTTCTTGTGTGGGTGCTCGCCTTATGCCTCAGGTGGACCCCCTGACGGTGACAGACTCCTCCTGTAGTGGTTCAGTAGACCTCAGCATGGACTTGGGTGAATATGTCATCATGATGCCATCAATAAAAGAACCTTTGGCCTTGATCCCTGTGCGTGGGAAAGGGCTGGAGCCAAGAGAGAATAAATAAATTTACAGCTGGCTACTGTGGTGCTGAGGGGAGTGGATGAGAGTCCAGAAATGCTGTTACAGCAGTCTGCGACAAATTGCATTGATGCAGATAACCCTAAGAAAGTAACATTTAAGCTGAGTGCCCGAGTTTCAAGAGACTGTTTAAGTGAGTTGTCAATAAAAAGCCTAATAGACGCTCTGTATGCTTTGGCCATCACTAAGGGCATCTCTGGACTTAACTCTTGTACTGGGGAACTGGTCGGAGCACGTGCTGCAAAGCTAGGGCTGCTCCGCAGCCAAGACCCTGCCTCGCTCACAACTAATGAGCCCCCTTATGGCCAGCCCCTCAACTGAAGCAGGGTAGATGACAGATGTGCCATCCATTGTTGACAGTTCTTTTTTTGAAGGTGTTGATAGAAGTTGTATAGCTGCACTGCTGTCATTCACCCTGCTTCTATCATCACCTCGTGATGTCAATTCATTCAAGAATGGTGGAGATGTAAGAAGTAGGGACTGTGGTGGCAGTGGTGAGAATGACACAAATGTAGCATCAGCCACTAAAGCTGTGGTATGGATGCACTACACCCTGATGACATCCTGCTTTAGAGAGGGTAATGGAAGCTGCAGAGAGTGACTGCGGAGCCATACTCCTGTGTCATCACACTTGAGATTACTTTTAAATAAAATATCACAAGAAGGAAAGATGGAAAAGTACATAAAGGGAATAGCAGGATAGGGGAAATGGCAGGATATTATATAACAAAGCAAATTCAAAGGTGGAGAGAGCTTAAAAAGAGATGTTTATAAAGACTTTATAAGATATTGGATAAACTCTTTAAAGTAAATTATTATCGTTATATTAAGGAGTTACCTAATACATTTTATTATTTTAAATCAATAACTTGCTTCTTGGTAAGCTTCAGCTTTTTTTTTTACTATATTTTCCTACTACTCAAAAAAGGCAGCAATAGAAAAACTCACCATATGCAACCAAAAACAAATAGAACACAGCACTTAGGCAGGAAGCAGTCAGACCCCAATAAAAAGAGCAAACACAGGTGCACAGAAACGATAAAACCACCAACAACCTGCCAGGGAATGGGGGGGTGATTTTCTATGCACTTAAGGTTTGCAACATAGGACGCCATTCACATTGATACAAATGGCACAGAGTGTCTGACAGCTACCAATTTGTCCAGCCACCAGACCACATTGGCAGCCCAGTATGATATCTCTGCACCACTGCATGAATGACACCCATGGGGCCCAGCTGCACCCTGCAAAAATGATAAAAACTGCAAACTTTTTTAAGGATAAACAAAATTATTTTTTCGTCTGGTACTGTATGTGTCTGGAAGATGTTTTGGCCAAGACACTGTAAGTTCATAATCCCCGTCACTGATCCCCACCCTTAAGAGTCCTATCAAAATATTCAAAAACTACTCAAAAAAGGGAGCAATGGAAAAACTCACCATGTGCAGCCAAAAACAAATCCAACACAGCACTTACATAGGATGCAGTCAGACCCCAATAAAAAGAGCAACACAGGTGCATAGAAACTAAATGAATATTTTGATACGATTCGTAAGCGTGGGAATCCCTGACGATCTTACAATGTTTTTGCATAAACATCTAACCAATACCTCACAAACAAATTATCATAAAAAAAGTTAGCACTTTTTATCATTTTTACGGGGTACAGCTGGGCCCCACGGGGCGTCATTCATCCAGTGGTGCAGAGACATCATACTGGGCTGCCCATTTGGTCTGGTGGCAGGACCAATGGGTAGCTGTCAGACACTCTGCACCATTTTTATCAATGTGAATGGCGTCCTATGCATGCAAACCTTAAGTGTATTGCAAATCACCTCCTCCATTCCCTGATCGGTTCATGGTGGTTTTATTATCTCTGTTCACCTGTATTTGCTCTTTTTATTGGGGTCTGACTGCTTCCTGCCTAAATGCTGTGTTGGATTTGTTTTTGGCTGCATATGGTGAGTTTTACCATATTCTCCTTACTTATTTTATGAACTATGGCTAGGGTCAATTTCCGTTTTGACCCTAGCCTACAACAATCCAGTTTTAACTTAGAACTTTTTCCAGCACCGCATAGCGTTACCGCTATGTGGTGCTGGGAATTGCAGTCCCTAGTTACCCTATGTTTACCTTAACTACCTGTCACACAGGCAGCTGCTTGGAGTGCGCTTTACAGCGCCGCACAGGAAACGTTGCATACAGCGTTTCCTGTGCGGCGCTCGCACTCCAAGCAGCTGCCTGTGTGACAGGTAGTTAAGGTAAACATAGGGTAACTAGGGACTGCGTTTTCCAGCACCGCATAGCGGTAACGCTATGCGGTGCTGGAAAAAGTTCTAAGTTAAAACTGGATTGTTGTAGGCTAGGGTCAAAACGGAAATGTGACCCTAGCATATATTGTATATTAAACAATTGTGCTTTCAACTTTGTGGCAGCAGTTTGCATAAAATGCTTTTTCCCATCACATACAGTTAGGGCCAGAAATATTTGGACAGTGACACAAGTTTTGTTATTTTAGCTGTTTACAAAAACATGTTCAGAAATACAATTATATATATAATATGGGCTGAAAGTGCACACTCCCAGCTGCAATATGAGAGTTTCCACATCCAAATCGGAGAAAGGGTTTAGGAATCATAGCTCTGTAATGCATAGCCTCCTCTTTTTCAAGGGACCAAAAGTAATTGGACAATGGACTCTAAGGGCTGCAATTAACTCTGAAGGCGTCTCCCTCGTTAACCTGTAATCAATGAAGTAGTTAAAAGGTCAGGGGTGGATTCCAGGTGTGTGGTTTTGCATTTGGAAGCTGTTGCTGTGACCAGACAACATGCGGTCAAAGGAACTCTCAATTGAGGTGAAGCAGAAAATCCTGAGGCTGAAAAAAAAGAAAAAATCCATCAGAGAGATAGCAGACATACTTGGAGTAGCAAAATCAACAGTTGGGTACATTCTGAGAAAAAAGGAATTGACTGGTGAGCTTGGGAACTCTAAAAGGCCTGGGCGTCCACGGATGACAACAGTGGTGGATGATCGCCGCATACTTTATTTGGTGAAGAAGAACCCGTTCACAGCATCAACTGAAGTCCAGAACACTCTCAGTGAAGTAGGTGTATCTGTCTCTAAGTCAACAGTAAAGAGAAGACTCCATGACAGTAAATACAAAGGGTTCACATCTAGATGCAAACCATTCATCAATTCCAAAAATAGACAGGCCAGAGTTAAATTTGCTGAAAAACACCTCAAGAAGCCAGCTCAGTTCTGGAAAAGTATTCTATGGACAGATGAGACAAAGATCAACCTGTACCAGAATGATGGGAAGAAAAAAGTTTGGAGAAGAAAGGGAACGGCACATGATCCAAGGCACACCACATCCTCTGTAAAACATGGTGGAGGCAACGTGAGATGGCATGGGCATGCATGGCTTTCAATGGCACTGGGTCACTTGTGTTTATTGATGACATAACAGCAGACAAGAGTAGCCGGATGAATTCTGAAGTGTACCGGGATATACTTTCAGCCCAGATTCAGCCAAATGCTGCAAAGTTGATTGGATGGCGCTTCATAGTACAGATGGACAATGAACCCAAGCATACAGCCAAAGCTACCCAGGAGTTCATGAGTGCTAAAAAGTGGAACATTCTGCAATGGCCAAGTCAATCACCAGATCTTAACCCAATTGAGCATGCATTTCACTTGCTCAAATCCAGACTTAAGACGGAAAGTCCCACAAACAAGCAAGACCTGAAGGCTGCGGCTGTAAAGGCCTGGAAAGCATTAAGAAGGAGGAAACCCAGCGTTTGGTGATGTCCATGGGTTCCAGACTTAAGGTAGTGATTGCCTCCAAAGGATTTGCAACAAAATATTGAACATAAAAAAATTTTGTTTGCGTTATGTTTATTTGTCTAATTACTTTTGACCTCCTAAAATGTGGAGTGTTTGTAAAGAAATGTGTACAATTCCTACATTTTCTATCAGATATTTTTGTTCAACCCTTCAAATTAAACGTTACAATCTGCACTTGAATTCTGTTGTAGAGGTTTCATTTCAAATCAAATGTGGTGGCATGCAGAGCCCAACTCACGAAAATTGTGTCACTGTCCAATTATTTCTGGCCCTAACTGAATCTGTGAATGTGAACCCTTAGTCATGTCAGACTGAGTATGGAGACTGTTAATTTGCAAAATAAATTGTGAAGCACAGTGGGCATTTTATGGCTACATTCAATCCATCACTGGATGAAGAATTCTTGCCTGCCTGTTGTGACCTCTGGGACCAGTGTGAATGTAAATGTAAACAAATATAGCAGAGACATATCAATTTCAGTGCATAGGTGCTTCCAACTCTGCGCTCACAATAGATGGTGGAGAAAGTAAGGATCAGGCATGTTGAATTTCAACCTCAATTAATTTGCACTCCCATGAGATATTTGCCGCTAGATCTAAACGTTTCTTACTGATCTCACTTCTTTTATAGAAGTTTAACATTGGCTAGGGTCACACATAAGCCCTGGATCCGCTAAAAGCATCCATTTTTCAACTTAGGTTTTGTTGAAAAACTATCCATTAACGGATCCATAGGCTTGAATGCAAAAACCGCAGTGTGTAAAGTGCACTAAAAAAAAGCTGTGCATTTTTGAAACTACATCAAAAAACGCTGCTAGCAGCATTTTTAGGTGCACTAAAAAAAGCATGCTTTTTTTAACATGGGGCCCTATGGGAAACGCATCGTTAATGCAGGGTACATATAGGTACCATGCGTTAACGCATAGTATTTTTTAGATGCAAAAATGGCATTTCTCAAAAACGGAATCAGGTTTTGAAAATGGGAAAAAACTGATTGCCATGTGTGACCCTAGCCAATTGTCTTATTCTGCAGCAAATTTCTCTTCTGGCCTCCTGCTTGCTGAAGGGCAATCAAACTTGAATGACAGTTCAGACCAGTGGCATCATCACACCACTGGCTCCTTCCTAAGTTCCTTCAAAAAGAACCTGAAAACCCACCTCTTCCGACAAGCCTACATCCTGCAGTAGCTTCATTTCACTAAACTGCCGGCCAATCAGCTCCACCATCACCTACTGTATCTTCACCCATCCCTTGTAGACTGTGAGCCCTCACAGGCAGGGTACTCTCCCCTTCTGCGCCTGTGTGTTCCTTGTATTGTTCGTGAATATTGTACTTTTCTATGTATTCTCTTTTCACATGTAAATCGCCATGGAGTAAATGGCACTATAATAATAAATAATAATCATGTAGTACTGTTGTCACAGGGTGGTAAAGAGAGTCAGTTAGCAGGATAGTAAGGTTTGGGCAAAAGGCAAACAGGGGAATTAGTCTGACTCTGAGTATGGGGTCCCTGGGCTACACCTTGTTCTCGGATTTACCTCTTAAGTGTGAAAGGATGTTTCAAGCCGTACCTTTGTCCTTTGCTCCTGGTCATCCCTAGGCTAATCCCCCTCACTTACCACCCATGGATCGGGATAGCAACAGCAAGTTCCACAAAGATGGCAAATCTTCAAGTGCAACACTGCATGAGGGCTTCAGCAAACAGCTTCACATTCTAACAGCTCACTCGATCAAAGCAGGGTGCAACGCTTTCAGCGACACCAAGTGAAAAGAAGTGGAACTATTTAAAGCCTGGGGGAGTGGACTACTGCATCATCTGACACACCCAACAGCAGCAGCTCACCTGCACCTGGAGAGCCTAATACCCTAGAGAGCAGCAGCTTCTGACATTAACACTATGTGTTCAAAAGGAAATTTACTCCCATTAAAACTACAGCAGATCATTTCACATGGACTGTAGACCAGTCAACATGTGACAACTGTAAGTAGAAGCAGCTTTGCCTATGCAGCACTGAAGGATCCACAGGTGCACTGAAAAAGCCTAGACCGGGCACTAGAGTGATCTGGCCAACTTTAGAGAAGCGCTTCCAAGCTCTTTTTGAAATAGCTTGTTTCATTGCACATGATCAGACACCTGCCTAGACTGCAATGGTGACGGATAATCTAAGTAATAAGAACATTCTAAATCAAACAGTTTTTACTTGAGAACAGAGAGGACTTTAATTAACAAGTAAATTGCTGAGCTTTCTGTTTTACCAGCACTTCATAATTTTACCCGTAATGAACACAAGAATAACCCTTTAAGACTTTGACCGGTCAATCCGGCCCTGACTGTTTTGCAGCCTTATTTCTTACCTGAACCTTGTGATATATTTTTTTCCATTAATAACATAGCAGAGTGACAAATTTATAGCCGCAAACTTGGACGCTGAACAAGAATTTCATTATGGAATAAGCCAATACCGCTACTATCCGCAAATAGTCAATGAAGACATAATACTGACCCGAGTGACATTATAGTTCTAGCAATTTACATGGTTCTCATTTTATGCCTTTAAATAAATATATTTATGAATTCAATGTGAACAGAAGTGGCTGATCTAATAGTCGTGTTGAATACGCTCTTGCAAATCAGTGTTTAAATGAAAAACTGCACTAACCTGTCTTATCGAAATTGGATGCATTATTTTATGTTCAATTTGTCCTCTGTAAATAGCCATGTTAAATAACCAATGAAATCTTAGCGGAGGAAACGCAGACAATATCCTCCTGTTGTAGAAAGATCCCATTTTAATATTTCATATTTATCTGTGTTATTGGCACTTTTTTTCCATAACGAGAAATTTAGAAAATAAAGTAAAAGTGTTTTTAACATATTAACAAAAAGTTATTTGAAAATTACATTTAAATTGCCATATTTTCAGAGAAGCTTTACCTACTGTGTTATTTTTATGGATTTTAGTAACAAATCATGCTGTAATAGGATAATAAATCTTTAATTGCAGTTCTGGGACCATTGCTTGACTATCACGCTTTCAGCCTAGGATGATTCTATTATACGGAGCAAATAAAATCAACAGTCTATACTGAAACCCTATTATAGTTTAAATTGTATTTTTAAGAGTAGAGAAATTAAATTGGACATTTCTTTGTGTAATATTTAAGTCTAGACCCTGGGTTATTAAAATTTCATAGACTTGCATTTTCTTCAAACTGGTTGCAGACAGCATTTATCTTCATTTTTGCCATATTTCTCTTGCACATGTTTTTACTAAAATATTATACCAGATATTTAATCCCTTATTGCAAATGGATGAACCTGTTGGGACAAAACCAGCCATTCTCAATGGGTTAATGTTTTAATTTGGACAGACGTATCGGTCTTTTGTTTGTTATCTCATGTTTGCTAATGGTGGGGTTACACGTCCGATATCGCGGCGATATCGTAGGCAACGACGCGTGGTGCGCGCATTTAGTGCACGTTTCTCCCTGCATCGCATCGCCAGTTTACACGCCGCGATATCGGATGCAACGTCCCTCCGATGTCTACGCCCACCAACCCAGGAACGACCAGTTAACATGGGAGTGAATGGGTGACGTGAGCGTAGACATCGGAGTGGGCTGTCACACGCTGCGATGCTGGTACAACGGCCTTGCGATATCGGCGAGTTGAATAGCTTTGCTATTCAACTCCGATATCGTTTTGGCATCGTTCCAGCATCGCATTGGATGCTAAAACAATACAACGCGCACCCGATATCGGCTCCAACTCGCGACCCACGTGACTTTTTGTCGAGTTGGGTCGGAGTTGGACGCCGATATCGCGGCGTGTAAACCCACCATAAGTCACTGTTTCTAATCAGGCTATGTGGAACCTCTCTTACAAGAACCTGTGTCCCCTTGACAGCTCCCCTAGGAATGGTCTTAAGATGTGCCACATCCTGCATACACTTAAAGGAACAGTACACCTATTAGCGCTGAGTGCCGTGCTGCTCTGTACATAATAGGCATCCTCTCCCTAAGGTGCCTGGGCAACTTGTTCATTCTCTAAGAATGTTGCCTCTGCTCAGGTCACTTTCTGCAGTGCTCTGCACGAGGAGGACAGTTACATTTCATTCAGCATCATTCTAACACCTCTGTCTCCACAGAATCCTCTGCTGGCAATTCATTATCCTGGATCTCTCTGTTGCAACAAATTTCTTGCAAGACTGGGCAAACCTCTCCTGAAGTGCATGGAACCATCCAGATTCCTATACAGCTGGAGCAGTCTCTCTGAGTTTGTACGGAGCTCCCAGGATTCATCCTATTGACAAAGCCAGTGTACCACAATCTTCTCTCATCTGTTTGCTCTGTACGGTTCGCCACTCTGATTCGGGATTCACAGCATTTAGACATCCTGGTGCTGTACCACGTGAATCCCTGTACATGGGTTGCCTCATTGGTGCTCCACTTCAAGAGTTCAGTGTCAGGATCTAGAGGGTCTTCCCCTGAGACACCTATCCGTTTGTTAGCCTTCATTTAATAAACATCCTTGGTTTTACTGAAGTTACTCTCCAATCTCTTGCTATATTGGGTATTCAGCTGCCACTACTCACCAGTGGCCTAGTGAGTCCACTTTACATCTCCACACCCTTCGAGTGTGACAGCATTTTTGATAGCAACAGAGAGCAATGCCAATATGGGCGTATCATGGGTTGCACAGGGAAAAGCTATGTCACCATTAAAACCGTAATATGCTCCCAAAATGTGCCCCAGCCTTGACTGTAATACTTTCCTCACAAAGGAGAATGCGAGTAGCGTGCTGTGTCTCATTCATTAGATGAAGTTCCTCTTTTAATGAATTAGGTACATGCACAACTCCAGTCTTAACCTAATGAATGTGCCTCTATTTATTTTAAATATAATGAAATAATAAAATTAAGTAATTAAAGTTTTGATCTGAGCTTCTGGAGAGCAGGACGAGCAGAACGACTTCTTCCTTTTTTGTCTTCTGATATCATTTGACACCTTTGACTGCTGGCCTACATTTGTATAGTCTTTGATTTCAAGGTGAGGACTATGTTCACATACAAAATAATTTTATTTAATTATTGAGTAAAATTTTTAGACATTTGAATGACATTCTATGACTGAACCACCCTAAGAAACAGCTGATCCGTTATGTATTTTATGTACCATACAAAAAAATCCGTAGTAGGAGGATTTTAGAGGAAGAATCAAAAATTACTTGCACATCAGCCAGACATGAACAACCAATGTGCAATTATCTGTTGTCAATCAAATTGTCTTACACGTCGGAACTGAAAATCTCTTGAGACTAAACAGTGTTCTCTGTTACTTGTGATCAGGTGAAGGAGAGCAGGTTACATACAGATGAATCCCAAATCTAATCTCCAGTAGATTAATCTAATATATAAAGCCGAGAGTACGTATGTATGCATGTATGTATGTTTGGACACTAAAGGATACCGCACTGTTGCATTTATAATTATGACATTTTACACAGTCACCTTATTTGACTCAGGGAACACCATACATTATGTTTTCAGGGGATTTTTTTACCCCTCGCTTTACAGTTATTCGCCATAAAAAAGTTTATTTACTGTTTGTATGTGTGAGATAATATATACAGTCTTAACTGTTTTGACAATTAACCTAGATATCTATCAGGTGTCCTATAGCAACCAATTACATCTCAGCTTATGCTGCTAGTCACTAATAGGAGCTCTGACTCGTTTATACGGACGAGACAGCTTATGTGTGAGTTAATGATTTCAATGGTGATGCTTAGCCAACGTTGTTGTAGAGGCTGATGTAAGTCACATGACCTTAGCTATATACTGTCCCTGTGGGGTATTAGATACTGTCAATAATGTAGACAATTATGCCAAGTAAGAAAAGGAATTTGATTGGATGATTGTGGTCAGACACTAAGAGAAAAGCCATATTACAGGTTTGGCTCAATGACTAATCTAAAGAAAGGGAAGCAAGACTGACAGACAAGAGAACAAGAGCTGCTTCCACCATGTCATACAAGAGAGATCTGAAAGTAGTGGACTGACTGCTGTAAGACATGTGTGGAAACTTTTCTATCAAGGGAAGTGTAGTTGTTGTTTTGGCATCCATGCACATAAACTCAACACCTGCCTCAAAAATCGTTCCTTTGGAGACAAGTGAAGAAAATGTCGATGAACACAAACATGAAGGTCCACATGACATTTTAAAACCAACGAACCAAAATGTCTTTAACCCCTTAAGGACCGAGTCACTTTGCAGCTTAATGACCAGACCATTTTTTGTAATTCTGACCACTCTCCCTTTATGAGGTAATATCTCTGGAACGCTTCAACGGATCCTAGCGATTATGAGATTGTTTTTTCGTGACATATTGGGCTTCATGTTAGTATTAAATTTAGGTCGATAATTTTTGCGTTTATTTGTGAAAAAATAAAAAATTTGGCAAAAATTTTGAAAATTTAGCAATTTTCAAATTTTTTATTTTTATTCTGCTAAACCAGAGAGTTATGTGCCACAAAATAGTTAATAAATAACATGTCCCACATGTCTACTTCACATCAGCACAATTTTGGAAGAAAAAAAAAAATTTGGTAGGACGTTATAAGGGTTCAAAGTTCATCAGCAATTATTCATTTTTCCAGCAAAATTTACAAAACCAATTTTTTAGTGACCACATCACATTTGAAGTCCCTTTGAGGGGTGTACATGACAGAAAACACCCAAAAGTGACACCATTCCAAAAAACTGCACCCCTCAAGCTACTCAAAACTATATTGAAGAAGATTATTAACCCTTCAGGTGCTTCACAGGAACTAAAATAATGTTGAAGGAAAAAATGGACATTTTAATTTTTGTAACAAAAATGTTCTTTTAGCCTCAATTTTTTCATTTTCACATGGGCAACAGGATAAAATGCATCCTAAAATTTGTTGGGCAATTTATCCTGAGTACACCGATGCCTCATATGTGGTCATAAACCACTGTTTGGGCGCACGGCAGGGCTCAGAAGGGAGGGAGCGCAATTTGAATTTTAGAGCCAATTTTCCGTTCAAAAAGTGAAATGGCGCTCCTTCACTTCTGAGCCCTGCCGTGCGCCCAAACAGTGGTTTATGACCACATATAAGGTATCGGTGTACTCAGGAGAAATTGCCCAACAAATTTTGGGATGTATTTTATCCCTTTGCCCATGTGAAACTGAAAAAATGTAGGCAAAAAGAATTTTTTTGTGAAAAAAAAAGTGTTTTTTTAATTTTTATGAATGAATTTGTGAAGCATCTGGGGGTTCAAAGTGCTCACTATGCATCTAGATACTTTCCTTAGGGGGTCTAGTTTCCAAAATGGGGTCACCTGTGGGGGAGCTCCAATGTGGAGACACACCGGGGCCCTCCAAACGCGACATGGTGTCCGCTAACAATTTGAATGGAAAATGAGCTCAAATTGTTAGCTGACACCATGTCGCGTTTGGAGGGTCCCTGTGTGTCTCCGCATTGGAGCTCCCCCACAAGTGACCCCATTTTGGAAACTAGACCCCCAAAGGAACATATCTAGATGCATAGTGAGCACTTTGAACCCCCAGATGCTTCACAAATTGATCCATAATAATGAAAAAATACATTTTTTGTGGGAAAAAAAAGTGCTTTTTCATTTTTACGGATGAATTTCTGAAGCATATGGGGGTTCAAAGTGCTCACTATGCATCTAGATACGTTCCTTAGGGGGTCTAGTTTCCAAAATGGGGTCACTTGTGGGGGAGCTCCAATGTGGAGACACACGGGGACCCTCCAAACGCGACATGGTGTCCGCTAACAATTTGAATGGAAAATGAGCTCAATTTGTTAGCGGACACCATGTCACATTTGGAGGGTCCCCATGTGTCTCCACATTGGAGCTCCCCCACAAGTGACCCCATTTTGGAAACTAGACCCCCAAAGGAACGTATCTAGATGCATAGTGAGCACTTTGAACCCCAGGTGCTTCAGAAATTCATCCGTAAAAATGAAAAAGCACTTTTTTTCCACAAATAATTTCTTTTTTCATTATTACGGATCAATTTGTGAAGCATCTGGGGGTCAAAGTGCTCACTATGCATCTAGATATAATCCTTTGGGGGTCTAGTTTCCAAAATGGGGTCACTTGTGGGGGAGCTCCAATGTGGAGACACACAGGGGCTCTCCATACGCGACATGGTGTCCGCTAACAATTGGAATTGTTAGCGGACACCTTGTAGGATATGAAGAGCCCCTATGTGCCTAAACATTGGAGCTCCCCCACAAGTGACCCCATTTTGGAAACTAGACCACCCAAGGAACGTATCTAGATGCATAGTGAGCACTTTGAACCCCAGGTGCTTCACAAATTGATCCGTAAAAATGAAAAAAAGAAACTTTTTGTGGAAACAAACGTGCTTTTTCATTTTAATGGATGAATTTGTGAAGCATCTGGGAGTTCAAAGTGCTCACTATGCATCTAGATACGTTCCTTCGGGGGTCTAGTTTCAAAATGGGGTCACTTGTGGGGGAGCTCCAATGTTCAGGCACACAGGGAGGGGCTCTCCATACCCGACATGGTTTCCGCTAACAATTGGAGCTAATTTTCTATTGAAATTGTTAGCGGACACTATGTCGCATATGGAGAACCCGTGTGCCACCAGCACAAGGGCAACTGGTAGAGTTGGGGTACAGCACCAGAAAATGCCGCCTCTAATGAATGCGCTATTTTCTTGGGTGGCTGTGGGTTGAAATTTGCAGCGTGGGGGACCCACAACATTTGAGTCTCTCCACGCTGAGGATTCCAGTCAGCCAGCTACCAAGTTGTACATGGCTGGCTACAAATACAGCGAAGGCTTTATTTTATTTCTAGAACTAATTCTAGAAAAAAAAATGACGTAGGGCTCCGCCATATTTTTGGTCCAGCCAGGTACAACTTGGCAGCTACAGACTGCCAGCAACCCCCAGCTGCCTCGCTGTACCTGGCTGCAACCAAAAATACAGCGAAGCCCATTTTTTTTTATTTCTAGAACTAATTCTAGAAAAAAAAATGACGTAGGGCTCCGCCATATTTTTGGTCCAGCCAGGTACAACTTGGCAGCTACAGACTGCCAGCAACCCCCAGCTGCCTCGTTGTACCTGGCTGCAACCAAAAATACAGTGAACCCCATTTTTTTTAATTTCTAGAACTAATTCTAGAAAAAAAAATGACGTAGGGCTCCGCCATATTTTTGGCCCAGCCAGGTACAACTAGGCAGCTGGGGGCTGGAATCCTCAGCATGGAAAGGCCCAAGCGTTCTGGGCCCCCCATGCTGCGAATTGCAGCCCGCAGCCGCTCCAGAAAATGGCGCATTCATTGAAGCGCCATTTTCTGGCGCTGTACCCATGCTCTTCCAGTTGCCCTGGTGCCGGTGGCAAACTGGGTAATAAAGGGGTTAATGCCAGCTTTTTATTGGCAGCTGGCACTAAGCCCGAGATTCATAATATAGGGCCAATGTTAGACCCGCCATTAGGAATCTCTGGTAAATAGTCAGAAAATACACACATAGAAAAATCTTTTTATTTGAAAAAAAAACACAAACAAAATTCGGACTCCATCTTTATTATGAAGATCCGACGTAGTCCACAACGAAGGTCCCACGACGCTCGATTGCCTCCGACGTAGTCCACAACGAAGGTCCCACGACGCTCGATCGCCTCTGCTCAATCCAGAGACTGCAGCAAGGGATCAAGTGTCCTCTTCCTACAGTCTCAGGGGTCAGAGTTATGGTGCACTGTATGACAATGATCAGTTATACAGTGCACATGACTATGATCCCAGAGACTATAACAAGAGGACACTTGATCCCTTGTTGCACCATCCATCCACCTATGCACCCATCATCCACGCACGCACATCCACGTACGCACATCCACGCATGCACACAACCACGCACGCACATCCACGCATGCACACATCCACGCACGCATGCTGACATCCACGTACATCCACACACACATCCACGTACATCCACATCCACGTACGCACACATCCACGCACGCACATTCACACACGCACATCCACGTACGCACATCCACGCACGCACATCCACGTACGCACATCCACGTACGCACATCCACGTACGCACATCCACGTACGCACATCCACGCATGCACACAAACCACGCACACACATCCACACATGCATATCCACGTACGCACATCCACGTACGCACATCCACGTACGCACATCCACGTGCTGACATCCACGCATGCACACACACACGCACACACATCCACACACGCACATCCACGCACGCACACATCCATCCATCCATCCACCCATCCATCCATCCACCCACCCATCCATCCATCCATCCATCCACCACCATCCATCCATCCATCCATCCATTCCATTCATTCTTTCATTCTTTCATTCATTCTTTCATTCATTCATACTTACCCAGCGATGAGGAGGAGGAGCCCCTGAGAAGAGGAGGAGCCACACTGCAGAGGAGGCCCGACGGTGCGGGCGGGTGCACCGAGCGTGCAGCCCGCCGGGAATCGGGATAGGTGAGCGGGGCTGGGGACCAGGGATCGGGGGCTGGGGACCGAGTCCCGGGGGCTGGGGACCAGCAGGGAGGAGGAGGGGGCCCTGCAGCTTTGCCGGTGGGCGCAGAAGCCCGCCGGCAAACAAACTGTGCAAGGTGGAGGGCGGGGATGGACGGGAGACAGGGGGGGCTGCACAGGGGACGGGGACAGGACACAGAGGGCTCAGGACACAGGGGGGGGGCTACAGGACACAGGGGGAGCTGGACACAGGGGGCGGGGACAGGACACAGGAGGGGCTGCACAGGGGACAGGGACCGCACACAGGAGGGCTGCACAGGGGACGGGGACAGGACACAGGAGGGGCTGCACAGGGGACGGGGACAGGACATAGGGGGCTCAGGACACAGGGGGAGCTGGACACAGGGGGCGGGGACAGGACACAGGGGGAGCTGGAGCATCAGCTCATGGCCGGCGGCTGCGGTGCAACCCGCCCGCAGATAAGAGTGATTGCGGTGGGGGAGGGGGGTGAAGGGGTTAACAGGGGTGCCCACACCTCTGCCCCTAACCCTTGGCTGTCACTGACAGCTTTTAGATTTGAGCTGTCACTGTTCGTTTAGAAGCAGTGACAGTTCAAAGCCATGACGAGTATACTCGTCATGATGCGGGAACTGACATCTTTTCATGACGAGTATACTCGTCATTGGTCGTAAAGAGGTTAAGGTACATAGAGTCACACGATGCATCTTCATGCGTTACAACCAGTTTTATTTGTAGAAAAACAAGTGATTGTCACAGCTAGTAAGCAAAAAGTGCATCAGTGAAAATGTTTTTGCTGGCTGTTCTTGAGCCACCTGCTGACTATTGGAGATGGCAAGGAAACAGTAAACTCAAGCACTGGATAGGACATGTTTCAAAGCAACTTTTGCTACTTCATAGTTGTATTGGGATGAAGTATCTCAGGATCCGCGCTGCTGAATGAATGAAACCAGAAACTGGAACACTGGTTTCAACGGGTGTTCTTTATTCCTACGCGTTTCGGAGCGTTACCATGCTCCTTCCTCCTGTTTTTCGGAGTTGCAGATAAAGTGCTTCACATTACTTGGGTAATCATTTATTTCATTTGTGTTGCTTATCTGTGTTGTTGAATATATGATGTGAAATGCTTCTATTACTTTTTGGTTTTTAATAATACATTTTCTGTCTGTTTAGTTTGTGACTTTTATGTGCAAAATAATTTTTGTTAACCCACTCTATTTTGTTATAGCTAAGAACAGTTAGTTACTATGTCCCTGGTAACACAAGGTACTACAGCTAGTATTTTATAAAAACAAAAGAAGAAAGATATGCCTACATGGATGAAAAATGAGCAGAAACAACATATAACAAATTTAGAGAAAACTCACATACATGTTAGACATATTTGACATGGTTTTTGTTGCAACTTTGCCCTCAATATCAGCCTATTGGAAAAGAGATAATTGATTTGAAGGCAAATCAAATTTATGTAGAATTTTTCAAGAATGAGCCAAACCAGAGAATTTGTAAAATTTGCAATTTTATTCATTCATACAGGTTTACATGAATTTGGGATTGACCAAGCTGGTTTTCCCATAATGCCTTGCAGCTATCACATTACAAAGTTAGCACAGTCAATAAAGACAGACTATTATAGTCAATGTAAATGCAGAAACAGGGTTTGTAGCATCCATTCTCTGGTGTATCAGGATTGTGAAAGAACATCTCACCTTACAGTTTAGGGTGCCATTACACATGGCGACGTTGCAGCGATCCTAACAATGATACAACCTGGCAGGGATCACTGGAACGTCACTACATGGTGCAATGTCAAACAGTCAGATCTACTGAACGATGCAGCAACAATACGGCAACTTGTATAACGACCTCAGTGGTTGTTGGGACCCTGTCACACAGCAGCTAGCCTGATGACTCAGACCTACGTGGCTGAGTTCTGAGTCGCCAACGAGGTCGTTGTAAAAGTGTCAAATACAGTGATGCATGCTGCCCAGTGGGAAATCGACAATCAAAAAATGGTCCAGGTCATTCAGACACGATCGGGGATCTCACAGTGGGGGCCCGGTCGCTGCTATGTGTCAAAAATGGCGAGATCGCTGGCAAGGTCGCAGTTGTGTCACAAAGCCTGTGACATGGCAGCGATCTTGCTAGCGATCTCGCTATGTGGAATGGGGCTTTAGCCTCAAAGAAAGCTGTTTACTAAGCATTTACCAAACAGTAAATGCTTAGGCTGGCTTCACACTACGTTTTTTGTGGTCCTGTTGTGTTCGTTTTTGAAACAAATAGAACAGGGTCGTTTTTGGCCCCCATATATCCCTATGGGACTGGATTGGCCCTATTTGGCCATCCGGTTTTGTGAACCCGCTGCAGGATTCGTCTCTGTCCTGTTTTTCACCGGTCCCAAAATTAGGCCTGCACTGTTTTTGGGCTCCGGTGACAAAACAGGACAGAAACTAATCCTGTCCTGTCCGGCACACTTAACAAGGGGGCCTATGGCTCCGAATCCGGAAATCAACAGAATTGTTTCCCAGATTCAGTTCCAGGGTACAGAGCATGCGCAGAACAGGACCGTGCTCTGTACCCATGGTAAATCTGTGTAATATCACTATAGCAGTGTATCTATAAACACTGCTAAAGTGATATTAAATAAAGGGATCATTAAAAATAAAAAAATAATTCTCACCTCTTCGGCGACAGTGTCCAGCGCTAAATACAAAGCTTAAGGACCTGGCATGGTGTCACCGGGGGTGGGGAGGTGGGGCAACCCGATCATATGACTGCATCAGATTTGCTGATGCGGTCATGTGATTGGGTTGCCCCTCCCGGTCACATCATGCAAGGTCCTTGAACTGCCGGGAGAGCTGCAGTCAGCACGGGACACTTGTGGTCGCCGGAAGGTGAGGATTTATTATTTTTTATTTTTAACCATGCCTTTATTTAATATCACTTTAGCAGTGTATATAGATACACTGCTAAAGTGATATTACACAGCGCCGACACAGCGCTGACAACAGGCTCGGCTCCCCGCTGCTCTTTCTGTGTCCGGATACCGGACAGGACACAGAAAAGGCATTCAGGGTTGCCAGTCCGGTGCTGTCTGTTCCTGTTTGTTGGATCCTGCCAAAAACAGGATCCAACGAATAGGAACAAAAATGTAGTGTGAAGCCAGCCTTAGTAAACGCCAGGCCTCAATGGCCACCAACAGGTCATGTTTGCAGGATTACTTTAGCATTGTACAGGGGTTGGAATTATCACCAATGCATGCAATTCAATTATCACCTGTGCAATTCTAAGGGAAATATGACCTGTTTGGTAGAGCATAGAGCAAGGTCTCACTTGATATATCATGCTTTTGTGGCACCCCACTGGTCAGGCGTCACAAATGGGGTACTGCATCCAAAGATGAGCGTGTGGTTACTCCTGTTGCAAGTAAATGCAGAACACTGTGGAAAGATCTGACCCAACACACACCCACCAATGCAACCGGGGGGAGGTCCCAAAAAGAGAGTTGGAGAGTGGGAAAAGTGTGAGAGGAGAAGGTAGAACGCATGGGGAGTCTACAGGAGTGTGTTCCCTGAGGAAAGACGGAGAACGGGAGCTTACCCAAGAGACAAAGGGGGCTTCAAAAGAGGGCTAGAGAAAGAAGTAGTCCAGACAGAAAGCTCCTGACTTGCACCCCTTGGCTCCGAAGACATTCTCAGGCTGTTCATCCCCTGGGACGTATTACTGCTCAAGAAGCAGACCATGAGAAGAGAGAGAGGGAACAGGACAAGGTAGATCCAAGAATAATCGCCAGAGACTTTCACAGATTCTGCATTCTGCTGCGACTACCCGGCCGGCTGTCCTGCGGGGAGTACTGTGAGCTGTATCATCATTGATCAGTTGTTCTACAAGTAAAGTACCTGTAAGAGTGAATTGCCTCTGTGTTTCTGTCCTGCTCTCATTGACTATTCTCAACAGTTTGCACCGTCCTGGCAACTGGTAACACTGCCCCGGAGGCGTAGCTCTACCTGTAGGGAGCTGCTCCACCCTAGCCACAATACCACCACCCTCCGGAGTACTGTGGCAGCGCTGGTGTCTAGTCATCAGGTCCTAAGATGGCGTCACGAGACAAAGACTCTAATCCCTTTGTAAATACTAAAACAACCCCTTCTAGTGGGCTGTCCCCAGGGTCACGGATCTGGGCAGGCCACCAGTGAGATCCTGCAGAGAGCCCAGACATCCGACTTCCTGTACCCTGGGGTGCTACACTTTCACTGCAAGAACACTCGCAGATGGTTGCCATGTCGAAATCTCCTAAATTGGAAGTTTAGTGCTGATTTTTGCTACAAAAACATTTCTTCTACATACTTTTGACAATAAATTATAATTATAAAAGTCACCAGTGTGTGGTTGCCTCTCTTTTATTGAATTAAAGGGCAGCCCCATTTTGTACTCTTTAAAGGGGTTATTCACTAATTATTAATGGGTCCAGGAAGATTAAAAAATCTTTAGTATTCAGCATTGAATTCCCCACCAGTCTGCTGGGATCAGTATTTGGGATCAATACTGTTTAATCAGCTCAATCAAATACATACTGCACAGTAAAGCTGAAGTCTCAGTGTATTTGAGGCTGAGGCACAAGCAGATGTAAATTTAATGAATAGGGTCTGATCTAAAAGTTGTTGACTTTTTGTGTGCAGATAGGCTCACGCACATTGATCAAAATGTGAGCAAAGAGCTTCATCTTTAATATATAGCAATATTAGAATTCATGAATATGTTGTTTGCATTGGACTGTTGGATAGTATTTAATTATAAATGCTTACATTTCAGCCACAGCGTACTTACACTTACCTGTTAATTAATTTACTTTTATAGGTAATGCTAGAAAATGTCCATATTTTTGCATTGTGCATTGGGGGTTGATGGGGGGTATACCTTCATTGCCTTACATTTATCCTTCCAAGATTTTTTAATTAGAACAAAGCATAGCTGGATCCCATGCTTTCCCAGTCATCTTGAGACCTAGTCACAGAGAAAGGTTAGGCTTTCTTATAGGGTCTGATCTGAAAGATGTAGTTCTATTATTGACAGATGAAGTCACAATCTTTGATATAAATGTGGACATTGTACACAGTGTCAACATGCGCAGTAATGATAGCATTCATATATATCTATGCTTGCAGAGCATAGGTCCATAGTGTTCATATACTGTACTTTAAATTCTGCCTGAAAGGGAACCTGTTCGCAAACAAATTCTATTAACCTGCAGATAAGTGGTTAACATGCAGATTTTGAACCTGCCCGTTGCCTACACTGAGTCCTCACTGCTGGTAGGAAATAGCTACATTCTTAGCCATATTCCTCTTGCCACTGTTTCGGCCTCTAGTCTTAGAGGTAGAACCGGTGCTAGTTCAATCTCCACTGAGTTTATAGTGAGCAATGGCCATAACTACACCCCCAGAACTGACAACAGCCAGCTCAGCATTGCATCAGAACAGATCTGGCTGTCCGTCTATGCGGATGGCATAAATTACTGCCACCACTCATGTACACTAAGTGGTGACTGAACCAGTGTCAGCACCACCAATATGATTGGGGGCTGATGCGGCTGGGAGGAATCAAGTTAATTTCCTTCCGGCTCATTAACCCCATCTCTGTAGATTAATAGCATTTTTTTCACATGATTGATTCCCTTTAAAATATTCTTATGTTTTTCCAAATAGAAAATTATGAATGAATTGACAACTGATTCTTATCATTCCTCTTGACACAAAGTTTCTACACAGTCTCATATTCTGAGTACAGTTTGGACAAAATCAGACTGTATAAGGACAAATCTCCATCCAATTGGCCATTCCTAGTGGGCAATTTGTTTCTAGGAGGAATGGCACTGGAGTCCTAAGAAAAGATTGTTGAGAACTTAAAGTGAATTATTCTCTTTAAAAGGGTAATTCGGGATTTATATAAAAAAAAAATTGCCTAAGTATTAACAGGCAAGTAGCTGCCACCTGCCTCCTGTTGTGCTTGGCACCATTCACTGCCAGTCATCTCCGCCACACAGCGGGCACAGACCGCACCTGCCGGGAAAGCATAGCGGGGTAAACAGAGCAGAAGCACCTTTTCCGCTCTCCTCTGTGGAAGGGGCGGAACAGCCGACCTCCTGCTGATTGACATCTAGCTCTGCTCTACCTGATTGGGGGAGCTGTCTATCAGCTTGACATCGGCTCTGATGCTCATCGACAAAGGGTAGAAGCTGCCTCTCTGCAGACGTGATGTCAGCAGAAGTGTTAAAATCACTGACAGGAGCAGTCTAAGACTGCTCTTTATTGGCAGTGACCGGCGGTGAACAGCACAACAGGCAGGTAGGTGGCAGCTAAATACCTGTTAGTGCTTAGGCACGTTTGTATTTAAAGTCCCGGATAACCCCTTTAACAAACATGTCAACGAGTTGACTCTTTTTAATTTGAATTAATATGAAATACATTTTATGATGCAAAACATGGAGAAAAATTTATAAAGAAAAGATGTTAGTTTAAAGGGTCCTTGGCAAGAGTTGAAACAAAAATCCTTCTTTATTCACCTGGGCACATTATAAATCCTAGATAACACAACACTCCAAAATAATATATCACTCGGAAGAAGAACAGCCACGTGTAGATGTATTTTCAACTTACTTGGCTGGCTGCCTGAAAAAAATTCTGCTCGCTACCACCTTGAAGACAGCTCTTAATTTTGTTTTGATGTTTCAGTCGACCTATTACTGTATTGACTGCATGGCAGTCAAAACATACATTTGTGATCTCATTTTTGTTTCACACTCTTTCCACTCAATCAAACATGCACACAAGTCTCTGCAAAACAGGGAAATGCTTTTAAGCCATGGGATTTCTCAAGGGGGCCTAGCCTTCATGAAGGATGTACTGTCTTAAAAGCGCCAAGAGTGAATGTCGATGACTGCACAACGGCTCTATTTACTGCATTAACATATTAGGATTCTATCAATGTTCTTTAATAACACCTTTTTAATAAAAGATCTTCAGAAATTAATGATTTCTGCTGTACAGTTTGCTAAATAATAAAAAGCAAATGGGATTTTACATTTCTACTAGATTCCTTGGCGTAAGACGTGACCGTCAGTTCAGATTATTGTCACAGGAGTGTTCTAGCTGCAGACACGAAACGGAAAAAAAATCTTAAAATATCACAATTCCTTAAGGAAAACCGGACATATAAATAGAAACAGTACTTATCACCAATAATATTGGGGATGGTGCATTCATCTTAAGCTAGGTGGCTCTGCGGCTATCGCTGTTGCCGTGCAGTGTTGGGATGATGAGTCTAAATCCAACCCCAGACTACATGTACACAGAATTTGTGTGTTTTTTTTGCATGTATTCTGGTTTCACTCAATGATACAACAAACATTTTGAAAATTAATAATAATCTTTATTTATATAGCGCCAACATATTCACAAATCAGAGATTCGTATACAAACAAAACAGTCATAAAAAACTGTTGTAAAAAATAAATTAGTTATAGGCAACACACAAAAATAATGACAACCCTGCTTGCAAAAGCTTACAATCTACAATAAGGTGGGGGTGACACAAAGTACAGGGGCTTCTATACAATCATGGTCCAGCCATCTTGAGAAAGTGTGGAACAGATGAGTGCGGAGTAAGTGGCCACCAGCCAGTCTGTCTACAGCTTTAGGGTTGCATGGAGTTTGACAGTTATGTTCAGCGAAGTATGACTTTAATTAGGGAGAATTATAGACCATCTGAAAAGATGTGTTTTAGGTTGCCCCTAAAAGTACGTAAATTGTTGATAGTCCTAATTTCTTGGGGCAGAGCATTCCAGAGAATTGGTGCAGCTTGGGGGAAGTCTTGGAGGCGGGAATGGGAGGTTCAGATTAGTGCAGATGTCAGCCAGTCCACTAATAAAATCATTTTAAATGATCTAAGGCTGCTTTCACATCAGCGTTTTACACTGATCGTGGCAGTTGCGGTGAAAAACGCAACTTCCGCTATTACCGCATAACGGCCGCACTTGCAGTTCACTTGCGGCAAAACCCCATACAATTTCTATGGGGCTTGCGATAAGTGTGCGGCAGGTGCGGCAAGTGCGTTTTGGCACTTGCGGCAGATGCGGCCGCGAGAAAACCGCACCTACTGCAAGCCCCATAGACATTGCATGCGGCTTGGCGCAGATGAACCACAAGTGCAACCGTTATGCAGTAATCGTGGCAGTTGCAGTTTTTTCCACAGCAACTGGGGCGATCAGCGTAAAACGCTGATGTGAAAGGGGCCTTAGTTAGGAAATTTACTATCTTCCTAGAACTCTACTTTTTCATCTTGAATATTTCGTACTATTCATGTATTTGTCAAGAATAACGAATCTAATGCAAGTCAATGGGAAACTCAAATAATTTTCCGAGTCGAAATATTCTAGTATTTGCTTATCACTAAAGTAATGATAGGATGTAAAAGCTGAATGAAAGATAAGTATTATATATTTATTTTTAATTTGGTTAGCTGTTGATAATATCTTTTAATATTATAATATCAAGTTTGTTTTTACATTGTCTAGCATGTGTTGTTCATATTTTTTTCAGTAAACTGTTTCCTCCCCTTCCTTCATGAGCCATTCCCATAGCCACCGTGAGGGCTTGTTTTTTGTGAGACAAATTGTGCTTTTGAATAACATCATTCATTTTATCATATGATGCACTGGAGACAAGTATGTTGAAATTACAAAAAAAAAAGTGCAATCTCAAAATGTTTTTTGGGAGTTTTTTACTTGTCATATTCCCAATATGGTAAAACTGACTAGGCAATGTGGTCCTGTAGGTTCGACAAAGTATGTAGATACCAAACTTGTAGTTTTTCTTTTTATGGAAGTATTAAAAAAAAGTGAAAATTTGTTAGAATTTTTTTTTTTTTGCTTTGTTTGCCATTTTCCATTACCTGTTATGATGTAATTTTTGGGATCTGGGGTTGTGTGACGGCTTATTTTTTGCCCCCCGAGCTGATGTTTTTACCAATACCATTTTAGAGAACATTACAATGTTTTGATCGCCTCATATTGCATTTTATTGTAATGTGATGGCCAAATAAATGTAATTTTGGCATATTGATTTTTCATTCGTTATGCTGATTTACCGATCGCATTAATTTATTTTAAATGTTGATAGATTGGACTTTAACTAATGTAGTGATACAAAATAGGTGTAATTTTTATTTTTACTAATTGGGAAGAGTTGAACTTTTATTTATTTACTGTTCATATATATTTTTTAATTTCTCACTTTTTATTGATATAATAATCTCCTTAGGGGACATGAAGCTGCCATTATCTGTTCACTTGTGCAGAAACAAAAATCTCCTGTGATGGTTGTCCACAGGCCGGTGTTCACATGAGATTTTTAATGACAAGCATAAGGGTCAACAGCAAACTCCTGGCTGTTACGGCAACCATGTCACAGTGCGCTGATAGGCAAGAGGAAGATGCGCTTACCTGCTTGTTAAATGCCACTGTCAGAGATTAAACGGCAGTGTTTAACTAGTTAACAGCCACCATGTGCGGGGAATGAGGCAGGCTCAGCGTGTGAGCCCAAATCAAAGAAATTGCATGATTTTGACACTCCAGTACATCAAAGGGGTAAAGGGGAGTGATCTGAAACCAAAGCTGAATTTACTACCAAATGTCTTTAAAGTTAATGTAATAATCAAATCATTTTTCTAACACACTGTGATTTATTTCTTAACATTCTCTCTTTATCTTCCTGCACTGCCTGAACCTGAACATCCAAAGTTTCGCTCATCTCTAGCTGGGATCACCAACAAAGGCTTTTATACGAAGTGTTAAATAAATTTCAGTAAGCGGGTTAATACTTTTTCATTGTGTCATTTCTCATTATTGTACATTACTAAATTAATGGACATCTGTAATTTAATTTTCTTGCCTGTGTGGATTGGAAGGGTTGTTACCTACCATGAGGAGTAGGCCATGAACTAATGACTATCGGACTTTTACAGCACAGAGCGCTATTTACAGCATTATTTATTTTATGCTTTATTAGAGATTTGCTTGCTTATACGCTTTAAGGTCACTTGTACACAATGTAACCTTCACCCTAGTCATCCTCCAGGGTCATAATACAATCATGCCTACTTTAGCATTCATTGTGGCGGAATCTGTGATTTTGTTTCCCTTGGTCTGGATACCAATCTTTGCAGACTGGTAGGAGACGTAATTGAACTTCTTTTATTTTTGAATAGAATGTATATATGTTAGGTTGGTGCTTGTCTTTGTTAAACTGAGGTGTTGACTCCAAGAGAAGGGTATGTAAGAAGACAAGCTTGGGGGGGTTCAGTTGGTGTGGTGAATTGGAAGCCAGAATATCAGTTCTAAGGCCATTTCTGAAGCCGATGTATGGCTATTGAACTTGGAGCTTAATTCACATGATACGGTCATGAGATCCACCTTCTGGATTTTAGAAATGATCCTATGGACTATTTTGTACTTTATCTACTTGAGTGTGTTACGCTGTGATGTCTGGAGAAACCATAGAGAATAAAAAGGGACATTCAATCATTTTGCAGCAATTTCATTATCACTAAAAAAAGTCCATGTTATTTGGCAAATTGAAATTTTGTCAAATCACTCATCTCAAGTATTAAAATTTAAATTTGTTTATTTTTTCCTCCTATTTTCTTCCCTACTTTCTCTTTTCTTTTGTTCTTCTATCCTCTTTTTTTCTTCCCTAATTCCTCATAACAGGTAGGTCATGAACTTAGGCTTGTATTAACCTCTTTTCTCCCTCATAGGTTGTGTTTTATACTCTAAACTGTAGTCTGTATTCCACATTATATTGAATTAACAGTATTCTCTACTATGTAAGAGATTCTCCTTGTATCCTCCCATTTCCCTTCCTTCCCACCTGTTCCCGAGTTTGCCCCAATAAATTATCTTTCCCTTTCCTTTCCTCCTTTCCGATTCTACTGTATATCCCATATTAATTTGATTTTATTACATGGTTTCAGTGCATATTACTAAAATGTTTACCTTCCTTTCCTGTATTACCTTTTAAAATTAATAAAACTCTTGGAATCAAAATGTCTATTTTTGCAACATTGTTTCCACCCCTGCCTAAAACGTCTGCATGGCCCTTTGTGTATATATACAGTACTTTTACACATTTTTCATGTTACACCTGCAAGTTTAAATTTATTTTATTGGGATTTAATGTGATATGTAAAGAAATATATTAATAAGGCTGCTTTCACATCAGCGTTTTTTTGAAATCACGGCAGATGCGGTGAAAAAAACGCATCTGCCGCGATTACCGCATAACCGCTGCACTTGCGGCACAGTTGCGGCACAGTTGCGACAAGCCCCATACAATGTATATGCGGGCTTGCAGCAGGTGCGGCAAGTGCGGCTTTGGCACTTGCGGCAGGTGCGGCCGCGAAAGAAACCCGGCTGACGGCGGTACCTATATGTCCATGCGTTAACGCATGCGTTTCCCATAGGGCCCCGTGTTAAAAAAAGCATGCGTTTTTTAACTGAACCCAAAAATGTTTCTAGCAACGTTTATGGGTGAAAAACGTTCCTAGCAATGTTTTTGGGTGCAGAAAAAAACAGACAGGGTGTTTATTACATCTAATCCGTTTTTGCATCAGTTTTCGGACTTAGAAAAAAAAAAGCAAAAACTGATGCCAAAAACGGACAAAGGGCTTATGTGTGACCCTAGCCTTACACAGATTTTTGCAAACTTCAAATGGGACTTCATGTTTCTTGCTTACAAAAATAATTTTGCTTTTGCCATTCCTCCGTAAAGGCTGGATTTGCAGGGTTTTTAACTAACAGTTGTCCTGTGATCAGATTCTCTCACCTGTGCTATGGATCTCTGTAGCTTCTCCACATGGACCTCTTGGCTGCTTCCTTAATTAGTCCTCTAAGGGTACCGTTACACGTCACAATATCGTTCCGATACAATTTCAAGTGTGCGCACACGTTTTTGGCACTTGTCCAAGATCGCATAGGAGATGTCACACAGGGAGATATCGGCAGGCAACGCAACTAGGATGTTGTACACAACTTTTGTGCGCTGGGCATGAGCAACCCAGCGTCTGAGCATTAACATTATATTGAATAGGGGAAGTTGCGTTCCACATCGTAGTTGCGCCATCACACTGCACGATCATGCCAGATCGCATATGCAACATTGTACGGTTGAAGGGCTTGCACAATCTTCTTGCAATATCGTACCTGCGATCTATTGCACTCGCATTGCCCTGCTACACGACACAACACACAAAAGATTTCAACTGCAACGACCACACCACGTGAGTTTTTGTCGATGTTGCATTGCGATATCGCGACGTGTAACGGTACCCTCACTGCTTGGGATTTGGGTTTAGGTGACCGATCATCTCTTGTTAAATTTGCAGTTGAATACCTTTTCAAGGCACTGTAAGTATATAAGTGGACTTTTCACTAGATTTGCGCTATAATCCTCCCAATTGCTGCACTTCACCCTGGCTGTCACTCTTTCTGCCAGAAAAAATAGACTAGTCCTTACTATTTTACTAATAAAATTAGTTTATAGAGGTGCGCTACTTTCAGTGCTCAATATCTAGTTTCAATGTGTGGATCAATTTAAAAGAAACCTTCCAAGCACAGACAGTTACAATTTATGAGCTACAATTTATTCACAACCTATACATTATATATATTTTGTGTCCAATATATACTCCAAAAGCAATTCCTATCAGTCTTGCTTGCAAAGTGGCTCAGATAACTAAGGATTAGTATAGTGCGGTATTTCTGTGCATGCAATTATAGGTGTCACCACTCTAATGTCCAGAACGCTTATATGCAAACAGCAGACTGCAGAAAAAAAAAGAGGGCTTTGCACTCCTTTTGAGTACATTTTAGTGCAAAGCCCCTGCAGTCTGTTGTTTGCATATATGCATTTTTTACATGTGTGTTTTATATGTAGTGGAAATTTGTGAACAATCCTGCGGCTGCACCGCCGAAATCTGCAGTTTTGGCCACAAGATATATATAATGTATAGGTATTGAATAAATTGTAGCTCACAAATTGTAACTGTCTGTGCTTGAAAGGTTTCTTTTAAATTGATTCACATATTGAAACAAGATATTGAGCGGTGGAAAGTAGCGCACCTCTATAAACTCTTTTTATTAATAAAATAGTAAGGACTGTATGTATATATACTGTATATACACAATAATATTTAATTTCCCAACAGATAATACATTTGTGCTGTAAGTGTATTTGATGTTGCAAATTAAAATTTGACCCCATGTGGAGACAGGTACGTATATACTCGCGTATAAGCCGAGTTTTTCAGCCCAAAAATTGGGCTGAAAAGTACCCCCCTCGGCTTATACGCGAGTCAGTGCTGTATACCGATGTATACATCGGTACATACCGATGTATACATCGGTATACAGCAGCCCCCGTAATGCAGGGCCCCCCCAGCCTCGCTCCGGTCACCTGTAAAGGAAACTATACTTATCACAGTGCCGCTGTCTGTCCGCGCCCGCTCGCACCCGCTCGCAGCTGCCGACCGCGATCCTCCATCTTGCCTCTTCTTCCTGTTTCCTGTGCTCGTCGCAGGGAATGACGTCATTGCCTGCGACGAGCACAGAAACAGGAAGAAGACGCAAGATGGAGGATCGAGGTCGGCAGCTGCGAGCGGGTGCGAGCGGGCGCGGACAGACAGCGGCACTGTGATAAGTATAGCTTCCTTTACAGGTGACCGGAGCGAGGCTGGGGGGGCCCTGCATTACGGGGGCTGCTGTATACTACCGCTGGGGCTGCAATATACTGCTACTGGGGCTGTATACACCACTGGGGCTGCAATACCACTGGGCTGCTGTATATAGGGGCTGCAATACCACTGGGGCTGCAATACCACTGGGGCTGCTGTATATAGGGGCTGCAATACCACTGGGGCTGCAATACCACTGGGGCTGCTGTATATAGGGGCTGCAATACCACTGGGTCTGCAATACCACTGGGGCTGCTGTATATAGGGCTGCAATACCACTGGGGCTGCAATACCACTGGGGCTGCTGTATATAGGGGCTGCAATACCACTGGGGCTGCAATACCACTGGGGCTGCTGTATATAGGGGCTGCAATACCACTGGGGCTGCTGTATATACCACTGGGGGCTGCTGTATATCATACTGCTGGGGCCTGTATACCACTGCTGGGGGCTGTATACCTGTGCTGGGGTCCACCCTCGGCTTATACGCGAGTCAATAGATTTTCCCAGGTTTTGGGGGCAAAAGTAGGGGGGTCGGCTTATACACGGGTCGGCTTATACACGAGTATATACGGTATTTGATGTATCAGTTCCTATTACAGATGAGCATTTGAGTGGGATTGAATTCTATTAGAATTTTTTTTCTGCATTCACAAAAATGTGGATTATTTTGTAATTTGCTTTTGTGTAGATTCAGCAAAAATATTGCCTCTAGCCAACATTTTCCTGATCCACCTCATAAAGTTAAAGTGACCCTGTCACCTGTTTTGAGCGTTATAAACTGTGCCCACCACCTAACATACTGTAATTTGGGTTCCTGTAACCCCTATATATACCCAGACTTGCCCCTTAATACCTTATAAATCAACATTTAATGTGTGTCCCACGCAGTATGTAAATTAGTTCTTAAGGGTCTGATGGGGTGCGGCACACTTCAGTTAGAGCCGCCCCGCTGCCTGGAAAACCCTCCACGCTCCATTGAAAACGCCGACCCTCCTGTGTATGTATGTGAATGACATACATTATCATTCACAAGTCTCGCATCTGTACAGTGGCGCAGGTCACTGTGCTGTATTGAAGCCACACAGTGCCTAATATCCCATGAGATTTGTGAAGTCTCGCACCTGCACAATGAAATCTTGGAAGACTTCGGGTACCATACTGCTCCAATAGAGCCCAGTGACCTGCGCGACTGTGCAGCTGCGAGACTTGTGAATGACGTTGTATGTGATTCACATACATACACAGGAGGGGCAGCATTTTCAATGGAGAAGAGCAGGTTTTACAGGCATCCTGGCGGCTCTGACTGAAGTGTGCCGCACACCATCAGACCCTTAAGAACCCATTTACATACAGGGCTGGACACATTAAAAATTGATTGAAGAGGTATGTAGGGGCATGTCTGAGGATATAAAGGGGTTCCAGGAACCCCAATAACAGTATGTTAAAGGTGGTGGGCAGGGTTTATAACGCCCAAAACAGGTGACAGGTTCACTTTAAAAAGTGAAACAAATACTTATAGTAACATTACTGCTCAACACTCTGACCCTGACACTACTCAACACCATTGGTCCAGTCCTCATGGTACATTATCTTGGATCCTGCACTGATCAGGCAGGACCATTTTTGCACCCGTACATAACCAGGCAAGAGAGGTGCGGGATTCCCGAGCAAGCAGAGGATAATGAGAAGATGCAATAAAGACCAAGGGTAGAGGAGAAGCCAAAATGGTGAATGGTGAGATGAGTATAAGGATTTTTCATTTTATATATACATTAGGTTTATGATTAGGGATGAGCGAGTACTGAAATATTCGGACTCGCTACACTCGTAACGAGTAGTAACAAGTAGACTCGCTCATCCCTATTTATGATGTTTTGAGAAACCACAAATCAGAATAAAAGACATTACATTTGGAAATTAAGAAACACAATGTGACCCAGCGAGTTAAAATGTTGCCTTGTGTTCTCATCTCTAGTGTCTGCACAATCTCAGTTCTTGTTAATATGTGCTATAGATGAGAAATGGAAAAAAACTCATTTAAAAAACAAGTGATACCATGCTGATAGGTTATTTGACTTCTTATGAATTTAGCCACAGTATTTTTGGCATAGAGCAATGGGATAATGAACCTCACGGGGGTTAATCATGGGGCAATGCTGAAGGATATGTTGTTACTGTATAAACAATAGGGAGACAATATAGGTAAGATCAGCATTGTAGTGCAAAGTTTGTCACATACGATGTTCTGATCACTGAGCATAATGATGTAATTTATTTAATTAAGCCTTTCCTCCGTAGATCCTAACACTATCACAAATGACAGTTCACATTTCACTTGTGATAATTATAGTAGACATGGATAAATAAAAAAGTGCACCCTAGAGGGCGCTATAAAGCAGAAAGAAGCATTTATGGTGGAGAACTTGTCAAAAGCAGATTATAGCGACAATGAGAAGCTGAATGACCTGTTTTGCATCTAAATGCATTGCGCTATTTTGTAAAATGGCATCATCAGCTGCTTTGGAAATTAAATGTTTATATCATGAAAGGATTAGTTTCAGATAAACTGTCTGAGGTGCATGTCAGTCTCACTGAGTCTCAGCACTTTGGGTATTTTTAGAAAAAGGCACGTTTTATTCTAAAATAGAGAAACAATTTTAGTTGTATTTGTCAATAGTGATGAGAGAGTATACTCGTTACTATTCGCTACTCGCACGAATAGTGCGCTATTCGTCATACTCGGTACTCTGTGAGCTGCCTAGCATGTTTCCTGACTAATTTTAAGCCAATAAACATGCTGGGATTGCTTGCCAGTCATAGTAATGCCATATTCATCTTTAATAATGGCATTACTACGATTGAAAGTCACAGTATAACAAAACAAAATAGAAGCTTTAATCGAATAGCGATGAGGTCTGGTGGGGGTTTGTAAAAAGGCAGAGATTGTTGATAACGTGCTCAAACTACATGAGAACAGTATGCAGACATAATGTAGACTGTCTGCATACAGTTCTGCCTTAAGCTGTCTGCTCTGAGTGACAGGACCTAGTGAAGATAGAAAATAGATGGTAGAATAGGTAGTTGGCTTACCAGACTCCTGCTGCTACTTCCAGGGCCCTCCATTAAGCTCTTGCATATTCACTGCACTGACCACAAACAGCAAATCACAGAAACTCACACTCTGTGAGAGCCTCTGTGATTGGCTGTTGCCATTAAAGTGCATTTCCACAATCTGGACAGTGATTATGCTTGGTTGCCATACACATTAGTGTATGGCAACAATCTGCCATCATAGGTGTTAAATAAATAAATAATTTAAAAAAACAAGAGGAGCTTTGCAGTATTTTTAAATCTAGCCCAGTGAAAGTGAAGCAGCGAGTTGCCACCCTCGTCTGGGTAAGTTTACCTTGGCTGGCAAAAAAAATATGTGGGCTCTGCCCTATTTTAAATTGCCAGTCAAGGTAAAACTAGGAAGCAAAGGGCGCTGGTATTCTCAGAGGGTGAGGACCCATTGTGTTAGGCCACCCCACGCTAAAGAAAAGCAGCTCGCAGTGCCCTTGAAAATGGCATATTCATCATATCGCCTTTTCCAGGTGCTTTACCAGGCTCTTCATGCAGCCCGGTTGGGGGATAGCACACTGTGTAATAAGGGGTTAACACCAGTTTTGGTATTGCAAGCTGGAATTAAGCCCTGGGATTCCTAATGTCAGGCCAAGTTAGACCTGGCCATTAAGAATCTCAAATAAACAGTAAAAAAGACACAACACAGAGAAAAATTATTTCATGAAAAAAAAAACCAGAGATACTTAGTGACTCCAATCTTTATTACCTCTTCCCCACCCTCGTTCCCCTCCATGATCCTCATCTTCTCTCTTCCTGGACAGACTCAGCTCTGCTACATCAGAGACCACGGGATGTGTTTTTCCTCAACGTTGTCTCTAATCATAAATGACAGCACTGAAACCTTGGTATAGTAAGGCAGCTTCACACCACTGTTTTGAGCTGTCAGGCTGTGTCGGTTTTTACAGGAAGCACTGGACACAGCCTGACAGATCCAGACAGAACTGAAGAGGAGAGCAAATATGCCCTCCGGTCATGTTTTCTGCCGAGTCGCAATCCGCAGCTGCAGGAGCTGTCCCGTGCTGAAATTTCAAAATCTGAAATCTCAGTGGGAGCTCTCTCAAGTGTTGAAGTTCAGCACCGGCGTCCAGCAGCCGGATCCAATTTCTGTCAGATCCGGCGCTATTCGGCGTCCATAGACTCCCATGCTAGGGGGTGCCGAACGCGCCGGATTCGGGAGGATCCGGTAGGATCTGACAGGATCCAATTTGTTCCAATTTTTGCCCCAGACACAAAAATGCTGCAAGCTGCGATTTTGTGTCCTGGAAAAAAAAAACAAATTCTACCGGATCCACCCGGACAGATGGAAACTGGATGACAAAACACTGCCATCCAGCCCCATAGGAATGCTATCGGGCCAAATTCAGATCCGGGGATGTTTGGTTCACACCGGACAGCCCTGGATCACACAAACCTAAGTGGTGATGTCACTGTTGCCATAGTATATATGACAGCGCTGAACCCTGCGCTATAGTAAAGTGGTAAAGTGCAGGTCTCAGCGCTGTCATATAGTAAGTGGTGAGGTCACCGTTGCAAAACCGATTAGTGGATACTATGGCAACAGTGACCTCACGGATTACAATGTGACAGCGTTGAGACCTGCACTTTGGTAAAGCGCAGGTCTAAGCACTGACATATAGTAAGCAGTGAGGTCACCGTTTCCACAGCTGTTATTGGTTACTATAGCAACGGTGACCTCACCGCTTACTATATGACAGCATTGAGATCTGCACTCAACTGCCATACTACTGGTCGCAGCGCTGTCATATAGTAAGTGGTGAGGTCATCGTTGCCATAGTAACTAATAGCTATGGAAACAGTGACCTCATATTTACTATAATGACTGATGCTGAGACCTGTGCTTTCCACTTTACCATATAGTGCAAGTTTTCAGCACCGTCAATAGTAAGCAGTGAGATCACTGTTGCCATAGTAACCGCTTTTGCTATGGACAGGGCTGAGACCTGTGCTATAGTAAAGGGTAAAGCACAAGTCTCAGTCCTGTCATATAGTAAGCGGTGAGGTCTCCATTGCGTAGCTATTAGCGGTAACTACGTCAACTATGACCTCGCTGGAGATCACCATGGGGTGTGGAAGGTGAATAAATAGCACGTCAGCACTTGTTCCTGACCTGCCCTGTTATACATGAGCAGGGCAGGAATAATTGTTGCTGTCAGGGCGGGAGGTGGACGGAGCGAGGGGCCACAGTTGCAACACCTCGCTCTGCACCTGCATGAGATAGCATATGAGACGCAGGTGCAGAGCGAGGAAACTGACAGACATCAAGGAGGGCGTTTAGGAGAGGGAGGAGGGGAACGGAGAAGCAGGGGGAAGGAATAGCACCCGGAAGGTGCTGACTCATGGATCTGGTAATGCCCTCTTGACTTTGTTGTACACCTTTTAAAAGGCTGTATTTAATGTTTAAAACATCAGAAACACATGGGGGACCCCTTGCCTGAATGCAGCATACATGCTGCATTCAGGGCTGCCTTTAGATTAAATCTTTGGGTGGTGACAGGTCCTCGTTAACTTGGTCTGACATTAAGAATCTCAGGGCTTAATACCAGCTAGCAATATAAAGTAGTGTTAAACTCTTATTACCCAGTTTGCCACCACCACCAGGGACACTGGAAGAGCTTGGTAAAGCACCTGGAAATGCAGGCAGCTATTCTTTAGCTATTTCTTTCTAAAAAAAAATGGCTCTCACTCCATGGAAAATACAGCCTTCAGCTGCTATTAAAAGTAGGGAGGAGTCTACCATTTTTTTTGTCAGCCAAGATAAACTTAGGCAGCTGAGGGTGGCAGCTCACAGCTGTCCACCTTCACTGGGCTAGACTATAAAATGCTGCAAAGCCGTACGCGTTTTTTTAAATTATTTATTTATTTAACACCCTATGATGGCAGGTTGGTTGCCATACACTAATGTGTATGGCAACCAAGCACAATCACTGTCCAGATTGTGGAAATGCACTCTGACTGCAACAGCCAAACACAGAGGTGCTCACAGAGTGTGAGCATCTGTGATTGGCTGCTTGCAAGTAGCTTAATTGGTGGCCCCGCAAGTGATTGAGCTGGAGCACAGGAGGATGAGCTGAGCCGGAAGAAGCAGCGGGAGACTGGTAAGCTTCATCTACCTATTCTATCAGCTAGTACAACCACAAAGAAAAGAGGGGATCATAGTCCAATTTCAAAGCGAAAGTGAAAATCTTTATTTTTTAAAATAGGGGAGGAGGTAAGGTGTATGCTCCAGAGAGAAGGCAACACAGTTGTGGAGCTAAGTTAATCAAGATTACATTTCATACATGCATCCATACACAAGGAGACATTATCAAATGAATATATAATATATATTAGTGTGTCCCCCCTTTGGACCAGTTGCCACTAGATGGCGCAGCTGCCGGGATTGGTAAGTCGGTCACCCCAAACACACACCCAACACAATCCGATCCCAAGTCTAGGGACTCTATGCCCAGCAACAGGATGTCAGGAGGAAACAAGTGGAGGGTGGGAAGTTATGACAGAACCCGGTGAGGGGAGGTAACAAAAGTACACAACATCAAGTTCAGAGGAGGCAGTCAGCCAAGAGACACCAGAGAGTCAAGTTCAGTCAGGAGGAGAGGCGAGAACACCATCATACTGGACTGATAAGACACGGACCATGCGGCCTGTGCCACCCTGAGGCTTGTCCGGGTCCCGGGCTGTAGACCATGGAGAGAGAAGGAAGGAGTCTAAGGTGCACCCATAGTCATGGGAACACTGAGGGACTGGGCCGCAACCAGAGTGCCGTCTCGGCTGAAGTGGCTAGGAAGCTTTATGCCCCAACCACAAACCCTGGCGGGGTGCGGGGTCTTGATGTCCCACGACCCAACCTCCGACGCAGCAAAAGGAAGGCCGCCGTGTTAGGACTAGGGAACCAGGCAGGTCCCCCACTGAAAGCCCGTGGCTGCTGGACCTAGCTAGCGTGTGGATAGACCAAAAAGGCCCATGAAAGGAACACAAAAGTGGGTGATGCAGATGAGTTGTCCCAGCTGCTTAGACCACACCGGAGCCGCCACTATAATTACTGTGTTGTAACCACCTGCTGAGAAAGAGAGAGTAAACCCGGTTAAAAGCTCAAAGCTGTGTGAGACTGTGTTTATTGTGCCTGAAAGGAAATAGACTGATTCTGTGAACTGACAGCAGGAGACTGCCTGACTATCGTGAACCCTACACCCCGACAAGCCCTGCACATCCATAGACTCTACAGTTGCCCTGAGGACCTGGTCTTCCCGTGGAGAGCCACTCTATCTACGCTGCTACTCCCATCATCCCCAGAGGTCCTGACTGCAGAAGCTGTTATCCCAGCCGCACTCCACAGGTGGCGTAACGACATTCTTTTATTTTTGCTTTATTTTATTTTACTCCATTTTTCCAAGATTCCCCTTTTAAACTGCTCGCCTGACAAGGGGATCACGGACCGGGTCACGCCACCGTGACATCCCGCAGCCCCAGACGACGACAAGAGGGCCCGGGTACGAGTATCCCACTCCAGGGGCGAGACATTAGCATTCATTGTTATAAATAATATAGCAGTTTACATGCCATTAGCCTTGTTACACAATGACATAATATCACCACATTGAGCTGTATAAGCGGCTACCTAGATGTAAACCTAGGTGTCCCAGCAACTGGAGTTACTCAATCAGCAAAAACCAGGAGTCTGCTACAAAACACATACTACAGGGATTGCTTATGCACATAACCATTCCACAGCTTTGATAATTTCTCCTTGTTTATGGATGTACAGTGCCTACAAGTAGTATTCAACCCCTGCAGATTTAGGTGGTTTGATAAGATGCAAATAAGTTAGAGCCTTCAAACTGCAAACGAGAGTAGGATTTATTAACAGAAGCATAAATCTTACAAACCAAAAAGTTATGTTGCTCAGTTGAATTTTAATAAATTTTAAACATAAAAGTGTGGGTCAATTATTATTCAACCCCTAGGTTTAATATTTTGTGGAATAACCCTTGTTTGCAATTACAACTAATAATCGTCTTTTATAAGACCTGATCAGGCCGGCACAGGTCTCTGAAGTTATCTTGGCCCACTCCTCCATGCAGATCTTCTCCAAGTTATCTAGGTTCTTTGGGTGTCTCATGTGGACGTTAATCTTGAGCTCCTTCAACAAGTTTTCAATTGGGTTAAGGTCAGGAGACTGACTAGGCCACTCCATCACCTTGATTTTTTCCCTCTTGAACCAGGCCTTGGTTTTCTTGGCTGTGTGCTTAGGGTCGTTGTCTTGTTGGAAGATAAAATTACGACCCATCTTAAGATCCTTGATGGAGGAGCGGAGGTTCTTGGCCAAAATCTCCAGGTAGGCTGTGCTATCCATCTTCCTATGGATGCGGACCAGATGGTCAGGCCCCTTGGCTGAGAAACAGCCCCACAGCATGATGTTTCCACCACCATGCTTGACTGTAGGGATGGTATTCTTGGGGTCGTATGCAGTGCCATCCAGTCTCCAAACGTCACGTGTGTGGTTGGCACCAAAGATCTCGATCTTGGTCTCATCAGACCATAGAACCTTGAACCAGTCTGTCTCAGAGTCCTCCAAGTGATCATGAGCAAACTGTAGATGAGCCTTGACATGACGCTTTGAAAGTAAAGGTACCTTACGGGCTCGTCTGAAACGGAGACCATTGCGGTGGAGTACGATACTTATGGTATTGACTGAAACCAATGTCCCCACTGCCATGAGATCTTCCCAGAGCTCCTTCCTTGTTGTCCTTGGGTTAGCCTTGACTCTTCGGACAAGCCTGGCCTCGGCACGGGAGGAAACTTTCAAAGGCTGTCCAGGCCGTGGAAGGCTAGCAGTAGTTTCATAAGCCTTCCACTTCCGGATGATGCTCCCAACAGTGGAGACAGGTAGGCCCAACTCCTTGGAAAGGGTTTTGTACCCCTTGCCAGTCTTGTGACCCTCCACGATCTTGTCTCTGATGGCCTTGGAATGCTCCTTTGTCTTTCCCATGTTGACCATGTATGAGTGCTGTTCACAAGTTTGGGGAGGGTCTTAAATAGTCAGAAAAGGCTGGCAAAAGAGATAATTAATCCACACATGAAGCTCATTGTTCTTTGTGCCTGAACTACTTCTTAATACTTTAGGGGGACCAAACAGAATGCTGGTGGTTTGAGGGGTTGAATAATAATTGACCCACACTTTTATGTTTAAAATTTATTAAAATTCAACTGAGCAATTTATGAGATTATGCTTCTGTTAATAAATCCTACTCTCGTTTGCAGTTTGAAGGTTCTAACTTATTTGCATCTTATCAAACCACCTAAATCTGCAGGGGGTTGAATACTACTTGTAGGCACTGTATGTATGAAATGTAATCTTCATTAATTGAGCTCCATAACTGTGTTACCTTCTCTCTGGAGCATACACCTAACCTCTTCCCCTATTTTAAAAAATAAAGATTTTCACTTTTGCATAAAATTGGACTATGATAGCCTCTTTTCCTTGTGGTTGTACTAGTAATGTTGGCGATTTGTCCTTAATGATGGTTAATACCCTATATCATACTGCTTACATTGGTAAATATATGTAACACGTAGATTAATACAATTGTGTGTATGATGTGGAATGAGTGGTCGTGGTTTTTGTTGCTATACTACTGTCTATCTATCTATCTATCTATCTATCTATCTATCTATCTATCTATCTATCATCTACCTTCACTAGGTCCTGTCACTCAGAGCAGACAGCTGTATGGAAGAACAGTATGCAGCATCTACATTATGCCTGCATACTGTTCCCATATAGTTTGAGCATGCTATCGGACATCTCTCCCTTTTTATAGTCCTCCCAGACCTCTTTGTACGGTCAAGCAAAAAATTACTTGCGTTTCCCATTGACTTACATTGTACTTGCTATTCGGAACAAATACGCGAGTACTACAAAGTACTCGTTACGAATGTAATGATTACAAATATTTCAGTACTCGCTCAGCACTATTTGTCAATTAAAAGGATGAGTGAAGTGTCACAGCTCAATATTTTCTATTTAATTGCCTCATTAAGTCTTAGCATTAGGATGTAAGAATTGGTGAAATATCTGTCTATTTGGTAATAAATATTGTGAAATATGAATTAAAACTAAAACTAATTTAAATATTTTTGTGCCACCTAGAAAACTACGGTATGTATTCTTTATTGTAAGGGTTATTTTTAATTCAAAGTTACAGAAGAAATAAACAAGTTCAACTAGAGGATAGGAGAGAAGTTAGATAAAAGGTTATTTTATGGTTAGTCATAACCTTTGTGCCCTTTTGTACTATTATTTCCTTTACTTTGAAAGCCCTATAGCGGAGTATATGAATATACTTTGCAGAGTCTGTGCATAAAAACTTTTTAGAAGTATCTTCTAAGTCAATGTTCAATTCATTAAAGAACCTTGAAATATGATTTAGACTATGAGCCATACCAGAGTAACCTGGTTGTAGACAGCACTATTTCTGTGTTACTGAGCTTTGTCAGTGCCAAGTGCTACCATTCAGAAGCTAATGCTGGTTTTTAGGTAGAGAATTAGAGAGTTTAGAGCAATGCTTCATGAGACGAAGTAAAAGTGAGGATCTCCTCTGGATGGAGGAAAACTATATTTTGTGTGTTCTTCTATAGTTCAAAATGAGCAGTAATTCAAGTTTGTCAACTTTTTGATAATTATTTTATCATTAAAAGCCATTTATATCATACTAGATGTGGGCCTGATGCTATTGCATTAGGAGGGCCCCTGTCTGCTGTATCTCCTTTCTGTGCGCTGTCTCTTCCCTTATGTGATGTGTCTCCCTTCTCTGTGCCTGTTTCTCCCTTGCACCTGTCTCTTTTCTGTGTGCCTGTTTACCCTAATGTGTGCTGTATCTCCTGTGTGCCTGTGGCCACTCTCTGTGCCTGTCTCTCCCTTATGCCTGACTCTCCTCTCTGTGCACTGTCTCTCCTTCTGTGTGATGTGTCTCCCCTCTCTGTGCCTGTTTCTCCCCTGCACCTGTCTTTTGTCTTGCCGTACTCTTTCCAGAGATGTGAGGAGCATCTTTGAGAAACATTGGGGGGTGCTATTGGCTGATAAAGAAGTAGCTCCTTTTGTCCCAAAAAGACCAGCTATCACATACAGGTGGGGTAGATCACTGAGAGATCAGTTGGTCCACAGTCACTACAGTGCCCCAAAAAACAAGGCACTTGGCTGGACCAGAGAACAAACGGTACGTACAGGTGTGGGAAATGCATATATTGCCATTATGTCAAAAGGTCGAACTCCTTTCAGAGTAGTACCACCGGAGAGAAGTTCGAGTTGAGACATTTTGGTAATTGCAGGACGGAGGGGGTAGTCTATCTCTTCCAATGCATTTGCCCAATGGATTACATTGGCAAAACAAAACATCCTTTTAAAAAACGCATTGGTGCCCATCTTGGAGGTTTTAGAAATGGGAGAGACATCCCCGTATCACGCCATGTACGAGAGGTCCATGGGGGAGACCTCAAGTGCTTTGATTTTCGGATCATAGAGGTTGTGGAGAGACGAACTAGAGGTGGTAACTGGGATAAGCGGATCCTAAGAAAAGAAACGAGGTGGATCTATCGGATGGAGTCGTCGGGGGTTTGTGGATTAAATGAGCAACTCACCTATACATCCTTTCTGTAGTGCACCGTATGCCCTGGGGAGTCCGGTTTGATCCCCTTGGTAGCCGTACCTAACTCTAGTGTCTCATTCCATGGGTTCCTTATACCGAGACTTGTCTCCTGTTAAGTCTATTAATCCCAGAGTGGATCCAGGACTGTACTACACATAATGGGCCTCCATTGAGAGACTGCTATATCCTATTCTTTCTTCATCTTTACATACAGTAAAACTTCTAAAAAATATGTACGTAGTTTGTACCAATCATATTATGTTTGTCTATACCTAGGGAGCTTCCCTGCCTATGATGCTTATTGTGATCCTTTATTCTTTGCTTGCGCCCCCTTTGTCCAAGGGATCAGACAGGTGGGAGTGTATGAGGTTAATGTGAGAGGCTGGTATGTGCTTTATATGAATCTGGGATACTAAACAACTATATATTTGCAGTGATGCCGCTGGATTGATGAAAATCTGTCATATGGAGGCATGATTGTGTGATCTTATGCCTCCTCTGGCTATAATGATACCGGACTGTGGATCCGGAACCCTGTGTCAGTTTTGATGTTTCCGGGGGAAAGTTTTTCCAGCCGCACACCTCCAGCCGCGGGGAAAAATAACCGCGATGGACCACTGTGGTCATGAGACCGCTTCTCATGACGCACTTTGGCCTTTTGACACGCGGAAGTGAGTGCGTGGTGGAACGCACACCATCGCCGCCCCCTCTCTGGGCAGCGTGGAGCAGAGTTTATAAAAGGGTTGAGATAGGTAGGGTGGGGGCCGACATCCACTGAGAGCTGGGAGTGAGGGGATATATTGAATACCCACCCTGGGCGACCTAAGGCTTTAACAGGAGCCATACTGGATAGACTGACGCCCTGATGAACCCACAATCACATCTGAGAACTGACTAAATAAAAAAAAAGACATCATGATACTAATGAGTGGGACAAGCATTGGGGGCATGTTACATAAAATTATGAGTCGATGCCACTTTAGGGACAAGCATTGGGATGGTACATAAAATTATGAGTCGATTTTTTTATTTTTTTATTTACCGTATATACTCGTGTATAAGCCGACCCGTGTATAAGCCGACCCCCCTACTTTTGCCCCCAAAACCTGGGAAAACCTATTGACTCGTGTATAAGCCGAGGGTGGACCCCAGCACAGGTATACAGCCCCCAGCAGTGTGGTATACAGGCCTCCCCAGTGGTAGTATACAGCAGCCTCCCCAGTGGTATATACAGCAGCCTCCCCAGTGGTATATACAGCATCCCTAAAGGTATAAACAGCAGGCCCCAGAGGCATACAGCAGGCCCTAGAGGCATATACAGCAGGCCCCAGAGGCATATACAGCAGGCCCCAGGGGTATATACAGCAGGCCCCAGGGGTATATACAGCAGGCCCCAGAGGTATACAGCAGGCCCCAGAGGCATATACAGCAGGCCCCAGGGGTATATACAGCAGGCCCCAGGGGTATATACAGCAGGCCCCAGGGTATATACAGCAGGCCCCAGAGGTATACAGCAGGCCCCAGAGGCATATACAGCAGGCCCCAGAGGCATATACAGCAGGCCCCAGGGGTATATACAGCAGGCCCCAGGGGTATATACAGCAGGCCCCAGGGGTATATACAGCAGGCCCCAGGGTATATACAGCAGGCCCCAAAGGTATACAGCAGGCCCCAGGGTATATACAGCAGGCCCCAGAGGTATATACAGCAGGCCCCAGAGGTATATACAGCAGGCCCAGAGGTATACAGCAGGCCCCAAAGGTATACAGCAGGCCCCAAAGGTATACTGCAGGCCCCAGAGGCATACAGCAGGCCCCAGAGGCATATACAGCAGGCCCCAGGGGTATATACAGCAGGCCCCAGCAGGTATACAGCAGGCCCCAGCAGGTATACTGCAGGCCCCAGCAGGTATACAGCAGGCCCCAGCAGGTATACAGCAGGCCCCAAAGGTATACAGCAGGCCCCAGAGGTATACAGCAGGCCCCAGGGGTATATACAGCAGGCCCCAGGGGTATATACAGCAGACCCCAGGGGTATATACAGCAGGCCCCAGGGTATATACAGCAGGCCCCAAAGGTATACAGCAGGCCCCAGGGTATATACAGCAGGCCCCAGAGATATATACAGCAGGCCCCAGAGGTATATACAGCAGGCCCCAGAGGTATACAGCAGGCCCCAAAGGTATACAGCAGGCCCCAGAGGTATACAGCAGGCCCCAAAGGTATACTGCAGGCCCCAGAGGCATACATCAGGCCCCAGAGGCATATACAGCAGGCCCCAGGGGTATATACAGCAGGCCCCAGCAGGTATACAGCAGGCCCCAGCAGGTATACAGCAGGCCCCAGCAGGTATACAGCAGGCCCCAAAGGTATACAGCAGGCCCCAGAGGTATACAGCAGGCCCCAGAGGTATACAGGCAGCCCCCAGTGTATACAGGCAGGCCCCAGAGGTATACAGGCAGCCCCCAGTGTATACAGGCAGCCCCCAGTGGTATACAGGCAGCCCCCAGTGTATACAGGCAGCCCCCAGTGTATACATGCAGCCCCCAGTGTATACAGGCAGCCCCCACTGTATACAGGCAGCCCCCAGTGTATACAGGCAGCCCCCACTGTATACAGGCAGCCCCCACTGTATACAGGCATCCCCCACTGACAGTCATCCCCCCATCATGGAAAGAGCCCCCACACTTTGCAGAGTCCCCCCCCCGGCCCCCGCTGCATTATCTTACCATCCAGGGTCTTCACCGCGGGTCCTCCAGTCCTCCATCCTCGCGCGCTGTCTTCCCGGTCTCATGTGACCCGGCGGTCGCAGTGGAATGACGTCATCGCGCCGGGTCACATGAGACCGGGAAGACAGCGCGCGAGGATGGAGGACTGGAGGACCCGCGGTGAAGACCCTGGATGGTAAGATAATGCAGCGGGGGCCGGGGGGGGGACTCTGCAAAGTGTGGGGGCTCTTTCCATGATGGGGGGACGACTGTCAGTGGGGGCTGCCTGTATACAGTGGGGGCTGCCTGTATACAGTGGGGGCTGCCTGTATACAGTGGGGGCTGCCTGTATACACTGGGGGGCTGTATGCACGGCTCCCCCTGCCGCTGTGATGGGCGGGGGGAGCCGTGCATATCTAATGAGCGGCCCCACGTGACGGGCCGCTCACTCATCAGCCTCCCCCGCCTCCCCCAGCCTGCCCAGCAAAATAGTTACCGTATTGACCCGTGTATAAGCCGAGGGGGTGACTTTTCAGCACAATTTTTGGGCTGAAAAACTCGGCTTATACACGAGTATATACGGTAGTCAGTTCTTATATACATGTAGTAAGCTTTTTCATGAGTGGACTAGCAGGATAAGGGTTAACATGATCCAATGCAAATGATTAATGCAACACAGGTGTTTATGGGTATGTCTTTTGTATTTTTGTATATATACTGGATTTTTTAATCATTGTACGTGCTAAAGATTAAGGGGTCCTATCCTCGAAACGCGCATAGCGTTACCCTCAATATTTGTGATGTTTTTAGAGTAACAATAAAGGATTGAAGAAACGGCAGAGTGGCACCGGTGTTTCTCTTCAAAACTAATTTTCAAGATGGAGCCAACCATCACATCGGTCTGCCTGGAAGCTCAGTGAGACAGTGGTGGAGATACATTCCTAAGAACTAAACTTTTAATGGTATTGTGTGCAGCAAAATTATTTTCTGGATAAAAAAGCATATAAAAATCAAGAGCCCAAAAATACAAAGAAATTAGAAAAGTTCGACATGAAGGAACTATTTTTAACAAATGCAAAAAGTAGCTAATTTCAAGGGGCGAATTAAAATTTCTCTGTCCCAGAGCAAAATTTGTAATAAGCCCCTGCTCCCCAAAAAGTTGAAGGCCTCTCCACGCCTATAATATAACATTTATGAAACTGTTGTTTTGTTACATCGCTGAGGGTCCTTTGAGGCCTCTCAGGCACTTGGGTCTATTCGCGACCGCTACCGTTGCAACCACTCTTGCAAAATCCTGGACTCAGTAGAATAATATACAATCTGTCACAATTAACAAAGGTATTCCTATAATGCGTGAGCTTTTATTCACAATTTCTTCTCCATTCATATAATCAACTGCTCATAAACTTTCTTTTAAAGGTAAGTTCTGTTGCCGACTTGTTGCTAGTGATGTGGAGCCAAATCAACAGATGATAGCTGACGGCAAATTGTGTCTGGTTGTGCTCAGGTCACTTTTGTTATGAGTGAAGCATGCAGAACTTTTTTTATATCGTGTGGTTTAAAACCCTGCAGTTAGATCCTCGGGGTTTCCATATGCCAAGACCATCTGGATAGATCATCTAAGATGGATTTGGGATAGTAAGGTAACTATTAGACATTTGTTAACATCACTTGAAATCTTTTAATGCTGTGTTTATTCGCTAAATGGCTTGAAATAATTTGTCACAGCTTAATTCTTTGTACTTCTGTATAGTACAATGTGTGCACAAAGTGGCCGACTAATCCTGTAGATATACGCAACATACTAACTAGAGATGATCGAATCAATCCATGGAGAATCAACTTTGAGCTAATAAATAAAAGAAAGGCAAATAAACTGTCCCTGGCCAATTTGCACTCACTGACTGTGTGCAGAATCCTTGTAGCTGTGCAGGAAAGAAGCGGTGATCCATTTGGCAAACACAAGACATCGATAGATATACCAATAAGCAAGCAAGAAATCCAGTGGCACATGTCTTTATAAAACTCCAAACTTTATGAAATCTGATAAAAAGGCTTACTGTACATGTTAAGGCTGAAGGCACATCATCCGACATGATCCCAGTGCCTCGCACGAGTGCAATGCGAGATAAACTCGCATTGCACTAGGACAAGTGGTTTTCTACCATGTCGGGCACACTGGTGCGCACTTTAAGCATTGAACTCGCAAAGCGAGTTTCAGTCGCGGCATGCTGCGACTGCATGCTAGTTGAACGCATGAAATAGATCCCGGCTGTGATCTCTGTGACAGCCGGGACCTGTGTGCGGCTTCACACTCCGCGCTGCTGGCCTTGGGAGCGAATGCCCTCCCCTTCCTCAGGCCTTCCCCTTCTCAAGATGGCCCCCACCTGTCACTGCCCCCCACGCCCGATGCCGGGACCTGATTGCGGCTTCACCCGCCGCAATGCCCTACCCCTCCCCCTCCTCAGGCCTCCCCCTCCTCTGGATGGCCCCCACCTCCCATGTCGGGTCTGTTTGCGGCTTCAGCCGCCGCGCTGCTAGCGGCGGGGGAGGATGCCCGCTCCCTCCTCACCCCCCCCTCCCGATCCCCGCCCCCTCTATCCCCGCCCCCTCCTCACCCCCCCGTGTCCGATCTCACCGCTCCTCGATCCCCGTGTCCGATCCCGCCGGTGTAGCCGCCGCTCTGCCTCCTCTCCTCGCTGGAACGGCCCTCCTCCAGTGCTGCTCCGCCCTGAGGTAAGTACCGTATGTATGAATGAATGAATGAATCAATCAATGATTGAGTGAGTGGGTTAGTGGGTGTGTGAATGCGTGGGTTAGTGGATGCATGGGTGTGTGGGTGTGTGGATGTGTGGGTTAGTGGATGCGTGGGTGTGTGGATGCGTGGGTGTGTGGGTGCGTGGATGCGTGGGTGTGTGGATGCGTGGGTGTGTGGGTGCGTGGATGTGTGGGTGCGTGGGTTAGTGGATGCGTGTGTTAGTGGATGCGTGTGTTAGTGGATGCGTGTGTTAGTGGATGCGTGGGTTAGTGGATATGTAGGTTAGTGGATGCATGGGTGTGTGGGTGTGTGGATGCGTGGGTTAGTGGATGCGTGGGTTAGTGGATGCGCGGGTGTGTGGGTTAGTGGGTGCATGGGTGTGAGGATGTGTGTGGATGCGTGGGTGTGTGGGTTAGTGGATGTGTGGATGCGTGGATGCGTGGGTGTGTGGGTTAGTGGGTGCGTGGGTTAGTGGATGTGTGGATGCATGGGTGTATGGGTGTGTGGATGCGTGGGTGTGTGGATGCGTGGGTTAGTGGGTGCATGGGTGTGAGGATGTGTGTGGGTGCGTGGATGCGTGGGTGTGTGGATGTGTGGATGCGTGGGTGTGTGGATGCGTGGGTGTGTGGGTGTGTGGGTGCGTGGGTTAGTGGATGCGTGGGTTAGTGGATGCGTGGGTGCGTGGATGCATGGGTGTGTGGATGCATGGGTGTGTGGATGCGTGGGTGTGTGGGTTAGTGGGTTAGTGGGTGCGTGGGTGTGAGGATGTGTGTGGATGTGTGGGTGCGTGGGTTAGTGGGTGCGTGGATGCGTGGGTTAGTGGGTGTGGGTTAGTGGATGTGTATGTTAGTGGATGTGTGGGTTAGTGGATGTGTGGGTGCGTGGATGTGTGGATGCGTGGGTTAGTGGGTGCGTGGATGTGTGCGTTAGTGGATGCGTGGGTTAGTGGGTGCGTGGATGTGTGCGTTAGTGGATGCGTGGGTTAGTGGTTGCGTGGATGTGTGCGTTAGTGGATGCGTGGGTTAGTGGATGTGTGGATGTGTGGGTGCGTGGGTTAGTGGGTGCGTGGATGCGTGGGTTAGTGGGTGTGGGTTAGTGGATGTGTATGTTAGTGGATGTGTGGGTTAGTGGATGTGTGGGTGCGTGGATGTGTGGATGCGTGGGTTAGTGGGTGCGTGGATGTGTGCGTTAGTGGATGCGTGGGTTAGTGGGTGCGTGGATGTGTGCGTTAGTGGATGCGTGGGTTAGTGGGTGCGTGGATGTGTGCGTTAGTGGATGCGTGGGTTAGTGGATGTGTGGGTGTGTGGGTGCGTGGGTTAGTGGGTGTGTGGATGCGTGGGTTAGTGGATGCATGGGTGCGTGGGTTAGTGGATGTGTGGGTGTGGATGTGTGGGTGTATGGATGCGTGGATGTGTGGATGCATGGGTGTGTGGGTTAGTGGATGTGTGGGTGCATGGATTAGTGGGTTAGTGGATGTGTGGATGCGTGGGTTAGTGGGTGCGTTGATGTGTGCGTTGGTGGGTGTGTGGATGCGTGGGTTAGTGGATGTGTGGGTGCGTGCGTGGATGCGTGCATGGATGGATGTGTGACTGCATGTGTGGGTGTGTGCACGAATGGATGTGTACATGCGTGGATGATGGGTGGATGGATGGATGCAACAAGGTATCAAGTGTCCTCTTCTAGTCTCAGGGATCATAGTCATGGTGTACTGTATGACAGATCATTTTCATACAGTGCACCATAACTCTGACCCCAGAGGCTGTATGAAGAGGACACTTGATCCCTTGCTGCAATCTCTGGAGCCGAGGCGATCGAGCATCGTGGGACCTTCGTTGTGGACTACGTCGGAGGCTATCGAGCGTCGTGGGACCTTCGTTATGGACTACGTCGGATCTTTCTAATAAAGATGGAGTCTGAATTTTGTTTGTTTTTTTTCCAAATAAAAAGATTTTTCTCTGTGTGTATTTATTGACTACTTACAAGAGATTCCTAATGGCGGGTCTAACATTGGCCCAATATTATGAATCTCGGGCTTAGTGCCAACTGCCAATAAAAAGCTGGCATTAACCCCTTTATTACCCAGTTTGCCACCGGCACCAGGGCAACTGGAAGAGCATGGGTACAGCGCCAGAAAATGGCGCTTCAATGAATGCGCCATTTTCTGGGGCGGCTGCGGGCTTCAATTCGCAGCATGGGGGGCCCAGAATGCTCGGGCCTCTCCATGCTGCGGATTCCAGCCCCTGGCTGTCTAGTTGTACCTGGCTGGACCAAAAATGTGGCGGAGCCCCACGTAATTTTTTTTCTAGAATTTGTTCTAGAAATAAAAAAATGGGCTTCGCTGTATTTTTGGTTGCCAGCCAGGTACAACGAGGCAGCTGGGGGTTGGTGGTAGTCCGTAGCTGCCAAGTTGTACCTGGCTGGACCAAAAATATGGCGAAGCCCCACGTAATTTTTTTTATTACTTCTACCAATAAACTGACATGGAGCTTTGCCATATTCTTGGTTGCCAGCCAGGTACAACTTGGCAGTTGGGGGGCTGCAATCCTCATCGTGGAGAGATCCAAATGTTGTGGGCCCCCCACGCTGCAAATTGCAACCCACAGCCACCCCAGAAAATAGCGCATTCATTGGAGGTGCCATTTTCTGGTGCTGTACCCCAACTCTTCCAGTTGCCCTTGCGCTGGTGGCAATGCTGGTGGCACACAGGGGCTCTCCATACGCAACATGGTGTCCGCTAACAATTGTTAGCAGACACCATGTTGCGTATGGAGAGCCCCTGTGTGCCTAAACATTGAAGCTCCCCCAGAAGTGACCCCATTGACAAATGAGTGGCAGCATCTGGATTTGTTCCTTGGGGGAGTCTAGTTTCCAAAATGGGGTCACTTGTGGGGGACCTCCAATGTTGAGGCACACAGAGGCTCTCCATACGCGACATGGTGTCCGCTAACAATTGGAATTGTTAGCGGACACCATGTCTCGTATGGAGAGCCACTGTGTGCCTCAGCATTGGAGCTCCCCACAAGTGACCCCATTTTGGAAACTACACCCCCCAAGGAACAAATCTAGATGCATAATGAGCACTTTGAAGCCCCAGGTGCTTCACAATTTGATCCGTAAATATAAAAAAATAAGATTTTTGTGGAAGAAAAATATCTTTTTCATTTTTACGGATCAATTTGTGAAGCACCTGGGGCTTCAAAGTGCTCATTATGCATCTAGATTTGTTCCGTGGGGGGTCTAGTTTCCAAAATGGGGTCACTTGTGGGGGAGCTCCAATGCTGAGGTACACAGGGGCTCTCCAAACGTGACATGGTGTCCGCTAACAATTTGAATGGAAATCAGCTCAAATTGTTAGCTGACACCTTGTCGCGTTTGGTGAGCCCCTGTGTGCCTCAACATTGGAGCTCCCCACAAGTGACCCCATTGACAAATGAGTGGCAGCAAATCAGTGCAGTTTTGACACCAGAAGAAGGGTGCTAGTTTGTCGGATCGCAGTAGGAATGAAAAAATCTCAAACGCACCCCACTAGCACCCCACTAGCACTGCACTAGCACCGCACTAGCACCCCACTAGCACCCCACTAGCACCGCACTAGCACCGCACTAGCACCGCACTAGCACTATTACACACATCAAACTCTCATCAATATCGCGCTTCAAAAACGCGCCGTTTTGGAGGGATCAGTGTGCCTTCAGCCTAAAAGGAACCTGTCACCTCCTAAAAGCCACCAAACCTGTCAATACATGTCCCTGCACCTTCCTATTACCATTATAACTATCCCTCTCTCTGCTAAATGCTTGTTTTCAGTGTTGTAAAAAAAACGTTTTTATTCTTACTCATTAGGATGATAATGAAGTGGGGGCTATATGCAATAGTCCCCCTGGGCGTGTTGGTTTGCAGCCTCCAGCATCCTTTATCACGCCCCAATGGGCGTGATTTTGTAATGATATTCATCTCTGGCCCTGCCTCTCTGTGCTGCTTCTGCTCTGCAGGGTCTGCCCTCCTTCCTATCTGTCACTCACAGCATGCAAATCATTTGTCCTGACATCAGCTCCAGAGTCCTGCCCTGACAAAGCATAAACATCACAGCAGAAGCAACACAGAGAGGCAGTGGGGGATGGAATGGCCACAGTCAATCAAGCTCACTCCAGCCACAGTAACTGCCTCCATGGCTTCTAACTGTAAGTTTTACAATGGCTATATCTTGGGGTACACAGCACACAGACACATGGGGACCCCTTCCCTGAATGCAGCAGACATGCTGAATTCAGTGCTGCATTTAGATTGCCATGCAGCAGGGGGGTGACAGGTCCTCTTTAAGCATGGCAGTGCTGGAGGGAGAAAGTACTCGAATGTGCAGAGTGCAGTGGAGTGCTAACAGACTACGGCCGTTTCATACAGACCCATAGAAGAACATGCATGAGGCACCAGCTTATATTCATGCTAGCATGCCAAGAGCAATTTATAACAATATTAACCTACAGACTAAACGTATATCTATGGGTTAATAGTGTTATTAGAAAAAGTTATCAAAAGATTGTTCTTGATACAAATTTTTACATGTCAAAAACCTGTAATTTTAACAGGGGTTAATGGAATTTTTGCATTCATTTTGAGCACATACATCCAGAGGGTGATAAAGGTATTAAACAAGACACCAATTTTGTTAAATAAATATATTTCCAAAGGTGCTTTTGACATGAATTTCTCACCAGATGTTGGTGACATCCCATTCAATCCACACAGGCAAAGAAATCAGATCATAGATGTCCATAAATTTAGTGATATGTAATAATGAGAAACAACATAGTAAAAACTATTGAACACACTTACTGAAATGTATTTAATACTTACCGTATATACTCGTGTATAAGCCGACCCGTGTATAAGCCGACCCCCCTACTTTTGCCCCCAAAACCTGGGAAAACCTATTGACTCGTGTATAAGCCGAGGATGGACCTCAGCACAGGTATACAGCCCCAGCAGTGTGGTATACAGCCTCCCCAGTGGTATATACAAGCCCCAGCAGTGTTACAGCAGCAGCCACGGTGGTATATACAGCAGCAGCCCCAATGGTATATACAGCAGCAGCCCCAGTGGTATATATTGCAGCAGCCCCAGTGGTATATATTGCAGCAGCCCCAGTGGTATATATTGCAACAGCCCAGTGGTATATATTGCAGCAGCCCCAGTGGTATATATTGCAGCAGCCCCAGTGGTATATATTGCAACAGCCCCAGTGGTATATATTGCAGCAGCCCCAGTGGTATATCTTGCAACAGCCCAGTGGTATATATTGCAGCAGCCCCAGTGGTATATATTGCAACAGCCCCAGTGGTATATATTGCAGCAGCCCCAGTGGTATATATTGCAGCAGCCCCAGTGGTATATATTGCAGCAGCCCCATGGTATATATTGCAACAGCCCCAGTGGTATATATTGCAACAGCCCCAGTGGTATATATTGCAGCAGCCCCAGCAGTACATATTGCAGCAGCCCAGCGGTATACAGGCCGCCTGCCCGCCCGCCATCATCAGTATACATGCGCCCCCCCCTATCAGTATCCAGGGCCCCCCCATGCAGCCCAAATCTGTAAAGAAAGATCATTATACTTACACCTGTGGCCGCCGCCGTCCCCGCTCTGCACCGCGATCCTCCATCTTCTTCCGTCTTCCTCCTCGGTCGCCCAGGCAATGACGTCATTGCCTGCGACAGAGGAGGAAGCCGGAAGAAGATGGAGGATGCGGTGCAGAGCGGGACGGTGGCGGCCAAGTGTAAGTATAATGATCTTTCTTTACAGGTTTGGGCTGCATGGGGGGCCCTGGATACTGATAGGGGGGGCGCATGTATACTCATGGTGGCGGGCGGGCGGGCAGGCGGGCGGCCTGTGTATTATACTCGCGCATAAGCCGAGGGGGTACTTTTCAGCCCAATTTTTGGGCTGAAAAACTCGGCTTATACGCGAGTATATACGGTAGTACAAAATCTTTTGTTGGTGAAGCCCAGGTGCCTCCTTATATACAGAAACTGCATCACTCAGGGGGATTTTGGGCCATTCTTCCACACAAACACTCTTCAAATCCTGAAAGTCCTGTGGGCTCCTTCTATGAACTTGAGCTTTAGATCCTCCCATATATTTTCTATTGGATTCAGGTCAGATGATTGGCTCGTCCATTCCATATATTTTCTTTGTATGAAAACAATTGAGAGTTTCCTAAGCTGTGTGTTTGGGGTCATTGTCTTGCTGAAATGTCCACATTGTTTCATCTTTATCATCCTGACGGATGGCAGCAGATTTTCATCAAGAATTTCTCGGTACAATTCTTCATTTATCCTTCCTTCAACTATAAGAAGTATCCCAGAGCTATGAGCTGGACAATAGCCCCACACCATGATGTTCTCACCTCCAAACTTAACTGTTATTGTTTTTTTTGGAGTGATGGCAGTGCATTTTGACCTTCAAACATGGTGTGAATTAAGGCATACAAAAAGTTTCATTTTGGTCTTATTTTACCAGATTATATTCTCCCAGTATTTCACAGGCTTGTCTAAAAGTTGTTTAGCATACTTTAAATGTTCTTGAACCTGCTTTGTGTTCAGCAGTGGAGTCTTGTGTGGTGTGTATAGAGGCCATGGAGTTGGAGTACATTACTTATTGTGTTCCTTGAAACAATTGTACCTGCTGATTCGAGGTGTTTCTGTAACTCTCCACAGGTCTCTTTGCCTCTTTGACAATTCTTCTAATAATTTTTCTAACTCTTCTTTGTGACGTTTTGCAGGGAGTGTCTGATTGTTGACAATTTATGATGAAATTATGTTCTTTTCACTTCTGGATAATGGCCCAATACTGCTCACTGGATTCAGAAGTTACAAAATTCTTCTGTAACCAATGCCATTAGCATGTTTTGCAACAATAAGGCTAGGAAGGTCATGAGACAGCTCACTGGTTTTACAAATTATGAGATGTTTCTTGTGTGGAACTTTGGCAATGAGATACCTTTTTTTAGGCCGTCCATCAGTTGAACCAGCTGATATTATTTTTCACTAAGTGGAAGGAACTGATAGATTTCAGCTGCCGTCAATACTTTCCATGGCTTTCAGCACTGATCTTGCTTCATGCGTCCAATACTTTTTCCCTGTATCATTTCTCAGTATTACAGATTACTAAATTCATGATCATCTATTGTTTGACTTTTTTGCCTGTGTGGATTGGGTGGTTTGTTACAGACATCTGGTGAGAAATTCATGTCAACATTAGGGATGAGCGAGTCCTAAATTACTCGGAATCGCTAGACCCGCACGAGTCCGAGCCCAGGACTCGCTACTCGTTGCGAGTCTAGCGAGTCCAATGTTAATGAATAGGAACCGAGTAATAACGAATAATGCTATTTCCAAATCGCTGATGGTCTCTGAAAGTGTGCGAGTCCAAACTGCAGGTTTTTCTCTTATTTGGAGCGATGATGGGAGGGGGAAGCGATTCTCGGGCACACACCATGCTGTAAAAGCAAACATTTTATAATTTCTGGTGGCTTTCTGGGGCTTGTAAAACAAGTAGCAGGTACTATTTCGTGAAAGTACACACTAGAGCTTAGGGCCTTTCAACATCTGCGTTTTTCGTAATTCGCGACAGATGCGGTGAAAAAACCGCATCTGCCGCGTTTACCGCATAACCGTTCCACTTGCGTGCGGTTGCGGTTTTTTCTATGCAAAGTATAGGCATACTTGCGGCAGGTGCGGCAAGTGCGTTTTGCACTTGCGGCAGGTGCGGCCGCGAAAAAACCGCAGTAAGCCGCACTGCCGCAAGTATGCCTATACTTTGCATAGAAAAACCGCAACCGCGCCGCAAGTGGAACGTTATGCGGTAACGCGGCAGATGCGGTTTTTTACCGCATCTGCCGCGAATAACGAAAAACGCAGATGTGAAAGCACCCTGCGATATTTTAAGACAGATGGATGGTACCGTGCGAGCTGCAGGCAGGACACCGGTACAGCAACGCACTGGTACAGGAAAAAATTGTTTAGTACGCAGAACCAGGCACTGTTAGGCTGCGGTGCTGCTGCGTGCAAGTTTACAAGTACCGTTGCGAGCTGCAGGCAGGACACCGTACAGCAACGCACTGGCACAGGAAATTTTTGTGGAAAAATGGCACCAAATTATTTGGTAGACTAGTGCCAAAATAAGAAAAAGCTTAGGATTACAGCTTGCGGAAAGCTGGGTGAACTAAGCTCTGAGATGGTGCTGGATTCACTGTAAGGCTGCTCCTATCTCCCTTCCTTACAGTCCTGTACAGCAATCCTCCGTCCTGGTAGTTCTGAAAAGAACTTTTGGGTTATGTGTGAGGAATCTTGACTCCTACACTCCGTCTGTTAGTTCTGAAAAGAACTTTTGGGTTATATGTGACTCCTACACTGCCTAACTGTCCCTAGATCTGCTCCAAGTCTCCTGCACTAGGTCAGCTCTTCTCAGGAATGTGCCCAAAATGGCGGGGGCAAGCCTTATATACTGCTTGCTGTCATAGATGACATAGGCATCACGATGGACAGCAGCCAATCATAGTCCTGACACAACCAAAGCTGCTATGGCATTACTGACTATGATTGGCTGTCTTCACAGTTTTCTGACCTAACACGCAATGCTGACTAGTAACATAAAGATTCTGGATTCGCGAGTCCGAATAGAGAATACAGGACTCGGAATCGCAGACTCGCTAGGATTCGGACTCGTAGACTCGCTCAGTTCGCTGCTGTTTTGGGAGATTCAAGCTATATAGTGATGTGATAGAGCGAGTCTAGCGAGTCTAGCGAGTGAGATAAAGTAAACTCTGTACAAAACTAAGATTGTCATTGACTTGCATTGGACTCGTTACTGAGGAGTATTCGCTTAAAAGACTCGCCGATTACCGAGTCCAGCGAGTCCCTTAAGAATCGCCGAGTAACGAGTCCTAGCGAGTAGACTCGCTCATCCCTAGTCAACATATTTAGATTAGATAATTGGAGACATGTTAAATTCTTATTTCATCCACTGCATATAGTTCTGTGCAAACGTTTGAGGCAGGTGTGGAAAGGATACTGCAAAATAAGTATGCTCTTAACATTAGAAGTGTGAATAGTTTATTTTTATTAATTAATCAAATGCAAAGTGTGTAAGCATAAAAATATAAGGCAAGGGTCACACATGGGCTGTCACCCACGTTTCACGGATCTGCTTAAAACTTAGAAAATTTAACAGAAGCGCATAGCATTAACGGCAAGCCCTGCCCGGCAATGCAGCCAAATAGAAACCCGCTGTTTACCTTAGCAGCGGCTCCACGCCAAGCATCAGGAAGTGCACTTTTGGAAAGGGCACAGGAAACCTGCGCTGCAATGTTTTCCTCTGCGCTGGCCAAATGCGCACTTCCTTATGCTTAGCGTGGAGCCGCTGCTAAGGTAAATGGCAGGTTTCTATGGTTTCTATGGGGCTGCATTGCCGGGCAGGACTTGCCGTTAACGCTATGTGCTTCTGCTAAATTTTCTACGTTTTAAGAGGATCCGTGAAACATAGGTGACAGCCCAAGTGTGACCCTAGCCTAAGTCAAATATATGTTTGGTGTTACCAGCCTTTGCATTCAAAACAGCATAAAAACAACAATTTTTCTACATGCGCTTGTGCATAGTTATGGAAGGAACTTGGTGCATATAGACTTGTGCAAACTCTTCTGTTTCTTCATGAAATTGTAAGAAACACTTAATAATGATGAGATCACTGTTTTGTGAGGACCGAATTATCAATTACAAGACTTTTAGTTCTTCTTTATGCTGAAAATAGATCATCATAACATTGACTGTTTATTTAGGGTTGCTGTCATGTTGCAGAATAAATTTGAAGCCAATGAGATGTCTCTCCGATGGTAATGCATCATGGATAAGTATCTTCCTGTATTTCTCATCATTGAGGATACCAACAAATGCGAATGTTAAGGACTAGTTGGTCAAAGTGAGCGGTTAGCCAAGGAAACTTAGTGCAGCAGATGAAGGACACATCAATCATCTTCACTCTCTAACTGGTGTTTGGTCAACGAGCTGCATTTGTTTTACAACCAAATATTTAAAATTTAGACTTGGCAGTCCTGAGCATTTGCTGCATTTTTCTACACCCCAGTTTCAGTGTTTTCGTGCACTGTGGAGTCACTTAGGCTAGGGTCACACTTAAAAATAGAATTTTGTTCACCACATCCAGATCCGGATGCGGTGAACGTAATTGGCTTTAGACAAGCCGCAATCCATTAACCGGATTGCTGAAGCCGCAATACTGGATGTGTAATCCGGAGCAATCAGGTTACCGGATAGTTTGCTCATTCCTGCTGCCGCAGGGATGAGCAAACTGTTCTCTGTGTTTTAAAACTTGTGATTTTATTAATAAATGTGGCTATACTGTCTCTAGAGGGTGCCCACCCCCTAGAGACCTACCACCCACTGAGGTGGGCATATAATGTTTTAATCTCTTAAGTACAGTAGCCGACTCCTGTCGGCTCCTGTACATTTTTATGCAGCGCTGCCCATAGATCTTACTGAATAAGCCTTCAGGACCTCGGACAGCTCACATACTATACCTACAATAGCTATAGTATGTGGCTGCTCTCAGAGGAATCGGCACCTTCATTCATAAAAATGTACAGAGCCGCCAGGAGCCGGCTCCTGTACATAAGAGATTAAATCATTATATGCTCACCTGAGTAGGTGGTAGGTCTCTAGGGGGGGGGGGGGCACCCCCTAGAGACAGTATAGCCACATTTATTAATAAAATTAAACGTTTTAAAACACAGAGAACACTTTGCTTATCCCAGCGGCAGGCGGGAATAGGAAAAGTATATGCGGTAACCGCATTGCTCAGGATTACACATGCAAATTCTCAAATTCTGTGTCAAACAAGCATGAAACAATGCAGCTGGGCATAGGGCCTTAATGTCACTGTTGTGCCAAATTTAAGAAACTTTTTAATGACCATTTTCCAGTCCTCCATGTATATCTTATGCCATGGAAATTCTTGGCGCTTCTCCTGACTGATATCTTTTAACAATTAGATCCCTTTGCTTTGTTGTTCGCGGTTTACAGATCATAACATTGCAACTAAGAAAATAACATTACAATCCAACTAGAACAGCTAAACATTATGGAATTAGGCCCACGGTTTTGTGGTTTCAGGTTCTGTTGAGTTTGAACCAGACAGAACCTGATCCAGTTTTGGCCCCATGTGTCCGTTTGGTGCAGAAGTGGTCTTATTTGGCCTCCATTTTGTGCTTTTTCAGCTGGATCCGGTTGTGTTCGTTTTTTGCCCCGGACACAAATTTGAAGTCTGCATCATTTTTTGTTTCAGGTGCAAAAAACAAAGAAAACCAGATCCTCCCAGATCTGGGGCGATCTGGGACCCATAGCATGGGAGTCTAAGGACGCTGGGTTGCCCCGGATCCAGCAAAAAATGAGACCGGTTCCCGCGAAGCCTTTTAGAGAACAGCGATAGCTCTAGAATGCTGCCGCACTCATTCAGCACCATGGACACCAGCAGAATTTCAGACCCACCACTGAACGTTCAGCACCATGGAGAGTTCCACTTCTCACATGGGCTGAACGTACTTCACCATGGACAGCTGCACAGCACAGAATGCTGAAATTTCCGCACTGCGGGCACGTCCCCTGCACACGCAGGCTGAAATTACAGCAACAAGCTGAAATGAATCCTGTTAAAAACAAGATCGGAGGGCGTATTTGCCATCAGTTTCTGCTCGTTGGGTGCTGTCAGGTTCTGTCCGATGCATCCTGCAAAACACCACAGTGCAGAAACATGTTGAACAGCTCAGAACACACCGCTGGTGTGAAACTATTCAACTCGACCTCAAGTGGGATTGTCTGATTCTGAACACAACTATAACACCAGTTTTAAGAGGGTGTTCACACTTATGCAACCACATAATTTTTTTTTTTTTCTAAATTACATTGTACAGATATGGGTTGCATTAAAGGTGAAAGATGTTCTGGAATGATATTTAACATTGTAAAAACCTGGTTCTTTCATATTCACTGTATATGTAAACTCAATAAGTTTCTAACTTTCATCAGATGTTCAAAGTTGAATTAAGTTGCTTATGAACTTTGTATTCCATTTCCATAATAGCATAACTTAGTATATGAGAAATTAAAGAAATCAATTAAGATGACACCGGTCTTGCTTTAGCTCTGCTCTTTGAATTTAATTAATGACTATGAGATGGAATATGCAATGTGAGACTGATAACTATAATAGCTTTTTATACATTTACTGCAAGCCTTCTGCAGGAGGTTTCCTCATTTATTCCATGTCTGAGTAATGTAATGGTTTTCAATTATTCCTTGGGTTTATTTAGGGTTAACACTTTTTTTTCTTCAAGCGCTGTGCTTTTCCTCATAAATTCACATTTATTTCATTATGTTTGTAGGAAACATTTAGATGCTGTGCAGAATATTTGAATAATCTTCTCTCTCATTATATGTTGCCAAGAAATATTATGAAAATAGATGATCAGTCAATGGAGGACAGGCTGAAATAAATATTTTACTGTCTTTTATTTTAGGATTTATTGCTGCTTTCCAAAGACTTGTATTATATTGCATGGTAGAAGTTAAAATGTATGTGTATCCACACACACGAAAAAATATAATGCAATATGGTATAATAAAAAAATAATTTTACTCAAATTTTAGACTATTAAATAAAGGGTCCTGGAGTGCAATCTAATTCAAGGATAGAAATAGATGTAGAATATTGTAAATGCATGGAATGCAAAACTGTCAAAGAGATTGCAGGCAAACAAACAATCAAACAAGAACTTGAATATTCACCAGTATAGGGATTAGTATGATACACATGAACTATCACACCCCCATCTGGCCTTAGCTCCACCCAGGGGCTGGCTGGCAAATTTCAGCCTGGGGGCAAGCACACAGCAGTGGCTCGCCTTCAGGGGCAGAGCAGTCTCCCAGACCAACATGAGGTTGCTTTGCAGGAGGCCCCAAAACTGCTGCTTGACCACTGGCCTGGGGGGCATCTGCCCTTCTGCCCCTTGGGCCAGCCAGCCCCTGGCTCTGCCCATTTTGACAGCTAAAAAAATCAGCTGTGAAAACGCCAAAAGTCACAAAAATCTTTGCTTCACTCAGGGTTACATGGAAATTTTATAACTTTTCAAAGCAATTTATACCACCATTCTGCTTGAATTGCTTTAATGAATTAAGACCAATATCTTTCTTTCTTACTATAAATGTAACAATCTATTAATGGCCCATATACTACTTCTAGATGTAGGCCTGATACTATTGTATTACGATGATATTGTAATGGGGGAAGGCTCTGTGGTGCTGAGGGTGGCAGCTATCTCTCCCCATTTCTGTCCCCCTTGTCCCAATGTATGTAAACAAATGTATTTTTACTTAAAAACCTGCATCTCTGTTTTTTTTTTTTATTAATGAAGTGTTTAAATTCCTGGTAAAAAATGTGTAGTACCTAGCTATATTTTCTATAGCCAGCGCAGGTAAAGCAAGCAGCTACTGGCTGCCAACCCCCCCTGTCTGGTGTTACCTTTGCTGGCAATGAAAAATTCGTGGAGCCCTATTTTTTGTAGCTATTTAAATAAATTGGCATGGCCTTTGCTGTATTTTTGTTTGCCAGCCAAGGTAACACAAGCAGCTGGAGACTGGAATTCTAAGTGTGGTTAGACTCAAGCGTTCTGGTCCCCCATGCTGAAAATTGCAGCCAGCAGCACACCCAGAATTGGTGCCTTCCTGAGAGACACCAAAACTGGCAGTTACCCTGCTCTTCCAGCTGCACTGGTGGTAGTGGCAGACTGGGTAATAAGGTGTTGATGTGAGCTTTTTTTGGCAGCTGATATCAAGCCCTATTGCTAATGTCAGCCATCAGTATGACAGCCAGTCATTAGCAATACTTTCAGTAAAGATAAGAAAAAACACAACACTGAGATAAATCCTTTATTGCATACAAAATAGACAGAGACACCTCGTTATCCACCTTATTAGCTCCCAGCATATTCCCCTCCAATGTAATCCTGTATTTACTGTAATTTTATGGTGGAATTGTGGGTGGTGTGATGGCTCCCTTTGCATACCAAGTGGGCTTGCAATTGACTGAGTAAGTGTACATGTGATATCTCCACCCCTTGTGATTTCTCTGCACCTCATTCACTCTCTCTGCCCCCTATGCGCTCTCTCTGGTCCCCCATGCACACTCGTTGCCCTCTGTGAACATTCTCTGGCCCCCTGTGCACTCTCTCAGCTCCACTCCGAATGTGCATTCTCTGTGTCTCTGGGCTGTCTTTTGCCCTCCTGTGGTCACTCTCTGCCCCCTCATGCTGTCTTTCTTACCCCCCTGTGCTGTCTCTTTGCTCCCCCTTTTCTGTTTCTCTGCCTCCTATGCTATATCTCTGCCCCCATGTGTGCTTTCTACTCCTCTTGCTGTTGCTCTGCCCCCTGTGCTGTCTTTATGCAGCCACCTTGCTGCCTCTCTTAACCACTGTCCTTTATATCTACCTGCTGTGGTCGTTGTTTTGGACTCCCCTGTGCTGTCTCTGTGCCCCCCTGTACTTGCTCTCTTTCCCCCATGGTGTCATTCTGGCCCCTTTCCTGTGCTGTCTCTGCCCCCTCTTGTTCCATTCTCTTATTCCCCCATGGTGCCTCTTCCTCCCTGTGGTTGGTCTCATACAGCGAGCTGTGGTGAGCTTGGGTCTGGGCAGGATTGGGGGGCAGGCTGCTGGGAGCTGGGACCGGGCGGGGTGATGGAGTGGGCTGCTGGGAGATGGGACCGGGTGGTGGTGATGTGGCGAGGATGGGGGTGGTGATGCGCGTGGGTGGTGGTGAGGGGGCAGGCTGCAAGAGAGCATGGATCGGCAAGGGGTGAAGGAGGTGGGCTGTACAGGAGCATGAAGTGGGCGGGGGTTGAGGGTCATGCTGCTGGGAGCTGGAACTGGGCAGTGATGAGGAGGTGAGGGGGTGAGGGAGAGTTTAAATGGGCAGGTGGGGATGAGGAGGGTAGGCTGGATGGGAGTGTTGAGTGGACATGGGGTGAGGGGGCAAGGTGCCTAGGTGCATGGAGCAGGCATGGGGTGAGTGCGTGGGCTGCACAGGTGTGTGTGGGGGGCTGTGGGTGAGGGGGTGGGCTGCACCAGAGCATGGAGCAGATTTGGGGGTGAGGGTGTCAGGCTGCACAAGAGCATGGAATGTGGAGGAAGTGAGGGGGTGAGAAAGTGGGCGGCACAAGAGCATGTAGCGGGAATGACAGGATGACATACTTTGTCAGATTCTATCAAAAGGCTGGAGAACTGTGGCTTGCAAATCAAGCAGTATTGGAATGCCATCTCTCCCGGTACTTTCAACAGGCAGCAGGATAAAAACCAATTTGGCTGTCCTGCAAAAGATCCTACCGGTTTGCCGGTAAAAAATGCAATTTGTGCCGTCACATACACTGTGTGCAGAATTATTAGGCAAATGAGTATTTTGATCACATGATACTTTTTATACATGTTGTCCTACTCCAAGCTATATAGGCTTGAGAGCCAACTACCAATTAAGTAAATCAGGGGATGTGCATCTCTGTAATGAGGAGGGGTATGGTCTAATGATATCAACACCTTATATAAGGTGTGCTTAATTATTAGGCAACTTCCTTTCCTTTGGAAAAATGGGTCAGAAGAGAGATTTGACGGGCTCCGAAAAGTTCAAAATTGTGAGATGTCTTGCAGAGGGATGCAGCAGTCTTGAAATTGCCAAACTTTTGATGCGTGATCACCGAACAATCAAGCCAACAGGGTCGCAAGATGCGTGTTGGGCAAAAGAGGCGCAAAATAATTGCCCATGATTGAGCAAAATCAGCGTGAAGCTGTCAAGACGCCATATGCCACCAGTTTTGCAATATTTCAGAGCTGCAACGTTACTGGAGTATCAAAAAGCACAAGATGTGCCATACTCAGGGACATGCCCAAGCTAAGAAAAGCTGAAAAATAATCACCTTTGAACAAGAAACATAAGATAAAATGTCAAGACTGGGCCAAGAAATATATTAAGTCTGATTTTTCAAAGGTTTTATGGACTGATGAAATGAGAGTGACTCTTGATGGGCCAGATGGATGGGCCAGAGTCTGGATCAGTAAAGGGCAGAGAGCTCCACTCCAACTTAATAGCCAGCAAGGTGGAGGTGGGGTACTGGTATGGACTGGTATCATCAAAGATGAACTTGTGGGACTTTTTCGGATTGAGGATGGAGTGAAGCTCAACTCCCGGACCTACTGCCAGTTTCTGGAAGACAACTTCTTCAAGCAGTGGTACAGGAAGAAGTCGGTATCGTTCAATATAAACATGATTTTCATGCAGGACAATGCTCCATCACATGCATCCAACTACTCCACAGCGTGTCTGTCCAGTAAAGGTCTAAAAGAAGAAAAAATAATGACATGGCCCCCTTGTTCACCTGATCTGAACCCCATAGAGAACCTGTGCTCCCTCCTAAAATGTGAGATCTACAGGGAGGGAAAACAGTACACCTCTGGGAACAGTGTCTGGAGGCTGTGGTGGCTGCTGCACGCAATGTTGATCGTAAACAGGTCAAGCAACTGAGAGAATCTATGGATGGAAGGCTGCTGAGTGTCATCATAAAGAAAGGTGGCTATATTGGTCACTCATTTTTTGGGGTTTTGTTTTTGCATGTCAGAAATGTTTTTTTCTAAATTTTGTGCAGTTATATTGTTTTACCTGGTGAAAATAAAACAAGTGAGATGGGAATATATTTGGTTTTTATTAAGTTGCCTTATAATCCTGCTCAGTAATAGTTACCTGCACAAACAGATATCCTCCTAAGATAGCCAGATCTAAAAAAAACACACTCCAATTTCCAAAAATATTAAGGTTTGATATTTATGAGTCTTTTGTGTTGATTGAGAACATAGTTGTTGATCAATAATAAAAATAATCCTCTACAATACAACTTGCCTAATAATTCTGCACACAGTGTAGAAATTACAGACTATATTCAAAATGCTACAACTGGGAAGAGATTTGATATATTATCCTATATAAATTGCAACACTTCTCATGCAGTGTATCTTGCCAGCTGTAGCATATGCAAACTGGACTGGGGTGTAGAAGCCGAACATTAAAAAAGAGATTATCTCAACATGTGACTACATCCAATCCCAACTCCAACACATATAGGACGGGAATATCTGGTTTATCTAGACACTTCAGGGATGTACATCTTGGTGATCTAATGTCCCTGTCGGTCAAAGGCATTGAACGTGTGTTTCGTCCATACAGAGGCGTGGATTGGGAGAGGCTGCTGCACAATTGCCAACTGCATTGGATCCTTAGGCTTGATACCCGCAGGGTAATTACAGAAATCATTTATCATATTTTTATTGATTTTGGCACTTCCTAATATAAATTTATTCACTCCTCAAAAGTAAACAGGGGGCATGAGATATCAAATAGTGAATTATTGGCTCTCAATTCCATAGTCAAAAGTAAGGAACACGGAACTTGTGTTATTTCTATTAAGATCAACAATCTCCTTGGGGATTTTTTTGCTGTGAATGTTTCTCCCAGGAATGCGTATATATTTTCACTTTTGAGGTGACATCACATTTATTTCTGGGATAATCCATATGTGAAATTTGGGTCACAAATGATGTAAAACTTAAATGTGACTATATATAAGGAGATGTCATAGTTTCTGGTAGGTAAATGAGCTATTACAAATATTTCTTATATATTTGCTCATATAAACATGTAATGTCATTTGTATGTTCTTAATCTGCCTTTGCATGCTATGTGGCAACCTGTGGGTTCACATAATCCAACGAGAACTCAATTCAGATGCGCACGGTGGGTGGGTTTTATGTTTATATTGTGTTGTGATGATTTTTATTGTCATGTTGAGGACTAAGAGGCAACCCCTCGAATAAAGGATCTTGAAAGAAGATATCGGATACTGGTGACCTCTGAATTTCTAGTATGTACCGGATGGACGCCAGACTCCTTACCAGAAGCTCAAGTTCATGAGCTAGTGCGAGTATCTTTTTCCTCAATCCCTCTACCTTATTTATCCTACAAAGATCTTTATGTAGGTACTGTCTCAATTTGGGTACGCCTTATCGTTATGGGATGGCTTTATGCTTTTTTGTTTACTAAGTACCCTATATTATTTATATGCACTTGCTTTTTACAGCAGGGTATTTGGTCGTATACATTTCATCTTGTTTAATGGCCAGTGTGAACATGCTCTTATATTTTGCCTAATGCTGCTCATCTTTCTTTTATGATTTAGTCTCTTGTATGTAATACAAATTTGGAGTGGCCCACACTTCACTATGTTGGGCATCTCTATGCATAATCGCCAGTTTGGGGCTTCCGGTCACTGTGTCGATATCACGCGCGGCGAGCGATGGGCGCGCATGCGCCATCGCGAGCCGCCAACACTGACCGGAAGCGCCCACATTCTGCCACCACACACTGCCCGCCGCTGACCCGCTCCCCCACTATTACCGCCCACCTCCCCAGCTCCCAGCACAAACTGCCACCCCAGCCCGCCCACAGCCGCGCTCGCCGTGGATGACGTCACGGCCCCTCCAGCACCACTATTAACCCACAGCTTGGACTACCGAGCACACCCCGACACCCCAGCCCGCCCACAGCCGCGCTTTCCGTGGATGACGTCACGGCCCCTCCACCACCTATCCCCACATACACTCACTGTCTCCACCAATGTATGTATTCTATGTGTGCCTAATCTCTGTATACTCTAATGTCTCTATACTGTCTGTAATCTGTCTATACCCTGTCTCATCTCTCTATACTGTCTGTAATGTGTCTATACTATCTCTAATCTGTCTATATTCTGTCTCATGTGTCTATACTCTCTGTTATGTCTCTATACTGTGTGTCATGTCTCTATACTGTGTGTCATGTCTCTATACAATGTGTCTATACTGTCTCTGATGTCTCTACACTGTGTGTCATGTCTCTATACAATGTGTCTATACTGTCTCTGATGTCTCTATACTGTGTGTCATGTCTCTATACTGTGTGTAATGTCTCTATACTGTGTGTCATGCCTCTATACTGTGTGTCATGTCTCTATACTGTGTGTCATCTCTCTATACAATGTGTCTATACTGTCTCTGATGTCTCTATACTGTCTGTCATCTCTCTATACCAGGGGTCTCAAACTCAGCTGGGTTGGTGGGCCGCACATAGAAAAACATTTATAGCGGGGGGCGCCGCATCCCTTGTAGGACTAAGTGATATTTTTAGTAATACCAGAATTTTTTGCTCAATGTAGTCAAGTACAAATTATGATCCCCTTCTTGTAGTAATGTCCCCATCCTGTAGTAATGTCGTTTTCTACTGATGTCCCCCATCCTGATCCTCTTTTCTAGTAATGTCCCCCATCCTGATCCCCTTTTCTAGTGATGTCCCCATCCTGATCCCCTTTTCTAGTGATGTTCCCCATCCTGATCCCCTTTTCTAGTGATGTTCCCCATCCTGATCCCCTTTTCTAGTGATGTTTCCCCATCCTGATCCCCCTTAGTGGTGATGTCCCCCATCCCGATCCCCCTTAGTGGTGATGTCCCCCATCCCGATCCCCCTTAATAGGGATGTCCCCTTCCCGATCCCCTTTAGTAGTGATGTTCCCCATCATGGACCCCTTTTTTAGTGAGGTCACACATCCTGGTCCCCTTTTGTACTGATGTCCCCCATCCTGATCTATTTTTAGAGTGATGCCCCCATCCTTTTTACCTTCTTTTTACACACTCTCACACACCCTCACACACAAACCCACACACACACATACTCTCTCACACACACATACTCTCTCACACACACACACACCCTCATATACGCACACACACTCACACATCCTCATATACACACTCACACACTCATACATACACAAACTCACACACACCTCACACACACTTTCTTACACACATATCCTCACTCACATACTCACACCCTCACACACACTCACTTTTCTCCCTTTAATCATGCATTGCTCCAGTGCAGGGGGCCGCTGCGGTCCCCACTGTGCTGACTTCCGGCCTCCGCTGTGCTATGACTTCCTCCAGCCGCCGTTCAGACAAGCTCTGTTGCTCAGCAAGATCAATGCAATCTGCCAGCTAGAGGCCCGCATGTGACGTCATATTCCGCCACCAGCTGCGGACCTCTCATTGGCTGGCAGCTTGCATTGATCTTGCTGAGTGGCAGAGTTTGTTAGTGCCGGGGGCAGAAGTCAAAACACAGCGGGGACAGCAGCGACCCCCTGCACTGGGGTGATGCATCATTAAGTTGTCCAAGGTGCCGCGGGCCGCATAGTGAAGCCCCAGGGGCCGCATGCGGCCCTCGGGCCGCGTGTTTGAGACCCATGCTCTATACTGTCAGTCATGTATCTATACTGTGTGTCATGTCTCTATACTGTGTGTCATGTCTCTATACAATGTATCTATACTCTCTCTGATTTCTCTATACTGTCTGTCATCTCTCTATACTGTGTGTCATGTCTCTATACTGTCTGTCATCTCTCTATACTGTGTGTCATGTCTCTATACTGTCTGTCATCTCTCTATACTGTGTGTCATGTCTCTATACTGTGTGTCATATCTCTATACTGTGTGTCATGTCTCTATACTGTTTGTCATGTCTCTATACTGTCTGTCATGTCTATACACTGTCTGTCATGTGTCTATACTGTGTGTCATGTGTCTATACTGTGTGTCATGTGTCTATACCGTGTGTCATGTGTCTATACTGTGTGTCATGTGTCTATACTGTCTGTAATGTGCCTATACTGTCTGTAATGTCTCTACTCTCTCTAATGTCTGTATACTCTCTCTAATGTCTGTATACTGTGTGTAATGTGTCTATACTGTCTCTAATGTGTCTATACTGTCTCTAATGTGTCTATACTCTCTCTAATGTCTCTATACTTTCTCTAATGTCTCTATACTGTGTGTATACTGTCTGTAATGAGACCCGCATCTCTCCTCACCCTTCCACGACAGACCCCCATCTCTCCTCACCCCTCCACCACAGACCCGCATCTCTCCTCACCCCTCCACAACAGACCCGCATCTCTCCTCACCCCTCCACCACACAGCCGCCTCTATACTCTGCTACACACACAGCTGCCTCTATACTCTGCTACCCACAGTGCCGCCTCGATACTCTGCTACCCACAGAGCCGCCTCGATACTCTGCTAACCACAGTGCCGCCTCGGTTCTTATGCTACCCACAGAGCCGCCTCCATACTCTGCTACCCACAGAGCCGCCTCCATACTCTGCTACCCACAGAGCCGCCTCCATATTCTGCTACAAACAGAGCCGCCTCCATACTCTGCTACCCACAGAGCCGCCTCCATACTCTGCTACCCACAGAGCCGCCTCCATACTCTGCTACCCACAGAGCCGCCTCCATACTCTGCTACCCACAGAGCGCCCTCCATACTCTGCTACCCACAGAGCCGCCTCCATACTCTGCTACCCACAGAGCCGCCTCCATACTCTGCTACCCACAGAGCCGCCTCCATACTCTGCTACCCACAGAGCCGCCTCCATACTCTGCTACCCACAGAGCCGCCTCCATACTCTGCTACCCACAGAGCCGCCTCCATACTCTGCTAGCCACAGAGCCGCCTCCATACTCTGCTACCCACAGAGCCGCCTCCATACTCTGCTACCCACAGAGCCGCCTCCATACTCTGCTACCCACAGAGCCGCCTCCATACTCTGCTACCCACAGAGCCGCCTCCATACTCTGCTACCCACAGAGCCGCCTCCATACTCTGCTACCCACAGAGCCGCCTCCATACTCTGCTACCCACAGAGCCGAGTCCATACTCTGCTACCCACAGAGCCGCCTCTATACTCTGCTACCCACAGAGCCGCCTCCATACTCTGCTACCCACAGAGCCGCCTCCATACTCTGCTACCCACAGAGCCGCCTCCATACTCTGCTACCCACAGAGCCTCCTCCATACTCTGCTACCCACAGAGCCGCCTGTATTCTCTGCTACCCACAGAGCCGCCTCCATACTCTGCTACCCACACAGCCGCCTCTATAGTCTGCTACCCACAGAGCCGCCTCTATACTCTGCTACCCACACAGCCGCCTCTATACTCTGCTACCCACAGAGCCGCCTCCATACTCTGCTACCCACAGAGCTGAGTCCATACTCTGCTACCCACAGAGCCGCCTCTATACTCTGCTACCCACAGAGCCGCCTCCATACTCTGCTACCCACAGAGCCGCCTCCATACTCTGCTACCCACAGAGCCGCCTCCATACTCTGCTACCCACAGAGCCTCCTCCATACTCTGCTACCCACAGAGCCACCTGTATTCTCTGCTACCCACAGAGCCGCCTCCATACTCTGCTACCCACACAGCCGCCTCTATAGTCTGCTACCCACAGTGCCGCCTCTATACTCTGCTACCCACACAGCCGCCTCTATACTCTGCTACCCACAGAGCCGCCTCCATACTCTGCTACCCACAGAGCCGCCTCCATACTCTGCTACCCACAGAGCCGCCTCCATACTCTGCTACCCACAGAGCCTCCTCCATACTCTGCTACCAACAGAGCCGCCTCCATACTCTGCTACCCACAGAGCCGCCTCCATACTCTGCTACTCACAGAGCCGCCTCCATACTCTGCTACCCACAGTGCCGCCTCCATACTCTGCTACCCACAGAGCCGCCTCCATACTCTGCTACCCACAGAGCCGCTTCCATACTCTGCTACCCACAGAGCCGCCTCCATACTCTGCTACCCACAGAGCCGCCTCCATACTCTGCTACCCACAGAGCCGCCTCCATACTCTGCTACCCACAGAGCCGCCTCCATACTCTGCTACCCAAAGAGCCGCCTCCATACTCTGCTACCCACAGTGCCGCCTCCATACTCTGCTACCCACAGAGCCGCCTCCATACTCTGCTACCCACAGAGCCACCTCCATACTCTGCTACCCACAGAGCCGCCTCCATACTCTGCTACCCACACAGCCGCCTGTATACTCTGCTACCCACAGAGCCGCCTCTATACTCTGCTACCCACACAGCCGCCTCTATACTCTGCAACCCACAGAGCCGCCTCTATACTCTGCTACCCACACAGCCGCCTCTATACTCTGCTACCCAGAGAGCCGCCTCTATACTCTGCTACCCACAGAGCCGCCTTTATACTCTGCTACCCACAGAGCCGTCTCTATACTCTGCTACCCACAGAGCCGCCTCTATACTCTGCTACCCACAGAGCCGCCTCTATACTCCGCTACCCACACAGCCGCCTCTATACTCTGCTACCCACAGAGCCGCCTCTATATTCTGCTACCCACAGAGCCGCCTCTATACTCTGCTACCCACAGAGCCGCCTCTATACTCCGCTACCCACACAGCCGCCTCTATACTCTGCTACCCACAGAGCCGCCTCTATACTCTGCTACCCACAGAGCCGCCTCTATACTCTGCTACCCACAGAGCCGCCTCTATACTCTGCTACCCACAGAGCCGCCTCTATACTCTGCTACCCACACAGCCACCTCTTTACTCTGCTACCATACAGCCGCCTCTATACTCTGCTACCCACACAGCCGCCTCTATACTCTCATACCCACTGACCCGCCTGTATACACACAATTCATTTCACCGCGCTCCCGATGCAATTGCATCGGGCCTTTTTACTAGTTTCATTTATAATGCTTTCCCTGGCTGTATGTCCATAATCAGGACCCGGTCCATCTCCACCCTACCACTATCATTTTGAGTTCTATGTCGAAGCATTTGTAAGGTTTAATTAGGGTAATGTTAAGTAATGTCCAATTTGGGACGTCCCTTGTCATCGATGGGATGGCTTTTTTTGCAAATCAAAAACAGAGTTCACCAAGTACCCTATGTATTTATATGTACTCGCTTTTTACTTATTTATTTACAGCAGACTATTTGTTCATATAATTTTTATTTTAGGTTTTAAAAGTTCTTTCTTTAAACTGATAAACCTGAACTAAACATAACTTTGAAAGACCTGAGGTGAACAGTTCAGGAAAGAAATCCTCTAACATACTTGAGTTGAAACTGGTTTGTATGGAGAACTGAGATAAAATTCTCCAAACCAATGTGCAGGAATAATTACTGCAACCCCAAAATAGCTGATCAGGCAAAATTCAAATGTGACTGTTTGCATGGTTTTCCCTGGAAATTTGATTTGCAGAGAAGTTATAAGCTAGGGTCTCCTCAGACCACAACGTAACAATAAATGTTTAAAAGAAATAAAAAATACTTATACTACTACCACTCACCTCTTTGTCACTCCGCACTTCACCAAAATCTGTTTGGACCTCACTGTATCTTCTGATAACTGCCACTCATCTAAAATACAAGAGAATCCTGCTCTTATGAGGCCCAAGAGGGTTTTGCACAAGCATAGATAAACTTTCCTCTTTGCTCTCCAAATAATCTCACCACTGTGCACTTGACCCTGCTCCTGTCTCACCTCATCCCCAACCCCAATACAGTCTTCATCCCAACCCTAACACATTCCTTCAACCTATCACTAACTAGTGTCTTTCCCTTATGCTTTACACATATCTCAATCACACCAATCTTCAAAAAACCTTCCCTCACCCATCTGCTGTGACTAGGTATTGCCCAATATCCCTTCTCCCTTGTGTCTCAAAATTAATGGAACGTCCCTCCGATCTCTCCTCCTGCACTCTCTTTGACAAGTTGCAATCTGGATTCCGACAACAAAATTCAACGAAACTGCCCTAACTAAAGTCACCAATGACCTACTAACCAAAAAATTAAAGCAACACTACTCTGTCCTCCTCCTCTTGTAACTGTCCTACCGTCAAACAGTGGACCATTCCCTCCTACTACAAATGCTCTCATACTAGGCATCACAGATTTGACCCTATCTTGGATCTCTTCATACTTAATCGACAGGATAGTCAGCGACTTCCACTCTCACACTATCTCATTCATCTCGCCCCTAGTCGTGTCACCAGGTTCTAGACTCCTTCTCCTATACTTGCCTCAAACGTCAGTGTCCCAGCTTCAGATATCTCTATTGAGAAACCGCAAGTTAACGTTGTTATCCATGCTTGAGTAAGCGTTGCTTTCACAACGGATTTGAGTGCTGCCTTCTTTTGTTTTACTGTCTTGTTGCAGTTGAGCTGCTACAGAGATTGCACCGATTTTGCTTTGTGCGATATCACTTGTCCTTTGTATGCTGATGATACACATATCTACATTTCTCTGGTCATTATATCACCTCCTTACAAACCAGATTCCCCCAATTTCTGTCAGCTATTTCATCCTTTTTCTCCACTTGATTTTTAAAAATGAACATGGACAAAACAGAATTCATCATTCCTCCATCTCACTCAACCCCCCCGACCCCATAGACCTATTCATCAAATTCAATGGCTGTGCACTCTACCCAGTTCCACAATTTGCTGTCTCGGTTAACTCTTGACTCTGCTCTCTTCTATAAGCCACATATCAAGCCCACAATATCCACATGCTGCCACTTTAATTCAAAAATTATTTCCTTGGATTCATACATTCGTTAACCACAATTCTGCAAAATATTGTGCCCGCATCATCTCCCACCTTGACTACTGAAACCTCTTCTCTGTTGCCTCTTTTCTAACACTCTTGCATCCCTCCAATCTATTCTAAACATTGTTGCCAACTAATCTACCTATCCCAATGCTAATTACCAGCCTTTGCTGTCTGCCAATCCCTTCGACTGCTTCCTGTTGTCTAAGACTCCAGTTCAAAACCATTACCATGACATACAAAGCCATACACAACTTGTCTCCTACATACAACTGTGAACCAGTTTCTTGATATGTACCAGCATCCCACCTCCAATCCTCATAAGATCTACTTCTCTCTTCCCATCTTATCTCCTCTTCCTAAAGCCACATACAAGAACTCTCCTGTGCATCCCCAATACTCTGGAATGATAACCCAATATATCAGACTTTTGCCTACCATGGGAACTTTCAAAAAGAACCTGAATACCCAACTCTTCCGACAAGCCTACAACCTGTAGTAACCCTCAGTCCACTATACCGCTGCATGACCAACTCTACCTTCACCTATCCAACTCTACCCATTCCTTGTAGACTGTGAACTCTCGTGGGCAGTGTCCTCTCTCCTCACTTACTGTATTCTCACCCATCCCTTGTCGACTGTGAGCCCTTGCAGGCTGAGTCCTCTCTCCTCATTTTCTGTATCCTCACCCATCCTTGTAGACTGTGACCATCTCGCAGGCAGAGTCCTCTCTCCTCCTGTACCAGTCAGTGACTTTTACCGTTCATGATTAATTTAATTGTCTTTATTAAATATACCCCTTTTTACATGTAAAGGACTATGGAATAAATGGCTCTATAATAATAATATAAATATCTAATAATTAGGAGTTCTTTTAAATTGAATTCCTGGAAAATTTATCAACTGTGGAAAATTCATATTTCAATGGATTTGCTCATTGCTACTATTTACATTAAATAATATACCTTTTACAGCTATTTTTTTCCAGGATAAAAGAACTTATTGTTTTTACATATAAAGTGATTTGCTGGTTTCCTAATTAGCACATTATCTTTCAAATGCAATGTAGTTATCTACACAATGACCATTTCGTATTAATAGCTAAAATGAACACTCCTTCATGAATACAACAAGTATTCCAGTTCATATAGAATATAAACTATAAATTAATAACACAAGATCACTTGGTGCATATTTATTGACAATGAACATGTATAACTTGCCATCTGGAGATCCATTTTTAACTACTTACTCAGAATTTGAAGCATTCTCAATTGGCTGAGATTGTGTAATTTCCACAAGACTCCCACACTCCATCTGATAGAAAATCGCCTTCCCAAACATTACTTTTCCAAAATGCCAAATGCAATTAGTTCTCACATTTCTTTCCTTTGTTGGTCTTTTGACATAAAAAAAATCAAAATAGTAAATATCAATAATGAAGAATAATCAAGCATGATCTTGTGTGTTCTTATTTTGTTTTTCTGCATAAAATCTCGGAGCGAGTTCATCTGAGTTTGTTTTCTTCACAGCAGTGTTATGTAACCAGGTTGGCAGTGGTAATCAGAGAACTTTCTAGGGAATTTTACCAACAAGGTGAAATACCATGAAGAACTCCTTACCTTAAATTTTAAATAAGAATTTAATGACGTTAACAAAAATGTTTCATAATTAGATCCATGCAAATAATTGTTTTGCTTACTGTAAACTCATATCTTAAATATCTCAAAACCTTATAGAACAAAACTCAAATACTACAGAATGTCATAACACTCATTTCAACTGCTGCACAACATTACAGTACACATCTTAGCTGCTGAAGGTCATCATAATTCATATCATAGATACCACAGAATGGTATTATGAACACCTAAGATGCTACATAACATCATACTACACACCTGAGCTTCTGCTAATCCTTGAGCAAGGCAGAAGGTTGGTGGGCATGAGATTTTGGCACAGAGCAGGGGTGGGGCGCCTTTTTTTTTGCCAAAAGCCATTTAGATATTTATATCATTTGTGCTCCCATAACAGAGTTATCAACGTGATCACAAAGGATACAGTGGGATTGGTGTATACATTTCACATAGGAGACACTGGGGCTTATATATATACATCACATTGGATTACATTTGCTAAACAGGCTGCTGCTTACATTGCACAGGTGACATCACTCCAGTCTGTTGAACACACAAGTCCATGGGATAGGAGGCCAAGGTATCTGTCCTAGAAAGGACCTGGTCTAGATTTGGCTGAACTTGGCTGTTCAGTTGGTATATTTTATTTTTGCTCAAAGGCATCCACTTGCTGCAATGGCGATGATACACTTGGTCTATCGTGTCAAATTTACTGTATCTATTGCTGCTGTACTGGCTATTTGTTGTAGCCCTAAAAATTAAACAAGGCAAGAGGGTTGCTGTGCTTCCTTTACTTAATGTTAACACTATGGCTTTCATTCTCTGGGCATTACAGCAATAGATTGCCATACTGGCAAGCACAATCGATTTCCCTGTTGGTTTTTTTCATCATCCCATTGATATGGTTTGTTATTATGGCTAGTATCTTCATCAACATAATTTTTACTCTGACTGGCTGCTCCATCTGCTGCTAGTGCCAAGTCTGTGTACCCCTCCCCATCCAACTGTTGCTTCTCCTCATCCTCCTTATCCATCTCCTTCTTTTCTGAATACTGCAACATGTTACATTGACATTGAAGGTCTTCAACAGCCACAGGGTGGTGGTGAACAGGTTCGTTCAAGCTGCTGTTCTTCCCTCATTCCTTCTTGGATTCTGATAAAGATTTTTCTAGGTCAAATTTGAGGGGGATATGCAAATGGAGTGCGTGGAGCCTCGATTAAGGGTCTCAAACACGGGACAAGCCAGATATCCCTCCAGGGAAGGACCTAGCCCTGGGGTGGAATCCTTGCGGAGACGCTTGAGCGCTTTGGCCGGCTGCCCGCAGTGTTTTCCTTGACTGGTCTCCCTGAGATCAGTGATGCTTTGTGAAATTTGAGGGGGATGACATAGTTGATTCCACATGAATCCCTTCTGACAAATTTGGTTGCCTCTTTGAAGACATTTAGTAGTCTCTTCAGCTGGCAATGTCAGATTTTAAAGTAACAAATGCTGAAATTTGCTTGCTGCATGATATAGTATGCCACTAGTTTATGATGCTTGTATAGATGCTGTAACTTACACAGCATTGAATCCTGGTGTAACTATTAGAATCTCAGAATTTTTTATGCCACAAATACTGAGAACAAAAATCTAACTTTCCCTTTGTAAAGAGAAAAAGTGACAATAACCACTGAATAAAAATAATTCATACTTATTGAATAAAGTAAATTCATATATATTTCAAAATCAAATAATGTTAAAAAATTGCAAAAAGTGCCTCTAATGCAGTGAGGTTGCTGAGTACTAAAAATTATTTTACACTGGCTAATACTTAATACTCATAAATAAATCACATAAAGTGCCCTAGTGTCAAATATCTATATTAGTGAAAACATCCCATAGAGTTCTTAAACCCCATGAATTATGAGGGAGGGGAGGGTATAACTACCTGTAATTACAGATAATATCAATCAAATACATTGCGGTAACTAAATACAAGACAATGTAGGGCGTTTTGAGGCAAAATCAAAGAGAAGGATTTAAGTACGGTATACTACTATTCAGAGTAGTATTAATATGTCTTATGAGCATAATATCAGGATATACAAAATCAGATGCACCATGCCAGATGTGTCAGTGTCAACGTCATTTCCTCAGGGGTGTTTATCCAAGTGTTGAATCCTAATGTGTTGTAAAACTAGATGGTACTGTGAAAAACTATTTTGTTTTTGCAAAGATATGTAGGCATGCTTTGAGGCGAGATTAATATTTGACTCTTTTCTGGCCATAGCCCCAATCTAGACAAATGTAAGACAACTAGAAGGTTTTGTGCAAAATTCCAAGTTGCAATTCATGGGTAGCCAGCCTATGGGTGAGTCGCTGATTGATGCACAGTAGCAACTTATCTGCCTTATTATTTTTCTTCCTCAATTTTTCAAGCTGTTAAACTACCGTATATACTCGTGTATAAGCCGAGTTTTTCAGCCCAAAAATTGGGCTGAAAAGTCACCCCCTCGGCTTATACACGGGTCAATACGGTAATCCTAGGTGTCCGGGTGCTGGGGAGGCTGGAGGAGGCGGGGGGAGGCTCCTGACAGAGCGGCCCGTCACATGGGGCCGCTCATTAGATATGCAAGGCTCCCCCCGCCCATCACAGCGGCAGGGGGAGCCGTGCATACAGCCCCCAGATGTTTACAGGCCCCCATATACAGCAAGCCCCCATATACAGCAGGCCCCCAATGGCACTCGCCCCCCCACACTGTGCAGAGCCCCCCCATCCGATGCATTATGTTACCATCCAGCCGCGTCTTCATCACCGTCCTCCCGTCCATCCTCTCGCGCTGTGTTCGGCTCTCATGTGACCCGGCGCGATGACGTCATCCGACTGCGACCGCGGGTCACATGAGACCGGGAACACAGCGCGCGAGGATGGACGGGAGGACCGGCGGTGATGAAGACGCGGCTGGATGGTAAGATAATGCATCGGGAGGGGGGGCTCTGCACACTGTGGGGGGGCGAGTGCCACTGGGGGCCTGCCTGTATATACCTCTGGGGGCTGCTGCCTGTATATACCTCACTGCTGGGGGCTGCTGCCTGTATATACCTCACTGCTGGGGGCTGCTGCCTGTATATACCTCACTGCTGGGGGCTGCTGCCTGTATATACCTCACTGCTGGGGGATGCTGCCTGTATATACCTCACTGCTGGGGGCTGCTGCCTGTATATACCACACTGCTGGGGGCTGCTGCCTGTATATACCACACTGCTGGGGGCTGCTGCCTGTATATACCTCACTGCTGGGGGCTGCTGCCTGTATATACCACACTGCTGGGGGCTGCTGCCTGTATATACCTCACTGCTGGGGGCTGCTGCCTGTATATACCTCACTGCTGGGGGCTGCTGCCTGTATATACCACACTGCTGGGGGCTGCTGCCTGTATATACCACACTGCTGGGGGCTGCTGCCTGTATATACCACACTGCTGGGGGCTGCTGCCTGTATATACCACACTGCTGGGGGCTGCTGCCTGTATATACCTCACTGCTGGGGGCTGCTGCCTGTATATACCTCACTGCTGGGGGCTGCTGCCTGTATATACCTCACTGCTGGGGGCTGCTGCCTGTATATACCACACTGCTGGGGGCTGCTGCCTGTATATACCACACTGCTGGGGGCTGCTGCCTGTATATACCACACTGCTGGGGGCTGCTGCCTGTATATACCACACTGCTGGGGGCTGGTGCCTGTATATACCACACTGCTGGGGGCTGCTGCCTGTATATACCACACTGCTGGGGGCTGCTGCCTGTATATACCACACTGCTGGGGGCTGCTGCCTGTATATACCACACTGCTGGGGGCTGCTGCCTGTATATACCTCACTGCTGGGGGCTGCTGCCTGTATATACCTCACTGCTGGGGGCTGCTGCCTGTATATACCTCACTGCTGGGGGCTGCTGCCTGTATATACCACACTGCTGGGGGCTGCTGCCTGTATATACCACACTGCTGGGGGCTGCTGCCTGTATATACCACACTGCTGGGGGCTGCTGCCTGTATATACCACACTGCTGGGGGCTGGTGCCTGTATATACCACACTGCTGGGGGCTGCTGCCTGTATATACCACACTGCTGGGGGCTGCTGCCTGTATATACCACACTGCTGGGGGCTGCTGCCTGTATTTACCACACTGCTGGGGGCTGTATACCTGTGCTGGAGTCCACCCTCGGCTTATACACGAGTCAATAGGTTTTCCCAGGTTTTGGGGGCAAAAGTAGGGGGGTCGGCTTATACACGGGTCGGCTTATACACGAGTATATACGGTACTTGGCCACACTTTATATTGAATAAATTAATAGAAATAGTTCAGGTGGGGAATCAATTACATGCTCTGTGCCTGTTTTAGTTGGAGTTATATCCATTGAGCAGGATCTAGTGCAGGTATAGGAGCAGATGGATAACCGCTTCCTGATGGCAAAAATAGGTATGACTCCCAGTTGGGGTCAGACTACCGTTTTTATCAGATGTCACTGACATTCGCTAGAAACGTAGTCACTTTTTCATCAGGGCATATGTGCTTTACAGCGCAGCTGCCGCTCAACGCTGTCCCTGGTTACCCGATGTTGATCGTGGTAACCGGACACACATCCAGCTGGATAGCGGTCGCTATAGCAGAACAGACAGGGAAATGCTGCATACATCATTTCCCTGTGCGCTGAGGAAAAGCAGCTGCTATTCAGCGTGATGTGTGGCCGGTTACCACGATCAACATTGGGTAACCAGGGACTGCATTGAGCGTCAGCTGTGCTGGAAATCGCATGTGCGCTAATTAAAAAATGACTACGTTTTTAGTGGATGTCACGGATATCTGATAAAAACAGTAGTCTAACCCCAGCCATAGAGAGCAGTCACCCTTTTCTGTGGCTACTTTGTATCATGCAGCAAGGTCTGTGTGGAAGCCATAAATTCCCAAATGGCAGAAGACTTCACTTTTTGTCTGAAATGCGTTTTTTGTGATTTACACAGAAACTCCTGTAGAAAGTGCGCAGGGTAGAACACAGCATAAATGTGAACTGAGCCTTTTTCTAATTTAGGGAAGTAGAATGAACAAATAAATAGCTATTAAGAATAAATATTATATTATTATTACAAAAATAGTTCTTATTTTTATTTTTGTGTGGTTCACCTTGCTGTATTAGTGATAGGATAGATTTATTATTCGGGTTGGTGAGATTACAGCAATGCCAGATGCATAGTAAAAGCCAAGTATAAATACCTAAATGTATAAATACATGGGTTTAATGCTTTTAGTAAGTTCATTTGAGCATATGGCTTCTGTTTTCTGATGTTTGGAAGGTATTGGGTTTTTGACAAATGTTGAATTGTGGGAAAACCACTTTTAGGTGTTTACATTCATCTGTTCTGGAAAAAAGCAGGTCTAGTTGTGAAAAAATTGAAATAAGTCATCAATTAAGTTTGGTAAGGCCGGCTTCACACCGCGGTGTGATCAGGTCCGGGGCTGTCCGATGTGAATCGGACAGCCCCGGACCCTGATCTGGACACCGAAACGGAGGGCCAAATATGCCCTCCGGGCCAGTGTGCAGTCGAGTGCCTCCATTGCAGCCACATCTGCTGATAATTCAAGATCGCAGCTAGCGGAGAGCTAGCCGCGCTTCTGAACTGTCAGCAGGGAACAGCTCTACAGTGCTGAAGTTCAGCGCTGGCCGGCGCTGAGCTTTAGCACCCGGCGTCCAGATCCCGGGTGTGGCTCTGGTGCATTCCGGCGCCATGGACCCCCATCTTAGGGGGCACGCGGATCGCAATACCAGGTTTACACCAGACAGCCTCGGACCTGATCACACCGCGGTGTGAAGCCAGCCTAACTTGTGATTTAGTAGCTGAGGAGAGTAATTATGTTTGTCACATAAGGCCAGGTAGAGCCAAAGAGAATGTAACTTTTCATGTTTACTTGGGTAATTATTGTCTAAACTTAAACTCATTTCATGAGCTGAGATACTCGAATGTGACAAATATGCCGTAATGGAAAAACAATATTAAGGGACAAGTGAATACGTAACATAGTCAAAAATTGTGTAAGAAATAAAAAGAGAAGGTAAGTGAGATAGGTCATTTATTATAAGTACAGTATCAAAGTCCTAATCCTTTATTATAAATTGCATTGTGTATATTTTCATGATAGTCACATATTCATTTATGTATTCTAATTTTTTTGTATCCCTGAATTTTTGTAAATTTTTATGAAACCTTTAATATGGATCTTTAAATCTTGAAGTGTATTTCAAGCATTTTCTAAGGGAAAAAAATGTTCCTGCAAGCTCCTGATTTACGCAGCAATTTTGGAATAATTGTTTTATACACCCTGTGGCTTTTGATAACTAAGATTCAGTCATGCTCACTCAACCTTTATTTTTTGGACACACCTCATTAATCTTCAGGCAATCAGCATTAAATGTCAATTATGTAAGGTTACTAACATGGCATACCACAGCAAACCAGTGACAGGCTTTGAACTTTTGTTTTTAAATATCAAGTATTCTGGACTTGTATCTAATTAGTGCAAAGTGTGATATAAAATTCATCTTAGGACAGACCAAATTGTACCTTTTAGTTTGTGCGCTAGCGAAAAGATCACAATTTTATTATGTAGTTCTATATATAAAGGGATATGATTTATAGGATCTAATTCTCCAAAATGTTATATTGTGTGCAGTGGAAACGCCAAGTCTATGACATAAGGCCACATTTTTCTCTATATGATAAAAGTCATTATTAAGTTATTGATTTATTAGAAAACGTTCTGTGTCTCAATAACCCGGACACATCCGATCACATTACTCAATACAGTAAAAGCAAAGTCCACCCGTGACCTTGAAATCTAAAGATGGTTTTGCAAATTTGTTTTAAGATTCCTAGATATTGTCGACTCCCCAAGTAGACAACCTCTGATTTGAATTATTTTCCTTGAAACATATATTATGCATTAATAATATATTCCATATGTTAAAATATTCTATCAACAATAACAATACACATCCTCTTTTATCTTAGCCGTATACATTTGGAAAAGTATATTTATTATGCAAGGAAAAGCCCTCATTCTATTATAAGTGTTTGGTTTAGTCATCATGATTTGGAGAACAAAGGGATTAAAGTGATAGTTATAATTTTCAGGTTTATTACAGTTTTTCCATGAACAGCATTGAACAGGGAAACACTCAATGATAGTTTCACATTTAATCGTGATTATATTCAATGTTTTATGCAGTTGGTAGATAAATTCTGTGGTTTATAAAGAAGCTACCAAAGTGGCTTTTCTCTTTGTACTTAGATTCAGTGTATCAGTGATTATTACCCAAGCAATCATGGAATGCCATAAAGGTGTGCCTGGTATTAGTTAGAGTGAAGAGTTAAGTGGTTTTGGCCAACCTGGTTCATCCATGTATTCTAGATTCTCTACAGGATAATACTTGAAAGTAACTCGTGTTGAAAAGTCAGGAAAGAATGTCTGACATGGCACATATTTTTAGGCATGCGTAAAGGAATCCATTAGGTCCGGAGGACACGACCGGAAGAAGCGGCAACCAGCCGCGAAATGGTGCTTGTTGTCGTTGCACTCCTCACTCCCTCCCCCCAAGTCTGCAAAATGACTGTTTTTTCCTGTATATGGATACAATAAACAGAAGATTTCAGCCACGGTGAGTGCCGCATATATTTTTTCTTGTTTATTCGTTTATATATATATGTGTAGTTCACTCACGTTGACTGAACAAGTTCTGTCAGTCACAGACTGTCAACTACATACATATTCTAGAATACCCGATGTGTTAGAATCGGGCCACCATCTAGTTGTCAATAAGTTTGTTGTTTCACATGACCCTCTTGCCATTGAAAAAAATAAAGTTGGATCCAAAATGGCCGACTTCAAAATGGTCACCATGGATGGTCACTACCCATCTGGAAAAGTATTCCCCCACCCATACACTAATGTGCCACAAGCAGCAAGTTGAGATCACCAATCATTCCTGGTTTATTTAGGTGTATCCAAATAAATGGCCTACCCTGTATATATATATATATATATATTATATATATATATATATATATATATATATATATATATACTGTATATACTGTACAGTTGTGGCCAAAAGTATTGACACTCCTGCTAGTCTATCATATAATACTCAGTTTCTTCCTGAAAATGGTTGCAATCATAAATTCTTTGGTATTATCTTCATTTAATTTGTCTTCAATGAAAAAAAACACACAAAAGACTGAAGCAAAAAGCAAAACATTGATCATTTCACACAAAACTCCAAAAATGGGCCAGACAAAAGTATTGGCACCCTCAGCCTAATACTTGGTTGCACAACCTTTAGCAAAAATAACTGTGATTCCGGTAACCATCAATGAGTTTCTTACAATGCTCTGCTGGAACTTTAGACCATTCTTCTTTGGCAAACTGCTCCAGGTCCCTGATATTTGAAGGGTGCCTTCTCCAAACTGACATTTTTAGATCTCTCCACAGGTGTTCTATGGGATTCAGGTCTGGACTCATTGCTGGCCACCTTAGAAGTCTCCAGTGCTTTCTCTCAAACAATTTTTTAGTGCTTTTTGAAGTGTGTTTTGGGTCATTGTCCTGCTGGAAGACCCATGAACTCTGAGGGAGACCCAGCTTTCTCACACTGGGCCCTATATTACGCTGCAAAATTTGTTGGTAGTCTTTAGACTTCATAATGCCATGCACACGGTCAAGCTGTCCAGTGCCAGAGGCAGCAAAGCAACCTCAAAACATCAGCGAACCTCCGCCATGTTTGACTGTAGGGATCGTGTTCTTTTCTTTGAAAGCCTCTTTTTTTCTCCTGTAAACTCTATGTTGATGCCTTTGCCCAAAAAGCTCTACTTTTGTCTCATCTGACCAAAGAACATTCTTCCAAAACGTTGTAGGCTTTCTCAGGCAAGTTTTGGCAAACTCCAGCCTGGCTTTTTTATGTCTCGGGGTAAGAAGTGGGGTCTTCCTGGGTATCCTACCATACAGTCCCTTTTCATTTAGATGCCGACGGATAGTACAGGTTGACAGTGTTGTACCCTCGGACTGCTGGGCAGCTTTAACTTGTTTGGATGTTAGTCAAGGTTCTTTATCCACCATCCGCATAATCTTGCATTGAAATCTCTCGTCAATTTCTCTTTTCCGTCCACATCTAGGGAGGTTAGCCACAGTGCCATGGGCTTTAAACTTCTTGATGACACTGCGCACGGTAGACACAGGAACATTCAGGTCTTTGGAGATGGACTTGTAGCCATGAGATTGCTCATGCTTCCTCACAATTTGGTTTATCAAGTCCTCAGACAGTTCTTTGGTATTCTTTCTATTCTCCATGCTCAATGTGGTACACACAAGGACATAGGACAGAGGTTCAGTCAACTTTAATCCATGTCAACTGGCTGCAAGTGTGATTTAGTTATTGCCAACACCTGTTAGGTGCCACAGGTAAGTTACAGGTGCTGTTAATTACACAAATTAGAGAAGCATCACATGATTTTTCTAACAGTGCGAATACTTTTGTCCACCCCCTTTTTTATGTTTGGTGCGGAATTATATCCAATTTGGCTTTAGGACAATTCTTTTTGCGTTTTTTCATTGGAGACAAATTAAATGAAGATAATAATACCAAAGAATTTGTGATTGCAATCATTTTGAGGAAGAAACTGAGTATTATCTGACAGAATTGCAGGGGTGTCAATACTTTTGGCCACAACTGTATATACTGTATATATATATACATATATATATATGTGTGGCATCTCATGCAAAGTGGCATTGAATGCTAAGTGGATGCAGTTATTTCATGGCAGTTGACTAACATTCGTCCTCTCCTCTCTTCTCTTCATACAGGTAATATTCCAACACTGCTTGCTGTCATCTACTTTCTCAACCCATTGTACCAGTGCATGTTGAATATACCTGTGACTGCTGCAATGATCTCCTTGTAACTTCAGCTTGAATCATAGTATAATGGTAATATTCCAACACTGCTTGCTGTCATCTACTTTCTCAACCCATTGTACCAGTGCATGTTGAATATACCTGTGACTGCTGCAATGATCTCCTTGAAACTTCAGCTTGAATCATAGTGTAATGGTAATATTCCAACACTGCACTTATTGCAATGTTTCCTGTGTCATCTGTATGTTTATGCATTCCTCACTCAAAAGTATATGACAATTTGCCACAGTTGTAAATGTTATCTCGTTGGAGGTGTTATAGTGTGGAGGGAGTCTTGCCTAATGTCTGTTGCCTTCATCCTATTTCACCCCTGCTGTTCCTTGTAGTTGTTAATTACCTGATACCATGTTCCCTCCCACAATCCCCTTCACCTGAATCTGGTAGTGTGCCCTATAAATGTAGTTCCCTGGAGGGATACATGGCTAGTTCTGTGTTTGAGACTCCTAACAGAGGCTCCACAGACTCTATTTGCATATCCTATAAATGTAGTTCACTCTTAAGGAGTACACGTGTGGGGGGTCAGACACGTGTGGCATCTCATGCAAAGTGGCATTGAATACTAAGTGGATGCAGTTATTTCATGGCAGTTAGTCAGGGCAGAAGTCAAGTAAGCCACTCTATTTAAAAAAAAAAACTTTTTAACTTCTTTTCCTTTCCCCATCACCATGTCCTTTACTTCAATATCTATTGTTCTCTGCGCTCTTGCTCTTTACCTTCACCGCCCCATCCCCCCTCCATCACCACTCATCCACATCAGCCCCTCTCTCCTGCCCTACCCTATGTACAGCTCCCATGCCATCTTCAGTTTACTGAAGATTCTCAGCCCACAATATTCTAACATTTGTCGTCATAAACAAAGTCCTAAATCCAAAAACTATCTGCTCTTCCTCTTTTTGCTGCTGCTCCTCTCAGGTGATATCTCCCCCAACCCTGGTCCACCCTCTAACTTCAACCCCTCTCCCACCACACATAGAAACCCCACTAACCTCATTACCATCACTTGCACTCCTTCATCTCCCTCTTTTAACTGCGCTCTGTGGAATCCACGATCTGTATGCAACAAACTTCCCTTCATCCACAATTACTTCCATTCCAACTCTCTAAACCTGCTGGCCCTCACAGAAACCTGGATCCAGGATTCAGACACTGCTTCCCCGGCCGGTATTTCTCACGGCGGCCTACATTTCTCTCATTGCCCTAGACCTGGGAACAGACGTGGCGGTGGAGTTGGCCTCCTCCTGTCCCCACAATGTACTTTCCAGGTCATTCCTCCAGCCCCATCACTCTCATTCCCTTCTTTTGAGGTCCATACCATTAGGCTATTCCATCCCCTCCCCCTCAAAGTAGCAGTGGTATACCGCCCCCCAGGGTCACCCACCCAGTTCCTCGACCATTTCTCCGCTTGGCTTCCGCATTTGATGTCCTCAGATTTACCAACCCTTATTCTGGGAGACTTTAACATTCCTATAAACAGCCCCATCTCCCCATCTGCATCCCAGCTCCTATCTCTAACTACCTCTCTTGGCCTATCACAGCTCTCAACCTCTGAGACGCACGAAAACGGTAACACCCTTGACCTGGTCTTTACCCGTCTCTGCTCATCCTCCCTCTTGGATAACTCACCTCTACTCTCTGACCACAACATTCTCTCCTTCTCACTCACTAACCCTCGGCCAACACAGCCCAATCCTACCTATCACACATCCAGAAATCTACAGGCCATTAACCCTCAAGCTCTCACCGACTCCCTCATCTCATCTCTGTCCCCAATCTCTTCAATCTCCTGTCCAGATCAGGCAGTAAATCACTACAATGACTCTCTCAGAAGCTCCCTGGACCAAGTAGCGCCCCTCACCCTCAGAACCTCCAAACAGAGAACAAAACAGCCCTGGCTCACACCACAAACTCGATTCCTCCAGCGATGCTCTAGGAGTGCTGAACGTTTATGGAGGAAAACTCGCTCACCAGGAGACTTTATCCACTATAAATTCATGCTCAAAACCTACAACTCCGCCCTTCACCTTGCTAAACAGACCTACTTCACCACCCTGGTCTCCTCACTATCCAACAATCCAAAAAAACTCTTTGACACCTTTCACTCTCTCCTCAGTCCGAAAGTGCAGGCCCCCATCACTGACCTCCGTGCTGATGACCTAGCTTCCTACTTCATGGAGAAAATAGACAACATCCGCCAGGAAATCAGCTCTCAGCCTCCAAGCACTGCCACCCCCATTCTTCCCCACATCTCCTCCGGCTCACTCTCCACATTTGACCCAGTCACAGAAGAAGAAGTCTCCAGGCTCCTTTCTTCCTCTCGTCCCACCACATGCACTACTGACCCCATTCCCTCACACCTGCTCCAGTCCCTCTCTCCAGTCGTCACCACTCACTTAGCCACAATCTTCAATCTCTCCCTCTCTTCTGGCATCTTCCCCTCCTCCTTCAAACACTCGATCATTACTCCATTATTAAAGAAAACCACTCTCGACCCATCATGCACAAATAACTACAGACCAGTCTCCAATCTCCCCTTCATCTCTAAACTCCTGGAGCGCCTGGTCTATTCCCGCCTCACCCGTTACCTCTCCGCTCACACTCTGCTAGACCCATTACAGTCTGGTTTCCGCCCCCTTCACTCTACAGAAACCGCCCTCATCAAAGTGACCAATGACCTTCTGACAGCAAAACGTAATGGTGACCACTCTCTGCTTATTCTCCTTGATCTCTCTGCAGCTTTTGACACTGTCGACCATCAGCTCCTACTCTCTATGCTGCACTCCATTGGCATAAAGGACACTGCTCTCTCCTGGCTCTCCTCCTATCTTTCTGACCGCTCTTTCAGTGTATCTTTTGCTGACTCCACTTCTTCCCCTCTTCCCCTCACCATTGGGGTCCCTCAGGGTTCAGTCCTTGGCCCTCTCCTCTTCTCTCTCTACACAGCCCCGATCGGACAGACCATCAGCAGATTTGGCTTCCAGTACCATCTTTATGCTGATGACACACAACTATACACTTCAGCCCCTGACCTTACCCCTGCGGTATTAAAGAACACCAATGACTGTCTAGCTGCAGTTTCCAATATCATGTCCGCTCTCTATTTGAAACTAAACCTTTCCAAAACTGAACTTCTTCTGCTCCCCCCATCCACTAACCTCCCTAAATCGGACATCTCTCTCTCAGTTTGTGGCACCACGATAACGCCTAGGCAGCAGGCTCGCTGTCTGGGTGTTATGTTTGACACCGATCTCTCCTTCTCCTCCCACACACAATGTCTCGTCCGCTCCTGTCGCTTACACCTGAAGAATATCTCTAGAGTCCGCCCCTTTCTCACCCTGGAAACAACAAAAACCCTCACCGTGGCCCTCATCCATTCCCGCCTTGACTATTGCAATTCTCTATTAAGCGGCCTTCCCCTCACCAGACTTTCTCCTATCCAGTCCATCCTTAATGCAGCAGCCAGGATCACCCACCTGGCCAATCGTTACTCAGATGCCTCTGCTCTGTGCCAGTCATTGCACTGGCTGCCCGTATACTACAGGATCAAATTCAAATTGCTTGTTCTCACCTACAAAGCTCTTCACAATGCAGCACCCCCCTACCTCTCCTCTCTCATCTCTGTCTATCACCCCACCCGTTCTCTACGTTCCTCAAATGACCTTCGACTGACATCTGTACTAATCCGATCCTCCCACTCCCGGCTCCAAGACTTCTCTAGAGCTGCACCAAAACTCTGGAATGCTTTACCCCAAGAAATCAGGACTATCCACAACTTGCATGGCTTCAGGCTATCCCTAAAAACATATCTTTTTAAGGCAGCCTATCATACTCCCTAATAGAAGTCCTTTGTACTGTAGACAGTGAATGGGCTATCCCTCTGGATATTACTCTTCTATAAACTCCACCAAACCAAAAAAGGTCTACACAGATTGTACAATGACCATCCATGTAAGCTTATCTCTATGCCCCATTTCCTCAAGATGCCTGGACCATCAGTGCAATAAGCCCCTGTACCTTGTGCAATCCCTATCCCGTCGTAGATTGTAAGCTCTTTTGAGCAGGGTCACCTTCATTTCTTGCTTTATTTATTGTATTTTCTTTTTACATTGATTCTATGCCTATTGTTTTGTATCCAATTATTGTACTGTATTTGTTCTCTATTGTAATTACTTACTGTATTATATTTTCTGTACTCTAACCCTACATTGTAAAGCGCTGCGGAATATGTTGGCGCTATATAAATAAAGCTTTATTATTATTATTATTATTATATATATACTGTATATATACAATATATATTATTATTATTTATTTTATTTATTTATTTATATAGCACCATTATTTCCTTGGTACTGTACATGTGAGGGGTTACATACAAAATTATAGATATAGTTTACAGTAAACAAATTAACAATGACAGACTATTACTGAGGGGAGAGGACCCTGCCCTTACATTCTACAGGATATTGGGGAGGAGACAGTAGGTCAGGGATGCAGCAGCTCCAGTGGCGGTGGGGCAGCAGTTCTGTCAATGCAGGCTGTAAACGTTCTTGAAGAGATGGGTTTTCTGATTGCATGTGAAAGATTCAAGCGTGGTAGATAATTGGACATGTTGAGGCATAGAAATTTAGGGGATGGGGGATATTCAGGAGAAATCTTGGAGGTGGTTGTGTGAGGAACAGATAAGTGTGGAGGAGAGGAGGGGGTTTTGAGAGGATCAAAAAGTACGTGAGGGAAGATAGTGGGAGACTAGTTCTGAAATATAGGGAGGAAACAGGTTATGGATGGCTGTGTAGGTCAATGTTAGTAGCTTGAACTGGATTCATTGGGGAATTGGGAGTCAGTGAAGAGATTTGCAGAGAGGAGTAACAAGGGAGTAGCGAGGAGAGAGGTGGATTGGTCAGGCAGAAGAGTTGAGAACAGACTGTAGAGGTTCAAGAGTGTTAGCAGGGAGGCCACAGAGAAGGATGTTGCAGTAGTCAAGCGGGATATGATGAGGGCATGTACAAGAATTTTAGTAGATTGTGGGCTGAGGAAAGGACGGATTCTGGAAATATGCTTGAGCTGGAGGCAACGGGAGGTGGCGAGAGTTTGGATAAGTGGTTAGAAGGAAAGGGCAGAGTCGAGAGTTACTTCGAGGCAGTGAATTTGAGGGGTGAGAGAGAGCATGGTGCCAATTACCATAATAGATAGATCAGGTGGTGAAGATGAAAGATGGGGTGGAGGAAAGATGATGAGTTCCGTTTTGTCTACGTTGACTTTTAGGAAGTGAGAGAACAAGAAGGAGGATATGGCTGACAAACACTCTGAGATTCTGGACAGCAGAGAATTGACATCTGGGCCAGAGAGGTAGATCTGAGTGTCGACAGCGTACAGGTGGTACTGGAAGCCATGGGACTTTATGAGTTGACCTAGGCCAAGGGTATAGATGGAGAAAATTAAGGGCCCAGGACAGAGCCTTGTCGGACTCCAACACAGAGTGGGTGGGACGAGGAGGTAGTGTGGGAGTGGGAAACCCTAAATGTGCGGTTGGAAAGGTATGAGGCAATCCAGGACAGGGCAAGGTCTTCGATGCTAAGGGAAGAAAGAATCTGTAGTAGGAGAGAGTGGTCGACTATGTCAAAAGCAGAAGACAGGTCTAGAAGGAGGAAGATTGAGAATTGTCTGTTAGCTTTGGCTGTGCACAAGTCATTAGTAATTTTGGTTAGGACAGTTTCGGTGGAGTTGTGAGGCCGGGAGCCAGATTGTTGGCTTTCAAGGAGAGAGTTAGATGAGAGATGGGAGGAAAGTTGAGCATGGACATGTTGTTCAAGGAGTTTGGAAGCAAACAGGAGCAGCGATATAGGGCAGTATCTTGTCATAGCAGTCGGGTCAAGGTTTGGCTTTTTGAAGATGGGCGTGATGGTTGCATGTTTGAAAGCTGAGGGAAGGTACCAGAAGTTAGCGATAGATTGAAGAGGTGGGCTAGGGCTAGAATGAGCGTGTTAGTGAGGTTGGAGAGGAGGTGGGAAGGAATGGGGTCAAGTGCACAAGTGGTGAAGTGTGATTTGGAGACGAGATGAGTAAGCTCTCCTTCAGTGATGTTGGAGAGGGAGTTTATGAGGGAAGGGCAGAGGTCTGGTGTATGGAGTAGTTGTGGTGCTGGAACAATAAAGGTTAGCTTTGTTTGGTTGATCTTATTTTTGAAGTATGTGGCGAAGCCCTCAGCAGAGATTAGGGAGGTCGGAGGGGGCAGCTTTGGGCAGAGGAGAGAGTTAAAAGTGCTGAACAGTTATTTGGGGTTGTAGGATAAGGAAGATACAATGTTTGTGAAGTAGGTCTGTTTAGCAGAGGTAAGAGCTGATTTGAAGGCGTGTATAGCTTGTTTGAAAGAAGTGAAGTTGCTGGCAGGTGTGTTTTCTTCCAATGCCACTCCACAGCCCTATACACTTGTCAATGTTTTTTGGTGAGATTGCTGTGCCAGGGTTGCCTATTAATTTGTCGCACCTTGCGATGAACGAGAGGGGAGACTGGAGTCTATGGCTGATGTGAGGGTGGCGTTATAGAAAGTGTATGCACTGTCCGTATCGTTGAGTGAAGATATGGATGACAGAGGTAGAACAGAGTCTGAGAGTCGGTGAATGTCTAAATGTTCGAGGTTTCTGCGAGGATGTTCTAGTAGTTGGACATTAGGGGCTGGTGAGGAGGACAAGGATAAGAAGGTGAGTAGATGGTGGTCCGATAGGGGGAAGGGAGAAGTTGTGAGATTAAATAGGGAACAGAAATAGGGATGAGGTAAGTGAAATGAGTTTGGATGCTGCTGGCTGGCGAGTGTCAGTAGCAATATTAAAGTTACACATGATGATGGTGGGAATGTCAGTAGAGAGAAATTGAAGAATAGAGATGAGCGGAGTTCGATTCGAAATGTTCGCCAATCTCAAATTCGAGCTGTTTTGGGCGGTGTTCGAGTCATTCGACGAATGCAACCAATTAGCTTCAAATTCGGCAATTCTAGGTTATGTTCGATAATGCTTCAATCACCTAAAGCGTAACTGGCTTTTCACAGTAACACTGTATATGAATGATAATATCCAGTTTCAGTGTTTAGTGTGCAGGGGGGGGCGGGGTTTAGATCAGTGCTGCAGAAATAATGCCGATCTCCATTTTTATTTCTCCTAACCGCATATACAGTGGGGCAATGTAAGCTGTCAGCCAATCAACACACACACAGCAAAGTGCATTTTTTGCAAACAGACAAGTGCATGTGTCATTGGCTGGGTATGTCACATGTCCTTGCCCTATAAGACCAGGCCATTTTCACCATCGCCACCATTTTCTAGTTAGATAGATAGTGAGTGAATATCAAGTTGGATGGGCAGATAGGTTTAGGGAGTAGGGACTAGTTAGAATCTCACCCTTTTGAGGACTACTTCAGACAAGTAGGGAGTAGGGATTAGTTGTAAATATCAGCCCTTTTGAGGGCTACTTCATAGAATTAGGGAGTAGTTATAATATCAGCCCTGAGGGCTAGGTTAGAGCAGTTCCTAGCAGTTTTTGCCAGGCAGGTCTGTGCCAGTGCTGTGCAAGTGTTTTTCACAGCATCTGGCTAAATCTAGCTCAGGCAATCCTTTAGGGCAGGTAGTGTAGCACTGCTGTGAAGCAAGCTACACCACCTGTCTTCGGTAGCCAACTTTTTACTGCAGCTAGTCCAGGCAATTTTTTTGGGCTAGCAGCAGTATCTGGTAGTCAGCGGTGTAGCCCAGCTGTAAAGTAAGCTACACCGCCTGTCTATCCAGTAGCCAATTTTTTACTGCAGCTAGTCCAGGAAATTTTTTTGGGCTAGCAGCAGTGTCAGTTAGATAGTGGTGTAGCCCACTTGTGAACCAAGCTACACCGCTGTCTAGTTCAGGCTAATTTTTAACTGCACCTAGCCCAGGTAATAGTTTGGGCCTAGTACCACTGTTTGGCCACTCAGCTCTGCTCGATTTCCATCCTAATTTGTTTTTCCCAACAACTGCAGAGTTGCCAATTTGGTCATATACAAAATGAGTGGCAAAAGGCCTGCTGCTGGTGGAAAGGGGAATTGGCGTGGTTGAAAGGGTAAAAAAGTTTGTGTCCATGGGGTAGGTGGTAAGGCAACAGTAACATCTGCTGAAGAAAGACCTTCTTCCAGCCAAAGTAAGATGTCTACTTCTTTCTGTGGACAATCTGATATGATCCCTTTCTTACGGACACAACCATTGCTACAAATTGTAGCTGAGGCACAAAAAGAGCAGGTGCTTGAATGGATCTCAAGGGCTCCATCAAGTGGCCTCTCCTCCACCTCAACTTAAAAATCCAAAACCCTCCAGTCCTCTGAGGTGTCACCCCAATCACACTTGTTTCCTCCCTGCTCCCAAGTCTCCAGCCACCCTACTGAGTATGGGGTAACAGAGATGGTTGAGTCTGCAGAGCTGTTCAGTCACACTACAGCCTGGGAATTAGAGGTCTGCTCTAAAGCTGCAGTGAGTCCAGACGAGGATATAATCTGCACTGATACCCAGAAGCTTTGTGAGCCGGATCCAGGCACAAATGAAGAAGGTTCTGAGCATAATGTAGACCCTCATTCCCATACTGTAACTCCTCTTGGTGGAGATGAGGCGGTCAACAGAGTAGGGGGGTACTCGGTTCCTGAGTGTCTGGACTGTCTTTGGCTCCTCTTTTTCAGTTTTTTGGACAAGGTACATATTCTTCTGGTTGTAACTGTTGAGGGCACTTCTTCAAATGATCTTTGGGCACTGTTGCTGTTGTTTCGCCATTGTCTTTGCTGATTAGATAGGTTTTCTGGTTATCGAAGTTGGATGGTAACACAGTGTATGGTTCTTTTTCCTATTGATCATTTAGTTTGTGCATTCTTCTTTTCCTTTTCAAAACCAAATCACCTTGTGCTAAGGGTGTTCCTTGTGCGGTTTTGTGAAAGTTGGCCTCTTGCCTTTCCCTTGATTTTGCTATACTTTTCTCAACACATTCCTGTATTTTCTGGTATTGTTCTTTTCTTCTAGTATCCCAATCTGCATCTGGGGTCTCTTCTTCGGGAACTACTATGCCTATTTCAAAGTCGACTGGCAATTTTCCTGGTCTTGCTGTCATGAGGTATGCAGGGTACAATTTGTTGAACTTACGGAGATGTTGTTGTAGATGTCAACAAGGTATGGTAACTTCTCTGGCCATCTGTTTCATTAGTCCAAAGGCAGAGTTTTGAGCATTTCAATTACCACGTGATTCATCTTTTTGCACATTCCATTGGTTTGAGGATGGTAAGGCGTGGTAATTGAAATGCTCAAAACTGCCACGGAACCGGGAACCGACCAGCCGTGATCCCCCATCGAAGCAGTCGTCCTGTTCGTTACGCCAGACTGAAATGGTCGACAGGGTAGGGGGGTACTCGGTTCCCGGGACAGGACGACTGCTTCGATGGGGGATCACGGCTGGTCGGTTCCTGGTTCCGTGCCCTGGATCCTCAGTGGCGGGGATTATGGGGAATGGTGATGAGGATGGGGGTAGTAGTGTTGTGACGCCACCTGTAGTTCCTGGTAACGGTGGATACCAGCACTGCGGCCGGCCGATGAGGTTATGGTGGTGCAGCTCAGTGTAGTACAGCTCCCCACAGGTGGAGCTTTACCTCAGGGCAGCGAGGGTGGTTGAGGGGAGTTGTAGTAGCGGCTTGCGGGAGATGCTGTGGACAGCGGCGGGGAAGCAGACTCACACACACAATAGTCTTTGTTTCTGTACCTTTTTACTGATGTCTGGTAACAGGTACAGTCCAAGAGGGAACTAGGTTCTTGGTGCAAATTGGTATTTTCACCTTGAGAGTTGTGAGACCTCCTCTGCTACTGTGCAAGGTGGTTTGGGGAAAATCCTGCCTATAGCTGAACTCGCCACTTTCCTCCCTCTCAGGGAGGTCAGGTTTGAGTGTTCCTAATAAGTTAGTACCTCAGGGGAATAGATCCTCCTGGTTTCTCCGGGCTTTTCGTGCTTCATTGTTTCTCCTGCAGGGTCAAACTCCGGTGTCTGGGTGAGCTAAAGGATCCTATATACAGTCCCTTGTCCTTTTTTCCTTACTCCTCCACTGGCCTCTGTCCCTACTCTCTGGGGTGCTCCACAGCAGGTCAGTGTCCCTTGGTCCTGGGCCTTGCTTTGCCCAGCAACTGGGTCTTTCCAGCACCTTCTCTACTACTTCACTGGACTTCCTGCTCCCTTTACTGCTTAGAGCAGACTAACTGCCTAACTGACTCCTCCCCTCAGGCCTGGATCTTTTATAGGGGATCTGGCTTAAGGCAGCCAGTAGAGCTCCCCCTTCAGGTCTGGGGTGGTAGATGTTGTGTGCTGTGGGTACCAAAGTGTAAATCCCTCTTTGCACCTGATGGGTCCTGTGGTAATCCCCAGCAGGGGTGCCACATTGACAATGAGGAAGATGCTGATGAGACTCAGATACCTGATTGGACCAACAACTTAACTTTTTGGTCAGGGCAGGAAGAGGTTGTCTCTGAGGATAAGGGGTGTGATAGCACACAGGGTGATGATGAGGTTGGAGATCCCACTTACTGTCAACCCACAGTCAGCCAGTCGATAAGGTCAGCAGAGGAGGTGAAGGAGGATCATACTGACGATGAGGTTAGGTTGCGCTTTCCTGGACAGAGATGGAGTACTGGAAGCACATCAACAACGGCATCCGCAGACACAACTCTGCCTCTGAGCAGAAGACGTGGTGGCTCTGCAGCTCGCATGGGCTCTAAACCTTGCCTAGCCTGGGCCTTTTTTGACATCACCAAGGATCACCCAACTCATGTGATCTGTCAGATTTGTCACCAATCTCTGAGTAGAGGCCAAAAACTCAATAGATTGAGTACTTCATGCATGAACCGTCACATGGATATGAAGCACAAGTTGCAGTGGGAAGCTCAAAGTGCTACAATGCGGGCTAGCGGGTCGGGCCAACCACCGTATGCCTCATCATGCGCATGCTCTTCATCCTATGTGACTGTGGGGACAGCTGTCACTCATGCTTTTGGACGCAGACCTTCCACCTCTTTACCCGCAACAGGCAGTGTGATTGCCAGGTCGTCACTTGATTTTGAAGTGGAAAATGCTGCTGGTGTTGAGCTCTCTCAGACATCGAGAGCACCACCTTTGGATGAAGGCAACATTATATCTCCTCCTGCACTCCCTCACAGACTAACAGTTTGCCGGGGACACCCTACTCAACCCTGTATCAGCACAGCAGCCAGCTGTCCGTCCCTCAGATGTGGACAAGTAAAAGACCATTTCCTGCTAGCCATGACAATGCTAATGGGTTGAATTTCACCACTGCAAGCTGTTGGCTACAAAAATGCTGCCTTTCCGCCTGGTGAACACAGAGGATTTTCAAGACCTTATGTCCGTCGCAGTGCCCCAGTACCAGATGCCCAGTTGCCACTACTTCTTCAAGAAAGGTGTGTCTGTGCTACACCAGCATGTCACACACAATATCACCGCTTCCTTTAGAAACTCTGTGTGTGACAGGGTGCATTTACCACAGACACTTGGACCAGTAAGCATGGACAGGGGTGTTACATGTCTCTGACTGGGCACTGGGTAACTATAATGAGAGCTCGAGAAGGGTCTACTGTACAAGTCTTGCTGTCCCCACGAGTTGTGCGTCAATCCACAGTATGTAGCAGTTCCTCCACTGCTTCTGCTTCCTCAACCTCGTCTCGGTCCTCCACCTGCGCCCAAAGCTTGTCTGGTAATGTCACCCAAGTTGTAACTGCGCACAAGGAATCCTGCACACCTCTTTACTATGCTGGAAGCAGGACTCAAAGCCATCAGGTGGTGTTTACCTTGACATGTCTGGGAAATGTGAGTCACATAGCTGAGGCGTTGTGGTCAACTCTGGAGACTGAGTTTTTAGCAATGGTTATCTCCACTCAACCTGCAGCCAGGGAAGGCTGTGTGCGACAATACTGCAAAAATGGGTGCTGCCCTTCACTGGGGCAATGTGACACACGTTCCTTGTATGGCTCACGTGTTGAACCTGGTTGTCTAGAAATTTTTAACACTCTATCCCGGCTTAGATGAGCTTCTGCAGAGGGCACGGTCACCGTGTGCTCACTTCTGCTATTCGCATCCCGCAGCTCAACGACTTGCATCGCTCCAGAAGTCTTTCGGCCTGCAGGTTCGCCGGCTGAAATGCGATGTGCCAACACGCTGGAATTCCACTCAGCAAATGTTGCAGCGACTGTGGCAGCACCGCCGAGCCCTGGTGACATACATTATGATGTATAGCCTGGGTCAATGAGATCCAGAGGTGGGGCATATCACGCTGCTGGAGTGATTTCAAATCAAGGACCTATGCACCCTTCTGCACAGTTTTGAAATGGCGATGAAGATGTTTAGTGCTGATGATGCTTTTATCAGCATGACTATTCTGGTCATCTACATGCCAGAGCACACTTTAAACAGTATTCAGAGTCAGATAGTGGGACAAGAGGAGGTGGAGGAAGTACAGGAGTAGTCCCATGCGGCAGGGATAACCAAGGTCCTCATGGTCAGCAGCACCAAGACAGCAGGCATGGGAGGGTGGAGAAGAGGGATTAACGAGGGTGCATGGTAGCAGCCAAACTGTTGAGGAAGGTGCAGGAGCCCGGGAAGAAATGGATGATGAACTGGCGATGGGCATGGATGATTCAGCAGAAGACATTGAAGACATTTATGTTGTGTGAGGTTGGGGGGAGAGGGCAGAATGAAAGCATAATTCTCAGCTAGCGGCCACCAACACAACAAGGACTTGGTCTTCCTGGATGCGCAAGGCACATGACCGCCTTCTTGCTGCACTACCTGCAACATGACCCTTGGATTGTCCGAATTAGAAGTAATGCCGACTACTGGGTTGCAACACTCTTAGATCCCTGGTACAAGACAAAATTTGGTGAAATAATTCCTGCCATAGAAAGGGACGCTCGCATGCAGGAGTATCAGCAGAAGCTGTTACACAATCTTAGATCGTTTTTTCTACAAAACACCAGTGGTACACAGAGTGAATCTCACAGGAGTATCTCCAAGTGAACATTGATGCCATGACTGGGGAACTGGAGCCTTGCTCATTTTGGGCTTCCAAGCTGGTGTTATGGCAATAAATAGTTAATAACTTATATTAGGTTTTAGAAGACATTCAGAAATCTCTAGCCTTTCCCCTAGATAAGCTCTCTCTCCTTCTTCCCTCCCACCTTTGGGTTTTCTGTGTCTCACTTTTCATATAAATGTTTAGATTTAGAGGTAGCCGTACTGAAGCTCTTATCAACATGTTCTGAACGTCCTGTACGGCTTCAAGGCTTGTTTAAGCTAACTAAGGCTGGGGTCACAGTACCATTTTTCACATGCGTTTTTGGAGACCTGCGTTTTCAAAAACGCATGTAAAAAACGCACCCATAGGCCCCCATGTTAAAAAACGCATGCCCTAATAGCCAAAAAGCATGTGTGATTGTCCCATGCGTTTTTGGAGCATATCCAAAAACGCATGCGTTTTTTAATAAGGGGCCTTATGGAAAACGCATGCAAAAACGCATGTACAATTAGTGCCATTCAAAAACGCATGCGTTTCCCATAGAAGCCCATGTTAAAAAAACGCATGCGTTTCCGGAAACGCATGCGTTTTTTTAACATGGGCTACTATGGGAAACGCATGCGTTTTTGAATGGCACTAAAAGGTACTAATTGTACATGCGTTTTTGCATGCGTTTCCCATAGGAACCCATGTTATAAAAACGCATGCGTTTTCTACAAAAACGCATGCGTTTTTCAAAACGCTCAAAAAAATAGTACAAGCACTATTTTTAGGTGCAGATTCAAAAACGCACCCAAAAACGCAGGGAGCCATCACACACCTTACAAAACTCATGATGACATGAAAAAAAGCATGAGTTTTGTTAAATCACTAAAAAAACCGCATGGCAACTGTGACCACAGCCTTAATGATGAGTATAAAACCGCTAACCTCTCCTTTAATAAAAGGTCTTTGTCATTAAGCTCTACATTGAAAAGTGTGTCAGCGTGGATTCTTTATACAGTGATGTTCATGCACCCAGACAAAGCATCCAATTTGGCAGCAGACAATTAAGATGACAGCCTCACCCGAAAGGTGTGGGGGCATCCATTACACAGGAAAAATGGCCTGAGCTCACCACTCACGCCTTGTAGATCCTGACATGCCCCACAGCCAGCATTCTCTCTGAACGTGTCTTCAGTGCTGCTGGTGGTGTGCTGACAGATAAGTGCACGCGTCTGTCTAGCCAGAATGTGCACAAACTAAGGTTCATCAAGATGAACAAGTTATGGATCCGCAAGGACTTTTCTACCCCTGTGTCACCCTGGGTAGACTAAAGGCTTGTGGATTTTTGATTGTGGGGCAATTGATGCCACTTAAGTGGTGTCTGTGCCCAAATTTTTGGAAAAAAATGGAGACTCTTGTTGGAGTCCCCTAAATGTGTTTGACATGATTTTAGAAGGGCATGACATGCCTATATCTGTGTCTCCTCCTTTTACTCGTCCAGCTCTTTTTTTCCCCATTTTTATATGTACTTGTCACTTTTCCATGTGTTCCTTGTGTCTTCTGAATAGTTTGTCACCTTTTTGACACCTTAGAAGGTGTTTTCTAAGTGTTTGTATGTGTTAGTGTTTGCCTGCCATTGTTTTCAATGGTGTTCGACGGTGTTCGACGAACACACCCCCAATTCGACGAATTGAATTGAATTCGAACACTAGGGTGGTGGCTCATCTCTAGTGAAGAAGCCAGGTGGAGAATTGATCAATAAAGGCAGTGGCAGAGCCCGGAGGTCGGTATATAATGGCCATTTGGAGATTGGAAGGATAGTAGGTTTGGACAAAATGAACTTCGAAAGAAGGATGGATAAGGGAGGGTGGGCGTTGGATTGGGTTGAAGGAGCAGTTTGCAGAGAGGATTAAGCCCACTCCTCTGCCATGTCTGTTGCCAGGGCAAAGAGAGTGTGTAAAGTGAAGGTTGGCATAGCTCAATGCAGCAGGGGAGGCCGTGTCAGAGGCTGTCAGCCAGGTCTCTGTGAGGCCCAAGAAAAAAAGGTTGCGGGAAGTTAAAAGGTCGTGGATCATGTTGAGCTTGTTGCAAATAGAGCGGGCATTCCAAAGTGCTCCAGAAAAAGGAAGCAGGGGGGATGGGTCAGGGGCACGGGTTTTACATGTGAGGGATTGCAGTAGTTTATCTTGCTTTGCTGGAGGTGAGGATAGGTGGGACATATGGGGTGGAGGACATAGATTGGGAGATATGTTGCAAGCAGTGGGAAGTAGCAAAGAAAGGGAAACCAGGTGGGAGAAGGAGAGTGGCCGGCTTTTTTTTATATTTCAGTAGGAGAGGTCTGAGGTTAAGGAGTACTTCTGTGGATGAGGTGAGGGAATAAAAGAAAGGGGGAGATAGTTATCTGGTTAGAGGGTGCTGAGGTTTGGGGGTAGCAAAGGAAAGTAAGGATGAGTGGAGCAAAAACTGTGAGGAAAAATGTGAGCATAGTGAAAAAGCAGGGTGAGAAAAGAAAGGCAAGTATAATTGGAAAATAGTAATTACTCTTACCTTCTGACCAATTTCTGGACTATTTCTGGTATATTTCTGCTGCACACTTTAACGATATCACTTAAAATGAAATCACCTCAGACCAAGGTCATTCAGAACTGCCTCTCTGCATTTAAATAATTCAAATGGCCAAAAATCAGTCCAGGTGTGGGCAGAGGGGAGGAGGGAGAGGGTGGACACCACATAGTAGGGGAAATTAACAGATTTGAGTTACTAGGAATACATTTGGACTAACTTAAAGCAGAACAATGGAGAAAATATATATATATATTGTGAGGCACCGCCGGCATGATCCTCATGGCCAGGGCGCATCACATGCAGGATCAGCATAGGATACTGTGCACATGAGCCAGATTGTACCATAGGTGTGTTGTATAATCATGTCCGGCACCTGTATGTCAATGTATGAAGGATTCATGAGCCTAATGAGCGGCAGTGAATGGCTCCTGAGATCAATGAGCGGCTTAGAGCATTAGGTGTACTGTGTGAACCAACCCGGAACACAGGGAGTTAAAATAAGCTGTGTGAAAGCTGTAGAGATCAGGCACAGAGATGAGCAGCTGTATATGAACTAGAGGAGCTGATTACTAGCAGCCAAGTGGGTGTGTCCAGGTGGGTGTGGCAGGCATGATAAGAGCCTGCCAGCTGAGTGAGAGATCAGATGAGTTTCATTCATTCAGAGGAGATGAGCTCAGACCAGAGAGAAGTGCAGATCCAGTCTGTGTGAGGGACTGAGTGATAGTCCATACCGCCATGCTGAGAGATGGTGAAGGGAGCATGCTAGCTCCATGCCGGTAGCCAGGACCGGGGTTGTTACAGCACCTGGAGTGGGGAAGCCGTGGCTGACCTCGTGGACGCTGGACTGGACGTGGGGTGAAACGCGTCCAGGAAGGAGCCCGTGGGGAGGCTTGGCTAACCCTCAGGTAGCGAGACCCGGATCCGTGCCCGGTAAGACAGCAGTTCCCATTTAATGAAGTGAGCTGTGTGTGTATCATGCCAGGTGGGCATAACCGCCATTGGGTCCGACTAGGCAGTCGGTAAAGGACCCGTAGATGTATGTGAGGGCTTAGGCAAAAGTTCCCTGAATGAGAGACGATGGCCTATGTGTAAGAGCCATGTATAATGTTGTGGGGAGAGAGTGACCCAGCTAGTATGGATGATGAGTTGGAGGCGTTCCGTCCCTGTGGGACGAGAGGGAGGCTTGCCCTGCTGCTTGCAGCGGGTTCCTGTCTCTCAACCACGGCCTCTAATAGTGTGGGTGTGCCTGTGGCCAGACACAGGGGTCACGAAGGCTCCTAGAAAGGTAACCACGGCTGATCCGGAAGGGTGCTACTCAGACGCATGGTACAGTCGTCGACCTGGAGACCTGCCATGAGATGGAGGTTTGGTGGCGACTGGTGGCCCGTACTGTGGTGAGTAGGCCATGGTGACGCGTGGTTAGCCCGGATTCTATGGTTGACCAGGTCCCTGTTATGGTCATGGTGGAGCCACAGTCCATGGATGTATTATGATGGGCTGTGAGCGGATGTAAGGATGCATGTGGTCCATGAATATTGTAGGATGGATCACATGTGGTGTGTAAGGTGCTGGTCAGCCAGGAATCCTGACTACGGGGTAACTATGGAGTCATCGTGCTGGGTAACTAAAGCCAGGCGGCTGGTACCTCCATTGGGACCCACAGGGCCCGTTGAGGCGTATGTAGCGAAGGTCAGAAGCAGGGGTTAAAAAGGGCTCCTAGAGTGGGGACACCATGGTTGAACCAGGTGGACTCTGACCGGGACGTAGATTGAGATGCGTCCAGGAAGGAGCCCTTGGGGATACATGACATACCCGATACTCAGGTTGCTCAATCCCTGTTCTGAACCCAGAGGTGTCATCATTGATATGTAACATATGTATTTATTATAAATGTATTGGAAATGTATAGATAGGCCGGAGGCCGTGATCACCACGGGAGCGATTGATAGAGCTCCAATGGGGAAAGAGTGGTGGTTACAGGTCCCCGGTTACCGTGAATGTATATGTGCAATATTCTATGTACTGTAATGTGGAAAGTAATGTATTATGTGACGTGTTTGTGTTAAATGTTAAATGTACTACCCCGGTTATTGATGCTGGTGAGAAATAAACGGGTAGACATTTGGAAAAATTATACACATGTGTTGGCGTCATTACGCAGCAAGCGAATCCCCCGGCTCGCTACCTTACAATATATATATATATATATATATATATATATATATATATATATATATATATATATATGTAGGTATGTATATGTATATGTATACCGTATATACTCGTGTATAAGCCGACCCGTGTATAGGCTGACCCCCCTACTTTTGCCCCCAAAACCTGGGAAAACCTATTGACTCATGTATAAGCCGAGGGTGGACCCCAGCACAGGTATACAGCCCCCAGCAGTGTGGTATACAGCAGCCCCAGAGGTATATACAGCAGCCCCAGTGGTAGTATACAGCAGCAGCCCCAGTGGTATATACAGCAGCAGCCCCAGTGGTTAGTATACAGCAGCCCCAGAGTTGTATACAGCAGCCCCAGTGGTAGTATACAGCAGCAGCCCCAGTGGTATATACAGCAGCAGCCCCAGTGGTTAGTATACAGCAGCCCCAGAGGTGTATACAGCAGCCCCAGTGGTTAGTATACAGCAGCCCCAGAGGTGTATACAACAGCCCCAGTGGTAGTATACAGCAGCCCAGAGGTATATACAGCCCCAGAGGCATATACAGCAGCCCTTAGGTAGTATACAGCAGCCCCAGTGGTGTATACAGCAGCCCCAGAGGTAGTATACAGCAGCCCCAGAGGTATATACAGCCCCAGAGGTATATATAGCAGCCCTAGTGGTGTATACAGCAGCCCCAGAGGCAGTATACAGCAGCCCCAAAGGTATATACAGCAGCCCTTAGGTAGTATACAGCAGCCCCAGTGGTGTATACAGCAGCAGCCCCAGGGGTGTATACAGCACCAGCCCCAGGGGTGTATACAGCAGCAGCCCCAGGGGTGTATACAGCAGCAGCCCCAGGGGTGTATACAGCACCAGCCCCAGGGGTGTATACAGCAGCAGCCCCAGAGGTATACAGGCCCCCCCATGAAGTTCCAGGGCCCTTCCCCTTGCGCGGCAAACCTGTAAAGTAAAATCATACTTATCACTGTCCTGTCGCGCCGTCCCGCCGCTGCCGACATGACGATCCCGGGCTTCATTCAGCGTCTTCCGGCGGCTTCCTGTGGTCGCAGGCAATGACGTCATTGCCCGCGACCACAGGAAGCCGCCGGAAGACGCTGAATGAAGCCCGGGATCGTCATGTCGGCAGCGGCGGGACGGCGCGACAGGACAGTGATAAGTATGATTCTACTTTACAGGTTTGCAGCGCAAGGGGGGGGGCCCTGGATCTTGATGGGGGGGCCTGTATACCTCTGGGGCTGCTGCTGTATACTCGCGTATAAGCCGAGGGGGGACTTTTCAGCCCAAATTTTGGGTTGAAAAACTCGGCTTATACGCGAGTATATACGGTATATGTGTGTATATATATATATATATATATATATATATATATATATATATATAAACTAGAAAAATTCTCTGCAGCACTCAGCTACTACCACCAATGATGCACATATGCTATCAAGCGGTATATATTTGAGGAAAAAATTTAAAAACTTACGTTTTTTTTTAAAAACTCAAAAATCTTATTTTTTTATTTTCTTGGGATTCTTGGTACACACATTGGCCAGTGTCCGTTTGCTCATCAATCACGACAAGGTGACCCCAGGTCTGATGAGTCCTAACGCTGACATCCCTGTCCCCCTTTTCCTCCTTATCCCACTCTCAAGTGGAAGGACACCATCTCAACCTCAGACCACCTGTGGGTGATGAGGGTGCAAATTGCAGTCATGGAGCCAGATACTCCATTTGTTATACACAAAACAGAAATAAACTCCAAAAATGGGCCAGACAAAAGTATTGGCACCCTCAACCTAATACTTGGTTGCACAACCTTTAGCCAAAATAACTGCGATTCCAGTAACCATCAATGAGTTTCTTACAATGCTCTGCTGGAATTTTAGGCCATTCTTCTTTGGCAAACTGCTCCAGGTCCCTGATATTTGAAGGGTGCCTTCTCCAAACTGCCATTTTTACATCTCTCCACAGGTGTTCTATGGGATTCAGGTCTGGACTCATTGCTGGCCACCTTAGAAGTCTCCAGTGCTTTCTCTCAAACCATTTTCTAGTCCTTTTTGAAGTGTGTTTTGGGTCATTGTCCTGCTGGAAGACCCATGACCTTTGAGGGAGACCCAGCTTTTTCACACTGGGCCCTACATTATGCTGCAAAATTTGTTGGTAGTCTTCAGACTTCATAATGCCATGCACACGGTCAAGCAGTCCAGTGCCAGAGGCAGCAAAGCAACCCCAAAACATCAGCGAACCTCTGCCATGTTTGACTGTAGAGACCGTGTTCTTTTCTTTAAACGCCTCTTTTTTTTCTCCTGTAAACTCTATGTTGATGCCTTTGCCCAAAAAGCTCTACTTTTGTCTCATCTAGCCAGAGAACATTCTTCCAAAACGTTTTAGGCTTTCTCAGGTAAGTTTTGGCAAACTCCAGCCTGGCTTTTTTATGTCTTGGGGTAAGAAGTGGGGTCTTCCTGAGTATCCTACCATACATCCTACCCTTTTCATTCAGACGCCGACAGATAGTACAGGTTGACACTGTTGTACCCTCGGACTGCGAGAGTAAAAAGGGAGGGCACCACCAGTATAAGTATATATAAATAATTGGGGATCGCTGGGACAACATGGGTTTAATTGTAAAGAAAAAAAGGAAAGTCCCTAAAGAGCGATACAACCTCCAGTATACATTTATCAATATTAATAAGTTTATTCAATGAAAAATTCACACCAAGAAAAACACACATATGATAAAAACATTTAAAAAGCTACATACAGCATGTTACAATTCATATGAAACAGGTTTTTCATAGAAACCAACAACACCCTTTGTCAAGAATGGTAACAGAGAAGTTGTACACTTCAAGTAACAAATAATGACACATATATTGCACATAAATCGGCTCCTCATAACCCCCTATTCATATTGATATGAGATGTAGGGCAGCTTGAACTTGTTTGGATGTTAGTCGAGGTTCTTTATCCACCATCCACACAATCTTGCGTTGAAATATCTCGTTAATTTTTCTTTTCCGTCCACATCTAGGGAGGTTAGCCACAGTGCCATGGGCTTTAAACTTCTTGATGACACTGCGCATGGTAGACAGAGGAACATTCAGGTCTTTGGAGATGGACTTGTAGCCTTGAGATTGCTCATGCTTCCTCACAATTTGGTTTCTCAAGTCCTCAGACAGTTCTTTGGTCTTCTTTCTTTTCTCCATGCTCAATGTGGTACACACAAGGACACAGGACAGAGGTTGAGTCAACTTTAATCCATGTCAACTGGCTGCAAGTGTGATTTAGTTACTTCCAACACCTGTTAGGTGCCACAGGTAAGTTACAGGTGCTGTTAATTACACAAATTAGAGAAGCATCACATGATTTTTCAAACAGTGCCAATACTTTTGTCCACCCCCTTTTTTATGTTTGGTGTAGAATTAGATCCAATTTGGCTTTAGGACAATTATTTTTGTGTTTTTTCATTGAAGACAAATTAAATGAAGATAATAATACCAAAGAATTTGCGATTGCAATAATTTTCAGGAAGAAACTGAGTATTATCTGACAGAATTGCAGGGGTGTCAATACTTTTGGCCACAACTGTATGATTTGGTCAACTCCACATAGGGTAGAATACTGATTTTTCACAAAACATGAAGCCACTTGTCTATTTGAGTAGCTGCAACAAGAGGTTCATTGTTCTATAGATAGTTTTAAACCAATGTTTAGGATCCCACGTTTCTAGACATTCATTGCATTTTTTTAATAACATGTAATACTATGGAAAACACTAAACTAACATAAAGGCACATGAGTAGTAAAGCTACCGTACATGCCGTATATCTGTACTTTTGGCGTTTCTAAGCACCGTTGCCTAATCATTAGCATTAGAGATGTGGCCACATACTGTGCTGAATGTGTTACACTTTCTTTAGTTTTCATATGAACTTTTCACCTTGTTCTGTACTTGGCAAATTCAACCAGAAATCATTATATACTGTACGAGTAAATGGGAATATATAACTAACAATAGATCATTCTTTGTATTCATTTTCTAAATACTCTGAAACAACTAAGCATAATGAAGTAAATGAAATGTGAAACAGTATTAACACTCCATCTCAAAGTACATTTTATTACTCACAGTCAATAAGAATGTTGTTCAGGTAGAGCAAAAACCTTTAAATGTTTAATACAATCAGACACAAAATGTTATGATTCCCTGTAAATAAATAACCTTGAATTGTTCCCTTAATTGCTTTAAGACCGTACATAGACGTCTGAGCAGTCCTGTTTCTACTCTACAGTAGTTGAAAGGGTTTAATGACCGTGCTGTTGGACTTCAAAGGTCATCAAAAATTCGGAAGACACCAAACATTAAAGTTGTGGTTTATTTGTCAACGCATTTTAAGGCTCTCAGGCCCCTTCCTCATGCTGGTGTCCTGAGGAAGGGGCTTGAGAGCTTTGAAATGCATTGACAAATAAACCACAACTTTAACTCAACGTTTGATGTCTTCCAAATTTTGATGCCCTTTGAAGTGCGGCAGCACGGTCATTAACTCTTCCAACTACCATTGGTTTGTACTGTAGAGTAGAGTAGGAGCAGGACTGCTCAGATATTTAAAGTCTTTGGTCAGTTTAGAAGCAATAGGGGAACAATTCAAGGATATTCATGTTCTTATTTTCCATGCTGGCGATTGCTGCATCTGTGATATACTTTTACAGTGCATGTGACTCCTCACAACCATTAAAGAGGACCTGTCACCCCCCTGGTGCTTGGCTAAGTGAATTTAGCACTGAATGCAGCATGACTGCTGCATTCAGTGAAAGGGTCCCCCATGCCTTGCGTGATGTCACCGGCAGATTCCCGACCTGCTGTATGAATAAAGCATAAACAGGGCGGGCTCTGCCACTGACATCATGCAAGGCACCTTACAGCTGCTCACACCAAGCGTTGGGTGCCTGCGTGATTGACATAGAGCAAGAGAGAGGAGGCAGCGGTGGTAGACACAAGGAGGAGCACACAAGGAGGAGGCAGGGAAGACTGTGCCAGCAGCGAGGACCTGCTAATCAGATCCAACCCAGGGACTTTTAACTGTAAAGTTTCTAAAGTCTTTTTTTAAAGGTTACCGGGGGCTAGACCCATGGGAGACCCCTGCCCTGAATGCAGCAAACACGCTGCATTCAGTACTGCATTCAGTTTGCCAAGCACCAGGGGGGTGACAGGTCCTCTTTAAAGATCAGCCTTGATTCCTCTGATTGTTACACCTAACTTCCAGAAAACACCCTATCTGTGCTTTTTGCTCCTATTCTTTTAGTTTGGTTTAGACCTACTCTACAGTGACTGTCTAAAACAGTCGGAATCCCCATGGAGAACGCAGAGATGGTTTATTACCATTGATGCCTTCTATATCACTGTAGAAGTGCTGAGTATACAGTGATAGGAGCGCTGATGACTCTTCCTACTCCAAACAGTGCTCATGTGATAGTTGTGTATAGTTAGGGAGGCTGCATTTACTTGTAACATATTGTAAAATAATAATGCAAACACTTGAAAAGAAACAGCACACAATAGGGTTTATCCGTACATAAAAATAAGCAAAAGGGAATGGTTGAGAGAGTCACAACTACTATGTTGTCATATGATATCCAACTGATATCTAGATCCATTGCTTTCAGCAGCCCCTACCAGACAAGAATCCAACAATGAGAAGAAACAGACAGAGCTTAAACACCACGCTACTGTATGAAATAAAATGATTAAAATATAAAGTTTATGAGAACTTTATTTTCTACGCATTTCAGGGTTAGAGCCTCTTCTTCAGGAATTTTTTTTATCCTGAAGAAGGGGCTCTGACCCTGAAATGCGTAGGAAATAAAGGTCACATAAACTTTATATTTTAATCATTTTATTGCATATGGTTGCACGATGTTTAACCACTTTCTCTCTCCTCTCTTTCTTATATTATAAAATAACTGAGACTATTATACCAGCTCAAGGTACAAGGGAAATAGAACAAAATTAAAAAGATTTACATATTTAAATGCCCCACACTCAAAAAAATTTATTTTATGGCCATATGAGGGGCAAAATGTGTAAAATTAATAAGAAATAAATTCAAAATAACAGGTAAAAGAGTAAATAAATGGAAAAAAAAAACAGCTACAAATAAATCAATTAAAAGAAAACAAGAAAAATGCCACTGTCAATTCAAATTGCAGTGATTATCCTGCCACTGTAAAAAAATGTCAATGATATAAATATATAAAAATATTTGATACAGAACGGGGAACAAAATGTTAAATGCATTTTAATAATTCTTTAAAGTATGTAAATTAAATGGGAAAATAGACACTAATTTCCTTTATTTTACTACCAATAGAGCCTGATATCAGCAAATAAAAAAGGGAAATATGCCAGTGGCATAAAAATGAAGTCCAGTGTATCATGAAAACAAAAAAGTTGGAAAAATTGCTGAAATATTCAAATGAGAAAATGTTTTACAGCCTCTACGAAAAACTCAAAGAAAACTATGGCTAGGGTTACATTTGCGTTTAGACCCTAGCACGACACAAGCATTAATACTTAGATTTTTTCCCTGCAGCGCATAGCATTAACGCTATGCGCTGCCAGGAAATGGAGCTCCATAATAACCCGGTGTTTACCTTAGTAGCCAGCCACACACAAAGCTGCAGGATGTGTGCTTTAGCTGAGCACTCAGGAAATGCTGTCTGCAGTTAAAGCACACATCCTGGGGCTTTGTGTGTGGCCAGTTGCTATGGTAAACACTGGGTTATTATGGGGCTCCGTTTCCTGGCTGCGCATAGCGTTAATGCTATGCGCTGCAGGGAAGAAATCTAAGTATATAATGCTTGCGTCATGCTAGGGTCACTCACAGCGCAAATGTGACCCTAGCCTATCAGAAGTAAAAACTAGTGATGAGCGACTAGTAAAATATCCAGGTTCAGATAGTTCTAACCAAATACTTTGAACTGTTTCAGTATTCAGATCCAAGTGAGTTCCCATTGACTTGCATTTAATTTGTTACTTGTTACTCATTCAAAGTATTCAGTTAGAGTTATCTGAACCCTAATATCTTACTACTCACTCATCAGTAATAAGCACTTTATCAGTTTTCTCTGGAGTACTTCAGATGTCTACAACTGTCTTACTGTTCTCTGTTCTGATTGGTGTGAGAGAACAAAGACCAGTGTCACTGTCTTTAAAGGAAAACTGACAGGTTAAAAATCCATATGTAACTGCTATAATTTCTAATTCCTCGCTCTAAACTCTCTCTATTTATGTATTTCTTTTTTATGTTTCCCTTTTATCTTCTGTAAACTTCAAATAAAGAGATTCATTCCATCTGTCACTCACAGTGAATGATCCACTTAGTTCTTTGCTATCCCTCCCATAAGATGAATATGCATGTCACATATTCCCACTACATCACTGCGCAGGAGATCACTGCAGGAAAGGCTGTATTCTCATCTCTGCTCTCTTTGTTTCCAGCATCACAAGAGGTCAAATACAACACAGAAACTGTCAAAGCAGGGATAAGTGCTTAGAGAAACAAATGGAGTCTAGATAAGGCAGACCTGTAATAGCTTTCTCCCTCCATGTCCTCAACAGAACAGAAGCTACTGAAACCTGACACTGCACTCTCTGAGAGCAAAGGAAAGAGGGAGGAGAGAGCTGCTGAGAGGGAGTGCATAATTACATGACAGTTTATACAGCAGCCAGACTATTCCTGTTTGCTTATAATGGAGAGGACTAATCCAGGAGCTCACTGCTGTGTCTGACAATGGTGATGATATGGAAACTACAAATGGTATAATAATGATTTTACATGTATTTAAAAGGTCTGCCTAGGCACTATTCAAGAGTAATATTAGTATCATACTGAAAAATGACATGACATTGTCCCTTTAACAGTGAAGGGCTGTAGAAAAGCAGAGAACACTGTCCAACAAATACCCACCACATCCCCAAACCCGATCTCTCTGCTCTGAGCAGTGAGATCACAGCACTCAGCTTAGATAGATCACTTCCTATCTACGTCGTGATGTACTTCTGCTAGGCAGGCTGGTAGCTGAAGGCAACATTTACCAGATAGTTGGTTTTGCATAGCATGTGCTTGCTTTTTGCATTATATGTAAATTATATGTGATTTTTTAATCTACTATATAATTGCCGTAGGCACTTCCGTGTCGGACCCCGAAAAAGACCGTGGCTTTGTCACTCTGTGACGTCACCACGTGCAAGCAATGGCCGCGAAGCGGCCATTGCGTGTCGCTGGCCAAAAATCGAACCAGAGGCTCGGCCACAAAGTTAGCAATTTACCGCTCATGTAGCGCGAGCAATGGCCACAAGGCCATTGCGAGTCGCTGGCCAAGTTAGCGATTTACCGCTCATGTAGCGCAAGCAATGGCCGCGAGGCCATTGCGAGTCGCTGCCTGAGCCGCCACACCTGCCGCAAGTCCCCCTATACTTTCTATGGGGATTACCGCAACCGCGCCGCAAGTGTAACAGTTATGCGGCAAACGCGGCAGATGCGGTTACACTTGCGGCGCGGTTGCGGTAATCCCCATAGAAAGTATAGGGGGACTTGCGGCAGGTGCGGCAAGTGCTTTTTTGCACTTGCGGCAAGTGGGCCGCGAAAAAAAAAAACGCAGTCAGCCGCGGTTTTTTTTTGCGGCCGCACCTGCCGCAAGTGCAAAACCGCATTTGCCGCACCTGCCGCAAGTCCCCCTATACTTTCTATGGGGATTACCGCAACCGCGCCGCAAGTGTAACGGTTATGCGGCAAACGCGGCAGATGCGGTTACACTTGCGGCGCGGTTGCGGTAATCCCCATAGAAAGTATAGGGGGACTTGCGGCAGGTGCGGCAAGTGCGGTTTTGCACTTGCGGCAAGTGCGGCCGCGAAAATCTTAAAAAAATTTTTAAAATATTCTAGACACCCGATGAATTTGCATCGGGCTCACAGCTAGTTAATTATATTTAGAAATGTTTCCATTTTTTTTTACATGTTATAGCAAATGAATAAAGAGGATGGGTGATTTTTTACTAATAGGTACTCTTTAAATTGAAATATGTCCCAAAATGCAGTTTTTATACAGTATTGGGTATAATGCAAAGTTAATAAAAATCAATTTATTCAACATCAAAAATTTAATTTCTGGTGAAAATTAAAGGTGCTATCCGGGATTTAGCAAAAAATAAAAATTGTGCCTAAGCAATAACAGGCAGTTAGCTGCCACCTACCTGCCTGTTGTGTCCGGCACCGTTCCCCGCCAAGACGAAGCGGTCTTGTTAGTGATTTTGCCACTTCCGCTAATGCAGAGGGGCGGCTTCACCACTCTGTAGACAGGTATTATAGCTGATGTTATGCTGATTGACAGCCAGCTCCCCAGTCAGGTAGCAAGGAGCTGTCTGTCAATCAGCATGAGGTGAGCTGTCTTGCCCCTTCCACAGGGCAGCGTGGAAAAGAAGCCACCACTCGGTTTACCCTGCCATGCTGTCCCCAGCTGAGCAATCTGTGCCCTGCTCGGCGGGCGTGAATGATGCCGGACACAACAGGCAGGTAGGTCGCAGCTATCAGCCAGTTAGTACTTGGGCACATTTTATTCTTATAAAAATCCCGGATAATCCCTTTAACTGAAACCATATTTGCTGGCATTACCTGGCAATGAATTGTATCTTCATAATAATACACCACCTATGATTTGCCCTTTGCTAATCAACAGGGCATCATTTCTATTTTGCAGAAAAATTGCATTTGCTTTACAACTACTTTTTGTTTGCAGTATTCTTTATTTTTTTAATGAGGTTAAAAGTTAAAAAATCCTCAGATACCATCACAATAGTGCTCTATGATCCAGACATTTCTAGTTACATCACTTGTAAGCAGTCTTAAGATAATTAGATAATTTACTATTAGATGTAATAAAAGCACATACTGAAACTAAACTTCAGTGGATGTGGCATTTCAAGAAAAAATAGAAACAGCCCAATTTCCTTCTTGTTACATTTAGTTTTGACTCATTTAACCTGGTTCCCATTAATTACTTGACACCAAGCTTGCCTTTAAATTCTATTAATTGAGTCTGTTAAGCCACGTATGTTTGAAATGGGAAAACTGTAGTTAGAATAGATGTCTCCTTTGTGAAGTGGGAAATGTTACAACGTTAAATGTTATTTTAATTAAATTGGTTAGACAATCAGGCTCTTACAAAAGGAAATGTATAGGTCACAGAAGTTATTCTTATCCCATGGCTCTCCAGGTGTGTATCTGTATCTGTCAGACTACCTAGACAATGTGCCGCTAGCAGTAAAAGCTTAGAAATGTTGAGTTATAGCAGTCAGAAAACATGGGTTGGCTACTGACCCGAGTAACGTCCAAGTACTGATCTTTTCCTGAAGCTGCTTCAGTTGTGTGAATTACTACTTTTAAAGCAGAATAATACATCTGCTTTAAAACCAGTACCTAACACAACATGGCAACATATGTTGAAAAATACAGAACCATTTGAAAGATCATAGTTCAATAATCGTCTCTCTACAAGTTACCGTATAGTAACGATTCTGTGGTCCACAAAGCCATGAAAAGAAGAATATGTAAAAGATAAAGAGAAAAGAGGGGGCACATTTTGGTTAATACTTGGTGGTCTAGTGGAAATTTTAGTGGCTAAGTATGGACTAACCTGATTGGGTTGTGCAACCTTGCACAACCCCAGTGACATTCTCTGGTGTGTAGTGCACACCCCACGAACTGCTTAGCTGCAGTGCTGGGATTAGCAGACCTAGGGTTCCAGTGATGTACGGTAGGTCTTGTGCCAGGTCCTCAAGCTGGAGTCCTCACTGTAGCCTCATGCAGCTCCCGCCACCTTTCCCTCAGAGCGGTGTAATGGCTAGAATGTTAGAAAACTAATGTGTAGATTAGAGCACTGTACAGCATGGGCGGGTAAAGGTGGGATGTCGCCGAAACACGTTTTGACTTTACAATAAAGAAGGATTGTTTAAACTCTTTTAACCACTACTCCCTTGCTGTACCTAGCCCCCCCCAATCTGACCGTGTTAGTTTTCTAACATTCCGACAAAAAGTGGAATAACAGTTCACAATAATCGAGATAAGTATGCACTATTTCCTATTGAAAAAATATCCCTCTATATAGTTTGTAACAACTTTCTTACATGTGAATTTGAAATTAAAAGTACAATAAAAAACTTTTAATATTTTTGTACATTTACCCTAATATGGTATGTACTACTTTGCTCTGTGTATAGGGCCCCTGACTACTGTGCAATATTTGCCTACTTTTGTTAAAGAATTGGTTTTCCTTTGTCATGAGCTGGGCACTCTGTTTTATTCTTATCTGATTGACATGGTAGATATGTCATGTAATAATGCAGTCATAAGGAAATATAGAATGATTGGTCTTCCTGGCAGACTTGCACACTTGGAGGCAGATGGCACAATAGCATTATGAGCTGTGTTTTATTACATAGTTAAAAAAAAGAATGCCTATAAAGTAGAGATGAGCAGATCTTCACACAAGACTGGGACTAGTCAGATATCTGAAAGTCACAACCTAAAATGTGCACTCTGAGGTTGTGGTGCACATCTTGATGTCAGGACATTGCCACAATGTTACAACACAGAGACATCCCAGCCTAGGCACACTAGGACTTCTGGCCGTGATGGCCCTGTGCACACTTTAACTACATTTTGTTTGCAGTTTACTTTTATTAATTAGGTCAATAGTTGAAAAAACATTCAAATCTGATACCTTCACAATGGTGCTCTATGATCCAGATATTTCTAATTGCATTACTTGTAAACAGTCTTAAGGTAATTGGATAATTTACTATTAGATGTAATAAAATCACATACTGAATCTATGCTCCTGGGATTGTGGCAAGTTAAGAAAAGAAAAACCAGAAACAACACAAAATAAGCGCATTTTTCTTAGTTTTTCATTTAGATTTGACTCATTTAATCTGGTGGCCATTAATTACTTGACCTCAAGTATGTCTTTAGATTCAGCTAATTGAGTCTGTTAAATGAAGTATGTTGGAAATAGGAACACTGTACTAAGGCTGGTTTCACACTGCAGTTTTTTCCCTGATCAGGTTCGATCAGGTTTGTGTGTCAAAATCAGGAGAGGAACTTGCAGAGAAAAACTATAATTGAAAGATTGACACCTGTCCTGGGTTTTGGAGACACTCCTGGTTTTGACACACAAACCTGATCGAACCTGATCAGGGAAAAAACTGCAGTGTGAAGCCAGCCTTAGAAGAGATGTAAATGTTATTTTAATTAAATTGGACAATCAATCTCTTCCAAAAGGAACTGTATAGGTTGCATAAGTAGTCCTTAACCTATGGCTCTTCAGCTGTGATACTACAACCCCTGGCAAAAATTATGGAATCACCTCACTCGGAGGATGTTCATTCAGTCGTTTAATACTGTAGAAAAAAAGCAGATCACAGACATGGCACAAAACTAAAGTAATTTCAAATGGCAACTTTATGGCTTTAAGAAACACTAAAAGAAATCAAGATAAAAATATGTGGTAGTCAGTAAGGGTAACTTTTTTTCAGACCAAGCAGAAGAAAAAAAAATATGAAATCACTCAATTCTGAGGAAAAAATTATGGAATCACCTTGTAAATTTTCATTCCCAAAACTAACACCTGCATCAATTAAGATCTGCTAGTTAGTCTGCATCTAAAAAGGAGTGATCACAGCTTGGAGAGCTGTTGCACCAAGTGGACTGACATGAATCATGGCTCCAACACGAGAGATGTGAAGTGAAGCAAAGGAGAGGATTATCAAACTCTTACAAGAGGGTAAGTCAACACTCAATGTGGCAAAAGATGTTGGTTGTTCACAGTCAGCTGTATCTATAATCTGGACCAAATACAAACAACATGGGAAGGTTGTTAAAGGGAAACATACTGGTAGACCAAGAAAGACATCAAAGCGTCAAGACCGTAAACTTAAAGCAATCTGTCTCCAAGGCAGGAAATGCACAAGTAAACAAATGAGGAATGAATGTGAGGAAACTGGAGTCAATGTCTGTGACCGAACTGTAAGAAACCGCCTAAAGGAAATGGGATTTACATACACAAAAGCTAAACATAAATCATCATTAACTCCTAAACAGAAAAAACAAGGTTTCAATGCGCTAAGGAAAAGCAATCGTGGACTGTGGATGGCTGGATGAAAGTCATATTCAGTGATGAATCGCAAATCTGCATTGGGCAAGGTGATGATGCTGGAACTTTTTTTTGGTGCTGTTTCAATGAGATTTATAAAGATGACTGCATGAAGAGAACATGCAAATTTCCACAGTCATTGATGATATGGGGCTGAATATCAGGTAAAGGCACTGGGGAGATGGCTGTCATTACATCTTCAATAAATGCCCTAGTTTACATTGATAATTTGGACACTTTTCTTATCCCATCAATTGAAAGGATGTTTGGGGATGATGAAATCATTTTTCAAGATGATAATGCATCCTGCCATAGAGCAAAAACTGTGAAAATATTCCTTGAAACACGACACATAAAGTCAATGTCATGGCCTGCAAATAGTCCAGATCTCAATCCAATTGAAAATCTTTGGTGGAAGTTGAAGAAAATGGTCCATGACAAGGCTCCAACCTGCAAAGCTGATCTGGTAACAGCAATCAGAGAAAGTTGGAGCCAGATTGATGATGAGTACTGTTTGTCACTCATTAAGTCCATGCCTCAGAGACTGCAAGCTGTTATTAAAGCCAGATGTGGTGCAACAAAATACTAGTGATGTATTGGAGTGTTCGTTTGTGTGTTTGTTTTTCATGACTCCATAATATTTTCCTCAGAATTGAGTGATTCCATAATTTTTTCCCTCTGCTTGGTCTGAAAAAAGATACCCTTACTGACTACCACAATTTTTATCTTGATTTCTTTTAGTGTTTCTTCAAGCCATAAAGTTGCCATTTGAAATTACTTTAGTTTTGTGCCATGTCTGTCATCTGCTTTTTTTCTACAACATTAATCAACTGATTGAACATATTCTGAGCCCGGTGATTCCATAGTTTTTGCCAGGGTTTGTACATCTGCCAGACTGCCTAGACAATGTGCAGCTTGAAGCAGTAGCACAGAGTTTTGGAGTTGCAACAGATAAATAAAAATGAACTGATCTACTCAAGCTTCTTGTGAGAATGACTCGTATTAGTGAAGAATTATACATCTATGAAACACAATATGGCAGTCCTAGACTGGGTTATTATTCTTTGCCTGGGTTATTATTCTTGAACTTTCTGTGGGCCAACCACTCCTACATCCACGTTTCCCAAATACAGGTGTTTTCTTCTGCTATCCATTTTGAGCAGTAGAACAAAACAATGTTTATGAGTTTTTAACTATTCTCGCAGTTTGCACTGTACGTGCACTAAAATGGCTGACATGCATAGTTCAAATAGGACCTGAAGAGAAGAAGAAAGGAAGAGGAACTCATCAGTCACCACCTAGCAAGCGACATGGATTTATTCAAGCCTCCACCTTCCAGCTCAACTAAAGAACCGTATGCCATAGATAAGTAAAGCTGTGTGAGTTGTTTGCTGTTTGAGAAAAAAAGGCATTCATTGAGTGACTGTGTATGTGAATTTATGTGTATTTACATGTGTGAACACAGCAGTCATAGTGATTCCTATGTGAGGTATATCCTGCAGTCTCAGTCTAAATGTATCCTTTTAAACCTACACTGACAAGCAAAAGGGTAACATTATTTTGAAGTTCTGACTTTCAGGCTCCATATCTCACCATCCACTACAGCTTTGAGCGTGAGACTAGCTTTATTTTATAGACAATCATCTTGGCTTTCTCATACATAGATTTGACCTGCAACTATTTAGCATATGATTGAATTCCTGTCACATCACTGCATTTTTACTGTTTTTCTCCTAAAAATCTTTATTTCAATTCTTTTATATTTTGTTAGTATTTTGTAAATTTACCTTTGGCTTTCAACACTGCCTGAATCCTTCTTGGCATGCCCTCTATCAGATTCAAGCATGTCTCAACTAAAATCTAACCCCTGGTCTCTTCTATACATTCGTAATGTTGGTGCATACTGGTCGACTCACTTGGGTATGTATACAGCTTTTTCTTTAACTCTATTCACATGTGTTTGCTTGGCTTGACGTTTTGATACTCTTGAGGCCAATCCAGCACCTCTATTACACTGTCATTGATTCATTTCTTTGCTAATGTTGATGTATGCGTTTGATTGTTGTCCTACGGGAACACTACATTGACCTTTTCATACCCATATTATTTGAGTGTATGAAGTCTTGTAGGATACTACATAAATCTCAGCATAGAGGCCACTATCAATCCTGGTCTAGAATCCACCTTTGGCTTTGAAAACACTCCATATCATCCGGTTTCCCCTACTAAATCCTTCAATTTCTCAGTTTGTTAGCCCATTTTTCTTGTACACTCATTTGCACCCATCAAAGCCTAGCTTCCAATCTTTTACCTTCCACTTTTTGTTCTTTTTCGCAAATTCAAGCCAAAGCTTCCTATGATTAGTGATGAGCCACCAACCTAGTGTTCTAGTTCGATTTTGATTCGTTGAATGGGAGGTGTGTTCGCCGAATGTTTGTCGAACACCCTCGAACACGCTAAAACACTAGTGTGGTCGTCAATTTCAGTTCCGCAATGTATATACATACATTGCGGAACTGAAATGAAGTAAAATCAAGGGTTAAAAATAAAAAGAATCGATACTCACCTCTCTAATCCATCCAGCGACGCTTACAGCACTGCCTACTTGTCGGAGATGTGATCCCAGCAGCGTTTCCCGGTGAAATGATGAGTTCTTGTGATAACTCGTCATGTGACTGGAAACCGCTGCTGAGATTATGATGTCACCGCAGGTCCTACAGATCCTCACCTCACTACTATTCACTACTAGTGAGGGCCTGTAGGACCTGCGGTGACGTCATAATCTTGGCAGCAGTTTCCAGTCACATGACGAGTTATCGCGAGAACTCGTCATTTCACCGGGAAACGCTGCCGGGATCACATCTCCGACAGGTAGACAGTGCTGGAAGCGTCGCTGGATGGATTAAAGAGGTGAGTATCGATTTTTTTTATTTTTAACCCTTGATTTTACTTCATTTCAGTTCCGCAATGTATGTATATACATTGCGGAACTGAAATCGAACTGAAATCGAACTGAAATCGAACATGACATCGAACTGCCAAATTTGAACCAAATTGTTCTAATTTGACGAACGACTCGAACATCGCCAAAAACAGCTTGGATTTAAGATTGGCGAACAATTCGATTCGAACACCGCTCATCAATACTTATGATGATATTGAAATTGAGGCTTCTTAACTTTTTTAGGCCACCATTCTAGACTTATGTGCGTTGCACTATGCTTGCATGGATATCTATGATCTTACTAATTCAAAGCATATGAGCCACCTCCACTGCAGTGTTTGTTGCACCAGAACTCATAGACCTTGGGATGACTTGTTAACTCCAATATTTTGCCTGGACATCCACCTCTTGACTTTTGAATGGATGGATAGACTTCATTTCGTATTCTTTAAACTGTCATAGCACTCACATGATGCAGTTTGGCTATTTTCTTGGCTGAAAGACCGCTATTGATGAGCTGGATGTTGCTGTTTCTCTTTTCTTGGGAAATCTTTATGGTTGCTTCTCGATTCAATCCAGTTATCTTTCAGTTGGGAATCAACCTAATAACACACTGAGCTATTAGGGAATGTTGGAACATATTGTAATTTGTAGTATACAGTAGGGCTGGGCGATTAATCGAATTAATTCGATTAATTCGCCCCCTGCTGTGCCCACGATTGTTGTTTTATTAACAATCGTGAAATTCGATTTAAAATGGCGGCATTTCCGGTCCGGCGTCACCTGGTACTTCCGATGCGCTCCGCCTCCTCCCCAGCCGGCGGTGACTGGCAGCAGAGCGCAGCATGGCTCTGGCACTGGACAGGCCCGGACACTGGGGGCCGCCGACCTCCACCCTGGACTGGTGCGAGGAGAACTACGCCGTGTATGCACCTGGTACTTCCGGTGCACACTGCGGTGCGGTCCGCCTCCTCCCCAGCCGGCGGTGACTGGCAGCAGAGCAGAGCACAGCATGGCTCCCGCGCTTGACAGGCCCAGACACCGGGGGCCGCCGACCTCCGCCCTGGACTGGTGCGAGGAGAACTACGCCGTGTCCTGTGAGTGTACATCGCCGAGTTCTGTGAGTGTCCAGTGCACTGTGTGCATGATGTGTATGGTGTATACAGAGCGTGTATGGTGTATACAGAGTGTGTATGGTGTATACAGAGTGTGTATGGTGTATACAGAGTGTGTATGGTGTATACGTGTATACAGAGTGTGTATGGTGTATACAGAGCGTGTATGGTGTATACAGAGCGTGTATGGTGTATACAGAGTGTGTATGGTGTATACAGAGTGTGTATGGTGTATACGTGTATACAGAGTGTGTATGGTGTATACGTGTATACAGAGTGTGTATGGTGTATACGTGTATACAGAGTGTGTATGGTGTATACGTGTATACAGAGTGTGTATGGTGTATACAGAGCGTGTATGGTGTATACAGAGCGTGTATGGTGTATACAGAGTGTGTATGGTGTATACAGAGTGTGTATGGTGTATACAGAGTGTGTATGGTGTATACGTGTATACAGAGTGTGTATGGTGTATACGTGTATACAGAGTGTGTATGGTGTATACGTGTATACAGAGTGTGTATGGTGTATACGTGTATACAGAGTGTGTATGGTGTATACGTGTATACAGAGTGTGTATGGTGTATACGTGTATACAGTGTGTATGGTGTATACGTGTATACAGTGTGTATGGTGTATACGTGTATACAGTGTGTATGGTGTATACGTGTATACAGTGTGTATGGTGTATACGTGTATACAGTGTGTATGGTGTATACGTGTATACAGTGTGTATGGTGTATACGTGTATACAGTGTGTATGGTGTATACGTGTATACAGTGTGTATGGTGTATACGTGTATACAGTGTGTATGGTGTATACGGTGTATACAGTGTGTATGGTGTATACGGTGTATACAGTGTGTATGGTGTATACGTGTATACAGTGTGTATGGTGTATACGTGTATACAGTGTGTATGGTGTATACGTGTATACAGTGTGTATGGTGTATACGGTGTATACAGTGTGTATGGTGTATACGGTGTATACAGTGTGTATGGTGTATACGTGTATACAGTGTGTATGGTGTATACGTGTATACAGTGTGTATGGTGTATACTGTGTATACAGTGTGTATGGTGTATACTGTGTATACAGTGTGTATGGTGTATACTGTGTATACAGTGTGTATGGTGTATACTGTGTATACAGTGTGTATGGTGTGTACTGTGTATACAGTGTGTATGGTGTGTACTGTGTATACAGTGTGTACTGTGTATACAGTGTGTACTGTGTGTACTGTGTATGCTGTGTATACATATATAAAAAAAAAATCGAGATTTAAATCGAAAATCGTCCATAGGGTTAAATAAAATCGAGATTTTGATTTTTTCCAAAATCGCTCAGCCCTAGTATACAGGAAGAAAACGATTTGTAAAACACCAGCAGCAAAACAGTAGCAATGCATATACATGACAAGAATCTACATAACTAATCATATGCTAAATAGTTGCAAGTCAAATTTATGTATGAGATAGCCAAGATGATTGTTTATAAAATGTTGGTAGTCTCATGCTTAAACCTGTAATAGATGGTGAGATATGGAGATGGAAAATCAAAAGATCAAAACATTATTACCCTTCTGCTCATTATTGACAACCTGTTAAATAGGGTTATCTAAAATTTGGAAGTATTTCCCTTACCGAATAATTCTGAGAACAGAGGATCTGAAGATCCCATTCCAATGGAGCTGTGGTTGATCATGTGAACATCTAGTGTAATCACATGGTCACTTCAGAGCCCCGTTTCTCAGAATCAGCAATTAGGAAGTTGGAAGTTTCCTTTACACACAGATAAGGTATAACTTCCAACCTTGAGACACCCCCTTTAAGGATGTGGTAAGGGGCACGACCAAGTAAAGCAACATTTTCTGAACTTTGCCTTGCTCCTTGATGAGAAGGAGGATATTATAGTATATGGGCAAATGAGGTTTGTGTGCCATGTGACTAAAAAATACATTTTTTGTCCCAGTAGGTAATTGCCTCTTTTAAGGGTGCCAGATGGTAGCAATTGTGTGTATAAGGACTATAAAGCCAGATAGAGTGGTATACCTTTCACCTTATCAATGAGGTTTTACTTTCTATAGAAATAAATCTTTTCATATAGTTTTTAACAATTAATGTAACTTTGAGATTAAAAATTATTAAAACTATTTAATATTGTTTGTTCACTTAGTTCTATTGTGTTGGGCACTACAATTCTTAGTAAATAGTGAGCCTGACACCCATGCCCCTTTCCCCTCCTTTTTGCTCAAGAATTGGTATTCTCCCGGTGATTAGCTGGGTACTTGGTTTTACACTAATCTAATTGTCCTGGTAATGCTGTCAAGTCATAGTGGTGGTAGCAATTAGTGGAATGTTTGATCTTTAAAGGGACTTGGTCACCAGGCTTTTGCTACGTGATCTACTTGCAGCATGATTCCAGTGATATATTACTTACTGAACTACAGGGTGGGCCATTTATATGGATGCACCTAAATAAAATGGGAATGGTTGGTGATATCAACTTCCTGTTTGTGGCACATTAGTATATGGGCGAGGGAAAACTTTTTCCAGATGCGTGGTGACCATGGCGGCCATTTTTAAGTCGGCAATTTTGGATCCAACTTTATTTTTTTCAAAGGGAAGAGGGTCATGTGACGCATCAAACTTATTGAGAATTTAATAAGAAAAACAATGATGTGCTTGGTTGTAACAACTTTATTCTTTCATGAGTTATTTACAGGTTTATGACCACTTATAAAATGTGTTCAAAGTGCTGCCCATTGTGTTGGATTGTCAATACAACCCTCTTCTCCCACTCTTGACACACTGATAGCCACACCGCAGAAGAAATGCTAGCACAGGCTTCCAGTATCCGTTGTTTCAGATGCTGCACATCTCGTATCTTCACGCATAGACAATTGCCTTTAGATGAGGGATGAGGCAAACTGTTTTGTGAATGGTGAAGTTAACAATCAAAACCAGCGCTATTAGTCTGACACTAACCCACAGTGGATAGATCCCTCCAACACTGTTGGAACCCAAAAATTGATGGTATGGCGTGGTACATGCGGTACAGAGATAGTGGGGTCATTCTTCATCAATGGAAATCTGAATGCCACTGGATATCTGAATCACGTAACAATTTAAATTTGCCATATTGCACTGGGAATTTGAGTAGCAGTACATTTATTCTCCACATATGGAATGTACCATATTATGCTCATGGGGATGGAGAGACCCCAGAGTAAAATAAACATAGTATGTAAAAAAGGAAACAATTAATTTGTTTCTCACTGTTCTTCATCTGGTTCTTGCCGCTTTTTAGTTCAGTGCACTGAATCTTCACACTAAGCCGAACTTGTGGTCACAACTAAACCCTTTCATGGGCCTTTTGACACCTTATGACTCTCATGACTTTAGACTTTAACTGGACCTTTTACCACCATGGGCATTGACAGGATCATTCTTTGTCTAATCACTGCCAGACGTCTCACCCTGAGGTGAAGATACAGCATGAAAATGCAGAGTGCTGCAGTATTAAGATGCACTGAGGACCATACCATGGAGAGATGACTACTGTCATGAGTTAACTACTCTGCAGTCTGTTTAATTGTTATTTCCTTTAGGACATTAAGGGTCAATGTCAATTTTTTTCCATGTTGTTGTTGTTGTTGCTTTAATCAGGTGATATGGCTGATGACTCCTCCTTTAAATATTCACATGATGTCATGTTAGACTTATTTTTCTGCACTGACCTCTTGCTGTGTCGGTAGTATTCGTGCATTGAAGTTATTCCTGTAAACCCCTTGCTCTACTTTGAAGTGCTGCTGCCTATTCCAAATATTTTCATTTGATTTCCTCGATATGTCTTTACCTATCCCTGTGTTGTATTACCTGCAGTGGCAAGGCTAGCAGCCTCTCAGGCGATTGCACTAGCCAGGGTTACATTAGGTGACAGACAGGGATTGGGCACGTGACAGTGGCAGGGGGGAAGGACCTGTTCAGGGTGTCATGCAGAAAGTGACAGACAAGGCCAGTGTCCAGAGGTGTCCCTATCCATCGCAACCTAATCTTAAGACGTTCCTTCTCTTTTTACTATCCTGCAGTCCATTTGCGTTGCGCCGTACGACGGACATTTTATCTGTCTTTACGTTACAACTATTAGATTTTTTTTGCCTTTTGCTGGTCCCCTATGGTTTAGCTTGGCCACTTTTCCTGAATTCGCATAGAGCAAATGACAAAAAATCAACATTCTGGAGAATACAGATTTTTACATTTTCTAGTACAATTTAATTACACTTGAAAAAATGCAACCATCTCTACTGTATACATGATATTTTTATTAATAAATTTGTGACTAACCCCAATCAGCAATGATTTAGTTGTATGTTTATTCTGTACCTATCATGGGAGGTGGATAGTGGAGTTTCAAGATAAGGTCTTCACAGTTTAGAAAGTAGGTCAAACATTACTAAGATTTATTACCAATGATTCTATCACTCTACCCTTTACTGACTTATGAAGTTTGACCATAAAAACCTCCCTTACTGTAAGCAGTAGATTTTATCATAAAGTTTTAAGTATACACCATCCCTGTCCTATTGTTGACTATTGATCCATTTTAATGTGAGCCTTTCATAGAATAATGGCCTAAATTATGAATCAGTCCAGTTTAAAAGTTGACCTTGATTAATGATGCAAAATAGAGCATTGCTACCTCCAGCCAGAGAAAAAGTTTAATTAGCCTTTTGTTACTTATAATGCATGTCAATCAACTCAATTATAAGTGGCAGTAAAAGAATTAAGTAGCTTACCCTTACAATTTGTGGTTAAACAGTCGATAAAAGCTTTCAGTGTAAAATCCATTCTATTTATTCATCTAGCCTAGGTGAGCAATTGTTTCAATGTATAAAATGAGAACACAGATTGCAGTATGGATATCAAGTCATTCTATAGAGAGGTGTCCTTGTAACGTATTAATAGTATTTCACTATCTTATAAAACAGATAGTCCTGGCAGTCTGGTGGTCCGGTATGACCCATAATGATCACCTTCACAACATTCTGAATTCAATGTTAAATAAACATAGGACCAAATATTACTTCACATAGGACAGGTTAGTTGCATCATCCTCTGCTTCCCAAAATTCTTGTTCTTAATACCCCATGTTCCAAATTATTATGCAAATTGGTTTTAAGTGTCATAGGGTTTTTTCAATGAAACCCATTGATGGTATTGTGTCTCAGGGTTCTTTGGATCATTGAAATCAATCTCAGATATCTGTGATAATTAGTTTGGCAGGTGAGCCCAGTTGCAGTGGGTCCAGATATACATGAAGACTAATTTTCAAACAGTCTTGTTTACTGATGAGTGCCGAGCAACCCTGGATGGTCCAGATGAATAGAGTAGTGGATGGTTGGTGGATGCCACCATGTCCCAACAAGGCTGCGACATCAGCAAGGAGGTGGAGGAGTCATGTTTTGGGCTGGAATCATTGGGAAACAGCTGGTAGGCCCTTTAAGGTTCCTGAAGGTGTGACAATGACCTCTGCAATGTATATAGAGTTTCCAACTGAGAACTTTTTCCATGGTACAAAAAGCAAAAACGTGCCTTTAAGAGCAAAATCATCCTCATGCATGACAATGCACCATCTCATGCTACAAAGAATACCTCTGTGCTATTGGCTGCTATGGGCATAAAAGGAGAAAAACTCATGGTGTGGCCACCATCTTCCCCTGACCTCAACCCGTATAGAGAACCTTAGGAGTATAATCAAGCAAAAGGTCTATGAGGGCGGGAGGCAGTTCACACCAAAACAGCAGCTCTGGGAGGCTATTCTGATATCATGCAAAGAAATACAAGCAGAAACTCTCCAGAAACTCACAAGTTCATTGGGTGCGAAGAAGGTGATATCAAAGAAGGGTTCCTATGTTAACATGTAACTTGACCTGTTAGGATGTTTTGGAGTCAAATAGATTTTCATTTCATTGATTAACTGTTATCATTGGGAGGTTTATTCAATAAAATTGCGATGTATACCCTAACGGGTGATGACTGACTGTCATTTGCACCGACCATTTAGGAAAATCAGAAAAAAAGAACATTTGCATAAAAATTGTGGAACACAGTGTACTTAAATATAAGTGTAGGCTGGTTTCCCACTACATGTTTTTTAATTTGGCAGGGAAGGCAGAAAACCACATACCTCCACAATTGGAAAACCTAATGCAACTGGATTCTGATGGATCCGGCGTAATACCAGTTTGGTAGCATCCATTTGCATCAGGTTATGTACAATTTTTTTTATGGATCCGGTGAAATATTACATTTTTGGTAAACACCCCCTAGTGAGTGTGTCATATGAAACTGGCTTCTGGGCATGCTCAGTCACAAAAGCTGGGTCCGGATGTCTGGATCCAGCGAGATCTGTCTTCTCCCGGATCCGGGTTCCATAGAGCACCATTTTATTTCAGGCCTCATTGCCACAGATCCAGTTACCGTATATACTCGTGTATAAGCCGACCCGTGTATAAGCCGATCCCCCTACTTTTGCCCCCAAAACCTGGGAAAATCTATTGACTCGCGTATAAGCCGAGGGTGGACCCCAGCACAGGTATACAGCCCCCAGCAGTGGTATACAGGCCCCAGCAGTATGATATACAGCAGGCCCCAGTGGTATATACAGCAGCCCCAGTGGTATTGCAGCCCCTATATACAGCAGCCCCAGTAGTATTGCAGCCCCAGTGGTGTATACAGCAGCCCCTATATACAGCAGCCCCAGTGGTATTGCAGTCCCAGTGGTATTGCAGCCCCTATATACAGCAGCCCCAGTGGTATTGCAGCCCCAGTGGTGTATACAGCAGCCCCTATATACAGCAGCCCCAGTGGTATTGCAGCCCCAGTGGTATTGCAGCCCCTATATACAGCAGCCCCAGTGGTATTGCAGCCCCAGTGGTGTATACAGCAGCCCCTATATACAGCAGCCCCAGTGGTATTGCAGCCCCAGTGGTATTGCAGCCCCTATATACAGCAGCCCCAGTGGTATTGCAGCCCCAGTGGTATTGCAGCCCCTATATACAGCAGCCCCAGTGGTATTGCAGCCCCAGTGGTGTATACAGCAGCCCCTATATACAGCAGCCCCAGTGGTATTGCAGCCCCAGTGGTATTGCAGCCCCTATATACAGCAGCCCCAGTGGTATTGAAGCCCCAGTGGTATTGCAGCCCCTATATACAGCAGCCCAGTGGTATTGCAGCCCCAGTGGTGTATACAGCAGCCCCAGTGGTGTATACAGCAGCCCCTATATACAGCAGCCCCAGTGGTATTGCAGCCCCAGTGGTATTGCAGCCCCTATATACAGCAGCCCCAGTGGTATTGCAGCCCCAGTGGTGTATACAGCAGCCCCTATATACAGCAGCCCCAGTGGTATTGCAGCCCCAGTGGTATTGCAGCCCCTATATACAGCAGCCCCAGTGGTATTGCAGCCCCAGTGGTATTGCAGCCCCTATATACAGCAGCCCCAGTGGTATTGCAGCCCCAGTGGTGTATACAGCAGCCCCTATATACAGCAGCCCCAGTGGTATTGCAGCCCCAGTGGTATTGCAGCCCCTATATACAGCAGCCCCAGTGGTATTGAAGCCCCAGTGGTATTGCAGCCCCTATATACAGCAGCCCCAGTGGTATTGCAGCCCCAGTGGTGTATACAGCCGCCCCTATAGACAGCAGCCCCAGTGGTAGTATACAGGCAGCCCCAGTAATGCAGGGCCCCCCCTCATGCTCCGGTCACCTGTAAAGCAAATTATACTTATCAGTGTCCAGCTGCCGTCCGCGCCCGCATCTGCCGACATCCCGATCCTCCGTCTTCATGCGACTTCTTCCTGTTTCCTGTGCGCGTCGCCGGTAATGACGTCATTGCCTGCGACGCGCACAGAAACAGGAAGAAGATGCATGAAGATGGAGGATCGCGATGTCGGCAGCGGCGGGCGCGGACGGCAGCGGGACACTAATAAGTATAATTTGCTTTACAGGTGACCGGAGCATGAGGGGGGGGGCCCTGCATTACTGGGGATGCGGGGGCTGCTTTATACCGCTGTATACAGCAGCCCCCGCACTGACTCGCGTATAAGCCGAGGGGGGTACTTTTCAGCCCAATTTTTGGGCTGAAAAACTCGGCTTATACGCGAGTATATACGGTATTTATGTTTTTTTAAAAAAACACAAAAAATGTTACAAACTGCATTTTTGGTTTCTGTTAAAAACCATTCTCAGCGGGATCTGGCTGGTACCATATGCAACCGCATGAGCCTGCGTCCCCATTGAAAGTCAATGGGGGAGAAACCGCATGCAGTTGCTTACTGTTTTAGGTGGATTCGCCCAGATTTAAAAAAAAACGGTTGTGTGAATCCAGCCTTAGATACAATGTCAGGATTACTTTAGGCATATAAAAAAGTTAAATGATATTTTCATATATGATGACCTTCAACTACATCTAAGTTTAAAAGAAAAGCTACATTATCTCATTTATCAATACTGTCATTTCAGGTTCATGCTAGATATCTTTATTTTGCAAGTGTTCTCTCCACTAGTAAGATTTAAGCATGACCTTTAGATATTCTGAGTCTTTGATCTGAATAGTAAATTTGCTGTAACTGCTGTAAGTGTTAACATCAAATTCTAAGTAATATTTAGAAGTAAAACTTTTGCATGCAACTCAACAGCACAATTTATTATATGCGCTATTTATTTTCTTTAAAGGTGTCCTCACCTTAAATTTATTTATTTCAATTCTGACTAATCAGACAAACTGTAATAAGGCTGGATTTATTTTTCTTTGGTAATACAGCTGTATCTTTTTATACAGTTCTTATTAAGTTGCTGTACTACTCAGTGTATATGCAGTTTCAGATATAAGTGATATGTCTGCCGTGCTTCCCCCATACTCTGGAACTATCTTCCTCAACACATCAAACTCTCACCCACCGTGGAAACCTTTAAACTTAGAATAGGAATCTAGGAACTGAAGACCCACCTCTTCCGACAAGCCTACAACCTGCAATGATACTCAGTCTTCTGAACCACCGCATAACCAACTCTACCCTCTCCTAGTGTATCTCACCCATCCCTTGGAGACTGTGAGCCCTTGCGGGCAGAGTCCTCTCTCCTTTTGAACTTGCATGTGCCTGTACTGCTCATGTTTATTGTACTTCTATGTATGCCCCTTTTCACATGTAAAGCGCTATGGGAAAAATGGTGCTATAATAATTATTAATTAATAATAATAATAATATGTCAAAGTACAAGCTAAAATTGAAATTAGAGGGAACCTTTCATGTCCTTTTTTGTAATAAGTAACCTGTTTTTTTACAGATGAGCTGACGTAATGTGCTATACACAGCTTGATGTCGGGCGATACATCTACTAGGTGTATGACTGCACAGTACCGGAAATGACACATTCGGCTTCATACCCGAAACTACACCCGAGGCAGGCTGGGGCGCGCATTGAAATTACAATATCATGCCCATCGGGGCATGATAAAGACTCTTGGAGGAGGCAAAAGGAAGCTGAAGAAGACACCGGGAAGGCCAATAACGGTAGCCCTGCTTCATTATCATTGGAGGCAGTAATTAATAAAAGGCTTTAAAACACATTCACACCACATGATCCACCCCAGGGCTGGGGTACTCGGATCCCGGGCGTTGAGTAAAGATGCTGCAACTGGTGTCTGGTGCCCAGGGACCGTGGCCCTAGTGGTGGCTCAAATAGGGGTTTAATAAAAGAATAAGTTTAAAATAAAATTAAATTAAATGTTTGTCACGCCACCTGCGACGTCTGGTGATGGCACCAGCGCTGCCCGCAGACTACTGGGGATGATGGGTAGGTAGCTGGATGATGTCGCTCCCCGCAGGTGGAGCGGAGTCCCCAGGACAGTGTAGTAACTGTTGTCATAGTAGAAAATAAAACACAGGAGACCTTCTTGCTCTGCACGGGTATTTACTGATGACTTTCAAGCTGTTCACAAGGTACGCAGTCACGGGTAGCTGGCCGGGTATTCACCAAAGGATGCAAAGTCTCTCTGAGGCCTCCAATGATCTTCCTTCAGGTTTCTTCCTCTGTCCTTCTCTCTCACTGCGCTCTCCTAACTTCTGTGCGTGGCCCTACATGGAGCCCTCTTACTACCAGGCCCATGGGTCTGCTAGAGTTTACCCTTCTATATAAGGGGCTCAAACCCTGGACGGAGATCCAGGTGGGGACATGACTTGGACCGGGTCATGGCTATCTGAAGGCCCACAACCCTCTGGTTTGGTGGCTCAGGGATAGACACTTGTACCGCTCTTGGAGCCAGTTCTCCGTTTTGGACTGAGTTCCCTCCGGACTGGTTATCAGGACGGTCCGGCTTCGGAATTGCTCAAGCCAGGGATCCCCCTTCTCTCTGGGCTGCCTTCCTTTACAGGCACCCTCCACTTCACTCTCCTCACAATTGACTAACTTCTACTTTTTCCCGCTCTTCTTACTACACCTCAGCGCCTTCAACCGGGATCAGTTACCCTGGTTACGGGTTCAGCCAATGGGTCCCCTAGCTTAAGGGTCAATTAGAAAGGTTAATGAAAACCGGTTTCAGATTGGAGCGGCGCTTCATATCGCAGGGTTTTCTTTTTAAAAAAATGTTTTCTTTTATTACATTCGGATTGTAAAAATTAAAAAACGATACAGTATAGTACAACGCGTTTTGACCTAGATACAGGTCTTCCTAAGGTACATTTAGTAATAACATAAAAGGTATCTTAAAAATGTCTATATATGTTATTCTTATAAAAATTCCTTTCAACTGAGTTTGAGAGATTGGGAAGTTAGTCACCGCCCCTAATTAGTGATTACAATAATTGATCTACAATTAGTAAGATGTGTCTCCGGTCCACCCCCAGGCTCTGAGTAATCATGAGCCTAGTAAGCGGCAGTGGGGACAAGTGGAGCATGTTGCTCCCAAAAATGATGTGAAGAGACTTTATTTCTCCCAGTATAGCAGTCTCCTGTATGTTTCTGGTCCGCCCAAAGGTTCTATGAGAATTCATGAGCCTAGTAAGCAGCACCAGGGAAGAGGAGCGGAATGTTCCAAAAGTGGACAGTATGGTCTTATTTTCCAGCTTTTTATTTGTTAAAAAAGTTTAAAATATCCAATAATTTGTGCCACTTCACGATTGTGTCCCATTTGTTGTGATTTTTTAAAAAAAATAATAAATTTAATCTTTATGTTTGAAGCCTGAAATGTGGCAAAAGGTTGAAAACTTCAAGGGGGCCAAATACTTTCACAAGGCACTGTATTTAGTAAACCATTGATATTTGTTTTTGATTGTCATCAGGAAAAACGTTCTAGAAAATTGGGGTTAAATACGAGGGATTCTGGCATGTAACTGTGATAAAATGGAGAATGAAATATTATGCTATGATAATGGTAGTAGTTGTCTCCAGATCATGTCAATGCATCATTCCTCAGCCTTCTGGTTAAATGATTGCATGGGGGCATTGTGCTCCTGATTGATTGCCACTTCAAACCTGCAGGTTGTTCTGGTGGCCAGGGGCCAGGGGTGTAACTACAATAGGTGCAGTGGTTGCAATTGCATCCAGGCCCTGGAGCCTAGGGGGCCCCAAAATCCCTTTGGCATATAGAAAAGACAATGATATTAAACATGTGTAATAATTGGAGGCCCCATTAGAACTTTTGCATCAGTGCCCCTGAGCTTCAAGTTACAACACTGCTGCTGGCCCAAACTTTTGAGTTCTTTGACTTTGCAAGCAGAGTCAGATTTGTCTCTGCAGCATTTGAGTGATTTTGCCGTCTTACAGCAAAGTTTGTTAGCACTTTTCTCTTTCCCTGGTATACCAGATATCATATATATAAAAGCCGAAGCCACTTCCGTCTTCAAGGGACAAAAATGATGTCACCCGACGGAAGTGGCTTGGGCACTACACCCGCTCAGGGTGATCCAAGATGGCGGCGAGCGGTGGCGCTTTAGCGCCCACCGCGAGCCGTCACACCACACGCCGCCACACACCCACACATACCCACACACTGCACTATCCACTATACTTACCACCTTCGTCTTCCCCGCCGCCTGCTTGGATCCTCTTGCCTCCGCCGCCGACATATCGCCGCCCCCTGGAAGACTGGATCCAATATGGTGTCCGGGAACTCTCGCAAGTCCTGGGTGCGGCGACATGTCGGCAGAACGGAGGACTCAGGAAGACGCAGGCGGCAGGGAAGAAGCAGGGACGGTGGTAAGTATATCGGAGTGTGTGTGTCTGTCCGCCCCACCGCTGACCACTCTGCCCACCACTGACCACTCTGCCCACCGCTGACTACTCTGCCCACCGCTGACCACTCTGCCCACCGCTGACCACTCTGCCCTACGCTGACCTCTCTGCCCACACAGCGCCGCTGCGCTGACCACCCTTCCCTCAAAGCGCCGCTGCGCTGACCACCTGCCCACACAGCTCCGCTGCGCTGACCACCCTGCCCACACAGCGCCACTGCGCTGACCACCCTGCCCACACAGCGCCGCTGCGCTGACCACCCTGCCCACTGTGCTGCTGTGCTGACCACCCTGCCCACCGCGCTGCTGCGCTGAACACTCTGCCCACCGCAGTCGCTGCTAACAACTGAGCCACCGCACAGTGCTAACCACTGAGCCACTGCGCAGTGCTAACCACTGAGCCACAGCGCAGTGCTAACCACTGAGCCACGCGCAGTGTTAACCACTGAGCCACCACGCAGTGCTGACCACTGAGCCACCGCCCAGTGCTAACCACTGAGCCACCATGCAGTGCTAACCACTGAGCCACCGCGCAGTGCTAACCACTGAGCCACCGCGCAGTGCTAACCACTGAGCCACCGTGTAGTGCTAACCACTGAGCCACCGCGCAGTGCTAACCACTGAGCCACCGTGTACTCTGCTAACCACTGAGCCCCTGTATACTCTGCTAATCACTAAGCTCCTCTCCGCCACTCCATCCTCCCCCTGCCTGTGCTGCTCCATCCTCCCCCACCCCACCGCTTCGTCCTCTGTCCTCCTCTCCCCGCGCTCTGTGCTCCGTCCTCCCCCTGTGCTCTGTCTTCCTCCTTCTTGTGCCGCTCCATCCTCCACCACCCCACCGCTTCCTCCTCCTTCCTTTATCCTCCCCCCGCCACTCCATCCTCCGTCCTCCCCCTGCCTGTGCTGCTCTAGCCTCCCCCACTCCTGCCGCTCTGTCCTCCCCTGCCGCTCTGTCCTCCCCCTGCCACTCTGTCCTCCTCTTGCCGCTCTGTCCTCCCCTTGCCGCTCTGTCCTCCCCGTGCCACTCTGTCCTCCCCCTGCCTGTGCCACTTTATCCTCCCCCACCCCACCGCTTCCTCCTCCTTCCTTTGCCCTCCTCACCTCCGCCACTCTATCCTCCGTCCTCCCCCTGCCTGTGCTGCTCCATTCTCTCCCACCCCGCCGCTTCATCCTGTCCTCCACCCCCCCGCCGCTCTGTGCTTCATCCTCCCCTGCCGCTCCATCCTCCCCCTGCCTGTGCCGCTCCATCCTCCTCCACCCACCGCTTCCTCCTCCTTCTTTTGTAATCCTCCCCTCTGCCACTCCATCCTCTGTCCTCCCCCTGCCTGTGCTGCTCCATCCTCCCCCACCCCACCGCTTCCTCCTCTGTCCTCCTCCCCCGCCGCTCTGTGCTCCGTCCTCCCCCTGCTGCTCAGTCCTCCCCCTTTCTGTGCCGCTCCATCCTCCCCCACCCCACCGCTTCCTCCTCCTTCCTTTATCCTCCTCCCCCCGCCACTCCATCCTCCGTTCTCCCCCTGCCTGTGCTGCTCTAGCCTCCCCCACCCCTGCCGCTATGTCCTCCCCCTGCCGCTCTGTCCTCCCCCACCCCTGCCGCTCTGTCCTCCCCCTGCCGCTCTGTCCTCCCTCTGCCGCTCCGTCCTCCTCCTGCCTGTGCCGCACCATCGTCCCCCACCGCTTCCTCCTCCTTCCTTTGTCCTCTTCACTTCCGCCACTCCATCCTCCGTCCTCCCTCACCTCGCCGCTTCCTCTTACATCCTCCTCCCCCGCCGCTCTGTGCCTCATTCTCCCCCTGCCTGTGCCGCTCCATCCTCCCCCACCCCACCACTTCCTCCTCCTCCCTTTGTCCTCCTCCCCTCTGCCACTCCATCCGCTGTCCTCCCCCTGCCTGGGCTGCTCCATCCTCCCCCACCCCGCCGCTTCGTCCTCCGTCCTCCTCACCCCTGCCGCTCTGTGCTCCATCCTCCCCCTGCCACTCCTTCCTCCCCTGCCTGTGCTGCTACATCCTCCCACACCCCGCCGCTACCTCCTCTGTCCTCCATCCTCCTCCCCCCTGCTGTTCTGTCCTCCCTCCTCCCCCCTGCCACGCCGTTCTTCCCCCGCTGCTCCTTCTTCACAGTTCTTCCCAATTCAGCCCTCACCGCCTTCCCCATGCAATCTCTATTTCTATATTCTAGAATACCCGATGCGTTAGAATCGGGCCACCGAGAGCTCCTGGACGCCATATTGGATCCAGTCCTGGGTGCAGCGACATGTTGGCAGAACGGAGGACTCAGGAAGACGCAGGCGGCAGAGAAGAAGCAGGGACTGGTGGTAAGTATATCGGAGTGTGTGTGTGTGTGTCCGTCCGCCCCACCGCTGACCACCTGCCCACGGCGCTGCGCTGACCACTCTGCCCAAGGCCTGCGCTGACCAATCTCACCGCACTCACTGCTAACCACTGAGCCACCGCACTCACTGCTAACCACTGAGCCACCCACTCACTGCTAACCACTGAGCCACCGCACCATGCTAACCACTGAGCCACCGCGCAGTGCTAACCACTGAGCCACCACGCAGTGCTAACCACTAAGCCACCGCCAGTGCTAACCACTGAGCCACCGCACAGTGCTAACCACTGAGACCACCGCGCAGTGCTAACCACATGAGCACCGCGCAGTGCTAACCACTGAGTCACCGCGCAGTGCTATCCACTGAGCCACCACCCAGTGCTAACCACTGAGCCACCACGCAGTGCTAACCACTGAGCCACCGTATACTCTGCTACCCACTGAGCCACCTGTATACACACAATTCATTTCACCGCACTCCCCTAACTATTAGTAAATAAACTATTATGGATTCTAGACTATCCGATTCTTTAGAATTGGGCCACCATCTAGTAAACAATAAAAATTTTCAGAGAGGAGTATTTCAAAAGAACATTTGCCAACGTTGCGTCCTTTTTTGTAATTCATGTGGATGCAGCGAAACGGCATCCCACAGCTGTCATTTTGCTGAACAGTAAACTGCCTGCAAAAAGCTAAAAAACGTACTCTCACCATACCATTCACCTCTCTGGCCTCTCCACTTCTCACTGTCACTTGTGCGGTTCTTGTCACACTTTTTTTATCACTGCTGCAAGTGATGAATCCTTGGGTCTCTTCATGCTAGGTAAGGACTCCCACCTTGTTGAGACACAGGTTGTTTCGCCTCATGCCTGTGCAAGATCACTCTGCACGTCATGTTGTCATGATGTCTTGACCTTATGTAAGCTTGCACAAAATCATCCTGAACCTTATCACAGCCATAGGTCCTGGCATAATTGGAGAAGGTCCAGTGATCCAGCGCTCTTCTTGCTTATAATAAAAAGCAATGAGATTGGTGACAGTGATGATAAGGGGACTAGAGACATGAGCGATAAAGTGAATATTCAGGAAGCATTTTATTTTTTTATTTTTCTTAACTTATGTTTATCATGGTTTGGAGTCTGTTATATTGTATGATTTATAATGGCAATGAGGATTCCAGCTCACAAGTCTTGCAGTATAGTCCTCATATAGTTGCAATGAAATATGAGCTTGTCAGACAATAACAATGAATGGATATCAGGCATTCCCTGATGGGGTTAAAAGTCTTTAAATTTCTTTCAAGGACATAAGTATGGACAAAAAGACTTAGTCAGCAAATCCAATGTGTTTGACAAGAAGGTAATAGTCATGGTTGTTGATCAGAAACGTGATTAAGATCTTCTGATATAAATGCATTAGTTTTTCTGTCTAAAGCCCCCGTCACACTAAGCGAGATCGCTGCTGAGTCACAAGCTTTGTGAGCAACAACGACCTCAGCAGCAATCTCACTATGTTTGAAACTTAGCAGTGACCGATCCCCTGCTGTAAGATCGCTGGTCGTGTCGGAATGGTCGTTGGGGACCCGCTGGGAAGCATGTATCGATGTGTTTGACGGGGACAATGACCTTAATACTACGCTCTAGAGTGACAGGGTCCCAATGACCGCCATATCGTTGCTACATCGCTGGTGAGATCTGACTATTTGACATCTCACCAGTGACCACATAGCGACGCTCCAGCGATCCCTACCAGGTCATATTGTTATCGGGATCGCTGGTGCGTCGCCAAGTGTGACGGTACCATTAAGTCCTTCTGTCTATACTTATGTTCCTGAAATAAATTTAATATTTTAGCTTATTTGTGGAGTACCGGATATCCTTTCATCCATATAGTATAGATTATGCTATATTTTATTTAATGATATAATCTATACGATATCAAACATAATTTATGCAATATAATTAGTGATGCGCGAGCATGTTCACCATGGCTCGGTACTCGACTGAGCATCAAGAACTGGAATTTAAGGATGCTTGAGTTTTTTATTGATTTCCATCATATTTTGTACTTGAAAACCCGAAGCAACAAGGGAATCAGGAAGCAGGATAGTAAGATGGGCTAAAGGCATTCAGGGGAGATAGCCTGATCTTTAGACTGGTGTCCCTAGATAACCTGGTCTCAGAGGTAAGCCTGATGTTGAGGAGATCTGGGTTGCCACCATTGCCCTATGCTCCTGATAAGCCCTAGGCTAAGAACCCCTACCTCCACCCATGGACTGGAAAAACACAGCAACTCCTACAGGGAAGGAAACAGCAGCAAGCATCAGCATGTCTTCACTGCACGGGGTCCTTGTAGACACTACACTCTACCAGCAACACCTAAAGGTAGGAAGTGGAACTACATAAAGTCTGAGGGAATGGTGAACTGAATGATCTGACAAACCCTCAACCTGCACCTGCAGAGCCACACATATCAGCAGTTTCTGGCATTAATTCCAGATGTGCCAAACAATCTATACAGTATAATTAGTGATGAGTGAGCATGCTCACCATGGCTCGGTACTCGATTGAGCATCAAGCACTGGAATTTAAAAACGCTTGAGTTTTTTATTGGCTTCCATTATATTTGGTATCAAAAACCCCGATGCTCGATGGAGTAGCGAGAATGGGTGAGCACGCTTGCTCATCGCTAATTATATTGTATAGATTATGACACATATACATTCTGAATAGAGACTGAGTATCAGCAGTTCAATAAATGGATATTGATGTGCTTCTAAACACTGGTGGTAACTCTTTAGGAGATTCCTCAGCCTGCTGCAGTGGAATAAATTCCTAGTAATTGAGATGTTCAGATTAAATTACTCTTTTAAGTTACACAGCAGATAACTGTGGGATGACTTAAGTGGAGACATGTAAGTTGCCTGACAAAATGAAAACAGTCATGAAAAAAGTCACATCAAGCAACACATACATCGGTGTCTGAAACTCGGCAAGCAACATGCAAGAGATTGCCTGGAGGAACAATGTGATACTCTGAAAATATACCTCCGATTCTTTCATTATGAAGGAGGTTATCAAAATTCAAAACAGACCATCTGAATTCTTAATATAGTTTTCTTCTTCACAGAAATGTCAAAGGATTCTTTGGATCCTTTGTTGAAAAGAAAAATCGCGTCTTTGAAAAATGTGACAGTATAATAATAACCAAGACTCAAACAAACATCAAATGTTTATGGGAGCATAATACTCCGGGTCAATCTGCGGTTAAAACTCACTTTTTGAAGACTTTATTATACTCTATTATTTTGCCTTTATTTTTCGCTTTACTTCAGGTTAACTAAGATAACACTTAAATACTGAAATGTGCGTGTCAGCAAGATTATATTGCAACATTGCACATTCATATTATGGAAAATGTATCTAGACTTCTAATAAAAATTAACTTCTCTTGTCCTTAATTTAAAGGTCACCTTATTGCCAGATTTTCTCAATGCCCTAAAATGTTATATTTTGATCTACACTATGAAAAAGAATCATTGCTGATCCATCCCGATATAAACACTGGACAGTGTCCATCACAGTGCTGTTAAGTAGTGATGAGCGAGTATTAAACTATTTGGATTCACATAGCTCTAACTGAATACTTTAAATGAGTAAGGCCAGGGCCACAATGGCGCTGGCATTCCATTCAGGGGGGTCCGTCAAACAGATAGATACTGGCTGAATTAACACAGCGTAACCGTAATGGAACTGCTTAACACTGCCAATAGAATCAATAGAATATGGGGGACGGACACCCGAGCGTATTCAAACACCAGCATGTACTGTGAGTGCTGTATTTTGAAATTTTGCACTATTTCCAAGCGCACCACATGATGCGAAAGTGCCCATCTTGTGGTGCGCTTGGAAATAGCGGAGATTTCAAACTCGACACTTACATGCGGCGTTTGAATGCGCTTGGGAGTCCGTCCCCCATAGGATTCTATTGGCAGTTTTAAGGCAGCGTTCCATTACGGTTACGCTGCGTTATTGCCCAGAATCTATCTGCTTGAAGGAACCCCCTGGATGGAATGCCAGCGCTAGTGTGGCCCTGGCCTAACAAGTAATGAATCCAATGTAAGTCAACGGGGAAATCACTCGATCTGAATACTAAAACAGTTCAAAGTATTCGGTTAGACCTATCCGAACCTGAATATCTTATTATACTCCATAATCACTACTTTAAGCTGTAGTGGCGGTCATAGGTAAATGTAGAATGTTTGGTATTTAAGGCTAGGTCACACTTGCGTCAGCCTTACAGCTGACGCAAGCGCTAAAAACTTAAAAATATTCCCTGCAGCGCATAGCGCTAACGCTAAGCGCTTCCGGAGAACACTGCCCCATAGAAGTCTTTTGTTTACCTTAGCAGCGGCCACACAGGATGTGCGCTTTAGTTGAGCGCACAGGAAATGCTGTCTGCAGCGTTTTCCAGTGCGCTGTGATAAAGCACACTCCCTGTGTGGCTGCTGCTAAGGTAAACAAAGGTTTCTATGGGGCAGCATTCTCTGGCAGTGCATAGCGTAATGCTATGCGCTGCAAGGAAAATTTTTAAGTTTTTTGCCTTGCGTCAGCTGTAAGGGCTGACGCAAGTGTGACCCTAGCCTAAGACAGAATTTTACACTGGGAGGTGGATACTATACAAAGTAAGGAGAGTCAGCTCACCCACTGGGACATCCAGAGGCGTAGGAACTTGTGGAACAATGTGAGGTAATAAAGAGGAAAAATAATCCAGCTTCCAGGATCTTCCGATAATATAAAAAATATTAATTATTGCAAAAATGTAAACGATTGATGGCCGTGGCATACTCACCCCTCTGGCAGTTTTGTAGTGTCTGCCTGTGTTCCATCAGCTGCTTCCTGCACCCAGGGCCCATGCACACTGCTTAGGTCTCCTGGGAGTGCGCTTAGGCCATGAGCATGGCTCACTCCAGCCTCTTGAAGGGCCAGCACGCCCTATCCAGAAATGGTTCTCAGCCATAAACTAAGAAACACAGGGTATGTAAGGCACCTTCCTCATTTGTAAGGGGACCCGAGCAATGTGAGCTTGCCTTAGAGGCACACTACTAGTTGTCAGATCTCCTTCTGTATCCAGTGTCCTTGCCTTGCCTCAACTGTGTCTATTGCTAGTTCCACTGTGCTGCTTTCACTATCTTTACTAGACCTGCTGCCACTTCATTTCTGCCAGTCCTGCTGCAGCACTCTCTGCCTCTGTCCTGCTACCACACCATCTACACTAGACCTGCTGCTGCACCATCAATATCAATACTGCTATACTAGGAGACTATACCTGCCTGCATATAGCTTTCAAGGCTGCACCTATGCAAAGACTGTGTCTGTCCACAGGAGCTCAACCCCTGGAGTCAGCTCCCATGATACCAAGACCACCTGGAGTTGCACCTGGCAGCTACCTAACTGCACAAGCCTGATGCACAAGTCTGACGCTTTAGAGAAGCCTTGGTAGCAGCTTGGTTCCTGCAGATGTAGATTGATGCTTTGGCCTAGTAGGTCCTCTCTGGCATGCTCACCCCTGCAAGCATTGCAGCATGCATTGCAAGAGCCAATACATATCTAGGAGTCCATGAAAAACACACTCAGCAAACAGATTGCACACGTGTGCTGGGCATGTCTAACACTGAAAAAGAAAAGCTCAATAATTTGCTTTATTTCCTTAGCCATCCATGAAAAGCACAAAAGACATAAAAACAGAGACACTGATGACATACTGGCAGACAATGTCAAACCCATTGATGCAAAACACTGACTGGCACTGGTATTATTTTTTTATGTACGTGTTTTATACAGGTGTGTGAAGGAAGCCTTTCTTTGAGTCTTGTTTTCCTGAATAGTTAAAAAATGCCTATGTAAGGGCCACGTCACACACACAGATATTTGTGCAGATATTGTTTGCAGATCTCTGTTTGCAGTGAAATCATGGACACATTGTACCATTTGTATACAGCCACAAAATGGAACAATATGTCCATGATTTCACTACAACCAGAGATCTGTGAACAATATCTGGACAATTATCTGTGTGTGACGTGGCCCTAATAGAGATGAGCAGATCTCATGAGATTCAATTTCCACATATTGTGCTGATTTAACCAGAAAATTTGATTTGCAGAAAGATGAAAGTGAAAATCCCACACTGAGACCTAATCCGCTGCACCACCTCACCCTCACCGCTCCCCTTCTTACTGTCTCCCCCCCACCTATTCCCTATAGACTGTGAGCCCTCGTGGACAGGATCCTCTCCTCTACTGTACCTGTATGATTCAATTGTCATCATTTTACGTTCCTCATCTCTCCTCGTCTGCCCCTACACATGTAAAGTGCCATGAAACCTACCGTATATACTCGTGTATAAGCCGACCCGCGTATAAGCCGACCCCCCTACTTTTACCCCCAAAACTGGGAAAACATATTGACTCGCATACAAGCCTAGGGTGGACAATGCAGCAGCTACCGGTACTGAAAAATTTCAAAAATGAAAATAGGTACGAAAAAATGTTGAACTTTTATTTCAAATAGAAACAGTAAACTGCCAATGCAGCAGACCACCGTCCTGTTATAAAGCCCCCTATCACTGGTAAATAGCCCACCATCCCTGTATATAGCAGCCATCACTGGTATAGAGTGCCCCTAACTACTATACAGTTGCCGCCAGCACTGGTATACAAGCCCCTCATCAGTGGTATACAGCCCCAGCAGTGGTATACAGCCCCAGCATTGGTATACAGCCCCCCAGCAGTGTGGAATACAGGTCCCAGCAGTATATCACAGGTCCCAGCAGTATACACGTAGGTCCCAGTAGTATGGTATACAGGCCGCAGCAGTATACAGGTCCCAGCAGTGTGGTATACAGGCCGCAGCAGTATACAGCTCCCAGCAGTGTGGTAAACAGGTCCCAGCAGTATACAGGTCCCAGCAGTGTGGTATAAAGGCCGCAGCAGTATACAGCTCCCAGCAGTGTGGTAAACAGGTCCCAGCAGTATACAGGTCCCAGCAGTGTGGTATACAGGCCCCAGCAGTATACAGGTCCCAGCAGTGTGGTATACAGGCCCCAGCAGTATACAGGTCCCAGCAGTGTGGTATACAGGTCCCAGCAGTATACAGCTCCCAGTAGTTGGTATACAGGCACCAGCAGTATACAGCTCCCAGTAGTGTGGTATACAGGCACCAGCAGTATACAGCTCCCAGTAGTGTGGTATACAGGTCACAGCAGTGTGGTATAAAAGACCTCAGCAGTGTGGTATAAAAGACCTCAGCAGTGTGGTATAAAAGACCTCAGCAGTGTGGTATAAAAGACCTCAGCAGTGTGGTATAAAAGACCTCAGCAGTGTGGTATAAAAGACCTCAGCAGTGTGGTATAAAAGACCTCAGCAGTGTGGTATACAGGACCTCAGCAGTGTGGTATACAGGACCTCAGCAGTGTGGTATACAGGACCTCAGCAGTGTGGTATACAGGACCTCAGCAGTGTGGTATACAGGACCTCAGCAGTGTGGTATACAGGACCTCAGCAGTGTGGTATACAGGACTCAGCAGTGTGGTATACAGGACCTCAGCAGTGTGGTATACAGGACCTCAGCAGTGTGGTATACAGGACTTCAGCAGTGTGGTATACAGGACCTCAGTAGTGTGGTATACAGGACTCAGCAGTGTGGTATACAGGACCTCAGCAGTGTGGTATACAGGACCTCAGCAGTGTGGTATACAGGACCTCAGCAGGGGTTAACAGCTCTCCCCTGCTGTCACATTGCACCCCCCATCAATGTATAGGCGGCTCAGGGCTCAGGGCTCAGGGCTCCCCCCGCACCGATCATCTCACCCGTCTTCTTCCAGCCACGGGCTTCCTCTGGTACGCGCTAGTCCTCCCTGTATGCCGGCTTATTGCTGTGCGCGGTGCATGACGTCATTGCACATGCGCCCGTCTGGCATACAGGGAGTACCGGAGGAAGTCTGTGGCTGGAAGAAGACGGGTGAGATGATCGGTGCGGGGGGAGCCCGGTGCTGGGAGCAGTGCGGGGGCCGGGGGGGTGGGGGGGGGCCCTGAGCCTGAGCCTGAGCCCGGAGCCTGAGCCCTGATGGGGCGGAGCCCTGATCCCGGAGCCCTGATCCCTGATGGGGGCGAGCCCTGATCCCGGAGCCCTGATCCCTGATGGGGGCGGAGCCCTGATCCCGGAGCCCTGATCCCTGATGGGGGCGGAGCCCTGATCCGGAGCCCTGATCCCTGATGGGGGCGGAGCCCTGATCCCGGAGCCCTGATCCCTGATGGGGGCGGAGCCCTGATCCCGGAGCCCTGAGCCCTGATGGGGGCGGAGCCCTGATCCCGGAGCCCTGATCCCTGATGGGGGCGGAGCCCTGATCCCGGAGCCCTGATCCCTGATGGGGGCGGAGCCCTGATCCCGGAGCCTGATCCCTGATGGGGGCGGAGCCCTGATCCCGGAGCCCTGAGCCTGATGGGGGCGGAGCCCTGATCCGGAGCCCTGATCCTGATGGGGGCGGAGCCCTGATCCCGGAGCCCTGATCCCTGATGGGGGCGGAGCCCTGATCCCGGAGCCCTGATCCTGATGGGGGCGGAGCCCTGATCCCGGAGCCCTGATCCCTGATGGGGCGGAGCCCTGATCCCGGAGCCTGATCCCTGATGGGGGCGGAGCCCTGATCCGGAGCCCTGATCCCTGATGGGGGCGGAGCCCTGATCCCGGAGCCCTGATCCCTGATGGGGGCGGAGCCCTGATCCCGGAGCCTGATCCCTGATGGGGGCGGAGCCCTGATCCGGAGCCCTGATCCCTGATGGGGGCGGAGCCTGATCCGGAGCCCTGATCCTGATGGGGGGGAGCCCTGATCCGTGATGGGAGGGGAGCCCTGTACAGTGATGGGTGGGGGCCAGCAGGGGGAGGCTGAATTCAGTCAGTAAAGTGCAATATGCACGGCTCCCCTGGCGCTGATTGACAGGGGGATGCCGTGCATATTCATAGCACTTAATGAGCGGCATCATGTGACCTCCCGCTGTCACTGCAGCCTCCCCCTGCCTTCTCCTGCCTCCTCCAGCCCTCGGTGACAGCCCCCCCACACAGTATATACCGATTGACTCGCGTATAAGCCGAGGGGGGGACTTTTCAGCCCAATTTTTGGGCTGAAAAACTCGGCTTATACGCGAGTATATACGGTAATGGCGCTATATAAATATATAATAATAATAATAATAAAATAATGAAGAAAAACTCTGTAAATGGAATTTTACGGGAAATCTGGATGAGCAGACAAAATTAATTTTGCCTGATCCGCTCATCTGTAATTTGGTGTAGACATCTTGTAGTTAAACATGAATTAATTATTTTGATGCAAACTAAATTCATTTCAAATTTTTGGAAATTTGTAAGTCAAAACAAATTCTATATAATAATAATATTTATTCATTTATATAGCGCTATTAATTCCATAGCACTTTACATACATCAGTAATGCTGTCTCTCTTGGAGCTCACAATCTAAACATCCTATCAGTATATCTTTACAAATTCGAATAAAATGTACCGCAATTTGTTCAAATCAATAGAGAAAATCTCCACGTCTCTTTTACACATTGCAAGCTATTGCATTAGTAACAGAAGGCTCCTGTAACCTCAAGCACAGTCACACATGCTTCCCTATAATGCTTTGCAGTTAACACATCATGTGGTATATCACAAAATATCAGGAGTGACCAATACAGCCTGTATAAAAGCTGAGATAGGGAATGGAGTATCCATTTTAGGATGTTTCAATATACAGAGAAGATCTAAGATCTCACAGCTTTGCTATAGATAAAGGAGCATAAAGTTCAAAACCATTGGACAAATATCCCAATCCTTAGCCATTAATTCTGCCCTGAGAAACATTTGTGAAAGATTACCTCGTTTTCAAAGTACTCACTGAATTTGAGCGTGGTTCTGTAATAAGATTCCATGGTTGTAAGAAGTCAGTTTGTGAGATTTCTTCTCTACTAAATGTTCCACCATCACCTGTGAGTGGTAGTATTGAAAAGTGGAAGAATTTAAGAGTTAACGAAACTTGGCCACAAAGTAGATAGACACCTCAAACTAACGGAGCAGGGTCATCAAGTGCTGAGGCGTATAGTGCATAAAAGTCTTCTGGTCCACACAGACTGTGCAACTGCCGATGCTAACACCAGCCAATTGGTGTGGTTGCTGGGTGTCAGACCCCAACTGATCTGAATTTGACAATCTAGATCAGGGGTCTCAAACACGCGGCCCGAGGGCCGCATGCGGCCCCTGGGGCTTCACTGTGCGGCCCGCGGCACCTTGGACAACTTAATGATGCATCACCCCAGTGCAGTGGGCCACTGCAGTCCCCACTGTGTTATGACTTCCGGCTGCAGCACTAACAAGCTCTGCAACTCAGCAAGTTCAATGCAAGCTGCCAGCCAATGAAAGGCCCACAGCTGACAGCGGCGTACGGACGTCACCTGCGGGCCTCTGGCTGGCAGATTGCATTGATCTTGCTGAACAACAGCGGCTGGAGGTAGTCATAGCACAGCAGAGGCCGAAAGTCAGCACAGCGGGGATCGTGGCGACCTCCTGCACTGGAGCGATACATCATTAAAGTGAGAAAAGTGTGAGTGTGTGTGAGTATGTGTATGTGTGAGTGAGTGTATGTAGTGTGAGTGTGTGTGAGGATGTGTGGGAGTGTGTAAGTGTGTGTGTGTGAGTTTGCATGTGAGTATGAGTGTATTTGTGAGTGAGTGTGTGTTTGTAAAAAGAAGGTAAACCAGGATGGGGGGCATCACTATAAAAGTATATCAGGATGGGGGACATACCTAGAAAAGGCGATCAAGATGGGCAACATACCTAGAAAAGGGGATCAGAATGGGGGACATCACTAGAAAAGGGGATCAGGATGCGGGACATCACTACTAACGAGGATCAGGATGGGGGACATCACTACAAAAGGGAACCAGGATGAGGGACATCACTAGAAAAGGGGATCAGGATGGGGGACGTCACTACAAAAGGGGATCAGGAAGGGGACATCACTACAAAAGGGGATCAGGATGGGGGACATCACTAGAAAAGGGGAACAGAATGGAGGACATTATGGGGGACATCACTACATAAGGAGATCAGAATCTGGGACAGTACTACTTGATGAGGACCAGGGTGGGGACATTACTACATGAAGAGGACCAGGATGGAGACATTACTACAATATTGGGACCAGACATTACTACAGGAAGGGGATCAGGATTTGTACTTTACTACATTGAGCAAAAAGTTCTGGTATTGCTAAAAATATTGCTTAGTCCTACAAGGGATGCGGCCCCCGATATAAATTTTTTCCTATGTGCGGCCCACCAACCCAGCCGAGTTTGAGACCCCTGATCTAGATCAAGGATAGGTCTTAAATATTGTATGTTCTGAGATTCCTTGCAACTGATCTAGGCATGTCCAAGCACCTGGACAAGCTGGAATCAATTTATTTCTACAACACCCTTCCAATAGAAGCTAATTATAAATGACTAGCTGTAGAACCCGGCATTGTCCGGGATGTTAACTAAAGCCCCCATTACACATAGCGAGATCACTAGCGAAATCACTGTTGCGTCACAGGTTTTGCGACATAACAGCGACCTTGCCAGCGATCTCGCTATGTTTGACATGTAGCAGCAACCAGGCTCCCGCTGTGAGATCGCCGATCGTGTCGAAATGGCCTGGATAATTTTTTGATCGTCGGGTTCCCGCTGGCCAGCATACATCAGCGTGTTTGACGCCTTAACAGCAACCTCGTTGGCGACTCAGATCTCAGCCACGTAGGTCTGAGTCGTCAGACTAGCTGCTGTGTGACAGGGTCCCAACGACCGCCGAGGTCGTTATACGGGTTGCCGCATCGTTGCTGCATTTTTCAGTAGATCTGACTGTTTGACACCTCACCAGCGACCACGTAGTGACATTCCAGCGATCCCTACCAGGTCGTATCATTGTCGGGATCGCTGGAACGTCGCCAAGTGTGACGGGACCCTAACTTTTGTTAGTTATAACAAAATCTAGCAACCCCTTATTACAAGTTTACCTTACTGACACATTTCTCAAAGGAACTTAATCCACTTGGAAAAGTGGGAGATAAGTGAGAGGCAAAACATTGTAGAGTATTTATCAATGTTAGAATATTTCTATTTAAACATAAGCACACTATAGCCAAGCAAACAAATAGGCTCACACATAACAAGTGATGGTGACATGGCATTGTATATTTACATGAAGTAAAAGTTTAATCCTCTTAACCTTTCAAAATTTAAAAATGAATATAGGTATGTGAAACTTTGATGTAAGCCATACCGGTACATGGAAAAGAATCTTCTTAAAGAAGTGGTTTAAAAAATGTATCACAGTGAATTCTAATTTATATTTTATTCTTCTTATCTGAAGCAGCCACAGATGGTCTTGTGAAGAATCAATATTAGATGGCAAAGATCTATTTCCAAAACCTTTACACTACAGAGAACACGTTTAGAGATACCAGAGAATAAGAAGTAGCTGTCACAAAAAAGGAAAACATTTTTCAAATAAGCCAAAATAGAATTCTGAAATTCCATGGGTATTTCAGGCATGTGTCAAAAAAGCTACTAAATTCTCATGTTGACAGCCCACCACCATTACTAATGGGAACCAGGACTTCTTTAAAATATTATTTATCAGTCACAATGTCTATTATGGACTATTCGTACTAGATTTTTATATACAAGTAAATACTTCATAATAGTGAAAAGCAAAGACTCTGGCTTCTAGAAACACAGAGAATGAAATAAGTGTTGGATACGTCACTCATTTTCTAAATAGATACATTTCCAAATGTGTTATTGACATGAATTTATCACCAGTTGTCTTCAACAACTCATCCAATCCACTCAGGCACAGAAATCAAAGCATAGAAGTTATGTGTAATCATGAGAAATAACACATAGGAAAAAGAATTAAATTAATGAAGAAAGTGAGGTACAAAAATCCATGGAAAGTCATGATACTAGCTGAACTTAATTTGTAATTAGAAAGAAATCCTGAAAAACAATATTGGCTGGTTCAACTGATTACCTAAAAAAAGGTGTCTTAATACCAAGATGCCACACAAGAAACATTTCAAGATGGGTAAAACAAGTGAGTTGTTTCAAGACCTTCACAACCTTATTGTTACAAAATGCATTAATGGCATTGGTTAAAGAAAAATTTCAAAACACCAATATCTCCCCAAAAACACCATACCAATAGTGAAGTTTGGAGGTGGGATCATCATGGTGTAGGGCTGTTTTTCAGCATATGGCATTGGCAAATCTCCCACATATAAAGGAAGGATGAATAGACAAATGTATTGAGATATTCTTGATAAAAATCTGCTGCCAATATAATGAAGATGAAACCATTTTAGAAAAGACAATGATCCCAAACACACAGACAAGGAAACTCTTAATAAGTTTCAGAGAAAGAAAATCTGCTCCAATGGTCCAGCCAATCATCTGAATCCAATAGAAAATGAATGAAACTAAAGCTCAGAGTTAATAGAAGGAGCCCATGGAACCTACTGGATTAGAATAGTCTTTGTGAGGAAGAGTGGGCCAATATCACACCTGAGAAATGCATGTGTTTCGATACAGGAGGCATCTTAAAGCTGTCATCATCAACAAAGGCTTTTGTACGAAATATTAAAAACATTTCAGTATATGTGTTCAACACTTTTTCCCTTTGTCACTTCCCATTATTTCACATAATTTATGGACATCTAAGGTTTGATTTCTTTGCCACAGTGTATTTGATTGATTGTTAAATATGTTTTGAAAGAAATTTATCTCAATAGCACATTTAGGGCCCCGTTACATGGGGCGATATCGCCGCCCATTCATGCGGTGACGTGGGGGCATGGCCTATCGCCTGTGTCATCGCCCCTACGTCGCCACATGTAAAGGGGCGATGTCGCGATCCCGGCCGACGCCTGGTTTCACAGCAGTGCTGTGAAACAGACGTCCATCATGGGGCGATGTGTACACATCCCCATGTAACCGGGCACCGGCGACCTGTCAGGCGATGGGAGCCATAGGCTCCCATTGTCCTGCATCGCCGCCGGGGTTGTTAGACACCCCGGCGGCGATGCCGCCCGACAGGTTTACGGCGCCAGGCTGGAGGAGTCGCCCCGTCTAAACGGGGGACGGCGACGCTGGCGGTAATGATACACTTTCATGGGGAATAAAGGTGATTTCGGGGCTAATACTTGGTCCTTCTTCAGGATATTTTACATATGTGAAAGTGTTTCATTGTTGACAACTCTATTGTCCCTTTCTTCTACCAGTTTATCATTTGCGGGGTCTTCTGTTCTATAAAGTGGCTGGTTCAACTGATTGCTAAAGGACTCTTATGGTCCTCTCTATCTATGCAATATGTAAGCTCTTATAAGTAAAGAGAAGCTTTCCAGTAATGAGATTTGGGAAAATGTATTCTCCACAAATTAATTTTTTGGGGAAAATTCTTTGAAGCCAATGTAGTAGAATTACAAAATATTGGGTGATATGTTTTGGCAATAGTTTATATCACATGACATTCAGATAACTGATAAAATGGGCCACAAGGGCTTTTACAATGTATTACTCCGGCCTTGGAACATTAAGACCCTAAGAAGATAAACACTATATATATATATACATGTATATATATATATATATATATATATATATATATGCACAGTACAGACCAAAAGTTTGGACACACCTTCTCATTCACAGAGTTTCCTGTATTTTCATGACTATGAAACTTGTAGATTCACACTGAAGGCATCAAAACCATGAATTAACACATGTGGGATTATATACTTAAGAAAAAAGTGTGAAACAACGGAAAATATGTCTTATATTCTAGGTTCCTCAAAGTAGCCACCTTTTGCTGTGATTATTGCTTTGCACACTCTTGGCATTCTCTTGATGAGCTTCAAGAAGTAGTCACCGGAAATGGTTTTCACTTCACAGGTGTGCCCTGTCAGGTTTAATAAGTGGGATTTCTTGCCTTATAAATGGGGTTGGGATCATTAGTTGTGTTGTGCAGAAGTCTGGTGGATACACAGCTGATAGTCCTACTGAGTAGACTGTTAGAATTTGTATTATGGCAAGAAAAAAGCAGCTAAGTAAAGAAAAACGAGTGGCCATCATTACTTTAAGAAATGAAAGTCAGTCAGTTCGAAAGATTTGGAAAACTTTGAAAGTGTCCTCAAGTGCAGTTGCAAAAACAATCAAGCACTACAAAGTAACTGACTCACATGAGGACTGCCCCAGGAAAGGAAGACCAAGAGTCACCTATGCTGCAGAGGATAAGTTCATCCGAGTCACCAGCCTCAGAAATCGCAGGTTAACAGCAGCTTAGATTAGAGACCAGGTCAATGCCACACAGAGTTCTAGCAGCAGACACATCTCTACAACAACTGTTAAGAGGAGACTTTGTGCAGCAGGCCTTCATGGTAAAAGAGCTGCTAGGAATCCACTGCTAAGGACAGGCAACAAGCAGAAGAGAGTTGTTTGGGCTAAAGAACACAAGGAATGGACATTAGACCATTGGAAATCTTTGCTTTGGTCTGATGAGTCTATATTTCAGATCTTTGGTTCCAACCACCGTGTCTTTGTGCGATGCAGAAAAGGTGAACGGATGGGCTCTACAGGCCTGGGTCCCACCGTGAAGCATGAAGAAGGAGGTGTGATGGTGATGGGGTGCTACACCAGATGACTTGTCCTCCACAGTTACCAGACCTAAACTCAATCAAGATGGTTTGGGGTGAGCTGGACTGCAGAGTGAAGGCAAAAGGGCCAACAAGTGCTAAGCATCTCTGGAAACTCCTTCAAGACTGTTGGAAAACCATTTCCGGTGACTATCTCTTAAAGCTCATCAAGAGAATGCCAAGAGTGTGCAAAGCAGTAATCAAAGCAAAAGGTGGCTACTTTGAAGAAACCTATAATATAAGACATATTTTCAGTTGTTTCACACTTTTTTGATAAGTATATAATTCCACATGTGTTAATCCATAGTTTTGTTGCCTTTAAGTCATGAAAATACAGAAAACTCTTTAAATGAGAAGGTGTGTCCAAACTTTTGGTCTGTACTGTATATATACTGTATATATATACAGGGAGTGCGGTGAAATGAACATTTGCCGTAGAAATATCCGCTGAATAGTACAATCCTCTCTCCAGAAAGTACCGTATGCTGTTGTTGCGGGATTTATATGGTGTACATGGTGGCTCAATGGTTAGCACTATATATGGTGGCTCAGTGGATAGCATTGTATATGGTAGCTCAATGATTAGCACTGTATGGTGGGTCAGCGGTTAGCACTGTATACAGTGGCTTAGTGGTTATCACTGTATGGTGGCACAGTGGTTAGCATTGTATACAGTGGCTCAGTGGTTAGCACTGTACAGTGGCTCAGTGGTTAGCATTGTATATGGTGGCTCAGTGGTTAGCACTGTATGTGGTGGCTCAGTGGTCAGCATTGTATAAGCTGGCTCAGTGGTTAGCACAATATACGGTGGCTTAGTGGTTAGCACTGTACAGTGGCTCAGTGGTTAGCACTCTATACAGTGGCTTAGTGGTTAGCACTGTACAGTGGCTCAGTGGTTAGCATTGTATACGGTGGCTCAGTGGTTATTACTGTACGGTGGCTCAGTGGTTTGCACTGTATGGTGGCTTAGTGGTGAGCACTGTGCGGTGGCTCAGTGGTTAGCATTGTATATGGAGGCTCAGTGGTTAGCACTGTATACAGTGGCTTAGTGGTTAGCACTGTACAGTGGCACAGTGGTTAGCACTGTATATGGTGGCTCAGTAGTTAGCACTATACAGTGGCTCAGTGGTTAGCATTATATATGGTGGCTCAGTGGTTAGCACTGTATACAGTGGCTTAGTGGTTAGCACTGTACGGTGGCTCAGTGGTTAGCACTGTATACAGTGGCTTAGTTGTTAGCACTGTATACAGGGGCTTAGTGGTTAGCACTGTACAGTGGCTCAGTGGTTAGCATTGTATATGGTGGCTCAGTGGTTAGCACTGCACGGTCGCTCAGTGTTTAGCACTGTATGGTGGCTCAGTGGTGAGCACTGTGTGGTGGCTCAGTGGTGAGCACTGTATACAGTGGCTCAGTCGTTAGCACTGGCTCAGTGGTTGCCTCTTTTTCCTCAGCCTCGTTCTCTGACCTCTCTTTCCTCAGCCTCGTCCTCTGACCTCTCTTTCCTCAGCCTCGTCCTTTGGCCCCTCTTTCCTCAGCATCGTCCTCTGGCCTCTCTTTCCTCAGCCTCCTCCTCTGGCCTCTTTCCTCAGCCTCCTTCTCTGGCCTCTCTTTCCTCATTCTCCTCCTCTGGGCTGTCTTTTCTCATTCTCCTCCTCTGCCCTCTCTTTCTACTCAGCCTCCCCCTGGCCCTCCTCTGCTTCTCCTCAGCCTCTCCTGCTTCTGTTCCTCACCCTCTTGCCTCCTTTCTCTCTCCCTGGCCTCTCCTCTTCCTGTCTTCTCTGGCCTCCATTCCCTCAGCCTCTTTTTCTTCTCCTGTAGCCTCCCCTCTGGCCTCCTCTCCTCCTCCTCCTCCTCTGGCCACTCCTCACCTTCGGCAGCTCCGTCAGCCCCCATCCTCTCTTCCCTGGCCTCCTCCTCTCTGGCCTCCCTTTCCTCTCCTCCCTGGCCTCTACTTCTTCTGTCTTCTCTGGCCTCCCCTCCTCCCCGGCCTCCCTCTTCTCTCCTCCTCTGGTCTCTTCTCACATGCGGCAGCTCCCTCAGCCTCCCATCCTCTCTTCCCTGGCCTCCTCCTCTTTGGCCTCCCTTTCCTCTCCTCCCTGGCCTCTACTCCTTCTGTCCTCTCTGGCCTCCATTCCCTCAGCCTGTCTTTCCTCTCCTCCCTGGCTTCTCCTCCCTGGCCTTTTCTCTTCTCCTCCCTGGCCTCCTCTCCTCTGCTCCCTGGCCTCCTCTCTTCTCGTCCCTGGCCTCGTCTCCTCCCCGGCCTCTTCTCCTCTGTTCCCTGGCCTCTCCTCCCTGGCCTTTTCTCCTCTCCTCACTGGCTTCTTCTCCTCTCCTCCCTATCCTCTCCTCCCTGGCCTCCTCTTCTCCCTGGCCTCTTCTCCTCTCCTCCCTGGCCTCTTCTCTCTGGTCTCCTTTCCTCCCTGGCCTCCTCTGTCCTCTCCTTACCTTCTGCAGCTCCGTGAGCTGATTGAAGAGCAGGAGCAGCTCCTCCATGCTGCTGCTGTAGCAAGAGCGCCAGAGGCTGTGCGGGCGGCGGAGGCTGTACGGATGCCAGAGGCTGTGCACAGCCTGTCTTTCCTCTCCTCCCTGGCCTCTCCTCCTGGCCATTCTTCCCCTCCCTGGCCTCTCCTCCATGGCATCCTTTCCTCCCTGGCCTCTCCTCTCCTTCCTGGCTTCTTCTCCTCTCCTCCCTGGCCTCTCCTCCCTGGCCTCCTCTCTGCCCTGGCCTCTCCTCCCCTCCCTGGCCTTTCCTCCCTGGCCCCTCCTCTCCTCCATGGATTCTTCTCCTCTCCTCCCTGGCCTCTTCTCCTTTCCTACCTGGCCTCCTCTGTCCTCTCCTTACCTTCTGCAGCTCCGTGAGCTGGTTGAAGTGCAGGAGCAGCTCCTTCATTCTGTGGCTGTAGCTAGAGCGCCATAGGCTGTGCAGGCACCAGAGGCCGTGCGGGTGCCGGAGGCTGTGCGTAACCTGTCTTTCCTCTCCTCCCTAAAAGAAAAAAACAGATATTGCGCCACACTGCAACTGGAGGAACTTAATACACGGTTTTACTATGTTTGCACTAACCTTTACTGGTTGTGCAACACCCCGCACAACCAGACTGATGGCTTAATGTGGATCACTGTAGTGACAGGAGCCAATATTCCCTCCTCCTCAGATACTCCGGGCCTGGTGGTCGGCTCCTTAGTTCCTCTGGAGATGGAGGTGGGCTCCTTCACTCCTCCACCCGAAGAGGCAGACTCGCTGCACTGGCTTCCGTACCAGCTCCACACTGTGTATCAGTTGATCATTCAAGGGTGGGTCTTTATGATGTACTGCCAGGTACTGTGGATCTTAGAGCAGCTCACACACCGCACTCCCAACAAGGGAGAAAGAGATTAGCAGATAGAAAACAAGCGGTGTCAGAGGTTTGGAGCGCTAAAGAAACCACGGGTTGGTAATTAAATTACCAATAATTTATTGCACGAACAGCAGGGGTCCAGTAAGCCACAACGCATTTCGACGCACAGATGCGTCTTTCTCCTCCCTGGCCTCCTCTCCTCTATGGCCTCCTCTCCTCCCTGGCCTCTTCTCCTCTCCTCCCTGGCTTCTCCTCCCTGGCCTTTCTTCCCCTCCCTGGCGTCTCCTCTGTGGCCTCTCTTCTCCTTCCTAGCTTCTTCTCCTCCCTGGCCTCTTCTCCTCTCCTCCCTGGCCTCTTCTCCTCTCCTCCCTGGCCTCGTCTGTCCTCTCCTTACCTTCTGCAGCTCCATGAGCTGGTTGAAGTGCTGGAGCAGCTCCTCCATGCTGTGGCTGTAGCTCGAGTGCCGAAGGCTGTGCGGGTGGCAGAGGCTGTGTGGGTGGCGGAGGCTGTGCGGGTGGCGGAGGCTGTGTGGGCAGCAGAGGCTGTGTGCAGCCAGTCTTTCCTCTCCTCCCTGGCCTCCTCTCCTCCATCTCCTCCTCTCCTCCCTGGCCTCTTCTCCTCTCCTAACTGGCCTCTCCTCCCCTCCCTGGCCTCTTCTCCTCTCCTCCCTGGCCTCCTCTCCTCCCTGGCCTCCTCTGTCCTCTCCTTACCTTCTGCAGCTCCTCCATGCTGCTGCTGTAGCTGTGCGGGCGGCAGAGGCTGTGTGGACGGCGGAGGCTGTGTGCAGCCTTTCTTTCCTTTCCTCTCTGGCCTCCTCTCCTCCATGGTCTCCTCTCCTCTCTGGCATCTTCTATCCTCCCTGGCCTCCTCTCCTCTCCTTCCTGGCCTCTTCTCCTCTCCTCCCTGGCCTCCTCTCCTCCCTCGGCTCCTCTCCTCCCTGGCATCCTCTCCTCCCTGGCCTCTCCTCCCTGGCCACTCCTCTTCTCCCTGGCCTCCTCTCCTCTCCTCCCTGGCCTCTTCTCCTCTCATCCCTGGCCTCCTCTCATCCGTGGCCTCCTCTACTCCCTGGTCTCCTCTGTCCTCTCCTTTCCTTCTGCAGCTCCGTGAGCTGCTTCAAGTGCAGGAGCAGGGACTCCATGCTGCGGTTGTAGGAGGAACGCCGGAGGCTGTGCAGGCAGCGGAGGCTGTGCAGGCGCCGGAATCTGGGCGGGCAGGGGAGGGGCGGTGCAGGCTTCTTGTGCGGGCGCCGGAGGGAGTATTCGGGGGTGTAATGCGGCCGGGTGCGTGGTCTGCGGCATAGGGAGAGGTGCGGTGGGAGGCTAGCAGGGGTCTGCAGGCAGCATGTGCAGCATGGGCATGTATTGCCTGTGGCGCCGCCAGCCTGCGCCATATTAGTGTGGACCGGGGTATCACTGGGGTTATCACAGCAGTCTTGGTCCGGACCGTGTTCCTAGCCCACAAATAAAGGAGGGTATTTACAGGGGATAGAGTCATGACGCCACCCGTAGTATGTGGTCAGGGTGCTGCAGAACCTCCGGGGATGATGGATTTCAGCTTGTGATGTGACAGCTCTCCACGGGCAGAGCCTAGTCCTTGGGGCAGTAGTGATGATAATAGTTTGTGAGGGAGAACAGGGTTTACAAGGATTACACAGACTCATTGTTTTGTAGTTTTCCAAGTCTTTACTGTAGATGACATTCAGCAGAGTACTATCCACGGAGTCTGTACCGGGGCCGAGTTGCTTCCCACCCTGTCCAGGTCCTTGACTCCCTACTCCTGCGCTGTGTGTGTGTGTGGCCCTGCTGCTGCTTTAGCTAGGCTGCTGACCCTGTCTCCCCTCACGGGTACCAAGTTGCTGGGCAACTTGAGTTTATCTTTATGTTCTGTGCTTTGCTATGGTACCGTGAAGATGTGGGATCTTCACTCATCTGGTGTTCACTGTGCTGTTTGAGTCAGGCACAGCATCGGATCCGGTATCCGTTCTGTGCGCTCCTCCGGGGTGAGTTTAGGGTAATTCCGTGTCCCGGGTGTGTTCCTCTGCTTCTCCTTTTCCTCAGACCCTGGCTTGGCTTGGAACTGGACAGTGGACCATGGGGTGAGCCTAACACAGCTCTTTTACACCCAGGTCCTTTATTCCTCAGTGCTGCCCCGCACTGAACTAACTCACTAACTGCCACTTCCTCTCCACACCAGAATATATAGGGAAGCAGCTTTAGCTCCCCCTTCTGGCCTGTAGGCGCTAGTGTAGTATTGTGGGTTATGTGGGGAGTTAACCCTTTGTGGTGTTACTGTGGCACATGAACATGGCATGGGGTGTCACATTAGCATACCTATGACTTGAGAGTGCGAGTGTGCGAGTGTGTGAGTATTGACACCCCTGCAATTCTGTCAGATAATATTCAGTTTCTTCCTGAAAATGATTGCAATCACAAATTCTTTGGTATTATTATCTTCATTTAATTTGTCTTCAATGAAAAAACACAAAAATAATTGTCCTAAAGCCAAATTGGATCTAATTCCACACCAAACATAAAAAAGGGGGTGGACAAAAGTATTGGCACTGTTAGAAAAATCATGTGATGCTTCTCTAATTTGTGTAATTAACAGTACCTGTAACTTACTTGTGGCATCTAAGGGTACCTTTACACGCAGCAACTTTTCTAGAAATTTCAATGGCAACTTACTGGTTGCAGTGAAATCATGGAGACATTGTTCCATTTGTACACAGCAACAAGATAGAACAATGTGTCCATGATTTCACTGCAACCAGTAAGTTGCCAGTGAAATTCCTAGAAAAGTTGCCGCGTGTAAAGGTACCCTAACAGGTGTTGTCAATAACTAAATCACACTTGCAGCCAGTTGACATGGATTAAAGTTGACTCTGTCCTGTGTCCTTGTGTGTCCCACATTGAGCATGGAGAAAAGAAAGACCAAAGAACTGTCTGAGGACTTGAGAAACCAGATTGTGAGGAAGCATGAGCAATCACAAGGCTACAAGTCCATTTCCAAAGATCTGAATGTTCCTGTGTCTACCATGCGCAGTGTCATCAAGAAGTTTAAAGCCCATGGCACTGTGGCTAACCTCCCTAGATGTGAATGGAAAAGAAAAATTGACGAGAGATTTCAATGCAAGATTGTGCAGATGGTGGATAAGGAATCTCGACTAACATCCAAACAAGTTCAAGCTGTCCTGCAGTCCGAGGGTACAACAGTGTCAACCCGTACTATCCGTCGGCGTCTGAATGAAAAGGGACTGTATGGTAGGATACCCAGGAAGACCCCACTTCTTACCCCGAGACATAAAAAAGCCAGGCTGAAGTTTGCCAAAACGTACCTGAGAAAGCCTAAAACGTTTTGGAAGAATGTTCTCTGGTCAGATGAAACAAAAGTAGAGCTTTTGGGGCAAAGGCGTCAACATAGAGTTTACAGGAGAAAAAAAGAGGCATTCAAAGAAAAGAACACAGTCCCTACAGTCCAACATGGCGGAGGTTCCCTGATGTTTTGGGGTTGCTTTGCTGCCTCATGGGTCTTCCAGCAGGACAATGACCCAAAACACACTTCAAAAAGCACTAGAAAATAGTTTGAGAGAAAGCACTGGAAACTTCTAAGGTGGCCAGCAATGAGTCCAGACCTAAATCCCATAGAACACTTGTAGAGAGATCTAAAAAGACAGTTTGGAGAAGGCAGCCTTCAAATATCAGGTACCTTGGAGCAGTTTGCCAAAGAAGAATGGTCTAAAATTCCAGCAGAGCATTGTAAGAAACTCATTGATGGTTACTGGAAACGGTTGATTGCAGATATTTTGGCTAAAGGTTGTGCAACCAAGTATTAGGCTGAGGGTGCCAATATTTTTGTCTGGCCCATTTTTGGAGTTTTGTGTGAAATGATCGATGTTTTGCTTTTTGCTTCATTCTCTTTTGTGTTTTTTCATTGAAGACAAATTAAATGAAGATAATAATACCAAAGAATTTGTGATTGCAATCATTTTCAGAAAGACACAATATATATAAACAATTAATTATTTAGTTTTTTCTATGACTTTATCTAGGCCACTTTGAGTCTAAACTTTGTTAAATTTTGTTTTTAAGTTTTGTGATATGCAGCCAAGCCGCTATTTATTGCACTTATACCTGTAAACCGGACTGTCAAGATCAGTTTAACTAACAGCTTGGCAAAGTAGAGGAGATCTAACTGGGAAATCATCACAGAGCTCATAGGACTTGCCAATTAAATTAGCCTCAGGAAAAGTTTTAATAAGAGCAAGGGAATTTACCTGGATTTGCTGTAAACAAACATTGCAGCTTTATAACCTCGTACTGAGACATTCAACCCATGCTAACACGGAAATAAGATGAAGAAACAGCCTAAACCCAGCTATGTACTTAAAAGTTTCAAGACACTTATTAAATTTTCAGGAAACATGAACCAAGAATATAACAGATATTGACGTAAAAAAATGAAATCTGCATATTGTTATGATCAGTACCATGCAGAATAAGGCAAACCAGAGCCAGTAATCATTTTTGCTGTAAATGATGGTTCGAACAGAGGATCTGTAATTCTGTTTAAAAAGAGTTAAAACATTTATTTTCTAAAAACTGTATGCCAGTGTGCACTCCTTGCCTTGAAAACAGAACACCTCTGGCAAACTGAGAAGTAGCCAATAGCCAAGGCAACAAGCAGTAAATATAGAATTAGAAATCCCTTGATTCTTCACAATGGATAAGATTTCTAATTACCGTATATACTCGTGTATAAGCCGACCCGTGTATAAGCCGACCCCCCTACTTTTGCCCCAAAAATCTGGAAAAACCTATTGACTCGTGTATAAGCCGAGGGTGGACCCCAGCACAGGTATACAGACCCCAGCAGTGTGGTATACAGGCCTCCCCAGTGGTAGTATACAGCAGCCCCAGTGGTAGTATACAGATTCCCCAGCAGCCCCAGTGGTAGTATACAGATTCCCCAGCAGCCCCAGTGGTAGTATACAGGAGCCCCAGCAGCCCCAGTGATAGTATACAGGAGCCCCAGCAGCCCCAGTGGTTGTATACAGGAGCCCCCAGCAGCCCCAGTGGTAGTATACAGGAGCCCCAGCAGCCCCAGTGGTAGTATACAGGAGCCCCAGTGGTAGTATACAGATTCCCCAGCAGCCCCAGTGGTAGTATACAGATTCTCCAGCAGCCCCAGTGGTAGTATACAGATTCCCCAGCAGCCCCAGTGGTAGTATACAGGAGCCCCAGCAGCCCCAGTGGTAGTATACAGGAGCCCCAGCAGCCCCAGTGGTAGTATACAGGAGCCCCAGCAGCCCCAGTGGTAGTATACAGGAGCCCCAGCAGCCCCAGTGGTATACAGCAGGCCCCCAGGGGTACATATAGCAGCCCCCTGGGGTACCAACAGCCCCCTGGGGGTACCAACAGCCCCCTGGGGGTACCAACAGCCCCCAGGGGGTACCAACAGCCCCCAGGGGGTACCAGCAGCCCCCTGGGGGTACCAACAGCCCCCTGGGGGTACCAATAGCCCCCCCAGGGGGTACCAGCAGCCCCCTGGGGGTACCAAAGCCCCCAGGGGGTACCAACAGCCCCCTGGGGGTACCAATAGCCCCCAGGGGGTACCAACAGCCCCCTGGGGGTACCAACAGCCCCCAGGGGGTACCCAGCAGGGTACCCAGCAGCCCCCAGGGGGTACCACAGCCCCTAGGGGTCCACCCCAGGGGGTCCCCAGCAGGTCCCCATGGGGGTACCAGCAGCCCCCATGGGGGTCCCCAGCAGCCCCTGGGGGTCCCCCCAGCAGCCCCCAAATGCTGTCACTCGCCCCCCCTTGCAAGGGCCCCCCCCCGCTTCTCTTACCATTCCGGACTTCTGATCCGCGCCGCTCCTCGCTGCTCCTCGCTGCTCCGTCCGTCCGTCTTCTACATCCGGGATCCCCAGCCGTCGCGATGACGTCACATGCCTGCGACGGCCGGAGATCCGGGATGTAGAAGACGGACGGAGCAGCGAGGATGAAGCACCAAGGAGCGGCGCGGATCAGAAGTCCGGAATGGTAATATAACCATCGGGGGGGGGGCCTTACAAGGGGGGGCAGGTGCCAGCACTTGGGGGGGATTTATTTAGTTATTCACTGCTTCCCCCTGCCGCTGATTGACAGGGGAAAGCAGTGCATATTTAATGAGCGGCCCCACGTGACGCGGCCGCTCATACAGCAGCCTCCCCCCCCGCCTCCTGAAGCCTCCACAGCCCCGGACACAGCCCCCCCCCGTATTGACTCGTGTATAAGCCGAGGGGGAGACTTTTCAGCCCAAATTTTGGGCTGAAAAACTCGGCTTATACACGAGTATATACGGTAGATATAAATTACAAACACTTTGCATTTTTTTCTATTTAAAAAGTTGACACAACCCCTTTAACATTGCTGTAGTTGAAGTCAAAACTCTTGAATGGAATGTATTAACTATATTTTCATATGGTCCTCGTTACCTCTTCCTACTCCAACCACGTACTGAAACCCTAGCCATAGTCACTCTAGGCCAAGACTTCTAGATGAGACTAAGCCTATAAAGTCTTGATCTACCACCATACCACAGTAGGATGTCCACACAGCCCTCTCATGGCTTATGTTTATGGAATATGGGATGAGTTAAAATTCACTGTCATACAGCCAACAAGAAAGTACCGTAATCTCTTAGACACTATAGTGAGCAGGTCTCCGATGGTAGATTGGCTATTAACATTTATAAGAAGCCTGCTGATAGAATTTTTTTTTCATTATTCTAATGTACATCTCCATTCTGTAAAAATGTAAATTCAAGCATGTGAAAAAGATTGTCCCTGATCCATCCCTTGTAGTAGGAGACTTGATTAAATTCAGAATAATTTATGTATTGCTCAAGGTCCATAAGACACTGATTGATCCCTCTGGTAATACAATTGTGGCCATATATACCAAATGGTGTAATATTTATTAGGATGGGTCTAAGATGAGAGCCATATATACGGTTGTGCTCAAAAGTTTACACAACCCGGCAGATTTTTTTGCTTTCTTGGCCTTTTTTTCAGAAAATATGAATGATAACACAAAAACTTTTTTTCCACTCATGGTTAGTGGATGGGTGAAGCCATTTATTGTCAAACTACTGTGTTTTCTATTTTTAAATCAACTAACAATCAAAAACATCCAAATGACCCTGATCAAAAGTTCTCAAAACCCACAAATTACATCAGCTGAAATACAGGACTCACTGAAAACTAGCGGTGTGACTGTTTCAAGATGCACAATAAGGAGGCACTTGAAGAAAAATGGGATGCATGGTTGAGTAACCAGAAGAAAGCCATTACTGTGCAAATGCACAAAGTATCTCACCTACAATACGCCAAACAGCACAGAGACAAGCCTCCAAACTTCTGGAACAAGGAAATATGGAGTGATGAGACCAAAATCAAACTTTTTGACCACAACCATAAAAGTTACATTTGGAGAGTTGTCAAAAAGCTCTATCATGAAAGGAACACCATTCCTACTGTAAAGCACAGAGGTGGACCGCTGATGATGTGAGGATGTGTGAGCTACAAAGGCACAGGAAACTTGGTCAAAGTTAAAGGAAAGATGAATGCAGCAGGCTATCAGCAAATACTGGAGGCAAATTTGCACTCATCAGCAGGAAGCTGTTCATGGGACAAACTTGGACGTTCCAACATGACAATGATCCAAAACATAAGGCCAAGTTGACCTGTCATTGACTACAGCAGAACAAAGTGAAGGTTCTGGAGTGACCATCTCAGTCTCTGACCTCAATATCATTTAGCCTCTATCCTCTGAATAGAGGTAAAGAGAGATGCATAAAGTGCATGTACACTAATGCCAGAAGCCTCACCAACAAAATGGAGGAATTAGAATTGATTTTGTTGGAAAATAATTATGACTGGTGGGGATTTCGGAGACTTGGCTGGACGAGAGCCATGACTGGGCTGTTAATTTACAAGGCTATTGTCTGTTCAGAAATGACCGTACAAATAAGCGAGGGTGAGGTGTATGTTTATACGCAAAATCATCCTTAAAACCCATCCTGCGTGAGATAATATAGGTGAATCTAATGGAAATGTAGAGTCCCTGTTGGTGGAGATAAGGGGAGGGGGAAAAAATAATAAATTACTGATAGGGGTTTGTTATAAGTCCCCAACAATAATGGAAGTGGAGGAGAATATCCTCATAAAGCAAATAGATGAAGCAGCGACTCAGGGAGAAGTCATTATTATGGGGGACTTCAACTACCCTGAAATACATTGGGGATCAGAAACCTGCTGTTCCAGCAAAGGTAATATGTTTTTGAAAACTTTGAGAGACAATTACCTTTCACAACTGGTTCAGGACCCAACAAGAAGGGGGGCACTGCTGGACCTAATATTAACCAACATTCCGGACCGCATATAAATATACGGGTTGGAGGTCACTTGGGTAATAGTGATCATAACATAATAAGCTTTCAAGTATACTTTACTAAGATGTGTAGTAGAGGGGCTACAAGGACACTAAACTTCAGGAAGGCAAATTTCCAATGGTTGAGAGATAATCTTAGTGCAATAAACTGGGATGATGTCCTGAGACATAAAAGTACACAAAGCAAATGGGAGATATTTATTAGCATCCTGAATAGGACCTGTGCACAATATATACCCTATGGGAATAAGTATGCTAGAAATAGGGGGAAACCACTATGGCTAAATAAAGCGGTAAGAGGTACAATAAGTACAAAAAGAAAGCATTTAGGGAATTAAAGCAAGTAGGTAGTGATGAGGCATTAAATAAATACAAAAAATTAAATAACATCTGTAAAAAGCAAATCAAGGCAGTAAAGATTGAGACAGAGAGACTCATTGCCAGAGAAAGTAAAAATAATCCCAAAATATTTTTTAACCACATAAATAGTAAGAAACTAAAAAATGATGGTGTTGGCCCCTTTAAAAATAGTCTGGGTGAAATGATGGATGAGGATGAGGAAAAAGCCAATATGCTAAATGACTTTTTTTCAACAGTATTTACACAAGAAAATCCCATGACAGACAATATGATCAGTGATAACAAAAATTCTCAATTAAATGTCACCTGCTTAACCCAAGAGGAAGTACGGCATCGTCTAAAAATCACTAAAATTGACAAATCCCCAGGCCTGGATGGGATACACCCCAGAGTGATGCAGGAATTAAGTACTGTCATAGATAGACCATTATTTTTAATATTTAAAGATTCCATAATAACAGGGTCTGTACCACAGGACTGGCATATAGCAAATGTGGTGCCAATATTCAAAAAGGGGACAAAAACTGAACTTGGAAATTATAGGCCAGTAAGCTTAACCTCTACTGTGGGTAAAATCCTAGAGGGTTTTCTAAGAGATACTATACTGGAGTATCTGAAGAAAAATAACCTCATGACCCATTATCAACATGGTTTTACGAGGGACCGTTCCTGTCAAACTAATCTGATAAGCTTCTATGAAGAAGTAAGTTCTAGACTGGACCAAAGAAATGCAGTGGATGTGGTGTATATGGACTTTTCAAAAGCTTTTGATACGGTGCCACACAAAAGGTTGATACATAAAATGAGGGCAATGGGGATAGGGGAAAATATGTGTAAGTGGGTTAAGAACTGGCTTAGTGATAGGAAGCAAAGGGTGGTTATTAATGGAACACTCTCAGAATGGGTCACAGTTAACAGTGGGGTACCTCAGGGGTCAGTGTTGGGCCCGCTTCTATTTAATATATTTATTAATGACCTTTTAGGGGCATACAGAGTAGAATCTCAATATTTGCAGAAGACACTAAACTCAGCAGGGTAATCAATACAGAGGAGGACAATTTTATATTACAGGAGGATTTATGTAAACTAGAAGCTTGGGCTGCTAAATGGCAAATGAGCTTTAATGGGGATAAATGTAAAGTCATGCACTTGGGCAGAGGAAACAAAAGGTATAATTATGTGCTTAATTGTAAAACACTGGGCAAAACTGTCACTGAAAAAGACCTGGGTGTATGGGTAGATGACAAACTCACATTTAGTGGCCAGTGTCAGGCAGCTGCTGCAAAGGCAAATAAAATAATGGGATGCATTAAAAGAGGCATAGATGCTCTTGAGGAGAGCATAATTTTACCTCTATACAAGTCACTAGTGCGACCACACTTAGAATACTGTGTACAATTCTGGTCTCCGATGTATAAGAAAGACATAGCTGAACTAGAGCGGGTCCAGAGAAGAGCGACAAAAGTCATTAGAGGACTAAGAGGTCTGCAATACCAAGACAGGTTATTAAACTTGGGGTTATTTAGCTTGGAAAAACAAAGGCTTAGGGGTAGGGATGGGCGAATCTACTCGCTAGGACTCGTTACTCGGCGAGTAGTAAGGGACTCGCAGGACTCGGTACTCTGCGAGTTTCCCAGTGATTACTCGCACGAGTCCAATGCAAATCAATATCAATCCTAGTTTTGTCAGAAACGCTGACAAAACTAGGATTGCCATTGTTTGCATTAGACTCGGCTACTGTGCCAGTGATAGCAGGGAAACTCGCAAAGTAACTGCTGTTACATTGAGAGCCGAGTCCAGCTGTCTGCTCTGTGCAGCTCCAGGGTCCTAGAGCCCGCCTGCTCACAGACATGATGTAGCAGTGCTGAGATTGTTCTCAGTCTGCTCATTCCCTGTGCATAGACATCTATCTATGCACAGGGGATGTAGCAGAGAGGACATCGCGTTTTGGACTACGTCTGACAGAAGAGGATTTTTTTAATTAAAGATGGAGTCCCTAATGGCTTTTTTTTTAATTTCAAATAAAAAATTTTCTCTGTGTTGTGTTTTTTTAACCCTTTATTGGAGATTCTTAGTGGCTGGGTCAAACGTGGCCTGACATTAAGAATCTCGGGCTTAATACCAGCTTGTATAACAAAGCTGGTATTAACCCCTTTATTACCCAGCGTGCTACCGCCACCAGGGCCGCTGGAAGAGCGGGGTTCAGCGCCAGAAGATGGCGCATCAATGAATGCGCCATCTTCTGGGGCGGCTGCGGGCTGCAATTTGCAGCGGAGGGTGCCCAGAAAGCTTGGGCATCCCTGCGCTGCGGATTCCAGCCCCCAGCTGCTTAGCTGTACCTGGCTAGACATAGAAATTGCGCGGAGCCCCACGCATTTTTTTTTTATTATTTCATGAATTTCAGAGTCAGAGTCAGAATCTCAGAATTTCATGAAATAATTTAAAAAAAATGCGTGGGGCTCCGCGCAATTTCTATGTCTAGCCAGGTACAGCTAAGCAGCTGGGGGCTGGAATCCGCAGCGCAGGGATGCCCAAGCTTTCTGGGCACCCCCCGCTGCAAATTGCAGCCCGCAGCCGCCCCAGAAGATGTCGCAATCATTGAAGCGCCATCCTCTGGCGCTGAACCCCGCTCTTCCAGCGGCCCTGGTAGCGGTGGCACGCTGGGTAATAAAGAGGTTAGGGCCAGCTTTGTATTATCAGCTGGCCCTAAGCCCGAAATTTATGGCGGTCACGCCAATATTAGACATGACCGCCATGAATTTCTATTAAATTGTTTATAAAAAACACAACACAAAGAAAATTTTTTATTAGAAATAAAAAAAAAAAGCCATTAGGGACTCCATCTTTAATTAAAAAAATCCTCTTCCGTCCGACGCAGTCCAAAACGCCATGTCCTCTCTGCTACATCCCCTGTGCATAGATATAGATGTCTATGCACAGGGAATGAGCAGACTGAGAACAATCTCAGCTCTGCTACATCATCTCTGTGCACAGACATTCATGTCTGTACACAGGGAATGAGCAGACTGAGAACAATCTCAGCTCTGCTACATCAGGCAGCAGGCAGGCTCTAGGACCCGGGAGCTGGCAGCCAGCACACTGAACAGACAGGACTCTTATCTGTGCGAGTTTCCCAGCGATTACAGTTACAAAGTAAACGAGTCCAATGCAAATAAATGACAAAACTAGGATTGCTTCAGGCTGAAGCTTCCGAGACACATCTGCGATTTGTAAATCTCACACTACTCGCTATTACTCGCTTCCCCATTCATTAACATTGGACTCGCTAGACTCGCAACGAGTAGCGAGTCCTGTGCTCGGACTCGCTAGAGTCAAGCGATTCCGAGTAATTTAGGATTCGCCCATCACTACTTAGGGGTGATCTTATAATAATGTATAAATATATGAGGGGACAGTACAGAGACCTTTCTAATGATCTCTTTACTCTTAGGCCTGAGACTGGGACAAGGGGGCATCCTCTACGTCTGGAGGAAAGAAGGTTTAATCATAATCACAGATGTGGATTCTTTACTGTAAGAGCAGTGAGACTATGGAACTCTCTGCCACATGATGTTGTAATGAGTGAGTCACTACTAACATTTAAGAAGGGCCTGGATGTCTTTCTTGAAAACTATAATATTACCAGTTATATATACTAGATTCTTTGATAGGGCGTTGATCCAGGGAACTAGTCTGATTGCCATATCTGGAGTCAGGAAGGAATTTTTTTCCCCAATGTGGAGCTTAATGTTGCCACATGGTTTTTTTTTGCTTTTCTCTGGATCAACATGTTAGGCTATGGGTTGAACTAGATGGAGTCTTCCTTCAACCTTAAAAACTATGTTACTATGTTACTATGTAAAAAATCGCATGCGTTTTTTTAACATGGGGACCTATGGAAGACGCATGCGTTAACGCATGGTACATATAAGCACCATGCTGTAACGCATGCGTTTTTGCATGCTTTTTTGGGAAAAAATTACTAAGTCCAAAAAACGTCCAGGACCTCAGGGGACACAATTTGCAACCTAAATTTAACAGATCTGTTTTACTAAAGCCTTAGAAATGCAGATTGGAATGTGTGACCATGGCCTTTGGCCTTTGGAATGTGTGCCTTTGGCCCATTTCACATCTAAGCTTTGGCTGCGCTTTGCTGCGTTTGTGTCTCTATGCATTTTTATCGCTAAAAACGCATCCAAATGCAGGCATTTTTGCCCCCATTGATTTTAATGGAAAATGCATTGCAAACACATGCAAAAACACATGTGTGTATGTAAAAATGCAAAACACATGCGCTTTTGCAAATGCAGCCCTAGACGCAGCAGCCTACATTTTTGGCTGTGTTTGCAAAAACGCATGTGTTTTGCGTTTTTGCAAATGTACATGCATTTTTGCATGCGTTTGCAATGCATTTTCTATTAAAATGGGGGCAAAAACGCATGTGTTTGGATGAATTCTTAGTGGTAAGAATGCATAGAATCGCAAACGCAGAAAAACACAGCCAAGGATTAGATGTGAAATGGGCCTATTTCAAGTCAATTTTAGATACCTCTGGAAGTAGGCTTCTGTTAAATACTTAGGGATTAACCTCACGTCTTCATTTTCAACTTTATACGTCAAAATGTTTCCCCAGATATACAACGAAATTAGATTTTTGCCTACCGTACCTCTATCTCTCCTGGGTTGTATATCCACGATTAAAATATCGATCCTCCTGAAATTGCTCCATTTATTTGAAACCCTCCCCATGCCTGTCCCTCTCAGAGATTTATGCTCAATCCAGGCACCCATCATGAAATTCATTTGGGCTGGAAAATGCCACAGAATTCCAAAGCTGATGGCAGGAGCATCGGGTCCCACATTTTATCCACTATTACTGGGTAACCCATCTACATATAATCAAAGCTTGGACCTCCAAACCTGCATATACAAAATGGATGAAAATTGAAAAATTGTGGCTAATCCATACAATCCCCCTCCAAATGAAGTCTGTCATTCAGTCTTCCTCACTATAAACATTTGGAAAACCTGTTCCAAAACTGTAAACTTTTATCCACAAACTCTATCCTTACCTCTCTTCTGCATCACTCAGGTTTCCCAGATAGCCTTACCTCCCACTGACAGGAGTGTTGTCCCACACTAACCTGTTCAACTTTACAGACATAACAGACTATAGAACAAGGACTATACTGTCTTATGAAGAGGTAAAATCCAATGTATCCATACTCAAGGTTCCATTATTCCAATATATTCAAATTAGCAAACCAAGGAAACAGGGCGCTTTTAGGGAAGCGCTGAGCCGATTAAGGACCAAAGATTAGAAAGACTTAAAGTCCACAAACCTTTAATTAATATGCAAGCTCTCCAGGCCACGACGCGTTTCGATAGCAGGTGCTATCACCACCCGGGTCCTCTCACAATTAGCGCTCCCTCTTGTTTTTGTTTTCTAATATATTTAAATAGACACTTTGCCCTATCCTTATTCCAGTGTCTACATCTCTCTCTTCCAGCTCCTTTTGATAGATTATGTTATGGCGTGTCATCATCGGAAGGAGGAGCCATGAATTTGATATCAGGGGCGCATATCTGAATGAGTTTTCACACCCACTGTTGTGTTATACCTGCAGTCAAGATAGAAAGAATGGAGCCGTGGAGAATGCTCAGGCTGACTACATACAATAGTCTAGATGCCTACTTAGTATATGGACATTAAGTGTAAAATCTCATTTTTTACAACTATTTCAGCACACATTTGCTTAGACAGGGATGTAATAGGAAACTGCAGGGACAGGTAGTAATAGGTTAGGTGGCAAAAACGAGCTGACAGGTTCCCTTTAACAATGCCTCTAGGCCCCCTGATTTTCTCAGTATCGTCCCACATGCTGTAACTAAGAAGACTACTAGACTCATCTTACACATTCTGATGGCTGCTGAATGTTTAGTGGCATTGGAAGCAAACCTCCTCCCTATCTACATTTGATTTATATACCAGAATCAAAGACATTAGAAATTTCAAATACCATACAGTCCTGAATAATAAAACGGTGGATATATTTGATTCTAGTTGGTTTCCTTGGGATCCTTTATGGACCTCACAAAACACATAAATGTCTGCCCATACCACACATTCTGTGCACTCCTTTATCAACACCAGCCATCACCTTTACTCCTTCTGTTATTGCCCGGTCTTAAAGTGTAAATGTCATTTCAGTGAAAAAACACACAACACTGCACTGGTTGTTAAGAATGGATCACATAGCAGCTAGGATAAATATTTTTGTGCCACATGTTTCTGTGCTCTTTTAAAAACTGCATTTTATAGCTGTGTGGGCATGGCCAGCATCTGCCACCACTGTGTGTGTATTGCAACAGCTGCTGTGAGCTGTATGGGGAGCCAGCAGACAAGGGGTTAACACAGATTGTGACTGAGATGTGTGGAGAGAGATGACAGATCTTTCCTTGGCATAAACGTCTGAGAAATTTGCACTAATTCTGATGTTGCTTATGTGTTGTAGGCTGAGATAATCTGATATATTGTTTCCTCATGAGTTGCAGTCTGCAGTGTAGGCCATGCCCCCTCCCTTATATGGTTACGCACCCGTATTCAGTGTGAAGACAGATCTGACAGAGAATGAACATATGTCTGCTTCACACACAGTGCAGTGTGGGCACCTTGTGGAAAGATTATGATTGTTTTTCAATCAGAATTTTCTAAGAAGTATATTAGAAAGTTTATTAAAATCACTTGCTCTACATTATTATTATTATTATTATTATTATTATTATTTAAAAAAATTAAAACAGTGGTTATGCTTTAAGTTTGTTTGGTTTACCATTATCTATGTATTTGAAAGTGATATCTTAGTATGCTGCTTATTATAGTAAAGATTTACTCCTATACCAACTTACCTTTAAAACTATGCTTTTGTTATGTATACTTATTTCTGTGTTAAAAATCTGGATAAGATTACTTTCAATGAAAATTTACAATAAGAAAAATCAGAAAAGGGACCCTGCTTCCTATTATTGTGATTGAATTAGGTCCAATAAGTCAGTCCCTAGATGAATAAAGATTTATCACTCACAGCCTGTCTTTAAGACTATATGGTAAAACTGACATATCAGTGTGATGCCTTGGGTCAGTACAAGTTTGTAGATACCAAACATGTATACTTTTACGGTTATGAAAGTGGTGAAAAAAATTCAGAATTTTTTAAAGAAAAAAAATTGCAATTTCAGTGCCATTTTCTGTGACCCGAAGCGTCCGCTTTTTCCGGATCTGGGTCTGTGTGTGCTTATTTTTTGCATCTTGTGCTAATGTTTCTAATGATACCATGCTTGTGTATATGCGCTGTTCTGATCGCACATTATAGCATTTTATTGTAATGTTGTGGTAATCAAAAAACATAATTTTGGTGTTTGGAATTTTTTTCCATTACGCAATTTACAGATCTGATGAATTGATTTTATATTTTGATGGATCAGGCTTTTCTGAAAGCTGTGACACCAAGCATGTATTTTTTCTTTTTATGACTAGTTTTATTTTCAATAGGGCAAAATGGGTGGTTTATTGTGTTTTTTTTATTTCTTTATATATTTTTTTTTAAATTTTAAAACTTTTTCTTTTTTTTTTTTACCTGGCCGCTTAGGGCGCTTCAGCACTGCTCAATGCGATCGCTCTTGTTATATAGAGATGCTTCAGCATCCCTCTGCATAGCACAAATTATCAATTTCTGCCAGCGATGCAAGTCAGGCATCACCAGCAGGAAGAGATTCATTAAAGCATCCAGGTCATCAGCTAACCCCCCGCTATTATGGTAATGCATCAAAGGGAATGCTGGTGGGAAATAGCATGAACCCTGTTATTGTGCTTTAGGTCGCACTGTCAGTGATTAGCAGCACGATTTATAAGCTTAACAGTGCTGATTAGATCATTGAGATTGCTATCATATCAGCATTTTTGCCGATTCGCGGCGAATCCAGCAAATTTTGCCACATCTGCCTCGTAATGGCCGACTTGTGGAAAGCCCCATTTATTTTCTATGTGACTTGCGTCAGGTGTTGCAGTTTTAGTTTCTGACAAATCCGGCACTTGTGGCCGCGCAAAAAGAAATGCTGCTAGCAGCGTTTTATTTCTTTTGCCGCAAATGCCAGATCTGCCGAACCCAGCAAAACCACAACTGCCACACCTAACCACAAGTCGCATAGAGAATGAATGGGGCTTGCCGCAAGTCAACCCTGTGCTTCAGAGTTGGGATGGTGTTCTTAGGCTACCAAACTTCTGCCTTTTTCATCCAAACGTAATAATGATAATTAAGGTCAAACAGTTGAATTTTTGTTTTGTCAGACCACAGGATCTGTCTCCAAAAATGTAGGTCTTTGTTCCTGTGTGCATTTGCAAAAATTAACCTGGCTTTGTTATGTTTCTTTTGGAAAAATGACTTCTTCCTGGCAGAGTGGCATTTCAGCCCATGTTGATGCATTACTCGTTTCACTGAGGATAGTGACACAATTCTACCTGCTTTCACCATCATCTTAAGAAGGTGTTTTGGTTTTGTTCTTGGGTTGATATGCACATGTCGGACCAAAGCACATTCATTTGTGGGACACAGAACCTTCTTCCTGAGCAGTATGATGACTGGAGATTCCTATCTTGTTTGTACTTGCCTATAATTGTTTGTACAGATGAACGATCAGGGCCGGCGTCAGCACCCGGCGTACCCGGGCACGTGCCGGGGCCCGACGGCTTGGAGGGGGCCCACCGGGCCCCTGAGGGCTAGGGTCACACTTGTGTTGTGACCCTAGCCTGACGCAAGTATTGTCTGCTGCAGCGCAGAGCGTTTAACGCTATGCGCTGCCAGCAACTGAGCCCATAGAAACCCGCAGTTTACATTGACAACCAGTGGTTGTCACGGTAAACGTCGGGTTTCTATGGGCTGCCTCCAGCGCATAGCAGCGTTGCAACATAGTATACTTGCATAAGGCTAGGGTCACAATGCAAGTGTGACCCTAGCCTCAGGGGCCCCTGAGCACTGCCCCCACAGCCAGAGCCATATCCAGGGGGCAGCTGGGGGGTCATTTTCAGGCTCCTGCAGGCTGCAGCACCGGAGGTCTCCCTCCTCCCCCCTCCACGGGAGCCGACAGAGCTGCACACACTCTGTGCTTACAGGACCTGCGATGATGTCACATGGAGGGGAGGAGTCAGGGGTCTCATGATCAGCTCCTCAGTGTATCCACTCCAGGACTCTGCTGGCCATCAATGATGCTCAAATAAGGTGAAGTTTGTGTGTGGTCAGGAGGCATTTACAGTGTGAATGTAGCAGAGGTGAGTGTGTACTAGGTGTATGGCAATTAGGTGAAGGTTATGTGTGGGGTCAGGAGGGATTTACAGTGTGAATGTAGCAGAGCCGTGTGTGTACGAGGTGTACGGAGCAGAGCCGTGTGTGTACGAGGTGTACGGAGCAGAGCCGTGTGTGTACGAGGTGTACGGAGTGGAGCTGTGTCTGTATGAGGTGTACGGAGCAGAGCCATGTGTGTACGAGGTGTACGGAGCGGAGCCGAGTGTGTACGAGGTGTACGGAGCAGAGCCGTGTGTGTACGAGGTGTACGGAGCAGAGCCGTGTGTGTACGAGGTGTACGGAGCAGAGCCGTGTGTGTACGAGGTGTACGGAGCAGAGCTGAGTGTGTACGAGGTGTACGGAGCAGAGCCGTGTGTGTACGAGGTGTACGGAGCAGAGCCGTGTGTGTACGAGGTGTACGGAGCAGAGCCGTGTGTGTACGAGGTGTACGGAGCAGAGCCGTGTGTGTACGAGGTGTACGGAGCAGAGCCGTGTGTGTACGAGGTGTACGGAGCAGAGCCGTGTGTGTACGAAGTATGTGTACCAGTGGTAGCCCCCCGCGGATTCCGCTCCTATAGTCTCAGCCACCTTTGCCAGCAGCATTCTTCTCCATAGTCTCTTCTGCCGCTGTCTGCATTCTGCAGCTCAGCATGGAGGGGCACGATGTCATCACTGTGCTGATATGTGCAGAGCGACCGGAGGAGACCGGAGCAGCGAGAAGAAAGGTGAGGAGAAGAGAGATCTGGACGGCCAGACACTCCGCTTGGCTGCGGTGCCACCCATAATGCAGTGTGGCTCCATTGAGCTGCTTGCATTATTTGTGTGCTTCAGGATGCTTGTGTATATACCAAGCATCCTCAGACGCACAAAAATGCAACATTTTGCATTTGAAGGGTATTTTTAAAAGGCGCAAGGGAATGCAATCGCATTTTAGCCCGCTCCTAACAATGTGTAATATACTCACTGTCAGAAACAGCTCTTGCTGGATTCGGCAGTCACTGTTCCTGTAACGCTGCCTTCACATAGGAGTTTTTTTTAAAATGTGGCAGTTGCGGTAAAAAAAACCTGCATCTGCCGCTTTTTCCGTCTAGCGGCTGCACTTGCTGCACGTTTGCGGCAAGCCCCATGCATTGTCTATGGGGCTTGCGGTAAGTGTGCGGCAATATATATATATACATATATATATATATATATATAGTCCGCGATATGTACTTAAAGGGGGCCCACTGAGACCTTTTCGCCCGGGGCCCACAGAAATCTGGAGCCGGCCCTGTGAACGATGCACCTTCAGGTATCTGGAAATTGCACGTAAGGTTGAACCAGACTTCTGCAAGTCCACAATTCTCTTCCTGATATCTTGGCTGATTTTTTTATGGATTCCCATGATTCTACACAAAGAAGCAGTGACTTTCAGATGTGCATTAAAATATATCCAAAGGTGTGTCTCTAATTAACTCAGATGTTGCCAATAAACCTATCATAAGCTTCCGAACACATATCATCATATGGGTGTCCCAAATTGTTTAAAGGCAAAATAATCTTGTGTTTGTAAACTCATGACTTTGCAGAAAATAATAAAAACACCTTAAAACATTTTCTTTCTCATTATTCTGGCAATTGGCAAATATAAACAATTCTGGTATTACTAATTGACCTGAAACAGGAAAGGTTTATTGTGATTTCATGTCAGATAGGGAGAAAAACATGCATATGTGTCTTTTTATATAGTTTATGTAAACTTCTGGTTTAAACTGTATATATATAGATTCACCTGTTAGATCTCTGATCAATGTAAAGTAACTACTAATGGCCACTTTACACGTCCCACCATCGTTTTGATATTGTATACAACGGCACGGGAGCTCGCACTTTTTTGGCTGAAATCCAAGATCACATAGGGGCTGTCACACAGGGAGATATCAACAGGCAACACAACTGCGATGTATACGCCCCCTTGTATGCGCGACACAGGGAACGACCATTTAACATGGGAGTGAATAGGGGAAGTTGCTCTCCAAGTCGGTGTTGGGCTGTCACACAGCACGATCCTGCCAGATTGTCCATCCAATATCGGGCAGTTGGAGAGCCTGCACAATTCTTCCCCGATATCGTTTTGGCATCGTTCTTGCATCAAATTGGTCATTTACACTGTACAACGCACGAACGATATCCGCGCCAACGCACGAACCATGTGACTTTTTATCGCAGTTGGACGACGATATCGGGACGTTTAAAGTGGCCATAAGGGTCATAAGGACTATTTTTTAAAATGCCGCCCACAAAAAAACAACCATCTATTGGGCAAGGTAATTCAGTAACTAAAAAAACAAAACTGTCTCAAGCAGCTGAGAACAGTGAACCACACGAGTCCTGACTTGAAAGGAAATGGATGAGACAGGCTGAATCAAGGGAAGCTGAAACATCTGAACATTGGGAACATCATGTTCAGGAGAAATGGATGAGACAGGCTGAAACAAAGGATGTGGAAGCCTCTGAACAAGAGATCAGAATGCCGTATAAAACAAATGCAACTTATGCAAAGACGAAAGTAGGCTGACTTGAGCTTGGAAACGTTTCACTACGATCGAATTCAGGACTACAGGTCACATCTAAAAGTCATATTAGGCAAAATGGGTATAATATGCAAACACTGTTAATAAAAATAATGTTTATACCGTGTTAGCCAGTAGATAGAAAAATATTGGAATCTGAGAGTCCTCAGGGGTTGATACCTTTTAATGGCTAACTGAATAGATGGTAAGCATAGCAAGCTTTCAGGACACATGTGTGTCCTGAAAGCTTGCTGTGATTACCATCTTTTCAGTTAGCCATTAAAAGGTATCAACCACTGAGGACTCTCAGAGTTGAAAAAAAAGAATTTTAATAACTGAAGAAGTCAACTTCAGGGTGAAACTGAAAATGTACCCTTAGCAAGCGTAGCCAACAATTTAACATATCTTTTTCTACGAGAGAAGCCGCGGGTATTTTTGTAGGGAAATATAAAGGTGGTATTGCAGTTTTTGAATTGAGTTATAAAAGTGGAATACCACCTTTATGTTCCATTTTTTACGGTCCCCAATGATACCAGTGTAAAAGAGGAATACAAAGCATTCCGTTGAGTTTAATGCTATATATTTTAATGTGCATATAACAAAATGCATTAAATTCTATCACCAGACAGAATCAGCAGAGCGGAGTTTCTCAGTTTTTCTGAAACACTGTAATCAATAAATATTGTATTAATGTTCCTTGTAACAGTCTGCTGCAAGCAATTTATCCACAGGCCGTTATTAAAACCACATTAGATCAAATATAATATCTACAAGCGCTGATAGTCATATGTCAAGCAATTATGTTCTAAAATCTGATATCTCAGGGTAATTTATGTTTTATCTTTGAATACAGCAGAGTAGCCAGTTTATATCAATGCATGAGGATAAATTGTGAAATCAGCTAAAAATGTATTCACTTATCATTGAGCAAACAATATTTTTTATGCTTTTTTATGTAGTTCGTTACTTATTTGGACGTTCTTTCACTTTCAAAACTCACAAATATGTCAGGAATCCTGGGTTTTCTAGCAATTGAATGTTTTTTTTTTTTTTTTTTTAAAAGCACAGTAACTTCTTAACTTTCTTTAATAAACTGATCTTTACACAAATCAACAGTTTTTAAAGTATTTATTATGTACTTAATGTGTTTTCTTATGTTTGTGTAACACAGTCGTGGTTACCCGGGGGCAGGGCTGACCGGGCTCAGCTGTGCACTCGTGTGAACTCTCTGACAGCATCCAGCTCAGTCTAAGCCTGCTCATCTGTGTGAGCAGACCTGTGTGTGTCTCCTTGCACAGATCGAGCAGTGCTTACGATGCTAGTCTGCCTGTGGATTATAGAAAAAGTTAGCCTCGGCACACTCCAATAAGAGATTAAAGAGAGAGTTTTTGTTCTTTGTGTTGCTTTTTATTTACAAATAGAAAAAACGTCCCACGTTTCGGCTCAACATGAGCCTTCCTCAGGGAACTCAATGATATGTTCTAGTGAATTTGATCCTTGAAGTAGCGGCCTGGGTGGTCATAGAATCTCAGGCAAGTGGAGAAGGTGAGAGGATGATATAGAGTGCTGGAAAGTCTGATTTGCTCAGAACCAGAAGATCAATCAGCCTCTAGAAGGTACTAGGGAATATAGGGAAAATGACCACTTCCACAGGCATGCCTTAAATAGATAATAGGCACATGACTCCTGTCCTTGTTTCCATAGTGTTTAGTAGAGGAGGCCAGGCCTCCTCTACTAAACACTATGGAAACAAGGACAGGAGTCATGTGCCTATTATCTATTTAAGGCATGCCTGTGGAAGTGGTCATTTTCCCTATATTCCCTAGTACCTTCTAGAGGCTGATTGATCTTCTGGTTCTGAGCAAATCAGACTTTCCAGCACTCTATATCATCCTCTCACCTTCTCCACTTGCCTGAGATTCTATGACCACCCAGGCCGCTACTTCAAGGATCAAATTCACTAGAACATATCATTGAGTTCCCTGAGGAAGGCTCATGTTGAGCCGAAACGTGGGACGTTTTTTCTATTTGTAAATAAAAAGCAACACAAAGAACAAAAACTCTCTCTTTAATCTCTTATTGGAGTGTGCCGAGGCTAACTTTTTCTATCATTCTGGCAATATTTTCTCAGAGCACCTCATTAAGGTTGAGCCAGGTTATATCCTATTTGCCTGTGGATTATGTCAGAAGGAGGGTTTTTTGAGCAATAAAGATAGAGTCCTAAATGTCTTGTTTTATTTCTAATAAAATAGTTTTTCTCTGTGTTGTGTTCTCTTTTACTGTTTACTAGAAATTCCTGGTGGACATATCTAATTTGATGTGACGCCATGAATTTCAGTCTTAATGCCAGCTTACGATACAAAGCTAGCCCTCACCCCATTATTACCCAACGTGCTGCCACCTTCAGGGCCGCTGGAAATGGCACTAAGAAACAATGCACCATTTTCAGGGGTAGCAGCAGGCTGTCGTTTTCAGCATGAGGGCCCAGAATGCTTGGCCCTTACCACGTTGAGAATCCCAGCCCCCAACTGCCTGGGTTTTACCAGGCTGGTGAACAATTATTTTTTTTTAAATTATTTATTTAAATATTTAAAAAAAAATATTGGGATTCCCTGTATTTTAAATGCCAGCCAAGGTATAGGCAGGCAGCTGGGTTGGCAGCCCGTAGAAATCTGCAAAAATGCAATGAAGCACTACATTATTTTTTTAATTATTTATATATTTTTACAGGACTGTTATGTCAGTCAGTCACAGACACTGGCACAGAGAATGGGTGCCTGTGATTGCCTGTTGGAGAAGGCTGGAATCTGTCATATGAAAGTATGGGCTGGTTTCAGCTTAGTCCAGCAGCCAATCACCAATGCCCATACTCTGTGACAGCAGCATCTGTGATTGGCTGTGGATTCCTTTATAGTGAATATCCCAGAAGTTAATGAGTGGCCCGGAGGTACAACCAGTTGCACAGCATGATGGGGGGACGGCAGGATCCGGTATTACCAGTAAGTACGATGATGCTATTTAATAACTATGTGCTTTAGTTTACAGACTCCTGCCCCCGTCTTTTTTTTTTTTAAATTGAGTTTTGTTATAAAATTGTGGCTAGGGTGGCTGGAGGTCTGTAAAAGGAACGAAAACCTTAATTAAATCAGCAGCATTATACTTACTAGTCTCCTTGATGCAGGCACACTGCTTCCAAGTCCCACTCATTAACTTCCACTGTATTCACTGCCTCCAAGAGCCAATCTCTCTGTGACGTTGTGCATCATCACGGCTGTGAACAGTCGAAGCAAACAGTCTGTGCAGTGCTGATGTGGGCTAAGAGGCAGTGTAAAATAAAATAAAAATAGTTTTAAAATTATGAAAATAAAGCAAAACATAAAAGTTCAAATTACCCTCCTTTTGCCACATTGAAAATAAAACTATTAATTAAAAAAAAAACTATTTAGTATTATTATATTAAGAAATGTCAGATCTATGAAAATATAAAATTAATTAATCGGCTTGACAGAAAAGAAAGCCAAAATGCCAATAATATTTTTTTTTGGTCACCTCCATATTGCAATACAATGCAATAACAGACGATCAAATCATTACATCTACACAAAAATGGTATAATTAAAAACGTTAGCTCAAGACACAATGAAAAAAACCCATCACACAGTCCCACATGCTGAAAGGTTTCTACAGGTTACAGAAAATGGAGCCAAAAGTGTAGTTTTTGTCCAAAGTAGCGCATAGCGTTACCAGCAGGTAACGCTATGCGCCGCCTGTCTATTGATCCCTAGGACAACCGGACGCTTACCACAGTCGCCAGCTCCACAGGATATGCGTTTCCAAAGCGCACAGGAAACGCTGTTTGTGTTAGAAAAACTAACTTTCTGACGGATTGTGCAGGCTCAGGTGCAGATGCAAGTCTGACCCTAGCCTAATTCTTTTTCTTTAAGAAATGTTTTTTTTTGTTTTTTTTTTCACCACTACGATAACAATAAAAGTATACATGTTTGGTATCTACGAACTTGTACCAACCCAAGGCATTAAACCAACATGAGCGGTACCAGTAGAAGCACTAGTCAGCGTGAAACAAGGTGTCGTGCAGTTCAGATAAGTGTTACTCTCCCCAAGCATGTTTTAAAGTTTTCTAAATAAACAGATTTTATGGACCTGGAGTGCCACGGAATTTCTTCTTTGAAACCTTGATTCAACCGATGAGCATCTGCTGTTGTCCTTAATGCCTGAAGAAGAGCTGACATAAGGATCCAAGATGACTCTCTGCCTTGTGCTGTGAGTAGATTTTTCTTATCTTCATACTAAGCTGTCAGTTGACCCATATAGTGAACATGACGAATAACAAAACAAAAAATAATCATGTAATTGCACTTTTTTTTGCAATTTCGCCACATTTGGATTTTTTTCCTGTTTCCCAGTACACTATATGGTACAATGAATGATGTCATTCAAAAGTACAACTCCAACCACAATAATCAAGACCTCATATTTCTATATTGATGGAAAAAATATAAAAGTTATGGGTTTTGGAGGAAGAGGAGGAAAAATGAAAAACGAAAAATGGAAAATTGCCGGGTGGTGAAGGGATTTCAAGTATCTCCCCACTGTTACCATTTCACAGATAAAACCCCACAGAAAAACAAAAAATTAGCATAAATAAGTAAATAAGTAAATAATAGTAGTACATGTAAATAATATAGGGCACTTGGTTAACCCTGTTTGATCAAACATTATAAAAGCCATCCCACCACAACAAGGTGTACCAAGTTGAGGTGGTCCTACTCTAGTATCAATTATTATTTTAATAATAGGGTAGGACTATCCCTATGGGAAACCTTATCCCGGTGGGATGGCTTTTATGCTTTTTGATCAGTGCTAACCAAGTGCCTTTTGTTATTTAAAAGTGCCACTATTATTTACTTATTTACTTTGTTATTTGTTATAGGGCATGCTCATTTTTTATTTTTTTCTCTTTTACTGTGAAATGGCCACAGTGTGAAAATGAACTTACTATTGTACCTATGATTACTTATGTTCTGGTTCATTTTTTCTCTGTATTTTTTGTAATTCATACAAATAGGGGCATGATGTATCTCTTTGAACTAGTCATCTATATTTTTCCCATGGACTGCCGTTGGCCCCGTTTTTCTTTGCCCTTATTCTCATTGCTGTCACTGACAAAAGGTAAGGCATTAATACTAGAGCAGGACCATCCCGATTGGTACACATTGTCGGGTTGGATGACTTTAGGATCATTGATCAGTGTAAACCAAGTACCAATTATTATTTACATGTAATACTACTACCGTATATACTCGTATATAAGCCGACCCGTGTATAAGCCGACCCCCCTACTTTTGCCCCCAAAACCTGGGAAAACCTATTGACTCGTGTATAAGCCGAGGGTAGACCCCAGCACAGGTATACAGCCCCCAGCAGTGTGGTATACAGCAGCCCCAGAGGTATATACAGCAGCCCCAGTGGTAGTATACAGCAGCAGCCCCAGTGGTATATACAGCAGCAGCCCCAGTGGTTAGTATACAGCAGCCCCAGAGGTGTATACAGCAGCCCCAGTGGTAGTATACAGCAGCCCCAGAGGTACATACAGCCCCAGTGGTAGTATACAGCAGCCCCAGTGGTAGTATACAGCAGCCCCAGAGGTATATACAGCCCCAGTGGTACTATACAGCAGCCCCAGTGGTAGTATACAGCAGCCCCAGTGGTAGTATACAGCAGCCCCAGTGGTAGTATACAGCAGCCCCAGAGGTAGTATACAGCAGCCCCAGAGGTATATACAGCCCCAGAGATATATACAGCAGCCCTAGTGGTGTATACAGCAGCCCCAGAGGTATATACAGCAGCCCTTAGGTAGTATACAGCAGCCCTAGTGGTGTATACAGCAGCAGCCCCAGTGGTATATACAGCAGCAGCCCCAAAGCTGTATACAGCAGCAGCCCCAGGGCTGTATACAGCAGCAGCCCCGGAGGTATACAGGCCCCCCCATAAAGCTCCAGGGCCCCCCTCCTTGAGCGGCAGCCTGTAAAGTAAAATCATACTTATCAGTGTCCTGTCGCGCTGTCCTGCTGCTTGCCGACACACGATCCCGGGCTTCAATCCGCGTCTTCCGGCTTCCTGTGGTCGCGGGCAATGACGTCATTGCCCGCGACCACAGGAACACGGAAGACGCGGAATGAAGCCCGGGATTGTGTGTCGGCAAGCGGCGGGACAGCGCGACAGGACACTGATAAGTATGATTTTACTTTACAGGCTGCCGCGCAAGGGGGGGGGCCCTGGAGCTTGATGGGGGGGCCTGTATACCTCCGGGGCTGCTGCTGTATATATATATATACTCGCGTATAAGCCGAGGGGGGACTTTTCAGGCCAAATTTTGGTCTGTAAAACTCGGCTTATACGCGAGTATATACGGTATTTACTTATTAACTTACTATAAGTTATATGCTCATTTTCTGCGGTTTTCTCATCATAGACAATCCATTGAAAATAAGTCACTAAATTACCTGTATTTGGAAAGTGCATTGACCATTACTGGAAAATGTGTTATTTGTACCATTCAAATGGGTTTGTGACTATCAAAACTGCTGCTTGTTAATATCTACATGCTTTGGCTCCTAAAGGGGTATCCAGAGAGGGAGATCCTTTGCTCAGTGATGTCCATATGCTCTAACAGAACATATACAAATGTGTTGTAGGAATAATCCCAGTAAAACTGTTCTTTGTTGTTTTATAAAAATTGAGAAACTATTTTTTTAATATTTAATTTTCATTTAATATAAACATTATGATCAATTTACTATATTGTGTCACAATTTTAAGGGGATATCTGGGATTTAGCAAAAAAAATTGTGCTCCACCTACCTGCCTGTTGTGCCCGATACCGTTCACCACCATTCAGAGCTGACACGGTCTTAGACCACTTCTGTTACCGATTTTGCTGCCTCCGCTGATGTCCCAGCTTCTCCACTCCGTAAACAGGCGTCATAGCTGATGTCATGATGATTGACAGTCGGCTCCCCCAATCAGGTAGCAAGGTGCCAGCTGCCGATGAGCATGAGGATTGCTGTCCTACCCCTTCCATAGAGCAGAGCGGAAAAGAATCTCTGCTTTGTTTACACAGCTATGCTATCTCCGGCAGGAGCGGTCTGTGCCCGCTCTGTGGCGAGGCTGAATGGCAGTGTAAGGTGCCAGGCACAACAGGCAGGTAGATGGCAGCTACCTACCTGCTAGTGCTTGGGCACATTTGTTTTTTGTTTTTTTTTAATAAAAATCCCAGATAAAACCTTTAATGTAAAAAGGAGAGAGGGAAATAAAAATGTTCCAAGAAGTCAACAAGACTCTGTATACATTTTCACCTATTAGATGCAAATAAATTGTGTAAAGTCCACAGAGTAATTTATACCATGATGGCCACTAGAGTCAAAGTGGTAACAGAGATGGTGACAAAACTATTGGATGATGACGAGGTTTATCTCATTTTGCTCTAAGTATTCCTGAGAATCATGCATCTATTTTACATAATCTACTGCACAGATTCATTTCCATCCCCGCTCATCACGAAGTTGAGGTTGGTACAGTAGTTGGTGGAAATTATGTTATTTCAGTCAGATGAAGGTGAATTTAAACTATAAGGACTATTCACATTTCGGATTCCGCTGCTCAAATAAAATATTACATAGAAATTGATATATATGAAATTCATTTTGATCTATAGTTTGCCCCCAAAACATCAGCTCTTTCCAATTCAGACTGCAATTTTTGTAGTTATTTTAACTTAAAAAGAATTTTTACGCTAACCTCTAGAAAAAAAAAATCAGTATTGCTTTATCGTTCACAGGTCAGAGAAAGTTCAATTTTTTCCCGTTACTTTCAGAATTATGAAGAGAAGAAATGGCACTGTACATAAATGGATTTGGCTGAAATAAAAACTGTACAGAATTTTAAGAAATTTGTTCCACCAGTTTCATGCTTGCGGTCAGGCAAAAGCACAAAGCAAGAGTCTTCGCAGACCCAAGTAAAGTAAATACAGAAATAACAACAAAGCAATAAGATTCTATAATAAAGAACAAAGGTCTTGAAATTGGGTTAGCTCAAAAGTGAGATTGGAGAAATAGGAAAAAAAGCAGATGTTTTTATTTGTATTGTTGCAGAAGCCAATACTACTGTATACTACTGAAAATAGCAGGTTCTCTTCTTTGCTTCTTTTCTTTGTTTTCTGCTAACATTAGTTCCTGTTACAAGACTAGCACTCTACTGTGATGGGTTGAGTAATAATCGGGGGCCATGACTCGCACTTGCCATCAATGTTTCCCTATGGTGGAAAATGTTATTTTGCAACTGCAAGAAATGTAATATTGTTATCTGCAATATTTTCTGCAGTTGAAACACATCATGGTCAAGCATGTCTTGGGTTAATGATAATGCCATGATTTTACCACAACTCATGGATGACCAGTGGCGTAACTTGAAGCTCATGGGTCCGGATGCGAAAGCATCAATGGGGTCCCCAATTATTGCAAATCTTTAATAGCAATAGTCTTTTTCTATAGGCCAAAGGGACTTTAGGGGCCCCCATAGGCTCCGGGCTCCAGGTGCGATTGCAACCCCTGCACCTGTTGTAGTTACACCCCTGTGGATGACCAATCATCCACATGGAACTGTAGCCTTAGCAAGGACAAGAGATTTTCTGACTTATTCATTTTAGTTAAAGTTTGTTTTTTTATGAAATATCAATTCTGAATAATATTTTCTAAGACATCTTTATTATTCTGTTCTTTTGCTTTTACACTTTATAAATTGGTGTCACCATTCTCATTATTAATATGCCGTGTCCCTGGACAGTTTTATTTTTTCTTCTTTCTAAATAAAGAATTGTATTGTAGTCATATCTGTAGACACTAAGCTTATTAGTCTCTTGTCTTTTATAAGGATAGTTCACTGGACCTTAATTAGGCACACCTCATTGTGGTGGGATAGCTTTAATGCTTTTATTGATCACCCCCCAAGCTGTTCACCTTTTGTCTACTCAGCTTTCCCATAGAGGTTTTAAACACAGTTTGGCGCTGGTCCTACTCTGCATCTGTCTATTTTGAGACCTGTTAGGCACAGAGCGAAGTGACCAAAGTAGAGCTTTGGACCATCCTGATTGGGTACACCTTTTGTAATGGTATGGGATTTACAGTGATTTGATAAAAGAAAGTTGACTGAGTACCCTATGTTTTTACATGTGTTACTGTTTATTTTTCTAGTGCACTGTACCTATGCTTTATGTTTTTTATTCTAAGTTATATATGTTTTTTTCTTATTTGAAATGAGTGCCTTTTAGAATTGGTGCTGCTCCACGAATTCTGGAACAGTTTTTATTTCTTTTCTATGCCCCTCCGTTTCAAAGTTATATTCCCTGGATTTAAAGGGAACCAACCACCCGGATTTAACCACCTGTAAATCAGTGCAGCAGGTAATTAACGTGTGCAGCATGACATCACTATTTGTTAGTTTTTTGTACTTCCTTCCCTGTGGGCTTGTCTTTCTGCTGTAAACCAAACCCCCTTCCCTCCGTTTAATCCAGACTTATCCAAGGGGAGTGGGGTTTGGCTTACAACAGAAAGACAAGACTACAGGGGAGAAATGACAAAAAAAAAGTAGTGATATCGTGCTGCACACATCAATCACCTTCTGTACTGATTTACAGGTGGTTAAATCCTGGTGGTTGGTTTCCTTTAATGATTTTCCCATCAACCACTATCAACAAAGATATCCATAAAATATATTACTTAATGCTTTCATAAGGATGAAGTATTTTCTTGCAGGCTTTTGGTTTGATGCTGTTAATTAGGCAAAGAAAGTTTTTGTGATACTTTAAAGAACTTTCCACAATTCAACTCAATAACCATCAAGGATAAATTTAAATACTGGATTGAAAAACATAATGCCTAGCAACATTTGAGTTACTTTTACTTTATATACAGTATTAAAGGACTTTTCAGTAGGGGTGAGATTCAAATTTTCAACTAAAGGTTTCTTACTTTGATGAAAAGCATATCGAATATGCACAGCAACCATGGTGTGGGTTATCACAGATAATTTTTTCTTCTATAAACAATAAGATATTTGCAATACTTCAGTATCTACTGCATCACCTCTTAAAAACCTTAGTCTTAGGCTAGGGTCACACATGTGACAGGATTTTTAAATCCTGATCCGGTTTTGAGCTTTCAAAAGCTCAAACTGGATCAGGAAACCCCCATAGGAGCCCATTATGGTAACCGGATTGCACTACATGCAATCCGATTACCGTGTCCGGATCTGCAGCCTGCGCTAAAAATCATGCAGGCTGCAGTTTTTGGAGCAGTTCTGTGACCCGCAATGCGGTAACAGCATTGCTCAGGATGTGCCGCAGGGATGAACAAAGTGTTAACTGTTTAATAAAACATTAAATATTAATATTAGTTGTGGACAACATGTCTCTAGGGGGTGCTCACCCCCCCCTAGAGACATGCTGTCCACTCCTGTGGTCATGTCAGGGGTTAATAACCCATTTACAGTATTTTATATACAGTATATGCAGGCTTTTGTCGGCTTTGTATAATTTTATCAATGTTGCGCACATACTGTACGTAATGTACGTATAGTATCTGAAGCTGTCCGAGGTCCTGTAACCATTAACATTAGGTCTATGGCGTGCGCTGGCCATAGACCTAATGTTAATGGTTACAGGACCAAGGACTGTGGCAGATACTATACGTACATTACGTACAGTATCTGCGCAACTATCAAGAGCCGTGACTTCATTGATAAAATTATACAAAGCCAATAAAAGCTGGCTATACTGTAAATGGGTTATTAACCCCTGACATGCCCACAGGAGTAGGCAGCATGTTTCTAAAGGGGGGACACCCCCTAGAGACATGTTGTCCACAACTAATATTAATATTTAATGTTTTATTAAACAGTTAACACTTTGTTCATACCTGTGGCAGCTTTTTGAAAGCTCAAAACCGGATCAGGATTTAAAAATCCTGCCGCACGTGTGACCCTAGCCATATGTAGTAGATAAAAATGGCCAGATTCATTTGAGCCCAATTACCATGTCACGATGTACCTCTCAACTATCCTTGAAAATGCTTCTCATCGTGTCAAAACTGTCCTCTTATATACGGGCTGGAAAAAGACTTACTACACCTATAAGTAATTAGGTGGAATGCACAGACAAAGGACATTACTCCATAATACAGAAATAGGTTAAGTTTCCGGCATTTCCTAAACTGAAGGTCTGAATTGGTGGATATTGAACATGAGCCTGGAGACACTATCTGAAATGCATGTGAGATACTCGTATGAGTCTCGCATGACTCACATGGAACGACTGCTGTATCTCAGGAGCATGTCAGCTGCTCGTGTTTCTGTGCAGCTGACGCGCTCTTGTCCAGAGTGTCAGTGGCCGTTCCGGGTGAGTTATGCTAGTCTCACGTGACAATCTCGCATGCATCTCACATAGTGTGTCTCAGGCGTAACATATATCATCACAATAACAGTTGCACTAAAGCAAGGGCAAAATACGGCTAAAGGATGCAAATAGTGAATGTAGGAATATGAACATGCATTACTACTTATAAAAAACATGAATTTGCTGTCCACCCTTATTGACAAGTCTCTAGCTATTCAGAAATAAATTGCTGGGCCTTCCAAAACTGAAGGTCTGAATTGGTGCATACTGAACATAACATGTATTATTTCAATAACAGTTGCAGTCAAGCAAGAGGAAAAAATGTCTGGAAGATGCAAACAGTGATCACAGGAATGCCAACACACATCACTGATTAGAAAAAGCATTTTTTTTTTCAAAATTTAAATACTTAGCAGTCATGTGATCGGCACAGCAGAGTGATGTGCGCGCCCCGATTGCATGACCGACTTCCACTGGACCCAGGAAGTGCAGCAAAAGCAGGGAGAGACAGAGGCAAGCGCCGGAGAGGTAAGTAGAAAGTGTTTGTTATTTTAGTGTGGGCAGCAGCATAGAGGGCATACACAGTGGTGGGGGCCATATCTATCACAGGGGGTGTATGCCATCACAGGGGGGGCAATATCCAAGATAAGGGGGCCATATCCAGAATGGGGGGCTATACCCCAGAGGACATATATACCAGGATGGGGGACATATATACCAGGATGGGAGACATATACACCAGGATGGGTGGGGTCATGTACCAGGATGAGGGACATATATACTGATTGTAAGACAGACACTATGTTAGGTCCCCTGGCACCGCTCCCCAGCTCAACTCTTCCGGGTCGGCATCCTCTGCTCCTCTGCCGACCGGGCATCCGGCGTCCAGGAGTACTGTGTTTAGGAGCCGTCGCCAGGTTCCCTTCCTGTCAGCTGACCACACATGAGCACATTACAATGGTCATACTCATGTGACCAATCAGCGGTGCACTAGGAGCACTCTTCCCCTGCGACTCTAGGGCCGGCACGGCCCAACCTGACACTCCCATTGACCAATAGCTGCTCTTCCTCTGGTATATCAGGCCACCTCCACTGATGGGAGGTGCCTGATTATTAAGTCAATTTGCTTCTTCCTTGCTGACTGTTGGTCAGGCCTTCCTTGTACTCTCCTCTGGTAGAGCTATTCCTGCTCTCCTTGCCTTGTACCTTGCTACCTGGAACCCTAGCTGTGCTCTTCCCCGATAGCACCATTCCTGCTCTCCTAGACTTGTAATGTTTCCCGGAATCCTTAGCTGTGCCGATGCGTAGGCTAACCTTACGAGTCGCCCCCCTGGTACTAACAGCTGTGGTATTTAGTCCCCCTGGGCTTGCCCCTGACAAACCCTGAATAGGGGTTGGTTAAACTAGGACCACTCACCCAGGGCAGTTCAGTACCACGGCCCAGTGAATCCACTCTAGGGCGCCTTCCCCCGGAAGCGTGACACACTGGCATTATAAGATGAACCCCATTTAACATTAAAATTATTAATTTTTCTCTTTTCCTTCACCATATTTGGGGTGTGTTTTATAATCCGGTGCATCCTATAAAGCGAAAAATACGGTATAGGATGGAAAAAGACTGGGTAAACAGAGAATTAAAGAACCTAAATGTAATTGGGAGGAGTGCTCAGACATAAGGTATTACTCCATAATACAGAAATAGATTAAGCTGCCGGCACTTCGTAAACTGATGGTTTGAATTGGTGCATACTGAACATCACATATATTATCACAATAAAGGTACAGTTACACGGAGCAACATCTCTGGCAACATCGCCGGCAACTCAGGGGCGTGGCGAAGTTGAAACAACATTGCTAGTGCGTTGCTACGTGTAAAAGGGTGATTTCAACGGCGATAAGTTGCTTGAGCGGAGATGCCAGGTTAACCAACATGTTGGTAAACCAGGCAATGTTGCTCAGGCGATCTGCTACCGTCGCTTTGTGTGACACTGCAACAGCGATGTTGAAAGCAACTTCCCCTATTCAATGCAATGTTAATGATCGCTTGCTGGGTTGAGTTTAACCCTGGCAGCGAAAGTTGCTTTCGACATCACAGCTGCGATGTCTCTGCGTGTAACATCTCACAAGCAATCTTGGATAAATGTTCAAAATGTGCGCGCTCCCCTGAGTTGCCGGCGATGTTGCTGGCGATGTTGCACCATGTGACGGTACCTTAACAGTTGCACTCAAGCAAGGGGGAAATAAGACTGAGGGATGCAAACAGTGGACACAGGAATGTGAACATGCATTGCTGCTTAGAAAATAACATTTTTTTAAAATTGAGATTAGTGATGGGCGAACTCGCCTGAACTTTTTTTTAAAGTTCGGGTTCGGGGTCGAAAGTGGCTCGAACTTGAGTCCGAACCCGAACTCGGAATATAAAGTTATGGAATGGGGGCTAGGAGGCTGTTAAGAAAATAGTTATTAAACAGCATTATACTTATCGGCGTCAACCCGCTTGTACTTTCGGGGCCGCTCATTAACATCCTGGATATTCACTGCAGAGGGACCCAACAGCCAATGAAAAGACGCTGTCACAGAGTATTGGCGTATTAAAACCACAATGCCAATTTTGCCATGGATTTCATGCTCTTTTGGTGCAATTTTGGCACAAAACTGCATGCATTGTGTTCAATGTGTTCATCTACATCTCCTGGCCCAAAAATGCACCTAAACCACAATGCGTTTTTTGCCACCGATTTCATGTTTTTTTTTGGTGCATTGTGTTCAATGTGTTCATCTGCACCTCCTGGCCAAAAAGAGCACCAAACCCACCACACGGTTTGTGCCGCGTAATATATGCTTTTTTGGTGCAATGTTCAATGTATTCATCTACATCTCCTGGCCCAAAAAAGCACCAAAACTGCCACACGGATTTTGCTGCGGATTTCATGCTTTTATTGGTGCAATTTTGTCATACAACTGCATGCGTTGTGCTCAATGTCAGAAAGCCTGAAATTCATAGTGTAAGCAGTTAAAAAAAAACTGAAGAAAACATTTAGAAATAAAATACAAGATATCTGTTTTCCATTTTTAATTAACAAAAAAACCCTTCTCTCCGACATAATCCACAGGTAACATCTTCAGCTTTGCTGCATATCTCTGTGAGCAGACGCCCATTCTCTGTGACAGCATCTGTGAATGGCTGTTGGTCCCCTCTGCAGTGAATATCTAGATAATGAAGTAGATGCAGTGGAACAACGGAGCAGTGGGACGCGGGAAGTATAATACTGTTTAATAACTATTTTCTTTATTTTCACAGCTTCCCCGCCCCTGAACCCAAACTGTAACACAGACTTCTGAGGAAAGTCGGTGTTTGAGATCTGAGCCCGAACACTAGGTATTCGGTACGGACCCCGAATTTTACATTTCGGGTTCGCCCATTACTAATTGAGATACTTAGCAGATAAACATAGCCAGATTACAGTCATATGAAAAAGTTTGGGCACCCCTCTTAATCTTACTCTTTTGTCTATGGGGCTTGCGGTAAGACTGCAGCAGGTGTGGCAAGTGCGGCTCTGGTAGTTGCGGCAGCTGCGGCCTCGGAAAAAAAACGCGGTCAGAGGCGTTTTTTTTTCCACGTGTGTAACTGCCGCAACTACCGGAACCGCACTTGCCGCACCATCCGCACCTGCCGCACACTTACTGCAAGCCCCATAGACAATGCATGGGGCTTACCGCAAGTGTGACGCAAATTTGGCCGTTTAGCGGTAAATGCGGCAGATGCGGTTTTTTGTCTGCAACTGCCTCATTTTTCAAAAAACCCAGATGTGAAAGGGCCTAAGAGGGATAATTTGCGGACCTTTTTTTTTTTACTTTAAAAAACATGTAAATTCTGTCAGTGTGTTCTGTTAAAATAGCTGTTGATTACTTCTTGACTGTTTCCCTAGTGAGCTCACTTTAACATTACTTAGGCTATTTGTGTTGAAGTCCTAAGAAACCTCCCAATGTTACATGTCTTTCCAGGGCAATAAAAGGATTTGCAGATTTTTGACATCCAGTGAATCAATTTGCTGATAATCATATTTATGGTAAAAAATTTCTGGTGAATTTGAATTTTAAAAGACTAAAATATCTTTAGATATTGTACTAAGGTTTAAACTATTATGGATGCGGTGGTGCATGCATATAGTAGCAGAACTGTCATTAGTATGTACAGTTGTGCTCAAAAGTTTACATACATCGACAGATTTTTTGCTTACTTGGGCTTTTTTCAGATAATATGAATTATTGATAACACAAAAACCTTTTTCCACTCATGGTTAGTGGTTGGGTGAAGCCATTTATTGTCAAACTGCTGTGTTTTCTCTTTTTAATAAAGACAGAAAAACTTTTTAACTGCACAACGATGGGACTATAGCTATATTTACTGTGTTTGAGGTGCATTTCCACTACTACATGGCAGTAGACAGCTGACTGTACTGCTGTCCCGGTGGATCCACACATTTATTTGGGTGAGCAAGATTTACCTTTAACCTAGTTCTTAATACCATGTATTGCCCACTTCAACATCAATGACAGCTTGTAGTCATTTGTGGTAGTTGTGGATGAGGCCCTTTATTTTCTCAGCTGCCCATTCTTCATGGCAAAAAGCTTCCAGTTCCTGTAAATTCCTGGGCATTCTTGCATGAACTGCGTGCTTGAGTTCTCCCTAGAATAGCTAAATGATGTTGAGGTCATGAGACTGAGATGGCTACTACAGATACTTCACTTTGTTCTGCTGTAGCCAATGACATGTCAACTTGGCCTTGTGTTTTGTATCGTTATCATGTTGGAACATCCAAGTACATGCCATGTACAGCTTCCTGACTAATGAGTGCAAATTTGCATCCAGTATTTGCTGATAATGTGCTGCATTCATCGTTCCTTCAACTTTGACCAAGTTTCCTGTGCCTTTGTAGCTCACACATCCCCACATTATCAGTGACCTACCTCCATGCTTTACTGTAGGAATGGTGTTCTTTTCATCATAGACCTTGTTGACACCTCTACATATGTAACATTTATGGTTGTGGCCAAAAAGTTAGATTTTTGGCCTCATCACTCCAAATTCCTTGTTCCAGAAGTTTGGAGGCTTGTCTCTGTGCCATTTGGCGTATTGTAGGTGAGATACTTTGTGGCATTTGTGCAATAATGGCTTTCTTCTGGTGATTAGACCATACAGCCCATTTTTATTCAAGTGCCTCCTTATTGTGCATCTTGAAACAGCCACACCGCTAGTTTTCAGTGAGTCTTGTAAAAAAAACATAATATATTTATATATTATTTCAATTATGGGTTTGCAAACTGTTGCAATAATAAGATCCTTCTAGTATAAGGATGTTATACCTTAACAAACATTTGTTAACAAAACAAAAAATTTGTTTGAACACTGGTTAAAAAAAGACACAGAATAACAAGAAGGGTGATTAAAGAGCCAATGGTATTGCTCTGTTAATGTGCAGAAAAAGTGTGTGTACAAATGGTACATTCAAATAAATTTATTTCAAAGTACCACTTATATATAATACCGGTAATATATAAATATATTGCGTTTTTTAGATCATAGTGCTCCCCACAATAGCAAACAACCCAGGCCGATTTCTTCAGAATTAACCTAATAAATCACCATCAAATAACTTTCAGATATAAACTAAGTTACAAACTACAAAATCTGACCAGTCATATTTTAGACATTAATACTTCTTTTCTATTTAGCCTTTCATGAAGATTCTACCACAAATTCCACTCCTTCTGGGACAAGCATATTGGCCAAATTAATAGCTCGCCAAAGGTATTACTCATCTATAATATCATGTCATAAATTTCATTAGGAAAATACTGCAACAACCGTACTTGTATTTCATTTATAGTGCCACCTCTCTACACATACAAAGGCTTTCTGGGACAAGAATGACCCTCTAAGTTGACCACTAGACCTTCCAAATTCCACCGTCATATCAACCCTTTGGTAAGATTTTTTAATTTGTGCACACAAATAAAAATCCATATAAATCACAGAACAGGTTGTTTCACAATTGTTCATTATTTTTATAACAGTCGTGCCAATATTTGGAAATACCTGCACTACAACCGTTTCACTGGGTTTCCAACTACATCGGTACTCACCTACTTTTATTATATCAAAAATGTTTTCTCTTTTTTTTTTATAAGTGAGCGCAGTGCACTGAGAAATATTTTATCCTTATATGACTGGCAGCCTAACTTTCCAGTTTGCACTCAATTTGCAAAAATGGTGTGCCATTCCAAAGTGACTGAAACTCTTGTTCAGATGAAGACCAAAGGGGGTCAACCTGTCAGTCATTGATAAAGAAGTTGGTCATTTAAAGTCTGTGATTTCTGGAATATTCACAAACTCTTTCAAATCCACCAAGAAGGCTGGTTGCCCTCAAAAGCCAACTGTAAGAGAGGAAAGGATAATGCGGAGAATCTGCAAGGGTAAACATTTCAGTACTGCAACTGGAATAGCTTGCAAGTTCAGCACTAAAAAGGGTAAGGATTTGTCTCATCATACAGTGTTTAAACATTTAAGAGCATTTGGATTGAAAACCACACTTCAGTGACCAAATCTCTTATTAGTAGAAAGAATTAAAAGTCTAGACTCACCTTTGGAGTGTGGACAGAGGACAAGTGGTCCACAGTTCATTTTAGTGATGAAAGCAAGTTCAATTTGAGTCTGATGAGAAACATTATGTTCATCGACAAACTGGGGAAAAACTGAACCCAAAGTGTGTAAAGAAGTCATTGGAGGTGGTTTGGAAGTGTCATGGTTTGAGGAATATTTCTGCTGCAAGGGTTGGACCTCTCATACAGCTACATGGCGGAGTGATTGCAAGCATGTATCAGAACCTTCACCAACAACATGTGGTTCCTTTCTGTCATTCAGCACTCAATCAACTAGCAATTTTCATGAAGACAATGTTCTATGTCACACAGCAAAAAAGATAAAGCAGTTCCTTGAAGCAGAACACATTGAAACAATGAAAAGGCCGCCCAGGGTCCTGATCTAAATACAATAGAAAACATCTGAAAAATCCTTGGTGACAAAGTCCAAGAAACCACAACAGTCACAGAAGTATGGAAAGGACTGTAAGAAGAGTGGCCCAAAATCCAACCAGAGCAGTGTGAGAGACTAGTGATGTCCTGTGGCTGCAGATGTGCTGAAGTCATTCAAAGCAAAGGCCAGAACAAAGCAAAGGCCTGTACACTTCCTATTGACTGGTGACTGTTGTAACCTTCACAATATTTAGTTTTCTATCTTTCTCTGTCTACAGTCATTGCTGTTCTCTAATTATGATCATCACTTTTGTGTAAAATAAAGGTTTTAAGTTGATAAACTTTGGTTATTTTGGAACACACGATTCTAGTGAAATGGTGTACCCTTTACACAAAAAACACCAGATGTTCATCAATGTAGATTACATTCTGTCTGAAAAAATAAAGTGATCATACATTGTTCTCTAATTTTGATCGCCAGTGTATATAATAAGTTATATAATGCACCATTGAAATATCAATTTTCTATTTTTTTATTTCACTGAAAAAACTCTTTAAAAAAAGCCACAATGTTTGACCTCTTCATGACATATGACCTTCCCCTGAATAAGATATGGTCCCATGTTGTGCTTCCTGATTAAAATATCACCCCGCGCTGTGCTTCTTGATTAAATAATGACCCCCCAGCTGTACTTTTAGATGAAAACAAAACTCACACAGTGCCTTTGATTAAAACATGACCCATGCTGTGTATTTGGATTAAAATATGACCCTATGCTGTGCTTACTGATTAAAATATGACCCCATGCTATGACTCTTGATTAAAGGGAACCTGTCACCTGGATCTAAGCCCCTACACTATCACTACTGTCCCTGCACCTTCCTAGCTGCTCCCTATCTATCCCTCTCTGAGCTAAATCCGCCCTATAAAACTGCAGAAAAATAACTTATAACTTACAGAAGTCCCTGAGGCTGGGGACTGAGAAGGCGGCGCCAGGCTCCATTCAGCCCCTCCTCCATGCAGCAGCACACGCCCCACTGGGCGGCGTTATTCTTTCTTCATCGCCGCCTCCTCCATTTGGAATCTGTGCTTTACACCTATCATGTTGTGGTGATGCGACCTCGATGTGTCCCCTGACTGAGACACAGCATATGGGAGATTGTATCTTCTGCTTGGTAGCAGCACACACAGGGTGAGCTGCTACTGGAGCTAAGTGCTGATTGAAATCACTGACCCCCAGGTGTGCTGGTGAATAGGAGATATGTGCTGCCCTGGGCTGTGGGGAGGGGGTGGAGGGTCTCAGGACAGCAGCAGGAGCTGCTGGGATTGTATGAGGTTCTACTCGGCTGTGCCCCGGTGTAACAGGCCAGACTAACCCCCCCGACCAGAATATACTCGGGGTTAAAGTGGCCTAGGCCAGATTATACCCCTCCGTATACCACAGCAGCTGTAGATCAGGGCTCCAAGCAACACATGGGGGCCCGAGGCAGCACAAGTGGCCCCAGGCAGCAGAAAGTGGCCCTACGCAACATACAGGGGCCCCAGGCAGTGCTAGGGCCCCAGGCAGTGCTAGGGCCCCAGGCAGTGCTAGGGGCCCCAGGCAGTGCACAGGGCCCCAGGCAGCACAAAGTGGCCCCAAGCAGCACAAAGAGGCCCCAGGCAACATACAGGGGCCCCAGGCAGTACTAGGGGCCACAAGCTACACACAGGATCCCAGGCTACACACAGGGGCCCCATGCAGCATACAAGGACCCCAGGCAGTGCACGGAGACCCAGGCAGTGCACGGGGCCCCAGGCAGTGCACAAGGCCCCAGGCAGTGCACAAGGCCCCAGGCAGCACAAAGTGGCCCCAGGCAGCACAAAGTGGCCCCAGGCAACATACAGGGGCCGCAGGCAGTACTAGGGGCCCCAGGCTACACACAGGGTCCCAGGCTACATACAGGGGCCCCATGCAGCATACAAGGGCCCCATGCAGTACAAAGGGGTCCCAGGCAGCGCATGGGGGCCAGAGGCAGCACACAGGGGCCCCAGGCAGCACAAAGTGGCCCCGGGTGGCCCACTGCCTGGGGCCCCGTGCACTGCCTGGGGCCCCGTGCACTGCCTGGGGTCCTTGTATGCTGCATGGGGCCCCTGTGTGTAGCCTGGGATCCTGTGTGTAGCTTGTGGCCCCTAGTACTGCCTGGGGCCCCTGTATGTTGCCTGGGGCCTCTTTGTGCTGCTTGGGGCCACTTTGTGCTGCCTGGGGCCCTAGCACTGCCTGGGTCCCCTATATGTTGCGTAGGGCCACTTTCTGCTGCCTGGGGCCACTTTGTGCTGCCTCGGGCCCCCATGTGTTGCTTGGAGCCCTGATCTACAGCTGCTGTGGTATACGGAGGGGTATAATCTGGCCTAGGCCACTTTAACCCCGAGTATATTCTGGTCGGGGGGGGTTAGTCTGGCCTGTTACACCGGGGCACAGCCGAGTAGAACCTCATACAATCCCAGCAGCTCCTGCTGCTGTCCTGACACACTCCACCCCCTCCCCCAGCCCAGGGCAGCACATATCATCTCCTATTCACCCGCACACCTGGGGGCCAGTGATTTCAATCAGCACTTAGCTCCAGTAGCAGCTCACCCTGTGTGTGCTGCTACCGAGCAGAAGATACAATCTCCCATATGCTGTGTCTCAGTCAGGGGACACATCGAGGTCGCATCACCACAACATGATAGGTGTAAAGCACAGATTCCAAATGGAGGAGGCGGCGATGAAGAAAGAATAACGCCGCCCAGTGGGGCGTGTGCTGCTGCATGGAGGAGGGGCTGAATGGAGCCTGGCGCCGCCTTCTCAGTCCCCAGCCTCAGGGACTTCTGTAAGTTTTAAGTTATTTTTCTGCAGTTTTATAGGGCGGATTTAGCTCAGAGAGGGATAGATAGGGAGCAGCTAGGAAGGTGCAGGGACAGGTAGTGATAGTGTAGGGGCTTAGATCCAGGTGACAGGTTCCCTTTAAAACATTACCCATGCCATACCTCCTGATTAAAAATTGACCCACGCTGTGCCTCCTAATTACACTGTTACCTCCAATATTTCCCCTTTTTAATAAAAGGCCCCCACACTGTCCCCTCAAGACATTATGCCCCTACACAGGCCCTTATAAAACATGGCCTTCATACTCTCCTCTTTATGAAATCTGACTCCAACACGGTAGACCCTTGTAAAATATGGGTCCCACACATTGACTCCCATTATGAAATAATACTTCAACACCATGGCCTCTAATGAAATATCGACGTAACACAGTCCACCCTCACGAAATATGGCAACACATCTTATCCCCTTAAAGATGTGAATAAAATATAATCTAAGCAGAGGAACTGGATCGGCATTTTTTGGCATTTTTAGTTCTCTTGACCTGCAGCTTTCTCCAGCGGTTCTGGATAATTTCCTAAATTTCTTCATGTTTTTCAAGGATGTATAAATTAAGTTGCTTGAGTGTGAAAGATAAAAAATACAAATGTAATGTACAGTACTTAGATTATCCATTCTGCTGTATTTCCATGTCACCATTACCCATGGACCCCAGGTTATCGCTGTGACTCCATATAGCATGGCTGAAATAAGCAATATCAGCTCTCTACACTGTTGACTAGTCAGTTATGATATAGTAATGTCACACTATCATTCAAAATACAGTATGTTTTAAGGGAACCATAGAGGGGTAATATAAGATTCAAATATTTTTTTATTTTAAAACTAATTCCAAATATTAAGACCTGATTTATCAAAGTGCTTTCACCAGAAATCTGTTGTAAAACACTTTGATAAATCACAACATTTTCATGCAAATCAGGGTTGCACAAAAATCTTGTGACTTCTGATGTTTTCATGCCATTTTTTCACAGCTCCAACATACTTGGTGGAATTGGGGCAGGAGAGAAGTGGAACAAGGACATTACAGTGGATACGGAAAGTATTCACACCCCTTTTAATTTTTCACTCTTTGTTTCATTGCAGTCATTTGGTAAATTCAAAAAAGTTCTTTTTTTTCTCATTAATGTGCATTCTGTACCCCATCTTGATTGAAAAAAACAGAAATGTAGAAATTTTTGCAAATGTATTGAAAAAGAAAAACTGAAATATCACATGGTCATAAGTATTCAGACCATTTGCTCAGTATTAAGTATTTGCATCTTTTGAGATAGTACCGCCATGAGTCTTCTTGGGAATGATGCAATACGTTTTTCACACCTGGATTTGGAGATCTTCTGCTATTTTTTCTTGTAGATCCTCTCCAGTTCCTTCAGATTGGATGGTGAACGTTGGTGGACAGCTATTTTCAGGTCTCTCCAGAAATGCTCAATTGGAGTTAGGTCAGGGTTCTGGCTCGGCCAGTCAAGATTGGTCACAGGGTTGTTCTGAAGCCACTCCTTTTTTATTTTAGCTGTGTGCTTAGGGTCATTGTCTTGTTCGAAGGTGAACCTTTGGCCAAGTCTGAGGTCCAGAACACTCTGGAAGAGGTTTTAATCCAGGATATCTCTGTATTTTAATTAACTGCAACCAGTTTCCCTGTCCTTGCTGCTGAAAAACACCCTCATAGCATGATGCTGCCACCACCATGTTTCACTGTTGAGATTGTATTGGGCAGGTGCCTGGTTTTCTCCACACATACTGCTTAGAATTACTACTAAAAATTTCTGTTTTTCTCATCAGACCAGAGAATCTTATTTCTCATAGTCTGGGAGTCCTTTATTTGTTTTGTTGCAAACTCTATGCAGGCTTTCATATGTCTTGCACTGAGGAGAGGCTTCCGTTGGGTCACTTTGCCATGAAGACCGAACTGGTGGAGAGTTGCAGTGATAGTCAACTTTGTGGAACATTCTCTCATCTCCCTACAACTCACCAACAGTGATCTAAGTGTTCTTCTTTTCCTCTCTCAGCAAGTCTCTTCTCCCATGATTGCTCAGTTTGGCTGGACGGTAAGGTCTATGAAGACTTCTGGTGGTCCCAAACATCTTCAATTTAACCCTCAACTGGTGAAGTGGGGTTTCAGTCACACAACTGGTCATGTGGAGTTTCCCATACTCCAGTGTTTAGAAATCTCAACTTTTTACAGAAAATGCAAAGATCACGTTTGTTTTAATTGTTTTCTTATTGGCGATTGATTACACATGAGTATAAGAAATTTTTGACACCCACAAGTATCGGAAGTATGACATAAACTCGCTTCAAAGACATAATGCAATGAAAAATATCTTGCCTCGTTCCATCAGTGGCAAAAAAAAGCTGCGAGATCTTCATGATTAGATTTGAAAATTGCAGAATATATCAAGATGTCCAGGAATGCTTTGAACTCGTTCACATCTAAATCTTTGTAGTCACTTCGGTCAGTATCAGTCAGTTTAAGTCGCAATTCAGACAGCTTTTCATTTGTAAAACGTTTTACTTCATCAATGATGTCTTCAGTAAACAGTAACTCCCACGATGACTGATGTGTGCAATAACGACCAAGCTGCCTGGCAGGTCCAATCACACCAGGCAAAAGCGATATGATGTTGTGCCTTCTCGTACGGATGTTTGGCTTTGGCTGTTCTCCTGACCACTTGAATTTGTTCTTTCCATAGAAACTTTGAGAAGAATTTGTTGTACCTGGATGTGATTGTGGGGAGTCATCGTCATCTGAGGATGATGTAGTGTCTTCAATTTTGTCCTCAGGCGCATCTTCCTCAGACTAGCTATTGTGTTTGCTCTGGAAATCAGCTGGTACAACATCTCCTTCATCACCACTAAAATCAGTCTCTTCATTGTCAAGGATTGAAGCTGCTCAATCTGCAAAACTGGGATCTTCTGACCTCATAGACGTCCTGGAATTCACCATTTTTTGCCTGTGAGCAAGTGAACGAACAAACAGAATCTCAGTTATAAATTTGGGCAAAAATAAAAAGGTTTTCAAAATTTGAAAATGTGTAAAAAAGAATTACATGAGTGGTGATGTGGGGTTCAGCAAGGCCAAGACAGCACTTAGTGACAGCTAGCTCTGTTATGTGTGGCCAGAAAATAGAGGCCTTGATGACATCCTGTTGACAAGGAAATGAATGACCTGCATGAAGGGTTAAACTGCTGCAATAAATCCCACTGATCCTCAGCAGAGCGGCTGGTGACACCATGCAGCCCAGCAGCCTGGACTTGTGAAGTGAGCAGAGTTCTGAAATCTCTTCACTGTACAAACACAATCTCCTGCCCTATCACTATCCTAACTGGGAAACAACAATGTCTGACCTTCCCCACTGATCCCACAGAGGCTCCACTCTGGCAGGCAGAAGACAGGGTGACATGAGCACAGAAACTCAGCCAGTGTCTGCTGAGCTGTGATGCAGCCGGCCCAGCACATGTACACATTTACAGGTACAGTGCAGGTCTCCTGCCTATAAGTCTACAAACGATGGGGCAGTCCTTCATATCTCCTTGGGTACATACCTGGGGGGCAGGTGCCACTCTGCCCAGTCTACCCCTGGCTGTGAGCAGTGGTGGATTGAGCTGACTGTGGCAGAACCAGCAGCTCAGCTCCTCTTGGAATCACATATTTGGCGGGCTTCCTGTGTGCCTCCTCCAGCACCCGCCTTCTTTTTGAAGCTTCCTCCCGCACATCCACGTCATGACGTGCAGGAGAAAGAAAGAGGGCGGGGCGGTGGTGCCGGGGCAGCAGGGACCTGAAAATTCACATCAGCGGTGCAGAGTACGGGGCAAACAATGGCGGATTATAATGGGGCAATTTACCCTGGGGGGCTCTGGGCCCCCTTAGAGCCTTGGGCCCGGGGCACCTGCCCAAATTGACCTCATTGTAATCCGCCACTGGAGGCACATGAAGGCGCACACCAGCTGTCAGATTCATTAAGAGGTTGTTGCCTCTTAATTAATTAGTAGCATCTAACTCCACCATACCCACTCATCAAGACTGGTGTTGTCCATGCTGGTCTTGATGAATCATGGCATTCATGCTGTGAGTTATCTATCCTAACCTATGGTTTGCTTTTTATTGTTATCTCAAAATGTGTTCTATTAATTGTAGACACATTAATAGTTGATTTGCATTTTTCAATGTGTAGCTTACATACCTCTGCAGAATCTATAGTACATGCCATGGATTGGTATCCAGTTTGAGAAGACATCTGATGTAACAGCTGACATCTCCACAGTTGATGCACCACTCTTGAAACTCCCCACAAAGAAAACTATAGAATACGTTTTGTAATCAGTGCCAAAGATTTAGGCTCAGATTTATCAAGGTTGGCAATACTCACCAGTCTTGATGATGGGGCATGCTGAAATCAGATGCTCCTTATTTATGAAGCAGAGACCAGCCTTACCTCATCAACTGATGTCTCTTGTAGATGTGGCGCTGTTCTCTGCATTTCCTGTATGATGGTAATCTTCTTAGAATGGCTGACAGTGCTCTTACTTGTTGGCTCGTCACTTCTCATTAGAACAAGTGAGAGAACACACTGTCACTGTGCACTGAGAAGAATAGCACACAGTGACAAGAACCTACTGAGCATATGTTGGACTTGACAGCCGAAGCATGAGCAGAAGAGCAGGGAGTAGCCCAGCCCTGAAATGAATGTAATCAATGACACTTTTTTGGAGAGGGACAGATGATGCACCCATGTTCCCTGATGATTACTTGTCTGAGTATCTAAACATGCACTATGGTTTTCAAATGAAATGTTATCCCATGGGAAGTAGTGAAAAAAAGTAATGCAATTAGATAAAGTAGTGAGAGAAGGATAGGGAATTTTTAATCAAAGTGTGCTAAAAAGAGTTTAGATTATGACTAGTGATGAGCGAGTAGTAACATATTCGGGTTCAGACAGCGCTAACTGAATACTTTGAAAGTGTAATGTGAAATGAACCCAACGCAAGTCAATGGTGAACTCACTGGGATCTGAATACTGAAACAGTTAAAAAAATCCAAGATAATCTAGCACAACTTCATGACTAAAAGTCAATTTTTATTAAATACTCACAAAATCATCAAAGGAAAGGTTAAAAAATGCAGCAGCAACTCCTAGGCAAATATGGTAAGGATGACATTGCTACCCCATTTTGTAACCTTTTCCGTGATGATTTTATGAGGATTTAATAAAGATTGACTTTTAATCAAGAAGTTGTGCTGCATATATTAGATATCAGAACGCATGGCGGTTTGAGCATTCTTCTGAGCACCTTCACTGTTTGGCAGTGCTCAGAAATTCCCAAGGGTGTGACTGAAAACATTTTCTTCCTTGACTGAAACAGCTCAAAGAATTCAGTTGGAGCTATCCAAACCTGAAGATCTTCCTACTTGCTCATCACTAATTATGACATTAAATGGATAGAGATTTAGGATTGAAATAAGTTTTAGTTTTGGATCACCCCTTTAATGAATCAGGAACATCTGGAAAGTAACGTGCGCCTCCAAGCACCACATCAGAAATCTTGCTCCAGTCAGTGTCTTTAACTGTCTTTTTGTTACTTTTCAGTACAATGCTGTACATCCTTTAAAAAGTCACAAAAATGTGACAAATTGAAATCTTACTCCAAGGGGTAATTGGAGTGAGATTTCGCCCCAAAAATTAGACATTTCATGAGAGTTGGCAATTCCTAAATCTGTCTAAAAAATCAGGATAAGCAAAGTTGTCAAGGAAGACAAAAGTCTAAAGAAGAAAGACAACTTAAAAAGTGGCACAAAATATTTATAGAAAAAGGTACAATCAGTAAAGACACTAAAAGGAAGCAAATTACTTCAGAAAACATGAGAAACACCAATGATGAATCAGAAGCCTTTGTCTTCAAGAGATATTACAATATTTTAGAAAGTGTATAGCTACTCAATAAGGCCGGCTTCACACCACGGTTTTGTGGTGTCAGGCTGTGTCCGGTGTTTTGCTGGATGCACCGGACACAGCCTGACAGCTGCAAACTGAACCAGAGGGCAAATATGCCCTACAATCCTGTTTTCTCCGGATTCGGCACTGCGGGGCCTGCTGCCGCTGTCCAGTGCTGAAATTTCAGATTCACGGCTAGCGGTGAGCTAGCCATGGTTCTGAAATTTCTGATGGCAGCTCTCAGGTGCTGAAGTTCAGCGCCAGCTGCCGCTGAACTTCAGCACTCGGCTTCCGGCAGCCAGATCCAATTCTGTGTTGGATCCGGCATGATCGGCACCCATAGACTCCCATGTTACCCATGTTATGGGGGCTGGATCGCACCAGATCTAGGAGGATGTGGCAGGATCCGATTTTGTCAGATTTTTACCGGACACAAACCTGCAAGCTGCAATTTTGTGTCCGGGGAAAAAGCGAATTCTGCCGGATCCCCCTGACAGCAGAGAACCGGATGGCAAATCACTGCCATCCGGCCCCATAGGAATACTATGGGCTAAAATCGGGTCTGTGGCTGTCCAGTTCACATTGGACAGCCCCGAATCCCTAAATCCGTGGTGTGAAGCCGGCCTAAGACCCAAAATTTATTTTTTCCAAAATGCAAACTTTGTGGTTTGTGCAGAGTCAATCAGTGCTGTCTTAATCATTTAAGGCCCCTTTCACACTGGTGTTTTTTACAAAATGTGTCAGATGCAGCAGAATTACCACATCTACCGCATCTTCTGTCTAATGGACGCACTTGCGGCACGTCCCATGCATTGTCTATGGGCTTGCAGTCAGGTGCGGCAAGTGCATGTTAGTGCGTTTTTTTTCGCAACCACAACTGCTGGATCTGCGCAACGCAAAACTGCACTTGCCGCAAGCTCCATAGACAATGCATGGGGCTTGCCGCAAGTGCGGCCGTTAGGCAGCAGATGCGGTAAGTCTGCCGCATTTTTACAAAAATGCCAGGGTGAAAGGGGCATAAGGCTAGGGTCACACTTGCCATCGTTTTTTAAGGTGCTTTTTTGCACCATGCGTTTCTGCATGTGTTTTTACATTTCTGCATGCTTTTTTAAGGTGTTTTTTGACACCCTGCGTTTTTGGCATGCGTTTTTGAAACAGCACCAAAAAATACAGCAAGCTGCGTTTTTTGTGCGTTTCAAAGCATGCGTTTTTTTTAACTTGGGGCCCTATGGGAAACATATGCTTTTTGCATGGTACTAAATGGTACCATGTGTTTTTGCATGGGTTTTTTAAGGCAGCTCCTCACTTAAGCACTAAAACGCATCCCAAAAATGCATGGTACTTTAGACATGCATTTTTGCTATTGGGGCATGCGTTTTTTTACATGGGGGCCTATGGGTGCGGTTTTTCTATGCGTTTTCAGAAACGCAGGTCTCCAAAAACGCATGGAAAATCTGCAAGTGTGACCCTAGCCTTATACTGGTTTCACACTGCAGTTTTTCCATGATCAGGGTTCATCAGGTTTTGTGTGCCAAATACCAGGAGTGAAACCTGCAGAGAAAAAGTATAATCGAAAGATAGACACCTGTTCTGAGTTTAGAGACACTCCTGGTTTTGGCACATACAACCTGATGAACCCTGATAAGTAAAAAACTGCAGTGTAAAACCAGCTTAACTTTCCATTGTTCTCCACTTTAGTTACATGATTATATTCTGTAAACACGCAGATTAAATCATATACTATCAGAAGGACAACATATATCATCTTCCTGGAGGGGTAACTCTTTGGGGCTTTCTATGTTCTACGCATTGTATTTCATAACTTATTCTCCATAATAGACTATTTTGCCAAAAGGCAGAGCTGTCAAAACATGACAAATTGTTGTATCAAGTGCCTATTTCTCAATTTCTGCACTCATTTTTCATTTCTTTCCCTTCATTGGTAGACTGGCTGTTGAAAAACATTTATAAAAGACCAAGAAAAAAGGTTGAAACCTTTAATTTCTTTAAAATGTGTTCAATTTTGTATGTATTTCAGAGCTGGTTTGTGCAACTCAACATGATTATGTATAAAATACATTTTGATTTTCTTTACATTGAAGACCTGATGTATAGAATCTTAATGTATTTGATTATAAACTATTTCATACATGGTTTAGATAAAAAATCTGCAGCAACATAGGAATGCCAAATTATAGGATACTAAGGCTAGTGTCAGATTAACGCTAAATAGGGCTTGCATCTAAAACATAGGTTTTGGCAATATGAACACGGTGCTGCCGCGTAACCGCTGCCAATGTTACTCTATGGAGAGATGTCCCTTAGCGTGGCTCCAACACGGCCATCTGAGTGAAATCTCGCGTTATTTCCTAATACGAGAAATGACGTTGTTGAAAGCTTCTTTTCTCGCTTTAGGAAATAACGCAAGATGGCCAAGTTGGAGCTGCGCTATGGGCCGCGTCTCCATAGGGTAACATTGGCAGCGTTAACGCGGCGCTACTATTGCGTTAGCATCACGTTTATGCTGTCAAAACCTATGTTTTAGACGCAAGCCCTGTTTAGCGGCAGGAACACACTGGGGAAATTAGATCACGCCCACACGCCAGCTCAATATAGCCTCATTTTGAGACATGTATTGACAAACAGTCTGTTCCCACTACATAGTAATGACGTGCTGGAGCACAGCAGAACTGAGACATTGATATCATTCACAGATTAGCAATTCCAGTGGAGCACAATGGAGCACAGGACTGGCAGTTTGTATGGCAGAGCTGGTTTCAAGCTCCAGACACCTCTGGGAAAGTGTATACAGCTGCATCTGAATGAATTAGAATATCATCAAAAGGTTAATTTATTTTAGTAATTCAATACATAAATTGAAACACATATTATATAGAGTCATTACAAACAGAGTGATCTATTCCAATTGTTTTTCTGTTAATGTTGATGATTATGGCTCACAGCTAATGAAAACCCAAAGGTCATTATCTAAGAAAATTAAAGTAGGGAGAATGAAGGGTTAAAAACCCTGCTGTCATATTCCACAAGACATCAAAGGATGAATATAATATTGATTTATAAACAGACTATGAGAATGACCCCCACCACTGCCTATGACTGTGGCGCTCTGGCTATGGAGGTAACACAGGACCAGTCCCACTACTGGATTGTGGTGCCATGCTTTTTTTTGCAAAGTCCCAAAGTTCAGTTGAAATAATAGTAGGCAGCACTCACCATTCTGTTGCATGGGGATTTCTTTATGTCATACTGCACACGAGAGACAAACCGGCTGGTTGGTGGACAAAATATGTTTGTTTTTATCTCACTGATAATTTATTTTAAACACATGCATGACGAAGTGGTTGATCTGTATAAAAGTGCGGAAGTGAGTCATGCTAATCAGTAGACCTGTTGAAGCTCATCTGAGCGAAGCACATGTAGTCCCTGGACGCACCCCGTGTCCACCACCCCACCGGCATGTCACTTGTGTGCAGATTGAAATAAACAAATCCCGGTGCAACAGAATGGTGAGTGTTGCCTACTATTATTTCAAACAATATTACATAGTAACATAGCAACATAGTTTTTAAGGTTGAAGGAAGACTTTAAGTCCATCTAGTTCAACCGATAGCCTAACATGTTGATCCAGAGGAAGGCAAAAAAAAAACCATGTGGCAACACTAAGCTCCACATTGGGGGAAAAAATTCCTTCCTGTCTCCAGGTACGGCAATCAGACTAGTTCCCTGGATCAACGCCCTATCAAAGAATCTAGTATGTATAACTGGTAATATTCTAGTTTTCAAGAAAGGCATCCAGGCCCTTCTTAAATGTTAGTTGTGACTCACTCATTACAACATCATGTGGCAGAGAGTTCCATAGTCTCACTGCTCTTACAGTAAAGAATCCGCGTCTGTGATTATGATTAAACCTTCTTTCCTCCAGATGTAGAGGATGCCCCCTTGTCCCAGTCTCAGGCCTAAGAGTAAAGAGATCATTAGAAAGGTCTCTGTACTGTCCCCTCATATATTTATACAATATTATAAGATCACCCCTAAGCCTCCGTTTTTCCAAGCTAAATAACCCCAAGTTTAATAACCTGTCTTGGTATTGCAGACCCCTTAGTCCTCTAATGACTTTTGTCGCTCTTCTCTGGACCCGCTCTAGTTCAGCTATGTCTTTCTTATACACCGGAGACCAGAATTGTACACAGTATTGTAAGTGTGGTCGCACTAGTGACTTGTATAGAGGTAAAATTATGTTCTCCTCATGAGCATCTATGCCTCTTTTAATGCATCCCATTATTTTATTTGCCTTTGCAGCAGCTGCTGACACTGGCCACTAAATGTGAGTTTGTCATCTACCCATACACCCAGGTCTTTTTCAGTGACAGTTTTTCCCAGTGTTTTACAATTAAGCACATAATTATACCTTTTGTTTCCTCTGCCCAAGTGCATGACTTTACATTTATCCCCATTGAAGCTCATTTGCCATTTAGCAGCCCAAGCTTCTAGTTTACATAAATCCTCCTGTAATATAAAATTGTCCTCCTCTGTATTGATTACCCTGCAGAGTTTAGTATCATCCGCAAATATTGAGATTCTACTCTGTATGCCCCCTACAAGGTCATTAATAAATATATTAAATAGAAGCGGGCCCAACACTGACCCCTGTGGTACCCCACTGTTAACTGTGACCCATTCTGAGTCTTAACCGACTTACACATATTTTCCCCTATCCCCATTGCCCTCATTTTATGTATCAACCTTTTGTGTGGCACCGTATCAAAAGCTTTTGAAAAGTCCATATACACCACATCCACTGCATTTCCTTGGTCCAGTCCAGAACTTACTTCTTCATAGAAGCTTATTAGATTAGTTTGACAGGAACGGTCCCTCGTAAAACCATGTTGATAATGGGTCATGAGGTTATTTTTCTTCAGATACTCCAGTATAGCATCTCTTAGAAAACCCTCTAGGATTTTACCCACAGTAGAGGTTAAGCTTACTGGCCTATAATTTCCAAGTTCAGTTTTTGTCCCCTTTTTGAATATTGGCACCACATTTGCTATACGTCAGTCCTGTGGTACAGACCCTGTTATTATGGAATTAAAAATAATGGTCTATCTATGACAGTACTTAATTCCTGCAGCACTCTGGGGTGTATCCCATCCGGGCCCGGGGATTTGTCAATTTTTAAATTGATTTATTAGTCAACGCGTTTCAGGGTTCCCATAAATGCCCTGACACATGGCAATATGATATTCATTTTTGATGACATTCTAATTTATTGAGTATATCGTATTGAAAACTCTCTCTTTCGCTCTCTCAGATTTGTGCACATTTATTTGCTGCAGATTGAGTTTTCAGGAAAAATACAGCTAAATCAGATTTCAAACTATGTGCTCATTTCTACTTGTTATCAGTCTTTGTAACTCTGCATCTCATCACTAGAAAACTGCCTAAGGCTGGGGTCACACACACAGACATCTGGGCAGATATTGTTCACAGATCTCTGGTTGAAGTGAAATCATGGACAAATTGATCCATTTTGTGGCCATATACAAATAGACCAATTTGTCCATGATTTCACTTCAACCAGAGATCTGTGAACAATATCTGCACAGATATCTGTGTGTGTGACCCCAGCCTAAGATGACAGAAAATATTAGTTCTCAGTTGTCACATTGGCCAGTGTGAAAATTGCAAGATTGCTAATTTTGTTATTTAATCATTTCACACTTGGTCGATTTCCTTTCTTTTTTTGTTTCCTTTTTTTCCTTCCCTTCTTCCAAGAGCTCTTACATTTTCTTTTTCCATCAATAGAGACATATGAGTCTTTTTTTTTGCAGGACGAGTTGTACTTTTGAATGACATCATTCATTTTATTATATAGTGTACTGGAATACAAGAAAAAAATTACAAGTGCAGCAAAAGAAGTAATTTTTTTTTTTAATTTTTTAATTTATACTTGCCGTGTTCACTGTATGGTAAATGTAATCTATGAGTATGACGCCTCGGGACGGTACGGGTTCTTAGATACCAAGCGTGTATGCTTTTACTTAAATGGAAATGGTTAAAAAAAAGCTTCAGATGTTTTTAATAAAATGCTTTTGTCACCATTTTCTGAGCTTTCTTATTTTTCCGGGTCTGGGGCTCTGTGATGGCTTCTTTTTTGTGTCTTAAGCTGACATCTTTAAATATACAATTTTTTGGGTGCATGCAATGTTATTGCATTTTATTGCAATGTTGTTGAACCAAAAAAAAAAACATAATTGTGGTGTTTTGACTTTTTTTCTGTTATGCAGTTTACTAATCAGATTAATTGATTTTATATTTTGATAAATCGGGCATTTCTGGATGTGGCGATACCAAATATGTGTATTTTTTTGTTTTCAATGGGGCAAAAGGGGGGTGATTTTAACATTTTTTTCATGCTTTTTGAATTGTTTTTCTTTTTACTTCTATTTTCTTGGCCAATTAGGTTGCCTCATCACTACAGTGTGCCATCGCTGCGGTAGTACAGAGCCATGCATCACCATAGTTCTGTACTGCAAAAGTCATCCTCTGTGAATGCTGGCACTCAGCCAGTGTTCACAGAAAGTGAGTCATGACAGTGACAGGGATCATCATATGCTGTCATGGTAACACATTGGTGCCCCATGATAATGTCAGAGTTTGAAAATCTAACAAGTTAACAGATTTCCCATCCACCAGCCCCTCGTAGCTTCACAAGGTGGCTGATCAGATCAACCAACATGTGCAGGGAGTGAGATGAGCTCTGTGCGTGATTTTACATAAAAAACGGAGGGACATGACCAAGGAATTACCTATACGTCTTTGGTCACGAAAGAATGTGATATGACGGAAAAACTGTTTTTTTTAAACATATATGTAATGCAAAATTTTATTAAAACAATAGATAATTTTCTGATTACAGCTTTCCTCCTAAAATCCAACATGTTGGATTCATAATTACCCCATCTGGGGGAAACTCTAGTTCCTTAATATACTCCATCTTTCAGCTTTTACTATCCAATACTTTTATTAGACTATTCATTGCACTGGCTGTCATTACATTATAGGATTCAATTTTATTTGCTTGTCCTCGTTCACAAAGCTCTTCTTAGCACAGCACCTCCCTACCCCTTTACTTTCATCTCTGTCTATCACCCCACCCATTCTCTTCACTCTGAAAGCGACTTTAGACTAACATCTGCACTAATCCAAACCTCCCATTCCCAGTTCAAAGACTTCCTCCGAGCTGCTACAATTCTCTAGAATGCTTTACCCAAAGTCATTAGGACTATCCACAATGTACATAGTCTTAGGTGCTGCCTAAAAACACATCTTTTTGGGCAGCTATTAATGCTCCCTAATCAAAGTCACTTAGACATAGCCTATTCACTCCACCAGACCCAAAAGCATTACAAATAATGGCTGGTGGCCAGTCATGCAGCTTTTATCTATTCCACTTATCGTCAAAATAGTTGGACCATCCCTGTAAATAAGCCCCTGTACTTTTTGTCACCCCCACCTCATTGTAGACTGTAAGCTCTTGCGAGCATGGTCGTCAAGATTTTGCTTTAATTATTGTATTTTTTATATCTGTTTCTTATGACTGTTTGTATATGAACCTCTGAATTGTAAAGTGCTGTGAAATAGGTTGGCGCTAGATAAATAAAAATTATTATATATTCGAAGGAAAGCGTGGGGCACTGCGGTACCGCTGCAATCTGTTGCCATATATACGTCCTAATTTGGACCGGGTGCGTACACTTTGGACTGGTGGTGCAAGCTAAAACAGTTCATTAAAGGACTCCGCATCCTCCCTCCCCGCCATGGACATCATGGAGAGATCCCCGAAAGTGTCAGATTCCGCAGATTCAAAATCTGACCGGAAGAAGCAGCTTATCGCTGCGAAACGGTGCCCGTCGTCACCTGTACTCCACAGTCTCTCCCCTTGCCATGCTACCTGTAACCTGGCTTTAATAAAAGTGAAGACGCATACTGGTGAGTGCCGCTCATTTTTCTACATTATTATTATTATACTTCCTTGCTAAACTATTTTTTCTGTACAGAGTTTTCATGACTGTATACATGGTGCTGTAATCTGTCTGAATTCACCGACGAGACGTGTCCACACTTTTCTGTAGTTTTGTTAGTTTTCGTTCAGTGTTGCTCCTTTGCTTCTATATTTATACTTGTAATAACTTGTGGTTTTAGGTAAGTGCTATTCTAATTTAGGAAGGACATTGCAATATGCATAATCATAGCAGCATTTTAACAACCTCTCATTGAAGCACAGAGCTCTGGCAATTGTATTAAAACCCAATTTAGGAACTGTTTAATAAGGAGTCTCGGCAATTTTGTTTTTAATAAGAAGTGTAATAATATCCTTATTGCTTGCAGCACACAGTGCCGAATACTTGACATTTATAGAAGTTTATTATTTTTGCGACAATATGATAAACATTGTTTCATTAATCTACATAACCTGAAATATTGTGAAATGAATTCAGCTCTGTGTCACACATCATGAGGTCACTTCATTATAATGTAATTTATACATTTATTTAAAAATATGTTACCCTGAGCGTAACATTTCAATAATTTTTGTGCTGCTATGCACAGGCTGAAGAGATACAATAAATAAGCATAATTATAATTACAAATATAAAATGTACCGATGCAGCCGAGCCGTGAACCTGCTTTAGAAAGTCATGCGAATGTGACCTTCTATTCTTTCTGACTCACGAATCAGTTTCAGCTATCTCAAAACTATCATGCAAAATAAAGGTCACATTTTGTTTTGTAAAACAGACTTTACTATTATAATGTTTATGTATAGGAAAGTTCATTTTAAAGGGTTTTTATCTGGCAAAATATCTTTTTTTTATTTCAAATGTTAAAACTTGATAGAAATTTTGTAATTGACTTTTTTGAAATTCCTTGGGATTTCCTTATTCTTTTACCCCTTTTTTTAGTTGGACATAGCCAACCTCTTCTACCAAGACAATGGAGAAACGTGTGATCTACAGGGTTAGACTCTTCTGTACTCTACTCATTGCTACACCCCTTATACTCCTTCTCAACACCATATAAAACAGTGCAGTTGCTCTGCTATGAGTGGTCAGTGCTGCCCCCCTAGCTACAAAATATCATGAAACACAGCCGCCTTTGGGGCAATTGAAGGATGGAGATGGACAGGGCAAAACACCATACTGCCAGGACAAAAGGAGACTCCGGAGTATAGTGTCCACATTAGGACATGGTCATATATCAAAGTCAAATATAAGAAATACTCTGTCTGATACCTAATAAATGACTTTGATAAATGACTTCTATAAATGATTTTGATAAATGACTTTGATAAATGATTTTGATAAATGACTTTGATAAATGATTTTGATAAATGAGAATGACACCAGGACAGAAGGAGGCTCCGGAGAATAGAGTAGAAACAAATGAAAGTGATTCACTGTCATGTGTTTCGAAGTCAATGACCTCTTCTTTAGGCAAATCACCTTGTATATTGGTGATTTGCCTGAAGAAGAGGTCATTGACTTTGAGACCCATGGCAGTGAACCACTTTCATTTGTTGGTGCTCTATTCTCCGGAGCCTCCTTTTGTCCCGGCAGTGCAGTGTTTTACCCTTTCTGTCTCCATCCTGCATGATCTGATTACTGGGGAGCTGCAACAATGTGTCTAGTGGTTGTGGCTTAATGCAACCTCTAAAAGTAAGTATCCTACACTCATTAATTATTGGAAATTATCACAGAAAAACCCTATGTCCAACTTTTGTCTATTTTAATTTGGGGGAGATGTATGGGGTGAACAACTAGATGGACCACAAAAGAGGACGAGCATGAAGCAGTGGGATGCAGATCTGAACACAAGCCAGAATGCCAAACCTTCTCTATCACATCTTCTGCAGTTGTCTCTATACAGAGAGAACTTGTTTCCTGCTGCGTTGGAACAAAAGGAACCACTTTTAAAAAAGGAAAATTAAAAATATGTTGGTTTCTATCAATTACATTTTAAAACCTATTCTTACTTATTGGGTAAAATAATATAATATACCATCTATACACCATGTACCAAATTATTATGCAGATGTTCTTTTTCTCTGATTTTCCTAAATGGTCAGTGCAAATGACAGTCAGTGTAATAAAAGTCATCACCTGTTAGAGTATACATCAAATTTTATTGAAGAAACCTCCCAATGATAACAATATATGCTTCAAAATAAAAAAAACCCTCAAACTGCACAGTTCCAACTTATTAGGCACAGTAGAGTTTCTAAACATTTGATATCTTTGAAAGAACTGAAAATGCTCATTTGTTGAATTTGCAGCAGCAGGTCACATTCACTGAAATAAAAAAGCTATTTAACTCCAAAACATCCTAACAGGCCAAGTTACATGTTAACATAGGAACCCTTCCTTGATATCACCTTCACAATTCTTGCATCCATTGAACTTGTGAGTTTCTGGAGAGTTTCTGCTTGTATTTCTTTGCATGATGTCAGAATAGCCTCCCAGAGCTGCTGTTTTGATGTGAACTGCCTCCCACCCTCATAGATCTTTTGCTTGATTATACTCCAAAGGTTCTCTATAGGGTTGAGGTCAGGGGAAGATGGTGGCCAACACCATGGGTTTATCTCCTTTTATGCCCTTAGCAGCCAATGACACAGAGGTATTCTTTGCAGCATGAGATGGTGCATTGTCATGCATGAAGATGATTTTGCTCCTGAACGTATGTTTTTGCTTTTTGCACCATGGAAGAAATTTCTCAGTCAGAAACTCTATATACTTTGCAGAGCTCATTTGCACTACTACAGGAACCTTAAAGGGACCTACCAGTTGTTTCCCAGTGATTGCAGCCCAAAACATGACTCCTCCACCTCCTTGCTGACGTCGCAGCCTTGTTGGGACATGGTGGCCATCCACCAACCATCCACTACTCCATCCATCTGGACCATCCAGGGTTGCTCGGCACTCATCAGTAAACAAGACTGTTTGAAAATTAGTCTTCATGTATATCTGGGCCCACTGCAACTGTTTCTGCTTGTGAGCACTGTTTAGGGGTGGCCGAATAGTAGGTTTATGCACCACAGCAAGTCTTTGAAGGATCCTACACCTTGAGGTTTGAGGGACTCTAGAGGCACCAGAAGCTTCAAATATCTGTTTGCTGGTTTGTAAGGCCGTTTTACCAGCTGCTCTCTTAATCCGATGAACTTGCCTGGCAAAAACCTTTCTCATTCTGCCTTTATCTGCACGAATACGTCTGTGCTCAGAATCAGCCACAAATCTCTTCACAATACGATGATCACACTTAAGTTTTCGTGCAATATCTAATGTTTTCATCCCTTGTCCAAGGCATTGCACTATTTATTGCTTTTTGGCAGCAGAGAGATCCTTTTTCTTTCCCATGTTACTTGAAAACTGTGGCCTGCGTAATATTGTGGAACACCAGTTTTCCTTTTATTGGGCTCATCTGCCAAACTAATTATCACAGGTATCTGAGATTGATTTCAGTGATCCAAAGAACCCTGAGACACAATACTATCAATGAGTTTCACTGCCAAAAAAAAACAACATGTGACACCTAAAACCAATTTGCATAATAATTTGGAATATGGTGTACGTGTAAACCTCTCTAGGCTGTTCCTTAATTAGTTATAGCATCCCTACATGCTACCAAAATCAGGCTACACCAATATCCCATTATTCACATGGCTGTTAATAAAGAGGTATAAGATCACAGCTGTCCATCATTCCCCTCAAATTTAATAATGCATTACATGGAATTCAAGGAAGCAGATGGTTAAGTGCAGACACATGTCCTTCCATCCATTGCCATTTTGAGACGAGGAGAGCTGTGTTCAGCTTGTGATGAAGGATGCAATAGCAAGTATGTAGGAGAATTTGTAATACTTCTATAATAGTGATTACCCAAAATCACATTCCCAAAACTTCTGTTAACATAAAGATAAAGTCCCTGATTCTTCAAGTGTTTATGTCAGAAATCTGTTGAAAAACACTTTGAAGAGTTGCAAAGTTTTTGCACAATGTGAGATTGTGCAAAACGTTTGTGACATTCAATGTTTTAGGCTAGATTTGACCAGCTGCAATATGAGCAGAAATGGTGCAGGATGAGACGTAGCAACACCAAGTTGACGAGTTGGGACATACCTCACACCACAAATCTTACTGTAGTCTCCAACTGGAGTAAGATTTGCTGTCAGGCGCCTTTAAGATGTGCTGCATTAATCAAGTGACATGATTCTCTTACTAAAAAAGACACCTTTGACTCAACCACACACCTCATGAAGGTTGTCATGAACAACGCCAATTTCGCCAAAGTTGCCAACGCTGTTTTAAATAATAAAGATTTCCATGATATTATCCAAAAGTGTGTTGAGACCCAATGAGTTGATGTCTGAAGGCTAGGCTGCCACTTTAATACAGAAATTGCTGTCTTAATATGTATATCATATCACTGTGTCATATGATGTCTTCAAGCTTGACTTTTCAAGGGCTTAGGCCCCTTTCACATCAGCGGTTTTCTGCAACTGCGGCGATCACCGCATACCGGCCGCATTGTGGTTCACTTGCGGCAAGCCCCATACAATGTCTATGGGGTTTGCGGTAAGTGTGTGGCAGATGCGGCAAGTGCGGTTTCAGCACTTGCGGCAGGGTCGGCCGCGAAACAACCGCGGTATGCTGCGTTTTCTTCGCGCCCGCACCTGCCGCAAGTGCCGATAGTGCACTTGCCGCACCTGCCGCAAGCCCCATAGACATTGTATGGGGCTTGCCGCAAGTCAACCGCAAGTGGGGCCGTTATGTGGTAATCGCGGCAGTTGCGGTTTTTTCACCACAACTGCCGCGATCAGCGAAAACCACTGATGTGAAAGCAGCCTTAGGGCTGACCGCGGTTTTTTTCGCTGCCGCACCTGCCGCAAGTGCAAACCGCACTTGCCGCACCTGCCGCAAGTACGCCTATACTTTGCATGGCGTTTACCGCAACCGGGCCGCAAGTAGAGCCGGTATGCGGTAATTGCGGCAGATGGGGTTTTTTCACCGCATCTGCCGCAAATTTCAAAAAACGCTGATGTGAAAGGGCCCTTATATAGACAAATTTTACAGTTTCTTCAAAATTAATATTACATTTAGAATAGAACAAATAGGATAAAAACACTTAAACAATGGCACCGACCCCAAACCACCACCACTCGCTGTTCAGCTTTTCAAATTGTGTAAATCAAGGATCCAGGATCCAGGTAGATCCGCCCACAGAAAATGGTGCTCAGCTTAATGAAGCTTGGGCTCCAGACAGTGATGAAGACTTTATCCAGAAAAGAAAGTGCGACACATGTTACCATAAAACGCAGGATTTATTCCATACTAATTAAAAGTGCGGTTTCAGCAAGCAGAGTCAAAGCCAGGCATGAGAAGTAAATCCAGTGCAGGGCACCTGGAAACAGGTGACGGACAGTTTCGCACTACTTATGCTTCAACTGGTCTGGTACCGCACTTTCAATTAGTATGGAATAAAGCCTGAGTTTTATGGTAACGTGTGCCGCAGTTTTCTCTTCTGGATAAAGATATAATTTAGAATATTTACCGCTTCCTTCATAATTTACAGAACAAGTCTCCATTGCCAGCAATCCTCATCTGAAGCTGCCACCTCCTCACTCTGTATTACATTTTTTAAGAAGCTTTCTTTAAGATAACTGTTTATCAACAAGGTGCACAATGCATTCTACGAGGACTTTAACTTTTCTATTCATTTTAAGAACCTTTTCGCACTTCATTTACCAGAGTTATTTTAACAGGCATGGTAAAAAAAAAGAGATAATTTCTGTAACAAGCCTTTGTAGTGGGTTGAAGCACGACTCTGATGACACTATTAAGAAAAATAAACAACCAATTCACAGAGGAAATTTGCTGAAACGTATCAATAAAATGTGCACATTAATTCTGAACTGCTTCAGAGGTTAAGCACTAGATATTGAAAAGTAAAAAGGCCTGGAGACAAAATAATTCAGAAAAAGAGTTCAAATACTTTTCCATGTTAAATATGAAATCATTTTCTCTTCTGTTTCAGCAAAAATTAATTAAATTGAAAATTGTTTATATCTATTATGTAAGTTTACCAGGAGCTACTGTACCTGGGACCATGTTAATTATGAGGCTCTAGGCAACAAGCTTATATTGTATGGAAAGGTCAAACACCTTGAAGTCATTATGAAAATCCTATTATCTTAAAGTAATGGATTTGTGTTATTCTTTATTAAAATAACTTAGACTTCTCTATCATACATTGGTGCAGAAAATGGATTTCCTGTGCTCTTCGAATGGAGAAAGGGGAAGTCAGTTATCTTCGGCCAGGGGCGTAACTACAATAGGTGCAGGGGTTGCGATCACACCCGGGCCCTGCAGCCTAGGGGGGTCCCAAAAGTCCCTTTGGCCTATTGAAAAAGACTAATACTATTAAAGATTTCCAATAATTGGGGGCCCCAATGGAGCTTTCGCATCGGGGCCCCTGGGCCTGAAGTTACGCCACTGTCTCTGGCCATCCTGTTAAAAACAAAAATAACCTGTGGATCACATGCACAGCCATTGCTCTATTCCATGGATAGGTGATAACATGGTAACTTGGGCAATCCATTGATAAATTCACTATTTTCCAGTTTCAAAATTGTTTTCAGGTCAAGAGGTTTCACGAAGCTTAGTTTGGTCCAGAGTCCATTGGGTGATTTCCAAATTCTGATCCAATTATGGTAAATTTTCCTCTGATTCACCAATTTTGTGATATTTCTGATGAAAAATGAAAAGTAATTTTTTTTAATCTGAGCTATATAAATGGCCCACCTTCTCATTGTGTGTCTGCGGAGAGTGAGAATGGGTAAGGAAATGGAGATTGCAATCAGAAACAGAGCAATTTTTTCTATTGAAGCTCAATGTCACCACAACATATTTGAAATCAATATTTCCAGACAGTACGTTACCAAAATTATCTTCTGTATGCAGAAATTGCCTTGAATTCATATTTTTGGCACTCATGGCTTATTAATCTTAACTTCTTACTAATTTTTACCTTTTCCACAGTGGCATAACTTGAAGCTCCTGGGCCCTGATGCGAAAGCTCCAACTGGGCCCCCAATGATTGCAAATCTTTAATAGCAATAGTCTTTTTCTATAGTCCAAAGAGACTTTTAAAGCCCTCTAGGTTCCAGGGCCTGCATTTGGCTGCAACCCCTGCATCTGTTTTAGTTACGCCCCTGCTTTACTGCAAAATAAATCAGGTCTTCGTTCTTTGACTTTCTATTGAGTTTGCTCTCTGAGCAGTCACGAAATTTCTTGTCAGTCAACGGTGTGGCCATGGCCTTTGGGGAACCGGAATTCAATATCCTGCTGGCCACCGATTCCTATAACCTTACACATTATAGACAATATCTACAAAACACAAGCAAGGTATATTAACACTTTGAGTGTTGTGAAAAGAAGACAGAAAACTCCAAGTTTAGGATGGTGAAATATGAGTTTGTGATATGTAAGAAGAACTGCAATGGAGGGAGAGATCAACAGCATTAACCAATCAGGAGACATAAGGTGTGAATCAGACTGCCACAAGCTACCTGTATACAATGTAAATATGCTGTAGTTATCGATGGCAACTCATTCCCATGGATCCTAAAACAAATACAGTTAAGCAGCAAGATAACTGAAAAATAAGGAGCAGGAAAATATCTGAAATGGATACAGATTATAGACTAGCGAACACTACAGTGCTCGAATTCGAAATTATTTATCAAATGTGGAGTGTTCTTCAAAATAAGTCGACGAACATTGCCTAAATTTTCCAAATGCCATTGGAATCAATATGAGACTAAAAAACACCTTTAAAGGAGCCCTAATGCTGCCAAACTGCTCATATTACTGCCAGACCACATGAAAAGGGACAACAATCTATCTGCATTACAAATAGTTTCATGGTGTAGCATGGGTTCATGGAACACGATCTGTGCCAGCCTGGAATCTCTCAAAATCAATTTAACATAAGAGGTGACTCCCATTCACTTTATTTTAGAGGTGGGTGAAACTCAGCTTGAATTAAATGGTTCAGTAGGAAACAGAGGGGCACTCACCCATGTAGTCTTCAAATGCTTTTATTAATCACCGGTGACATCATACGGCTAGATGGTGCAGTGGGGGTGGGGAGGGGACCAGGAGACACTGGACGACAGTGCTATTTCACACCTAGCTGGTGCTTCTAAGGGTTCACAGGTCATATCTTCCATCCCCTCCTTAAATACAAGTGGGTGGGGAACATAATTAAAAACAGGTATTTAAAATTAAGTCACAGAATGTTTTCATGTAGACAGATATTACAATCAATAAATTCAAAACAGCAAATACAAGAGAATGAGAAATTGTAAGAATATTTAGACAACCTAATGTGTTGTCTTTTGTGAATCACTTTAACAATACAAACACTTTTAACATGAAATTCACATCAGTGTTTGGTGGGAATACTGTCATCCAGTGCCTCCTGCTCCCCTCCCTGCCCCCACTACACCATCTAGCCATATGATGTCACCAGTGATTAATAAAAACATTTGAATACTACGTGAGGTGAGTGCCCCTCTGTTTCCTACTGAAACATTAGATGTACTTTTTACCTGCCACTGGAGCAAGCACCACCGCTGTCTTGGCCTAAACTTGGCTGCTTTGTCCTGTTGCTCTGTGCTGTGTGAGCGGATGGTCTATCCAGCGTGGTGCCCGGAACCTTAATCGCTGTTTGGCTAGGGCCACACTGACGTTTTTACCCTATTCTACTGCAATCCCATTAAGACTTAGAAGTTTTCCTAGAAGCGCATAGCGCTAACGCTACGCGGTTTGGGAAAACGCTGCCCCTAGTTACCTGATGTGTACTATAGTTACCCGGCCACACACAAAGATGTGCGCTTATGCGTGTGTTGCGCAAATGTGATGTGCTTGGAAATAGCATGCGTTTTCAAACACCAGCACTCAGATGCCGGCGTGTGAACTGCGCTCAGGGTTCTATCCCCATAGGAATGAATTGACAGCGTTAACGCAGTCTTACCTTTCCGGTAACACTGCGTTAATGCTGACAAATTCTATGTTTTAAATGTAACCCCCTTGATCGCAGGACTAGCAGCAGTGTGACCCTAGCCTTAGTGCCTGCTACAAACATCGCACCAAGCTATTTAACCCATTGGTGCTTCTGCTGTCCACATTACAAAAAAGTGGTTGCAGAACACAAAGCAGCAGTTGTTCAAACATTTCCTACTGCCTGCTACAAAGCTTGCACCAGGCTATTTAACCCGATGGTGCTTCTGCTGTCCACATTACCACACTTAAAAAGGCGGTTATTGCTTAACTCAAAGCAGCAGTAGTCCAAATATTTTCTACTGCCTGCTACAAACCTTGCACCAGGACATTTTACCTGCTGGTGCGTCTGCTGTTCACATTACAAAAAGGCGGTTTGCCCATCACAAAGAAGCAGTAGTCCAAACATTTCCTACTGCCTACTATAAACCTCGCACCAGGCTATTTAACTCGCTGGTGCTTCTGTTGTCCACATTACAAAATGGCGGTTTGCGCAACGCAAAGCAGCAGTAGTCCAAACATTTCCTACTGCCTACTATAAACCTTGCACCAGGCCATTTAACTCACTGGTGCTTCTGTTGTCCACATTACAAAATGGCGGCTTGTGCAACGCAAAGCAGCAGTAGTCCAAACATTTCCTACTGCCTGCTACAAAGTTAAGTTTGCACCAGGCCATTTAACCCACTGGTGCTTCTGCTGTCCACAGTACCACACTTAAAAAGGCGGTTATTGCTCATTTCAAAGCAGCAGTAGTACAAACATGTTCTACTGCCTTCTACAAACCTTCCACCAGGACATCTTAACTGCTGGTGCTTCTGCTGTCACATTTCAAAAAGGCGGTTTGCGCAACACAATGCCGCAGTAGTCCAACATTTCTTAGGCTAGGGTCACACTGCCGTTAGCCCTGCGTTCAGGGGAGTTGTGTTTAAAACATAGAATTTGTCAGCACTAATGCATTGTTACCGGAAAGGTAAGGCCCCTTTCACATCTGTGCGTTTGCTGCGTTTTGCTTCATTTGCGTTTTTTATGCGTTTTTACCGCAAAAACGCATCAAAACGCATGCGTTTTTGTCCCCATTGATTTTAATGGGAACGCATGAAAAACGCATGCAAAAACGCATGTCAAAACGCTTGTGCGTTTGGGAAAACGCAAAACGTATGCGTTTTTGCAAACGCAGCTCAAAACGTGGCAAACAACGTTTTGGGCTACGTTTGCAAAAACGCATGCGTTTTGCGTTTTTGCAAATGCACATGCGTTTTGACATGCGTTTTTGCATGCGTTTTTCATGCGTTCCCATTAAAATCAATGGGGACAAAAACGCATGCGTTTTGTTGCGTTTTTGCGGTAAAAACGCATAAAAAACGCAAATGAAGCAAAACGCAGCAAACGCATAGATGTGAAAGGGGCCTAAGTCTCTCGCCCCTAGCAGGGACCGTAGGGTAATCTAAACCAGGCCTTCTCGTCATCGTCTGGGGCTGCGGGATGTGACAGTGGCGTGACCCGGTCCGTGATCCCCTCATCGGGCAAGCAGTAAAGGTGGGGTTTATAAAAATGGATGAAAGAAAAACAAAAAATTAAGATAAAGTCGTGATGCCATCTGTGGTTTGTGGCCAGATATAGCCACCACTGCATTCGGGACCTCTGGGGATGATGAAGGTTGCAGCTGAGTTCTTGGGCTCCCCACGGGTAGGGCTGGCCCCCAGGGCTGCCGCGTAGTATGTGTAAATGTAATGCAAAGTCTCAGTATGGCTGGGACCACACTGAACAGTGCACCCACATTAACTGGATGCCATTACAGCAGCGCCCAGCCTGCTGTAACGCACAGCGGTAACGTCGGGTGCTTCCTGTGAATGCTGCTACATAGTAACCCGATGTTTACCACGGATGCAGTCTTTGCAGAGCGCGCAGGAAAACGTTGTCAGCAACATTTTCCTGTGCGTCCTGCAAAAATGCACTGCCTGGGGCTTCCTGTGAAGCTGCATCCATGGTAAACATCGGGTTACTATGGAGCAGCGTACATAGGAAGCACCCGACGTTACTGCTGTACATTACAGCAGGCTGGGCTCTGCAGTAATGGCATCCGGTTAACGTGGGTGCACTGTTCAGTGTGGCCCTAGCTTACCTTTGGGCAGTCTCCTGCTGCTGGCTCACAGAATCAATTTCCACCTCTCAAGTACACAAACAAAGTCTCACAAAGTTCAGAACTTTTACCGGGTTTACTTCTTCACACATTAGATGTTACAACACAGTTCAGTACAACAGCGGCTCTGGTGCAGCATCAGCAGCTGGGACGGCTTGTCTGTGACCCCCTCTTTCCTGTTCCTCTCAGGCCTCTCTCTTCTCTGTCACGCGTACTAGCTACTGTCCATCAGTCATGGGCTCTCTCTGGGCACCCTTCCGGGTTTCCTAGCCCTAGTTCGATGGCCTTCCTTTTGCTGTGGCGGAGGTTGGGTCTCAGAACATAAAGACCCCATACCCCGCCGGGGTTCGTGGTTGGGGCATAATGCTTCCCTGCCACTTCAGCAGAGCCGGCAATCGGGTTCCGGCCTGGTCCCTTGGTGTCCCCACTGACCCGGGTTCACTTTGGACCTCCTCTGTCTTCCCTTGGTTCTCAGCTGGGGACCCGGGCTAGCCATACAATGGCACAGGTCGCCGGGTCTGGGTTCTTTCCCTCTGGTGTCTCTGGATGACGGGTGTTGCTCTTGTTCTCAACTACTTAACTCATTGGGCTCTGAGCTAAACTCTACTCTACTCAACTAGCCAGAACATGGTGTTCTGCATTCCCTTTTTGTGGCTGTGTCTCCACCCTTTACCGGGCTGTGTCCTAACATTCCACCCTCCACCTTGCTCCTCCCGCTATCCCGTTGCTAGACATGAAGTAACTTAGACTTGGGATTGGGGGATGTGTTGGGTGTCTGTGTGGAGTGACCGGTCCGCAGGGGTGCCACACACCAGGAGCAAAGATTAGCACGTCCTCAAGGTAGAACCTGGTACAGGTGTTATGAAAGTTCAAAAGATTTTCTTTATGCATTCAACAACGGAACAGGAGGTGCATGACTTAAACGTTACATAACAAAAACAATCCTTATTATATCTATAGGGCAAGAGTTAAAAAAATAGAAAAAGTGCCCCGACAATGACTGACATTCAGCTCAGCATTGGAGCCAGCTTTCAGTCAGTACATGGACTTAGTTACAGCCGCTGCTCACTATGCACTGATTGGTTACTGAAGCTGCATCGGCAGATTGTCTATGACTAAAAAGCAGAGGCTGCCAAGAGGAATAAAGCTAATTTTTTTCCTGGCAACAGGGCTTTAAGTACAGATGCCTCACAACTTTAGAATGCTGTTAGCCCTACACTGCCATCCCCCAAATCACCCTGGCCCCCTTGCCCTTTCATACAGAAACCTGTTTCCAACTACCACTGCCAGCCTGCCACATGTATACAAATGGTGGCAGACCCAGTGCAGGCAGCAGCCTGAGGACCTGAGGAAAGAGTTAAGGCGCGCAGGCACAGCAGCTTATCCCAAAGTCTTCAGGTGTGCGGGCAGGCAACACCACCATTAGAACCCCCTCTTCAGGAGACTGTAGGCTTGACTTCAGTGGATGCACTCTGTATGCTGGATTTGTCCTGCCTGATGTCATATGGTAGGAAGGGCCCAACATAATTTAAATGACCAGTGGCTCCATGTGGACTATTATGGTGCAATCACTTTTGCACCTTACCCTCCCTGGTGTCTCAAACCCTGATGGCCCTCATTACAATCCACCTAGGTATACTGTATATTACACATAAATGGCTTAAATGATGTAAATGATTGGAGTAATTCCTTTAAGGTAGCAATCATGTACTAAAAAAGGCTAATTTCTTGTTTTTCTTTCTTATTGAGAAAAGTTAGAAAGTTCCGTGTTTACAGTTTATTCCTATAGCGATTTGATATAAAATCTATTAGCATCCCTTTTTTGGGTTTTGCAGCAGTCTAGTTAATTTCATCATCTCTTCTGTCTAATGCTGCTCTCCCTAACTCCAATTAATCAAGTTTTGGCACTGATTTAACTTGAAATCTATTTCCAGGTTAATTAAAATATGTCCAGGTCTCAGTGGTAATTTGTAAAACGATGCTCTCATTGGAAATCATATGAAAGAATATAGAAACTGTCTATATACAATTACAGCTACCATGATTTAATAATAGCTATTCAGGACGAAGATGTAGAGACTTTAGAAAAAGAATCATTGAGTCTCAGAATAAAGGCTTAACCCTTGTATGTGTATCATGTAACTCTGACATTTTCATCAAACTGGGGCAGAACAGGCAAGAGAATGTGTCAGACCGTTATTGACTGGAGCTCCTATATCCACCTGCAGATTGTAAGCAAATCTACGAGATTTATAATAATCTTCACCTTCCTAGCGCAGAAATATATTGAATTATTTATTATTTTCTGCCAACAGTTTTCCAAATCACCTGTTGCTTCAGTGCAAATGATTTAAAAAATAACTGAAAGATCAATGACATTCAGGTTTCAAACAAATAAACACTTGCATAAAGAAGGTCTACACTTTAGGGCCCTTTCACATCAGCGTTTTTTTCAAATCGCGGCAGATGCGGTGAAAAAAACGCATCTGCACTGATTACCGCGTACCAGCTGCACTTGCGGCACGGTTGCGGTGTGGTAGCGGTAAACGCCATACAAGGTATGGGCGAACTTGCGGCAGGTGCGGCAAGTGCGGTTTTGGCACTTGCGGCAGGTGCGGCCGCGAAACAAAAAGCTGTCAGCCGCGTTTTTTTTCGCGGCCGCACCTGCCGCAAGTCCGCCTATACCTTGTATGGCGTTTACCGCAACCGTTCCGCAAGTGCAGCCGGTATGCGGTAATCGCGGCAGATGCGGTTTTTTCACCGCATCTGCCGCGATTTGAAAAAAACACTGATATGAAAGGGCCTAAGGCTGCTTTCACATCAGCGTTTTACGCTGATTGCGGCAGTTGCAGTGAAAAAAACCGCAACTGCCGCGATTACTGCATAACGGCCGCACTTGCGGTTCACTTGCGGCAAACCCCATACAATGTCTATGGGGCTTGCGGCAGGTGCGGCAAGTGCGGTTTAGGCTCTTGCGGCAGGTGCGGCCGCGAAAAAAATCTATCTCAGTTCTGCTGCATGGCAAAATATAAATGCTTTGATTGTGTCAGAAAGGCTGTACCCAGTAATCTAGGAGATACATCATTGGATTCAGATTCTCCTTGCCTACAACATGCTGCTCTCAAATGAGGTTATAAAAACCTGCTGACAGATTCTCTTTAATACTTTGGTATTTACTATTACATGCACCATTCATTCAGTCACATGTAGTTGGTTGCCTTTAATTCTTCTTGATTTTCCTTGCCCCCCAATGGAAATAATTAAAAATGTTTTTTCATGTTCTTGATTAGATATAGTTTAGCAAATCACTTTGATGCAAACCGAATTTGGGTTAATCTTTTGAAATTCACTGATCTTGAACATTTTGAGATCCACTGTCATTTTACACATTGCAGAGGATTTCATCAGCCAATGAGGAATCACTGTAAAAAGAAACAAAACAGTAATTAAACATCAGCATTAGGCTAGAGTCACATTAACGTTATTGGCTGCGCTGGGGGAGTTGCGTTAAAAAACATAGGTTTTGGCAGACTTAGCGCAGTGTTACCGCCATGGTAGCACCGTGTTAACGGGCCAAGTTTTCCCTATGGTGACGTGGCCCCTAGCACTGCTCAAACGCCAGCATCTGAGTGCTGAAGTTTGAAATATTGCGCTTTTTCCTAACGTGGGAAAAGACATTTTCAAAAGCAACTTTTCTCGTGCAAGGAAAAGGCGCGAGATTACACTCAGATGCTGACATTTCAGCCACGCTAGGGGCCGCGTCACCATAGGTAAGCATTGGCAGCGTTAATGTGAGCTACCATGGCGGTTGTACTGCGTTAAGGCTGCAAAAACCTGTTTTTAACGCAACCCGCCTTTAACGTTAATCTGACCCTACCCTTACTTAGACGGTCCAAGTGCTTGTATTTCTGGGTTGCTCTTTAACTTCCAGGTTATTCACTGCATGGAAGAATTTAGAATGTGTGGGTTGCTTCCAGGTTACTACAACAGCCAATCAAAGATGTCTACTATCTGTAACAGCTTTTGTGATTGACTTTTGTTCCCCTCCCTAATCGTGACTGCATCTGTGATTGGTTGACAAAGGCAATGAACCTTACATCATACTAGGGTAAAAATAAATAAATCATTTTAAAAAATGACATACCGATTCACTGTATTTTTGATTCTCAGTGCAGATAAAGCAGATAGCTGTGGGCTGCCACCCCGAGCTGCCTGGATTTTACCTTGGCTGGCAATCAAAATACAGGGATGCCCTTTATTTTTTTAATTATTGAAACAAATAATTACAAAAAAAAGTGTGGGCTTCACCTTATTTTTGATTGCCAGGAAAAGGAAAACCCAGGCAGCTGGGGGCTTGTATTCTCAGCATGGTAAGGACCACAGTTATTGGGCCCACCCAGGCTAAAGAATAGCAGCCCGCAGCTGCCCTAGAGATTGGCACATTCATTGGAAGCGTGAAGTCCTGGCACTTTACCCGGCTCCTCCCGATGCCCTGGTGCAGTGGCATCGGGGTGATAGAAGTGGTTAGTGACAGCTAAGTATTTACAGTTTGTGATTAAGCCCAGATTGATAATGTCAGGCCTCTATGAGATCCACCTATTATCATTCCTCTGAGGAAATAGTTGAAAAACCAACACACAGAGAAAAATCCACTATTTGAAATAAATCAGACAGACAACCCTCATTTTCCCATTTATTAACCCTACACATACCCCTGCAATGATAATCCATAACAATGGTCCCACAAAGTCCATGCTCGGGGTCCATGCTCCAACACTAGATGTTTGGTACAAACTCCAAACTTTACATAGGGAGCATAGAACAACTTTTTGCACAGTAACTCATTCAGTCATCGAGATTGCAGTGTGAAGAAACAGCACAAGTACAGACAGAGCCCACACAGGGGAGAGACCACACAATGTGACACATAGCACATAGGGGGCAGAAACAGGACAAGGGGAAAGGGAGAGTGCACAGTAAAAAAAAAGAACACAAGGGGAGACAGCGCACATGGTAGAGAGACAGCACAACAAAAGAGCGAACACACAGAAAAGAGATGGCACAAGAGGAGAGAGCACAAAGGAGGGAGAGAGAGCAACATGTTCTACAATCACTTGAGGCGATAGCATTAGGCTTCCATCTGGTAATATATATTTAATTGATAGGAAGAAAGAGGAGGGGGGCACAATGGTGGCATTATTTTGTGGGGAGCACAGTAGTGGTGGCATATGGCATTATTTTGTGGGGGCACAATGGTGGTATTAGTATGTGGAAAGCACAGTGGTGGCATTATTATGTGGGCAGCAAGAGGGGCGCTGTTTTTGTAACACGCAGCAGGGGCTGTAATATGGACAAACACAGCAACAACGGTTCAGCATTGGGGCATCAGTGGGATGAGGAGTTTGTCCAGTTTGGGAATAGATAGAAACGAGGCCGGAAATGTGAAAAGTCAAATTTATCTTTGTTGTCATCAATTTAGATAGCTGGAGACATTGTCATGTTGGTCTGGGGACCTAGAATTGGGCAACATAGGGGCCTAGAATGGAGGAACATAGGGACCAAGGATGGAGGAACATTGGGGCCCTGGATGGAGGAACATAGGGACCTAGGATGGGGGACATAATTAAATAAAGGGGGCCAGGATGGGAGTCATTATTACAATTTGGGGGCCAGAAAAGAGGTACATAGGGGCCCAGGAGTGAGGAACAGAGGGACTTAAGACATGATTAAATAAAGGGGGTGAGAATGAGGAACATGCACTCCCTGACAGAAGTTATGTCACTTATCCATCTTATGTAAATAAAAGCTTATAACCTGACAAATTCATCTATTGGATGTATAAATTACTCTTTTAAACACTGAAACCCTGGCAAATGTGGTTAAAGGGATCCTGTCACCTCTAAAACGCCTCCTAAGCTACCAAAACATGTCCCTGCAGCATATTATCACTAATCTCACACTCCTTTTGTCTCCTAAAAGCATCCTGTGAAAGTGCATAAAAACGTTTTAATACTTGCTCATTAGTGATTATAATTAGTAGGGCTATATTCTTTTGCCCTTAGGGCGTGTTGTTTTGCAGCTCCAGGATCCACCCTCTCTCTGTCTGTTTGCTTTGCTTGTGCAGGCTTTTCCCTCCCCCTCTCTGTCACTCACAGAATGCAAATCATTAGTCCTGCCTTCAGCTGCACATCACAGCAGCACAGAGAGAGGGTGGATCATTCAGGCTGCAAAACAACACGCCCTAAAGGCTAAAAAATATAGCCCCTGCTAATTATAATCACTAATGAGTGAGTATTCAAATGTTTTTATGCACTTTAACAGGATGCTTCTAGGAGACAAAAGGAGTGTGAGATTAGTGATAGGATTCTTCAGGGACAAGTTTTGGTAGCTTAGGAGGCATTTTGGAGGTGACAGGATCCCTTTAAGGTTAAGAAAATAAATTGGCATCAATGCTGAAATATTGATCATTGAATGAGCACAGAATGGTCAGATTTTGGCAAGACAAAAGTTTTGTCGCCACAGAAAGTAATGTGATATTCAAACAAATAATTTACTTAAAATACAAATATATGTTGCATATCATTGGTGAATGAAGTTGTGGTGCTATTAGAGTCATATTTAATATTTTGTGTGACTTCCATGAGCTGGAAGGACTGCATGGATTCAACAATGATTCATACAATTTATTTATGAAGTCATCAGGAATAGCAAAGAATGCAGTCTTACATGCCTCCAGAGTTCATCTAGATTCTTTAATTTTGTCTTCCAAGCTTCCTCTTTCATCCTACCCAAAACATGCTCAATGATGTTCATGTCTGGTGACAGGGCTGGCTAGTCCTTGAGCACCTTGACCCTTTTTGCCTGCAGGAACTTTGTTGTAGAGATGGATGTATGAGATGGAGCACCATCCTGCTGCAGAATTTGACCCCTTTTATAATTTGAAATGTAAGAGGTAGCTAATACTTCTTGATATTTTAGGCTATTATGTTTGCTATTATATTTGCAAATGTTTCGCACAACCCCATACTGAATGTAACTCCAGACCATGATCTTTCCACCACCAAATTTAACAGTTTTCTGGGTGTATTTTGCATCCATATGGGCTCCAGTTGGTCTCCTGCAGTATTTACGGCGGGTGTGGTGTTATTCTACGGAATGTTCATCAGAGAAATCCACCTTCTGCCACTTTTCCAGCGTCCATCTGTTTAGCAGGCTGTGTGACTTTGCAAATGCCACACAATTTTTATTTGCCTTTTGTTTAGTGCTGTCTTATGGGCACTGCTTCGACCATGGAGGCCATTTAGAGACAGAATCCTACAAACTGTTCTAGTTGACAGAGAGACTTGAGATGACCAGGCGTGTTGGAGCTCTGCTGCAGTAGAAGAGGAGCTTGCTTTGGATTTTCTAACCAGCAAACGTTCCTCCTGATCAGTTGTCTTGCGGGGTCTGCCGGACCAGGGCTTGTCAAACAAATCTCCAGTCTTTTCAAATTTTTTTTAAATTCTTTGTACTTGATGCTGAGACACATTAAAGGTGCCAGCCACCTCTGCAGTGGATCTGGTCTTCAGCCTCTTGATAATCAAGGCTTTGGTCGCAGGGTGGATTTTTGGCGTGTTGTCAGAGCTCAAGTTGCAGTTCAAGTGAAGGTCTGGGGTGCTGGGTTGCTTTTTATACACACCCACTAATTAACTAATCATTTACTGAGAACAGGTGAGGATGTAAACTAAGATTGGGTGCATTATATGACCAGGTGACAAAACTTTTGTCTTACCAAAATCTGACCATTCTGTGTTCATTAATTGATCAAAATTTCAGCATTGATGTCAATTTATTTTCTTAACCTAAACCACATTTAGGAGGGTTTCAGCTTTCAAAAGAGAAATTTATACAACCAATGGATGAATTTAACGTCAGGTTATAAGCTTTTATTTACATAACATGGATAAGCGACATAACGTCTGTCAGGGACTGTACAATTTTGGTTTATGGTGGCAAGTGGAGATATATTTACTGTTGGTTCAAATTAGGGGACATTACTGCTGTAATATAATTTACTTTTGAGAATACTCAATACCCATGAGGGGAACAAAAGGGAGGTGTTGTTACTATGCGGGAGGCACTATGTTACTTTTTTTGTCATTTGATGTAGTGTAGAAATCTTGGGAAATATGGGGAATGTGCTCTGGAAGTGATCACTTAAGGTACCTTTACACGCCGGTACAACAAGGTGGAAACAACCGGGTGCTTCACGTGCACGAGCACGCACCAACGGTTACAAACGGTACCCGATACCGCCTTTACACGCCGCTACAAGGTGCTTTACAGAAGGTTGAATCTATCTCTGGATGCACCGCCGGGTGCCTAAAGTTACCTTCTGTAGAGCACCTTACCTCATTTACACGCCGCTACAACAAGGTAATATGGGTGGACCTGGTGCAGCAGGTACAAAACATAGGCGTGCCAGAATTGTGGATTACGAGACGTCCGTACGCTGATAGGACAAAGCAATAGCATCATGATTGGCCAGCCAGCGCAGGAGGCTGACTAATACATGACGCTCGAGCAATTGTGTAATACTCAAAACCGGATCCGGATGAAAAAAATACGTTAATCTGACCCTAGCCTATGTCTTTATCATTCTAGACAAAATGTTTTGCATTTGGATGAATACTGGAAAATCTTTTATAAGGTTAACCATAATAACAGTATGTGCCAAAATACATGCAAATGTTAATTTGTGTAACTGACATGCAAACAAGCTGGGTACTACACAAAGATCGAAAAAACGTGAATTGTAATAAAACATTTCCTATTTATTCATTAGGTTTAGGGATGGGCGAATCTACTCGCTAGGACTCGTTACTCGGCGAGTAGTAAGGGACTCGCAGGACTCGGTACTCGGCGAGTTTCCCAGTGATGACTCGCACGAGTCCAATGCAAATCAATATCAATCCTAGTTTTGTCAGAAACGCTGACAAAACTAGGATTGCCATTGTTTGCATTAGACTTGTGCGAGTCATCACTGGCTACTGTGCCAGTGATAGCAGGGAAACTCGCAAATAACTGCTGTTTCTTTGCGAGCCGAGTCCAGCTGTCTTCTCTGTGCAGCTCCAGGGTCCTAGAGCCCGCCTGCTCACAGACATGATGTAGCAGTGCTGAGATTATTCTCAGTCTGCTCATTCCCTGTGCATGTAGCAGAGAGGACATCGCGTTTTGGACTACGTCGGACGGAAGAGGATTTTTTTAATTAAAGATGGAGTCCCTAATGGCTTTTTTTTTTATTTCAAATAAAAAATTTTCTCTGTGTTTTTTTAACCCTTTATTGGAGATTCTTAGTGGCTGGGTCAAACGTGGCCTGACATTAAGAATCTCGGGCTTAATACCAGCTTGTATAACAAAGCTGGTATTAACCCCTTTATTACCCAGCGTGCTACCGCCACCAGGGCCGCTGGAAGAGCAGGGTTCAGCGCCAGAGGATGGCGCTTCAATGAACGCGCCATCTTCTGGGGCGGCTGCGGGCTGCAATTTGCAGCGGGGGGTGCCCAGAAAGCTTGGGCATCCCTGCGCTGCGGATTCCAGCCCTCAGCTGCTTAGCTGTACCTGGCTAGACATAGAAATTGCGCGGAGCCCCACGCATTTTTTAAAAATTATTTAATGAATTTCAGAGTCAGAGTCTCAGAGTCAGAGTCAGAATCTCAGAATTTCATGAAATAATTTAAAAAAAATGCGTGGGGCTCCGCGCAATTTCTATGTCTAGCCAGGTACAGCTAAGCAGCTGGGGGCTGGAATCCGCAGCGCAGGGATGCCCAAGCTTTCTGGGCACCCCCCGCTGCAAATTGCAGCCCGCAGCCGCCCCAGAAGATGGCGCGTTCATTGAAGCGCCATCCTCTGGCGCTGAACCCCGCTCTTCCAGCGGCCCTGGTGGCGGTAGCACGCTGAGTAATAAAGGGGTTAATACCAGCTTTGTATTATCAGCTGGCCCTAAGCCCGAAATTTATGGTGGTCACGCCAATATTAGACATGACCGCCATGAATTTCTATTAAATTGTTTTAAAAAAAACACAACACAAAGAAAATTTTTTATTAGAAATAAAAAAAAAAAAGCCATTAGGGACTCCATCTTTAATTAAAAAAATCCTCTTCCGTCCGACGCAGTCCAAAACGCGATGTCCTCTCTGCTACATCCCCTGTGTATAGATATAGATCTCTATGCACAGGGAATGAGCAGACTGAGAACAATCTCAGCTCTGCTACATCATCTCTGTGCACAGACATTCATGTCTGTACACAGGGATTGAGCAGACTGAGAACAATCTCAGCACTGCTACATCAGGCAGCAGGCAGGCTCTAGGACCCTGGAGCTGGCAGCCAGCACAGAGGAGACAGGACTCTTATCTGTGCGAGTCAGCTATTACTTACAAAGTAAACGAGCAATGCAAATAAATGACAAAACTAGGATTGCTTCAGGCTGAAGCTTCCGAGACACATCTGCGAGTTGTAAATCTCACACTACTCGCTATTACTCGCTTCCCCATTCATTAACATTGGACTCGCTAGACTCGCAACGAGTAGCGAGTCCTGGGCTCGGACTCGCTAGAGTCAAGCGATTCCGAGTAATTTAGGATTCGCCCATCACTAATTAGGTTACATTAAACTTGTAATGTATTATAGTAATTTGGAATGCAATTAAAATATATTACTTTACATTGTGTTCAGTAACATATGGCAATACAGCAGTGCTCCTCACTGGGTCAATTAATTTTGGTATGAAAGAGATTAACAGTATACATCCCAATGCCATCGATCACCTCGCCGTTCTAGCGAAATTATTGCATTTCTAAAAGTTTTTGGGTAAAGGCCAAACATAAAGTGCCGTTTCAGCAGTGATACCTGGTTTTATGTAACAGCATATTTCCCTGAATTTGTATGTTAGGCAAAAGGAACCTGACAGAATGGGCTAAAAATGATATTTTACTAGAATGCAGTGTCGCAGATAGTAAAAAGCAAAGTGTACTTTTATCAGAACTATGAAAATCCCCATAGACTTCTTAATGGTTAGATTTGTGAAGCCTTATTTCCCTACATTTCTGCTTTTCACAGATATTATAGCAAGATATAACAATACATATCTTAAGGGGAACCAATCACCTGGATTTAACCACCTGTAAATCAGTGCAGCAGGTGATTGTCGTGAGCAGCAGGACATCACTATATGGTTTTTTTTTATTCCTCCACTGTGGGCTTGTCTTTCTGCTGTAAGCTGACCTTCCCCCCCTCCCGATAAGTCTGGATGAGAGGGAGGAGGAGGTGGTTCCGCTTATAGCAGAATGACAAGCCCACAGGGGAGGAATAAAAAGAACCCAGATAGTGATGTCATGCTGCACACGACAATCACCTGCTGCACTGATTTACAGATTGTTAAATCCTGGTGGTTGGTTCCCTTTAAATGAAGAAGAGTTGAAGTCTTCACCCCATGTAAAAGAGCAACATTACAGGCCAATGAGGGATACTGCAGAGATAAGCTTATCAATTCAAGGCTAATTGACAATTTTTTTGTGTGAATCAATTCCTGTAAATCCTGTAAAATATCAAAATTCAAAAAGGTCAAATAAGGGATGTTAAAATAATTGAGACTAAGGCATCCGTCAATTGCCTTGTTCGGCCCTGTCTTTGGTGCAATCTTCACCGGGCTATTTTTGAGGGCCCACCATTATCTTTGGTATCTTATGAGCTGAAAATGCTGCAATACATAAAGATCGAAGTCATAACCGTCTGGTCAGAGCAATTTCGCATTTATTTTCTCAGTGACTGTTATTTTTCACATACAGTGCCTTGTGAAAGTATTTGGCCCCCTTGAACTTTTCAACCTTTTGCCACATTTCAGGCTTCAAACATAAAAATATAAATTTAAATTTTTTTGTGAAGAATCAACAACAAGTGGGACACAATCATGAAGTGGAACAAAATTGATTGCATATTTTAAACTTTTTTAAGAAATAAAAAACTGAAAATTGTGGCGTGCAATATTATTGGGCCCCCTTGAGTTAAAGAGGACCTGTCACCAAACCAGGCATGGTGATCTAATTACAGCACTGGATGCAGCATGTCTGCAGCATGCAGACAAGGGGTCCCCCAGCACTTGAGCAGCCCTGTACCCCGAGATGATACAGTTAGAAAACTTACATGCTCCAGCCACTAAGGAGGTGGCTAGGGGCTGCAGCCAAGGGCAGATTCACACCCCCTGCATGTGTAATCTGCCCACCGCTGCCAATCATTCTCTCCCTCTTCAGCAGAATTTAAACAGAGTTTTTTTTTCTCTCTCCCAGAAAGTCCGTTTAGCCCCCCCCCCTGAGGGGCGGAGCTAAACGGCAAGTTCTGGAAAAAAAAACTGTTTCAATGTTGCTGAAGAGGGAGAGAATGATTGGCAGCGGTGGGCAGATTAAACATGCAGGGGGTGTGAATCTGCCCATCGGCTCCAGCTCCTAGCCACCTCCTTAGTGGCTGGAGCATGTAAGTTTTCTAAGTGTATTATCTCGGGGAACAGGGCTGCTCAAGTGCTGGGGGACCCCTTGTCTGCATGCTGCAGACATGCTGCATCCAGTGCTGTAATTAGATCACCATGCCTGGTTTGGTGACAGGTCCTCTTTAATGCTTTGTAGCGCCACCTTTTTCTGCGATTACAGCTGCAAGTCGCTTGGGGTATGTCTCTATCAGTTTTGCACATCGAGATACTGAAATTCTTGCCCATTCTTCCTTGCAAAACAGCTGGAACTCAGTGAGGTTGGATGGAGAGCGTTTTCAGCTATTTCCACAGATTCTCTATTGGATTCAGGTCTGGACTGTGACTTGGCCATTCTAACACCTGGATACGTTTATTTTTGAGCCATTCCATTGTAGATTTTGCTTTATGTTTGAGATCATTGTCTTGTTGGAAGATAAATCTCTGCCCCGGTCTCAGGTCTTTTGCAGACTCCAGCAAGTTTTCTTCCAGAATGGTCCTGTATTTGGCTCCATCCATCTTCCCATCAATTTTAACCATCTTCCCTTTCCCTGCTGAAGAAAAACACAGGCCCAAACCATGATGCTGCCACCACCATGTTTGACAGTGGGGATAGTGTTTTGAGGATGATGAGCTGTGTTGCTTTTACATACTGTTTTGCTTTGTGCCCAAAAAGTTCGATTTTGGTTTCATCTGACCAGAGCACCTTATTCCACATGTTTGGTGTCTCCCAGGTGGCTTGTGACAAACTTCAAACGAGACTTTTTATGGATATCTTTGAGAAATGGCTTTCTTCTGATTGTTCCCTGAGGAAGGAGCTCGGGAGGAGGCTCCGAAACGCGTCGGAAAATAAAGGCTATCGCTGATCCAGACATTCCTGTGTCTGTGTGTCTTTGGTCTCGGAGCAGCAGCGCGGACACTGAGGCACTTTGTCCAGGATTTTGCATTACAACCACGGTCACCGTTGGGAGTGCGGTCCCTGCAGCAGCTGCTTGTACGCTATTCTACCAGTTGTGGGTTTCACAACTGACAAAGGTGAGCAATTCCACATCGATAAGCGAAAGTGTATCATTGAGATAAGACCCTATTGCGCATTCTTTCGTTCACAGATTCTTCTGATTGTTGTCCTATGGACATACTCTCCCACCTCAGCTGTAGGTCTCTGCAGTTCATCCAGAGTGATCATGGGCCTTTTGGCTGCATCTCTGATCAGTCTTCTCCTTATTTGAGATGAAAGCTTAGAGGGACGGCCAGGTCTTGGTAGATTTGTAGTGGTCTGATACTCCTTCCATTTCAATATGATCGCTTGCACAGTGCTCCTTGACATGTTTAAAACTTGGGAAATCTTTTTGTATCCAAATCCGGCATTAAACTTCACCACAACAGTATCTCGGACCTACAGTGTTGGCCAAAAGTATTGACACCCCTGCAATTCTGTCAGATAATACTCAGTTTCTTCCTGAAAATGATTGCAATCACAAATTCTTTGGTATTATTATCTTCATTTAATTTGTCTTCATTGAAAAAAACACAAAATAAATTGTCCTAAAGCCAAATTGGATATAGTTCCACACCAAACATAAAAAAGGGGGTGGACAAAAGTATTGGCACTGTTAGAAAAATCATGTGATGCTTCTCTAATTTGTGTAATTAACAGCACCTGTAACTTACCTGTAGCACCTAACATGTGTTGGCAATAACTAAATCACACTTGCAGCCAGTTGACATGGATTAAAAAGTTGACTCAACCTCTGTCCTGTGTCCTTGTGTGTACCACATTGAGCATGGAGAAAAGAAAGAAGACCAAAGAACTGTCTGGGGACTTGAGAAACCAAATTGTGAGGAAGCATGAGCAATCTCAAGGATAAAAGTCCATCTCCAAAGACCTGAATGTTCTTGTGTCTACTGTGCGCAGTGTCATCAAGAAGTTTAAAGTCCATGGCACTGTGGCTAACCTCCCTAGATGTGGACAGACAACAAAAATTGACAAGAGATTTCAACGCAATGGTTGATGGTGGATAAAGAACCTTGACGAACATTAAAACAAGTTCAAGCTGCCCTGCAGTCCAAGGGTGCAACAGTGACAACCCGTACAATCCATCGGCGTCTGAATGAAAAGGGACTGTATGGTAGGAGACCCAGGAAGACCCCACTTATTACCCCGAGACATAAAAAAGCAAGGCTCGTGTTTGCCAAAACTTACCTGAGAAAGCCTAAAACGTTTTGGAAGAATGTTCTCTCTTTTTGGGCAAAGGCATCAACATAGAGTTTACAGGAGAAAAAAAGAGACATTCAAAGAAAAGAACACGGTCCCTACAGTCAAACATGGCAGAGGTTCCCTGATGTTTTGGGGTTGCTTTGCTGCCTCTGGCACTGGACTGCTTGACCGTGTGCATGGCATTATGAAGTTTGAAGACTACCAACAAATTTTGCAGCATAATGTAGGGCCCAGTGTGAGAAAGCTGGCTCTCCCTCAGAGGTCATAGGTCTTCCAGCAGGACAATTACCTGAAACACACTTCAAAAAGCACTAGAAAATGGTTTGAGAGAAAGCACTGGAGACTTCTAAGGTGGCCAGCAATGAGTCCAGACCTGAATCCCATAGAACACCTGTGGAGAGATCTAAAAATGGCAGTTTGGAGAAGGCACCCTTCAAATATCAGGGACCTGGAGCAGTTTGGCAAAGAAGAATGGTCTAAAATTCCAGCAGAGCATTGTAAGAAACTCATTGATGGTTTCCGGATCACAGTTACTTTGGCTAAAGGTTGTGCAACCAAGTATTAGGCTGAGGGTGCCAATACTTTTGTCTGGCCCATTTTTGGAGTTTTGTGTGAAATGATCAATGTTTTGCTTTTTGTGTCATTCTCTTTTGTGTTTTTTCATTGAAGACAAATTAAATGAAGATAATAATACCAAAGAATTTGTGATTGCAATCATTTTCAGGAAGAAACTGAGTATTAGCTGACAGATTGCAGGGGTGTCAATACTTTTGGCCAACACTGTATCTGGTGTGTTCCTTGGTCTACATGATGTTCTCTGCACTTGAAACAGAACCTGTGAGACTATCACAGAGCAGATGCATTTATACGGAGACTTGATTACACACTGGTGGATTCTATTTATCATTACCAGTCATTTAGGACAACATTGGATCATTCAGAGATCCTCACTAGTGATGGGCGAATCCTAAATTACTCGGAATCGCTTGACTCTAGCGAGTCCGAGCACAGGACTCGCTACTCGTTGCGAGTCTAGCGAGTCCAATGTTAATGAATGGGGAAGCGAGTAATAGCGAGTAGTGTGAGATTTACAAATCGCAGATGTGTCTCGGAAGCTTCAGCCTGAAGCAATCCTAGTTTTGTCATTTATTTGCATTGCTTGTTTACTTTGTAAGTAATCGCTGACTCGCACAGATAAGATCCTGTCTTCTCTGTGTTCTGGCTGCCCCAGCTCCAGGGTCCTAGAGCCCACCTGCTGCCTGATGTAGCAGTGCTGAGATTGTTCTCAGTCTGCTCATTCCCTGTGTACAGACATGAATGTCTGTGCACAGAGATGATGTAGCAGAGCTGAGATTGTTCTCAGTCTGCTCATTCCCTGTGTACAGACATGAATGTCTGTGCACAGAGATGATGTAGCAGAGCTGAGATTGTTCTCAGTCTGCTCATTCCCTGTGTACAGACATGAATGTCTGTGCACAGAGATGATGTAGCAGTGCTGAGATTGTTCTCAGTCTGCTCATTCCCTGTGTACAGACATGAATGTCTGTGCACAGAGATGATGTAGCAGAGCTGAGATTGTTCTCAGTCTGCTCATTCCCTGTGTACAGACATGAATGTCTGTGCACAGAGATGATGTAGCAGAGCTGAGATTGTTCTCAGTCTGCTCATTCCCTGTGTACAGACATGAATGTCTGTGCACAGAGATGATGTAGCAGAGCTGAGATTGTTCTCAGTCTGCTTATTCCCTGTGCATAGACATCTATATTTATGCACAGGGGATGTAGCAGAGAGGACATCGCGTTTTGGACTGCGTCGGACGGAAGAGAATTTTTTTAATTAAAGATGGAGTCCCTAATGGCTTTTTTTTTATTTCTAATAAAAAATTTTCCTTGTGTTGTGTTTTTTTTAAAACAATTTAATAGAAATTCATGGCGGTCATGTCTAATATTGGCGTGACCGCCATAAATTTCGGGCTTAGGGCCAGCTGATAATACAAAGCTGGCCCTAACCTCTTTATTACCCAGCGTGCCATCGCTACCAGGGCCGCTGGAAGAGCGGGGTTCAGCGCCAGAGGATGGCGCTTCAATGAACGCGCCATCGTCTGGGGCGGCTGCGGGCTGCAATTTGCAGCAGGGGGTGCCCAGAAAGCTTGGGCATCCCTGCGCTGCGGATTCCAGCCCCCAGCTGCTTAGCTGTACCTGGCTAGACATAGAAATTGCGCGGAGCCCCACGCATTTTTTTTTAATTATTTCATGACTCTGAGACTCTGACTCTGAAATTCATGAAATAATAAAAAAAAAATGCGTGGGGATCCGCGCAATTTCTATGTCTAGCCAGGTACAGCTAAGCAGCTGGGGGCTGGAATCCGCAGCGCAGGGATGCCCAAGCTTTCTGGGCACCCCCCGCTGCAAATTGCAGCCCGCAGCCGCCCCAGAAGATGGCGCGTTCATTGAAGCGCCATCCTCTGGCGCTGAACCCCGCTCTTCCAGCGGCCCTGGTAGCGGTGGCACGCTGGGTAATAAAGAGGTTAGGGCCAGCTTTGTATTATCAGCTGGCCCTAAGCCCGAAATTTATGGCGGTCACGCCAATATTAGACATGACCGCCATGAATTTCTATTAAATTGTTTTAAAAAAAACACAACACAAGGAAAATTTTTTATTAGAAATAAAAAAAAAAGCCATTAGGGACTCCATCTTTAATTAAAAAAATCCTCTTCCGTCCGACGCAGTCCAAAACGCGATGTCCTCTCTGCTACATCCCCTGTGCATAAATATAGATGTCTATGCACAGGGAATAAGCAGACTGAGAACAATCTCAGCTCTGCTACATCATCTCTGTGCACAGACATTCATGTCTGTACACAGGGAATGAGCAGACTGAGAACAATCTCAGCACTGCTACATCATCTCTGTGCACAGACATTCATGTCTGTACACAGGGAATGAGCAGACTGAGAACAATCTCAGCACTGCTACATAATGTCTGTGAGCAGGCGGGCTCTAGGACCCTGGAGCTGCACAGAGAAGACAGCTGGACTCGGCTAGCAAAGAAACAGCAGTTATCTGCGAGTTTCCCTGCTATCACTGGCACAGTAGCCAGTGATTACTCGCACGTCTAATGCAAACAATGGCAATCCTAGTTTTGTCAGCGTTTCTGACAAAACTAGGATTGATATTGATTTGCATTGGACTCGTGCGAGTAATCACTGGGAAACTCGCAGAGTACCGAGTCCTGCGAGTCCCTTACTACTCGCCGAGTAACGAGTCCTAGCGAGTAGATTCGCCCATCCCTAATCCTCACTGAACTTCTGGAGTGAGTTTGCTGCTCTGAAAGTAAAGGGGCCGAATAATATTGCACGCCCCACTTTTCAGTTTTTTATTTGTTAAAAAAGTTTAAAACATGCAATAAATTTTGCTCCATATTATGATTGTGTCCCTCTTGTTGTTGATTCTTCACTAAAAAAATATAATTTATATCTTTATTTTTGAAGTCTGAAGTGGCAAAAGATTGAAAAATTCAAGGGGGCGAATATTTTCACAAGGCACTGTATATCAATAAATTGTTTTTAATACTTACTTTTGTACTTTTCTTTTTATTACAACAAATTGTCATCTACATGGCAAACATTCAAGCAATTCTTTTTATTTTCGGTGAGCTGTGTTGTTTGTGAAGCTAGTTTAAAGGCAACCAACCAGAAGGATTTAGGACTATAAAGTGATGCTAGTGTCTTACAGGTGCTGGGTTGCTGTGTGCAATCATACCCTTACTTCAATGATTCCATGCTTGATTGTAGACAAAAGTGTTATAAAACTCCTGCAAAACAGGGCAGCAGATTATTCACGTGTGTAGAACTGCTTCACTATTCTGGGTTGTTTCTTTTTTTACCTCATTTGTTGGCCTGCCTTTTGGTGGTAAGCCAAACCCTCACTCCTCCCTCTTATCTGTAGTCCAGCCACAGGATGCCTGAAAAAACTGAAAGTAGCGATGGCATGGAGGGGGAAATGTTTGGCTTACAGCCAAAACTCATGCCGACAGAGGAGGAATAAAAGTAGTCAACATCATTAAGTGATCACTGATCTCAGGGAGACCAGTCAAGGAAAACACTGGTGGTGTCGGGGTCGTTGCGACAATACACTCCTTCACCAGTCATTCCAAATTAGACTATGAACATATGGTACCAGATAAGAGTAAATCAGACGGAGAATCTGGTTCAAACTTATAATATGTTCGTTGCTTTATTAAGCAATGGCAATGGTCACAGCAACAACAACTTTATTTCCGGGTACACTACATTTTATACTCTAGGGAATAGGCGTGAATTGGCCAGGACAAGGTGGGATTAGATGGGGGTTAGGTGGGGTTAGGCTAATATATCAATCCCTGTTAGTAATAATTAGTCTTTGTCTTCTCTGCTGAGTCCATCCTTCTTGACACGGTGCCATCTCTGGGCTCCTGGTATGTGGAACATCTCAGGTTTCTCCTGATACTCCATGACACAGGCATCCAAGGACAGCCTTATCTTCTCAGTTCTCATCCATCCAAACACAACAGTATCTTCTTTTCAGCAGACAGATATATCTATTGGGTACTAGGTTAAGGGAAAAACTTTTTGTTTCTCATCTAGAACATTAGTAAAAATATATAATATATAAAGAAAATATAAGTCAGTGGAAAAGTGTCCCCAACAGTGGCAGCTGACAAAAGTGCTCAAACACAGTGAAAACCTAGGTGTATTGCCCCCTGGGATTTAGGAATATGCAAATACAGTCCATGGAGACTCCAAAACGAGGCTCCACGGACTCTATTTGCATATTCAGAATTTCCAGGGGGCAATACACCAAGGTTTTCACTGTGTTTGAGCGCTTTTGTAAGCTACCAGCAGTGTTTTCCTTGACTGGTCTCCCTGAGATCAGTGATTGCTTCGTGATGTTGGTCCACCAGGCATTGCTCCCACCTAGTCAGAATCCTATAAATACACAATAGTTCACTTTGATAGTAACACATTATACATTGAGGAGCTCAGGGTATAGTGTACCCCTTCTATCCACCCCTATGGCAGACTCACCAAAACATTATTTATACAAACAGATACAGAGTCTTTATGATGCTCAAAAAATTATTTAAGGTTTATTTACAAAAATGCACTCAGTTAAAAATGCAAGTTTGGCTATCAATACAGGCAGTATGGTTTTACACAGCGTAGTATTACAGTTACATCTCAGGTTTTGCACTCAAGGAGAAAGCGGCAGCGAAACAGCGTAGGAGGTGGAGGGCTATTCGGGGTTTTTTTTCATCACAGCGTGCAGCTACTATCGGTATGCACAAGTGCAGCTGCACTTGCCATAAGCTATGCTAACGGAGTCAATGATGTGGGGCTGATGGGGCCATATGTTGTTAATTTGAATACACCATGTCAGACCTCTCTTTGTGGATATGTGCAATACATTACTGTGGCAATGTGCAATAGATTTTAGTGCAAAACCTGAGATGTAACTAGTCAGAATCCTACTTCACACTGATGAGGGGCAAAACCCTGAAACAGCAGTCTGTGGATGGATACCTGGCTATGGTAATTCCCTTGTCATATCTTTAAACTTGTAAAAGAGTTGGATATTGACTGAAAGGGCCAGTTAGTAGTTTCCGCAAGGAGCCATCCCATGGCTAGGTCCTTCCCTGGAGGGATATCTGGCTAGTCCCGTGTTTGAGACTCCGAAACGAGGCTGCATGGACTCTATTTGAATAAAATGTAGTGACGCAGTGCTTTCCACCTCAATCATCTGTTTGTTGCCCTGTTTTCCAGGCGTTTTATGACACTTTTGTGTGCAATTAAACATGGCATCATTGAAGTAAAGGTATGGCTTCACTTTATAGCCCTAAATCCTGCTGATTGGTTCTGTTTAAGTACTTGCAAGACAATGAAGAAGTACAGAAGGGCTTAAGATGTTGAACAGCCTATTATTCCCAACTCCGCCATACACATGAGCACTCGACTCATCCAATCTTTCATGCTCTTTCACTATGAAGAGCGGATGAAGACACTGGAAGGGTTTGCTCAAGAAAATTATTAGGTGTTTACTTTCATAATACACATCCTTCACTCCACTGACATCATCAGTTGGAGGAGAGTAATAAGCCCTCCTTCATCATGTTGTTGGCAAGTCCCTCCAAAATCAGTGGTTAACATACTTTTCTCTACTGTTGAATTTCCATTGCTACCCACACCATGTCCTTTTAAACAATTCCATCCTATGCTACCGATTTTACCTTTTCTAATAATGCAATTCTGATGGAGATTTAATACTATACAGGTTCAGTTTAGTAACAAAGGGGATGGAACCAGCCAGCGCAGCGCTCATCCATCCCCAAAACACAGTTGGTCTTTCACTATAATCACTATAATATAGTATCGTTAGACAAGAAGGAAAGTAGCCGCACTCACCGGAGCAGGGTTTTTCATCCTTTATTTGCTGAACAATTCCCAGCGGTACAGCAACATAGCGGGGAGGGGGTGCAGGGAGGCGGACGACGGTTCACCGTTTCGCGGATTAAACCGCTTCTACGGGTCCTCTACGGCGTCTGTCATCACATCCGGGAATAAATTACCCCTGGGTGTGACGTCACTACCGCTCGTAGTCAAATCGTGCATGAAAACATAAACAGCACACATTCTAAAATGAAATGCAACACAGTTATATTCATTACAATAAAGCTTACAGGATTACCTGACTTAGCAACTATTCATCTTATATATAGGAACTAGCTTGTATTATATCTCAACAATAATAGTGCTCTCCTAATTGGGAGCTGTATGTGTTAGGTGACTATCTTCCACTAACAGTTAAATGCAGTATATACCTACTCGGCATGCTTTTAATACAATCAGAGCTATTCTTTTATCTATAGGATAGGTGTCATTAGACCCGAATTTGTCACCAAATAAAACGGATTTTAGATAATAGGCAGTCTTATCTGCTATAAGGCAGAAAGCAAACAACCTTATCCAAGAGCAGTCATTGTGTAATTTAAATTTATAACACAAATAACGTGGATCCTAAGGTGCTCATTTATTTGTATTTCTATGAGTATGCATACAAAAACCTGCACACTTACAGGAACACGGCCAGGTCATTTTTATCATTAAGTCCCAGAGGTCCACATGCTTTGGTCTCGATTATCCACCTAGACTCTTTCCTCAACAAGGTTTTATGTGTATCGCCTCCTAAAGCAGAAGGACGAACTTGCTCAATACCAGCAAAAGTGAGAACATCTGCATTCCCCTCATGTGCTTCATTTATGTGCTGTATTAATTTAGGACTCCCAATGCCTGTTCTTATTGACTTATAGTGTTCACTAAAGCGTTTGTATAACTCTCTTATTGTTTTGCCGATATAAAATCGCCGGCATGGGCAAAACACTACATAGACTACCCATGAGGTCTTACAACTTATGAACGTGGTAACCTTCTGCCTTTTGTCGCCTATCACCAGGGGATTATCTGTTTCATGATAACGGCAATATTTACAGTTTTTACATTTAAAGTTGCCAATAGGTCTTCTGTTCTCTAACCAGGTTGTTTTTTTATCAGGACTGACTCTATTTCTCACTAATAAGTCCTTCAGGTTATTACATCTTCTATACGCTATTAACGGGGCACCTATGCCTATAGACTGTAACTCTCTATCCCTTTCTAGCACATGCCAAAATTTTTTGACTGCACCTAAGATCTTTTGGTACATAGGACCATATTTAAATGAAAAAACGAATCGTTTATTTTTCTTATTCACTACATCTCTTTTTTCCCGTTTTTTACCATCAATAAACATCCTGTCCCTGGTTTCTTTTAGAAGCGTGTCCGGGTACCCTCTATCTTTGAAATTTTGTTCCAGTTTTATCATTTGTTCCTCACAAATCTCCTTAGTATTATTCATACGTTTAACTCTCATAAATTGGCTATAAGGGAGAGCTTTTTTGGTGTGCTGGGGGTGCGCGCTCTCATAATGCAGTAGGGTGTTTGATGAGGTGGGTTTCCTAAAAAGCGATCTTATCAGTCTATCATCTATAAGTTCAAGTTTGACATCTAAAAATTCTAGACTTTTATCTCCAAAAGAGGAGGTAAAAGCCATGTTGTAATCATTGTTTTTATTGATGAATGTGACAAAGGAAGAGAACATTTTTTCCTCACCTTCCCAGACGATGAAGATGTCATCCACGTAACGAATAAATAATTTAATATATTTCAAATATGGGTTACAACTATTGTAGATGACATGATCCTCGAAATGGGCCAGGAAGAGATTGGCCAGAGTACATGAGACCGGGGTCCCCATAGCTGTCCCAGAGACTTGTCTGTACCAGCTATCATTGAACATAAACGCATTATGAGTCAAGATGAATTTGACAGATTCACAAATGAAATCAATTAGTGATGCATTCTGGCCTTCTATTTGTAATATTTCTCTCAATACAATTATAGCCAAATTCTGTGGAATCCGGGTATAGAGGCTCTCCACGTCAATGGATGCCATACTATACCCGGGATGCCATTCAAATTCATCAATCATTTTTACAAAATCTCCAGAGTCTTTGACGTACGAAGGTATCCTTTTTAACAAGGGTCGGAGTAACCAATCCATATGTTGTGATAGAGGTTCAGTCACAGACCCAATCCCAGACACAATAGGGCGTCCGGGTGGGTTGTCAACTGATTTATGTATTTTAGGTAAGTAATACCAAAAAGGCTTCCTTGGATATTCATAGATTAATTTTTCCGCTTGTTTTTTTGAGATGATGTTCCCATCCACATATTTCCTTAACAGGTTTCTTAGTTCTATGTTAAATTTGTGGGTTGGATCGCTTAGTAGTTTTATATAGGAATTTGGGGAATTTAATTGCCTCCTGGCTTCATTCATATAATCTACCTTTTTTAGTAAAACCACTCCACCCCCTTTATCTGCTTTTTTGACCAGGACGTCCTCCCACTTGAGGATACTATCTAGTGCAATTTTTTCTTTTTTTGATAGATTTGATTTGGGGCAAGGGTATATTAAAGCCTCTACTTCTTTACAGACCATCTCCTCAAATAGGTCAATACTGTTTCCCGGTGACACTGGTGGGTAGAAATCTGATTTTACCCCTCCTGTAAAAAAACTTTTTTCAGATTCGATCCTCTCACTATCAGTGCCACTCATTAAACCTAAATTAGTATCAAGCAGCAATGCAACATCTCCTCTTACTTCTTTCAATGAATTTTCATTGGCGAAAAAACCAAGTGCTCCTATTTTTATTGGTTCTATGGTATTACTACTTCTCTGTGTTTCTCTATCACCATCTTTTTGATTTTTATTACATGAAAAATGTTTAAACAAATGTATTTTTCTCGTAGCCTTGTAAAGGTCTACCCTAAATTCTGTGTAATCAAAGGACTCCTCTATGCAATAATTTAGTCCCCTTCTTAATAGAGTGTCCATATCTTGTGTAATAATTTTTTCTGTCAGATTATAGATTTTGATCTCATTAATATTCGGAGCGTTTAGTCCCTCCACGACACAGTCTTTCTCTTCCCATATGGGGGGATACATAAATCAGTTGACAACCCACCCGGACGCCCTATTGTGTCTGGGATTGGGTCTGTGACTGAACCTCTATCACAACATATGGATTGGTTACTCCGACCCTTGTTAAAAAGGATACCTTCGTACGTCAAAGACTCTGGAGATTTTGTAAAAATGATTGATGAATTTGAATGGCATCCCGGGTATAGTATGGCATCCATTGACGTGGAGAGCCTCTATACCCGGATTCCACAGAATTTGGCTATAATTGTATTGAGAGAAATATTACAAATAGAAGGCCAGAATGCATCACTAATTGATTTCATTTGTGAATCTGTCAAATTCATCTTGACTCATAATGCGTTTATGTTCAATGATAGCTGGTACAGACAAGTCTCTGGGACAGCTATGGGGACCCCGGTCTCATGTACTCTGGCCAATCTCTTCCTGGCCCATTTCGAGGATCATGTCATCTACAATAGTTGTAACCCATATTTGAAATATATTAAATTATTTATTCGTTACGTGGATGACATCTTCATCGTCTGGGAAGGTGAGGAAAAAATGTTCTCTTCCTTTGTCACATTCATCAATAAAAACAATGATTACAACATGGCTTTTACCTCCTCTTTTGGAGATAAAAGTCTAGAATTTTTAGATGTCAAACTTGAACTTATAGATGATAGACTGATAAGATCGCTTTTTAGGAAACCCACCTCATCAAACACCCTACTGCATTATGAGAGCGCGCACCCCCAGCACACCAAAAAAGCTCTCCCTTATAGCCAATTTATGAGAGTTAAACGTATGAATAATACTAAGGAGATTTGTGAGGAACAAATGATAAAACTGGAACAAAATTTCAAAGATAGAGGGTACCCGGACACGCTTCTAAAAGAAACCAGGGACAGGATGTTTATTGATGGTAAAAAACGGGAAAAAAGAGATGTAGTGAATAAGAAAAATAAACGATTCGTTTTTTCATTTAAATATGGTCCTATGTACCAAAAGATCTTAGGTGCAGTCAAAAAATTTTGGCATGTGCTAGAAAGGGATAGAGAGTTACAGTCTATAGGCATAGGTGCCCCGTTAATAGCGTATAGAAGATGTAATAACCTGAAGGACTTATTAGTGAGAAATAGAGTCAGTCCTGATAAAAAAACAACCTGGTTAGAGAACAGAAGACCTATTGGCAACTTTAAATGTAAAAACTGTAAATATTGCCGTTATCATGAAACAGATAATCCCCTGGTGATAGGCGACAAAAGGCAGAAGGTTACCACGTTCATAAGTTGTAAGACCTCATGGGTAGTCTATGTAGTGTTTTGCCCATGCCGGCGATTTTATATCGGCAAAACAATAAGAGAGTTATACAAACGCTTTAGTGAACACTATAAGTCAATAAGAACAGGCATTGGGAGTCCTAAATTAATACAGCACATAAATGAAGCACATGAGGGGAATGCAGATGTTCTCACTTTTGCTGGTATTGAGCAAGTTCGTCCTTCTGCTTTAGGAGGCGATACACATAAAACCTTGTTGAGGAAAGAGTCTAGGTGGATAATCGAGACCAAAGCATGTGGACCTCTGGGACTTAATGATAAAAATGACCTGGCCGTGTTCCTGTAAGTGTGCAGGTTTTTGTATGCATACTCATAGAAATACAAATAAATGAGCACCTTAGGATCCACGTTATTTGTGTTATAAATTTAAATTACACAATGACTGCTCTTGGATAAGGTTGTTTGCTTTCTGCCTTATAGCAGATAAGATTGCCTATTATCTAAAATCCGTTTTATTTGGTGACAAATTCGGGTCTAATGACACCTATCCTATAGATAAAAGAATAGCTCTGATTGTATTAAAAGCATGCCGAGTAGGTATATACTGCATTTAACTGTTAGTGGAAGATAGTCACCTAACACATACAGCTCCCAATTAGGAGAGCACTATTATTGTTGAGATATAATACAAGCTAGTTCCTATATATAAGATGAATAGTTGCTAAGTCAGGTAATCCTGTAAGCTTTATTGTAATGAATATAACTGTGTTGCATTTCATTTTAGAATGTGTGCTGTTTATGTTTTCATGCACGATTTGACTACGAGCGGTAGTGACGTCACACCCAGGGGTAATTTATTCCCGGATGTGATGACAGACGCCGTAGAGGACCCGTAGAAGCGGTTTAATCCGCGAAACGGTGAACCGTCGTCCGCCTCCCTGCACCCCCTCCCCGCTATGTTGCTGTACCGCTGGGAATTGTTCAGCAAATAAAGGATGAAAAACCCTGCTCCGGTGAGTGCGGCTACTTTCCTTCTTGTCTAACGATACTATATGTGAGCCTCATTAAGGCCAGCACCACCGGGCTGCCTGCAGCTAATAGCCACGAGAGTGGCGTATGCCTGTGCATAATCTGTTAGTGCCCGGTAACCTCTTGCTATTGAGATATCACTATAATATAGTCGAATGAAAAAAACCTGCAGTCCTGGCTGCACTCTGTAAAAAACATGTAAAATGTGCAAAAAAATAAGTATTAGGTATAAGTTTATATTTTGACCAAAAATAACACTAGTTCACAGCCCAACGTCCAGGGTCTCCATATCTTGTGAGTTCCTACATAGAGTAAAATAAAAAGCATAGCAAAAGAAATATAAACCAATGCTTCTCATAATTACTTTTCTGTATGCCTTATGCACTTGTTGCAGGATGCAGCCAGGCCCATCAATTGTGACCTTGTAAACTAGGGGTCTGTTCCTCTGTGGTGCACTGATAAAGTGCCGGGCAGCCTGCCTAATCGAACAGTAGGGGTGTGTAGTAGGCTGTTGGTTGGGCACTATGCTTCACATGTGTGCAATTCTAATACTGGGCAATCATCACGTCCCTGAACTCGTAGGTTGAGAGAAGTTGTTTTGTCAGTATTTTTCATCTGTGTAACCTCCTTTATTAAAGAGTCATGAGAACTGTGGGGAAAAAGGAAACTGTGGTACGTGATCTGCCCCTCAGGCTAGGGAGCCCTGAACTAATCCTAACTCAGGCTTACTTCTGATGGTGGAGAGGCCTGAGCTCCCACCCTAGCCCTGCTCCTATACAACCCTGGGCCGATTCTGACTTCCCCTTACCCCAAAGTTGGGAAGTTAAGGAATTCACAGATGAAGACTGACAGGGGAGACACAAAACTCAAGATGACAGCACTTACATACATGGAGAATACAATAAGTAATAAAGGAAAAAACAAATACAAGCAGGGGATTAAAATGCAAGAAGGAAGTTGTTACACCTGGAAGGCATGGAGATGAAGAGTGGACTCACTGGGCCACAGGTGGAGTAGTGGCAGCTCAATACCCAATACAGCAAGAGACTGGAGAGCGACTTCAGAAAAAACAAGGATGTTTATTAAAGGAAGTTTAACAAACGGATAGGTTTCTGAGGGGTGGACCTTTTGGATCACAACACCAAACTCTCATAGTAGAGCACCGATGAGGTAACCCCAGTACAGGGATTCACATGGTACAGTACCAGGAAGTCTAAATTCCGTGAATCCCAGACCAGAGGGACGACCCGTACAGACTGAACAGATGAGAGAAGAAGACTGTAAAACACTGGCTCTGTTAATAGGATAACACCTGGGAGCTACCGACAATGCCAGAGAGAATAGTCCAGCCCGTATAGGAATCTGGATGGTTCCATGCACTTCAGGAGAGGCTTGACCATATTGGGGTGGAATCCAGAGCATCAGAGAGATCAAGGATAACAAATTGCTAGTAGAGGATTCTGTGGAGATAGAGGTATTAGAATAATATAGAACCCAAAGCAGAGCACTGCAGAGTGCAACCTGAGCAGAGGCAACATTTATAGAGAATGAACAAGTTTCCAAGACACCACCCTTAGGGGGAGGATGCCTTTAATGCACAGAGTAGCTCAGCTTGAGAGCCCTAATAGGAAACAGGTGTACTGTTCCATTAAAGTGTGTGCAGGATGTGACGCGTGCATTCTAAGAAGATTTTCAGAAGACCTGCCAAGGGATGCACGTTACTGTAAGATAAGGTAGCAGGCAGCCACATGGAACCATGGGTATGGTAAGCAGAATTAGTGGAGCTGCTTGGTGGGCGCCGATCTCCCTGTTTAGCAGAGATCAGCCCTGTAGCTGGGACAGAGTGAGTGAAATGTATTGAGCAGCAGGATGGGCACCGGTCTCCCTGTCCATGACAGACCAGCCGCACAGCCATGGGCATGACAGATGTATTCACCAAACACCTAATAAGTAGCAACTGATATCAGATTACTGGAACACCAAGAAAAGGACCGGTAAGCTGGAGCAACGCTAAAGCTATAGTCGGCATGAAAGAACAGATTCCACCATCTTAAACATTTGATTATAGAGGTAATCGGGAGTCATACAGAGATTAACTCCTGCTAGCCCGATAGCACTGAAAACACAGCTGGTTGATGCCCAAGCCTGCCTCTGGAACTCAGAAGCATTAGAAAAACCTCAGTGTAGAGTGTCAAAATCTGAAGTGCAAACAGAGCCAGATACCGCCATGACACTGGAAGTTTTGAGCAAAATGGCGTGTGACATAATGTTGTATCATATATGTGCATTGATTTCTATGACCTTGGCTGGTAAATACCATTGCATTTTAAGCTATGTTTATAATTGAATTATTTTGGAATTTGTTCATAAGATAGTTTACCAGTAGCATTGAAACCTGCAGCGGCTTGTTTCAATCTCTAGTTAGCACATTCACTTGCAATTAATTGCTACTTAACAACTACTAGTTATAGCGGTCAATGTTGATTTTACTTTCAGTCTTTATCTAGCACACTGAGACCCATTTATTTTTAAGCTTTCTTTTGTATTACATCTTGCGCAAAGCCTGATTATTCTCAGCACGTACCAGTGTCTTTATCTTTTAAGCAATTGGTCTTGCCACATGTAAGTGAGATCTTTTTTCGGGTTAAATTGTTGTTTGCAGCCAATCAATTTGTCAGATCAAAGGCCTATGTTTTGCCTACCTTCTCCTCCATAGAAAAGACAGGGTTTGTCAATGCCAACCTGTCTTATAAATCACATGTAAGGACATTTTAAGGTTCTTTACAAATGTAAGATAAGACTGGTTAGGAGTGTTATTATCTGTCTGGTGACATTGAATTAAAAATATATATACTTATCCTGCCTGTAGGATTATTTTTGTCTTTTCGTCTCTGGATCAGGATTAATTATAGAAATAAGTTGCAAAAAAATCCCAAAATACTGATCTATCAGCCTACAAGAATGACAAATTTAATCTTGATGGTCTTCGCTGACAAAAGCTCAAGAAAGATTAAGGGCTAACAATCCCAGCCCTGAGCTATCAAGATTGATTAATCTCAAATGGTATAGAGGATAAAAGAAACATTAAAAGACATACAATGCCGGAATGTCCAATGCTTTTTATGTATATATTACCATATGTTATCTTCCAAAGTTATAAACCTTTTGTGTTATCATCAATTGTATACAATGATTAATTCTTACTTTGCTGAATTTCAAGTAGCAACAGTTAAAAAATTGCTCAAAAATCAACAGCTATAAGAAATGTATGGAATCTAAATCCAAGAAAGACAGTCAGGGGCGTACTGGCCCAGGTGGCAGGGGACAAGTGCCCCCTGGCTGGTGGTATAGCCCTCATCTAGGGCGGCCCCCAACGGTGCTTTTTGGCTGGCACTGTGAAGTACAGCAGACCGGCGCTGTGATACAGGAACAGACACGGTGGGTGACACAGTGAGTGACCGGCGATAGCACTATGATAGCAGCACAAGGCCCCGGGCCACCAAAAAAGTCTGCCAGCACATAAGCCCCCCGCCAGCCACACAAAAAAAGTCTGACAGCACCCCACTGCACCCCTTCCCCGGGCCACCAAAAAAGTCTGACAGCACACCCTCCCTGGTCCTCACCTAAGGGCTGGCAGAACAAGTCAGAGTAGCCAGCCAGCCCCTGAAGACAGTGCTCTTTGGTCCGCGGTAGCGGTACTTGGAAAAGGAGCACAATAGATCAGAGGGTAATGGCGTCTTTATACAACGCGTTTCTGAACTTTCCCCGATCCTTCATTAGGAAAGCTACCATGTTTTCCCGATGAAGGGATACCCTCAAAAGCGTGTTGATCAAAGGTGTCATTACCCGCTGACCTATTGTGGTTCTTTTCCAAGTACGGCTAGCGTGGACCAAATCCTGGATTTGTATTTACCGCCATGGACCTCGTCGAGCGTGGATCCAGCAGCAGCTGTATTGTGTGCATATACTGGCTGTGGGTCCCACATCCTTACCAGGTGAGCAGTTACTTGATTTTATTGAACTTCCAATAAAAACAGGATAAGACCCTATTTGCACTTGGTGTTTCCTCATTTTTAGCCATGTATGGAATCTAATTATTTAGATTTTTTTTTGTGTAATTTTCAAAACATCCCTGGAGACGGCCATATTGGAACCATACACTTCCCACATTTACTCTCTTGAGCGATCTATTTGTTTTATTGCAGCTTAAGGGAATAGTAGTCAATTACCAGCAAAATGTCATCGGACTATCACTGTCTCCATAAATAATATAGAACAACTCTGTCCCAGATCCATAGCGGAGACATAGGTCCTGCACACCAAGTCCGATATTAATGCACGGTTTAGATTTTTTTGGCATTTCATAAAAAACATTATTTTAAAATTTTACAGTGTATGAAAAATATTTTAAAAAATTCCCCCATAAAGAATCATTAAATAATTTGGATATCAAATGTTTATTTTAAGGTATTAAATATAAAAAGCAACATACAGTGCTGCCAATTAGCACTGAACAATTTCTGAAATCCCCTATTTGATTTGACTGTGAGTTATTATCAGCTGAGCAAGTTACAGAAAAGGTGATGACCTGCTGATTGTTGGAAATCCCACATATCCCAAGAGATTCCAGCTGTTGGATCCAATCATTAGCAAATTTTAGTCTATCTTTTGTATAGATGATGACTTGCCCGATTTGATATAACCTTCTAAATAAAAAGGGTTATGCAATGAATAACATTTATTGCCTATTCACAAAAAAGATTAATGTTTAATCTCTGAAGGGTCTTGTTGCTGATACAAAAAATGAGCATGGGAACGATGGTCCAATTTCATTGTGTGAATTAAGGTCCTAACTAGTGATGAGAGAATAGTGAATAGTGAATTCTAACTGAATACTTTCAACTGTTTCAGTACTCCTTACTCGTTACAAATTGAATGCAAGTCAATGGGGAACTCACTCGGAACTGAATATCTTTAAAAAATCAGCTTAAAAGCCAGCACCACCAAAACATAGCTTGCAATAAAAATTGTGCAAATGCACATATTACTTCCAAACAGTATAATATAAAACTTGAGATTTTGAGCAACACAAATTATCAATCTTTTGAGCCACTCCGCCAATGTCAAGGAAATCTCAATCAGGGTGGTCCTAACTCTATACTTTTTTATTTTTGTTTTGCATTGCTGCCCCCAACATGAAAATATAGTGGTCCACAAAGAGCTAACATCTACAGTACCTGGTTCATCCCAAACCTGCTCCCATGGTGTCAGTCCAGTGCAAATGAATAAAATGACTACTCAAGCTAACACACCTGCACTAACTCCAGATATGTCCAAGCTTTTGAGACTTAACCCTCACCACACCAGATAAGCACTCATAAATGAGGGCAGGGCAGGTCCAAGCAAATAAAGCGTGAAATAAATGGAGCGTGAGGGCAGGGTATGATATTGCAAGATATTTTCCGGTGTTTTGCTGATTTTTTGGTATTGGTTTGTGGTTGACTGCCACTTTGCCCTGCACGCTGGATCTTGCTTGTTTTTCCATCTGTATTGTTAGTGGCACATTTGGTAACTGTTCACACATGGTTATCGCACCCTACCCTCAATTTTTATTGCAAGTTATTTTCTGGTGGTACTGGCTTTTGTGCTCATTTTTTTTAAACATTGCAAAGTATTTGGTTAGAGCTATTGCAACCAGAATATCTTCCTCCTCGCTCATCACTAGTTCTGACTAGAGAAGGGCAAACCTGCAGATGTTCGGGTTCAGTGAACCTGGACTGACTTTAAAAAAGTCAGTGTTTGGGACTGGACCTGACCCAAACTTGAACCTGAACCCTGAACCCCATATAAGTCTATGGGTAACTGTACTTTAGTGCTATTAAATGGTGGCAGTAAGAGCCAGAGAGCTGTAAAAGAAAGTAAAATAGCGATTAAATCAGGAGTTTTATACTTACCTGGTTGATTGCGAGTCTACTCATTAAGCCTCATGAATATTTCACTTCACTGATTGCAACAGCCAATTACAGATGTCCACTCTCGGTGACAGCATCTGTGATTGGCTGTTGCAGTCAGACTGCGCCCCTGCAATCTGTACTGGTGTCTGTGATTGGTTGCCATACACATTAGTCTATGGAAACAAACCTACCATCATCTAATATATAAAGCTGAATGTGTGTGTGTATGTATGTGTGTATGTATCTGTGTATGTATGTATGTATGTATGTCCGGGATTGGCATCAACGCCGTCGCAACTACAGCCACAAAATTTTGCACATTCACACGTCTGGACCCCGAGAGTGTCATAGGCTATGTTGTGAGGCGAAATTTTAACCGTGCGCATTCCAGTTCACCAAACAATTTTGCCCCTATCTACATAATGGGGAAAAAGTGAATGGAAAATCGACAGCTGCCAGCTACAGCCACAAAATTTTGCACAATCACACGTCTGGACCCCGGGAGCGTCATAGGCTATGTTGTGAGGCGAAATTTTAACCCCGCGCATTCCAATTCACCAAACAATTTTGCCCCTATCTACATAATGGGGAAAAAGTGACAGTTACCAGTTGACAGTTGTGAATGAGAGAGGCTTAATGATAGCGCCAAAGACTAACAACACATACCAGCATATAGTCACTAAGGTGGGGCCCCAACATGAGATATTCACCATGCTTGGGGACATGTATACGCACACCACATGCACACAAAGAGTAACAGCAAGTGTATAGTCGCTAAGGTGCAGCCCCAATATTGGATACTCACAACGCTCCCGAACAAACACACACACCACAAAGAGACACACACACAACACAGAGACACCCCCACCCCCACGGGGACACACACCCTATAGCGACACATGCACTCACCCCACATGGACACACACACACACACGAACACACACAACACAGACACACACACCACACAGACCCCCCCCACAGGGACACACACACATAGCCACCCTATAGGGACACATGCACTCACCCCACAGGGACACACACACACACCACAAAGAGACACACACACCACCACCAGACCCCCCCCACAGGGACACACACACATACACACCCAATAGGGACACATGCACTCACCCCACAGGGACACACACACACCACAAAGAGACACACACAACGCAGAGACACATATACCCCACACAGACACCCCCCCCACAGGGACACACACACATACACACCCTATAGGGACACATGCACACACCCCACAGGGACACACACACACCACAAAGAGACACACACAGCACAGATACACACACACACACACCACACAGACCCCCCCCACAGGGACACACACACATACACACCCTATAGGGACACATGCACTCACCCCACAGGGACACACACACACCACAAAGAGACACACACAACAGAAACACACACCACACAGAACCCCCCACAGGGACATACACACCCTACAGGGATACATGCATTCACCCCACAGGGACACACACACACACACACACACCCCAGACACACACACACCACACAGACAGACACAGATGTGCACAAATCACCTCACACAACTCACCTCATGCGTGTGCTATCTTTAATTTCCAAACGTAAACATCTGATTAAAAAAAGCCAATGTGCAACACATGTGCCATATAGGGAATTAAGGCAGATGTCAGTCACATGAGCTGCCTATTATATGTATGTGTGAGGTAACATAAACTGCCCGGCCAGGGGGAGGGTTTACTGTTGGCTGGAGATTTATTAGGCTGCCTATAGCAACCAATCACAGCTCAGCTTCTATTTTCTTACAGGTCATTAATATGACATATTCAAATTCTATTTTGTTATAGCTAACATCAGTTATTTATTAACCCTTGCGTAGCTGGGTACTACAGCTAGTATGTGTATAAAAACAAATAAATAATTGAAAGAAATTGCATAGGGGTCCCCTGCCTCATCACATATAAAGAGGACAGTGGCAGCCTGCAGCTCCCAACTGTGCAGTTTATATTGGCTGAGTATAAAATATATAGTGGGGCCGTCACACGCGTCAATATCGCGTGCACGATTACTGCTGCACGTGACGTTGCAGCGATATTGACGCATGTGACATGCTAATAAATCGCTAGTTGATGATTGCCAGGTTTTAAAACCTGTTCTAAAACCTGGCGATGGTTGCCCAGTGTACATGCAGCATCGCTGCGTGTGACCCCGGGAGACGTGATATTCCAGCTCCCAGCGCCTTTCAGGAAGCGCTGGGAGCTGGTATCAAGGGTAAACTGTGGGTATCTAGGCAGCGCGCGCTGCCTAGATACCTGACGTGTACCTTAGTTACCAGCCTCCTCCGCTCACCGGCTGGTATCTAAGGTACACAGCTGGTAACTAGAGCCCAGTCTCTAGGGGGAGAGTTAGGGGAGGAAGGAAGGAAGTCAGACAGTGGAGTTCTAGTTTGCACTGAGGAGAGAAGAAGAGGGTAGCCTCCGAGAGAGAGAATGAGTCTCCCAGGGAGGGGGCCTAGAGAAGAGGCAGCCCAGAAACAGAAAGAGGGGACCCATATTGGAGCGTCCATTTTCCGGGGGAACCCTGGTCCATCTAATGGAGTACCGGCTCCGAGGATACAGTGCAGGGTGTTCAGCCCCTGAACTGTCTACACCAATCATCTTAGGTCAGTTCATCGACCCTGACACCCTGTCTAGAAAGTGCAGCCTCGCCAAGATTGCCCATCAAAGGTTGAGCCCCTTCAGAGAGAGAGAGGGAGAAGAAGGGATCTCACAGCACCCCAATGGGCCTGGTATACAAGAGGGCTGTGCCGGGACAGGTATTAGTAGCAGGACACGGATTGACAAGAGAAAGTATACTACGGGATCCACTGAAGGACTTTGCATCCCTCTGTGACTACCCAACCAACTACCTGATTATAGACTGTTTGTGCTGTAACCTGAACTGCCATCTGAACTGGTTTACAGAGTAAAGTACCCGTGTAGAGTGACAAAGCCTCCGTGTGTCTGTTCATCTGCTGCACTGCTCCACAGATCATCTCCACATTCTGCACCAGGGAACTCAGCTCCACTTGCAGGGAGCTGCTCCATCCAAGCTGCAGTACCATCTCCCCCGGAGGACTGAAGCAGCGCTGGTGCCCATCACCAGGATCTGCATGAGGCATCACGACAAACTTTTATTATCTCTACTACCATTCCCTAACTCGTTTACAAGTTGAACAACAGGGCCACGGGTCTGGGCAGGCCACTAGTGACATCCCTACCACAGCAGGGCCCAGACACCTGAGTCCCCATACAACCCTGGGTTAGTCACCCTGGGTGAGTCATGAGCATAGCTGTCATCCAGGTTTTCCTTAGCTCTGCAGTGGTAACTGACTTGAATGCAAAGGTGTAAAAGTCTGGGTTACAGCTATTGTCATGGTAAAAAGCACTATAATTCAGGTTTCCCAAAGCTTTGCAACTAAAGTAGATGAGTGCCCAGTGATTGACATGATAGGTCAGAGAAAAATTTAACACATTAAATCATAAAGTATTTACTTCTGCTAAAAATTTTAAACTTTATTTATGCACTTATGCAAGGATACATACAAAAACCAATAAAAACTGAGTGCACAGAAAAGTTTGGGGAAAGAGGGAGCTGGCCTTAGCACTTATACCTCCCTCCTTACCCTGCCTGCCAGCGGGGTCGGCACCCTAAAATTGATGTGGTGCCCCCACTCGTCGGCGGCTCACCATATGCTTACCCTAAACTCTCCCTTTTTAAGGATGAAAAGTGGTGCACCCCACCTATAGTCACTCAAAGGTGGTGTCTATTGGGAAGCACAGTCACAACCTGTGTCTCAGTGTTAAAAAGACTCAGACCATACTGAGAAGCACACATCTGACATACTTAATAAACATATGTACATAGCCTACTGTCTCCTATTTTCAGTAAGCCACCCTCTCTTAATGGTATCGATATGGTGGCTATACTCATACTGATACATATCAGGGAAGACACAGTGGTACTAGTACTTAGCTCAAGAACGGTGCTGTGAGTCTTTCCCCGCGCGCCTCGACGCGTTTCATCATCATCAGGAGGATATGATGTTTCCATAGCTGCGGTCATTGCCCGTGCACAAGAAAGCTGATATGCTGAGGGGAACTTCCATGATGTCAAATGCTCCCTTATATCCGGTCTGGAGCTGCCAGTGCCTCCCCTCCCTCCCATGTCACTTCCTGTGTGACTGCCTATACTGTTTATTCCCCAGCATCGCTCCAAAAAGGGACCAGAGATGGAGCGCGCTGATAGTGATGTTATGTCTGATGTCACCTTATATCGCCACCGGCCGCCGGGTGCATATATTAGGCTTACCGGCCCGGTGGAATGCACGCCGACCTTCCCAACATGGCCGCTGGAACGCACGCGTCATATGGAGCGATGCGCACGGTCATCGCGCACGCGCGGACGTGAAGGCCGCGGCATAATCTATGACGCGCCACAAGACCGCGCATGCGCGGGAACGACGCGGCCGCTTTGCTGTTACTAGGATACCTAGGGGCGGTGCAAACGGGCCGGCTGTGGAGATATTCTCCTACAGGCCAGGCACAACAATGGTGGCCAGGTAGAAGAAAAAGGCATAAGATGTTTAGGACCAGGGTGTAAACAGAGAGGAATTAATATCAGAATTGGCCAAAAATGGTGCCATTATATTCCAAAAGTAACATGGGAGGCCGAGGCATCTCAGGACCGGCATTATCTCACCGGATATATGTTAAATCGATAGTTACACTCACATACTATGAATGGTTCGCCAGTTAAATCCAGATACCAAGTCATGCCCTATTTTCACAGAAAACATGCGAACGACATCTGTTCGTTAATCCCCCAGGGGCCAGGGATCCGAACCTAAAGATCCATTCAGTTTCTCTACGTAGAATGCTCTGATCATGGTTTCCTCCCCTTGGGCCCATTTTTACCACCTCCAGTATTCTGAATGATAGCTGTTTCAGGTCACCACCATGTATCATGTTCATATGCCGCGCCAGAGGGGTGTCTCTGAATTTCCTTATATCCCCCAGATGATCACCCACTCTGCGTCTGAACTCTCTGATGGTCTTCCCAACGTAGTCTAGTCTGCATGAACATGTAGCCACATACACAACTCCTGACGTTTTGCAGTTTGCAAAATCTCGTTGAAAAAACATCTTTCCATTGGCCATGCTTGTTACAGATTTACATGGTGCCATGTGCCCGCAAAAGGAGCAGTCACCACACCTATAGAACCCGATCGGTCTCCGTCCAAGCCAGTTAGAATCACTGGCTGGTGGCTTATAGTGACTATGCACCAATCTGTCTCGAAGCGATCACCCTCTTCTATATGTGACGCTTGGTGTTGGGGGAATACAGTCTCTCAATTGGGGATCTGAAACCAGGACATCCCAATATCGGCGCAACACTGACACGACCCTTTTATTCTGACAGTCGAAGGTACCAATCAACCTAGTAACCTTAGAGTCCTCCTTTTGGCGTTTGCCACATCTCAGCAGTAACGTCTCACGATCTTGTTTCTCTACATGTGAGCGTGCTGCCTGTAGCACAGAACGTGGGTACCCACGTTGAACAAAGCGTCTAGTCAGGTCGTCGGCCTGAACTTTAAAATCGGACACCTCTGAGCAATTGCGTTTTGGAGCGATGCTGGGGAATAAACAGTATGGACAGCCACACAGGAAGTGACATGGGAGGAAGGGAGGCACTGGCAGCTCCAGACCAGATATAAGGGAGCATTTGACATCATGGAGGTTCCCCTCAGCATATCAGCTTTCTTGTGCACGTGCAATGACCGCAGCTATGGAAACATCATATCGAGCCTCCTGATGATGATGAAACGCGTCGAGGCGCGCGGGGAAAGAAACCGTTCTTGAGCTAAGTACTAGTACCACTGCGTCTTCCCTGATATGTATCAGTATGAGTATAGCCACCATATCGATACCATTAAGAGAGGGTGGCTTACTGAAAATAGGAGACAGTAGGCTATGTACATAAGTTTATTAAGTATGTCAGATGTGTGCTTCTCAGTATGGTCTGAGTCTTTATAACACTGAGACACAGGTTGTGACTGTGCTTCCCAATAGACACCACCTTTGAGTGACTATAGGTGGGGTGCACCACTTTTCATCCTTAAAAAGGGAGAGTTTAGGGTAAGCATATGGTGAGCCGCCGACGAGTGGGGGCACCACATCGATTTTAGGGTGCCGACCCCCGCTGGCAGGCAGGGTAAGGAGGGAGATATAAGTGCTAAGGCCAGCTCCTTCTTTCCCCAAACTTTTCTGTGCACTCGGTTTTTATTGGTTTTTGTATGTATTCTTGCATAAGTGCATAAATAAAGTTTAAAATTTTTAGCAGAAGTAAATACTTTATGATTTAATAGTTTAAGACTCTTCTGTACATCAATACTGATTCCTTGACTGATATGGCTAGTTTTTTATCGGGTCCAGTCAATTCAGCTCTGTGGGCAGAGGATGCCAATAAAGCGTTCTGTACAACAGTTAATCTAGAAGGGAACACAGGGATAGTCTCTCTTAAAGTACAGTTTAATGATCTATATGTACTGTATAAAGAATATACTAGGTCGTGGTGGGAGATCAAAACCCTTGAGAACTATCTTAAACACAGTATAGTTCCTAAAGGCCTCAGGATTAATATTTGCCCGTCTCCTCGAACAGCAAGCCCTGAGCTCTTGGAACTGTGGAAAAAGAAGTCAGTAGGCTCTTCTCTCCGCTTCATGAGTATATTGTTACATGAAGAGGAAAATCTTTGAAGCGGCAACGATTAAATTGAATCAAGGTATAGAGAATATCTTGAAGTCTAGGGCTGATCCAGATTTTAATAGATGTGAGAGCACCCCAAAACTCCTTGGAGAAGTACCAGGGGTTTATTAAGGAAAGGAAGCATCTCCAGTTTCAGAGAGACTTTAAGGAATTTTCTGACAATTTTGCCTATTCGTTTATCAGAGAAAAGCCTATAGGATCAGGATCGGAGGGCGATTCAGACACGGAGGGTCCAAGAGGAGGGGGAGGTGGTGGAGGTAGGGCGGGCAGAGGCAGGAGGAGAAAACCAAGGGGAGGGAGATGGGGTACGGGTAGTCCCACGGCCCTCATGGAAACCCAGGCCAACCTGCTCCATCTGTACCCCCGGTGCCCCAACACTCACCCACACCACAGGGGTCGGGTGTACCCGGTCACCACGTAGCACCCCAGAACCAAATAACCCACAAAATCAAATAGGCTTAGGAGGAAGAGGGGGAGCACATACGGGTGGTGGTGGCCCGAACTTTTTACCCTCTGGTACTTTATTGCCTTGTATCCCAGGTACTCCTTTTTTAGGGGGACAGAACCCGAGAGATTACCTACTAAGGAACAGACAGCTGCAACACTGACACAGTTGGATGGGGGACAGATTATCAATCTGTCTTCTCACCAACTGGGCCTGCATGAATATGACGTCCTGAAAAAGGGCCTTTCATTTGTCCCTACGGGCAGGTTCAACTGCTTCGGCTGGATAAAGGATTTGAGCCTGTTCTGTAGGAAGTTGAAGTGGAGGAAATTTTTCTCTAAACATAATAAAGAAGAATGTATCACCATGGGTATAGAGGAGGACGATCTTGATTGCTTTCATGACATGGCTCAGCTGGCCCATCAGAATAGTGGGTGTAACGAAAGAGGGCTTGGTCCTTTTACAGGACATAAGAATGGTAGTAAACGGATGCCACCGACCTCTGACGTGACAAGTGTTGACATCTTCATGACCCTAGTAGAGAGGGATCTCAAGAGGATCCCATGCAGTAATCAAGATCTAATTGGCAACTTGACACCGGCAGAAGAGAGGACATTACAGCTTCTTGAAAAAGAACAGGGTCTCGTTATAAAACCATCCGATAAGGGCGGAAATATTGTTTTGATGGATCATGAAAAATATCGGGAAATGTGCTACCGTATTCTCAATGATAACTCTACATATGAGGTCTTGTCATCGAACCCTATTGATAGGTATATGGAAGAATTGGATATTATTTTGGAATATGCCAGGGAGGGAGGCCTGATTACTAAGAATGAACATGATTTCATCAAACCTACTCATCCAGTAACCCCAACTTTTTATGCCCTTCCTAAGGTGCATAAGGGGTTGGAGGTCTTAAAAGGGAGGCCAATTATCTCCGGAGTGGATTCCTGCACCCAGAATGCAGGAGTCTACGTGGATACTATTTTACGACCTTTTGTAACGGGACTCTCGTCCTATACAAGGGATACTGCCGACTTGTTGAAGAAACTGGATGGGGTCCATCTTGGGCATGATACCATTCTGGCCTCTATTGACGTTGAGGCACTTTACAGCAGTATTCCTCATGACTTGGGTATGCGTGCTGTGGAGTACTATCTCAACACAAGGGCGAACATATGCCGTAGTCACAACATCTTTGTCTTAGATCTAATAAGGTTTGTGCTTTATCACAACACATTCCTTTTTGACCGGAAGTACTTCCACCAGCTCAGGGGAACGGCGATGGGGAGCTCCTGCGCCCCGTAGTACGCTAATCTTTACCTGGGCTGGTGGGAGGAAACCATTGTGTTTAAAGATGGCACAAATTGGTGGGAACCCCATATAGCCCTCTGGGCCAGATACATTGATGATGTATTTCTGTTATGGTCTGGTCCAGAGGGAGCTTTTCAGAATTTGTCAAGTGCCTGAACATAAATAGTATTGGTTTACATTTTACATCTGAGAGCAGCGCATCTGAACTCCCCTTTCTTGACGTATCTATACGGAAGGAGAGAGATGGGTACTTGTCCTCCAAAACGTATCGTAAACCAACATCTACGAATAGCCTACTCAGATGGGAGAGCTCGCATCCGGTACCCCTGAAAAGAGGCATACCCAAAGGGCAGTACCTTAGATTAAAACGCAATTGCTCAGAGGTGTCCGATTTTAAAGTTCAGGCCGACGACCTGACTAGACGCTTTGTTCAACGTGGGTACCCACGTTCTGTGCTACAGGCAGCACGCTCACATGTAGAGAAACAAGATCGTGAGACGTTACTGCTGAGATGTGGAAAACACCAAAAGGAGGACTCTAAGGTTACTAGGTTGATTGGTACCTTCGACTGTCAGAATAAAAGGGTCGTGTCAGTGTTGCGCCGATATTGGGATGTCCTGGTTTCAGATCCTGAATTGAGAGACTGTATTCCCCCAACACCAAGCGTCACATATAGAAGAGGGCGATCGCTTCGAGACAGATTGGTGCATAGTCACTATAAGCCACCAGCCAGTGATTCTAACTGGCTTGGACGGAGACCGATCGGGTTCTATAGGTGTGGTGACTGCTCCTTTTGCGGGCACATGGCACCATGTAAATCTGTAACAAGCATAGCCAATGGAAAGATGTTTTTTCTACGAGATTTTGCAAACTGCAAAACGTCAGGAGTTGTGTATGTGGCTACATGTTCATGCAGACTAGACTACGTAGTGAAGACCATCAGAGAGTTCAGACGCAGAGTGGGTGATCATCTGGGGGATATAAGGAAATTCAGAGACACCCCTCTGGCGCGCATATGAACATGATACATGGTGGTGACCTGAAACAGCTATCATTCAGAATACTGGAGGTGGTAAAAATGGGCCCAAGGGGAGGAAACCACGATCAGAGCATTCTACGTAGAGAAACTGAATGGATCTTTAGGTTCGGGTCCCTGGCCCATGGGGGGATTAACGAACAGATGTTGTTCGCATGTTTTCTGTGAAAACAGGGCATGACTTGGTATCCGGATTTAACTGGCGAACCATTCATAGTATGTGAGTGTAACTATCGATTTAACATATATCCGGTGAGATAATGCCGGTCCTGAGATGCCTCGGCCTCCATGTTACTTTTGGAATATAATGGCACCATATTTGGCCAATTCTGATATTAATTCCTCTCTGTTTACACCCTGGTCCTAAACATCTTATGCCTCTTTCTTCTACCCGGCCACCATTGTTGTGCCTGGCCTGTAGGAGAATATCTCCACAGCCGGACTGTTTGCACCGCCCCTAGGTATCATAGTAACAGCAAAGCAGCCGCGTCGTTCCCGCGCATGCGTGGTCGTGTGGCGCGTCATAGATTATGCCGCGGCCTTCACGTCCGCGCGTGCGCGATGACCGTGGCGCGTCGCTTCATATGACGCGTGCGTTCCAGCGGCCATGTTGGGAAGGTCGGTGTGCGTTCCACCGGGCCGGTAAGCCTAATATATGCACCCGGCGGCCGGTGGCGATATAAGGTGACATCAGACATAACATCACTAACAGCGCGCTACGTCTCTGGTCCCTTTTTGGAGCGATGCTGGGGAATAAACAGTATAGGCAGTCACACAGGAAGTGACATGGGAGGGAGGGGAGGCACTGGCAGCTCCAGACCGGATATAAGGGAGCATTTGACATCATGGAGGTTCCCTCAGCATATCAGCTTTCTTGTGCATGGGCAATGACCGCAGCTATGGAAACATCATATCGAGCCTCCTGATGATGATGAAACGCGTCGAGGCGCGCGGGGAGAGACTCACAGCACCATTCTTGAGCTAAGTACTAGTACCACTGCGTCTTCCCTGATATGTATCAGTATGAGTATAGCCACCATATCGATACCATTAAGAGAGGGTGGCTTACTGAAAATAGGAGACAGTAGGCTATGTACATATGTTTATTAAGTATGTCAGATGTGTGCTTCTCAGTATGGTCTGAGTCTTTTTAACACTGAGACACAGGTTGTGACTGTGCTTCCCAATAGACACCACCTTTGAGTGACTATAGGTGGGGTGCACCACTTTTCATCCTTAAAAAGGGAGAGTTTAGGGTAAGCATATGGTGAGCCGCCGACAAGTGGGGGCACCACATCGATTTTAGGGTGCCGACCCCCGCTGGCAGGCATGGTAAGGAGGGAGGTATAAGTGCTAAGGCCAGCTCCTTCTTTCCCCAAACTTTTCTGTGCACTCAGTTTTTATTGGTTTTTGTATGTATCTTTGCATAAGTGCATAAATAAAGTTTAAAATTTTTAGCAGAAGTAAATACTTTATGATTTAATAGTTTAAGACTCTTCTGTACATCAATACTGAAAAATTGAACACAATAGCTGTTTCAGAGAGATCACAACTGTAAATCAGTTTTCCCATTGCTTAAAATGCAAGAATGAAGGAGAGAAATTGCACTGCTGATCTTTTATAAGAAGCAAAGAGTTAAATTGAATAAACGTGAGAAGAGAAATAAAGGACTTTGGAAACAATCTTGTGGGAGGAAAGGATGTAAGCATTGAACAACTAATCTGCAAAGAAAATTAAGGGGAAAATTGCATAGAATAAGTGAACGACTTATAAAAACTGTGGTTGGCATAAAGAAAATCCATCAACTTAACTACAATGTGCTAAGGATAGGCTTTGTCCAACATTATATCCTGCGTCTATGGAAGAGCCGGGACTGACATCAACATTAGGGATGAGCAAACCCAAGCTGTATCATTTGGGGTTTATACCAGACACCTTGTGTTAGGAGGTGAACCCAAAACATGTACTTATAACTGTATGTCCGTGTTACTGTCGAGTTTCAGCACCCGAATAAAGCTTGCTGAAAGGCTTTTTGTCTACCGTGTTTCCCGAAAGATAAGATGCCAGTCGAACTCTTTCCTGGACCTCTCATGAAACCACATGAATATTCACTGCTTCCTCTGCCCACCCTCTGTGCCAGAGTCTGTGATTGGTTGATATCAGATTGCTGTACATACCCCACATATTCTGTGCTGGCATCTGTGATTGGCTGTAGTCAGTCTGTTGTTTCCTGCTCATCACACTGGCTGTCTGGCTTCTAATCAAAGCCTGACAGCTGAAAGTGTATTGTGAAAGTAAATAAATCATTTAAAAAATATATATGGGGTCCCCTCTTTTTTGCTGATATGAGCACAGGAAGGGGTCAATATCTATGTATCTTCCCACTTTGAAAATATTAGCCTGCTGCATTCTGCTTTACCTTGGCTGGTTATCAAAATAGAGGAGACTATAATATATGAAGTTGATGATAGCTTGATTTTTTACAAATCACAGCTGCGATCAAGCCTTAGGTTAGTAATGAAGAGGTGTGTTTGAGACATCCACTTTATTAACCCTGTAAATCAACACAATAAACACAAACACAGAAAACAATGCACGCCCTGAGGAAGAGGTTTCATCTCTAAACTTTGAAACATACGTAGGCTGTATTTCCAGGTGGACCAGTGTGATCTAGTACAGAGAGCACGTCCTGCACCAGGTACTGTGTGAGATCCTTTGAACCCTATTTTCTATGTAGTAGATAGCAGCTGGTCTGCTTAAAAATACAGAGTGCTTTATTTTGGGAAATCAGTGGGAAAGGATCTTGTGTAGATACAAAAGTGATGGTGCTGTACTTAATCATATGCAAATATTGTTGGTTCTCTGCTTAATTAAAACGCCAACCCTGTGTAATGTGCATATAGGGATTGTTTACTTTCTAAACATGTGTATATAATTGTACCATTGTAAATTTGTTATACAATTTTTTAAATAATAAAGTGATTCATATTTTTGCTAAAATAAGGATTCAGTGTGCCAAATTCACTAATATTGATATCAGTGTAGCCCTGTGGGTTATATTGATATCTTTGTAAGGTGTAATGTTGATAAAGGTGAAGCACGATATCACTAGGGGATTTTGATGTGTATACCATTTTTGTGTAGATACATTTTTTGACCACTAGTTATTGCACTTTATTGCAATGTTGTGGCAACCAAAAAAATACAATTTTGGCATTTGGACTTTTTTTCCGTTACTCAGTTTAGGCTGCTTTCACATTGGCGGTTTTTCCCGATCCGGCGGATCCAGACAAAAAAACTGCATCTGCCGCATTTTCCGCCTAACGGCTGCACTTGCGGCAAACCCCATGCATTTTCTATGGGGCTTGCGGTAGGTATGCGGCAGATGCGGCAGATGCGACCGTGAAAAAACGCTGCTGACCACCGTTTTTTTCACGGCCGCATCTGCCGCAACAGCCGAAATCACACTTGCCTTGTCTGCTGCACACTTACCGCAAGCTCCATAGAAACTGCATGGGGCTTGCCACAAGAGCGCCGCAAGTGCAGCCGTTAGGCGGAAAATGTGGCAGATGTGGTTTTCTGACCGGATCTGCCGCTATTTTTCAAAACCGCCAGTGTGAAAGCACCCTTACCGATCTGATCAATTAATTTTATATTGGGCGTTTCTGAGTGTGGCAATAACAATTGTGTTTATATATATTTTTTTCAATAGTTTTATTTAGAATGGGGCAAAAGGGGGGTGATTTGAACTTTTGTGTCTTGTTTTCATATTTTTAAAACCTCCATAAGGCAGTGTCCAATCACTTGTGCTATGTAGAGATAAGTTGCATTTGAGGTCACTGCAGGACCCTAGGCTATCCAGGTGACACACCAAGATCACATCGCAGATCACGGCGGCGAACGGCACAATCCCCGCCGTGGCTCTATGGATCGCGGTGTCGGTGAATTACAGCACGATTAAAAGGGTTAACACCACACATCACCCACATATCAGCTCAGAATTGGGGGGAAAGATGTGAGCTCACTTTACTCTGGAATTTACAAAAAAAAATGTTTATTCTGCTCCGCGGCTGCTATTACATTTTGTGTCCAGTTCAACATGAATAATTAGGTAAACGGCCTCTATATTATCTTGAGTTTTAAAATGTTCCACTAACTGTAAAACTAGAGTATTACACACTTCATTGTATGTAGCTATATGTAATTTACATAGTCCTTGTAAGTTAATGCTGCCATTAAATTCACAAAACAATTAGTTCAGTGTAAGGGTATGTGCCCACATAGTGGTTTAACGTCGGTTTAGCAGCGAAAACCGCCGGCGGTTTAGCATAGGTTTTATTTAAATTTATGTAAATCCTAAGCAGCGTTAGGACTTACATGTAACCCTATGTAATTTAGAAAACGCTGTGCACACATAGTGGGTTTATGTGAGCGGATCTGCCAGAGGTTGAGCAGTTTCCTAGCGGTTTAGGAGCATACAACATGTCAATTCTTCTCAGCGGTTTTTGATCGTTTTCATGAACAAAATCCTCCATAGAAAACCGCCGGAAAAACCGCTGGGAAAACCGACTGAAAAACGCTGTGCACACGCTGAAAAAAACGCTGGGAAACCGCTGGGAAACCGGTGGAAAACAGCTGGAGACTTCAGAGCTCAGAACTCTAGGCTCCTGCAAATTTCCACCGGTTTACTGACGGTTTGAACGTCACTAAACCACTATGTGGGCACATACCCTAAATGTTTTTTTAGCTTGTCTGTTGAGGTGCTACTGCATTAAAAAATCTTGGGTAAACTTAGAGACAACAACTAAATCAAATTGACATTATCATTAGTACCAGTCCCAGATTTATGCATATTGGAGGTCCTGATTCATCATTTGAAATTTCTTTTTTTATCTTGTGGTATTTGCTAATATTTATAGATCTAAATTCATCAAAAATCACACACAGTTCTGGAATTCACTGCCAAGTTAAAAATAAAAAAAAACGTCTGTTTTCCTTGCACTTACCATTTTTATGACTTTCTGAGAAAAAGTCACAACTTTTTCAAAATGTCGCAAATAAGTGTAGTTTTTTTTATATAAGTGTACAAAATCACTTCAGGTTGGGACACAGTGAAGTTGCACCAAATTTTGTGACTTTTAAAAAAGTTGCAATTGATGAATCAGAATATCTCGAATTCTCAGACTCCGTCCACAAAACAGAAAAATTAAAACACAAGGAGAAAATAGAATGATGAATTGAGTGCAATACTGGACACAAAAACAAGTGAAAAGTGATAAATATGGGCAGGAGTCTGTGGACACATACTCTGTATCAAATAGACTACACAAAATGTCATATGTTGCTTTAGAATGCTTCTTTAGTCTTAAAAGATTATGCTAAGTGCACACTTATTTTAGGCTATTTGTCAGGATGTCTCGCTTTTCCAGGTTACCATCAGTGTTTCCTCGCCCTTTGTCAAGATGAAGTTTGCTGTTTCACCAGGTCTATGTGTTTCCTGCCCTTCCTGCTTATAAGTTCAGTATGTCATCCAGACCAGTTCTTGAGTATTTTGTTCCTGCTCTTGCTCAGCTGTGTAATCACCTGCTTCTGCTTCTCAGACAGCTCTGAATTTCTGCTTGGCAATTATATGCTCTGTGATAAACTAGTCCTTTCCAAGATGTGTACAAACTACAGTGTTTCATATGCACCTTATTAGCTGTGTTCTGTTGTTGTGCTTGTTGCAGTGCATTTTCCAGGACTGTATGTGACTGTGATTTCTAACTGCACTGCATAACCTAAATTGGGGACTTTGATTATTATATATACTTGCTTCAAGCACTATACCTTAATCTGGCCATGTTCAATCACAACTGAGTACCAAGAATAAAACCAGAAATTGGCTATGATCAGTGTGAACAAGGATCTAATGATTTATCCTGCATTGGCTTTGCACTTAACAGAAATGTTTACACTCTGGACTCATACCTCTGCCGGCCAAGCCTTATTTTTGTATTATTTTATGTATTGTGTTTTGCTTTTTTAGTTGAGTGCAATATATTGGGGTTCGTACAAAAGTATTACACCAATTTTGAACACCTAAGCCCAAAATTCAACATTTGTTGGGGGAATTTAATCATTTCCTTTTTTGTCTATGGTATATTATGCCGTTTTGGTACCAAATTCCCCAAAATGGGGCATGCAATTCATTACCTTGTTGCAAAGACACGTGTTGTGGCCAAAAGGTTTAAAAAATTGTGTTAAATTTTGAAAAATACAACAGTGGGGGACTGGAATGAGGAAAACATTGAATTTCTATACTCCTGTCTCAAGGAAAAAATCATACAGGCTAGCACATAAAAATACTTCATAAAAGACAGAAATAGAATAATGACTTGGTTACAAAAAAGACACTAAACTATATGAAATACAGGTGCAAAGGCAATGCTGAATAGGGGCCATATGCTCAACAATTTTGAATGAATCCATGGCATTATTTCCCTTATATTCACCCCACAAAAAATGATAAACCAGATGGCATACATTTTTTTCTACTATGCATAGGTAAGCAACTTGCTGCACTTTACTACATAGTTAAATAATTGATAGAAGGTATTCAGATATATTCCGGGAAGATAGAAAAAAGGAACATGGTTTTGGTCTCTGGTGATCGGAATCCTTTTGAACATTAAAATGCATGGCTAAGTGCCCATATGCTACTAAAAACACTTCTAAGGCTACATTCACACTTTACGTTTTTGGTTTTGCTCATCAGGTTTTATAGCCAAAGCCAGTGGGTGATAAATACAGAAGTGGTGATGTGTTTCTATTATGCTTTTCATCTGATTGTTCCACTCCTGGTTTTGGCTGCAAAAACTGATGGACAAAAGCGGAACAAAAGAGGACCAAAAACGCATAGTGTGAATGTAGCCTAGAGGATGCTTCCCATGGTTTCTAATACAATCTGCAGCATTTTTATTGACCCTTTCTGTTCTTCCTTCTAAATAAGAATAGTAACCCATGAATACAAAGCCTTTACTTGATATATAAAGTAATTAGAATATTTACTTCAATAAAGTCTGCTCTTTAAGAGCTGCCAAGCTCAAATTTTGGGGATTTTCTGGAATAACCATTCTGCCTGATACCATATGTTGGGGGTTCTATGATCTGCACTTTCAATTCACACCCCTTCTATTTTAGTTTTCAGTGATGTACCCAAATTATACAATTATACAGAAACTAAGTCTCATTAAAGGGATTGTCCACTACTTGGAAAACCCTTTCTCAAGCAAAGTGTTTCACTCCTTTGAAATAAATGCACTTCCAGTGCTTGCATCATTCCAGCTGTGCCTCCTAAGGTACAAGCAATCACAGACACCAACACAATGGGTGAGAGGCGCTATAGCCAATTACAGATGCTGTCAAAGAGAGTCAACATATGTAATTGGCTTTTTGCTTAAGTGCAGTAACTGGAAGCAGCCCATACATTTACCTTGCAGTGAATAATCAGGAAGTTAATTAGCGGCCCCGGAAGTACAAGTGCATGGACCAGGTAAGTGTGATGCTTATTATTAATCACTGATTTGTTTATTTTTACAGCCCCCAGCGGGCCTGAACTGTAACATGGACTTCTCAGAGACGTCCATGTTTGAGGCCCGTGCATGAACACTAGGTGCTCGGCAAGGACCCTGAAGTTTACAGTTAGGGTTCACCCATCACTAGTGGCCACATGATTCTGTAGGACATTAAAGTAGAGTATAAAGCTACATCCAGAGTAAGGGTGGCTTCACACTGCGGTCAGGTCTGGTCCGATCCGCCTATGGGGCCGGATGGAGCCGGATGGCAGTTATCTGCCACCGGCTGCCATCTCGCCGGAAGAATCCGGGAGAAGTGGGATTTTTCTCCCGGATCCGAAAACGTTTCTTGCAACGTTTTTGTGTCCAGGGAGACCAATTTGCACCTAATTGGTGTTTCCCGGATTCCACCGGATCCTTCCGGGGCAATCCAGCACTCCTTTACCATGGGAGCCTATGGGGCTGGATTGCCCCAATCCGGAGCATCCGGGAGCATCCGGGAACTGGATACCGGTGGCTACACGCCGCTGTTATAATTCAGGACGCAGCTAGCTTCCCTCCGAGCTGCGGTTCTGCATAATCAGCAGTGGCAGCTGCGTGCGTATGCACGACGAGGATATTACCTCGGTCGTGTGCTGATCCGGTCTGGGGCTGTCAGGTTCACCCTTGACAACCCCGGACTGGACCTGACCGCAGTGTGAAGCCACCCTAACTGCCCTCCATAGACTGGGGCACCAAGTATGGAATATAACTGCAAGTTCTGAGTACCACTGCCCAAATATAGTATATGTATTGGTCCTCTGCTATGAGATCAAGAGATACAAGAATGTACTGTGATGGCTTCAATTTTCTAATATACCGCTGTTCTCCTATGCTCTGCACAATCGGTCACTTGTTTGATTCCACTGAGGATATCATTGGTTAAACAATCACAGGTTTTGTGGAGCAATGCTCGCTGAGACATTTTCTGCATTCCGTATTCACTATGTGTCGCCTTTTGTTCACCTAGAGAAAAATCAATTTTCATTCACTGGAGTAGAAAACTACTTGTTGATAGCTTGGTTCTACAAGATAAAACATACTTTTCAATTAGCATAACCTGCCACAATGCCAATAGAAGAAGCATGAAAAGTTGCTAGATTTACTAAAAGCTCTCTATCTTTACAGTACATTGTTTTACATCAAAGCCAGCAACCATTCATATTGATTTCAGTTAAATATAATTCAGCTGCAGCAGTGTGAAATCGCTACCACTATAAAAGCGGCGGTCTCCGAAAACACAAAGAATACTCCCCGTGTGCACTAAAATCCATTGTTAAATGAGGAAGTTTAGAATTATGTTGTAGGAAACTTTCCCTGGGATTTGGGTATAAACCAATTTCTGATCACATTCTGGACTTGCTGCTTGTATAAAGACAAGCAATATGAATATTGATGACACCTAGAAGAAAATACATTATTGTAATAATAGAGTGTACAGTCTTAGAGCTTGTTTCATCAAGGTGTCGTTACTTTTCTGGTGGAAAAAAAGTTAAAATTCCAGCAATTTAGTGACTTTTGCTGTTTTTACAGCAAAGTCAAGCAGCTCTTCCAAATTGGGCAAAGCTTTGGAGAGATGCAAACACTTATGCGAGCTGTGTCTCGCATGCAGCTCACATGGGTCACCTGCCTCTCTGAAAGGGAGCATGGAGCTGATTATGTTTCTATGGAGCTCCATGCTCCTATTCAGAGAGGCAAGGGTCAGGCTGGGTGAATCCTGCAAGATGCCTGTGAGATAACCGCAAGCAGCTTGCAGGTGTATTTCCACCCTTAAGCTGTGTCTACCTCATTATGAGGAGTGCACCTCCTAATGCATCAGGCAATTCTTACCGCATCAGTATCTTCATTAAGACTTGGTGGGTGGAATGCCAGTCTTAATGAGATGGGCACCTAATTTTGGATATGAACTTTAATAGGAAAACTGTTTTTGCAGCAATTAGTTAAGAATCATGACATGACTTTCATTAAAAAAAAGAATATGAAGCACAATGTTACTTTCATGAATCCGTTCTTATGTTTAGATACACTGATGAGCAAAAGGTTAACAATGTTTTGAACTTTTGACTTTCAGGCTCCATATCTTACCATTCGATAAAGCTTTGAGCATGAGATTACCTTGAATTCATAGACAATCTTCTTGGCTATCTTATATATAAATTTGACTTGCAACTATTTAGCATATGATTAGTACTGCAGATTGTCATTTTACTGCATTGTTACTGTTTTGTTCCTGGTGTTGAATAATCTTTTTCTTCCTTAATACTACATATTACAATCCATACTTACATACCCTAATAGCTCAGTATGAAATAAAGTTGATTCCCAAGTGAAAGGTCACTACTTCGAATCAAGAAGCAGTCATGAAGATTTCCCAAGAAGAGTGAAGCAGCAGCATCCAGCTCAGCCAAGAAAATTGCCTAACTGCGTCATGTGAGCGCCATACCAGTTGGAAGAATACAAAATGAAGTCCGTCTATGCATTCAAAAGTGGATTCCAAGGCAAAATTTGGACGTCTACAGTTCGGCTCATTACAAGGCTTATCAGCTCTGGCGCAACAAACACACCTCCTTCTCTTAAAGGGCCAATGTGCCCTACCCACAAGTGCTTCTTAGCCTATAGCCTCCCTATTATAAGTGCCTGAGCAATGTGGTCTATTGCCTAGAAACACACTGCTAGGTGCCAGGTCCACATTCCCAATTGCTGTTTCCTGTGTTTTGTGTTTTACCTAACCCATGTCTGTGTCCTAATGCCACTGTACCCACAGAAATCTGCCTGAACCTGCCATACCACCATTCCTGCTTTACCAGCTATATTGCCATACCCTTAGTACCAGTCTTTCCTGCTGCACCTCCTGTGCCAGCCAAATGTACTGTACATGCTTTACCTGACACCCAGCTTGCACCATTCTCCTCCTGAAACTGTTCCTTCTTGCACCTGTGTCCATGCCTATATCTCAGCCAGCTGTTAAGGTACCATGATCTCCCTGAAGTGGCATCTGGCGGTGAACTTCCAGCTCAGACTCACCATAATGTGTTCTAGTAAAGATAAGATAGTTGCTTAGTCAAACCCCTCCAGGTCACAGCCTACAACCTGGCCCAGTGGGTCCACTTCCCCTCACTCATACCCATGAGTGTTACACATATGCTAAATAGTTGCAATCAAATTTATGTATAAGATAGCCAAGATGATTGTCTACAAAATGAAGGTAGTCACACTCAGGGCTGTAGTGAATGTTGAGATATGAAGCCTGAAAGTCAAAAGTTCAAAGCATAGTTACCCTTTTGCTCACTAGTGCCAACCAAAAGTTTGCTACTTACTGTTTTTATGTCTAAAAAAATGTAGTTGGGGCTTAGCAGGACGGCATGTGGCAAAAGTGGTCTGATAGATTCAAAATTATTTATGCCAGAAAGTAGCAGAAATTATAGCAGATATTTACTCCATAACTCATAGCTTTCAGATTTTAGTACACATGCTCTCCGAAAGATGCATCCATTACCTTTAAAGGATTTCCCAATTTTGGAAAACCCCTGTCCACCAGCTGTAGTTTATTTAAAAAAAAAAAGTTTATTCAACCTTTCCAGGTCTAGTGCTGAGTCTCCACTGTTTTCAGTGTCTGTGTCATACCTTGGCCTCTGCCAATCCAGTGGCTTCTTTAACAGTGGTCGGTTTCTTTCCCTGCTGAGCCACAGCCAGGTTAGTCTCTGTCCAAATGTTGATGGTTCTTTTATCGTTCATTTTCTACTTTGCTTTGCTGCTAGTCAGCTGTTCATACTTTCTCATTTTGTCTCTGTCCTACCACATCTCAGGTGGGGCTATTTATACCCACTTTGCACCAGCCTTCTCTGCTGATTATATTTCTGTGTGGATGTCTGCTAAGGATTTCAACTCCTGCAAATAAACAATGTTGCCTGTTATGCAGAGGTCAGTGTAGTTTTACTTTGGCTGGTTTCACACTGCAGGATTTTCCCCGATCAGTGTCCATCCAGTTTGTGTGCCAAGACTAGGAGAGGAACTTGCAGAGAAAAACTATAATTGAAAGATTGACACCTGTTCTGAGTTTTGGCACACAAATCAAATGAACACTGATCAGGGAAAATCCTACAGTGTGAAACCAGCCTTTGTGTTTTCTCATTTGTCTTTTTTACACCTTTCTTCTATTTTCTGTCAGGTTGGTAAGATGCTCTCCTAGCTTGCTTGTATTATTTCTCCTTTGTCCACTTGTACATGTGCTTTATGTTTGCTCACCTTTGATTTGCGTCTGCCCCTGCATAATTTCCTTGTCCTGGTTAGAAGTGGGCAGTGACACCCCTTACGGTTCCTCAGTAGGAAACATAAATACATAATAATATATAAAAAAATATTGCAATCTGAGAGTCCTCAGTGGTTGATACCTTTTAATGGCTAACTGAAAAGATGGTAAACATAACAAGATTCCAGGACACTATGGCCCCTTCATCAAGCTGATAATGACACAAATTCTGAAGACACATACATATATACATAAGAGTCCACAGTGCTGATCTCATGTCGAAAGTGCTGTGGTCAATTCGTAAGACAGTGGTTCTGATCGTCTCAAATCAATTAATTGGGCACAGCCGCCGAGCTAACTTATTGGCTATGTGTTGTGTACATTAGTGCTGCAGATAATGAAAAAAGAACATACAGAACTCTCTGAAATGCATTACAAAATAGTAATCTTTATTGTGTAACAATGAAATAACAGCCTAGCTCAAAGATTAATCATGAAATCATTGTCCTAAGTGACATTGGCATGGTTTGCAACATAGCGACCCTTTTGAAACTTTTTCATACATATGGCTGAATGGTATGGAAGCTTAAAGGGATCCTGTCACCCCCAAAACACCTATAAACCTATTAAAACCTGTCCCTAGAGCATATTAACACTTTCCCTACACTCCTTTTACCTCCTAAATGCACATAATAAAAGTGAATAAAAACGTTTTTACAGTACCTCATTACTCATGATAATGAGTGACTATGCTATTCATAGGTACTCATCCAGACTGCCCCTCTTCATACTATCACGCCTCAATAGGCGTGATCTTCATCATGGATTCAAACTGCAGCCTCTCTGCGCGCCTCCCCGCTGTGTCCTGTGTCTGCCCGGCTTCAGCGTGGGGCTGTATGACGCGACCCGCGTCATTTCCGGAGCCGGGTGACGTCGTACAGCCGCGCCGCTGTGTCAGCTTCAAAATGCGCACTGCGCATGCGCATGCGCAGTGCGGGAATTGAAGCTAGCAGCGGCGCGGCTGTAAATACGTCACCCGGCGCCGGAAATGACGCGGGTCGCGTCATACAGCCCCACGCTGAAGCCGGGCAGACACAGGACAAAGTGGGGAGGCGCGCAGAGAGGCTGCAGTTTAAATCCATGATGAAGATCACGCCTATTGAGGCGTGATAGTATGAAGAGGGGCAGTCTGGATGAGTGACTATGAATAGCATAGTCACTCATTATCATGAGTAATGAGGTACTGTAAAAACGTTTTTATTCACTTTCATTATGTGCATTTAGGAGGTAAAAGGAGTGTAGGGAAAGTGTTAATATGCTCTAGGGACAGGTTTTAATAGGTTTATAGGTGTTTTGGGGGTGACAGGATCCCTTTAAATCAAATAGATCAGACATATGTAGTGGGTGGGAGATATACTGGTGAAATACTGATCAAAAAATACAGATGTGTGAATGAGTCCTAAAAGTATAGAATGCTCTCAGTGGGAGAAACAAAAATCTTGTAGTTGTGATACCTTTGAATGACCAACAAAAATATAATGAGTGATGTTACAAGGCGAGCTTTCGAGACAGCTGACTTCTCTTCATCAGGCACGGTATAACAAGATATTAGAAAAAACACAATTATATACAAAAGCAGAGCAAAGACATGGACATTTAAATAAATAAAGACTGATCTTAGGCCCCTTTCACATCAGCGTTTTTTGAAAAATGCGGCAGTTGCAGTCATAAAACCGCATCTGCCGCATTTTCCGCCTAATGGCCGCACTTGCGACACACTTGCTGTTTGCCCCATCCATTGCCTATGGGGCTTGCGGTAAGTGTGCGGCAGATGCAGCAAGTGCGTTTACGGCAGTTGCGGCCACGAAAAAAACGTGTCCAGCGGTGTTCTTTTTCACGGCTGAAACTGCCGCAACTACCAGAATCGCACTTGCTGCACCTGCCGCACACTTACCGCAAGCCCCATGACAATGCAAGTGCGGCCGTTAGGCAGAAAATGTGGCAGATGCATTTTTTTTACCACAACTGCCGCATTTTTTCAAAAAACACTGATGTGAAAGGGGCCTTGGAATGAGAATCCTAAATTGGTCTTGGATTGGATTATACCAGATGAGTAAAGTGCAGTTTATTTTTATAAAATACACTACAGTAGGGTAACAGAGGTTTTACAAAACTATGAAACTGCTTTAAGATGTGTGCATTTTAAAGAATCAAGTGCATCTAATTCCAGAGGACTTTTTTTCAGAAACGATATGACAAACTTAGGCTAGGGTCACACTTGCAGATTTTCCATGCAGTTTTCAGACTAGACTTTTCTGAAAAACGCATGGAAAAATGCAACCATAGACCCCCATGTTAAAAATGCATGCCCCAATAGCAAAAACACATGTCTGAAGGGCCATGCGTTTTTTGTATGCTTTTTTGGCTCAGCACCAAAAAATACTGCATAAGGCTGGGGTCACACTTGGCATGAATTTTTTTTGTGACTTAAAAAAACTCATGCGTTTTTCCATGTCAGCATGAGTTTTTTAAGGTGTGTGATGGCACCCTGCGTTTTTGCATGCGTTTTTAAATCCGCACCAAAAAATAATGCATGCACTATTTTTTGGTGCTGTTTTAAAAACGCATGTGTTTTTTAGAAAACGCATACATTTTTTTAACATGGGCCCCTATGGAAAACGCATGCAAAAACGCATGGTATATTAGTACCATTTAGTACCATCCAAAAACGCATGCGTTTTCCATAGGGGCCCATGTTAAAAAAACGCATGCGTTTTCTAAAAACGCATGCGTTTTTTAACATGGGTTCTTATGGAAAACGCATGGGTTTTTGGATGGTACTAAATGGTACTAATATACCATGCGTTTTTGGATGGTACTAAATGGTACTAATGTACCATGCGTTTTTGCATGCGTTTTTGATGTCAGCTAATCACATAATTGCAAAAACGCACACAAAAACACAAGGTACTGTCACACATGCGTTTTTGCTATTTAGACATGCGTTTTTGCTAATAGGGCATGCGTTTTTAAACACGGGGGCCTATGGGTGCGTTTTTACATGTTTTTAAAAAAGGAAGGTCTACAAAAACTCATTAAAAAAACGCAAGTGTGACCCCAGCCTTATTCATGATTTTTTGAAAAAGCACCAAAAAACGCAGCATGCTGCAAAAAATGCAGCATGCTGCGTTTTTTGGTGCTTTTTCAAAAATTGCATGTGTTTTTGTTAACATGGGGCCCTATGGGAAACGCATGTGTTTTTATATGGCACTAAATGGTACATGCATTTTTGCATGCGTTTTTGCATGCGTTTTTTAAGGGTCCCCCACACCTATCAGCAAAACCGCATGCAAAAACGCATGTATCATTTAGTGCCATATAAAAACGCATGCAGAAACACAGGGTGTCAAAAAGCACCTTAAAAAACTCATGTCAAGAGTGACCCTAGCCTTAGTCATCTTTATGATTGAGAAAATGTAAGTAATAAAAATAAAATAATTATTTGCTTCTAAAAATGTTATTCTACAGATTTGAAGGCCAACCAGGTAGTATACTCCACTCCCATTATGCTCATTTATGGGTTTAAACCTCATGAGCACCTAGGAAGCCCAGGAAATGCCGTGTCTAGAATATTAGCCACAGAAATTACCGTATATACTCGTGTATAAGCCGACCCGTGTATAAGCCGACCCCCCTACTTTTGCCCCCAAAACCTGGGAAAACCTATTGACTCGTGTATAAGCCGAGGGTGGACCCCAGCACAGGTATACAGCCCCCAGCAGTGTGGTATACAGGCCCCCTCAGTAGTATACAGCAGCCTCCCCAGTGGTAGTATACAGCAGCCTCCCCAGTGGTAGTATACAGTAGCCTCCCCAGTGGTATATACAGCAGCCCCAGAGGGGTATACAGCAGCCCCAGAGCTGTATACAGCAGCCCCAGAGCTGTATACAGCAGCCCCAGAGCTGTATACAGCAGCCCCAGAGGGGTATATAGCATCCCCAGAGGGGTATATAGCAGCCCCAGAGGGGTATATAGCAGCCCCAGAGGGGTATACAGCAGCCCCAGAGGGGTATACAGCAGCCCCAGAGGGGTATATAGCAGCCCCAGAGCTGTATACAGCAGCCCCAGAACTGTATACAGCAGCCCCAGAGGGGTATACAGCAGCCCCAGAGGGGTATACAGCAGCCCCAGAGGGTATATAGCAGCCCAGAGGGTATCAAGATCAGCAGCCCCAGAGGGGTATAATAGCAGCCCCAGAGGGTATACAGCAGCCCCAGAGGTATACAGCAGCCCCAGAGGTAATAGCAGCCCCAGAGGGGTATAAGCAGCCCCAGAGGGGTATACAGCAGCCCCAGAGGGGTATATAGCAGCCCCAGAGGGGTATATCACCCAATAGCAGATCAGCCCCAGAGCTGTATACAGCAGCCCCAGAGCTGTATACAGCAGCCCCAGAGGGGTATACAGCAGCCCCAGAGGGGTATACAGCAGCCCCAGAGGGGTATACAGCAGCCTCAGAGGGGTATTTAGCAGCCCCAGAGGGGTATACAGCAGCCCCCGCTGTATACAGCAGCCCCCACTGTATACAGCGGTACCCGGCTGTATACAGCCCTCCCCCCTGGTATACCGGGCCCCCCCTGTGGCAACCTGTAAAGGAAGCGATGATTATACTTATCGGGTCGCTGTCGCCGACGCCGACGCCGACGCTCTGTCACCGTCCGTCACCGCGCTCCTTCCCGTCTTCATGCTTCCTTCACCGACACACAGAAAATGACGTCATTTCCTGTGCGACGGTGAAGGAAGCATGAAGACGGGAAGGAGCGCGGTGACGGACGGTGACAGAGCGGCGGCGTCGGCGACAGCAACCCGATAAGTATAATCATCGCTTCCTTTACAGGTTTCCACAGGGGGGGCCCGGTATACCACGGGGGGGGGGGCTGTATACAGCCGGGTAGAAAAACAAAAACAGATTACCGTATATACTCGTGTATAAGCCGAGGGGGGACTTTTCAGCACACTTTTTGTGCTGAAAAACTCGGCTTATACACGAGTATATACGGTAAGTCCAGTTGAAACAGAGAACCAAGGTAGAGTTTGGGTTCGGGTGTTGGAGTTGAACTTTAAAAAAACAAACTGTTCGGGGCCAAAACTTGACCCAAACCTCATTTGCAGACACTGATTGGACTGTTCAACACTTACCAGCAATAAGCAAACCACTTCTGGGGGCAGGAGGGTAGGAATTTTTCATTTTTTTATTTTACATACAAACTACAGCCAAAACCTCCACTTTTATCTCTGGTTTGAGCCGATCAAACACTGCATGTGGTTCGCACTGGGCCAAGCACAAATGAGCACAGCAATGCTCGCAGAAGTGCTTGGGATGCATAAAGCAGGCAAACTCCATAACCCAAACAGGCTTGCTCATTTCTACTTGCAAGCTCTATTGCAAAAAGTTTGAAAGAGTTGCACCCCTTGCCTAGGAAACCCGCTACTTGTGATAGACTGCAAGGGTGCACAGTAATATTACAATGAACAGTAAAAATTAGATTTTAAAAAATTGCAAAGTTCTTTATTTTTCCAAGGACTTTGTTATTTTCACCATTTCTGATTATGAGAAAACACCTAGTTCTATCAATTGGTGTAGAATCGTATGTAAAACTTTTATTTGTTTTCCCTAGAACAGAAAGTGTATTTTCTTGGCACAAAGCATTGTATGTTGAGAGTTCTGTAGTGTCTCACTCCCACACTATAAACATAGTTTTCTATATTTTCCGAGGACTTTTATGAAATTTGGATAATTTTAGATGATGGATTAACTAGACTGGAGGCTTTTTCTCCACAGACGCACATAAGCATAGAGCCAACTGAAACAATATAAATTTCATTCTTAGCTCAATCAATCTTCATCACAATCTTGTAGAGATAGCTTGGCACTGCTGCTCTTTTCAGGTATTCTACAGTAGAGACCTGGAAGGTGAAAAACACCATAGATAAATCTATAAATGCTTTCATTTTTTATAATACTAGGTTTTAAATATTTCAAAAATATATCTAATTTGGGATGCATCCAAATACAACTTTTATTAAATAATACAGTATACACAAAAAATGCCAGTACATATAACGTAAAAAAAATAGCTACTTAAAGGGGTTGTCCATGATATTGATGGGCTATCCATAGGCAGCTGAACTGGATTGTGAGTTGAGCTGGATTACTATACATGAGAACATCTACGGTGCTGTATACAGCGCTGTGCTATTCGGGCTCCTATACGTTTTACTTTTGGGCCATAAAAACAGATAATCACAAGGGGTTCATGGTGTATTAATGAACTTATGGTCATAAATATCTAAGCACTATACAAAGCTTTTTTAACCCCTTCATGACCGATGATGTATGTTTATGTCATTGGCCATGTCCCTGCCTTTGATGTGGGCTCAAATGTTGACATTTTCCCCAATAACCAGTTAAATGCCACTGTTAATCACTGACAGCGGCATTTGACGTGCAAGATATTAAGAGCTTCATTGATCTTGCCCATTGTTGTTCCAGTTACGTGATCCGAGGTGCCGATGAATTGTCATGACAGCCAGGGGTCTGCTGAAATGCTATGTAGGACGATGTGTCACACGATCCACGCTGCTGCCAAGGGAACACCAGGACACTGGAGTAACTGGAAATGTAGCTTTATTCCTCCAATCTGACGCGTTTCGGAGCTAAACCCAGCTCCTTCCTCAGGGCATGGATTAGTCCCTGAGAAAGGAGCTGGGTTTACCTCCAAAACGCGTCAGTTGGAGGAATAAAGCTACATTTCTAGATACCCCAGTGTCTTGGTGTTCCCTTGGCAGCAGCGCGGATCGTGCGACACATCGTCCTACAGAGCATTTCTTGCACTGCAGTGACCCGTGGATGTGTGGATCCTACAGCAGCTGAACCCTCGCGCTCATGCTTTATTGTAGGTATACACAACTAGACCAGGTGAGCAGATTCTGATATACCATCTGCATTACCTTTTTCATATAAAGATAAGACCCTATTGCGCAATTTTCTCACATTTCTATAAAGGGGTCTGCTGAAGACCTCCATACCTGTCGTCACGATCTGCCTGTGAACACCAGCTCGTGGCTGGCATTTATAGGAGTTCATACTTTTTGCTACACAGAGCAGTGCCCATGCACTGCTCTTTATAGCACAGGTAGTTAGCCAATGGCAGGTTCAAGTCCCCTAAGGGGACTAATGAATACAATAAAAAGCAGAAAAAAAATGTAAACAATTAAAGATAATAAAAAAACACAAAAGTTTAAACTGTCCCTCTTTTGCACCATTAAAAATAATACAAGTGTAAAAATAAAAACAGATATCTGGTATAATCATTCAGAAATGTCTGATATATCAAAATTTTAAATAAATTAATGTGATCGGTAAATGGTGGAACAAGAGTAAATCAAAATGCCAGAGTTAAGGTTTTTTTGGCCACAGCAACATTGCAATAAAATGCAATAGAACACATCATAGCTTCACTAAAATGGTACAAATTGAAACATTTTAAAATAAAAATTAGCTCTGAGTGGAAAAACTAAGCCCTCACACAGGCCAAGATCCTGAAAAATGAGAAAGGTGATGAGTATCAGAAAATAGCAACAAAAGCAAAAACATTATTTAAACACATTTCTTAATTTTTTTTCACAGATGAGACGTTTTTTAACCATTTGACTGGCCCCTTACAAGTCATCAAAATGGCATAGCCATTGGGAGCAAATTGTGAAATATCCATATTCTGTTTTCGAGAATTTTTGTTGTAACCTTCAAAGAGAACAAAATTCCACATGAATAAAGTTGCTCAACCTTAGATGTTACCCTACTTTATATGATTCCTAGTATTAAACGTACCCTCCATGTCACTGCAGGTTAGCTTTAATAGTGGATTGTGTGAGAGTGAGCAAGTTTATGTTCTTCCATTAGCCCCAAATTTAATATTAACAAGGTAAAAGTTGCCTAAGGGAAACCAAAGAATTAAATACCCATCTTAAGGTACCCAAGACCCCTTTAGAATCCAATACACAGCGGTAACTGCGGTCATGTGACCTGATGACGCTCTGTGACATCATCACGGGTCCTGTAAGCACACGGACCTTGCTGGGAGGCAGCGGTGGATCGAGGATAGTTGAGCATAGTGATTTTTTATTTTTAACTCTTTCTTATATTTCACTTCTGCAATGTAAATCTGTGAAAAAAGAATGCGCATATAGGGTCTTATCTCAATTATACAATTTCTCTTTATGATGTTGAATTGCTCACCTTTTTCAGTTGTGAAACCCACAACTGGTAGAAAAATGTTAAAAGGGACTGCACTCCCACAGGTAACCGTGGTTGTGATGTAGATAATCTTGGACGATGTGCCTCAATGTCCGCGCTGCTGCTTCAGGATCAAAGGAACCAAGACACATGGATGTCTGGATCAGCTTAAGCCTTTATTTTCCGACGCGTTTCAGAGCCACATACCGAGCTCCATCCTCAGGGAACAACATGATGTTCCCTGAGGATGGAGCTCGGTATGTGGCTCTGAAACGCGTCGAAAATAAAGGCTTAAGCTGATCCAGACATCCATGTGTCTTGGTTCCTTTGATCCTGAAGCAGCAGCGTGGACATTGAGGCACTTGTCCAAGATTATCTACTTCTGCAATGTATATTATACATTGCAGAAGTGAAAGTGCCCCGCTGTGTCCGGATTTGTGATAATCACGGATCCGAACACAGAATAAATCACCCTCTGTGGTGTCCTTTCCTGTTCGTGGTATCCTACAAAAAGTAGGATCCCACGGACAGGGAAAAAAATCGTTATGTGAAAGCAGCCTTAGTAGAGTATTGCATTTCACTCTATTCAAGCAAATTGTAGAGTACAGTATGTCCACATGGAATGGATTTGCTAAAACCATTTCCCCCAAGAATTTTGCAGAGATTATTGTTCAGCTTCATCTGTTCTGTAAATGGATTAGCTCCATTGTAATTATATGGGGCTAATCCACAGCACATTCATTCTTTATTTGGCGCTCGTGAGTGGGGTGCAAGATCAAGAATTCTCTGTCTTTTTTTGTTTAATTACAAAAGTCAAAGCAAAAACGTACAACTGACAAATGTTTATCCTCACTGCAAACAATAGAACAGGTTAATTAATTTGTAATATGTATATTTTTTTAATTAATCCATTGAAAAAACATTGTGTGCATAGCAGGCAAAATTTAATATATTGAAAGAATGAAATCTGAACATAAAAATCTTTCAATTACGCCTTGTACAAAAATGAATAAGGTCCCATAGGAATGCCAAATAAATCACTTTTGTCAAATGACTGATTGTTCCTTGTCATAAAAGCCTCAGAAATCAATGTGAAATGATCACATTGCCTCAATGATATTTGTTTGAATGCAAGAAGAAAAATCACAGTTCTGACCTCCGGTCAATGACTTTGCTTCACAATGTGCTGTCAATAGCATGTTGACTAAACGCTTCCTTCCCAGCAATGTCTATATATCTCCGACTTCCAATACTGAGCCACAGTCTATACTTTACCTCTCGTTTCCAGTGAAAATGAATACTACATGGGGCAGGAAGTGTATTTTTACATTTTGTCACTGAATTACGAGCTAAATGACTTGTCACAGTTCATTTATAAATTTGAATATCTGGCAGAGTGGCAGCTGCAGAGGGAATGTAATAAGACAATACATTATCTCAATGAGCTGCAGCAGATTCCACAGTATAAATGTGTAAAATAGAATCTTCTCCACTTCTGATAAGATTCTACTGATACAGCATTATTGTCTGCCAAGGCGATATAAGGATGTCTGGGAAATTAAACTGTAGAGAGATAATAAGCAAAATGAAAAGATAAATGCTGTTAATAACGGATTTCATGTTATGTATGTCATATTCCAATATAGATTTCTGGCAAGTAAACTAGAAAAGACTTTAGGAAAATCAGACAAAAGATAAAGTACAAGTCCTGTCAAAGCCTACCAACCGTCCATGTTGAAGATTACTGATAATTGATGTGTGGTTCTTATGCTTTCTACAAAACATCGGCATCTTGCGATCACGTCACGGTCATAGAATGACATCTACTATATGTGTGACACCTCCCTGACTTACTGTCTCCTCCCCATTACCTGTAGAATGTAAGCCCACAAGGACAGGGTTCTCTTCCCTCTGTACCAGTCTGTCATTGTTAATTTGTTTACTGTAAACTATGTCTATAATTTTGTATGTAACCCCTTCTCATGTACAGAACTATGGAATTAATGGTGCCATATAAATAATAATAATGATAATAATGTGCTGTGCATTAAATGCCGCTGTCACAGGTTGACAGCGGCATTTATTAGCTTAACAGCTACGTTTGTAGTTCTGCTCTATCTGTTAGAGGCTGATAATGGCCTAATAATGCAGCCTTCATCTGCCTGGACTGTGGGCTTGTATGTCAAGCATTGGCTAGGGTCAGACTTGTTTTGGGATCCACGTTTTCAGGAATCGCTAATACCGGACAGCGTTAACGGCAAGCGCTGCCTGGAAACGTGGATCCATAGAAACTCATTATGTACCTTAGGCTGCTTTCACATCAGCGTTTGGCGCTGATCGCGGCAGTTGCAGTGAAAAAACGCAACTGCCGCGATTACCACATAACGGCCGCACTTGCGGTTTACTTGCGGCAAACCCCATACAATGTCTATGGGGGCTTGCAGCAGGTGCGGCAAGTGCCGTTTCGGCACTTGCGGCAGGTGCGGCCGCGAAAAAACCGCGGTACATATTGTATGGGGCTTGCCGCAAGTGCGGCCGTTATGCGGTAATCACGGCAGTTGCAGTTTTTTCACCGCAACTGCCGCGATCAGCGCAAAACGTTGATGTGAAAGGGGCCTTAGTTACATCTGCACACAAAGCTGCAGGAGGTGCACTTTTCCTCAGTGCACAGGAAATGCTGCCTGCAGCGTTTTCCTGTGCGCTAATGAAAAGCGGCCATAATGCAGCTCTGTGTGCGGCTGTATCTAAGGTACATAACGGGTTTCTATGGACACACATTTTCAGGCAGCGCTTGCCGTTAACGCTGTCCGGTATTAGCGTTGCCTTGAAATGTGGATCCCAAAACAATTCTGACCCTAGCCTTTGTGGAATTTGTGAGTTTAAAGCAGGGGTCTCAAACTCCAGGCCTCGAGGGCCACACACAGTCCAGGTTTTCAGGATTTCCATACTTTGACATTTGGTCATTCGATTACCAACTGTCAAATACTTGGGAAATCCTGAAAACCTGGACTGTGTGCGGCCCTCGAGGCCTGGAGTTTGAGACCCCTGGTTTAGAGACTTGTGGTCCTTCATATGAATAATTTTGGATATAGGATTACCTTAATTTAGGGCAAGTTACAATTAGGCCCTTTTCACATCTGTGTTTGTGCTGCATTTGGATGCATTGTGTTTTTCAATGCATTTTTGCCAAAAAACGCATGTTTTTTTTTCCCCATAAACTTACATTGTAAAAATGCATTCAAACGCGGAAAAAATGCACCGATAAACGTGGTTGCGTTTGAACGCATGCGTTTTTAGCAATCACAAGGAAACGTGGCTGGCAATGTTTCCTTGCGCTTGGTAAAAATGCATGCGTTCAAACTCAATGCATTTAGATGGGCATTTTTACCGCGCTTGAAAGCGTTTTTACAATGTAAGTCTAGGGGGAAAAAACAAATGCATTTCAATGTGTTTTTTGGCAAAAATGGCATGACAAATGCAATGCATTCAAAGGCAATGACATGCGTTTGATGCGAACTCCGCCTTACTAATATTTACTGACATGTCAGATAATACTGAAACCACATTAATAAAATACAGATGAATAATACTAATGGAAAGACAACTTGCGCAGACTAGGGATGGGCGAGTCTACTCGCTAGGACTCGTTACTCTGCGAGTAGTAAGGGACTCGCAGGACTCGGTACTCTGTGAGGTTCCCAGCGATTACTCGCACAGTGACGAGTCCAATGCAAATCAATGGCAATCCTAGTTTTGTCAGAGACTCTGACAAAACTAGGATTGCCATTGACTTGCATTGGACTCGTTACTGTGCAAGTAATCGCAGGGAAACTCGCACAGTAATGAGTCCGGCTGTCTGCTCTGTGCCAGGCTCGGGTACTGCGGGCTGCCACAGCTCCAGGATCCTAGAGCCCGCCTGCTCTCCCTGTGTACAGACATGAATGTCTGTGCACAGAGATGATGTAGCAGAGCTGAGATTGTTCTCAGTCTGCTCACTCCCTGTGCATAGACATCTATATCTATGCACAGGGATGTAGCAGAGAGGACATTGCGTTTTGGACTACGTAGGACGGAAGAGGATTTTTTTTAATTAAAGATGGAGTCTTTTTTAAAACAATTTAATAGAAATTCATGGCGGTCATGTCTAATATTGGCGTGACCGCCATAAATTTCGGGCTTAGGGCCAGCTGATAATACAAAGCTGGCCTTAACCTCATTATTACCCAGTGAGCCACCCGCCACCAGGGCCACTGGAAGAGCGGGGTTCAGCGCCAGAGGATGGCGCTTCAATGAGTGCGCCATCTTCTGGGGTGGCTGCGTGCTGCAATTTGCAGCGGGGGGTGCCCAGAAAGCTTGGGCCTCCCTGCGCTGCGGATTCCAGCCCCCAGTTGCTTAGCTGTACCTGGCTAGACATAGAAATTGCGCGGAGCCCCACGCATTTTTTTTTAAATTATTTTATGAAATTCATGAAATAATAAAAAAAAAGGGCTCCCCTATATTCTTGTGTCCGGCCAGGTACAAATTGGCACCTGGGGGTTGGGGGCAGCCCGATGCTGCCTGCTGGATCCGGCTGGTTCCATAAATACGGCGAAGCCCACGTCATTTTTTTTTTGAAAAATCAATAAAACAATCCTAAAAAAGGGACTGCATCTTTATCAACCCCTCGCCCATTGTCCAGGGGTTAATAAAGATGCAGTCCCTTTTATTTACATTGTTTTATGGATTTGTCAGAAAAAATTTTTACGTGGGCTTCGCCGTATTTCTGGAACCAGCCGGATCCAGCAGGCAGCGACGGGCTGCCCCCAACCCCCAGGTGCCTATTTGTACCTGGCCAGACACAAGAATTTAGGGGAGCCCTTTTTATTAATTATTTAATGAATTTCATGAAATTATAAAAAAAAAATGCGTGGGGCTCCGCGCAATTTCTATGTCTAGCCAGGTACAGCTAAGCAGCTGGGGGCTGGAATCCGCAGCGCAGGGAGGCCTAAGCTTTCTGGGCATGCCCCGCTGCAAATTGCAGCCCGCAGCCGCCCCAGAAGATGGCGCATTCATTGAAGCGCCATCCTCTGGCGCTGAACCCCGCTCTTCCAGTGGCCCTGGTGGCGGGTGGCTCACTGGGTAATAATGAGGTTAAGGCCAGCTTTCTATTATCAGCTGGCCCTAAGCCCGAAATTTATGGCGGTCACGCCAATATTAGACATGACCGCCATGAATTTCTATTAAATTGTTTTAAAAAAAACACAACACAGAGAAAAATTTTTTTATTAGAAATAAAAAAAAAAAAGCCATTAGGGACTCCATCTTTAATTAAAAAAATCCTCTTCCGTCCGACGTAGTCCAAAACACAATCTCAGCTCTGCTACTTCCCTGTCTGTGCTTAGACAGACAGGGATGTAGCAGAGCTGAGAACTGACTAAACAGTCAGGGTTCAGCTCAGGTCATTATGACCTGAGCTGAACTCTCCTGTCAGCCAGACTCGCTCTGCTGCTGGCGATTCCCGAGCAGTGACGGAAGTTAATTTATTCACTGCTTCTGTCAGTGTTCGGGAATCTCCGGAAAAAGCAGCAGAGACTCGGGGAGCAAATCTGCAGCCGGCGCCGGCGGAGGCAGCGGTAAGTAGTCGGCCGGACTGGTGCACCCCCCACCCTCTCCACCCTCCCTCTCACCACCCCTACCCCTCCCCCGGTTCAATCCTTTATTTTTTTTTTACTATTTTTTAAAAGCCAGCGGCTTTTTGCCGCTGGCTTTACAAGAATAACATGGGGATTTGCAGGTTTTTCCTCTGCTACCAGACCCCTTATAGGGTCCGGCAGCAGAGGAATTGCTGCAATACTCGTTCCCCATTCATTAACATTGGAATCGCTAGACTCGCAACGAGTAGCGAGTCCTGGACTCAGACTCGTCGGAGTCTAGCGATTCCAAGTAGTTTAGGATTCGCCCATCACTAGCGCAGACACTTTGTTTCTCCATTCCGCTGAAAAATACTGATGGAAAGAATTCACGTTACTAATACCCAACATTTTAATGTTTACTCTTACATCTCAAGTTTAAGTATGGGCCACGTCACACACACAGATATCTGTGCAGATATTGTTCACAGATCTCTGGTTGCAGTGAAATCATGGACATATTGATCCATTTGTATACAGCCACAAAATGTTACAATGTGTCCATGATTTCACTGCAACCAGAGATCTGTGAACAATATCTGCCCAGATATCTGTGTGTGACGTGGCCCTATGACAAAAACAGATAAAATCCCTTAGATTGGGATTAATTACTTGTACCTCTAAATATTGACTGGAACATTACTAGGTATCTACAGTTGTGGCCAAAAGTATTGACACATCTGCAATTCTGTCAGATAATACTCAGTTTCTTCCTGAAAATGATTGCAATCACAAATTCTTTGGTATTATTATCTTCATTTAATTTGTCTTTAATGAAAAAACACAAAAAGAATTGTCCTAAAGCCAAATTTGATATAATTCTTCACCAAACATAAGAAAGGGGGTGGACAAAAGTATTGGCACTGTTAGAAAAATCATGTGATGCTTCTCTAATTTGTGTAATTAACAGCACCTGTAACTTATCTGTGGCACCTAACAGGTGTTGGCAATAACTAAATCACACTTGCAGCCAGTTGACATGGATTAAAGTTGACTCAACCTCTGTCCTGTGTCCTTGTGTGTACCACATTGAGCATGGAGAAAAGAAAGAAGACCAAAGAACTGTCTGAGGACTTGAGAAACCACATTGTGAGGAAGCATGAGCAATTTCAAGGCTACACGTCCATCTCCAAAGACCTGAATGTTCCTGTGTCTACCGTGCGCAGTGTCATCAAGAAGTTTAAAGCCCATGGCACTGTGGCTAACCTCCCTAGATGTGGACAGAAAAGAAAAATTGACGAGAGATTTCAACGCAAGATTGCGCGGATGGTGGATAAAGAACCTCGACTAACATCCCAACAAGTTCAAGCTGCCCTGAAGTCCGAGGGTACAACAGTGTCAAGCCGTGCTATCCGTACTATCCGTTGGCGTCTGAATGAAAAGGGACTGTATGGTAGGATACCGAGGAAGACCCCACTTCTTACCCCGAGACATAAAAAAGCCAGGCTGGAGTTTGCCAAAACTTACCTGAGAAAGCCTAAAACATTTTGGAAGAATGTTCTCTGGTCAGATGAGACAAAAGTAGAGCTTTTTGGCAAAGGCATCAACATAGAGTTTACAGCAGAAAAAGCGAGGCATTCAAAGAAAAGAACACGGTCCTTACAGTCAAACATGGCGGAGGTTCCTTGATGTTTTGGGGTTGCTGTGCTGCCTCTGGCACTGGACTGCTTGACCGTGTACATGGCATTATGAAGTCTGAAGACTACCAACAAATTTTGCAGCATAATGTAGGGCCCAGTGTGAGAAAGCTGGGTCTCCCTCAGAGGTCATGGGTCTTCCAGCAGGACAATGACCCAAAACACACTTCAAAAAGAACTAGAAAATGATTTGAAAGAAAACACTGGAGACTTCTAAGGTGGCCAACAATGAGTCCAGATCTGAATCCCATAGAACATCTGTGGAGAGATCTAAAAATGGCAGTTTGGAGAAGGCACCCTTCAAATATCAGTGACCTGGAACAGTTTGCCAAAGAAGAATGGTCTAAAATTCCAGCAGAGCATTGTAAGAAACTCATTGATGGTTACCGGAAGGGTTGATGCAGTTATTTTGGCTAAAGGTTGTGTAACCAAGTATTAGGCTGAGGGTGCCAATACTTTTGTCTGGCCCATTTTTGGAGTTTTGTGTGAAATTATCAATGTTTTGCTTTTTGCTTAATTCTCTTTTGTGTTTTTCATTGAAGACAAATTAAATGAAGATAATAATACCAAAGAATTTGTGATTGCAATCATTTTCAGGAAGAAACTGAGTATTATCTGACAGAATTGCAGGGGTGTCAATCTTTGGCCACAACTGTAGGTATTGCTTAATATGAACAATAATGTAGTGTAGCTTTTTTATGCAAGATATTTTTTGAAGCCACAAAAAAAATTCAAACAATCAAAATATAGCACAAACCTGACTTATGTGACTAATGGTGGGTTTACACCTAGGATATCGTAAACGATATCCTTTGAACGATCACATGACCGCGATCGATCCGACATCATTAGTGCGCTGTCACACACAAGGATATCGTTAACGATATCTTATGCTGCAGCGCAACTGTTAAATAGGAGAAGAAGGAGTGATCGATGTAATAAAGCAGCAGGAATAGGAGATTTTTGAACGGTATTGTTCAAAAAGCTGTCACACTGAACAATGGTGCTTCCTGAAGCAGTGTTAAATTGGACGACGAACGATAGATTTGAGGTCAGGATCTCAAATCTAGGATGAACGATCATACGATCTTTTCATCCTATATCGTTCATTTACACGCAACGACGCCCCGAACAATATCTTTTCAACGCTCACATATCTGTGACGTTTCAAGGATATCGTTAAGGATATCCTAGTGTGTAAACTCCCAAGACCTCCTCCTCTCCTCCACACTTATCCGTTCCTCACACAACCGCCTCCAAGATTTCTCCCGAATATCCCCATCCTCTGGAATTCTGCGCCCCAACACGTTATCCACCACGCTCGAACTTGAAAACCTATCTCTTCAGGAAAGCTCACAGGCTGCAATGACCACCGCCTCCAGCTGCTGCTGCCCACTGCCACCGGAGCTGCCGCCTCTCCACCACCAGATCTGCTCCACCCCTGACCTACTGTTTCCTCCCCATTGCCCTGTAGAATGTAACCTTGCAAGGGCAGGGCTCTCTTCCCTCTGTACCCGTCCTATCATTGTTAATTTGTTTACTGTAAACTATATATATAATATTGAAATAAAGTGGGTTTCGGCATCACGATATTTTCATTAAAACAAGCCTTTATTCAAAATTCTTTAAAATCAATTTCCATTGAATATAAAGCAAGTCAGGCAAGCCTGACTTGCTTTTATATTCAACTAGTAATTAGGCCCGATGCAATTGCATCGGGAGCGCGGTGAAATGAATTGTGTGTATACAGGCAGGTCAATGGGTAGTAGAGTATACAGGGGACTCTGTGGGTAGCAGAGTATACAGGCGGGTCTGTGGGTAGCAGAGTATACAGACGGCTCTGAGGGTAGCAGATTATACAGGGGCTCTGAGGGTAGCAAAGTATAGAAGTGGATCTGTGGGTAGCAGAGTATACAGACGGGTCTGTGGGTAGCAGAGTATACAGGCGGCTTTGTGGGTAGCAGATTATACAGGCGGCTTTGTGGGTAGCAGAAGGAGCTTGTGGGTATTTACAGAAGGCTCTGTGGGTAGCAGAATTGTACAGGCGGCTCTGTGGGTCGCAAAGTATAAGAGCGGCTTGTGGTAGCAGAGTATACAGGTGGGTCTGTGGGTAGCAGGGTATAGAGGCGGCTCTGTGGGTAGCAGAGTATAGGGCGGCTCTGTGGGTAGCAGAGTATACAGGCAGCTCTGTGGGTAGCAGAGTATACAGGCGGCTCTGTGGGTAGCAGAGTATACAGGTGGCTCTGTGGGTAGCAGAGTATACAGGGGCTCTGTGGGTAGCAGAGTATAGAGGCGCTCTGTGGGTAGCAGAGTATAGAGGCGCTCTGTGGGTAGCAGAGTATAGACGGATCTGTGGGTAGCAGAGTATACAGGCGCTCTGTGGGTAGCAGAGTATACAGGCGGCTCTGTGGGTAGCAGAGTATAGAGGCGGCTCTGTGGGTAGCAGAGTAAGATGTGGCGGGAGGCTGGAGGGGTGAGGAGAGCAGAGGCTGGAGGGGTGAGGAGAGCAGAGGCTGGAGGGGTGTAGAGGTGGGGGTGGAGGGGTGAAGAGAGGTCCGGCTGGAGGGGTGAGGAGAGGTCCGGCTGGAGGGGTGAGGAGAGCAGAGGCTGGAGAGGTGAAGGGAGGTGGGGGTGGAGGGTGAAGAGAGGTGAGGCTGGAGGGGTGAGGAGAGATGAGGGTGGAGGGGTGAGGAGAGGTCCGGCAGGACGTGGCTGCATGCTGGGGCTTATCAGCAGCCCCAGTCACACGCCATTGCCCTCTGCGGCGGGTAGGGGCTGCAGAGAGGGATCAGTCACTCCCCTCAGGTCACACATGTGACCTGAGGGGAAGGAGCGGATTGGGCGCTCTGTGGTAAACACAGGACGGGCATCCAATTGGTCCTGGGCAATGGGATAGGCGTCCTGTGTTTACAACACAGCGGGCAATCCGCTTGCAGGGGTGGCGGCAGGCCAATGGGAGTGAGCGGGGCATGTCAGAGCTGCCGACAGGACTGATGTCACTGGCTCCCGGCACCGCCCACAGCCCCTACACCAGCTACTCCACCAGCATGGCAACACCGAAGGCCCCAGCAGTGAGAGAGCGGCGAGGGGGAGAAGCCACCGGCGGCATCCAGGCAACGTCGACCTGGGGAGGCCGCGAGGCCGACTCGCGATGTCGCTATTGCGTCATCGCTCGGGGGGCCGACGGTTGCCAGGATGTTGGCGGTGTCATCTAGTGCGGCTGCAGCTCGCGTTTGACGCAATCGCGTCATCGCTCGCAGTGCCGCAAAGGATTTTGGGATTGTGCTACAGTGCCCGAATCCCAAACTCCCGATTTTATAAGGTAGATGGAAATTGATTTTACAGAATTTAAAAAAAATATCGTGATGCCGGAAACCCACTTTATTTCATGATACACCTCTCCAGGATGGGGAGTTTTTGAAAACCGAGCACTGATCTCCTTGGAAGGTGGATGTGGCGGACTGGTACAGGTGAGCTGGAAATTTTTTTTTTTGTATATATATATATATTGTATGTAACCCCTTCTCATGTACAGCACCTTGGAATTAATGGTGCTATATAAATAATAAAAATAATATATGTGGTGCTCGCTAAAGTCAGACAGTCATTACATCAGGAGGAGAAGAAAAAATAATGGCACTCCGCAAATCAGCCTTAAAACAAGTCCTTTTTTTTGTTCCAGAAAACAAGAGGAGGTACAGAAAGAAGATGGCCAGCGGTACTGAATGGACTATGGCTGTTTCGGGCGTAAAGTGTACTTTAACGTGTCCTGGTTAGGACTTGTTGAATTGTGAGTTATGCACAAAACGCCCTTAGTCCATTCAATACTGCTGGCTTGTATTTCTGTACCTGCTCTTGTTTTATGGGACCAAAACAAACGACTTGTTTTTGGGACTGATTTGGTGAGTGCCGCTTTATTTTTTCTTCTCCTCCTGATGCAATCCATTTGGATCCAGGTTTTGGGAATAATTCTACACAACTTGCAAATCTAGATTTCAAAACTTTCACCCATCTCTATCCATTGCTGCAAAAACTAATAATCTAGGTAGATCCACATTAATATCGTGGTCATTTATCATAGACAAAATGTGTATCGATTTGTCTTTTTTCCAGCGTAAAATGACAGGCTGTTAACAGCAGAAAGTCTAAGACAGAAGCTTGGCGCTAATACCTCTGTACAATTACTGTTTAATGAATTCAGACCAGTTCATTAAAAACGAAAATCACCACAGAGACCTTTTAAGACTAATCATGCATGTTACAGTGATAAAGAGTTTGAGTTGTAAGTACAAGAGAACCTGGGCAGACAAAAAGGTCCTAAAGATGAAGTCAACTCCTATTTGGTCTAATTATCAAATAAGAAAAGAAAAAAGGTTAAATAATGAGTTATTTATGCTGTTTGAATGTGTTTTAATAGTCTCCATTACTAAAGGAATAGTTAATTGACACATACAGTACATTATCTAGATAGTGCCTATTCAAGACCTTGTGTTAAGGAGTTTTATCCCATAAAAAATATATACCGTATAACTCGTGTATAAGCCGACCCGTGTAAAAGCCGACCCCCCTACTTTTGCCCCCAAAACCTGGGAAAACCTATTGACTCGTGTATAAGCCAAGGGTGGACCCCAGCACAAGTATACAGCCCCAGCAGTGTGGTATACAGCAGCCTCCCCAGTGGTAGTATACAGCAGCAGCCCCAGTGGTATATACAGCAGCAGCCCCAGTGGTAGTATACAGCCGCCCCAGAGGTATATACAGCAGCCCCAGTGGTAGTATACAGCAGCAGCCCCAGTGGTATATACAGCAGCCCCAGTGGTAGTATACAGAAGCCCCAGAGGTATATACAGCAGCCCCAGTGGTAGTATACAGCAAACCCCAGAGGTATATACAGCAGCCCCAGTGGTAGTATACAGCAGCCCCAGAGGTATATACAGCAGCCCCAGTGGTAGTATACAGAAGCCCCAGAGATATATACAGCAGCCCCAGTGGTAGTATACAGAGCCCCAGAGGTATATACAGCAGCCCCAGAGGTAGTATCAGCAGCAGCCCCATGTGTATACGCAGCCAAGGTATATACAGCAGCCCAGTGGTAGTATACAGCAGCAGCCCATTGGTAGCATACAGCTGCAGCCCCAGTGGTATATACAGGCCCCCCATCAGTATACAGGCCCCCACTTACTGCCGCAATCTTGTAAAAGAATACATTAGTATACTTATCACTGCCGCTGTCCGTTCCGCTGTCCGCCGCCATCGCGCTGCCTCCGGCTTCATCCAGCGTCTTCCGGCTTCCTCCTCTGGCGCGCAGACAATGACGTCATTGCCTGCACCCACCGGAAGAAGCCGGAAGAAGCCGGATGAAACCGGAGGAGGCGATGGCGGCGGCGCGGACAGCGGCAGGGATAAGTATACTAATGTATTCTTTTACAGGATTGGGCAGTAAGGGGGGGGGCCTGTATACTGATGGGGGCGGGCAGCCTGTATACTGTATACAGTGTATACAGTATACAGTGACTCGCGTATAAGCCGTGGGGGGACTTTTCAGCCCAATTTTTGGGCTGAAAAACTCGGCTTATACGCGAGTATATACGGTAATCTGTTAAAAAGATATAAGATATATGTTAGAACACTGCTGGCACACCCACCAATTACTAGAACAGTGGTATCAAAGTCCCTTGGGTGAAAGTTGCTCAATTGACTGTCTATACATGCGTCAGTTGTACATGCTCACTCAAGGAGCTGGTTACAAACTAAAGACTAGTGATGAGTGAATTTTGTTTGAACATTTTCGCCAGTTTCAATTTTGGCAAGAACCTGGATGATTCCATTCGTCACCTCAAATTTGGATGTATTGCTTAAAAGTCGCAAAATTCGACAAATGTTCGGTAGTGCTTCAGATGTGTGTGTAGCTTAAAGGGGTTGTCCAGGCTTTTGCAATAATTAATATGTGTATCTGGGCTGCAAAATGCTGACAATTTGCAATGTACTTGCTGTCAACATTTTGCAGGTTTTTCTAGATATCACATATTTGCGGCTGCCAGGGAACATCTAGGGGGGCTTGTTTGTGCATGTAAATGGAAACTGTTTTTTTCCACCTACTCTACTGCAAACACGTCCCCTCCCCTATTCCCAGTATGGCCAGCCACCCCCAGGATCCTATAGCCGCCCCAGCCCCTAATGTCACCACCCACCCCGTTTGTCCCCACTGCTCTCACACACTATACCGAATCGGCAGCTGTGAAGGCGATTTGGTACAGTGTGTCAGCGCAGTGGGGACCGCTGCATCTGTGCTCTCACCCTGTGGGCTCTGTGCTCTGGAGCTGAGGTCCTCCGCACAGGGCCCTGTGCTGTCAATCCAGGGTCCGCACTGTCTCTGTGCTGCAGCCCTGAAGCCCGATGCTTCTCTCCAGTCCTCCATAAAGCTGGCGGTGGTGTGGTGAGGACTGCTCCACCGGCTTTGTGTGCTGCAGCCCAATGCTTCTCTCCAATCCTCCATAAAGCTGGCGAGGGTATGGTGAGGACCGCTCCACCGGCTTTGTGTGCTGCGGCCCGATGCTTCTCTCCATTCTCCTGGTACAATAGAGCGCACGGGCACATAGTCGGTACCAGAAAATCGCAATGATTTCGTATCCCAACCATGTTTTTGACAGAAATGTCGAGAGTCTGCAGATGATTAACCGCAGCGGTATTGTCAGAATCTGAGATGTGTCTGCATATACGCCGTTTCAATTCCCCAGTAGTGCAGCCTACATACTGAACATTGCACAGAGTGCACTCAATTAAATACACTACATAGCTATTAGTGCAGTTCATGTAGTTCTCAATGGGAAATTTTCTGCCATTAACACAGGATTCAAAGAATTCAGTTCTATGTACATCCAAGTTTTCCCTGAGAGTGTAGTTGGAAGTGTGAAAAAACTTCCTGTAAAGGTATCCGGTGCGGTTTGTAGCCAAAAAAGCAACTTTAAGCAACATTCTTTTCCCTAGTTTTTTCATACTTCCAACTACTTGGATGGAATTAAGGGACTTTTATAAGTGCGGTCATCTGAGCTGTAAAGCCTTAAATTATGTACATAGTACTGAATTTTTTGAATCCCGTGTTAATGGCAGAAACAATAGCGGCTTGTCTGTCAGTGCTTCCTTCAGCTGTTTCAGCGTATGTCCCAAAGCGGTTTCAAAGAACTCGGTCTCCTTTGTCAAGGGAAGTCACAGACAAGCTGCTATATAGGCATCCTATAATCTAAAGTAGACTAAAAGTGCACTGGTCTTGGAGACAGACATGTCTCACGCTGGTATCCTGAAACAGAGTTGATCGGAGAGGAGCCTAATAACCGGAGCCATGAGCTGGGGTGAACGCTGAGTATACGGTTCACTGGTTGGTATACTCACATGAACAGAGGAGCGGACAGGACGGCCAGATGCCTGACAGTGGAAGGCTCTGACAGCATTTTCTAAAACTGCAGGTACCTGCTAATATTGCTCCTTCTGAGTACAATCTCAAAGCCCTTCTGCCTGACTACATCTATACCCTTATAGATCCAATTGGAGGACAGCATGTTTTCAGCTGCTGTGCAGGTTTTCAGACTTCCACATCTCTGCAGCATGGTAATTTCATGCTGCGGAGTTGGAAGCGGTCACCATCAGCTACACACAGGAAGAAGTCACCCTGCACCAACTGCAGATCATGAGCATAGGGCAGCTGTGGTCTCCCTGAATGCACCGGCAAATTCCTGCCTGTCCGGAGGCCCTGCGTCCAAGATGCAGCCCCTCCAGATGTGAGCACATACCCTTATACAACCTTCAGTGCTATATTAAAAGCTGTTATTTTCCCATATCTGTATTTTATGACACATTACCAATGCAGAATAAGTAACTCTCTATCAGGTACAGCTGATCTGACATGCACAGCCCAATTAGATTTGCTTCTGACTCCTCTCCAAATTATCAGGAAATTTTCCCCCTCCCAGTTATTTCCTATTTTTACATGCTTTTTGAAACCTGATCTCACAGTGTTACAGCAGACCTTCTGGAGAGCAGATCTGACCTCTGCGGCTTCCCAGGATCACTGCGCATTGACCCATCTGACATTTGAAAGTTACTGTTTTCTGTTTTATGGATCTGTTTTTTTCACGGATCTGTTTCCATAGACTACCATGTTATTTGACTGGACAGCGATGGATGTGTCTGTCCGTTTGTGTCCGCTTTTTTCAAGGCAGCCCAAAACCGCAACAGTCTCCAATTCTGGGTACATGAAAAAAGCTGACAGAAACATATCAGTGACAAAACTGACACACATGGATGGCCACATAGGACCAATCTGTGTCCATAGAGATACATGGAAGGCCAAAACTGATCAGTGGCTATCAGTTTTAAAACGGATAGACACTGAGCCCAAAAAACGCAGTCTGAAGGCAGCCTTAGCTGAACATTTCACTTCTGAATCTGATTGAACAGTAATCAAGTATCATAAAAGTGCATTATCATTAAGGTTCTTTTTCCTAATTTTACTGTTTAGTAATAGGTATATCATGAAAACTGGAGGTTATTTGGTGGTAGTCGAGACATTTAGAATATTTTTTTTTATGCTTTTGGATATTAAAAGTTTTGTTTGGCATCTGATTTTGCATACTCCCTTTCAATATATCCCTATGAAGGTCACTAATTACTAAAATGGTCCCTTTACACGCCGCCACAGGAAGGTAGAAACCGTCATATTCAACGAGCTGACCAGTCACACTACAAATTTGCAATAGCGTCATGTATTAACCAGCCTTCCTGCGCTGGCTGGCCAATCATGCTGCTATTGCATTGTCCAATCACCGTACGAGCATCACGTAATACACAACTCTGTCACGCCTATGTACTTGCGGCGCACAATATGTACGCCCATATTCCCTTGTGGTGGCGGCGTGTAAATCAGGGAAGGTACTGCACAAAAGGTAACCCGCGGCACCCGTCGGCACTTCCGGGGAACGCAAATACCTCCTGTAGAGCACTTTGTAGCGGCGTGTATATGCAGCATCGGGAACCGGTAGCAACAGGTAAAAACGCGCGCGTGCACGTGCGATGCCTGCCTGTTGCTACCCTCTGTGGAGGCGTGTAAAGGTACCATTAGAGTCCTTAAATTGAAATTAGATATTGTAGGTGATTTTCTGACCTGGGCCTGTCAGGGCATTGCGCCTGAACTTGGGAGTGCCAGTGGTGCACATGATGAATGGTTAACTATGATTGGCAGGGACCGCATTTTGGAACAAGAGTTGTGGATAATGTATCAGTTTAGTAATTTACTCTTTTATGACTTTTTATTGTTTTATTTTTCCATCTTGCTTCTATTTTCTCCTCTTAGCTTGTGTTTCTTTTTGTACCCGAAATAACCCCTTTAACACTATAGTATGAAATTAGGTCACTAGTGTTGAAAATTGATTACTTTTTCATTATTAGGTAGAACAATGCAACAGGCGATGGTTGTCTCATGCGATAAATAAACACTTCTGATGAATAGATTTCGAAATATCAAAATTTGCATGATCATGATTGCTTTTCTTTTATTGTAAATTAGATTGCAACCCGGAATCCATCATAATTAGTACACTGTAACTAACATACACATTAAGAACAATAATACTTAATCATAGCGTAATACCTTGCTAGAGTAATGTAGCGGTCAGAGTAACTTGCCGTATCTTATGTGCACGGTTAATAGTTATCGCTATCATGTAGATACTGTAAATAGCCGTCACATATGAGCAATATACTAAAACCTTTGCGACGGTAGCGGGGCAATGCACAGCTGGTACAAAAGATTAAGTTACCCATGCACTAAACTGAATGATTGATGCCTGAGCTTTTCATCTAGCAAAGTGCAGTTTTGTTACATAATTACAAACATTATATGCCGTGCTAAATCCATTTCCTGACAATAAATTGAAGGGTTGTTCTGACTGAGTTATGAAAGAAATTATGAACTAATTTGTGGCAACAACATCTGTTGTGTGCGCGGAAAAAAGCTTCTATGAGACAAAAAATAATTCATTTCCCTCAGTGATAAAGCTATTTATTATACAAAAGAGAACCACACTACTCTCTGTATCGGTATTAGAAGAAAAGCCGTTGCTTTGTTTCTGAAATATTAAAATGTCTCATTATTTTTGGAGGATTTGAAAGTAATTAGTGTACGGATTCAAAGCAGTGAGCTTAGTTTATGAAACTCTGACTACTTGTATTTCTGTTTTTATCTTCTTTGATTTTTCTGGATTTGTTTTTTATTTTTTAAGGAAAAAAGTTTTCTTTGGTATTACTGTAAAATACTTTGAAGAACCAAAGAACAAAATTATTACCACTATTACTCCAACAAGCACACTACTTCTGGACTAGAAAGCAGTGCTCCCGGGATTTGAAGAGAGAAAAACTTGGAAATTAATTTAGCAATCTTTATTTGGGCACAATACATACACCATGGTTCAGCCTACGCAGCCTTCATCAGGTATTGTACAGGTCGTGCAGGCTGAAACGTGTTGTATGTATATTGCCCAAATAAAGATTGCTAAATTATTTACCAAGTTTTTCTCTCTTCAAATCCCAGGAGCACTGGCTAAAGGAAATGTCTTCCTTCTATTCCTTGACTTCATGTGTTGCCTGTGACAAGGTCCCTATTGCTTCAACACTAAAGCTGCATACTGGGGCCACATATAAGGAGATCTTCAAAGACGGGTCTATAAAGCCAGAAAACAAGACACCATAAAGGTGAGTGCAACATCTTAAACCCTTCCCGACTCTTGACGTAATGGTATGTCATGGGTCGGGTCCCGATGTTTGATGTGAGCTCCGACAGTGAGCTCACATGATTCACCCGACCTTTCAGCTTATCTCATCAGCTGAGATGTCGGGTTTCCAGCACCAATCGGATCCGCGATCTGAACCGTGTTGTTAACCCTTTGAATCCCACTGTCATTCACTTACAGCGGAATCGAAAACCGTTGCAGCGGGGATCGAGACAGTCCCCGCCGAAATTGGAGATCCTATTATAAGATTGCAGGATCTCCGCTCACTGCCTGATACCCGGGGTCCTGGTGTGACCTCAGATGCTATCAGCATTCAATTCCTGTCAGTTATTGGCAAGCGCTGCCAACCACTTAAAGTGAAACTACTTGCCATGTCCCGATGTGCTGCAGCTCTTCGGGACATGGCACAAGGGATCGGATGCTGCCGCAGTGTGATGCCCAATGGGGCAGTGTAAAATGAAGAGTGAATTACAAAATAAACTTTTTAATAATATGAAAAAACCCCACAAAAGTTTAAATCACCCCCCTTTTCCCCCATTCAAAATAAAAGTATTAAAAAAAATACACATATTTGGTATCGCCACGCTCAGAAATGCCAAACTATCAATATGTAAAATTAGTTAATGAAAACTGTGTAATGGAAAAAATGGTCCAAACTCCAAAATTAAGTTTTTTTTTGGTCGCCGCAACATTGCTATAAAATGCAGTAACGGGCAAAAATATCACACCCACCCAAAAATGGTATCATTAGAAATTTCAGCTCAAGTCACAAAAATTAAGCTATCACACAACCCAGATCCCAAAAAATGAGGATTTGTAGGTCACAGAACATGATGCAAAAAGTGCAATTCTTTTTTTTTTCAAACTTCTAAAAAATTTTTCACCACTTAGATACCAATAAAAGTCTACATGTTTAGTATTTACAAACTCGTACAAAGCCGAGTCATTATACCGACATGACAGTTTTACCATATAGTGATCATGGCGAAGAAACCCCCCCCAAAAAAGTGTAATTCCACTTTTATTGCAATTTCATTGCACTTGGAATATTTTTCCCATTTTCCTGTACGCTCTATTGTAAAATAAATGATTGCATCTGAATGTACAACTTGTCCCGCAAAAAACAAGCTCTCATATGTCTCTATTGATGGAAAAATAAAAAAGTTATGGCTCCTGGAAGCAGGAAAAATCGCCGGGTGGGGAAGGGGTTAAGAATCTTCTCCTTATAATACGTTCTATACTTAGATTCTGCGCCCCTTGTCTACCCCTCTTTCCTTTGCATTGTGCAACTAATTTTGGATAAATATTGTTCATTTTGTATTTATTTTCCTGGGTTTTTATCGATGATCCATGCAAAAACAATCAGCCAAAACTGAAACCGATGAAAACCGAACCGAGGCAATTATTTTCATAGGAATCAATGTAAATTCAATTAATCCATTTTAGACACCCCAAAATACAAACCAAAAACATATTTTGTAGAGAATAAACACAGTGTTTAATACTAAAAACATTAAGAAATTAATATAAAATTAATTTACACTAAAAAACTAATGTAAAGGATGAATAAAAAGTTAACATGGCATTTACTTTTCTTAAGACTCTTCTTGGCGTATGGAAGATGGCGAGGAGAGGAGAGAGGGGTGCAGATATTATAATTTGTAAGGGGAATCACTTGGGTCATTATTTTTTCTTGCAAAATTAGCAGTGATGTCATATAAGTACACCAACGGAAACCGAGACAACCAACAAACTGAGGCAACCAATGAAAAACAAGGCAAAATGGAAAAAATCTACGAAAACTGGAAACGACGATACCTGATGTCATCGAAAACTGAAATATTACTGTAATTTGATGCATGTATGTTATACAATTACATGCAAGCACTAATGATGAAATGATCTGGTAAAATTGGAATTTGGCACTTTGCTCAAACTTGGCAAGGACATCCAATTTGCAGCAAATTTATTTGATGTAAATCATATGTACGTTAGAATACTCTGATATTTTTTTTCAGATCATAGAGCATATAAAATTGACGTTAATTTTTTTTTTCAAAATACCTACTCCGTCCTCATCTGTTCAACTACACAGCCTTAAGGGCCCATCACACACAACAATATCAGAAACAATATCCTTGCAACATCACCGGTTTGGTGATGTTACAGCGATGTCTGAATGACATAGTTGCGTGTGACACTTATCAACGATCAACGATGAGTTGTTGATCGCAGATTTATGAATCGGTTCATAAATCTATCATTGGCCACCCGCTGAACGCGCAGCATTGCTACGTGTGACAGCGGAAGACCAACGATCAACGAGCTGGTATCCAAGGTAAATAGCGGGTAACTAAGCGCCAGCATGCTTACTGGTCCAGATTGCTGGTGAGGCTGGGACTTTGAAGCGTGTAACGGGCCCTTTAGATTTTGGACTTGGATCAATGTTATTCAATGAGGCATTGCAGATCTGCGATTTTTTTCCTCATCTGTGTTCACCATGCTGTGATTTGACTCCAAAATCAGTACAGTGCTAGAAAAAAAGATGTCATACGAACCATCAGTATGGCATCCGATTTTATACAGCTAAATTATAATTCTTTAATGTTCTTGTAAAAGATTAATTGCTGCTGGGTTAAAAAAACAGATATTATACGGACAGCACATGGATGGCAAGTTAGAAAGAATTCTTCCACTTTTCTGGATGAGAGTTAGGCTGAATTTTTTTTTATATGCTCATGTGACCACAGCTCAATCTAGATCACGGCCTCTTCTTTGGAGTGGTCACCAGTGCAGTTTTCATTGGGCCATTTGTGGTATCTTCCAGCATCTCCAAAAACCATTGGTATCCTCCAGCATCCTTGACCTTAAACACCTCCTACACTTATAAAACTGTAACAATATCTTATGCTGCAATCTCATGGATTACTCAGTGCATGAGATGTCTTGAAAATGATAAAGGTAGTAACAATCTTTATTTATATATCGCTGATATATTCTGCAGCACTTTACAATTCTGAGGTTCATATGCAGTCATAAGTAACAGTTCTAAAAAAAATGCAGTAATTAAAGCAAAAATAATGACATCCCTGCTCGTCAGAATTTACAATCTACAATGAGTTGGGGGGTCACACAAAGTGCAGGTGTTTATTTACAAAGATAGTCCAGCCATCTTGAAGAAGCAGGGGATAGATAAAAACTGCATGAGCCATCACCAGCCAATCTTTTTAGTGCTTTTGGGTTTGGTGGAGTTTGACAGAGGGTTATGTTCAGAGAAATAGTGATTGGGCTCCATATATTAATGACTTTGACTTTGAGCATGATAGGCCACCCTAAAAAGATGTGTTTTTAGAGAGTGCCTAAAACTGTTTAAGTTGTGGATAGTCCTAATTTCTTGGGGTACAGTACTCCAGACAATTGGTGCAGCTCGAGAGTGGGAGGTTCGGATTAGTGCGGATGTTGGTCAAAGGTAATATGTGAAGCGTAGAGAATGGGTAGAGTGATATTCAGAGAGGAGGGAGAAGATGTAGGGAGGTGCTGCGCTATAAAGAGCTTTGTGGGTAAGAACAAGCAGTTTGAATTAGATCCTATAATGTATGGGCAGCCAGTGCAATGAGTGACACAGAGTGGAAGTGTTCGAGTAATGATTAGCCTGATAGGTGACCCTGGCTGTTGCATTAAAGATGGACTGGAGAGGGGAAAGTGTAGTGAGGGGGAGGCCAATTAATAGAAGATTAACATAATCAAGACAGGAGTGGATAAGAAAAAGAGTGGGGGTTTTTTGTTGCTCATGTGCAAGCAACAAGAGTGGGTGAGAGTTGCATATAGGAGGTAAAGGAAAGATTAGTGTCAAACATAATACAACAAGCCTGCTGCCTGGGCATTATCGTGGTTCTGCACACTAAGAAGGACATATTAAATTTAGGGAGGTTAGTGGCAGTTCGTCATTTGAATACCAACTGTCAAATGCTAAGGAAAACCTGAAAACCTGTACTGTGTGCGGCCCTCGAGGTTTGGAGTTTGAGACCCCTGCTGTAGAGTGTAAGGGTGGAAACCATTCTGTAATGTATCTAGAAGAGAGTGAAAGGAGAGTTAACGGGTAAGGCGAGCAAGGGTGCACCAAGAGTTTAGAGATTAATTGAAGAGGAGACTGGTCTGTAGTTATTTTTGCTGGATGAGTCAAGAGACATTTTACTTAATAATGGTGTAATAATAGAGTATTATAAGGAAGAGGGGAAGATACCAAAGGAGAGACAGAGATTGAAGATTTTGGTTAGGTGAGTAGTGATTACCAAGAGAGAGATTGGACTAGGATTGAGAGAAAGCAGTCACTGGTGCATGTAGTAGGATGAGAGAAAGAGAGAGGTGAATTCTTCTGTGACTGGGTCAAACGTAAAGAGTGAGCCAGAGGAGATGTGGGTAGGGATAGGAATAAGTGGTTTGTGTCAGGAAGCTGATTTCCTGGAGGATGTTTTCTATTTTCTCTGTAAAGTAGGAAGCCAGATCAGCAGCACAGAGGTCATTGATAGGATCCACTACTTTGGGACTGAAGAAAGAGTGAAAGATGTCAGTTTTTTGGATTGTTAGATAGTGAGGCGATCAGAGTGGCAAAGTAGGTCTGTTTGGAAAGGTGAAGGGCAGAGTTGTTGGTTTTTAAAATAAATTTATATTGGATAAAGTTTTCTGGTGACTGTGTTTTCCTCCATAGACATTCAGCACTTCTACAACATCCCTGGGAAGTCGAGTTTGCATGTGAGCTAGAGTTGTTTTATTCTGTGTTTAGAGGTTCTGATGGTGAGGGGGGCTACTTGTTCTAGGCTGATTATGAGAGTGTCAATGTAGTGATACACAGCCAGATCAGTACAGGAGAAAGAGGAGATTGGGTAGAGTGATGAGTGTAGAATCTGTAAGTGTATGAGCGTTAATGACCTGTAGATTTTTGGATGTGTGATATGTAAGAATGTGCTGGAGTGGTGAGGATTTGTGAGCATGAAGGAGAGAATGTTTTGGTCAGAGACGCAAAGAGGTCAGTTATCTAAGGAGGAGGTTGCATAGAACTGGACAAAAAACAGATCTTTGTGTGTCTTGCGGGTTGAAAGCTGTGGGAAGCCAAGAGAAGTGGTTCGAGATAGAAGCTGGAATGCAGATGGGGAGATGGGGCTCTTTATTGGGATTATAAGCGAAGAAAAAACAGATGGCACTCACCGGGTAGATGAAGCTCCTTGTTTATTTAACCAGGAGGGTTGATATCAAAGCAGAGAGAGGGAGTAGGATTCGCTGAAGCGTAGACCCCTTGAAACGGTGTGCCATTGTCTGCTGACTCCTCACTTCCTCTCCCCGCTTGGATGTCAACCCACCTTGTTGAATAAACAAGGAGATTCATCTACTCAGTGAGTGCCGCCTGTTTTTTCTTCGCTTACAGGATTTATCATGTTTACATGACTTGCAACTTTAGCTTCACGAGATGACCCACACTTTCATACGGGCAGGACCGGCCAGTTTACAATCATTATACTTGGCTTTGGTGCCCAGTTGTTAAGTCTTTGTTCATTGGATACTGTTTATTGGGATGTTGAAGTCTCCCAGATTAAGGGTTGTTTATTAATAGGTAGGATGTTATTTTCCCCATAAGTTTCATTGTGCTCTCTGTAAACAGAATGTTGCTTTGCATTACCAAAAAGTTCTGTTTTTGTTTCATCTATCCACAGAACATTTTCACAGAAGGATTGTGATGTGTAAAGGTACTCTTTGACAAAGATCAGTGTGGAGACACGGGGTCAGAAAGTTCTCTTGTCCTTTAGTGTTCTTCCAGGTGGGTTAAGGCTGTTCTCTTATTGGCTGGATTTCAAGCCGAATGTTTAATTCTCCTTTGAGTGATATAGATAGAGGAGGTGAGATAATTAAATAAGCAATACAACCTCATGCAATAAGGCTCCAAATTGTCTGGCAAGAGACAGTGTCTTGGCAAACATGAGATAACCGACAAAAGACCTATACATCTGGCCAAATTAAGAAAATTTAACCCACGCCATGCATTGAAAAATCTGTGTAGTCACAATCAATTGTTCCTTTTTATGTCTTTTATGCAGCAATGGTTTCTTCCATAGCCTTCTCCCATAAAGCTCTGCTTGGTTTACTGTGCTGCGTATGGTACTTGTTGAAATCATGACTTCAGACTGTTCTAGGTTGATCTTCAGATCTTTTGATGTTTGACATGTGTTTTTCACCATTTTCACCTTTTGAAAACGTGTTAATTTTCCTCTTTCCCCCACATCCAGGAAAGATCTTGATGCTTTTATGCTTGGATGACTTCTTAAATACATTGCACACTGTTGAAACTGGGATACCAAATCTTTGAAGATGGCCTTATACCTTTGAAAGTCTTATGTTTGTTAATAATAGCAGTTCTGGTGTCCTCAGACAGTCCTTCATCTTTACATTTGTGACAAAGGAACGAGGCTTAACACGTGGCTTTTTAACACTGAAGTCATCATTCATTGGCTAATTAATGTAACATGGGCACAGACATTTTATCACAGGTGATTCTCATTTGTGATTTACCACAGGTAAGTCAGGATGTGTTTCCAAACTAATTTAATCCAAAGGAAGCAATACCAGTGTCACAACAAGCTATCTTTTGCATTTTACATGAGTGCTCTATACAAAAAAGCTGTTTCACTTGAGTAATTTTTTCAGGATATATTCCACATTATGTACTTAAACTTCATGGGTATCAATAAAGATGAGGAAGACTATATTCTGCAAAAATATGTATTCTTCAGAGGGCCAGACAATTTTTTAAAACAAACAAAAAATAATACCTCAATGCTCACTTACCTGGTCGCTGCAGTAGCTCATTGTTCATCGTCCAGTCCTCTGTGCTTCTTCTTTCTGCTGTTGTGTCGCATCCCTGGTGCTTTACATTTTAGGCTGTGACTTCAGGCCATGACCAGACCTTGAAGGTCATTGCATGTTTCAGTGGTGAGACATAGTTTGTAACTAAATGGAAGTCCGATGCTATCACATCGGGAGGGCGGCAACATTAGGATGGGGGCAGGCTCTGTGGTGCTAATGGTATCAAACCCACTGTGCACTCTCTCTCCCGCCTGAGCGCTCTCCTCCCTTTGCATAATGTATGTAAATAAATGATTTTACTTAAAAATCTGCTTCGGTGTTTAATTTTATTAATAAAGTATTTAATTTCCTGATAAATCTTGTAGGGCTTTGCTGTATTTTCTATTGCCTGTTCAGGTAAACCAAGCATCTACGGGCTGCCAACATCCACTGCCTGGCAATGACAAATAAAATACAGGGAAGCCCAATTTTTTTTTAATTAGTTAAATAAATAAATAAATTAATTAAAATGGCATGGGCTTCGACATATTTTTTATTGCCAGCCAAGGAAACGCAGGCAGCTGAGGGCTGGAATTCTAATTTTAGTAAAGATTTGAAATATTAATTCTGGAATATTTTCTCTCATAAGGTGCTATTCAGATTGCCATTTTTCACTATCCACATATGAGTCATAATGCCCAGACTTCAAATTAATTTCTGTATGCATGGAAGTGTGGTTTACATGTTTAAATGGACTAATGAATCAATGTTGATTGTCTTACTTTATAACTGTTTGGCATAGGTTTAATGGCAATTAACAAGTGTAAATTCAGACTTCTATGTAAAACATTTAAAAACTAAATTTAAGCTTGCAAAGTTTTTTGCATAAAAAAAGAGATGTTAAAACATGGTATAACTTTTTTTGAATGCTTTAAAGGGTATTACATATTGATGACTTTTAAATAATAAACCTTTTTTTTCGCCTTATAAGACGCACTTTTGTTCCCCCAAATTTTAGGGAAAAGTGGGGATGCGTCTTATAAAGCGAAACTTTAAAAAAAAATCTTGCCAAGGGGGAATGTAGGGGGTGGAGTGGGGGGGGGCCCGATGCGGTTTACATGCTTGGAAATAATAATGGCAGTGCCCATCGGAGACCTGCACAACACCCCCGCAGCTCCTGGCTTGGCCCTCAACCTCCGTGGCCCCATAAAACTGCATCTTGCACCACCACAGCCCTTCCTCGGTAACTCTTGGGGCTATGTACAAGGATGTATGTCCCCCATTCTTGGACATATATCAGGAGGGGGCACATAAACCAGGATGGGGGCATATATATCAGGAGGGGGCATGGATACCAGGATGGGGGCATGGAAATCAGGATGGGGGCATGAATACCAGGATGGAGGCATGGATTCCAGGATGTGGGGCATATATATCAGGAAGGGGCATGAATACCAGAATGGGGGCATGGAAACCAGGATAAGGGTATGGATTCCAGGATGGGGGCATGGATACCAGGAGGTGGACCATATATATCAGGAGAGGGCACATATACCAGGATGGGTGCATGGATACCATAATTGGGACCATATATCAGGATGGAGGCATGGCCAAAAGTGTTGGCACTCTTGAAATTGTTCCAGAAGTATTTCTCCCATAAAATTAGTGTGTGGTACCCCAGAGTCCAGTTGCCATGGTGACATTGCCTCCCTCAGAGGGGTGATGTCATGCCTGGAAGCAGGAGGAGGTCCCCATGCCATGTAAAACACAGCATGCAACAAAATTTCTACTCCAGGCCAGAAGGGGGAGCTCTATTAGGGGAGCTGCTCTCTCTGGTCGGGAGGAGGAGGCAGTTAAATCTGTTAGGTAGTTATTCTGAGGAGAGGGAAGAGAGAGGAGTGGAGATAACGGCTCTGGGGAATTGGAGCTGCGTCAGAGCTCAACTGCATAACGCATAAAGATGCCTACCCATTACCACAAATTGAGGAATCATTAGCTGCCCTGAAACCTGCTGACTATTTCTCAACCTTAGATCTCACCAGTGGGTATGGCAGGTTCCCATGGCAGAGGCAAACTGAGAGAAAACCGTGTTTATGACACCAATGGGCCTCTGCGAGTTAAACTGCATGCCATTTGGACTCTGCAATGCATCGGGAGTGTCCCAGAGGTTAATTGCGTGCTGTCTGGACATGATAACTTTGAAACTGTGCTGCTGTACCTGGATGACGTCATTGTCTACTCAAAGACGTACGAGGAACAGCTGAAGCACCTGGTCGAGGTGATTGAGGCATTATCCAACTTTGGTCTGAAGGCAAAGCCGTCAAGTGCCACTCTTGAAGCCCAAGGTGCATTACCTAGGCCACGTGGTAAGCACAGAAGGTGTAGCACCATAGCACCAGACAAAGTCACTGTGATCAGGAACTGGCCGAGACCCACCACTATCAAGGAAGTATGGCAGTTCCCCGGACTGGTAGGCTACTACTGGAGGTTTTTCAAGGGCTTAACCAAGATAGCGGCACCCTTGCAGGACCTCTTGGTGAGCCAGTTCAAAAAGGCCAAGAACCCGAGTCCTCCGTTTGAGTGGAGCAGTTGAGTGGAAGAATCCTTCACCCGGTTGGCTCTCATGGGACATGAAGTCCTGGCCTACTCTGACTATGGTCAACCATTTATACTCTGCACAGACACCAGCAATGTGGGATTGAGAGTCGTATTGTCCCAGGTACAGAAAGGCAGAGAGAGAGTGATTACCTACGCCAGCAGAAAGCTTCGTCCCACTGAAAGAAATTTGGAAAACTATAGTTCCTTTAAGATAGAGTTTCTCGCTATAATCTGGGCTGTGACCGAGCGATTCAAACACTACCTGGCTTCAGTGAGGTTTAACATCTTCACAGACAATAATCCGCTGACTCACCTGGAAACCGCAAAGCTAGGTGCACTAGAACTGCGATGGATGCCCGGCTGTCCAATTATGACTTTATAAATAAGTACAGAGTGGGACACAAGAACACTAATGCTAATGCGCTGTCAAGAATGCCCAATTAACGAGATGTGGGTGAAGACCCTGAAAAGCTGGAGGAAATAGAGATACTGGCTTTTCACTGCCACGGTGCGTCGCAGTGCTCCCATTGCATGAGGGACAAAGCCTATGCTGTACAAGAGGCCACATTTAACCTGTTGCTGCACCATAGATGGGCAGAAACGCAGGATAATGACCCAGCTATCCACCTATGAAAGGAGTACCTGACACAAAGCTGATTCACACCCTGGTCCAGATGCCCACACAAAACTCAACAGTTGTGGAAGAAGAAGGGTAAATTGTTCATCTATGAGGGGAAGCTGTGTTGGAGAAGCATAAACTCTCGCACCCATGAACTCTTCTGGCAGATAGTGATCCCGAGAAGGGATGCCTCTATGGTCCTAGAAGCGTACCATAATGGAGCAGGGCACTGCAAGTGGAAGAAGCTGGAAGTCCTGCTAGGTGAAAGATTCTACTGGGTTGGCATGAGGAAAGCTATCGAGAAGTGGTTTAGAGAGTGGGGTCCATGCAACCTGTGAAGGAAAGATCTTGACAGCCAGAGAGCCCCCTTATAGCCAATCATTATGAAACAACTGCTTGTACTTGTGGCTCTGGATCACGTGAAGTTTACCACAAGTAGGTCTAGCTACACCTACACGCTGACCATCGATTGAGCATTATTTAAGGTTCTTAGTAGTAGTGCCTGACAAAGACCAGAAGCGAAGACTGCAGCCAAAGCCTTCCAAGCACACTTCTGTAGGCCCCACGGCTACCTCAGAACGAGTTCTAACTGACCAAGGTCCAGCGCTCGAGTCAGAGATGTTCCAGGAATTCTGTAACCTGTACGGCTGCAAGAAAATAAGAACAACACCATATCATCCCTAGACCAACAAGTTGTGTGAGAAAATGAACCAGGTAGTAATAGATCTTTTGAAGACTTTGTCCCTTGAAGAACGAAGCCTGTGGCCAGAAAAGTTGCAGGATCTGGTAGACCTATACAAGCCATATCCCAGTAAACTCCACAAACTGTACCCCAGCCTACCTTATGCGGGCAAGACCTGGCAAGTTATCCATTGACTTGGAGATAGGAGTCTTAACACCTGAGATGGTCTCACCAGATGCAGACCGAATACAGAGCGGCAGCAACAATATCGCAAAGTGCAAGAGTGCGTAGAGAGAAGTCTTTCCCAGGCAAGACAGAAGCAGGAGAAAAACTACAACCAGCAAGCCTCGACTACTAGTGGAAAAGACAAATGCATAAACTGGACAATCAGTGGGAGGCTGAGCCATACACCATCTTGCCGTCGAACTTTGACAACCGCAAGGTATAGTCTCATTAGTAAGGATGGAGGAGAAACCTCAGCAGCAGTGTTGAAGGATCATCTGAAGGCATACCATCCTTGGAAAATTTCCCCGGTCATGGACACAAGTGAATCAGGCTATTGTATTACCAGTCCTAACCTTTTGCCAGCCTACTGCACATGAAACAGCGGAGACCCTAGACCCGTCGGCTCCAGTAACAGATGCTATACCAACAGTGGAACAAGAGAATCTACCCCCTGCCAGGGGCGAATCTGTCAACCCCATGGTAAGTCAAAGGGTACCGTCACATGTGGGACGGCCCCGCAGATTTCTTAGGCGATGCAGGGACGTAGCCTATTGGCACTGATATCGCCCCTGCATCGCCTAATGTAATTAGGCAATGGCGATGCCTTTTAGTGGTCGCCTGGTTTCAGAGCAGTACTCTGAAACCAGGCGGCCGATCTGGGGTGATGTGTACACATCGCCCCATGTAAACGGCCAACGGCGATCTGCCAGGCGATGGGAGCCATAGACTCCCATGTTTAAGGCATCGCTGCTGGGGTTTTAAGAAACCCCAGCTGCGATGTCGCCTGTCAGATCACTGGGCGTCGCCAGAGGTGTCGCCCCATGTAAATGGGGGACGGCAACACTGGCGTGGGCGCCAAAAGCGTGCACACTCTCCCTGTCGCCGCCGACATTTCCGGAGCTGTCGCACAATGTGACGATACCCCTAAGAGTTCACAGAAGTTGATCCTGTATACCAGTACTACGTAGGTCCACACGTAGAGTAATGACTAGTGCACCCACTACACCAGCAGTAGACACTACGATTCGGTTAGGTCATCAGCAATACCTGTACTGTGTATATCAACCTGTAGTACCGAGGTCAGATCCCTTCCCGTTATAGGGAATAGAAGTTAAATATGTTGATAATTCATATATTGCAACCATTACGTGTGGAGTACCTACAGGACTTACTGTAAGAACTTTTAAGACTTCTTGAATGTACATAGTTATATGTATATATGGACAATATTCCGCAGGACTGTGTGTAGTCGGAACATTTTGTACAAAGGGTTATTGTTGGCCTTGAAAAAAGCCACTGGCGTGGCTGAAACCAGACCCACCTAGAGAATGCCCTGTAGCTACTCACAGGGATGACACACAAAGTGGGCAAAGGCAGTTCCCACCAACCAAACTCCAGGTACCTGGACAAGAGACAATTCTTGGATGGTAGCGTAAGGACGAGGCACTGATGTAACTGGTGTCATTTTTCTTTTTGTTTTTTTCTAATTTAAAATTTTTTAAGACTTAGTAGATTTTCATTTGTTGTTGTTATCTACTGTTTCTTGTTATGTTTCCTCAGTCCGGGATGTACTAAAGTTAACTAGGGGGGAATGTGGGAGTCTGGTTGCTATGGTGACATTGCCTCCCTCGAGGGGTGATGTCATGCCTGGAAGCAGGAGGAGGTCCCCATGCCAGGTAATACACAGCATGCAACAAAATTCCTACTCCAGGCCAGAAGGGGGAGCTCTATAACCCGACCATAGGAGAGCTGCTCTCTATGGTCAGGAGGAGGAGGCAGTTACGTCTCTTAATCAGTTAGTCTGAGGAGATGGTAGATGGAGGAGTGGAGACAAGGGCTCTGGGGAATTGAAGCTGCGTCAGAGTTCAACGGGAGCACAGCGCTGACAAAAAGGATGTCAGAGTCCTTGGTTATGTGGGTTCTGTATGCCCGACAGCTAAATCTGGAGGGCAGGTGGCTGCAAGTTCCCTGGCCACACCGTACACCCGGAGGCACAACAGCAGATCAAGGGCGTGGGGCTGCCAGTGAAATGGCAGTGCCCGTGATAGGCTCACGCTGTCTGCCACTCAGACCAGAATCAAGCATGCAGGAGAGGGCCGCAGCATAGCTACAGGCAGCAGGGACCCGAAAAAGAGAGTGCAGTCGTAGGCCACCAACCCACCTGGCGAGGTGGACCCCCGAATGCTTCCAGGCTAGCTTTACTCCTTTTATCATCTGTAACTAGTGCCTCAGATTGCATTATCATCTGCCAAGAAGTAAAAGGTAAATAGAACTGTACTTTTATGTGTCCCTTGCTTATTTAATGGTCACTACTCTCTGTTGATCCTGGATCTCTCTGCTGCATTCGATGCGCAGTGGCTCAACAGCTCCCTCTCTCTATGCTCCGCTCTATTGGGCTCAAGGACGCAGCTATCCTGGCTCTCCTCCTACCTCTCTGACCGTTTCTTCACTGCATCTTTCACTGGCTCCTCTTCCCCTCCTCTTCCCCTCACGGTTGGGGTTCCTCAGAGTTCAGTCCTAGGTCCCCTTCTCTTCTCTCTATTGACTGCCCCTATTGGACAACCCATCAGTAGATTTGGTTTTCAGTACCATCTCTATGCTGACAACACCCAATTATACACATCTTCTCCTGACATCACCTCCACATTACTATAAAATACCAGTGATTGTCTGTCTGCTGTCTCTAACATCATGTCTTCTCTCTACCTTAAATTGAATCTGTCAAAAACCAAACTTCATGTTTCCTCCCTCTCCTAATCTTCCGAAACCTAATATTGCCCTTTCTGTATGTGGTTCTACCATTACTCCTCAGCAGCATGCTCGCTGTCTTGGGGTTAGATTTTACTTGGATCTATCCTTCTCCCCCCACATCTAGTCACTCGCTCTCTCATGTCACCTACACCTCAAAAACATCTCTAAAATTTGACCGTTTCTTCCTGATGATTCTGCAAAAACTCCAACTGTGACCGGAGTTCCCACGATAACTGACATCACCACGGGTCCTATCAGCAACAGGACCTTGCCGGAGCCATCGGTGGACCGCCGGACAGGTGAGCATACATTTTTTTTTTTTTTAACATTACATTTTTATTAAAGTTTTAAGGCATATCAAAACAAAACAAATGCAGCCGAGAATATCGGTTCATCAATATGCTTCATAACAAACATGTTAGGAAGAACACAATTAAGGAAAGAAAGGAAAAGGATTGAAAGAGGTTAGAAAAGTAGGGGGGGAATACATGGGGAAAACATAGCCCTGCCAATGATAATAAAAACACAACTTCATATCATCCCTATGTCAAATGTCTTAATTATTAATCCTGAACGCAGTTAGTTCTGCACCTTTCGTAATTTAATCCCAAACGCTACATCAGCAAGTGTGGGGTAAATCCAGACGTCCAGAGTTTCATCAGAGATGGTTATGCCCAAACTGCGAAGATGTCCAAAGATCCCACCATCCAAGTCTTCTGTTTTTAGTCTGTAAGTCATGTGCCAAAATTGTTTCATACTGAAAATGCAGTGCCAATTGATTTATCAGCTCCTTCTCCATGGGTGGGAAAGTTTGGCGCCATACTCCGGCTATACATGCTCTAGCTGCAATTAAAATATTAGCAACCATTGGTCTTAGGATTGAGGGAATATCCCCCAGCCCAATACCCAATACCGCCATCTGTCCTGACATGACAATAGGGACACCTGTCACTTTGTGCAGGACCCGCTCAACTGAGTGCCAAAAAGGTTGGAGCTTGTGACAAAACCACCACATATGTTCCATGGTGCCTATTTGACCACAACCCTTCCAACACAGTGGGGAAGAGGATGTATGAAACTTAGCTAAACGTACGGGAGTTAGGTACCAATTTAAGTGAACCTTTTTTGTTTGCTCTAAATGATTAATGCAGGATGAGTATTTAGAGGTGTATGAGGCCGCCTCGTACCAGGCCTCTATCGGGGCTAAGAAGGAGAGGTTGCGCTTCCAGGCCTCCATGTATGGTAATTTGGGGCTGTCATTGGATGATACCAAAGCATGATATATAATAGATATGCCATGGTTACTTATACATGCTGGTTTAAAGTAACCTACTAATGAGTCATCAACAGAGGCAGCGTCTGGGAGAGAGTAAGCACAAGACTGTAGCAGATGGTGAACTTGCAAGTATTGGTAGAGCAAAATATTGGGCAGGGAGTATTTAAGGGCGATTGCAGAAAAGGGAAGAAACCCGTCTGAATTCATGAGCTTATCCACTGTAAGAACTCCTCTCGACTTCCAGTGGCCAAGAGACATGTCTGGGATCATATTTTCCACTGCTTGCAGAGATATATATCTGTGCAAAAACAAAAATTTAGATCCACGAAAGGAGTGCCAGATCATAGAGTGGAGTAAGCTGCCTCATGTCGATACTTGGAGGAGTCCTATCTCTAAGAGAATTTTAAGAGAAAGTGTTGGCGCATAGCATGACTCAATTTGTAGCCAATGTAATGAGACTGTATCCCCTGACCACCAGAGTTTCGCTGGTTCGAGCAGCGCGGCCTTATAATAGGAGAGAACGTCGGGTACCCCTAGTCCACCCTTATTTAGTGGGAGTATCATGAATTTGTGAGGTATACGGTGCGGTTTATGATTCCATATAAATGAGTTGAGCAAACGCTGCAATCTGGACGTACAGGTTCGCGGGAAATTTAAAGGAAGACATCGGAATAGGTATATGATCTTTGGGAGAATTAACATTTTAACCACCTGGATCCTAGCCATCCAAGAGAGGCAAAATGGGGAAATCTTAGTTACCGTATATACTCGTGTATAAGCCGAGTTTTTCAGCACAGAAATTGTGCTGAAAAGTGCCCCCCTCGGCTTATACACGAGTCAGTGACGGCTGACTGTGTGGGGCCGGTGTCCGGGGGATGGAGGAGGCAGGGGGAGGCTGTATAGTGAGCGGCCGGTCACGTGGGGCCGCTCATTAGTGCAATGCAATATGCACTGCATCCCCCTGTCCATCAGCGGCAGGGGGAGCCGTGCATATTACATTGCACTGTCAGCGCTCCTCCGCCCCCCTGTGGTAGTATACAGCAGCCCCCCCGTGGTAGCATACAGCAGCCCCCCCGTAGTATATACAGCAGCCCCCCCCTGTGAGAATACAGCAGATCCCCCGTGGTAGTATACAGCAGCCGCCCGTAGTATATACAGCAGCCCCCCGTGGTAGTATACAGCAGCCCCCCTGTGGGTATATAGAGCCCCCCCCCGTTGCTGCCGCACACCTGTAAAAAGAAGATCTTTCATACTTATCCTCCTGCTGTCACGCGATCATCCTCCGCTCTTCTTCTTGCTTGCACCCGGGCCCCGGCGTCCATCCACGTGACCGCGCACAAATAGTGACGTCATTATTTGTGCGCGGTCATATGGATGGACGCCGGGGCCCGGGTGCAAGCAAGAAGAAGAGCGGAGGATGATCGCATGACAGCAGGAGGATAAGTATGAAAGATCTTCTTTTTACAGGTGTGCGGCAGCAACGGGGGGGGGCTCTATATACCACGGGGGGCTGCTGTATATACTACGGGGGGGCTGCTGTATACTACCACGGGGGGCTGCTGTATATACTACGGGGGGGCTGCTGTATACTACCACAGGGGGAGGCACTGCTGTATACTACCACAGGGGAGGGGCTGCTGTATACTACCACGGGGGGGCTGCTGTATATACTACGGGGGGGCTGCTGTATACTACCACAGGGGGAGGCACTGCTGTATACTACCACAGGGGAGGGGCTGCTGTATATACCACAGGGGGGGACTGCTGTATACCCACAGGGGAGGGGCTGCTGTATATACCACAGGGGGAGGCACTGCTGTATACTACCACAGGGGAGGGGCTGCAGTATATACCACATGGGGAGGCACTGCTGTATACCCACAGGGGGGGCTGCTGTATACTACCACAGGGGAGGGGCTGCTGTATATACCTCTGTGGCTGCTGTATACTACCACAGGGGGAGGCTGCTGTATACTACCACAGGGGGAGGCTGCTGTACACTACCACAGGGGGAGACTGCTGTATACTACCACAGGGGGAGACTGCTGTATACTACCACTGGGGAGGCTGCTGTATACTACCACTGGGGAGGCTGCTGTATACTACTACTGGGGCTGCTGTATATACCTCTGTGGCGGCTGTATACTACCACAGGGGGTGGCTGCTGTATACTACCACAGGGGGAGACTGCTGTATACTACCACAGGGGGAGACTGCTGTATACTACCACAGGGGGAGACTGCTGTATACTACTACTGGGGGAGACTGCTGTATACTACTACTGGGGGAGACTGCTGTATACTACCACAGGGGGAGACTGCTGTATACTACCACTGGGGAGGCTGCTGTATACTACCACTGGGGAGGCTGCTGTATACTACCACTGGGGCTGCTGTATATACCTCTGGGGCTGCTGTATACTACCACTGGGGCTGTATATACTTCTGGGGCTGCTGTATACTACCACTGGGGCTGTATATACCTCTGGGGCTGCTGGATACTACCACTGGGGCTGTATATACCTCTGGGGCTGCTGGATGCTACCACTGGGGCTGTATATACCTCTGGGGCTGCTGTATACTACCAATGGGGCTGTATATACCTCTGAGGCTGCTGTATACTACCTCTGGGGCTGCTGTATACTACCACTGGGGCTGCTGTATACTACCTCTGGGGCTGCTGTATACTACCACTGGGGCTGCTGTATATACCTTTGGGGCTGCTGTATACTACCTCTGGGGCTGCTGTATACTACCTCTGGGGATGCTGTATACTACCACCGGGGCTGTATATACCTCTGGGGATGCTGTATACTACCACTGGGGCTGTATATACCTCTGGGGCTGCTGTATACTAACTACTGGAGCTGCTGCTGTATATACCACTGGGGCTGCTGCTGTATACTACCACTGGGGAGGCTGCTGTATACTACCATTGGGGGGGCTGTATACCACACTGCTGGGGGCTGTATACCTGTGCTGGAGTCCACCCTCGGCTTATACACGAGTCAATAGGTTTTCCCAGGTTTTGGGGGCAAAAGTAGGGGGGTCGGCTTATACACGGGTCGGCTTATACACGAGTATATACGGTAATTCAGAGTTTATCTCTTTAATTAGTAAGTCGCAATTCGCCTTTACAATGTTATGGGTGCTAGTAATAAAGATTCCCAAATACTTAAAGCCTTCCAGAGCCCAAATGAAAGAGTAACGATCTCGAATGATATTCTGAGTTAATGTGTCAACCTTCACCGGGAAGAGGACTGACTTGGAGACGTTGAGACGATAATATGAGGCCGCTGAGAACTCCTCCAATGTTGCCATTATCTCTGTGAGTAAAGTGAGGACATCAACACAGGTAAACACTACGTCATCGGCATATAAGCCGATCTTGTGGTCAACGTCTCCAACTCTGACCCCCTTTATATTTGGATTCGCCCTAATCTTCGCTGCCAAGGGTTCCATTACCAACGCAAATATGAAGGGAGAGAGTGGACATCCCTGGCGGGTGCTATTGGAAATGTCAAATGGACTCGAGAGAAAGCCGCAGGCGCGGACGGAAGCATTTGGCGATGAATATAAGGCCATAATGGCTGATTTAACTAGTCCAATAAAACCAAATTTGTTTAAAACTGCTTCAACATACCCCCAGCGTACCCTGTCAAACGCTTTTTCAGCATCCATAGATAGGATCACACTGGGGGAGTCGGCTCTTTCTATAATATCTAGAATGTTTATAAGCCGTCTGGTTCCGTCTCGCGTCTGGTGGCCTGGTACGAATCCCACCTGGTCTGGGCCAATGGGAGATGGCAATACCGTCATCAATCTCACCGCCCACACCTTCGTGTATCATTTGGTGTCACAATTGAGCAGCGCGATAGGGTGAAAGTTGCCCGGGGTAGTGGGAGGCTTCCCAGGTTTAGGCAAAGTGGAGATGATAGCTTCCAAACCCTCTCTCCTGATCTCTCCCTTGGACCCCCACGTCGTGAATAGCCTCTGTAAATACGGAGACAATAAAGTAGAAAATTGTGAGTAATACGCAAATGACAGACCGTTGGGACTGGGTGCCGTGTGTTTCTTTGAGGATTTTAAGATTTGTTTAATTTCAAGTTCTGAAATTGGGGCATTAAGGCAAGTACATTGGTGTGAATACAATTTTGGAAGCGGGAACTTATCTAGGAAGGAGGATATAGATGCTGCAGACGGTTGAGAAGTAGTCCTATCCCGACTGAGATTATATAAAGTGTCATAAAACGAACGTAATTCCGCTGCTATAGTTATAGGGTTACGGATATGGTCCCCGGCTTGTGAAAAAAGGAAGGGGATTTTAGACCGAGCCGATCGTTTCTTCACCCTCCGAGCCAAAAGGGCACCTGCCCTGTCCCCCATAGCGTAATATTTCGCCCTCATTCTTTTAAGGTCCCGTTCGGCCTTTTGGAGTAGAAGCTCCCGTAGTCGGTTCCTGGTGGCAGTTAGTAATTTCAAAAGTGCGGGGGTAGGGGAGGATTTATGTTGTTGCTCCAACGTTTGAAGGTCTCATAATGTATTCGTTAACTCCGCCGTGTATTTTCGTTTAACGTGTGCCGCAATTTTGATAAATGCCCCTCTAATGACAGCTTTATGTGCCAACCATAAGACCTCGTCTCCCACCTCCCCAGTATCGTTGGTAGCAAAATATTCCTTGATTTGTCTTGAAACATCCTCAACTATTTCAGGTTCGACAACATGTAGTTATTTAGTCTCCACATGAACGGGGGTCTAACTCCAGCGGGATCTGCTAATTGTAACATAACTGGAGCATGATCTGACCATGAGATAGGGCCAATTTCTGAGGTCAGGCACAGTTTCAATAAGACATCATCCACTAATGCGTAATCTATACGGCTATAGCTGTGATACCTGGGTGAGAAAAAGGTATAGTCACGCCGTGAGCCGTGTTGATATCGCCAAATATCATGAAAATTATTTTCAGACACCAAAGCTCGTTGTTCACCTCGAGCCTGAGAGGGGTTTGAGCAGTCTAAGCGCTTGATTAGCGGCATATTTAGGTCACCGCATAATAATTTGTGGCCTTCTGCGTTAAGCTGGAGCTTGTCCATAAGGGACCCAAAAAACTGCTTCTGACCTGCATTGGGAGCATAGGCCGAGACCAGAGTGTAATTCACATTATTAATTAAACATAACAAAATTAAATATCGACCATCTGAATCAGAAACTACGCTCCTAAGTTGAAAGGAGACAGTATCTCTAATAAAAATTCCGACGTCATCTTTTTTAAAGGTAGAAAATATAAAAGGGGTGGGGGACAAGAGGCGCAATAGTGCCCTATCACTAGTGACACTGTAGAGAAGGGTGGTATTGTGGAACCACTCACCTTGTGCAGTTGTGATCCCCACAACTGGTTTGCAAGCGTGAAGCAATCAAGAGCTGCTGCAGGACCTCCACCTACCACTGACCAGTGGTGAAATCCAGAAAAGAAGATGGGAAAGCAGGTGTGCCACGGTCCGCGCTGCTCCAAATGCAAAAACTCACCAAAGAGTCAAATTGGAAATTTGCTCAAGGAAAATTTGACTCTTTGGTGAGTTTTTGCATTTGGAGCAGCGTGGACCGTGGCACACCTGCTTTCCCATCATCTTTTTTAAAGTGGCCATTAGCAAAAAATCGGTGAGAAATTTGTGACAATGCATTCTATCATTATCCCCGCCAGGAGGTGTGTCTCCTGAGCAAAGACAATATCGCATTTAGATTTGAGAAGGTGACGCCATACTATAGATCGTTTGGTCGGAGAATATAGACCGTTGACATTAATTGATAATATCGACACACTCATATTAAACATTGGGTTCTAACTGTTGTATAAGAAGCGACCACCAGGGGTCACCCTCAGACAAAGGGTATGCAGAAGAAAACAATCCAGTGCATTAGCAGGAAAGAGGGAGGAGGGAGGGAAAAAAGGGGAGAGAAAAGAAAAGCCACAAGTGGCTGAAGAATAGTGCAAGGACAGAGACATAAATATAAAACAAAGGCTCCTGACATAAAGGAAGCGGGAAGAAAACAAGAAGCACCAAAAAAGAACCAAAGTCACCAATGAGTGAGAAAAAATTCACTCTGTGGGCAAATACCCAGGAGAACAGATGGAAGTCCTGTGATTAAAAAGCAATCGATCCAAAAACAGACAGTTAGTGTGCCTAAAAAAGAGGCAAGCCAGTGAAAGGCAGATGATCCAAAAGATTCCGGGAAGCCCGGTCCCACAGGCAATAATTGTTTCAAACTGTGGCCCACTCCGGGTCCACATGTTTTTTATGATTGTCAGCAGTTGAGGAAGATTCAGCCAAGGTTGCAGGCGACCGGAGACCCCATTGAGCCAAGAGCTTTGCAGCCTGCTCAGGGAGAAGGCAAGCATGCGTAGAGCCACCCTTACGTATAATTAGCTTCGTTGGGAAGCCCCAGACATAGGATATCTCATGATCATGAAGCACGGTTGTGTAGGGTTGAAAGGCCCTGTGGAGCGCCAGGGTGCCAGGGGATAAAACAGTGAACACTGCCAGTGCTGAAAACCTTTCAGGGAGAGCTGGCTTGCTTCGCAGGCAGTATAAAAAATCATCCTTCAGTTCATAGAAATGTATTCTAGTAATCACATCTCTTGGCAGGCTGGGATTGATATGGGAAGGTTTAAGCACCCTGTGGATTCTGTCTATAACAATATCCTTCCTCTCCACCTCTGGCATGGCAGCCATTATAAAGTCCTGCAGCAGGGGCCTTAGATCTTTAGGCTGCACTGCTTCATCTATCCCCCTGATGCGGATGTTATTACTCCGCAGGCGACCCTCCAAGTCCAGTTGTTTGGACTGAACCTTTCCCATCTCCTTTTTCAGCTCCACATGCTCATCTATTAAGCCATTATGTGACTGTATGAGTTCAGCCAGTTTCCTCTCCAGTTTGTCTGTACGTCCTCCTATCTCCAGCACCTCCCCCCTGAGATCTGCCACCATCTCCTTTATGTCAGCTTGCAAGGAGGTACGGAGGGAGGAGAGAATGGAGGAGAGCATGTCTCTCATCCTCCCATGTGTCACAGGGGTATCGTCCCTCTCCCCTCTGGTAGATGTAGAGGAGGCCACCAACCCCCTCCTGGAAGAGGAGCGTACTGAGCGCTGGGGAGACGCTGCCATCTGAGCTGCATGGCCTGAGGGTCTGGAGGTAAGGAAAAAGTCTGTCACTCTCTGTGGGGGGCCCCCTCCAGTGCTTCTAGTTTTGCTCATGTGTTCCAGCAGCAATCCGGACACTGTAAATCTCTGTGTGGGCAATGAGGAAGGGCTGAGGAGACTGTTAGATACGCTTCAAAACCTGTGGGTCCTGGAGCTCTCAGATCATGCAGCCATCACCATACTGCGCCAAGCCACGCCCCCCTACATTTTTTTTTAACACTTTATTATACTTAACAGCTGTTTATTTTGGCTGAAAATATGGCAGATGAGGTTTTCTGACCGCATCTGCCGCATTTTCGAACCAAAATCGAACAGCTTCTAGAACTGTCGATTTTGAACCAAATTGTTCGAATTCACTGAATGACTCGAATACAGCCAAAAACAACTCAAATTTGAGATTGGTGAACAATTCGAGTTGAACATTGCTCATCTCTATTTATTATATTGATGGCAGGACCATATATGACAGCACTTTTTACCATTTACCTATTGTGCCACCCCTTTTTCCTCATAGATTGTAAGCTTGCGAGCAGGGACCTCACTCCTCATGGTTTTTAGAATTTGTGTTACTCTGTATTGTCTCATATTGTTTGTATATGTCCCCTCTGAATTGTAAAGTGCTGCATAATATGTTGGCCCTATATAAAGAAAATTATTATTATTATTCTCTGCACCCTCTTACCTGCACCCCAACAGTTACCACCACCTGAATAGACTTTACATCTGCCCTGGGGCCCCACTCTACCCGTGGAGAGCTGTAACAACTTTGCTGCATCACCATCTGCCCCAGTGGTTCTGAACCGCAGTGTTGGCCATCCAATTGCCGAATACCACAGGTGGCGTCAATTCCATATAAATTATCCCCCCCATTTTATGACACGTCCAGGGTTACGGAGCCTGGTCACGCCACCATTACCTCCCCAAAATAACTGTCCATCACAGTACCTCACAGCCCTGGTGCGAACGTGTCAAGTGCAATAACACATGTTTTGTCCTACAGATTATTATTTTTTGTGTGTACTGGAAAAACACAAAAAAAAAAAAATAGGCAAATTGCACATAATTTCCCACAAAACCCCAGAAATCGTCCGGAGAAAATTTTTGGCACCTTTTCCATTATTGTGGGTAAACAACTTTGTTTCAAGCATGTGTTTCTCATTCAAACTCATCTGCAGCAAGTAACAAGTGTGGGCAATAAGAAAACCACACCAGAAACCTGATAAAGGAGAGAAGTTGACTTAAAGTGTAAATGTGATTCCATGAAAGAACAAAAAAAACCCAATACTGCACAGTTTTTTATGATGAAATTTTAATTAAACATAGCAGCTAAGATAATGACTTTTTGTACCATGTGACTTATTTTCTCCCATTTGTCTGTGCTCTTTTATAAACTGCATCTTAAGGCTGGTGGGTGTGGCCAACTTCCCTTAAAGTGATCCTAAACCCAGAAACTGCCCCCCCCTTATCTTTAGACCTGTCCCTGCACCCCCTCTTATTATTTCTAGCCATCCCTTTTGCAGAAAAAATCGCTTTTGTAAAGTAAGAGAAAAGGTTACATTACTTTGTCCTGTGTGAGTTCTCCGTTTCTGTGTGAGCTGAAATAGGAGGCGCCTGTCTGCTGCTGCCTGGTAATTATGCACGCCCCTCTCTGCTTCTAAGAGCCTGGCCGCGTCATGAAAGGGGACGGGGCTCCTGCATGACGCCCCTTTCATGACGCGGCCAGGCTCTTAGAAGCAGAGAAGGGTGTGCATAATTACCAGGCAGCAGCAGACAGGCGCCTCCTATTGCGGCTCACACAGAAACGGAGAACTCACACAGGACAAAGTATTATAACCTTTTCTCTTACTTTACAAAAGCGATTTTTTCTGCAAAAGGGATGGCTATAAATTATAAGAGGGGTGCAGGGACAGGTCTAAAGATAAGAGGGGGTCAGTTTCTGGGTTTAGGATCACTTTAATGTCTGCCAGCACTGTGACTGTATTTCGACAGCTTCTGAAGCAGGCTGTTAGGGAGCAGTGTGATGTGACAGCAGAGAAGTGGCTAACAACAATCTTGACTGAGCTGTGTTGATCCTGACACTCTGACATTGCTCAGCACTGTGCTGTAGCCTGAGATAATCTGATACATTTTTTCCTTATCAGCTGCAGTCAGGAGCTCGCACACTGTGTTTGCCCCGCCCACTTTACACTAATATGGATATGTGGCCATATTCAGTGTGAAGACGGATCTGATTGAGAATGAACCTATATCTGGTTCAGACACAGTCTAGTGGGGACATGCTGTTGAATGTTTATGAATGGTATTCCACCAGATTTCTCTGATAAGTATATTTGAAAGTTTATTAAAAGTTTATTAAAATCAATTGCTCTGCATTATTACTAAATAAAAATGTAAACGCCGGTTATGTTTATTTTTGTATTGTGTGTCTGTGTGTGCCACACTAAGCATGGAGAACAGAAAGAGGAGAAGAGAACTGTCTGATGACTTGAGAACCAAAATTGTTGAAAACATATCAACAATTTCGAGGTTATAAGTCTATCTCCAAAGATCTTGATGTTCTTTTATCCATTGTAAAAAATGAAAACCTTTAAGTCTATGTAAGTTATGTTACTTATTTATGAAGGATCTTACATTTTTCTTTTATATCATTTCCTTTTCTGTTCCAGCTCTGTTACGTCTTGATTAAATCTTTTCTCTTACTCAATTTACATATTGTTTCTGTATTTCTCAATAACATTAAGAAGTCATTCATTTTTCTATTCCATCATCAAATTACCTATTTAACAGTGTTAATGTGACAGCCATACATCAGCTAGGAGCTGACTCAATGTTTAATACAATAGGTGATACGTGTGGCCTTAAATTAAACTTCATTACCAGATAAGATATTACTGAGAGGTATAATTAGATTTTAAATGAATTTGTTAACGTTTCACAGGATGTGCATGCCATTAACATTCACCGCCATAAAAAGAATATTACAAATTAAATTCTGGAGAAAAAAAAGTTCATGTTCCTGCTTGATACTGTATATATAGGCCATGGTTTTTTCTTCTGAAAAAAAGTTTAATTCAGTTTATCATGTATTTATTCTTTTTTTTTAGCCATAATCCACCTCTAATTTACACTACCCAACATTTGTTCCTATGATTTTCAGAAAATTATCTGAATTATAATTCATGTGATGGCTTGGTTTATGAAAACCCATTTACAAATAAAGTTTGAGAAATTTAGTAATTAATTAAGCCGCTTACTCTTGTTTTATCTGCATATACCTGTCAAGGAACATTTCACGGCTCGAACATAGTCTGGTATTTTCTGTAGTAACATATACAAGTGAAGCAGGGACGATAAAGTACCAAGACAGAAGAAGAATCAACACCTTTGAAATGTGGTGCTGGGGAAGGATGTTATCAATACCATGGATGGCAAGAAGAGCAAGCAAATCCATATTTGAATACATCAAGCCAGACATGTCACTCAAAGCAGAGGTCACTAAGCTACGACTTTCCTACACTGGACACATCATACGAAGAGAGAAATCGCTGCAGAAGGACATCATTATAGGAAGAATAGAAGGTACAAGGCAAAGAAGAAGACCAGGAACCCAATGGCTTGTTGATACTGTCAAGATAATGGTGGTGAAGACTGGTGAACCTATCTATGCTCGCACAAGATTGATCTTCCTACAAAGTGTTTATCCATTAAGTCACCATGACTCAAGATCGAGCTGAAGGCCAATTAATGATAATAATAATATGTTCATCCCATTGATTACACTACACTCTGTGTAATACTTAATTTTTCAAACAAGTAAATGCAGCAATTTGGGTATGTTAACATGGTATTTTTGTACAATTTTGCTGTGTATTTTATGTAGCATATTTGGTGCTCAGGGTTTTTTGGCTATTAGACAATTCTGCATATTTGGTGCTTAATTTTTTGGCACAAAATATGCACCACCAATTGGCACAGATGGGGCACGGGAAACACAACGCCAAGGCATGCCTACGAGATTGTGTTCACGATCCCAGAAATCAAAAACTTGATCGTTATCACGGTGTCACACACAAATATGCAGTATGTTTGCTGATCGCTTGATTTAGCAACAGGTTCTCAAATCTGCGATCAACAATCCAAAGATTTATTGCACCCATATCTCAGTTTTACACACATTGACATCCTAACAATGTCGTTTGAGCGATGCAAAATCTGTGATGTATCAGCGATTTCTCTCAGGATATCTCTGCGTGTAATGGTACCCTTACAAGGATTTATTACAGATTTCCAGTGTTCCCATAACCTGTCCAGAGAAAAATAAAAAGTCAAGTTGACAAACCTGCAGGGTAGCTCAGCTTATTTTGCAGCTTTGTTTGTATGCTCTCCCCCAGATATACACCGATCAGAAGGACAGGAATACTGGTTAATCAGACGTTTTTCTCCTGAATGACATGGCTCCCTTTGAATATCTAAACCCAAAGTGACCACACAAAAGTTATTATTTTTAAAATGTGGTCACCACCACCCAACTCAGAATAACATAGTTACCCCAGTTTCATCCCTGATTAAGGAATTTACTAAAGGAGTCTTCCAAGCTTCTGTCTTTGCCATCTGGAAGATATCTCCAGTGTCAGCAGGAGATTACTAGGGGTGGAGGCAGTAATATCAGGACTGGTGGTTAAGACAACCCACTGCCTTAGCGGTTCAGCAGAATCTGCCCGTTAGTCCAGCCCTAGTCCACAGTTGTGTGCATACATCTTTGACTGAAAGTTTGCAGCTCCTAAAAGCAAATAAGTATATCCTGGTTGCTGCACTTTTAGGAAGGTGGCTGGGGAGTATCTTTAAGGGAACTTGTCATCCCCCAGGGCCTATTAAACTAAAGGAGCCACCTTCAGCAGCACCTATGCTGCATATTATGAAGGCAGCTCTTATCCCCCTACCCCCTGGGACAACAAAATATTGACTTTATAAGAAATTACATTAGGTCTGGGAGGTATACTCCCCTCCCAGGACTTGAATGCCTCGCTGCTATTACTCTTACTCCTCGACCCTCCAGGACCCTACTCCTCTCCTCTTGAGACTTCTTTAGCACCTGCGCAGATCCCATAGTGCTCAGGCATGCTCCCTGATCTCTGTCCGAGAGCTGAGGTCACAGGATGTCAGAACATTGCACCTGCATATGGTAGAAGAAAAGGAAAGGAAGAAAGCGCACCGATCTAAATGTAAATGTATAATCAGATCGTAGGTGGATGTGGATGGCACTCACCTTTTTTAGGTCTTGTTCACTTGCGTATCGGTCACTAGGGACCATTAAGTATCCAGGCGTAGGTTTCCTCAGTAGTCGGTATGCTGCAAATCCCTGGTAGCTAGTAAGTAGCTCAGACCGAGTTACCATAGGAATATAGATCCAAAAGAGTTTTTTTTACCAGGCTATTTGCGCTCCCAGAGGTCTATGATCCAAAGCTTCTTATAATTTCATAAAGAGTTTTTTAATATTTCATAAGAAAAGCACATACAATGCGTTTCGACAGTATAAAATGTCTTCCTCAGGTATATTGTCAATATACCTGAGGAAGACATTTTATACTGTCGAAACGCGTTGTATGTGCTTTTCTTATGAAATATTAAAAAACTCTTTATGAAATTATAAGAAGCTTTGGATCATAGACCTCTGGGAGCGCAAATAGCCTGGTAAAAAAAAACTCTTTTGCACCTGAATATAATACAGGCACCAGATCCCGCCCTGTGTGGTGTTATGCTGTATACATACAAAAATGACTGTGGCATTCAATCCTGTCAGTAAACGCAGGTGCACACCAAATACAATACTTATAATAGTAGAAAAAAGTGGCACTCTGCTATGACAATTAGGACATGGGAATGTTTCATAAGCAAAAATTGCAGCACTTAGCTTTATAAATATGGCCATATCAATAAACCACCCAGTTGCGAAAAAAATGTAAAAGTTCAAATCACCCCCTTTTTCCCCCAATCACAATAAAAGTATAAAAAAAAAATACACATGTTTGGTATCTCTGCGTTCAGAATCGCCCGATCTATCATCGTATTAAATCCGTTAATGAGAACCGTAAACTCTGTAACGGAAAAAAATGGTCCAAACTCCAAAATTCAGTTTTTTTGGTCGCCGCATCATTGCTATAAAATGTAATAACGGGTGATCAAAACTGCGGATCCCCCCAAAAATTGTATCATTAGAAACGATAGGTCAAGTCGCAAAATATAAGCCATCACACAGCCCCACATACTGAAAAATGAGGATGCTACGGGTCACAGAACATGGCACAAAAAGTCTGTTTTTTTTTTTTCAAATTTCAGAATTTTTTTTCACCACCTAGATACCAATAAAGATATACATGTTGGGTGTCTATGAACTCGCACCCAAGTGAGGCATCACCTCGTCATGTCGGTTTTACCATATAGTGAACATGGTGACTAAAATACCCAAAAAATAAACGTGTCATTGCACTTTTTTTGCAATTTCACTGCATTTAGAATTTTTTTGCAATTTCCCTGTACACTATATGGTAAAATAAATTAATGCATATGAAAGTACATCTCGTCCCACAAAAAACAAGCTATCATATGTCTATATTGACCGAAAAATAAAAAAGTTATGGCTCTTGGAAGCAGGGGAGCAAAAAACGAAAATGAAAAACGAAAAATTCCCGGGTCATGAAGGGGTTAATAGGCCCTGAGGGGGTGACAGGTTCCCTTTAACATTTTTTATTTGCAGATTGAACCAATATTTATTGATACACAGTGTTTTCCAATGTGACAGGTTTCCTTTAAAAATACATATACAAATTCCTTTTCATTCAAAATAATATGTTAAAAGAAAAACTCAAATCAATCAGAGCTCAGTGAGATATACTTTTAAATTATATTGTAGCCCCATATGTTGTAGAGATTAGTCTCTTAAAAGATGTGTTGTGTTATAGATTTAATGCTAATAAATATTGCATTTATTGTTGAGACCTTGAGTAAAAATGGAATAGCAAATTTTACCTCCTAAGAATGGAAAAACAGAAAAGTTATGACTTTTTAAATGAATTAATAAAAATAAAAACACTGAGTTCTAAAGGTCCAAAATAGGCAACATCTTGAGAGAATCTATAGAAGTAACCTAATAAAACTAATAGATATTTCCTTGATGAGAATATATTAGGTGACAGATGGTTGTGAGCCCACTACAGGGTAATACTGCTAAAATTATTCTTTTTTTCATCACTGCACACATAGAAGTGAATCTCAATGAATTAGAATACCATCAAAAAGTTAATTTATTCATTTAACCCCTTAAGGACCGAGTCACTTTGCAGCTTAATGACCGGACCATTTTTTGTAATTCTGACCACTCTCCCTTTATGAGGCAATATCTCTGGAACGCTTCAACGGATCCTAGCGATTATGAGATTGTTTTTTCGTGACATATTGGGCTTCATGTTAGTATTAAATTTAGGTCGATAATTTTTGTGTTTATTTGTGAAAAAATAAAAAATTTGGCAAAAATTTGGAAAATTTAGCAATTTTCAAATTTTTTATTTTTATTCTGCTAAACCAGAGAGTTATGTGCCACAAAATAGTTAATAAATAACTTCCCACATGTCTACTTCACATCAGCACAATTTTGGAAGAAAAAAAAAAAATTGGTGGGACGTTATAAGGGTTCAAAGTTCATCGGCAATTATTCATTTTTCCAGCAAAATTTACAAAACCATTTTTTTAGTGACCACATCACATTTGAAGTCCCTTTGAGGGGTGTACATGACAGAAAACACCCAAAAGTGACACCATTCCAAAAACTGCACCCCTCAAGCTACTCAAAACTATATTCAAGAACATTATTAACCCTTCATGTGCTTCCCAGGAACTAAAATAAAGTTGAAGGAAAAAATGGACATTTTACTTTTTGTAACAAAAATGTTCTTTTAGCCTCAATTTTTACATTTTCACATGGGCAACAGGATAAAATGCATCCTAAAATTTGTTGGGCAATTTCTACTGAGTACACCGATACCTCATATGTGGTCATAAACCACTGTTTGGGCGCACGGCAGGACTGAGAATGGAAGGAGCGCAATTTGAATTTTAGAGTCAATTTTCCGTTCAAAAAGTGAAATGGCGCTCCTTCACTTCTGAGCCCTGCCGTGCGCCCAGACAGTGGTTTATGACCACATATAAGGTATCGGTGTACTCAGGAGAAATTGCCCAACAAATTTTGGGATGTATTTTATCCCTTTGCCCATGTGAAACTGAAAAAATGTAGGCAAAAAGAAATTTTTTTTGTGAAAAAAAAGTGTTTTTTTTATTTTTATGGATGAATTTGTGAAGCATCTGGGGGTTCAAAGTGCTCACTATGCATCTAGATACCTTCCTTAGGGGGTCTAGTTTCCAAAATGGGGTCATTTGTGGGGGAGCTCCAATGTGGAGACACAAGGGGACCCTCCATACGCGACATGGTGTCCGCTAACAATTTGAATGGAAAATGAGCTCAAGTTGTTAGCGGACACCATGTCGCGTTTGGAGGGTCCCCGTGTATCTCCACATTGGAGCTCCCCCACAAGTGACCCCATTTTGGAAACTACACCCCCAAAGGAACATATCTAGATGCATAGTGAGCACTTTCTACCCCCAGGTGCTTCACAAATTGATCTGTAAGAAAGAAAAAAGAAACTTTGTGTGGAAAAAAAAGTGCTTTTTCGTTTTTATGGATGAATTTATGAAGCATCTGGGGTTCAAAGTGATCACTATGCATCTAGATACGTTCCTTAGGGGGTCTAGTTTCAAAAATGGGGTCACTTTTGGGGGAGCTCCAATGTGGAGACACACCGGGGCCCTCCAAACGCGACATGGTGTCCGCTAACAATTTGAATGGAAAATGAGCTCAAATTGTTAGCGGACACCATGTCGCGTTTGGAGGGTCCCTGTGGGTCTCCACATTGGAGCTCCCCCACAAATGACCCCATTTTGGAAACTAGACCCCCAAAGGAACATATCTAGATGCAGAGTGAGCACTTTGAACCCCCAGATGCTTCACAAATTGATCCATAATAATGAAAAAAGAAATTTTTTGTGGAAAAAAAAGTGCTTTTCCATTTTTACGGATGAATTTCTGAAGCATCTGGGGGTTCAAAGTGCATCTAAATATATTCCATCGGGGGTCTAGTTTCCAAAATGGGGTCACTTGTGGGGGAGCTCCAATGTGGAGGCACACGGGGACCCTCCATACGTGACATGGTGTCCGCTAACAATTTGAGCTCATTTTCCATTCAAATTGTTAGTGGACACCATGTCGCGTTTGGAGGGTCCCTGTGGGTCTCCACATTGCAGCTCCCCCACAAGTGACTTCATTTTGGAAACTAGACCCCCCCAAGGAACGTATCTAGATGCATAGTGAGCACTTTGAACCCCCAGGTGCTTCACAAATTGATCCGTAAAAATGAAAAAAAAAGACTTTTTGTGGAAAAAAAAGTGCTTTTTCATTTTTATGGATGAATTTGTGAAGCATCTGGGGGTTCAAAGTGCTCACTATGCATCTAGATACGTTCCTTAGGGGGTCTACTTTAAAAATGGCGTCACTTGTGGGGGAGCTCCAATGTGGAGACACACAGGGGCTCTCTATACGCAACATGGTGTCCACTAACAATTGGAATTGTTAGAGGACACCTTGTAGGATATGAAGAGCCCCTATGTTCCTAAACATTGGAGTTCCCCCACAAGTGACCCCATTTTGGAAACTAGACCCCCAAAGGAACATATCTAGATGCATAGTGAGCACTTTGAACCCCCAGATGCTTCACAAATTGATCCATAATAATGAAAAAAAAATTTTTTTGTGGAAAAAAAAGTGCTTTTCCATTTTTACGGATGAATTTCTGAAGCATCTGGGGGTTCAAAGTGCTCACTATGCATCTAAATACATTCCATCGGGGGTCTAGTTTCCAAAATGGGGTCACTTGTGGGGAGCTCCAATGTGGAGGCACACGGGGACCCTCCATACGTGACATGGTGTCCGCTAACAATTTGAGCTCATTTTCCATTCAAATTGTTAGCGGACACCATGTCGCGTTTGGAGGGTCCCTGTGGGTCTCCACATTGCAGCTCCCCCACAAGTGACCCCATTTTGGAAACTAGACCCCCCAAGGAACGTATCTAGATGCATAGTGAGCACTTTGAACCCCCAGGTGCTTCACAAATTGATCCGTAAAAATGAAAAAAAAAGACTTTTTGTGGTAAAAAAAGTGCTTTTTCATTTTTATGGATGAATTTGTGAAGCATCTGGGGGTTCAAAGTGCTCACTATGCATCTAGATACGTTCCTTAGGGGGTCTAGTTTCCAAAATGGGGTCACTTGTGGGGGAGCTCCAATGTGGAGACACACAGGGGCTCTCCATACGCAACATGGTGTCCACTAACAATTGGAATTGTTAGCGGACACCTTGTAGGATATGAAGAGCCCCTATGTTCCTAAACATTGGAGTTCCCCCACAAGTGACCCCATTTTGGAAACTAGACCCCAAAGGAACATATCTAGATGCATAGTGAGCACTTTGAACCCCCAGATGCTTCACAAATTGATCCATAATAATGAAAAAAGAAATTTTTTTGTGGAAAAAAAAGTGCTTTTCCATTTTTACGGATGAATTTCTGAAGCATCTGGGGGTTCAAAGTGCTCACTATGCATCTAAATACATTCCATCGGGGGTCTAGTTTCCAAAATGGGGTCACTTGTGGGGAGCTCCAATGTGGAGGCACACGGGGACCCTCCATACGTGACATGGTGTCCGCTAACAATTTGAGCTCATTTTCCATTCAAATTGTTAGCGGACACCATGTCGCGTTTGGAGGGTCCCTGTGGGTCTCCACATTGCAGCTCCCCCACAAGTGACCCCATTTTGGAAACTAGACCCCCCCAAGGAACGTATCTAGATGCATAGTGAGCACTTTGAACCCCCAGGTGCTTCACAAATTGATCCGTAAAAATGAAAAAAAAGACTTTTTGTGGTAAAAAAAGTGCTTTTTTCATTTTTATGGATGAATTTGTGAAGCATCTGGGGGTTCAAAGTGCTCACTATGCATCTAGATACGTTCCTTAGGGGGTCTAGTTTCCAAAATGGGGTCACTTGTGGGGGAGCTCCAATGTGGAGACACACAGGGGCTCTCCATACGCAACATGGTGTCCACTAACAATTGGAATTGTTAGCGGACACCTTGTAGGATATGAAGAGCCCCTATGTGCCTAAACATTGGAGTTCCCCCACAAGTGACCCCATTTTGGAAACTAGACCCCCTAAGGAACGTATCTAGATGCATAGTGAGCACTTTGAACCCCCAGGTGCTTCAAAAATTGATCTGTAAAAATGAAAAAAGAAACTTTTTGTGGAAAATAAAAGTGCTTTTTTATTTTTATGGATGAATTTGTGAAGCATCTGGGAGTTCAAAGTGATCACTATGCATCTAGATACGTTCCTTCGGGGGTCTAGTTTCCAAAATGGGGTCACTTGTGGGGGAGCTCCAATGTTCAGACACACAGGGAGGGGCTCTCCATACCCGACATGGTTTCCGCTAACAATTGGAGCAAATTTTCTATTGAAATTGTTAGCGGACACCATGTCGCATATGGAGAACCCGTGTGCCACCAGCACAAGGGCAACTGGTAGAGTTGGGGTACAGCACCAGAAAATGCCGCCTCTAATGAATGCGCTATTTTCTTGGGTGGCTGTGGGTTGAAATTTGCAGCGTGGGGGACCCACAACATTTGAGTCTCTCCACGCTGAGGATTCCAGTCAGCCAGCTACCAAGTTGTACATGGCTGGCTACAAATACAGCGAAGGCCTTTTTTATTTCTAGCACTAATTCTAGAAAAAAAAAATGATGTGGGGCTCTGCCATATTTTTGGTCCATCCAGGTACAACTTGGCAGCTACAGACTGCCAGCAACCCCCAGCTGCCTTTTTGTATCTGGCTGCAACCAAAAATACAGCGAAGCCCATTTTTTTTTTTTTCTAGCACTAATTCTAGAAAAAAAATGACGTGGGGCTCGCCATATTTTTGGCCCAGCCAGGTACAACTAGGCAGCTGGGGGCTGGAATCCTCAGCATGGAAAGGCCCAAGCGTTCTGGGCCCCCCATGGTGCGAATTGCAGCCCGCAGCCGCCCCATAAAATGGCGCATTCATTGAAGTGCCATTTTCTGGCGCTGTACCCATGCTCTTCCAGTTGCCCTGGTGCCGGTGGCAAACTGGGTAATAAAGGGGTTAATGCCAGCTTTTTATTGGCAGCTGGCACTAAGCCCGAGATTCATAATATAGGGCCAATGTTAGACCCGCCATTAGGAATCTCTGGTAAATAGTCAGAAAATACACACATAGAAAAATCTTTTTATTTGAAAAAAAAACACAAACAAAATTCGGACTCCATCTTTATTTTAAAGATCCGACGTAGTCCACAACAAAGGTCCCACGACGCTCGATCGCCTCCGACGTAGTCCACAACGAAGGTCCCACTACGCTCGATCGCCACTGCTCAATCCATAGACTACAGCAAGGGATCAAGTGTCGTCTTCCTACAGTCTCGGAGGTCAGAGTATATGGTGCACTGTATGACAATGATCTGTTATACAGTGCACCATGACTATGATCCCAGAGACTATAACAAGAGGACACTTGATCCCTTGTTGCACCCATCCATCCACCTATGCACCCAGCATCCACGCATGTACACAACCACGCACGCACATCCACACACGCACATCCACACACGCACACATCCACGCACGCACGCTGACATCCACGCACGCACATCCACGCACGCACATCCATGCATGCTGACATCCAAGCATGCACACATCCACGCACGCATGCTGACATCCATGCACATCCACACACACATCCACGCACACATCCACGCAAATCCACATCCACGCACGCACACATCCACGCACGCACATCCACGCATGCTGACATCCACGCACGCTGACATCCACGCATGCACATATCCACACACGCACACATCCACGCATGCACACATCCACGCACGCATGCTGACATCCACGCACATCCACACACACATCCACACACACATCCACGCACATCCACATCCACGCACATCCACGCACACATCCACGTACGCACACATCCACGCACGCACATCCAAGCACGCACACATCCATCCATTCACCCATCCATCTATTTATTCATTCATTCATTCATTCATACTTACCCACCGATGAGAAGGAGGAGCCCCTGAGAAGAGGAGGAGCCACACTGGAGACTGCAGAGGACTCGGATTCTGACAGTGCGGGCGCGTGCAGCCCGCCGGAATAGGTGAGTAGGAGCAGGGGGGTGAGCAGGAGCAGGGGGGTGGGCAGGAGCAGGGGGGTGGGTAGGAGCAGCGGGGTGGGTAGGAGCAGGGGGGAGGGAGCCCTGCAACTTGACCGGCGGGCGCATGAGCCCGCCGGCAGAAACACTATTGAAGGAGGAGGGCGGGTGGATGGCGGGGAGCCATATGGGGGGTGCCGGCCGGACACAGGGGAGAACTGGCACAGGGGGGGCTGGGCAGAACACAGGGGGGGCTAGACAGGACACAGGGGGGGGGCTGGACGGAGCGGGGACAGGACACAGGGGGCCTAGAGTTTTAGATAATGGCCGGCGGGTGCAGTGCAGCCCGCCGGCATATAAGTATGTTTGGGGGGGGTAAGGGGGGGCTAAGGGTTAACAAGGGTCCCCACACCTCTGCCTGACCCTCAGCTGTCACTGACAGCTTTTAGCATTGAGATGTCACTGTTCGTTTAGAAGCAGTGACAGTTCAAAGCCATGACGAGTATACTCGTCATGATGCTGGAACTGACATCTTTTCATGATGAGTATACTCGTCATTAGTCGTAAACGGGTTAATACATAAAGTGAAACGTGTAATATTTGACCCAGTTACAGAAGAAGAAGTCTCCAAGCTCCTCTCTTCCTCTCATCCCACTACATGCACCACTGACCCCATCCCCTCACACCTACTCCAGTCCCTCTCTCCGGTCATCACTACTCACCTAACCAAAATTTTCAATCTCTCCCTCTCTTCTGGCATCTTCCCCTCTTCCTTCAAACAATCTATCATTACTCCATTACTAAAGAAATCTTCTCTTGATCCATCCTGCACAAATAATTATAGACCAGTCTCCCATCTCCAGTTCATCTCTAAACTCTTGGAGCGCCTGGTCTACACCCGCCTCACCCGTTACCTCTCCACCCACTCTCTTCTAGATCCATTCCAGTCTGGTTTCTGCCCCTACAGTCTACAGAATCTACCCTCATCAAAGTGACCAATGACCTTCTGATGGCAAAATGTAATGGTGACCAATCTCTGCTTATTCTTCTTGACCTCTCTATGCTGATGGCATACAGTTATACACTTCAGCCCCTGACCTTACCCCGCTGTATTACAGAACACCAATGACTGTCTAGCTGCAATTCCAATGTCATGTCCGCTCTCTATCTGAAACTGAACCTTTCCAAAAATGAACTTCTGCTCCTGCCCTCCACTAATCTCCCTAAATCTGACATCTCCTCTCGGTGTGCGGCACCACGATAATGCCTAGGCAGCAGGCTCGCTGTCTGGTTGTTATGTTTGACACTGATCTCTCCTTCACCTCCTATATACAATCTCTCATCCGCTCTTGTCATTTGTACTGAAAGAACATTTCTAGAGTCCGCCCCTTTCTCACCATGGAAACAACAAAAACCCTCATCGTGGCCCTAATCCATTCCAACCTTGACTACTGCAATTCTCTATTAATTGGCCCCCCCTCTCTAAACTTTCCCCTCTCCAGTCCATCCATAATGCAGCAGGCAGGATCACCTAAATGGCCAATCGTTACTCAGATGCCTCCGCTCTGTGCCAGTCATTGCACTGGCTGCCCATACACTACACGATCCATTTCAAACTGCTTGTTCTAACCCACAAAGCTCTTCACAATGCAGCACCTCCCTACATCTCCTCCCTCATCTCTGTCTATCACCTTACCTACTCCCTACATTCTACAAATGAACTTCAACTAACATCTGTACTAAACTGATCCTCTCACTACCGGCTCCAAGACTTCTCGCGAGCTGCACCAAATTTCTGGAATGCTATACCCCATGAAATCAGGACTATCCACAACTTGCATAGCTTTAGACGCTCCCTAAAAACACATCTTTTTAAGGCGGCCTATCATGCTCCCTAATAGAAGTCCTCTGTAGCACATCCACCATCTCTCTGGTCATACCTCTTCTTTAAACCCCACCAAACCCAAAAGCTCTACGCAGATTGGCTAGTGACCATTTATTTAACTTTATTTCTATCCCCCACTTCCTCAAGATACCTGGACCATCACTTTAACAACCCCCTGTACTTTGTGTAACCTCTATCTCATTGCAGATTGCAAGCTCCTTTGAGCAGGGTCACTTTTATTTTTGCTACTGTATTGTACTTTTTACACTAATTATATATTACTAATAATATGTTTATTGTATTATATCTAATTACTGTACTGCATTTTTTACATTGTTTCTCTGCTTTATTTATTGTACTTTTTACATTGATTCTCTAGTTAGTGGATTGGATTTTTTATATTGATTCTCTACTTAAATTGCTTACTGTATTGTATATTTTTTGTTACCTATGACCATTTGTATATCACTGTTTTGTAAAATGCTCCGAAATATGTTAGTGCTACAAAAATAAAGATTTATTATTATTATTTATTATTAAGAGTGTTCTATTTCAATTGTTTCTTTCTGTTAATGTTGATGATTATGGCTTACAGTCAATGAAAACCCCAATTTCATTATCTTAGAAAATTAGAATATTATATAAGACCACCTGAAATAATGATTTTTAATGCATAAATGTTGGCCTACTGAAAACTGTGCACAGTGAATGCACTCAGTACTTGGTTGCAGCTCCTTTTTCATGAATTGCTGCATCAATGCGGCATGGCATGGATGTGATCAGCCTGTGGCACTGCTGAGGTGTTATAGAAGTTATGGAAGTGTTGGGGAAGCTTTGATACCTTGATTTACAATGATCATTTATGGCTTACTGAACTAGACTAAGGGATCATTTTAAATACTTAGTAATGGTGCCTTCACACTACGGCGTGATCAGCACACAGGACTGGGGGGCTAATATGCTCTCCGGTCGGGTGTGCAGCCGCACGCAGTTCCCACTGCTGACAAGTCAGGACCGCGGCGCCGCTGTCCTGAACTGTCAGCAGCTGCAGCTGCGTGCGGCTGCACACCAGACCGGAGGGCATATTAGCCCTCCAGTCCGGTGTGCTGATCCGGACCGCAGTGTGAAGGCACCCTAAGGTGTTTTGTGTTAATTATTCAAATTTTCAAGATAATGAAATTTGGGTTTTCATTGGCTGTAAGTCATAATCATCAATACTAACAGAAATAAACACTAGAAATGGATCACTCTATGTGTAATGACTTTATATATGTGTTTCACTTTATGTATTTAACTAGCTGTGAGCCCGATGCAAATGCATCGGGATTCTAGAACGTGCGTTAATTTGATTATAGTAGTTATAGCTGTTAGACTTATGCAAATGCATTGGTTGTCTAAAATATGTTTATAGTTTTTTTAAAGATTTTTAAATAATAATCCAATTATTCCAATGACATCTTTAAAACAACTACATATATTTGTATTGTTGATATCATATAAGGAAAATTGAATAATTATGTTGTAAGGGTCTTAGAACACAAAGTAGCAATACTTCTTAATGCATCAATCATTAAAATTGATGAATTAATAACAGTAATAGGTGTATCAGCCAGTTTGTGTCAGCCCACCAATCGCGTCAAGATGCCCTTACGCCTGGTGGGACCTACTCTAACTAAATCCGAATTGATATAATTTAGATATTTTTTATACCTGGATTTTTCTTAGATTTTTTGAGGATTGTGATGTAAATAATAAAATTTTGTAAATTGATACAGAAGGAGTTACCAACTACAGACTTGCAGCAATATCCATGCAATAACAAAAAAACTTGTAGTTAACCTACGGTAAATGGAGTTAACGTAGCTTCAGCAGGTGCATAAGATGCATCCACTAACTAACCACAGGTGACTGCAGTTGATGTGGATGACACTGCCGCAACTATGTTGTCTGCACAAACCGCAAGTTAAGTACAAATTACATATATGCAATTATGAAAATTACAGCAAGTATGTTGTTGGTGAGTCCTTCATAATCAATTATTATCATTTAGTATATTCCTCAACAAAGTGAAAAATAATCTAAGAAAAATGGTGTGGTAGAATCTAATTAATAATTTATGTTTGTCCCTATCTATCTAAACATGTGGAACACACCTTGCTAATGAGATGTGTGTGAACAGCCGTCCCACCCGTCTCTTAGCTGTTCACAAAAACCTCTCCCTGTAAAGACTGACAATGAAATCTCTCAGCACATATAGTGCTGGAGCTTGAAAAAGTGGTTTCTATCACCCACTGTAGATATGTGGATGATACACATCTCTCATATTATTTTAAATGTGTGTCCACAAAAATATAGTAGAATCAGTATATAAAAGAATAAAATGTGAAACAGTAATTTTTTTTTTTGTTTTGTTTTTTTTTTGTTTTTTTTTTTCTTTTTTTTTTTTTTTCAAAAGATTAATAAACGGAAGAATAGTCATAGGGAAGAGTTCAGTGCAAAATATTCTTGTAGACAATATTTTTGGTAAATACTTTGTCACTGTTAGGCAGCAATTTGCCTTGGATTGGAGTGTCCACCACTTTGACTTTTACATTGGATCGTCTTCTCACTCTTGAAAAAGCCACATACAATTGTCCATGTCCAAAAACAGGTTCAGGCAAAAAAATCCCTACTTTCTCAAGTGTTTGTCCTTGGGATTTGTTTATTGTCATGGCAAAAGCTGGCTTCAGAGGAAATTGGCGACGTCTTAACTTAAAAGGCAAGCCGGTTTCTGATGGGCACAAATCAATCCTGGGAATGAAAACCACATTTCCTCCAGCAGACCCAGTAATGACTCTTGCTTGAATCATGTTGACAAACAAACCGGTGACAATTAAGCGAGTCCCATTGCAAAGACCTTTTCTGCTGTTGAAGTTCCTCAAAAGCATTACAATGGTGCCAATTTTTAATTTCAGACGATGAGATGGCATCCCTGTGGGTGTAAGTGAATTTAAAAACTCAACAGGGTATTGCTCTGGGTCCTCTGTCTCGTCCGGATCAATGGAATCATCACTAATGTATTCTGTATACTCTCCAGCAATGCAATCCATGATCTTAGAGTTGACTTGATCCACATCATCATTTTTGGGGCAAAGAATGGCATGTGATGCTGCTGTATTAATACTTTCATTGTCATTGACATCAATTACAATGTTTTCACCAAAAATATCAAATATTAGTGAACCTGTGCAAATCATATCTTCAGGGATTTCTATAACATCATCTCCAAGGTTATAAGAATTGGTCAATTGTCCATTTCCCAGCTGAAGTATCCAATTGCTGTATTCTGGATCAACAGAGCGCATGTTGTCAAGTAGTGGCAATTGAGTGAAAATCTGCCATTGTCTGGAATATTTAATACAGCTCTCCACGATATCAGTTCGTGTTCCATGAGGAATAATAGGAAGACACTGACGAAAGTCTCCTCCCAGAACAATGACTTTCCCTCCAAAAGGTGTTTTATTTTTCTTCGAGATATCTTTGGTCATAACATCCTTTAATAGTTGGTCAATGACATGCAGTGCGTATTTGGATAGCATAGTGGATTCATCAATAATGAAAAGTTTAGTATTCTTCAAATGGTGTGCAGCATCAGTATCATTTTTTATTCTTGAAACAGACGTTTCATTGATTGGAATAGGTATCCCGTAAAGTGAATGGATGGTTCTTCCTCCTTCCAATAAGTTGGCTGCAATCCCAGTACTGGCAGCAGGTGACACAGTTTCTCCTTCTCCTCTTATTTGACGAATTAACAAATCATACAAATATGTTTTCCCACTGCCACCTGGACCATCAATGAAAAAGCACTTAGCTTGCTGACTTGTATCCTGTAATGCTTCATTTATGGCATTATAGGCCAAAAGTTGTTGTGGATTTAAAGTTTCTTTCATTTCTTGGGCTCTTCTAAACTCCTCCTCTTTGTCGTATTGTGGTTGTAGTTGTTGTTTTCTTTTGGGGCGTGGTAGATTAAAATCCGTAAAGCTTTTGCCATGAAATTTTAACACATTTTGAACATCTGTCATTGCATAGCCTTCACAATGCTCACAGTCCTCATTGTTAGGGTGATATGCACGGCAGTAGTCTTCAATAAAATCTTTTTTAAATTCTTGCCACAACTCCAATGGATGAGCAGGAGGACCAAAGATACATATGTAAGCAAACATATCCCGAAGCTGTGCAGGCATGTTTAGAACACAGCCATCCAGTAAGGTATTTCGCCAAACACTGTCATCCAAAAGTAATCCAAGGGCTATTGCTGCCTGCTTAAAAGTTGGGTACTCGACTTCATTAACGGTCTTAATGTGCTCAAAGCTTTTTGCTCCTTTTACATGTAGTAACAACAACCGTAAATAGTAGCGTTCTTCATCTTTCATACTGACCGTATACATTCTTCCAATGACAGTTGATCCCCGTTTCTGCCTAATTTCCCATGCACCATCTTTCCAGACATAGTGCTCAGGAATTTGGCGGTAGAAGTATTCATGAGCATGTGGGTCATTCTCATTCAGTTCAAAGTAGGCCATAAGAGTTGATTTTCTATGCGTCATGGCAGCAATGTTCTCAACAGAAGCATCTTCATGAAAATAAAGTGGTTGTGACTGTGGCAGATGTACGGCAAGGCGAACAATGCTGTGTGATTGTTTATGCATTGGATAGGCAAAAATTCTCCAAGCTGCCTCTGGTGCACTGACGTATCTTGAATCCATAAATTGGTGAGGTTCATCATGCTGTATGTTTGTTTGAGAAATTTCAAGATTGGCTTTATCATGTCCTTTGTAAACATATTTGAATAGATACTTGACACTTTGAATGGACGCACAGATTTCCACATTTATATGACACTTATACTTTAATAGTAAGAAAGGGTTATAGGGAACAACCCAAGAATTATCAACCATGTGAGAACGGTGTGTAAATGAAGGTCCTGCATTGCGTTGATAAGTTGGGTAGGCATCATGTGCTATTAGAGTTTTTGGTTGGAAATCTTTTGGGAATCCTTTTTTACACTTTCCAATATCCATACATGGACAATTAGGGTTGAATTGTCCACAGGGTCCATGAATCATATGTTGCATCACAATTTGATGGAGCACAGGATACTCAGATGGATCAGGAATTTCTGCCCAAACAGTACGATCGACATCAACCTCAGTGCGTAATTTGGAATTGTTATCCAGAATAACCAAAATGTGAGCATGTGGTAGTCCTCGCTTTTGGAATTCTATTACATGAATCATTGCACAAATCTTGCCAAATAATCCACTGTTTATATCTTTTAATAGGGCTTCTAATTTTATTTTGAAGACACGGGCGACTAAATCCGGTCTGTGTTCCACCCTCTGCCATGGTTCTAAATTGTGGATAATCTCGCTCCATTTGGGATTACATGTCATTGTTATAAATAGATCTGGCCGTCCAAATTTAGTCACAATAGCCATGGCATCTTGATACCTCTGCTGCATGTTTCTGGGACTGCCTTCAAACGACGATGGTAATATGACCGTTTTGCCAATAGGAATTCCTTTTTCAAAAGATTTTCTTTCCAGATGTTCCTGTAGTACGCAATAGTCCTCCACTTTTAAGTCTTTTTGATGTTGACGTATAAAATTTAAGCGATTAGCCTCAATTTTTATATACGCATCTACTAAATACTGTTGCGTTAGTTTTCCACCATTTAAAATAGGATTGAACTCAGGACGTACAGAGAGCAAATAACAGTAATACTGCAATTGTGTAATTCTCCGTGGCTTTTCACCTTGATGCTTCAGTCCCTCATGCCAGCCTTGTTCTCCATGCGGAAAAAATAACGGATACAGTAAAGCATCTAAATTACTGTGGAGAATACTGATTTGCTGTGTTTTTGGAGCTAAAGGATTGTTTGGGTCAGGTTTGAGATGAATTAAAATGTCTCTATTGAAGGGTGGCTCTCCATCGGCATGTTCAAAGACCACAGCAACTTCATTAACAATTGGCTTATTATAACGTCTTGGGTCTTGTTCTCGATCCTGTTTAAGAGCCATGATGATATTAGGCATGACAGTACCATTTTCAATTGCCTTATCTTGTTCCTCTTGTTCAACAAAACGTAGCATTTTGTATGCAGAAACAAAAGGATTAATGCGATCTAATAAGTTAGCAATGAGCCGCATCAATTTAGGATTACATTTTTTATTTTCGTCACACTGTAAACGTTGGTCATTAGCAGTGGCAGTATCTAAAATGTAGAGTTGGGCATAAGCAGGAGCTTGATCTGGAGCAGGATGTAGTGTTCCAGTACGGTGATAAATTTGGCCATGAATCCTGAAGCAATAAGGGCCATGTCCAGGTGGAGGAGCAATACTTGCACCCATAGAAGCAAAACCAAATGAACTATTGATACTTCTGATGTTATCCATCATATTCCGACTGTATGGACTCTGACCTTTAAGAATACATTCCAACATCTCTGGGTACTGAGGTAACGGAACCTTGACCTTCCCCTTGTGACAACAGATAGTATACTGTTTATCCGATGGCATCTCATCCATGAAATGTCGAGCTTGACAATGCTTACATATGAATATCATAGCGCCACAGGTATGTTCCACAATGCCAAAATCACTATCTGTAAATCCAGGTGGATATGAAGAGGGAGGTGTAGGTAGGTAAATACGATTTTCTTTCTGCAAACCAACATAGATGAGACGTTGAAGCAATAAAGCAGAAAAAGAGTCAGGATCCACTTGTGTAACAGTAGAAGACGTCTTTTTGCGGTGTTGACGACGGGAGGCACCACTTTTACGTAAGCGGCTCTGTTTGGATAGTGAAAACTCCTGAGCAATTTGTGCCTCCAAAGGAGTTTGTTGTTGTTCAAGGCGAAAACGTTTTGTGCGTGATGTCTCCTGACCACAATGTTTACGCTTTGCTGTTGCTTTGCGCGGTGATGAAACTTGAGGAATTGTGCTTCTTTCATCCTGTGAACTGCTAGAAAGAGCTAGAGCAAACTGTAGTACTGGTGAGCTTACAGTTGGATCAGCAGACTGTAGTACTGATGAGGTTACTGTCTGATCAGCACACTGAGTTAGATCAGCAGAGTATTGTACAGATGAGCTTGCACTTTGATCAGCAGACTGTTGTTCTGAGGAGGTTACTGTCTGATCAGCAGAGTGATGTACTGATGGTGTCACTTTTTTTTTTTGATGGCGTTGATGTAGCTTCTGAGCATTTTTGGCCAACCGTAGTTGTTTTTGTTCCAGCGACTCCGTTGCAATGCGTTGCTTATACTCAGCTTTAGACTTATCCAAACGACATTGTCGCTCTTCTTCAGTTTCTTTAGCACGTGTCTTACGCATCCATCTGGCTTTGTACCCGCCAACATCCTTGCTAGTATCCTTTGAAGTCATGTTAGAACATACAAAGGTAATACTATACTTGGAGAGGTATAGGTACGCAAGAGCTTTTACAAAAGCTTTTTGGGAGAAAAGACTTCTTGAAATGTATAGAATAATTATTAAGGAAAATAATAAGTTCCAGATAGACAATGAACATATTGAAATATCATATTTTGTATGTCCTTATAATGTACCCCACAACATATTACAAATATATAAACATGTTTCTCATTCATATCAATAATACTAAAAGGTCACTGAATACTTAAGGACATTGAATGTGCATAAATAATACCAATACCATAAATACCAATACCATCATCAAAACCATCATCAAAACCATCATCAAAACCATCATCAATAGCATCATGAAAACCATCATCAAAACCATCATCAAAAGCATCATCAATATCATCATCAATAATATTAGCAATAGCATTATTATTAAAATTAATAGCATAATTATAAGCATTAATAGCATAATTATTAGCATTAATAGCATAATTATTAGCATTAATATCATAATTATTAGCATTATTACCATAATTATTAGCATTAATACCATAATTATTTGCATTAATACCATAATTATTAGCATTATTACCATAATTATTCGCATTAATAGCATAATTATTACCATTAATAGCATAATTATTCGCATTATTAGCATTATTATTAGCATTAATAGCATAATTATTACCATTAATAGCATAATTATTAGCATTATTAGCATTATTATTAGCATTAATAGCATAATTATTAGCATTATTATTACCATTAATAGCATAATTATTACCATTAATAGCATAATTATTAGCAAGCATTATTATTAGCATTATTAGCATTAATATTATTATTATTAGCATTAATAACATAATTATTATCATTATTAGCATTATTATTAGCATTAATAGCATGATTATTAGCATTAATAGCATTATTATTAGCATTAATAGCATTATTATTAGCATTAATAGCCTAATTATTAGCATTATTAGGATTATTATTTTCATTATTAGCATTATTATTAGCATTAATAGCATTATTATTAGCATTAATAGCATAATTATTAGCATTATGAGCATTATTAGCATTATTGTTAGCATTAATAGCATAATTATTAGCATTATTATTAGCATTAATAGCATAATTATTAGCATTATTATCAGTATTATTAGCATTAATAGCATAATTATTAGCATTATTACCATTATTATTAGCATTATTAGTATTATTATTAGCATTAATAATAGAATTATTATCATTATTAGCATTATTATTAGCATTAATAGCATAATTATTAGCATTATTACCATTATTATTAGCATTATTAGCATTATTATTAGCATTAAAAGCATAATTATTAGCATTATTAGCATTATTATTAGCATTAATAGCATGATAATTAGCATTAATAGCATTATTATTAGAATTAATAGCCTAATTATTAGCATTATTAGGATTATTATTTGCATTATTAGCATTATTATTAGCATTAATAGCATTATTATTAGCATTAATAGCATAATTATTAGCATTATTAGCAATATTATTAGCATTAATATTATTATTAGCATTAATAACATAATTATTATCATTATTAGCATTATTATTAGCATTAATAGCATGATTATTAGCATTAATAGCATTATTATTAGCATTAATAGCCTAATTATTAGCATTATTAGGATTATTATTTGCATTATTAGCATTATTATTAGCATTAATAGCATTATTATTAGCATTAATAACATAATTATTAGCATTATTATTAGCATTATTAGCATTATTATTAGCATTAATAGCATAATTATTTGCATTAATAGCATAATTATTAGCATTATTAGCATTATTATTAGCATTAATAGCATAATTATTAACATTATTAGCATTATTATTAGCATTAATAGCATTATTATTAGCATTAATATTATTATTATTAGCATGAATAGCCTAATTATTAGCATTATTAGGATTATTATTAGCATTATTAGCATTATTATTAGCATTATTAGCATTATTATTAGCATTAATAGCATAATTATTAACATTATTAGCATTATTATTAGCATTAATAGCATTATTATTAGCATTAATAGCATTATTATTAGCATTAATAGGCTAATTATTAGCATTATTAGGATTATTATTTGCATTATTAGCATTATTATTTGCATTATTAGCATTATTATTAGCATTATTATTAGCATTAATAGCATAATTATTAGCATTATTAGTATTATTATTAGCATTAATAGCATGATTATTAGCATTAATAGCATTATTATTAGCATTAATAGCCTAATTATTAGCATTATTAGGATTATTATTTGCATTATTAGCATTATTATTAGCATTAATAGCATTATTATTAGCATTAATAACATAATTATTAGCATTATTATTAGCATTATTAGCATTATTATTAGCATTAATAGCATAATTATTAGCATTAATAGCATAATTATTAGCATTATTAGCATTATTATTAGCATTAATAGCATAATTATTAACATTATTAGCATTATTATTAGCATTAATAGCATTATTATTAGCATTAATAGCATTATTATTAGCATGAATAGCCTAATTATTAGCATTATTAGGATTATTATTAGCATTATTATTAGCATTATTAGCATTATTATTAGCATTAATAGCATAATTATTAACATTATTAGCATTATTATTAGCATTAATAGCATTATTATTAGCATTAATAGCATTATTATTAGCATTAATAGGCTAATTATTAGCATTATTAGGATTATTATTTGCATTATTAGTATTATTATTAGCATTATTAGCATTATTATTAGCATTAATAGCATAATTATTAGCATTATTAGTATTATTATTAGCATTAATAGCATAATTATTAGCATTATTATCATTATTATTAGCATTATTATCAGTATTATTAGCATTAATAGCATTATTATTAGCATTATTATTAGCATTATTAGTATTATTATTAGCATTAATAATATAATTATTATCATTATTAGCATTATTATTAGCATTAATAGCATTATTATTAGAATTAATAGTATAATTATTAGCATTATATGAGAATTATTAGCATTATTATTATTAACATTAGTAGCATAATTATTAGCATTAATATAATTATTATTAGCAGTAATATAATTATTATTAGGGTTTTTTTTTAATTATTATTTTTTGTAATTTTGTAATTTTTTGTTTTATTTTTTAATTATTATTATTTTTTTTTTATTATTTTTTTTATTATTTTATTTATTATTATTTATTATATATTATTATATATATTATTATATATATATATTATTATATTATTATATATTATTATTATTTTTATTTTTTTATTTTATTATTTTTTTATTTAATTATTTTTAAATTATTTAATTTATTATTTAATTTATTTGTTATTGTAAGTGACATACATATGTTTAATTTTTTTATTCTTATTTTATTGAATTTTTTATTATTTTTTTTATTATTATTTTTTATTTTTTTAATGATTTTTAAATTATTTTATTTATTATTTAATTTATTATTTATTTAAAGTGACACACAGTTCTCTTTGTGGTCCGCCTTTTTTTTTTACCATTGACATACATTAGCGGTGTGTCGGCGATTTTATGGCCGGCCACCTGGTTCTATTTGTCGGCCGTAAAATCGCAGACACACCGCTAATGCATGTGTATGGGATTTTTAAAAATGGCGCCGCGATTTCTGATTGGTCGGCGTTAGCAAATAGCGACCAATCAGAATCGCGGCGCCATTTTTAAAAATGCCATAGACATGCATTAGCGGTGTGTCCGCGATTTTATGGCCGGCTACCTGGTTCTATTTGTCGGCCGTAAAATCGCGGATACACCGCTAATGCATGTCTATGGGATTTTTAAAAATGGCGCCGCGATTTCTGATTGGTCGGCGTTAGCAGATAGCGACCAATCAGAATCGCGGCGCCATTTTTAAAAATGCCATAGACATGCATTAGCGGTGTGTCCGCGATTTTATGGCCGGCTACCTGGTTCTATTTGTCGGCCGTAAAATCGCGGATACACCGCTAATGCATGTCTATGGGATTTTTAAAAATGGCGCCGCGATTTCTGATTGGTCGGCGTTAGCAGATAGCGACCAATGAGAATCGCGGCGCCATTTTTAAACATGCCATAGACATGCATTAGCGGTGTATCCGCGATTTTATGGCCGAGAAATAGAACCAGGCGGGCGGCCATAAAATCGCCGACACACCGGTAATGTAAGTGAATGGGAAAAAAAAGGCGGACCTGAATGAGAACTGCTGAGGGGCTCTTCTGATTGGCTGAGGGCAGTCTCCAGCAACCAATCAGAACAGTCCTTCAGATCTTATTGAGATGCAATGGCGGATTTGTCGTCCATTGTATCTTAATAAGAAAGAAGAGGACGTCGAAGGTGGAAGTGAGCGAAAAGAAGACAGAAGATCCCCGGAGCCGGACGAAGAAGCGGAGATGGCGGAAAGAAGACAGAAGATCTCCAGGGCCGGACGAAGAAGCGGAGATGACGGAAAGAAGAAAGAAGATCCCCGGGGCCGGAGGAAGAGGACGCCTGGCCGGACGGAGGGCGGACTTGTGGATCGGACGATCAGATGACTTGAAGGCATGTAAGTGATCGACGGGGACGTTAGGTTAGGGGACAGCGGGGCTTAGGGCTTTAGTGAGAGGGGCAGGGAACATCGTCGGGAGGTTAGGGTCGGCGCTGGCTTAGGGGATAGGCGGCGGGGTTTAGGGGCTGCTGCGGAGGTTAGCGGGTAACGACTTAGGGGCGGCGGTGGCTTAGGGAGTAGACGGCGAGGCTTATGGGGTATCGGCGGGGGCTTAGGATGGTGCGGGTCGGGTGTTAGGTGGTCGGGGCTTAGCGTGTAGGGGTGCGACGGACTTAGGGTTTATCGGCGAGGGCCTAGGATGCTACGGGGCTTAGGGGTAGTGGGTTAGTGGCTGTTGCGGGGCTTAGGGACGGCGGTGGCTTAGGGGGTAGACGGCGGGGCTTATGGGGTATCGGCGGGGGTTTAGGATGCTGCGGGTCGAGTGTTAGGTGGTCGGGGCTTAGCGTGTAGGGGTGCAGCGGAGTTAGGGGGTATCGGGGGGGGGATTAGCATGCTATAAAGGATATCTTAGCTGTAGGGTAGTAGCGGTCGAGTGTTCTTGCGGGTTCGTAATGCGGCAGTCCGTGTTCCAGGTAGCGGGTAGGCGAAAGGATTTGTGATTTCAAATTTCACGCTTTATAAAGTGGGCTGTGAAATGTGAAACCACAAAATGGCGGGGGGGGCGTATAGTGAGTGGTGATAGTGCGGTGTGCGGACGTGGCGGTGGGTGTAGGGACATGGGGGTGGGTGTGTGGACATGGGGGTGTCAGCGGTGTGCGGACGTGGCGGTGGGTGTAGGGACATGGGGGTGGGTGTGTGGACATGGGGGTGTCAGCGGTGTGCGGACGTGGCGGTGGGTGTAGGGACATGGGGATGGGTGTGCGGACATGGGGGTGTCTGTGCGGACATGTGGGGGCTGTGTTCCATGGTCCCCGGGGAGCGAGTGGCTGCCTCCGCCGCAACGCGTTCCATGGTCCCCGGGGAGCGAGTTGCGGCAGAGGCAGCGAGTCGCTGCATGGTCCCCGGGTAGCGACTTGCGGCTCAGGCAGCGACTCGCAATGGCCTGGCGGCCATTGCTCGCGCTGCCTGAGCGGTAACTCGTTAAGGTGTTGTCCGGGCCTGTGGATCGATTTTGGGCCAGCGACTCGCAATGGCCGCTTCGCGGCCATTGCTCGCCCTGGGCCAGCGACTCGCAATGGCCTAACGGCCATTGCTCGCGCGACATTGGGCGCTTCGCGCCCAATGTTAAATTCGTATCCACATGACGACATCGCAAAGTGCGCGTGAAGGGGCGCTTTTGCGATTCGCGATTATATAATAGATTACTGAAATAAATGAACTTTTTGATAATGTTCTAATTCATCAAGTAAATTAAAAGTATTTTTATTTCCTTTTTATTTTAGTTTGAATTTAAGTTGAACTATTTATCTTTTGTGTTTGCATTGCCTTATCAACAAAATATCCTCAATTGACTACAAAAATTAACGTCCAAAATGGAATTATATGCAACTTATTAATATTTAAGATATTGAATAATCAGGATTTCTTATTTCAGCATTATTGTTGTTCTTCTCAATGGAAATTTTTTCTAGAAGACTGGATCAAATCGATGAAAATGTTGATATTTAAACATTCACAACATATTTAATGAAATGATCTAATCAAGTTTAGTATCTAGAAATCATAATACAAATAAAAGCAAGAACAGATCAGATGGGTGCAGTTTTATCAATCATTTCGCTATCAGTATATAAGAATACCAGCACATAAGTGGGACAACTTGCTAAAAAAAGTTGTGGCTGAGTTTTCAATGGATTCACTTACGTTTTCTGAATTGAACACATTTAAAGCGTAACATTCAAGCATTACTTAAAGGGAATCTGTCACAAGGTTGCTGGGATGCATGCTAAAATTCTTATAAAATCTCTCTATTATCTCCTCCAGTTCTCTGAATGTTGAGCTCTGTATTACCCCGCCCATACAGTAAGGGCCAGAAATATTTGGACAGTGACACAAGTTTTGTTATTTTAGCTGTTTACAAAAACATGTTCAGAAATACAATTATATATATAATATGGGCTGAAAGTGCACACTCCCAGCTGCAATATGAGAGTTTCCACATCCAAATCGGAGAAAGGGTTTAGGAATCATAGCTCTGTAATGCATAGCCTCCTCTTTTTCAAGGGACCAAAAGTAATTGGACAATGGACTCTAAGGGCTGCAATTAACTCTGAAGGCGTCTCCCTCGTTAACCTGTAATCAATGAAGTAGTTAAAAAGTCAGGGGTGGATTCCAGGTGTGTGGTTTTGCATTTGGAAGCTGTTGATGTGACCAGACAACATGCAGTCAAAGGAATTCTCAATTGAGGTGAAGCAGAACATCCTGAGGCTGAAAAAAAAGAAAACATCCATCAGAGAGATAGCAGACATGCTTGGAGTAGCAAAATCAACAGTTGGGTACATTCTGAGAAAAAAGGAATTGACTGGTGAGCTTGGGAACTCTAAAAGGCCTGGGCGTCCACGGATGACAACAGTGGTGGATGATCGCGGCATACTTTATTTGGTGAAGAAGAACCCGTTCACAACATCAACTGAAGTCCAGAACACTCTCAGTGAAGTAGGTGTATCTGTCTCTAAGTCAACAGTAAAGAGAAGACTCCATGACAGTAAATACAAAGGGTTCACATCTAGATGCAAACCATTCATCAATTCCAAAAATAGACAGGCCAGAGTTAAATTTGCTGAAAAACACCTCAAGAAGCCAGCACAGTTCTGGAAAAGTATTCTATGGACAGATGAGACAAAGATCAACCTGTACCAGAATGATGGAAGAAAAAAGTTTGAAGAAGAAAGGGAACGGCACATGATCCAAGGCACACCACATCCTCTGTAAAACATGGTGGAGGCAACGTGATGGCATGGGCATGCATAGCTTTCAATGGCACTGGGTCACTTGTGTTTATTGATGACATAACAGCAGACAAGAGGAGCCGGATGAATTCTGAGGTGTACCGGGATATACTTTCAGCCCAGATTCAGCCAAATGCTGCAAAGTTGATTGGACGGCGCTTCATAGTACAGATGGACAATGACCTCAAGCATACAGCCAAAGCTACCCAGGAGTTCATGAGTGCAAAAAAGTGGAACATTCTGCAATGGCCAAGTCAATCACCAGATCTTAACCCAATTGAGCATGCATTTCACTTGCTCAAATCCAGACTTAAGACGGAAAGACCCACAAACAAGCAAGACCTGAAGGCTGCGGCTGTAAAGGCCTGGCAAAGCATTAAGAAGGAAGGAAACCCAGCGTTTGGTGATGTCCATGGGTTCCAGACTTAAGGCATTGATTGCCTCCAAAGGATTCGCAACAAAATATTGAAAATAAAAATATTTTGTTTGGGTTATGTTAATTTGTCCAATTACTTTTGACCTCCTAAAATGTGGAGTGTTTGTAAAGAAATGTGTACAGTTCCTACATTTTCTATCAGATATTTTTGTTCAACCCTTCAAATTAAACGTTACAATCTGCACTTGAATTCTGTTGTAGAGGTTTCATTTCAAATCCAATGTGGTGGCATGCAGAGCCCAACTCGCCAAAATTGTGTCACTGTCCAAATATTTCTGGCCCTAACTGTACCAATGATTGACAGCTTTCGGTATACTCTGCGCATAGACAGAAAGCTGCCAATCAGTGGTGGTGGGGAGGATGTGGACCACCTTGCAGCAGGTCAAGTAGACATCTAGTGATTATATCCTACTGATTTTAATATCTACAATAAGCAGCCCAGTAAATAATACATTACTGGAATCAAAATCTCTGGTTGTACAATATGCTGCCATCAGAATAGGTAGCAAAAACCTGCTGACAGATTCCTATTTCTTACACATAAAAGTAGTTGACAAAAGAGGGCATGACATAACCCCCCCGAATAAGCAAAGGCGAAACACATGTTGAGGAGACAGGACGTGGTTCCAAACTAATATTTGAAACCAACTCATTACATCTCCAAGGTAACTCAGTTACCAGCTATTAATTGCTCTATACCGCAGCATGTTATAATTATTTATGGGCATAGGAGTCAGAAGTACATAATCTTTAGAGAGCTCTGATATAGGTATTTTTTCTTATAAATAGTTGCTATTTTGTTCTCATTCATAAGCTTTATTTACTGACACACAACTATTCAGGCACTTGCACTTATTTGTCCTTATTGTATTTACCATCCATATCAAATTGAACCCCCTTTACTTGGGCCAATGTCCTCTTCATATGAAGCACCTTTTGCTAACTTTTATCCTATGTTTGAATTATTATCTCAATAAAGTTATTTTATTATTGATTTTACTTTGTCACTTCTATAAATTCTAATCATATGATGTATTGGATTAATGATATATAATTTATACATTGAAGTTGGCCACTTTGAATCTATTCTCAGGACAAATATGGATATGAGATTAATTTGAGTGTAATTATCATTTTACAGTTTACAGTGAATGAGGCTGATGTCTATATATCACAATTATGGGCTGTACACATGAATCACCTCTACTATATAAATGCCCTATCCAGTCTGTCTATAAGTTTGTCCCAAAAATAGCACCACCTATAGGACATCGTGTGTATTACAGTTAAACTGGAGTATGAAGAAGCCCAAAATTTTGGTTGATCAGTCACATTTGATTGATCAGTCAAATAAAACAGCACCACCTATGGGACATCTGTGATAGGGGGTCTACACACCGTCCAGGACCTAGGCAGCAACACAGGCATTCCTTATCACCTGCACCTTTGCCTACTTACCCTTGAGGATAACTCATCCTACTGCTGGACTTCCTTCCATTTGCATTCCACTCTGGAACTCAGTTTGGTGCCGTGGTTCCTCAGTGAACAGGAGGAAAAACACTTCACACAGGGGTGAGTGAGACGGCGCACAACGGGGAGACAGAGAGAGCACAGGGGGAAGAGAGAGTAGACAAGATGGAAAGACAGCACAAGGGGAAAGAGAGTATACAAGGGGAGAGAGAGCACACAGAGTGGAAAGACAGCACAAGAGGAAAGAGCGTATACGGGGGGAGAGAGAGCACAAGGGGTGAGAGAGCATAAAGGAGGAAGAGAGAGTGCACAGGGAGGAGAAACAGCAAAAAGAGTGCTTGCAGAAGGGGAGAGACAGCACACAGGGAGAAAGAGCACACAGAGAGGAAAGACAACACAAGTAGAGAGAAAATGCACAAGGGGGAGAGACAGCATAATGGGCAAAAGAGATGCACATGGGGAGAGATGGCACAAGAGGAGAGAGAGTGCACAGGAGGATTGTGAGCAGCAGCAGTGCCTGTCCAGCCATTGCCACCCCATGCAGGGGCGTAACTACAATAGGTGCAGGGGTTGCGATCGCACCCGGGCCCTGCAGCTCAGGGGGGGCCCAAATGTCCCTTTGGCCCATAAAAAAAGACTAATACTACTAAACATTTGCAATAATTGGGGGCCCCGTTGGAGTTTTCGCAGCCTGAAGTTACGCCACTGACCCCATGCCACAGCGAGCTCCCCCCACCCTCCTCGGTGGCCCTGTGATTAGTAGCGGGAGTAGTTGGACTAATGTATAATTGAACACACTCTAGAATCGCCCAATGCGATAGAATCGGGAACCCTGTCTTGTACAATCATTATTATTTTGCAAATCTAGGGAAGGAATAGTCCATTACTTCCCTTCCTCCCAGCACCGTGTTAAATATGATACCGCAAAAATAAAGTTCAAGTGCAATGTCTAACGGGTGAGGGCACCTTTCTTCATGTTTTGATTCGCAAAATGTTCTCATTTAGGTAGCACCCCATGACAAAATAGCACTCTACATAGTCATTTTATCTTGGTGTTAAAACAGTGCAATACTGTAGAGGTGAAGTGCCCGGCATCTATTCCTTGGATCCACTTAATCATAATTATTTATTAAGGTATTTCCAGTGTGTCTGAAAAAAATGTGTACCTGTGATTTTTTGATAATTTTTGATAATTTTTTACTTTTTCTGGAAAGCCTAAGTTGGCAACCCTGGTGCGTAGAGTATGCTATATGTATATTTACCACATTTTTAGCTAGGTTTAAATTCTACTTCTTTTTGTGCTGAATCACCTTTAAGTGCTTTAAAAGTAAGAAAGAATCTTGTTTAGAATTTTACAATTTACTTCCATGCTCTATTTATGTAGTTCTATATTTTCTATATGTTCATATACATTTATTTATCAATTATTGTGAGGAAATACATGTTTGGCTAAATATATCCATTTCTCTTTCAAATCGTAGAAAACACAATGCTGTCAGTCAGTCACAATGGTAGAAGGAGAAAAAAATAGTAAATAGAAAAAATAGCTATATGCAAAAAAGAGTGGGATGTTATTATTGAAAAATAAACCTACTATTATTATCAATTCATCCTTCATATCAAACCTAACAGGGGCCTCTTTACATGCCATTATTATCATCTTTTTTGCTTACATGTGAATAATATACATTAAATATTGAAATATATATCACTGGGCTATATTTTTATAAAAGCAGAGAACAAATTTATTCAAGAGAAATTGAATTTCCCATGAATTTGACAATAATAGTTTTATTTTTAATATTTATTTCATCGGTCAATCAATAGTGGCCAGCTGGCTGCCATTTTGCTTAACTTTTGCATTTAACCCCATGCAATGTTGTGATTTTCAGATTTTTCACTTTTGTTTTTTTTTCTCCTTATTTTCAAGAGCTATAGTTTTTTTGTATTTTTCTGACAACATTGACATATGAAGGCTTGTTTTCTGCTAGACTAGTTGCAGTTTTGAATGAAATCACCAAGTTAAACTTATAGGCCCCGATTAATCAAGATGTTTTAGCTCGGAATCTGGCATAAAACACTTTGATAAGACAAAAAATATGCATTTTTTTGCTTTTTGATGTTAGTTTTGCCAAGTTATGGCAAGATGGGCAGAACTCAGGTGGGATGGGGTGTAATGGGGATATGATGTCATGATTCGTCTAATTCATGATGATCAGTGGCATATTCTTTAACTCCTGATGGGAGTTAGTTCTGTGATGAGGCACCCCATAATGAATCAGAATCATGTGACTCCAACTTGCCAGAATGAAGAATACAGATCTTGTTGAATTGGAGCCATCATAATCATCACAGCAAGCCAAAGCAAAACACTTTTCTCTTTAATGAGTAAACAATCCTGTTAAAGGGATCCTGTCACCTCCGAAACACCTCCTAAGCTAGCAAAAACATGTCCCTGCAGCATCCATTCACTAATCTCACACTCCTTTTGTCTCCTAAAAGCATCCTGTGAGAGTGAATAAAAACGTTTTAATACTCATTTGGGATTATTATTAGCAGGGGCGATATTCTTTAGCCACCAGGGCATGTTGTTTTGCAGCCTCGAGGATCCACCCTCTCTCTGTCTGTGCTGCAGTGATGTGGAGCTGAAGGCAGGACTAATGATTTGCATTCTGTGAGTGATAGAGAGGGGGGAGGGTAAAGCCTGCACAAGCAAAGCAACACAGACAGAGAGAGGGTGGATCCTGGAGCTTGCAAAACAGCACGCCCTATGGGCTAAAGAATATAGCCTCTGCTAATTATAATCACTAATAAGTAAGTATTAAACCGTTTTTTTCCACTTTCACAGGATGCTTTTAGGAGACAAAAGGAATGTGAGATTAGTGATGGGATGCTGCAGGGACGTGTTTTGATAGCTTAGGAGGCATTCTGGATTTGACAGGATCCCTTTAAATGAACATCAATGCAAGATAAAGAATTATACAAATAGATCTATAAACCAAGTTAAACTAAACTGTCCCAGTGTATAAATCAGTTTTTTTTAGGAGACTTTGAAACTCAAGAGACATCTTGAATAAAGGAGAAGTTCTTGACCTTTTGTCTATTCATTGTCTATTGTACTGCTGTTAGTAGAAGAGTGTTGTAATCAACTTTTTTCAGCAGACCCAAAGACAATAAATACAGAAACGGCTGGTTATGCACACTACTGCTCATAAACAATCCTCAATGATTCTGTAATATTTTTACAGCCAAAACATTGCTCTAGATCAGGGTCTCAAACTCAGGCCTCGAGGGCCGCACACAGTCCAGGTTTTCAGAATTTCCATATCATTTGATTACCAACTGCCAAATGCTATGGAAACCCTGAAAACATGCACTGTGTGCGTCCCTCGAGGCCTGGAGTTTGAGACCCCTGCTCTAGATGTCATGTTTCCTGTGTTCAGTGTGTCTTTGACACAATGAGTGACAGTTTGCTGCCCTTATGGAATCAAAAATGAGTTCAGCTGACAGTTTGGTGAGTGACAGCTCAGTCATCCAATCCAGTGGAGCTGTCAATGTGTTGAATAACAGCTCCGCTGTCAAATCTGAATCTGAGAGATGCTGGGCTTATTCAGGAGTTCTCTGTTCTGTATGATTGTCCAGCTACTTGCTGAGTAATTTGTCCCAGATCTCTGCCAGTTGTAGCATTTTGCTCATTGGTGCTTTTTGGCTCCATTCATTTGTCCTCTGTGCTATCATCTATTGCTGCCAATCTTTGGATCTCCTCTGATCTTCCATTTGCCTTGTCCTTTTGCTTTGATTGCTATTCTTCATGACCTGACTATTCCTTTGTCTACTCCCTTAGTCAACGATGTGCTTTTTTGGTATCTGGAATGTTTAACTACCCTGCTTTATACCTTGTCTCTGTATTGACTAACATCATACTAAATTTAAATTTGTTATGCTACAAATGGCAGACACGTTGCACAAACTGTTGCATCTCCAACTTGTCAGAGACTGGCTGTCCTATGACCTGTGTTGTTGGGTAGCACCTAAGTAAAGCCACTATTCTCTATTTCTATTGAAAATTACCGTTTCTGTTAAAAACAACCACATGCTTATATGAAAACTCTGCCCTATAAATATTAAAGGGTTACATTGATATTTGATACAGATTTATCTATTTTTAGATGTCATCATAAAGGTCCAAAGAACAAAATTATTAAAATATAAAATAATTTTAAAATGAAGTCAAAAACTTCAAAGATAAAGATTTGAAAATGTTACAGCACTTTGAAAATGAGAAGTGAGAGATGGAACTGACTTGTCAACTTTCATCATTTCTCATTAATGTTTGTAATTAAAATCTCTTTTTCAATAAATTAAACCACCTTCTTGGCCCTTAGAACTGTTCTGGGATATGATACTCTGAGATTGCAAGTTCAGATGTGATATATTTTGGATTTTAATGTATTTATTATTTGAAGCAAGAGGGTAACATTTTAGAAAAGGATTGGCAATCCTAAACTGCACATTGAAAGGTTTGTTGCATTACAAATAAGTTATACCTAAATGTGTTTAATGCCTTAACGCAATATAATGTACATGAAAAAAATTATAATTTTTTCTTTTCTTTAAGAAAATATAAAAAAAAATAGAAAAGTTGAAATAACTCCACTCTTTCCTCATTAAAAAAAAAGAAATGAAACAAATATGTAAGAACGAAAATATTTGTTAAAGTCCGACATATCAAAATCTAAAATTAATTAAAAGGAGATTAAAAAAAATGTACACAGTCCCTGCACTGTACTATAATGCTGATCTGCCTGTTACATTTGTATAATGTTTAGAATTAACATACCGTATATACTCGTGTACAAGCCGACCCGTGTATAAGCCGACCCCCCTACTTTTGCCCCCAAAACCTGGGAAAACCTATTGACTCGTGTATAAGCCGAGGGTGGACCCCAGCACAGGTATTCAGCCCCCAGCAGTGTGGTATACAGCAGCCTCCCCAGTGGTATATACAGACCCCAGTGGTAATACAGCAGCCCCAGTGGTAATACAGCAGCCCCAATGTTAATACAGCAGCCCCAGTGGTAGTATACAGCAGCCCCAGAGGTATATACAGCAGCCCCAGTGGTATATACAGCAGCAGCCCCAGTGGTAGTTTACAGCAGCCCCAGAGGTATATACAGCAGCCCCAGTGGTAGTATAAAGCAGTCCCAGTGGTAATACAGCAGCCCCAGTGGTAATACAGCAGCCCCAGGGGTAATACAGCAGCCCCAGGGGTAATACAGCAGCCCCAGGGGTTATACAGCAGCCCCAGGGGTTATACAGCCCCAGGGGTATACAGCAGCTCCAGGGGTTATACAGCAGCCCCAGGGGGTATACAGCAGCCCCAGGGGTATACAGAAGCCCCAGGGGTTATACAGCAGCCCCAGGGGGTATACAGCAGCCCCAGGGGTATACAGCAGCCCCAGGGGTATACAGGCCCCCGAATGCTGGCACTCGCCCCCCTGTGTGGTAAGGGCCCCCCTGTTGCTTAACTTAACATCCCTTGTCTTCTGCACTTCACCGCGCCGGTCTTCTGAGCTCCATCCTCCATGCTTCCGTCCTCGCTTCATCCGGGATCCCCGGCCGTCGCAGTTACGATGACGTCATCGTGTGACGGCCGGGGATCCCGGATGCAGCCGGACGGGACTCGGAGCATGGAGGACGGAGCTCAGAAGACCGGCAGTGCAGAAGACCGGGGATGGTAAGTTAAGTAGCAGGGGGGCCCTTACCACACAGGGGAGGCGAGTGCCAGCATTTGGGGACCATATTGACTCGTGTATAAGCCGAAGGGGGAACTTTTCAGCCCAATTCTTGGGCTGAAAAACTCGGCTTATACACGAGTATATACGGTAAATCAGTAATTCACTAACTGCTCTTTACCAGTCACCACTCCCAGAGAGGCCCATATGTCATGCCTGAGTGAGCAGCTTTCACCCCTCCCTCTAACAAAGCTTCAGTGCTTCTGACACTTCCTCCTTCAATCACATGGGCGTGATGTCACATCAGGTCCTGTACTAAGCTGAGAGTCTGAAGATCTTTCTGTGCAGAAAGCAGAAGGGGAGGTCTGGGTTGATAGGACCTGCTGTGACATCACGCCCATGTGATTAAAAGAGGAAGTGTTTTTTCTTGGAGCACAGATGCTCATTACAGAGGGAGGGAGAGAGCTGCTCACTCAGGCATGATGTATTGTTCCTTCTGGGAGTGGTGAGTGGTATGCAAAAGCTAGTGAATAATTTATATTACTTCTTAACATTATACACATTTAAGAGACAGCTTATCATTATATTTGTGCAGGGACAAACCAATGTTTTTTTTCTCCCCGGAAATCCCCTTTACCCAAGGATAAAAATTCAAAACGCCAGACTTGAGTTTCATTTTTTGGTCACAATGAAAAAAATGCAATATAAACAGATCTATATGATGTTTCTGCCACAAATTTGCATCAATAATACAGTCACATAGGTACCGTAATCAAAAATCCTTTACCCATCTCACTCAAGAGTTAAACATTTTTTTTCAAAATTTCTGAATTTTTTTTCTTTTATTTATCCATTTATATGAAGAAAAAATATTTCTACAAGTTTGGTATGTAAGAATTATCTGCTGCACACTACACATTATAAGGTATAGGTATACTAGGTATAGCTTAATGGCTAAACAATGAATAAAGCTAATACAAATTTGAGTGAGAAAAATGCAGAAACTGCTAGGAATGTACATGGAAAAATGAGAATTTTAGCTGATGTAATGCATTACACGTGAGCCCGATAACCAGCGACAAGGTATTCTCATGTATATCGGGTCCTACCTATGCCTCTGTCTGCAGTGTAAAAAAGCATAGGAGGATATAAGTGCCTCTGGGTGCATATTAAAACCTGCGTGTATGGGTGTGGTTGGAGTTACTGCAACCATACTAATCAGGATAGTGATGATTCTTAATCCAAAGGAGTAGTGCTTAGTTGGTCTGCACTGCCGTCAAGATGAATGACAAAGAACACAAGGCTGATGCTGCTGCTTTATTCCCTACGTGTTTCGGTGCTGTCCCAACACCTTCCTCAGGGGTATCGGCAGCGCGGATCATCTAAGCACTACTCCATTGGATTTGAATACACCACCACTGTGCACGTGTAAGTGCGGATCCAGCGGCTGCTGTCCATGTGAGCATACTGGCTGTGGGTCAGCACAACCAAACCAGGTGAGCACATACACCTACGGATACTGATCTTATTTAAACGATAAGTCCCATTTGCGCCTCCTTTGTCTCTCTCCATTCCTAGAGTCATGATTCTTGGTACTTTTTATTATGGCGCCCTCACTCTAAAAACACAACGCATAAAAATGGCAGAAGTATGTTTTTTCACACATTTGCCACACTTTTTTGTCCAATTTTGCAGTACACTTAGAGTTAGGCTATGTTCACACTGTCTGTTTTTGATCCATTTTTTCTTGTGCGTTTTTCTCACTTTTCCTGCTGGAAAACTGGATCATCTTTCCAAAAATTGCATCAGAAAACGGCGGATCATTCTTTTCTGCTCTGTTTTTGATCCGCTTTTGGTGGTGCATTTTTTTTTCCATAGACAATGGTTTCAATGGGAAAAGTAGATCAGAAAAACGCCACAGAAGGTGACATGCTCATTCTCTTTGAGGATCAGTTTTCAAGGGAAAAAACACAGCAGATCTTAAATTCCCTGTCTGGACAGCAAATATTCGAAACCCATTGACTTTGCTGGGATTCCATCTGAGTAATGCGTTCACTGTATTATCACTGCGAAAACGGATCCAAAGACACGGATGAAAAACGCACAGTGTGAACAGAGCCTAAAAATGAATTGTGTCATTCAAAATGACAACTAGCCCACCAAAAATCAAGACCTCATATGGCTGTGTTGATGTAAAGTTTATGGGTCTTGGAAGAAGGGGAGGAAAAAAGGAAGGCGCAAATATGAAAACTGGTGGCGGAAGGGAAAGATTTTGTAAAGATAATGTGATTTAGGTTAAATTGCTGATTGCTTGAAAGTCTGACCCCTGGGATCTCCAGTGCTACAATTTAAAGAGGATATCCAGGATTGTTAAAACTTAACTGCATTCTTTCAAAAACAGCGCCACCCCTGTCTACAGGTTGCATGTGATATTACAGCAGAGGTCCATTCACTTAAATGGAGATAAACTGCAATATCACATGCAACCTGTAGACAGGGGTGGCACTGTTTATGAAGGTATTTAGCCATGTTTATAGAATTCTGGACAACCCCTTTAAGACCTTCACCCCCCGGGCGATTTTTGCTTTCATTATTCCCTCCTCTCTTCCAAGAGCAATAACTTTTTTTTTATCTTTCTGTAAATATAGCTATGTGAGGGTTTGTTTTTTGCGGGGTGGGTGCGGAGAAATACCAAAAAAAGTCCAATTTTTCAATTTTTTTTTTCAATTTCCCATTTTTCTTTTTGTTAGTTTACCATGATAACTATGTGATGCTTAAGGTCATTACAAGTGCAAAGAGAGTTGTATAGTTTTTTTTCTTTAATTGGGGGGATCCTGTCACCCTCAAAACACCTTTAAACCTATTAAAAGCTGTCCCTACAGCATATTAACACTTTCCCTACACTCCTTTTAGCTCCTACATGCACATAATCAAAGTGTATAAAAACGTTTTATAAGTACCTCATTAGTGATGATAATGAGTGACTATGCTATTCATAGTCACTCATCCAGGCATCCCCTCTTCATACTATCACGCCTCAATAGGCGTGATCTTCATGATAGATTCAAATTGCAGCCTCCCTGCGCGCCTCCCCGCTGTGTCCTGTGTCTGCCGGGCTTCAGCGTGGGGCTGTATGACGCGATCCGCGTCATTTCCGGTGCCGGGTGACGTTTTTACATCCGCGCCGCTGTTAGCTTCAAGTCCCGCACTGCGCATGCGCATGCGCATGCGCAGTGCGCATTTTGAAGCTGACAGAGCGGCGCGGCTGTAGTACGTCACCCGGCGCTGGAAATGAAGCGGATCGCGTCATACAGCCCCACGCTGAAGCCCGCAGACACAGGACACAGCGGGGAGGCGCGCAGGGAGGCTGCAATTTGAATCTATCATGAAGATCACGCCTATTGAGGCGTGATAGTATGAAGAGGGGCAGCCTGGATGAGTGACTATGAATAGCATAGTCACTCATTATCATCAGTAATGAGGTACTTATAAAACGTTTTTATACACTTTGATTATGTGCATATAGGAGCTAAAAGGAGTGTAGGGAAAGTGTTAATATGCTCTAGGGACAGGTTTTAATAGGTTTAAAGGTGTTTTGGGGGTGACAGGATCCCTTTAATTGGTGAAAAAAATTCTAAAATTTGTCCAAAAAAAGTCACGTTTGTTGCCATTTTCCAAGACCCACACGCTCTTATTCTTGCGGATTTGGGGCATATTTCTTACAAATTTTTAAAAACATTTTATTGGATTTAAAAGTCCCCTTTGGTGCCTTGAAGCTGCGATTATCCAATCGCCTATGCTATACAGAGCAACGAATGAGCCCTGCTCTGTATAGCAAAAATCACCATCTCCTGTGAATGCTGACTCACAGTCGGACTTTACAGGAGGACTGCATTAACAGACACAGTGGTTGTCATCTAACCCCTGGTGGTCATGACAACCCGTCGGAGCCCTGCGATCACATGACAGGGGTGCCAAAGAGCGAAATTTGTGATGCACTTCCTGTTGGAGCATCTTAAATTCAGCTGTCAGAGACTGACAGTGGCATTTAACTGGTTAATAGCTGCGGGTGGATTTGCTGGTAGAGGTGCTTGTTGGCTGATTAAATCAGCCATCAAGTGCCAGGAAAGATGCATGCTAAGCATGTGAGCCCTCATTAAATGCAGGGACAAGGCCGATGATATAAAGTGACTTGTGAAAGTATTTGGCCCCCTTGAACTTTTCAACCTTTTGCCACATTTCAGGCTTACAACATAAAGATATAAATTCTAATTTTTTTGTGAAGAATCAACAACAAGTGGGACACAATCATGAAGTGGAACGAAATTTATTGCATATTTTAAACTTTTTTAACAAAAAAAACCCTGAAAAGTGGGGCGTGCAATATTATTCGTCCCCTTGAGTTAATACTTTGTAGCGCCACCATTTGCTGCGATTACAGCTGCAAGTCACTTGGGGTTTGTCCTATCAGTTTTGCACATCAAGAGACTGAAATTCTTGCTCATTCTTCCTTGCAGAACAGCTGGAGCTCAGTGAGGATGGATGGAGAGCGTTTGTAAACAGCAGTTTTCAGCTCTTTCCACAGATTCTCGATTGGATTCAGGTCTGGACTGTGACTTGACCATTCTAACACCTGGATACGGTTATTTTTGAACCATTCCATTGTAGATTTTGCTTTATGTTTGGGATCATTGTCTTGTTGGAAGTTAAATCTCCATCCCAGTCTCAGGTCTTTTGCAGACTCCAACAGGTTTTCTTCAAAAAGAGTCCTGCTAATGGGTGGTGTAGCTAGGGCTATACACAGATCTGTAATAATAGCCCTGCTACATGATCAGCAATGAAAACTATGATTTTATCAAAGCTGTACCAAGGAGTCGAGTACATGATACATTGATGGAATCAGGGTCTATGTCTTACATCATGCTGCTATCAAATTTCATAACAACAACATAGTAATCTTATTATATTATATAATATTATATACTAATATATCTATAGTAAAGAGAAAAACATTCTCTGGTGATCCTCCAGATTCTAGGTATTGTTATTTGTTATCAATACCAAGGCAACATTTTACTTTAGTATAACATCTGAAAAAAGAAAATGTATTTTTCATATATCTATAAAGCTTCAATCACATGCATCCATTATACTGATAAACCTAATGGTTATATGTTTTATTATTTATGTACTCATTTAGCCTTTATTATAATATTTAATAACCCACATGCAGCTTTTTGTAATTCAACCCTTCTGAAAGCAAATTTTGCCTAACTAAAATCTGCACATTTCTGTACTTTAGGGAAAAAAGGAGAAGAAAATCTCAACATTCATTGAAATAGTTCATTTCAAGTATGAAGTAACATTATTCATTGTATTAGTCCCCTGGCTGTTTCTATTGACATATCAACACTTACACTACAGCAACCTTTCCCAGATCTCTTTGCTCCTGCTGATTGGATTGCTTAATATCAGAAGTCATTTACATTCTAATGTAATAGTAAAATATATTTCTAAAATTTTAATAGTTCAGTTAATTGACCTTAATTTACATTTAAATACTTTAAACTGATATACAAAAAACATTCAAAGAAAGGGTCAGTGTAATCTAAAGTATTTAGAAGTTGTCTGTTGACATGACTTGAAATTTGCAATTTTGCTTCAATGTAAAAGGAATCTGTTACCACTTTGACCTTTCTAAACTATTACTGTGAGCATACAGGTAATGGGATGGTGAAAAAAGAATTACCTGTATAACAGGGCAAAGCAATATGGCCGAAAGCCGGCCGCTGGACTGCGCAGGCGCGAGAAGGAAGGGGATGTTAAAAACACCCATAGGCGGTGATTGAGATGCCAAAGGTATGATGACCTTCCGGATGAGGTGCGCCACAGAGTCGTGAAGTCCTCATTAACATAAGGTGACAAAGGTGATACATTAGGAACTGCCGTGAGGCATACAAGTAAGTCTATCTCACCATCTTCTAAACTATATGGTCTTAGTAATAGTTTAGAAAGATCAACATGGTTATAGATGCCCTTTAAATATTTGCCTATTATTGCAAGCCTCTTTTTAATACACACTTATATTCATAAAAGGACATTTAAAGTGAATATTTTCAATTTTATCTATGAAAACCTTTCTACTAATGTGTCATTATTGACCTTAGCGTGCCAATATAAATGGTATTACTTTTGTCATTAGATTTGTTATCATTGTTATAACATTATGTTTTTCAATAAAGATTATACAAAAATATTTTATGCTTTTGATGCAACTGCATATCTCCCAAAGAATGTAGGTTTTACTCATGTCTACTTAGACCTGAGAGAAACAGGAAGTAAAATGGATTTGTCCGTTGAACAAGGTAAAATGAATTAAGAAATATTGGAATATTAATAGGTTCCACAATTGGATGTGCTAAAAAATCTTCCTGTTCTGAAATCATCTTGTAAATGGACATCTTGCAATGTACTGTTATCTGTTGTGTCTGGAGATGTGGAGTTGCTCTACTTCATGGTGGGCACGTAACCCAACTCTTGGCCAGGAGGAAGCATAAGTAATTTATGATAAGTGAGTATGCGGATGGAACAGCAGGGGCTCGCAGCTCCTAATTTCTGAGGCTACACATTTCACTACCTGAAGTAACACATTTCTCTGCCTGAGGTAAGGTGTTTGTTTATTTGTTTTATCACAGGGGTAAGTCTTTTTGCCATGTCACTAATCTTGTGAGATCACATCTTTGACCTAAATGCTTAATAGTCAATGGAGCTCCTACCTCACTTACTTGATTTATGATAAGCTCAAACATCTGAAGATGCTAACTCTTGTCTTACCCAGACACAGAATTGTGTTACTTCAGGCAGAGAATTACTAACAAGGAAGTCAAAGAAAATGTTAGTGAATGTGAATGACCTGAATAAATTATGTGGTTTATGGCATATCTAAAATGATATACATTGGAAATTAAACTGGTTTTCAGGGACAATTCATTCTAAAAAGAATGGTGCAACGTAAGAATAGTGTCAAAATTAAAAAAAGGAAAAATCCACTTACATTTTGCACCATTTATGGCTTGAGTCCATACACCCCCTTAGTAGAAACTTCATAAAATAAGAAAAACAGTGCTTAACAGGAGAAACCCAGGCTCCGGACAGGCAAATTCAGTATAGAAAAGAGGATCTGTGGTACATGTTTCCATAAAACTTCATGCTTTTATTTTAAATCTTTAAAGGGAACCTGACCCCTAAAAATCACCCATCATCACAGATAAGCTGCCGTAAAGTAACCTCACGCATGTGCAATGCGCATCGCGGGGTCCTCGATACATCCAGTGGGTGTACAGACGTCATGATAGCCAGATATGACATGATTAGCGTTATACCGGCTACTCCGCCCATGGAGGAGGGCGAGGAAAATCCCAAAGTATTATCATGCCCATCGGGGCATGAATAATTGCACTAAAGGCGGCAGAAAGAAGCCACAGGGAACGCCTTATGTGACTTCTCAAGAGCACAGAAGCCGCAGATGAAGAGGTAACAAAAGCACTTTTTTAAAGTTTCTAATAACACAATTTTGACAAAAAGGGATAGGTAGACTAGGATAATTAAGGTGCAGGGACAGGTATTGAAAGGCTAGGGGGTGATTTTTAGGGATCTGGTTCCCTTTAAAAATCATCATCATGTAAGCCAGACATGACAGTACAAAGAGGCAAGCTTGGGTTTGAGAAGGTCTGTGGCCAGCCAGACGACAGCCATTTCTCACCTGCGTGCCTTGACCTATTGAAGCGCATGCAGGTGCAAAACAGCAGTCGTCTGTCTGATCTCTGGTGCTCCTCACACCCGAACTTTCTTTTTTGTTCTGCCATGTCTTGCTTGCTTGATGATGATTTTGAACGATTTAAATAAAACCTTGAAGTTTTATGGAAACGTGTGCCACAGGAACCTCTTTTCTACATGCAACAAAAGAATAGTCTTGTAGAAAAAAGTAGGAAATTTGGATTATGGAGGATGTTATTGTTAAATCACTGGCCAAATAGAAAACATCAGAAAGACGGCAGACAGACCTGAAGGAGAACATTTAGTGTGATGCAGAACTATGGAAAGTTTTTAGGATAACAGTAAGAAGTTTAATAAGTTAATCCTAGTTTGCATAGTTTTTAGGTAAAGCAAAGTTTTTGAATAAGAAGAGTCAAAGTTTTGCTAACAATGGGCCCCACCGATAACTACTAAATGCACCAGACGACTAATTTAGATACCAATTTAGCACTGTCAACAGAAAAGATGTTTGTGTCTACAAAATGACAGCCTGACAGACATTGCATCAGTTGTGTTGTTTTGCACGGCTTTGAATTTGATGTTCCCTAATGATACTAAAAAAGCCAGATAATTATAAGTTGCAAATTGAAGTCTCAGAAAGCTGACTGCTTTTATTTGTAGAGTTAGGGAAATTTTCAAGCTACAGACCAGACAGAAATGCTGATTTAGGCGAGAGTCTAAGATAGTTAATAGAAAAAGATACATGACCCTTAGGATCCCCATTACAATCTATGAATTATTTATAGAATTAAGTAGCTCTGCGGTATTACTCGCTATGTAATCCTATTTACTGACTTCAGCTTGTGGGGTGCAATTACATTGACAGTGTGTGACTGAAGCTGTCTTTGTGATTTATTTGAGTAAGGCAAATACTCATGGTTGGATTTCTGTCCAATATAGAAAATTATTCATATTATGTGTGTATAGGCCATTTAATTTGTAATTCTGCTTTTTACTTGCAATGAATGTTTGAGTTACTGTAACTTACTTTACATATATATTTATTTGGCTACCCATAAATTTGCAAATTAAAAATGTACAAATTATTGAAATTTACAAATAAACTTTCATTAACGTAAAGTGACCGATCATCGACGTTTAGTTTTCTCAGTGGTTTCACCTTTTGGAGTTTCTTAGACTATGATAAAACATTGTTTCTTTTTTATGGAAATCATAAATTATTTGTAATATTTAATTGCTTTCCATCCAATGACTTGCATCATAGGAAGAGTGCAGGTGTATGAAGGGGGCTCAGGAACTCAGTACATATATTGCAGGTGTCATCAGTGCCATAGAGCTTGCGCCTCCAAGATTTTAACATGGATGTGTGCTATCCCATGTTTTGTCGGATAGCTCTCGGCCCAATGTTATACTATGAGGCAGTTCAGATCTTTTTTTCTCATGCCAGTTGCAACATGCTGTGAGAGTCTTGGCAAACTGGATCATGCACATCCATGTCACCAGGGTAAAAGACATATTCAACAGAGACCTTCTCTGTGCCTGTGATACGATCCATGAGAGATAATTGGATCACAGTAAACAGTTGTAGACACTTGGCTTCATCCCTGATCGGATTTTGAGCTGGCTGTTATTTACTGTGATCTGATTCTCTCACATGAGAATTGGAGTTCAGGTGAGGAGAAGATGAAGAACTTATTTTCTTCATCATTTCCATTGTCTGTGACCCCCTGCTGTCATTGTAGCACCCCATCAGCGCCCCACATTCACATCACAGACACCTAAAATGGCAACCCGCCAAGCCAGCTCCTGTTCAATCATGCTGTTAGAGTTTGACAGAGGGATTTAACAGGCTAACAATTGTGGGCAGAGCTCCTCTTCACCCATGTTTGATGAAGGTTGGTCCTGGTTTTACTACACAACCATTAAAGAGGACCTGTCCCCCCCTGGTGCATGGCAAACTAAATGCAGCACTGAATGCAACATGTCTGCTGCATTCAGGGAAGGGTCCAGCATGTCTCTAGCCCCCTGAAAGCTTTAAAAAAGACTTTAGAAGCCATTCAGTTAAGCGGTCACCTGTGTGAAATCTTATTAAGAGGTCGATGCTGCTGGCACAATCCTCCCTGCCTCCTCTTTGTGTGTTCCGCCCCCTCTAATGTGTCTGCCGCCACCTCCTCTTCTTCTGGGTCTGCCCTCCTCCACTGCTCCTGCTCCTTGATACGTCAGGAGCAGAAGAGGGGGGTAGACCCAGCAGAAGAGGAGGTGGTGGCAGACACATACAGGGGGCGGAACACACAAAGAGGAGGCAGGGAGGACTGTGCCAGCAGCGAGGACCTCTTAATAAGATACCACCCAGGCGACTTCTTAACTGTACGGTTTCTAAATTTTTTTAAAGCTTTCGGGTGCTAGAGACATGGGGGACCCCTTCTTGAATGCAGCATACATGTTGCATTCAGTGCTGCATTGTTTGCCATGCACTGGTGGGGACAGGTCCTCTTTAATGGTTGTGTAGTAAAACCATGACCAGCCTTTATCAAACATGGGTGAAGCCCATGTACTGTAAAAATAGGACCACCAATTCAATTACATAAAAATGTTAGATTCATTCTGTATGTTAACAATAAGTATACATTTCGTGATGTTTGTAAAAAAGTAATGTGACTGTGGGAATAATCCTATTATAATATTGACCCTTATATTCTGCTACATTTTCCAGGCCAGTCAGTTCTTTTCATACCTAATATTAATTGGCTGCTCTTGTTGTTTAATCTGTTGCCTTTCTATTTTGTTTGCAAGGCCAACATGATTTATAGATAAAAAGCATAATGAATTAGTTAATTACTTTCAGTAAGCATTGGCAGACACAAAGGTGACTTTGTTGTATCCGCTTATGTCCTCTTTTCTTTTCTTAATAAACAAATAAATAAATAGTGTTCTAGTAGAATAAGTCCATAGACTATGATCTGTAGAATTTAGATTTTTGGAACATCGGAACATAACAAGTGGCCAAACAATCAAAAGACATAGGTTTAACCATATTTAACACAGATATCAAAAGCCTCCTAGATAACCTGTTGCAAAAAATGTAACTGCAACTCAACATTTAATATGACATGTTGAATGTCAACCAGATAAACAGCATCCAGTTACAGTATCTTGCCATTGTGTATTTCTCTATTCCCCTCTTATTTCTTATTCCCACAACTGCATACAAGATTTCTCCCGTGCATCCCCCATACTTTACCATAACACATTAGACTCTTCCTCACTCTGGAAGCCTTCAAAAATAACCTTAAGACCAATCTCTTCCAACAAGTCTACAACCTGCAGTGAGCCTCAGTCCACCAACTGTTGCATGACCAGCTCTACTCTCTCCTACTGTATCCTTACCCATCCCTTGTAGACTGTGAGCCCTCGTGGTCAGGGTCCTCTCTCCTCTCCTACTGTATCCTCACCCATCCTTGTACACTGTGAACCCTCATGGGCAGGGTCCTCTTTCATCTCTCACTGTACCCTCTCCCATCCCTTGTAGACTGTGAGCCCTTGCGGGCAGGGTCCTCTCTCCTCTCCTACTGTATCCTCACCCATCCTTGTACACTGTGAACCCTCATGGTCAGGGTCCTCTCTCCTCTCCTACTGTATCCTCTCCCATCCCTTCAGACTTTGAGCCCTTGCGGGCAGGGTCCTCTCTCATCACCTCCTATATCCTGACCCATCCCTTGTTGACTGTGAGCACTCGCAGGCAGGGTCGTCTTTCCTCCTGAACCTGTGTGTGCCTTGTATTGTTTATAATTATTGTTCTTGTCTATGTATGACCCTTTTCACATGTAAAGCACCATGGAGTATATCCAACATCATTCTCTTAATAGAATAGGTATATAAGGATGTTTTTATGTATTGTTCACATGCCTATAATAAAGAACTTTGTTTGAAACACGTCAGACATTTAGGGGCTGCATCCCGGCATGAAGTCTTATTCTTGATATGGAAATAAAATATTGAAGATTTTAATGAAGAGACGCCTGGCCCTGGAACTTTTCTTCTTTCTTTTCTATTGCCATGGAATAAATATCACTATAATAATAAATAATAATAATAATTGTGCACCTGAAGGAGCCAAAACTAATGAGGAATATTATCATTATTAAGCAGGGGCCAGACAAGCGTATGGCATCCAATGCCAGTGGATCAAATGCGATATGTCAATGACATTCATCCCAGGCTTTTCTGCGATCATGAGCTAAGTGTCACATGTAAATGTGATCTCCTACTGTGATCAGGTACGGAGAGAAGGGTGAGATTAATTTCTTCATCTCCTCCATTTCCAGAGTTAGTGTCTATCACACTGCACTCGGATGTCATCCAAATGCAGTCCGATGTGTCACTTACACCTAAGACTTGCTGACAATTGCGATATTTTTCCTCAGAGGGGTGAGAATAAACTTGCAGATCTGAGCAGCTTTATTGCCTAACATTAGGCCAAGCGCAATGTGCGCATTTTTTTGTAATGTCACCGAGTACCCTATTTTACTTTTATGCACTTTGCCATTTCTTTATTCATTTACTAGATGGAGGCCCAATGCTATTGCATTGGGAGGGCGGTGACGTCACCATGGGGGCAGGCTCTGTGGCACTGATGGCCATTTCTTCATTCCCCTGTGTGTTCTCCACCTGCTCATGCTCTCTCTCTCCCCTCATGTGATCTATCCTTTGAGCTGATTCGAATGCAGAGAGGGGTGAAGGACAGACAATGGTCCACCGTTTCGTACCTGATAGGACCTGCAGAAGTACCTATCTGGTACGAAACGGTGGACTATTGGCTGTCCTCCACCCCTTTCTGCATTCGTACCTTTAAATTTGGTTCACTGGTAATAAAGATTTGATGCCAAGTTTTATCTCGGGTCAGTGCCGTTTCTTCTGATCGGTTTCATGTATAATATGTTTACCTGAAATAGTGCAACACCCTTGCTTGGCTAATACCCCTCTAGACTGATTTGGATGAGCTAGGCTTTCGACCAACGTCCAGTCTGGAGGTGTAGTGCCCATTTTCTTTTGCAATTGGACTGTATATATATATATATATATATATGTGTTTGTGGGTCCGCCATGTCACGTGACCAGCTGCTTGTGTGTATATGTGGACCGGCTGCATTAAGTGACCCACCATGTGTATATGTGTATGTCATGGCTGCGTCACATGAGCCACCACATGTGTATGCTTGTGTACTGTGTGTGTATATATGTGTTCCTGCAATGTTATGTGCCCCTCTGTGTGTAAATGTGTATGTCCCACCCGTATGTGTGTGTATACATGTTAATGTGTGTGTGTATAGGTGGACCCGCTGCCCAACGCGACCCACTGTGTGTGTATAATGTGTCTGTATGTTTGTATGTATGTGTGTATGTCCCTGCGGCGTCACATGAGCTCGCCACGTGTGTTTGTGTATATATATAATGTGTGTGTATGATGTTATATGTATGTGTATATGTATATATGTGTGTATATATGTGTGTATATGTATGATGTGACTCACCGCATTTGTATGTGTATATATGTGCATATATGTGTGTATGTATGTGTGTATATATGTATGACATGACTTGCCACATGTGTACATATGTGTGTATGTACATGACATGACCCGCCGTAAGTGTGTACATATGTATATATATACTAGGAAAAAACCTTGCAGCACTCAGCTACTACCAATGATGTACATATGCTGACAAGCTATATATATATGAGAAAAAATTTAAAACTTACGTTTTTTTCAAAAAACTCAAAATTCTTTTATTTTTTTTTAAATCTGAAGTTCCTAGTACACACATTGGCCAATGTCTGCTTGCTCGTCGACTGCGACAAAGTGACTTCAGGTCCAATGAGTCCTAACGCTGACACCCAAGTCCTCCTTGTCCACCCTACCCCACTACTAAGTGGGTGGACACCATCTAGACCCTAGATTACCAGTAGGCAATGAGGGTGCAAATTGCAGTAATGGAGCCAGCCACTCCACACGATACAAAAGAGAAAAAAAAACTGCACAGCACTCACAGACAATGTGAACTGGTGCCAGCAGGGATGCTGGGATAAGCTACTAGGAAAAAAGCTTGCAGCACTCAGCTACTACCAATGATGTACATATGCTGACAAGCTATATATATATATATATATATATGAGAAAAAATTTAAAAACTTACGTTTTTTTCAAAAAACTCAAAATTCTTATTATTTTTTTTTAAATCTGAAGTTCTTAGTACACACATCCGCCCACTTAGTAGTGGGGTAGGGTGGACAAGGAGGACCTGGGTGTCAGCGTTAGGACTCATCGGACCTGAAGTCACTTTGTTGCAGTCAATGAGCAAGCAGACATTGGCCAATGTGTGTACTAAGAACTTCAGATTTTAAACAAAATAAGAATTTAGATTTTTTTGTAAAAAACTTAAGTTTTTACATTTTTTTCTCATATATAAATATATAGCTTGTCAGCATATGTACATCATTGGTAGTAGCTTACCGTTGTCACTCAGGTCCTTAAGCGTGCAGCTGTAACACAGCTCCTTCACCTTACATGACCTGAATAACGCGGTGGTCACGTGACCCCGCCCCATCACATTATCCTGCCAGCTTCTTCAGCCTACTCCTGAGCCAGCTCCTGCAGCGGTATTGGGGGTCTGAGTGGGGGTGGAAACTGAGCGGCGGGGAGGAGACCAGGTGGAGGGGGAAAAAGAGTGGCAGGGAGGAGACCGGGCAGTGGGGAAAACCAAGTGGTGGGTAGGAGACCGGGATGGGGTGGAATCGAGCAGCAGGGAGGAGACCGGGCAGCGGGGGAAGACTTCACTGGGCTGTGGTCGGCAGGGTTAGCCAAGGGGAGGGCAGTGTTAGTGGCCGCTGTCACCATATAGAAATATCCACCTGGATGTTCCAATATATCGTCCCGCGTACTTCTGGTGTGGCGCGATGGATTGTGGAATTCGAGGACGTCCAGACTGAAGTGGATGACAGACAATTTATGGTAATTATATTATAGATTTTAGGGTATTTTGCTCACTATATTTTTGTTGGTTTTCCTGTACTAAGCTGTGCAGAGAGCAGGAGGGGAGACCTGTGTGATAGCACCTGCAGTGACATCATGCCCACATAATGGAATGAGGAAGTGTCAGTCGGTAGTGAAACTTTCTGCAGAGGGAGGGGGGAGAGCTGCTCACTCAGAAGTGATGTATTGACCCAAATTGATGTGGTGACTGGTAAGCAGTATTAGTTAATTGATTTATATTGATTCTAAACATTGTAAAAGTGTAGCAGACAGCTCAGTATTATAATCTAGGAGTACAGGGACTGCACAAATAGTTTTATTTGTCCTCCCCTTTAAGTGGAGTATTTGGTCTGCAACAATGACAAGGGATGAAATATGTGTCACAAAATCCAGATAAATGCCAGTACCCAAGGATTATAAGCACATAATTTCCCAGAGCATCACACTACCTCTGCTATCTTGCCTTCTTCCCATTGCATGTTTTATTGTCATCTCTTCCCTATGCAAATGACACAAGCCACCTTCTTCCATTGCTCCATAGTGTACTTCTGTTGGGCATTCTACTGTAATGAACTGCATGTTTTTCTAACTTCTTATGATATACAAAATTAGAATTAGCTATATATGAAATTTGTGGTATTATAGATTTCTTTGCAATAAAACCCAATAGGCCAAACTTCACTTCCACAGACATAAATGAGCTTAAGGTATTTGCAGGTTTCCAAGCCAATGTTTTTTGGACCACTTAACTAACGTCTTAGCACTTCATATTGTTAATACTACATAAAATGTCATAACTCTTGACATTCTGTCTCTAAAAACTTTTTGCAGCCTCTTTCTGACCTTTTGTAAAGTTAAGCTTAGCAAAATTTTAATGCAAAAAAAATACATTAAATGTATCAAATAGGATTTGAGCTTTGGAGCAATGAGATATGGGCTAAAGACATGAACCATCAGTGACCTGACTAAACTATAAGGCACAGAATGAGATTGAGCAGCCTGCACTGTAGTGCATTACATGCAGGCTCTACAACCTAACAGGAAAACATTTTTATAAACCAATTGCAAATGAGTTTTATTTTTTTAAGTACATTTAATTCAACATGTATATATTACCAATAAGGAAAACTTAATTTAGCAATAGAGTTGAGGGAATTGTTTTGGAAGGATTTTAATTAGTTACTAATATCCTCATAAATCAGCAAAATCCATTCAAAAAAATCTAGCAAAATGGTGCTGAATTCTGTTGAGGGTCATTAAGTCACTAAAATATAAAGAAAAGATTAAATCCAAGGCCAACCCCTTCAGATGTCATGCCACCTTGATTTCCCACCCTGTCTATCCCCTTGATTAAAATCACTCTGTTAATCTGTCTTCTTCTTGATCTTTGGACTTCACTCTGGATCTTTCAGCACTGACTAGGCCTCACATGGGTGAGATGCATGATATCTAAATCAATTACTGTATTTTTCTAATAATTAGATACACTTTTCATGATCAAAACATAAGGTTAAAATTTCAGTGCATCTCATAGAGTGAAGGTACCTTTAAAACAATGGTGTGTTTCTTCCGCTTTCTTTCTGGTGGTTGCAAAAATTCTTTGATATGCAGGACGCCATCAGTGAGACAGATCTTATCTCTTTTTGTTGGGATCAGTTGCCCCGCTAAAGGGGAGTGCCTAGGGAAAGGCTGCCATGACAGATGGCACGCTGCTGTGCAGTGGAAGGAATTCATTAGATAGCTCTTACCTCTCTCCCTCTGTCTGGACTGTTGGCTGCTTCTGCTTTCTTCTGGCAGTGTGGCATCACGGTAATGTGCCTCGTGCAGCAGTTCCAGCAAATTGAGATTTGTCAATGAGTTGACAAAGAGAATATTGGCTATCATGTTCATGGAATGCCATTTATTCTAGGAAATTTTAATGACAGAACTTAAAATATTATAAATAGGGAATGGGAATGCCACAACTGTAGGCAGCACTAATGCTTCCTGAGGATCACACATTTCCCAGATCGCTGTCAATAACCGAAACAGTTTAGCGCAGGATAGAAAAGGAAAGTCAACTACATAACTGTTCTTAAGTTCTAGTTATTGTGATTTATCGTGTTAAGGAGAACACTAAAAATAATTTTGGTACATAAATAAATCAACTTATCGATTGGTGATGAACTGAATTCTTCAAAATAAAATTCAGGTGCTTAAAGGTGAAATACTTTCTCTATTTTAATGGACTGCTCGCTCATTTGTAAATGACTAAGTTTAAGCATACCCCAATGGTCATAAGAACATTAATATTTGGACAATGCACACTATAAGCAATTGCACGCAGGAGAGTTGATGAATATTAACCTGAAGAAACCTCTGGCTTGAACCAGAAAATCCGAATTATCCGTGCTTCTCTAAATCAGAGTACACCAGGAAACATAGGAAATAATGCTGGGAGCCTTCTAACATAAAAGCCTTAGATTAGTATATTAAAGAATATTATTCCAGATGGCTTAAAACAAAAATGAATATTTTATATTATTTACAATGTTTAAAAATGAAGGATCTCCAGAATATTTTGGTAAAGTGTGCAGTACCCAATGATAGTTTTGGTTTATCTGAAATTATATGATCAAACAGTATCCAAATAATCCTGCCAAAGAGACCAAATAATAATGACCATAATAATAATAATAATAATAATAATAATGATCTAGTTAGCAATTCATACAACCACCATTCAGTGTGTATATATTACTGATATGCAAACCTCTAATTCTGTAATCATAATGGAATTAAAAGGTATATAATGCTAACATATAAATACATAAATAATGCGCATATAAATAGTCTGGGGTGTAAAACCTTGCTGACAGATTCAATTAAATATGGTATTCAAGACCAAACATGAAAGGTTAAAGAGTCATCAAGTTGAGAATTTCTTAAGGCACCAAAGGACTCACATAAACTACACATCCAGGACCTTAGGGTACCGTCACAATTGGCGACGCTTCAGCAATCCCAACAACAATACGACCTGGTAAGGATAGCTGGAACGTCGCTACGTGGTCGCTGGTGAGATGTCAAACCGTTAGATTTACTGAATGATGCAGCAACGATACGGCAACTCATATAACGACCTCGGCGGTTGTTGGGACCCTGTCACACAGCAGCTAGTCTGACAACTCAGAACTACGTGGCTGAGTTCTGAGTCGCCAACGAGGTCGTTGTTAAGGCATCAAACACACCAATGCATGCTGCCCAGCGAGAACCCGACGATCAAAAAATGGTCCAGTCCATTCCGACACGATCAGCGATCTCACAGCGGGGGCCTGGTCGCTGCTACTTGTCAAAAATAGCGAGATTGCTGGCGAGGTCGCTGTTGCATCACTAAACCTGTGACGCAACAGTGATCTTGATAGGTGTGACGGGGACTTCAAAGTCCTATGCTGAACAAGAGTAATAAGGAAATGTTTAAATGATAATTATTTTTTTTTAAATCTTTTAAAATCTTCCAGTTTTTAACAAAAAAATCACTTTATGACCCTTTTATATTATAAACGGTGCTTCAAAGGGTTGTCCACTACTTGGAAAACTCCTTCTCATTCCCCATGTGTGCCCCCATAGAAATAAAACAAAAGCCTATACTCGCCTCTGGTGCTGGTGCGGTTCTTGCAATGACAGATCTCTTGCTCCCGGTTCCCACATGACATTGTTAAGAAACGCTAGAGCCCTGACCCTGACCAATCACCGCTGACTTCCTTCTCCCAGTCTTCAGGAAGTGAGCGCTACGGCTATCACTCCCTTCCTGTTAACTACTTCTGCATCTAAAGGCAGGAGGTAGGAAGCCAGCACCGATTGGTTGGGGCTCTCGCGTGTCATTATAATGTCATGTGGGAACCAGGAACATGAGTTATAGCATTGTGAGAACCGTGCCGACACCGGAGGTGAGCATCCTCTATGCTATTTTGGATGACGTCCTGCCAATAACTGATTGCACTCATCCTGGAACATGGCATTTGGCTGCACATGCATGGAGTGGTGAGCTACATTATTTGCTATTTGGGGATTTTTTTAAAAAGAATTATTCATGTTACTTGATTCTCATGGAACAAATGAAGTCCGTCATTTTTCAAAAGATGCTGAACCTCCCCATCTTTAACCTTCATTTTTTCAATACGGTGACACCGAGCTGGTTAGGATAAGGTAGTCAGAAAAACGTTCATTTTGCATGGGTTCACATTTCCACAAGCACTAATACTTGGAATGGACATACGCACAGAACATTTCTGTGACAATGACAACCACCCACCACACATCAAGTGTCCCTTGTGTTATTCTATGTGTTTCTATAGGAGTACTGACATATTTTTACATATGTAGAGAAAAATGACGGACTTCATTTGTTCCATGAGAATCAAGTAATATGCAAAATTATGCAAAATGCAAAATAATTTGAAGCATAAATTCACTGAATACTTTCAACTTTCTGCTGCCGTTATTTAATCCCCTTCTGGAAGGGAAACGAGTAAGAAAAATGACGCAAGTTTCTTCCTAAACAACTGGCAGATGTTAATTGTACTTCATATCATAAAGCAAAAATGTAGCTTCAGGACTGTGACAATATATGACTATTATGTTGTACTTTACATCTTATTTCCATAAATATTCAACAAAAACAATTGCATTCTATTGTAAGGAAATAATCGAAAACGGCAAAGAGAGAAAGAGGAGATGGAAGTCATTCGCAATCTTTACTGAGGGACGCTCTTATGTAATAATGGTCAATGCTCTGCTCATTGCTAAGATTTCTGGGTGATGTTGATGTTAAAATAGATTTTATATCCAACATGTCAAACCTATTCTACACATTTACAAGTGAAATAGAGCTGCAGTTTTTGTCTTGCAAGATCAAGAATTTAATTGTACTTGTCTTTTCAAAATAGATTGTCATGTGTACATGAGGACTATCACTATTTCTGACCATTATCTAATGTCCTGCAATTTTCACCAGTATTTCCCACTACAGGGGCTATCTTTTAAGTTGTCAGGCTTCTATTATTTTTATTCTTATTACCAATTATTATTATAGCACCATTTATTCCTTGGCGCTTTACATGTGAAAATAGATATTTATATGCAATAGTAACAAGTACAATATTCATGAACAATACAAGGTACCTAAAGGTACAGGAGGAGAGATAACCCTGCCCATGAGGGCTCACAGTCTACAAGGGCTGGCTGAGGATACAGTAGATGAGAGGACCCTGCCCACAAGGGCTCACAGTCTACAAGGGATGAGTGGGGATAAAGTAGGAGAGGAGAAAGGACCCTGCTCATGAGGGCTCACAGTCTACAAGGGATAGGTGAGGATACAGTGGGTGAGGAAAAGGATCCTGCCTGCGAGGTCTCACAGTCTACAAGGGATGGGTGAGGACACAGTAGGTGAGGAAAGAGGATCCTGCCTGCGAGGGCTCACAGTCTACAAGGGATGGGTGTGAATGCAGTAGGTAAGGAGAGAAGATCCTTCCCACAAGGGGTCACACTCTACAGTCATGACCAAATGTTTTGAGAATGATACAAATATTAATTTTTACAAAGTCTACTGCTTGTTTTTCTAATGGCAATTTGCATATACTCCAGAATGTCATAAAGAGTGATCAGCTTAATAGCAATTAATTGCTAAGTCAATATTTGCCTAGAAAATGAACTTTAACCCCCAAAACACATTTCAACATCATTGCAGTCCTGCCTTAAAAGGAGCAGCTAACATCATTTTAGTGATTGTTCCATTAACACAGGTGTGGGTGTTGATGAGGACAGGGCTGTCGAACAATCATAGTAACATAGTAACATAGTTTTTAAGGTTGAAGGAAGACTTTAAGTCCATCTAGTTCAACCCATAGCCTAACATGTTGATCCAGAGGAAGGCAAAAAAAACCCATGTGGCAACACTAAGCTCCACATTGGGGGAAAAAAATTCCTTCCTGACTCCAGATACGGCAATCAGACTAATTCCCTGGATCAACGCCCTATCAAAGAATCTAGTATGTATAACTGATAATATTATAGTTTTCAAGAAAGGCATCCAGGCCCTTCTTGAATGTTAGTAGTGACTCACTCATTACAACAGCATGTGGTAGAGAGTTCCATAGTCTCACTGCTCTTACAGTAAAGAATCCGCGTCTGTGATTATGATTAAACCTTCTTTCCTCCAGACGTAGAGGATGCCCCCTTGTCCCAGTCTCAGGCCTAAGATTAAAGAGATCATTAGAAAGGTCTCTGTACTGTCCCCTCATATATTTATACATTATTATAAGATCACCCCTAAGCCTTCGTTTTTCCAAGCTAAATAACCCCAAGTTTAATAACCTGTCTTGGTATTGCATACCCCTTAGTCCTCTAATGACTTTTGTCGCTCTTCTCTGGACCTGCTCTAGTTCAGCTATGTCTTTCTTATACACCGGAGACCAGAATTGTACACAGTATTCTAAGTGTGGTCGCACTAGTGACTTGTATAGAGGTAAAATTATGTTCTCCTCATGAGCATCTATGCCTCTTTTAATGCATCCCATTATTTTATTTGCCTTTGCAGCAGCTGCCTGACACTGGCCACTAAATGTGAGTTTGTCATCTACCCATACACCCAGGTCTTTTTTAGTGGCAGTTTTGCCCAGTGTTTTACAATTAAGCACATAATTATACCTTTTGTTTCCTCTGCCCAAGTGCATGACTTTACATTTATCCCCATTAATGCGCATTTGCCATTTAGCAGCCCAAGCTTCTAGTTTACATAAATCCTCCTGTAATATAAAATTGTCCTCCTCTGTATTGATTACCCTGCAGAGTTTAGTGTCATCTGCAAATATTGAGATTCTACTCTGTATGCCCCCTACAAGGTCATTAATAAATATATAAAATAGAAGCGGGCCCAACACTGACCCCTGTGGTACCCCACTGTTAACTGTGACCCATTCTGAGTGTGTTCCATTAATAACCACCCTTTGTTTCCTATCACTAAGCCAGTTCTTAACCCACTTACACATATTACACAGTCATGATTAAGTAAGAATGACACCACTGGACACTTTAAAAGGGGGCTGGTGCTTGGTATCATTGTTTCTCTTCTGTTAACCATGGTTATCTCTAAAGAAACACGTGCAGCCATCATTGCACTGCACAAAAATGGCCTAACAGGGAAGAGTATCGCAGCTAAAAAGATTGCACCTCAGTCAACAATCTATCGCATCATCAAGAACTTCAAGGAGAGAGCTTTCATTGTTGTCAAAAAGGCTCCAGGGCGCCCAAGAAAAACCAGCAAGCGCCAGGACCGTATCTTAAAACTGTTTCAGCTGCTGGATCGGACTACCTGCAGTGCCGAGCTTGCTCAGGAATGGCAGCAGGTTGGTGTGAGTGCTTCTGCACGCAATGTGACGCGGAGACTCTTTGAGCAAGGCCTGGTTTCAAGGAAGGCAGCAAAGAAGCCTCCAGAAAAAACATCAGGGATCGACTGATATTCTGCAAAAGGTACAGGGAGTGGACTGCTGAGGACTGGGGTAAAGTAATTTTCTCTGATGAATCCCCTTTTCAATTGTTTGGGACATCTGGAAAACAACTTATTCGGAGAAGAAGAGGTGAGCGCTACCACCAGTCTTGTCTCATGCCAACTGTAAAGCATCCTGCAACCATTCATGTGTGGGGTTGCTTCTCAGCCAAGGGAATCGTCTCACTCACAGTCTTGCCTAAAAACACAACCATGAATAAAGAATGGTACCAGAATGTCCTCCAAGAGCAACCGTCCAAGAGCAGTTTGGCACCCAACAATGCCTTTTCCAGCATGATGGAGCACCTTGCCATGAAGCAAAGGTGATAACTAAATGGCTCAGGGAACAAAACAGAGATTTTGGGTCCATGGCCTGGAAACTCCCCAGATCTTAATCCCATTGAGAACTTGTGGTCAATCATCAAGAGACGGGTGGACAAACACAAACCAACAAATTCTGGCAAAATGCAAGCATTGATTATGCAAGAATGGACTGCTATCAGTCAGGATTTGGTCCAGAAGTTGATTGAGAGCATGCCAGGGAGAATTGCAGAGGTCCTGAAGAAGAAGGGTCAACACTGCAAATATTGACTTGCTGCATTAACTCATTCTAACTGTCAATATAACCTTTTGGTACTCATAATATGATTGCAATTATATTTCTGTATGTGATATAATCATCAGACAAACACAAATAAAAACCAGAGGGCAGCAGATCATGTGAAAATATAATTTTGGTGTCATTCTCAAAACCTTTGGCCATGACTGTACAAGTGATGGGTGAGGATACAGTAGGAGAGAATATAGCTGGTCATGCAGTGGTTCAGTTACAATTCAGTAATGATAAGAGGGCACCATAGAATACAATCAAATATATTCAAAACTGATCTTACCAGCTAAATACACCAAAGACTTTGAATCAATTAACATTAAAGGGAACCAACCACCTCAGATGACGACTATAAGCTGTTAATACATGTCCCTGCACCTTACCTACACCATTCCACCTATGTTTTTCTTAAGAATATTGATAAATGTAAACCGAAATATACACTTTATAAAATTACATGCCTGTGTACTTCTGGGCGTCTCCTTCTGGGTCAGTTACTAGAGGGCTGTGTCTCCAGCAGCATGACTGGCTTCTCTAGCCCTCCCTCTTACTTTTCAGGATCACATGAAGGGACGGGAAGTGCCTTGCGTGCCGCCCACTGATAGATAACATCACGCCCTTCATGTGACGTCCTGCAAAGTAAGAGGGAGGGCTAGAGAAGCCAGTCATGCTGCTGGAGACACAGCCCTCTAGTAACTGACCCAGAAGGAGACGCCCAGAAGTACACAGGCAGGTAATTTTATAAAGTGTATATTTCGGTTTACATTTATCAATATTCTTAAGAAAAACATAGGTGGAATGGTGTAGGTAGGGTGCAGGGACATGTATTAACAGCTTATAGTCGTCATCTGGGGTGGTTGGTTCCCTTTAAGAAAAGAGATGTGCATAATATCCAGGATCACGTTATAGTTTCAATACAAGAAATAATGACAGACAATAGTTAAAACAAGTAAAAAGACTTCCGGTTCCGGCTCCGGGATGATGGCAGCTTAGGAGAAGAGCTCCGGAGGCCACGCCGACAATTTGTCAGCATCACACGCACAGTCGGCCCGCATCAACCGCCCAGACATGGAGGAGACATTCCGGGCGCTGGGGACTCTGGATCGCTATGTACTGCGGAGCTCAGGGCGAGATGAGATGGCGAGCCCGCTCCAAAACAAGAAGGTCGGGCATCAGGCAAAGATGGCGCCCAAAGGAGGAGACCGGGACCGCGACCGCGCTCAGCACCAGCCGACGAGCACGGGCAGCGTCTCCCGCAGCTCAAGCTGCGGCCTCATAGCATCGCAGGGGAGAGAAGCCGGCAATCAAGGAGACACCGAGGTCCAGATGAGAAAGGATCACGAGGACGGGGGCTCACACACAGATATGCCGGAGGTATGGAAAGAGGGCGAGCGACAGGGACAAATGCAGGGGGAGGCTGGTGATACTACACAAGGGGAGATGGTAGACAAAATTGAAAAAAGCCAAATAGATGTAAAACAACTGGCCAGAGAAATTGTCCCCTACATAGTGGCTGATTTAAAAGCAGCTCAGAGACACAGTAGCTGAAGCGGTGGCAGGGCTAAAGCAAACCACAAAACAACATGAGGAGCGCATACAAGAGGCTGAACAACGCCTCTCAGAGGCTGAGGACAGACTGTTCAACATGGAAAGACATATAGCTGCACTACAAAAACACTTGGCATATGCAGAGGAAAAAATGGACGATTTGGAGAACCGATCCAGGAGAATTAATCTCAGGATGATAGGTCTCCCAGAATCTTTCATGCCCACACATCTTGATTCAATATGGGAAGTTGAATTACCAAAGGCTCTGGGACTGAGACGCCAGTGTCGGGTGGAAAGAGCACACAGAGAAGGTCCTCCCAAAAAAAACGGACGAAGGCCCACGGCAAGTAATCGCCAGATTTCTAGATTACAAAGACAAAGAATTCCTACTAAGGGAATATAGATCCAAACGTCTCCCATTGCTAATACAAGGGCACAAGATAAGGCTCTACGAGGACTACTCTGCGGAGGTGGCCCGAAAGAGAAAAGCCTTTAGTCCGGCGTGCACTATATTATTCAAAAGGAACATTAGATTCCAGTTAGCCTTCCAAGCCATACTACGTTTCAGGGATGCCAAGGGAGAAATGCACTCATTTGTAAACTATAAGATGGCCATGAAATTTCTGCAACAAACATCAACCCCCCCTCGTGGAAGTCACCTGTCGCCAAACACAGAGGCAATACAGCAAAACTCACAACGTCAGACCTACGTAGAGAAACTAACGGCGGCAATTAGAAAGAAAACTAAAACCAACAAAGGCGACGAAGAAAACAGATCCCGGCCGCAAGACAGTCGCAAAAAATCAATTGAAAATCCACATACATCAGAAGCAGAGTTCTCAGAATAAAGATGGCCGTATAACAGTTCAACTTAAACTGTAGACTTTCAGGAGATTTCCAGCGGAACGGTCAACCCTTTATGATCCTGCCAGATACAACAAGTGAACAGTTCTCGAGTAACAACTCTATGTGACATGGTCCTCAGGTATGCGCCGCATCAATGGAACTTATCCGGAGATTGCTGAGGACAAAAGATCCACAGTTCGAAAACTCTTATGGGCAAACACTACCATGCCAATTTGCCCCCTGCACCACCCCCTTTTTTTTTTTTCTCTCTCTCTCCTCTTCTTGTCGCCCCCCTCACACTGGCTCTTCTCCAGGTTTTCCAATTGGAGGAGTGCCTGGAGTTGGTGGTAGAGATTGGGAGGGGGGGAGGGGGGGAGTGGGAGGAGAGAAGATATTCGAGGAACTGTATAGGATCCCCACTATTTTTGGTATACAAAATATCTGTAGTTCTACCATGATGAAGAGAGATACATGAATACTATTCCATTTCAGGGAAAATGTCTACTCGAGGGCCACCCGCAGGCGACTTATGACTGGAACCATAAGGCGTGGCATTTAACTGCCATCCGAGGAAATAGGGAAGTCAAAAGGAAAGTTGTTTTTTTGTTCTCCAAGGAGAGGGGCCAGAGAGAAGGCGAACTCCTTGTGTTTCGGGGAAGTTGGGTTTAAGGGTGCAGTTATGACTTTGTTTGTCAACTTTTATTATTGTTTTCTCAAGCAGCTGATAATTACCAGATATTTACGTACAGAATTCACTCACAAGTCTTACATTACCATCACAACAAAAAACCTAGGGAATTGCATGTTAAGCTCAGATGCTACCGAGAGGGGAGTAGGGAAGGAGACATATAAACAATGTTAAGAGTGATATCCTGGAATGTCAAGGGCTTAGATCCCCCAATAAACGTTATATGGTATTGCGTCACCTGAAGAGATTGAGAGCTGATATTGCTCTTCTTCAGGAGAGCCATCTTCAAAATCAAGAACTAAAAACATGCAAAAACTATGGGTCGGGGAGGCCTGGATATCAGGAGCGCAGGATAGGAAGGCGGGGGTCCTGATACTAATTAACAAACATTTAGCTCATTCCCTCATTTCCATATCACAAGACCAAGAAGGAAGGTTCCTACATTTAGTACTAAAACTACAGGGCCAACAGATCAGTTTATACAACATATATGCCCCAAACACCTCTAGAACCAGGTTCTTTGCTGACCTATCCACAGAGATTCTGAGCGATAGAGAATCAAATATCCTGGTGGGAGGTGATTTCAATGAGGTGATGTTCGAAGACCTAGACAGGACCAGGACAGATCCAGGAAATAGGCTTCCAAATACACCAACCGACCATTTAGGAAATCTAGCAAATGTGATGAACTCATCGAGACTAATTGATGTGTGGAGAGTCCTACATCCACAGGAGATGGAATACACTCATTTCTCTCACCCACATAGCTCATGGTCACGGATTGACTATTTCATGACGTCAGAACAGCTATGGGGGAGGACAGAAAACGCAACAATTGAGTCAATGGTGATCTCGGACCATAGTCCGATTTGCATAGACCTAATTGAAACTAACCAGCGAGGAGTGGACTTCTTGGGGAGATTCCCCACACATCTATCCAGAGATGGGGACTTTAAAACTCAACTAAAGGAATGGTGGTCCAATTTCGCACGTGATAACGCCCAGCATAAAGACAACCACCGTCTATACTGGGAGACCGGCAAAGTAGTACTGAGAGGATTTATTTTAGCCTACACCTCCAGGCAAAAAAAGTCCTTGAAAGAAAGTTACATGACAGCCAGTGAGAGAGTATCGGCCACCTACAAGACCTACAGACGCACTCACAATACGATCGACAAACAGGCATGGGTGGAAGCTAAGAATATATTTGAAGGGTGGGCTAATAAAAGAGAAGAAATGACGAGAGGCCAACAAGAAACAGATCTAAACAGATTCGGAGACAAGGCAGGCAGGTTACTGGCTAGACTGGCAAAAGGGCGGAGGCTACCCAATCCAATACTGCCGTTACAAAAAGAAAAGGGGGAGGATCTTACATCAAATCCCAAAGAGATAAACAACATTTTAGAAAAATACTACAGGACACTATATAGTGCAACAGACATAAAGACACAGGGTGGACCAGAATGGCTAAACGACGTGCCCCTCACCCCCATCACAGAGATAGACCTGGAAGATCTTAACAGACCTGTCACAGAGATGGTAGTAGATCAGGTTATCAGGAAACGAAATAATGACAAGGCACCTGGACCTGACGGGTTTACGGGGGAATTTTTTAAAATCCTGAAGGAAGAAATAACTCCAACACTGACTGGCCTCTTTAACAATATCTTGTCAGGAGAACCCATCTCGGAGGCCATGAACACAGCATATGTGAAACTACTACCTAAGGGGGGAAAGGGGGAGAGGACCCGGCAAACTATAGACCCATATCCCTCATCAATCTTGATCTCAAACTCTTATCTAAAATTATGGCAGACAGACTGGCTAGGATCATGCCACTACTGATAGAACATCACCAGACGGGGTTTATCAAAGGGAGGTCGGCGGTCTCAAATGTACGTAAAACTTTGCTGGCCCTGGATGCAGTACGTAACGGATTGACTACGAAGGGGGGAGACCCAGCCATGGTCACACTAGATGCAGAAAAGGCTTTTGACAATGTCAGGTGGCCATGGCTGGGTATGGTCTTGGACCGAATTGGGATCCAGGGGAAGTTTCGCCAATACCTTCAATCCTTATATAACAATCCAACAGCAAAGATACATACCCCAGGATTTTTGTCCTCCAAATTCCCTTTGCAAAAGGGCACTAGACAGGGGTGCCCCTTGTCCCCACTTTTGTTCAATCTGGCCCTGGAACCTTTAGCATGTTACATAAACAACTCTAACACCTTCGAATGTATTAAAATTGGAAATTCAAGAGTGAGATCGGCCCTATTTGCGGACGACATCATTCTATTCATGAACAACACATTCAGAGATCTCCCGGATCTACTGAGAGACATAGACCGCTTTGGGAGATTTTTGGGATTCAGATTGAACAAGAGTAAATGTGAACTTTTGAGACTAAGAAATGGCGGAGAAGGAGGGAAGAAGATTAGGGAAATGGGGATCCCGATAGCAACTTCCTCAATTAAATACCTAGGTCTGATAATAAGTAGATCCCCGGACCAAATATGCTCTCTTAACTATGGCCCATTATTAGACAAGATCGAGAAAGAGTTGAGGAAATGGGAAGGCCTGCCACTGTCATTATTAGGGCGCTGCCATCTGATAAAGATGATGAGTTTTGCCCGGCTCCTCTACCCCCTCCAGACCCTACCACTGCTACTGAAACATTCGGACATCGCAAGATTAAATAGAGCCTTCACCAGGTTCCTGTGGAAAGGCAAGAAACCTAGGCTGAGATTGGGAATCCTATGCCGGGCGAAGGATAGGGGGAAAACGAATCAGAGGCTATAACCTAGCTTACTTACTCAGACATGTACTTCTTTTTAAATAATATGGTAACTAGTGACTAACTTAGTATACAAACCATTATAAAGTGCACTATTTAAAATATAACTTTTAATTAATATCTTGTTAAAATTAACAAAAAGGTGCTCACCCACACCTAGTGTCTACATACATACGTCATACAGGGATGGTTATTCTACCTTTGCCCTGTACTTATATCTACCTGACAGCGGAGATTTCTACACCTAATTTTTACGGTGTCCCCGCTCCACGACGGCTCACCCTAATATTGTCACCTATGTTTAGGGAGCTGTCAGGTCATACATCCCATACACTCATGAGGTGTCTAACTGGGCATGGGTCAAACCCCTATGTCCAATGTATCTATGCCTTTTATGGTTATATACTGTAGATAAGTAAGTTACAAGAGTTAAACTAATTGGGGGGCTTTCGGGGTTTATCATACGTCTTACACAATCAAAGTTTTTGTGACACCACTCTCTCTTGAGTTAGTTAAATAACCCAGATTCGTATGCCCTCTCCTATGTAACCCACAATAATCAGGTGACAAAGAACATAACAGTCAGTACCACCTCTTACAATGTAGATGCATGATTAGGTAGATAAAGATCAATCACTTATCTCAGATCCACTGTCTTGTACTCAACGCGTTTCCACCTGCTGATGGATATCAGGTTTCATCAGGAGTGACAGTTCTTCCTTTGAGGTGCCTGCAGGTCTCTTTGTATAGTCCTCAGGTTGCGCAGGTATAGGTGGATAAAAGTGTCATCTCTCCCCCTCTTTCCTGCGCTCCTCCTCCCAGTGTAGATATCTGGGGGTTCTCCACTTTCTATATGGCTGTGTGCGCTAGCCGGGGTGTTAGGTATCACCTCCGGACCTTCCTGATAACAGCGCCACCGTTTGTGTCACAACCGTTTGATTGTGTAAGACGTATGATAAACCCCGAAAGCCCCCCAATTAGTTTAACTCCTGTAACTTATCCATGGGACAGATGTTTACTACTACACACTTCACTTTCTGGCCTTCCACCACACATAAAAGCGTCAGCTATATTCCGTGATACGATTATGACATGGAAGGCAGTACGAAAAAAATGTGAATTACCATGGAAGGTATCAAAATACCTTAATCCATGGGCCTTCCCAGATTTTAGAGAGGGTAGAGAAAATATACTGTATGGGGTGTGGAGACAAAAGGGAGTGGTCAAGATGGGGGACCTAATGCAGAGACAAGAAAGAAGGTGGATGACAGGGAAAGAAATATTGGAAGTTTTCAACCTAGGGACAGGACAAGGACTCCAATATCTACAAATTAAACATCAAATCTTGAACAACCTCAGGGATGTCTCAAAGGAAGTTGAACACAATGCATGGGACAATTTGGTAGAGTTAGACGTAACCCAGCTGACAATTTCGGTAATTTATAAATCTATAAGAGAAATTCTACTACCAAAGGGTGGATCAACTCCTTTTGCAAAGTGGCGTAGATTCCTGGATCGGGAAAATGTGGAGGAAGACATACTGTTGGGATGGCATAAAGTCAGACATAATATATTAAATGAACAATGGCGTGACACTCAGTTCCGCATTGTTCATGGTTTGATATATGGCTTTGATCTCCCATATACAATTGCTAATCCAGATAGGAAAACTAGTTGCCCTAAATGTACTAAAGATAAGACGGATATGATACATGGAATTTGGAGTTGCTACAAAGTACAGGAATATTGGAGCACAATCAGAGACATATGTATACAAGCGAGCTCTCAAACATTTGACCTAGACCCCTCGGTTTGGATCTTCCAAAATATAATAACACCATGACAAGGGAACCCAAACATGAGATGGATCCACGTCCTAATACTGTTAGCAAAACGACTACTTCTAGTGTATTGGCTTAAGCCCGATATGCCAGGAAGACCAGAAATACTGAATGGCCTGAAAAAGGCTCTAGAAATAGATAAAAGGGAAGTGCTCAGAGACAAAGAAAAATTGACTAACGCATTCATGTGTAAATGGAGAAGGTTTATTGAGTCTATATTATCTGATGAGGAGATAAAACAGGTGATGGAACCGCTGAAGGGGACCTCTTGGTATCTGTTGGAGGAGATAGGCAATACCCTAGGTAAACTAAGCTTATAGACAATTAAGTGACCTAATATTAATATTGAATGTGTTCTGGCTATTATCTCAAATCGAGTGAGAGACGAACCATGTTTAGATTTGGGAAAGATATCAGCAGTTTATTTTGTACTAGATTACAGTAGACAAAAATTAACAAATGTTATGAAACACACTGTACAAAACATGTATGTAATATTTTGAATTTGTTTTCAATGAAAATCTTTAATAAAAATGATGTTTTAAAAAAAAAAAAAAACAAGTAAAAAAAATACAAAAAATATGCTACTGGTGTGTACAATAACTACACCAGTTCTCCTGACAATAAATCCAGACCACACTTTCAGAATATTAGCAGTTCAATGCAAGTATAAACAGTGCCCTTGTGCAGAAATACTGTAATGCCAGGTCAAACACAATGGGCCTTTAAAAGACACTAAGCAGTATACACGTTCAATGCAAACAGTGCAAATGAAAGTTTGAAATCCTCCTGATGTAACATGAGGGATTACCCTGATTATATGAGCCCAAAAAGTGTTTGTGCCCTCTTTTATCGATGCCATCAATATGGTAAAAAATGGACAATTGGGACCGAGTATACCAAACTAGCTGTGAGCCCGATGCAAATGCATCGGGATTCTAGAACGTGCATTAATTTGATTATAGTAGTTATAGCTGTTAGCCTGATGCAAATGCATCGGGTATCTAAAATATGTTTATTGTTTTTTTAAAGATTTTTAAATAATAATCGCATCATCAATAGCAATAATATAAGCCATAGCATTATTATTAGCAGTAATAGCAGTATTAATACCATTATTAGCAGTATTATGAGCATTAATAACAGTATTAATAGCATTAATAGCATTATTATTAGCATTAATAGCATTATTAATAGCATTATTAGCATTAATAATAGCATTAATAACATTATTAATAGCATTAATAGCATTATTATTAGCATTAATAGCATTAATAATAGCATTATTAGCATTAATAATAGCATTAATAACATTATTAATAGCATTAATAACATTATTATTAGCATTAATAGCATTATTAATAGCATTAATAGGATAAATATTAGCATTAATAGCATTAATAGCATAATTAATAGCATTAATAGCATTATTAATAGCATTAATAGCATTATTATTAGCATTAATAGCATTAATAATAGCATTATTAGCATTAATAATAGCATTAATAACATTATTAATAGCATTAATAGCATTATTATTAGCATTAATAGCATTAATAATGCCATTAATAGGATAAATATTAGCATTAATAGCATAATTAATAGCATTAATAGCATTATTAATAGCATTAATAGCATTATTATTAGCATTAATAGCATTAATAATAGCATTATTAGCATTAATAATAGCATTAATAACATTATTAATAGCATTAATAGCATTATTATTAGCATTAATAGCATTAATAATACCATGAATAGGATAAATATTAGCATTAATAGCATTAATAGCATAATTAATAGCATTAATAAACATTATTAATAGCATTAATAGCATTATTATTAGCATTAATAGCATTAATAGGATAAATATTCGCATTAATAGCATAATTAATAGCATTAATAGCATTATTAATAGCATTAATAACATTATTATTAGCATTAATAGCATTAATAATAGCATTATTAGCATTAATCATAGCATTAATAACATTATTAATAGCATTAATAGAATTATTATTAGCATTAATAGCATTAATAGCATTATTATTAGCATTAATAGCATAAATAATACCATGAATAGGATAAATATTAGCATTAATAGCAATAATAGCATAATTAATAGCATTAATAGCATTATTAATAGCATTAATAGCATTAATAGGATAAATATTAGAATTAATAGCACTATTAATAGCATTAATAGCATTAATAGGATAAATATTAGCATTAATAGCATAATTAATAGCATTAATAGCATTATTAATAGCATTAATAGCATTATTATTAGCATTAATAGCATTAATAATAGCATTATTAGCATTAATAATAGCATTAATAACATTATTAATAGCATTAATAGCATTATTATTAGCATTAATAGCATTAATAATGCCATTAATAGGATAAATATTAGCATTAATAGCATTAATAGCATAATTAATAGCATTAATAGCATTATTAATAGCATTAATAGCATTATTATTAGCATTAATAGCATTAATAGGATAAATATTAGCATTAATAGCATTAATAGCATAATTAATAGCATTAATAGCATTATTAATAGCATTAATCGCATTATTATTAGCATTAATAGCATTAATAATAGCATTATTAGTATTAATAATAGCATTAATAACATTATTAATAGCATTAATAGCATTATTATTAGCATTAATAGCAATATTATTAGCATGAATAGCATTTTGAATAGCATAAATAGGAGGATTATTAGGCTTAATAGCATTATTAATCGCATTAATATGATTATTATTAGCATTATTAGCATTAATATTAGCATGAATAGCATAATTATTAGCATTAATATCATTATTATTAGCATTAATAGCATAATTATTAGCATTAATAGCATTATTATTAGCAGTAATATCATTATTATTAGCATTTGTTTTTTTAATTATTATTGTTTATTTAATTATTTATTATTTTTTATTTATTTTTTTATTATTTTTTTAATTATTTTTTAATTATTGTTTTTATTATTAAATGTATTATTTAGGCTGAGACCCAGTTCTATTTCAGGTCCGCTGAAAGGGCTGATATAATTAGCATATATTTATTTTTTTTATTATTATTTTTTAATTATTTTTTTTATTATTAAATTTATTTGTTCCCATTGAAGTACATTATTTTTATTTAATTATTTATTATTTTTTATTTATTTTTTTATTATTTTTTAATTATTTTTAAATTATTTTTTTTATTATTTAATTTATTTATTTTTTTAAGTCAGACTGAGACACAGTTCTCATTCAGGTCCGCCTTTTTTTTTTTTTATTATTATTATTTTTATTTAATTATTTATTATTTTTTATTTATTTTTTTTTATTTTTTAATTATTTTTAAATTTTTTTTTTATTATTTAATTTATTTATTTTTTTAAGTGAGAGTGAGACACAGTTCTCATTCAGGTCCGCCTTTTTTTTCCCCATTGACATACATTACCGGTGTGTCGGCGATTTTATGGCCGCCGACCTGGTTCTATTTGTCGGCCCTAAAATCGCGGACACACCGCTAATGCATCTCTATGGGCAGTCAGCCCGATTTCGGATTGGTCGCCGACCAATCAGAATTCGAGCTCACTGCCCATAGAGATGTATTAGCGGTGTGTCCGCGATTTTAGGGCCGACATATAGAACCAGGTCGGCGGCCATAAAATCGCCGACACACCGGTAATGTATGTCAATGGGGAAAAAAAAGGCGGACCTGAATGAGAACTGTGTCTCACTCTCACTTAAAAAAATAAATAAATTAAATAATAAAAAAAATAATTTAAAAATAATTAAAAAATAATTAAAAAATAAATAAAAAATAATAAATAATTAAATAAAAATAATAATAAAAAAAAAAAAAAAAGGCGGACCTGAATGAGAACTGTGTCTCAGTCTGACTTAAAAAAATAAATAAATTAAATAATAAAAAAAATAATTAAAAAATAATTTTAAAATAATAAAAAAATGAGGGGCTCTTCTGATTGGCTGAGGGCAGTATACAGCGACCAATCAGAAGAGGGCCTCAGATCTCATTGAGGTAGAATGGCGGATTTTTCGTCCATTCTATCTTAATGAGAAGGAAGAGGACGTCGGAGGTGGAAGTTAGCGAAAAGAAGACAGAAGATCCCCGGGGCCGGACAAAGAGGCGGAGATGGCGGAAAGAAGAGAGAAGACCCCCGGGGCCGGAGAAAGAGGACGGCTGGCCGGACGAAGGGATTGTGGATTGGACGTACGATCAGATGACTTGAAGGCATGTAAGTGATCGACGGGGACGTTAGGTTAGGGGACGGCGGGGGCTTCGGGTGTAGGGCGTTAGGTGTTAGCGCGAGCGGCGGGGGACAGCGGCGGGAGCTTAGGAAGCGGCGGGGCTTAGGGAGTTGGGGATGGGCGGCGGGGCTTTAGGGTGTATCGGTGGGTGCTTAGAATGCGGCGGAGCTTAGGGGGTAGGGGCGGCGGAGTTAGGGGGTAGGCGGCGGGGCTTAGGATGCGGTGGTGGTTAGGGGCGGCTGACTTAGGGGGTAGGGGGTTAGGAGCGGCGGACTTAGGGGCATAGGTGCGGCGTGTCGGGGCTTAGGGTGTAGGGGTGCGGCGCACTTAGGGGGTAGGGGCTTTGGTGCGGCGGGGTGGTTTTGTTGCGGGGTGGCTGTGCGGACATGGGGGGGTCTGTGGAGAGATGGGGGTGGGTGTGCGGATATGGGGGGGGCTGTGCGGAGATGGGGGGGGCTGTGGGGACATGAGGGTGTGTGTGCGGACATGGGGGGGGCTGTGGGGACATGAGGGTGTGTGTGCGGACATGGGAGGGGCTGTGTGTAGATGGGGGGGCTGTGCGGACATGGGGGTGGGTGTGTGGACATGGTGGTGGGTGAGCGGACATGGGGAGGTATGTGCGGACATGGGGGGGCGGCTGTGCGGACATGGGGGGGCGGCGGCTGTGCGGACATGGGGGGGCGGCTGTGCGGACATGGGGGGGCTGTGCGAAGATGGGGAGGGCTGTGCGGACATGGGAGGGGCTGTGCGGACATGGGGAGGGGCTGTGCGGACATGGGGAGGGGCTGTGCGGACATGGGGAGGGGCTGTGCGGACATGGGGAGGGGCTGTGCGGACATGGGGGGGGGTCTGTGCGGACATGGGGGGGGAAGTCTGTGCGGACATGGGGGGGGTCTGTGCGGACATGGGGGGGGGCGAATTGTGGGTAGCGGGCGGCACTGGGGCACAGAGGCACAGGCTCCGGAGGCACTGTGTCAGCATGTGCTGACAGCAGCTGCTCCGGAGCGGGCACAGGGGCACAGGCTCCGGAGCACTGTGTTAGCATGTGCTGACAGCAGCTGCTCCGGAGCGGGCACAGGGGCACAGGCTCCGGAGCACTGTGTCAGCATGTGCTGACAGCAGCTGCTCCGGAGCGGGATGACAGCGGCGAGGGGTCGCAATGCCCGCTACGCGGGCAATGCCTCGCACAACGTGGTGACGTCACATAGTGACAAAGCCACGGCGTGCCGGGGTCCGACACAAACGTGCCTTCGGCAATTATATAGTAGATAGCCCAAAGCATCAGGAGAGGAATTAATGCACTTAGAGCATTTGGTCATCTTTGTGCCCAGTAGACCTGAATCTTGCTGAAAATCAGTATAGCTACCTGCAGGAGTGCCTATCCATGCCCAGAAGGGTGGTCAGAATTGTGGGGTAGAGAGGAGATAACCCACACATAGCGCCAAGCGTACTGACTTCCTTAGGGGTCAACAAGCAGCGGTTTAGTTGATTGAGGCTCACTGCAGGTGGTAGGCTTGTTTGAAGAGGTGGGTCTTCAGGTTCTTTTGAAGGGTTCCATGGTAGGCTAGAGTCTGATATGTTTGGGTAGAGAGCTACAGAATATGGGAAGTCTTGTATACGATTGTGGGAAGAGGAGGGAAGAGGAGAGAAGAAAAGGAGACTTTGTGAGCATCAGAGCTTCTATGTACCACCCCTTCAGAAGCAGAAACACCATAGAAGACATTATTCAGAAGAAATCATTATTCTAAACACTAGAAGGCAGCAGTACCATCTATGTGTGTCTCTGCCTCTCAGTTTGCTCCTCCCTTCTTCTTCCCCTCCCATCTACAAAGGATTCAGTGTTCAGCTATAATATGATTATTAACTCTGCAGCCTGTCTTGTTTTGAGCCATGTTTAAGACAAATATTTAAGACAATGTACTAGTTTTTTACCTGCAGTCTTTGGAGAATCATAGATAACAGATTTCACTTAAAATTAAGACATATTCAGATAACAGGTTCTGTATAACTGGGAATTTTAGATACACATTCATGGAGTTATGGTCATCTTACTTTGTCAACTATTTCTTATGGGAATTGTGCTCATCTTCTCTACCTTGGATTGAAGCACACAACATAGCAATCTATCAAAACTGTCTAGGTCATGTGGCATTTACTGTATATTTTGTAAAATGAAGGTAAACATTAGTACTAAAAAGCAATTTACTGAAAAGAAAATCAAAATGGCAAGAAGTCACTAAAAACGGCCATACTTACTGATACAAAGTGCTGAGTTGGTATGTTCCCTGGATGATGCGTTTTAGTGTTTGTACATGTTTATTGCATTTTTAATGTGGATATTTTTGTTATTTTTCAGGCTTGGATGACTCAATTTTTCAATGAACAATGATGGAGTTTGCATAGGATATAGATTAAGTATATGATTTCACTGGTGAAAATTGCGACAAACATTTACTCACTCAGCGATCATCCATGGAGGATGCTTAGTAGATCTGAGTGAATCTATTAAAGAGGAAACAAATCTAATTGGAAAAATTTTACTAAAAATTCTAAAGTTTTGTGATTTCTTTTCTTACAAATTTAGTAAAGTGGTGGCCCGGTTGCCCGTTGCATTTCACTTTTTCCTACAGAGAAAGTAAAAAAAAATTGCAAAAATTATACTTACCTTAACCCCCTTTTCTATGGTCCAGCATGTATGTGTCTTCTCCTTACATCTTGTTATGTTTAATCTTCTTTTTCTGATTTGCCATTAACGCCTTCATGACCAAGAATGTATAGGTACGTCCTTTGTCACCTCCCTACCTTCAATACCAGCTCACAGCTGATCTGGTCAACCGACATGTGGGTGGGTCAACAATCCACCCAATACTTTTAACCCCTTAGATTGCATTGTCAAACACTGACAGAGTGATCTAAGACACATTGGTGGGGATCGTGCTATTTCCCGCTGCCATTGGCAGCCCTGTGTCGGTGTGCAGATGATACCTATCACTGTCATGACTCACACCCTGTAAACATTGACTGAGCTGCGGTGCTCACAAGAGCAGTGGATCATCCCAGGTCTGCACTGCAACAACCAATGGACTGAGCAGTATTGAAGCACCCTAAGGTGGCAACTATAATAAAGTAAAAGTGGGAAAAAAAGTTTAAAACATTTTTTGAAAAATAAAAAAAAAAACTAAACAAAAAGTTTGAACTAAAAGTTCAAACACCCCCTTTTGTCCCATTGAAAATAAAATATAAAAAAATACATACCTGGCATTGCCATGTTCAGAAATGACCGATCTGTCAAAATATGAAATCAATTAATCTGATCACTAAATTGGGTAACAGAAAAGAAGTTAAAACTACAAAATTATGTTTTTTTGGACACCGCAACATTGCAATAAAATGCAATAATAGGTGATCTAATAATCGCATCTACCTAAAAATGGTATCATACAAACGTCAGCTCAGAGGCAGAAAATAAGCCGTCAGACCGCCCCAGATCCTGAAAAATGAGAGTGCCACGGGTCTCGATAAGAGCGACAAAAGCGCAGTTCTATTTTTTCATAAACTTCATATTTTTTTCACAACTTAGATAAAGTAAAAGTAACAAGTTTGGTTTCTACCAAACTCGTTTTGAGTTAAGTCATCATACCGACATGTCAGTTTTACCATATAGTGAATGTAGTGAATAAAATACCACAAAATCACTGTGGAGTTTCAATTTCCCCGCCTTGGAATTTTTTTCCCAGTTTTCCATTACACTATTTGGTAAAATAAATGATGAAATTCAAAAGTTCAACAAAAAACAAACCCTCATATGTCTATACTGATGAAATAATAAAAAGTTATGGCCCTTGGAAGCAGGGGAGGAAACAATGAAAATGAAAAACGGAAAATCGCCCAAGGGTGAATGGGTTAAATCATCATAATTTTATCTTAGGCTGCGTTCACACATTTGCGTATTTTGCTGCGCTTTTTTGCACGCGCTTTTTGTCGCGTTTTTCGGCTGCGCAAAATACGCAGGGGCTTTCACACACTGCGCTTTCTTTACCCCAGAAAGCGCAGTGATGTCACAGAGGGGAGGAAGAATCCTGCTTCCTCCTCCCCTCTGTGACAGCTGTGACAGCCCCATTAGATTTCACAGCGTATTAATATACACTGTGAAATCTTAATTAAATGAAAGCAAGTGAATGAAAAATAAAAAAGAATGAATACTTCACCTCTCTGACGCCTTTTCCGGTGTTCGGTCTCCGTTTCCAAGTGAGAGGTCTTCTGACAGGACCTGTGGTGACGTCAGAGGGGCGTTCCTGGGGCGTTCCCAGCGCTGATTGGCTGCTCGCGGTCATGTGATATGTATCACATGACCGCGAATGCCCGGGAACGCCCCTCTGACGTCACCACAGGTCCTGTCAGAACATATCTCACTTGGAACCGGAGAGCGGGAAAAGGCGTCGGAGGGTAAGTATTTCATTCTTTTTTATTTTTCATACACTTGCCTCTGTTTAATTTAGATTTCACAGTGTATATTAATACACTGTGAAATCTAATGGGCGGCCACAGGTGTCACAGAGGGGAGGAGGAAGCAGGATTCTTCCTCCCCTCTGGGAGAATACGCAGGAGCAGCTGCGTAAACAATTGACAACTCAATTCTTTACGCAGCTGCGCTTTCTCCCTGAAAATGCAGTGCGTATTTTTGCGCAATGTCTGCACTGCAAAGTGAATTTCACATTCACTTTGCAGGCAGACAAAAGGCACATTGCGTATTTTGAAAAGCACGCGTAAAAAAGCGCAGCAAAATACGCAATGTGTGAATGCAACCTTAAAGGATCTTAGATGCTGGGACGAGACTGCAGGAAATCCCGGAAAACCATAGCGGAACAGCTGAATAGGTGAGGTCCAGGCCAAGAGGAGTATATATATATTTTTTGCTTTAACCTATATTTTTTTATTCCTTGGGTCTGAAGTGATCTCAAAACATAATAAACCATATTCAATCAGCAGCACAAAAATTGACGTAAATTGAATTTCCTGCCTAAATTTGTGCTGGTCGTCTGAATCAACGTTCATCAAATTTGCTCATTGGTACTAGTACTCATCATTGATGCTTAGTATTCAAAATGCTCATAAATAAGGTTTCCATAAGGTGTCAGTCAATGATTACAATCATCATACTGTTTTATTGTCAATCGGTCAAATTCAAACTATGGAATCAGGTAAGTTGCCCACTCTCTTGGAAGAAAAATATAGGGGGCAGATACTAAAGTAGCATAACACAAAAAGAAATAGCACCATGGATAAATTAAAATAAACGTAAATACATTACTCTTTAACTAAACCAGTGTTAAAAGGTTTGTAGATTCATGAAATATAACATATTATTATATGACTGTGTTCACACATTATGTCCATGGTGCATATTTGTATTATTTTCAGAGGAAAGAAACAAAGTAATTTGCACTGATGACTGCCTATCCATTAGTAGGTAAAGTCAGGTATATCTGACCTTTTTACTTCCCAGAACTTTTCCTTCTTGGGCCTCACTGAGACCTGGCTGACAGCCTCTGACATGGCCTCCCCTGCTGCACTGAGCTATGGTTGCCTACACTTTAACTACACTCCTCACCCTGGCAACAGACATGGCGGAGGAGTGGGATTTCTCCTCTCTGCAAACTGCTCCTTCAACCCAATCCAACCCCCACCCTTCCTTATTCACTCTTTTTTTGAAGTTCACTCCGTCTGTATCTACTCTCCCTCCAATCTCCAAATGGCCATCATATACCGACCTCCGGGCTCTGCCACTACCTTCTGAACACAGAAATTGAGAAAATGATGGTAGGAAACCAAAAAAATGCTGTGGGAGGCTTTTTTTAATACAAGTCAGCACAGACTAGCTTTTTAAAAATAACAAGTTTTGTGGTCGGATAGGTCCTTTAAATATCGCTACTGACACCTGCCAGCCAGCAGCCTCCAAACTCCTTCCACTTACCTCATCCTTTGGACTTACTCAGTGATCTTCCACAGCCACCCACACAGACGGACATACACTAGACCTCTGTTCCCTATCTAATCTCACAAACTCCCTCTTCCCCCTATCTGACCACTGTCTACTCACCTTCTTCTCCATGTCCTCCTCACGGGCCCCCAATGTCCAACCACTAGCACATCCACGCAAAAACCTCGTACATTTAGACATTTGCTGACTCTCAGACTCTATTCTAACTCTGTCATCCATATCTTCACTTCATGATATGGGCAGTGCCACCACTTTCTATAACGCCACCCTCACATCAGCTATAGACTCAGTCACCCCTCTCATTTATTGCAAGGCGCGACGAATCAATAGGCAACCCTGGCACAACTTCAACAAGTGTCCAGGGCTGATGAGCGGCATTGGAAGAAAACACACCTGCCAGACAATTTCACTTCTTTCAAACAAGCTACACTTGTCTTCAAATCAGCCCTCACCTCTGCTAAACAAACCTTGTATCTTCCTTATCCTACAACCACAAACAACTGTTCAGCACTTTTAACTCTCTCCTTCACCCACTGCTGCACCCTCCAACCTCCCTGTTCTCTGCTGAGGACTTTGCCACATACTTCAAAAATAATATTGACCAAACAAGGCAAACGTTTATTGTTCTACCACCCCAAGCACTTCATATACCAGACCTCTGCCCCTCCCTCATAACCTCCCTCTCCAACATCACTGAAGGAGAGCTTACTATTTTCTCCTGTCCAAATCACACCTCACCACCTGTGCACTTGACCCCATCCCTTCCCAACTCCTGACCAACCTCACTAACATGCTTATCCCAGCCATAACCCTTCTCTTCAATCGTTCACTTTCTTCCAGTACATTCTCCTCAGCTTTCAAACATGCCACCATCACACCCATCCTTATAAAGCCAAACCTTGACCCGACTGCTATGATGTGCTACTTCCCCATATCCGTTTGTTTCTCAACTCCTTGAGCAGCATGTCCATGCTTAACTTTCCTCTCATCTCTCATCTAACTCTCTCCTTGACAACCTACAATCCGGCTTCCGGCCCCACCACTCCACTGAAACTGCCCTAACCAAAATTACTAAAGACTTACAGCCAAACCTAACAGACAATTCTCCATCCTTCTCCTTTTAGACCTGAACTCTACCTTTGACACAGTCGGCCACTTTCTATTACTACTTCTTTCTTCCCTTGGCATCAAAGACCTTGCCCTGTCCTGGATTGCCTCATACTTTTCCAACCGCACATTTAGTGTTTCCCATTCCCACATGGCTCTGTCCTGGGGCCCCTACTTTTCTCTATCTATGCCAGTGTTTCCCAAACTCCAATCCTCATAGCCCCAAACAGGACATGTTTTCATGATTTCCTTAGGATTAGACAGGTAACGGAATCATTATCAAGGCATCACCTGTGCAAAACTAAGGAAATCCTGAAAACATAACCTGTTGGGATCCGTGAGGTCTGGAGTTTAGGAAACACCCATCTATACCCTTAGCCTAGGACGACTCATAAAGTCCCATGGCTTCCAGTACCACCTGTACACTGACTATACTCAGATCTGCCCCTCTGGCCCAGATGTTAATTCTCTGCTGCCCAGAATCCCGAAGTGTCTGTCAGCCATATCCTCCTTCTTCTCCTCTCGCTTCCTAAAACTCAACAAAGACAAAACCAAACTCATCTTTTCTCCATCCCATATTTAACCTTCACCACCTGATCTTTCTATTATGGTAAATGGCATTATGCTCCCTCCCACACCTCAAATTTGCTGCCTCAGGGTAACTCTGCCCTGTCCTTCACACCACACATCCAAACTGTCGCCTCCAACTCAAAAAATATTTCCGTCCTTTCCTTAGCCCTCAATATACTAAAATTCTTGTACACGACCTCATCCTATTCTGTCTCGACTACTGCAACATCCTCCTTTGTGGCCTCCCTGCTAACACTCTTGCACCTTTCCAATCTGTCCTCAAATCTGCTGCCCGACTAATCCACCTCTCTCCTCACTGCTCCCCTGTTTCTCCCCTCTGTAAATCCCTCCACTAGCTCCCAAATCCCCAACAAAACCAGTTCAAGCTATTAACACTGACCTACAAAGCAATCCATAACCTGTCCCCACCCCATATCTCTGAACTAATCTTCCACTATCTTCCCTCACGTAACCTTCAATCCTCCCAAGACCTCCTCCTCTCTTCCACACTTATCCATTCCTCACACAACCGCCTCCAAGATTTCTCCCGAATATCCCCCATCCTCTGGAATTCTGCACCCCAACACGTCCGATTATCCACCACACTCAGATCCTTCAGACGGAACCTGAAAACCCATCTCTTCAGGAAAGCTTACAGCCTGCAATGACGAAGCTGCAGCCCCACCTCCATTGAAGCTGCCGACCCACCACTACCTTCTGTCTCCTCCCAAATATCCTGTAGAATGTAAGCCTGCAAGGGCAGGGTCCTCTCCCCTCTGTAGCAGTCTGTCATTGTTAATTTGTTTATTATAAACTAGATCTATAATTTTGTATGTAACCCCTTCTCATGTACAGTACCATGGAATTAATGGTGCTATATACATAAATAATAATAATAATAATAATTAAAATGATAATAATAATAATAATAATAATAATAATAATAATTATAATAATCTGTAGACATTATGTACAGTATGCATTATACAGTATATGGAGTATTACCAGCAGGGGTCAGCAGAAATACACATTTATGCAATATATATTGCTGGATATATGTATATCTCTGTACCTAGAATAGATAGATAGATAGATAGATAGATAGATAGATAAGATAGATAGATTTACTACTGTGCTGATTCTAACTTTATGTTCTCTAGATAGATAGATAGATAGATAGATAGATAGATAGATAGATAGATAACATAAAGAGAGCAGCACAGCTGGGTGCAAATCAATCCAAGCAATAATTCTGTTTGCTGTCACATACACAGGGCCGGCGTCAGCACCCGGCGTACCCGGGCAAGTGCCGGGGCCCGACTGCTTGGAGGGGGCCCATCGGGCCCCTGAGGCTAGGGTCACACTTGCATTGTGACCCTAGCCTTATGCAAGTATTGTCTGCTGCAGCGCAGAGCGTTTAACGCTATGCGCTGCCAGCAACTGAGCCCATAGAAAGCCGATGTTTACATTGACAACCAGTGGTTGTCATGGTAAACGTCGGGTTTCTATGGGCTGCCTCCAGCGCATAGCATTAAACGCTATGCGCTGCAACATACAATACTTGCATAAGGCTAGGGTCACAATGCAAGTGTGACCCTAGCCTCAGGGGCCCCTGAGCACTGCCCCCACAGCCAGAGCCATATCCAGGGGGCAGCTGGGGGTCATTTTCAGGCTCCTGCTGCCTGCAGCACCGGAGGGTCTCCCTCCTCCCCCCTCCACGGGAGCCGACAGAGCTGCACACTCTGTGCTAGTGTGCTTACAGGACCTGTGATGATGTCAATGGATGGGGAGGAGTCAGGGGTCTCATGATCAGCTCCTCAGTGTATCCAGGACTGTGCTGGCCATCAATGATGCTCAAATAAGGTGAAGTTTGTGTGTGGTCAGGAGGCATTTACAGTGTGAATGTAGCAGAGGTGAGTGTGTACTAGGTGTTTAGCAATTAGGTGAAGGTTATGTGTGGGGTCAGGAGGGATTTACAGTGTGAATGTAGCAGAGGCGAGTGTGTACTAGGTGCATGGAGCGGAGCCGTGTGTGTACGAGGTGTACGGAGCGGAGCCGTGTGTGTACGAGGTGTATGGAGCGGAGCCAAGTGGGTACTAGGTGTACGGAGCAGAGCCATGTGTGTATGAGGTGTACGGAGCAGAGCCATGTGTGTACGAGGTGTACAGAGCAGAGCCGAGTGGGTACTAGATGTACGGAGCAGAGCCATGTGTGTATGAGATGTACGGAGCAGAGCCGAGTGTGTACGAGGTGTACAGAGCACAGCCGAGTGTGTACGAGGTGTACGGAGCAGAGCTGTGTGTGTACGAAGTGTACGGAGCGGAGCCGAGTGTGTACGAGGTGTACGGAGCAGAGCCGAGTGTGTACGAGGTGTACGGAGCAGAGCCGCGTGTGTACGAGGTGTACGGAGCAGAGCCGAGTGTGTACGAGGTGTACGGAGCAGAGCCGAGTGTGTACGAGGTGTACGGAGCAGAGCCGTGTGTGTACGAGGTGTACAGAGCAGAGCCGTGTGTGTACGAGGTGTACGGAGCAGAGCCATGTGTGTACGAGGTGTACGGAGCAGAGCCGTGTGTGTACAAGGTGTACGGAGCAGAGCCGTGTGTGTACGAGGTGTACGGAGCAGAGCCGCGTGTGTATGAGGTGTATGGAGCGGAGCCGTGTGTGTACGGAGCAGAGCCGAGTGTGTACGAGGTGTACGGAGCAGAGCCGAGTGTGTACGAGGTGTATGGAGCGGAGCCGCGTGCGTGCGTAGGAGGTGTACGGAGCAGAGCCGCGTGCGTGCGTAGGAGGTGTACGGAGCAGAGCCGCGTGCGTGCGTAGGAGGTGTACGGAGCAGAGCCGCGTGCGTGCGTAGGAGGTGTACGGAGCAGAGCAGCGTGTGTACGAGGTATGTGTATCAGTGGTAGCCCCCCGCGGATTCCGCTCCTATAGTCCCAGCCACCTTTGCCAGCAGCATTCTTCTCCAGAGTCTCTTCTGCCGCTGTCTGCATTCTGCAGCTCAGCATGGAGGGTCACGATGTAGTCATCACTGTGCTGATATGTGCAGAGCGACCGGAGGAGACCAGAGCGGCAAGAAGAAAGGTGAGGAGAAAGAGAGATCCGGACGGCCAGACACTCCGCTTGGCTGCGGTGCCACCATATGGCAGTGCGGCTCCATTGAGCTGCTTGCATTATTTGTGCTCTTCAGGATGCTTGTGTATATACCAAGCATCCTCAGATGCACAAAAATGCAACATTTTGCATTTGAAGGGTATTTTTAAAAAGCGCAAGGGAATGCAATCGCATTTTAGCCCGCCCCTAACAACGTGTAATATACTCACTGTCAGGAACAGCTCTTGCTGGTTTCGACAGTCACTGTTCCTGTAAGGCTGCCTTCACATAGGCGTTTTTTGAAAAATGTGGCAGTTGCGGTAAAAAAAACCCTGCATCTGCCGCATTTTCCGTCTAGCGCAGGGGTCTCAAACTCCAGGCCTCGAGGGCCGCACACAGTCCAGGTCTTCATGATTTCCATACTTTGACAGTTGGTCATTTGATTACTAACTGTCAAATACTAGGGAAATCCTGAAAACCTGGACTGTGTGCAGCCCTCGAGGCCTGGAGTTTGAGACCCCTGGTCTAGCGGCTGCACTTGCTGCACGTTTGCGGCAAGCCCCATGCATTGTCTATGGGGCTTGCGGTAAGTGTGCGGCAATATATATATATACATATATAGCAAGTGCAGCTGCTAGACGGAAAATGCGGCAGATGCGGGTTTTTTTTAAGTACATATCGCGGACTATATATATATATATATATATATATATATAGTCTGCGATATGTACTTAAAGGGGGCCCACTGAGACCTTTTCGCCCGGGGCCCACAGAAACCTGGAGCCGGCCCTGCACATACAAACCAAAGAGGGATTGCAGCACTCCTAAATAGAGGTTCCAATACTGCCTTTATTGGGCATCAGGTGTAGTGGTGCGACGTTTTAGCCCTATCCGGCTTTTTTCCAGCAACTAGCCAGCACTAGGCATGGTTCTTTTATACCTCATCTTTTGCATACCCAATTTCTTATAATTATCATAAAATATCATATACATAATACCTTTACATACAGGCCTGACTAGGCCGCAAGGGACACCAAGAACCCAAAAGACTAGTGGAAAAGACCAGGCTCAGATAGCAACCCAGAGACTGTGCCACTTTCAAGGTGACAGAGTCGACAACCGCACACATCTGCTGAATGGTAGAGACCATAGGGCTAAAGGGAGATATTGCAGAGGAACCACTGGGAAAAGCCCACAGTCACTGGCTCAGAGCTCTGTGTGGCGAGGCGCAAGGCAGGAAGGGTGAAGCAAGCGCTGTGTCAGATGACCTGGAAAGGACAGAGAAGGGGTGCCTGTTACATACCATCCTATTACAGGGGGTAGCTGGATCCCTGCCTCTGAGAACCCAGTGCTCAGCAGGCTGCTACACAAAGATTGTGAGTAAAAGAAGTAAAGACTGCAGACCACTGTGTCTGTGAACTTCTTAACGCGTCTGAAGCACCAGAAATACAACTCACCCAGGTACCTTCTGCAACACTAGGGGTCAGCTCTACCCGTAGCGGGCTTAAGAACATTGCTGCCTCCCAACCATCGGCCCCTAGGAAGACTATCTTGCAGCGGCGACCATTGATAGCCGAAACCTGTGGGTGGCGTCACGTATAAATTAACAAGTATCCCCAGGTCCAGTCATCACTATCCAGAATGAACCCTCCACGCCAGATCCCTTTCCCTAAGAGAGAGAGCCACCCACACCGAACTTTTAATGACACCGCCAGGGTAATGGAGCCTGGTCTCGGTCCCTGTGATTCCCGTGATGAAGCCTCAAGAAAGCCCGGTTCTGAGTAACCTAAGGCCCTGGAAGGGTGTGTAATTTTACATGCTGTAATTCTTTATGTACAGTAAAGCTAATTATCATAGATAGTAAAGCAATATTATATAAATACAAAAACATGCGCTTTTTTAACAAAACTCCATTTTTTTGGGATATATTATTTTTGTAAAGTAAGGTTCTTTGTACACATAATGGCCCATAATGTTTGCCCATTAACTGCAGCAAGGTGACCTTAGATCTGATGGGTCCCTATCCTACCATTCCAGTCTTAACTTGGACTTAACCAAGCCTCCATTTTCATGATTTTTATGGGAAGTGGGAGGACTTGCTTCAATCAAAGACCACCTGGGGTTGATGGGGGTGCAGAGTGGTTTATGAAGTTGAACAAATTGAAACTAAATGGTCTCAATGTCTAACGTTGAGACATACAATGACGTTTTAATCCTACTTTTCTCTTCGTATTTTTATTTTATTAATAATGTTTTTTATTTTCATTTTTTCACAGATTTGGACCTTATAGAGGGGATGCAGTCTCATTGGTTATTATGTTGGAGAATGTTCTCTCTGTTTTTCACTGCACAAGTCGGTGTTTATAGTTGTATGAATTTATATCTGGAAGAAAAAGTTGAAAAAAATAAATAAATAAATAAATAAAAAGATAAAAAAATAAAATTCTTATTTGGATTATAATTTCTATATTGGTTTTAGACTGTTATTATGCTCAGATTGGGAGTATACTGTGATTGGAGAGTGAAAGTGGAGTGCTATGAGGGTGTCATGTGTGCATGGGGCTCGGGGGCTGATACCCTTTGTGGCCCCGTTTTTGCACGTACAGCGGGGGCTTCTTGCTATACATAGTAGGGTTCGGCCCGCTTAGTGACACCATACTGGAAGTAGTTCCTTTCCCTCTATACGAGTATCTCTTATGATTTGGTCCCCCTTATAGAAGCATTGTAGTGGCTATTTACCTGGTGACATAAAGGTAATATTAAATAATCTTAATTTAGAAAGAAATATACTTAGGGCACCACTAAGTAAAGTACTATCTTGTTTACTAAAGTTTTTATTATAATATTTGTCAATATGGATAATGGGATAAGCGGTTTGGATTATTATACTGAGCATTTCCACCCCTGGATATCCCGAAATGCATCATATGACCACTTCCTGTGTATACCATGAGCAAAATGGCACCGTTGGCCTCATTGCGCTACTGCACATGTGCGGGCACGCAAGAGATTGTGGGATATGTAGTTTTTTGACACAGACATGTGCATTGAAACATTGGGCTTTCCGACAAGCAGCGGCGGCCATGGAAGAAATTTCGAATGTGAGTGCACATGTTCCTGAAATAAGATTACACACATGTGAGAATTTTTAATTTAAAATGCAATTAGCACTTTATGGCACTGTATTTCACTTTATACTTGTTATATAGATACTTGAATACCATGTGTGCACTGGGTGCAGAATTATAAGGCAAATGAGTATTTTGATCACATGATACTTTTTATACATGTTGTCCTACTCCAGGCTGTATAGGCTTGAGAGGCAACTACCAATTAAGTAAATCAGGTGATGTGCATCTCTGTACTGAGGAGGGGTGTGGTGTAATGACATCAACACCCTATATAAGGTGTGCTTAAATTTTAGGCAAATGCCTTTCCTTAGGCAAAATGGGTCAGAAGAGAGATTTGACGGGCTCTGAAAAGTCCAAAATTGTGAGATGTCTTGCAGAGGGATGCAGCAGTCTTGAAATTGCCAAACCTTTGACGCGTGATCACCTAACAATCAAGCGTTTCATGGCAAATAGCCAACAGGATTGCAAAAAGCGTCTTGGGCAAAAAAGGCGCAAAATAACCGCCCATGAATTGTGGAAAATCAAGCTGCCAAGATGCCATTTGCCACAAGTTTTGCCATATTTCAGAGCTGCAACGTTACTGGAGTTTCAAAAAGCACAAGGTGTGCTATACTCAGGGACATCGCCAAGGTGAGGAAGGCTGAAAAATGACCACCTTTGAACAAGAAACATAAAATAAAATGTCAAGACTGGGCCAAGAAATATCTTAAGACTGATTTTTCACAGGTTTTATGGACTGATGAAATGAGGTGTGGTACTGGTATGAGCTGGTATCATCAAAGAGGGAAAACCGTACACCTCTCGGAACAGTGTCTGGGAGGCTGTGGTGGGTGCTGCACACAATGTTGATCGCAAACAGAGCAAGCAACTGACAGAATCTATGAATGGAAGACTGTTGAGTGTCATCATAAAGAAAGGTGGCTATATCGGTCACAAATTTTGGGTGGTTTTATTTTTGCATGTCTGTGGCACCCCTGCGAGAGATTGCCACAGGACCCACTGGTGCAGGGAGGGATGCAAACACAGCATCCAACACCTTCCACCCCAGACCTGGAGGGGGAGCCCCACTGGCTGTCCTTAAGCCAGATCCTCTATAAAGATCCAGGCCTAAGGGGAGCAGTGAGTTAGTCTGCACTCGACAGTGAAGAAAGCAATAGTGAAGGAGCTGGTTGCTGGGACCAAGCCAGGCCCAGAACTAGGAAAGATGACCCAACTGTGCTGAGCCCTAGGGAGAGTGATGGAGGCCAGTGGGAGAAGTGAGAGGTAGGAAGAAAGAAGAAGGGTACATACTTGGTATCACTTAAACCCACCTGGACACTGGAGTCCGAAGCTACTATTCATCTACATTGTAGCAGCAAAAGCCCGGACAGACCAGGAGGATCTATTCCCCCTGAAGTAAAGAAATAGAAGACTCAAAACCTGACCAAGCATAGGACCAGGGACCTAAGCAGAGAATAGGGATCCCACAGGAAAGGTCCTCATTGTCGGTTGTGGAACAGCACCCTGAGAGGGAGAAAGAACGGCAGGTTCAGCTACAGGCAGATCTTACCCCAAACATAGCACACACTAATAGAGGAGGCCTCACAACTCTCCAAGGTGAATGCCCAAGCAGCACCGAAACCTGGTTACCCTCCTGGACCGTACCTGTTACCAGACATCAGTAAAAAAGGTACCGAAACAAAGAAAATTGTGTGTGTGTGTCTGCTTCCCCGCTGCCACCTGCAGCGTTCACAGCAGAACTGCTACTACTACTCCACTCATCCATCCCGCTGCCCTGAGGTAAAGCTCCACCTGTGGGGAGCTGTACTACCAAAGCTGCACTTACATCACCTCAGTGGCCGGCCGCAGTGCTGGTAACCCTATTACCAGGTACCACAGGTGGCGTCACAATACTATTTCCCCAATCATCATCACCCCCATCCCTGCCACTGAGGGTCCAGAGCACGGAACCGGGAATCGACCAACCGTGATCCCCCACTGAAGTAACCCCCTGTTCCAGTAATCAGAGTACTCCCTACCCTGTCGACCGGATCATGTCACAAATGTTTATTTCTAAATTTTGTGCAGTTATATTGGTTTACCTGGTGAAAATAAACAAGGGAGATGGGAATATATTTGGTTTTATTAAGTTGCCTAATAATTCTGCACAGTAATAGTTACCTGCACAAACAGATATCCTCCTAAGATAGCCAAATCTAAAAAAAAACACTCCAACTTCCAATAATATTAAGCTTTGATATTTGAGTCTTTCGGGTTAATTGAGAACATAGTTGTTGATCAATAATAAAAATAATCCTCTACAATACAACTTGCCTAATAATTCTGCACACAGTGTACATGGAAAGTTTCATGCAAGGTGCAGCACTTAGCACTTTATGAATTCATGAATCATGTATGATTTTATGTGAAACTAGATCGTGGCCAGATTCTAACGCATCGGGTATTCAAGAATAAAAAAAAGAAATAAATAAATAAATAAAATTTATTTGAAATATAATGTGCGGCGCTCAGTGTATTTCAAATATGGCGTCATGGTGCATGCTGCTATTCTGGTTGGTCATCGCATTCAGCAGCGACCAATCAGAATAGCGGCGTGCGCCATGGCGCCATATTGGAAACACAATGTGCGGCGCTCAGCGTATTTCAAATATGTCGCCATGGCGCGCGCGCCGCTATTCTGATTGGTCAGCGGTGAATGCGGTGACCAATCAGAGGAGCAGCATTCAAACCACGCGCCACTCCTCTGATTTGCCGCCGCGTTCAGCAGCGACCAATCAGAATAGCAGCGCGCATCATGGCGCCATATTTCAAATATACTGTGCTCAGTGAATTTTAAATATGGCGTCATGGCGCACGCTGCTATTCTGATTGGTCGGCGCTGAACGCGGCGACCAATCAGAGGAGTGGCATTCAAACCATTCATTGCACGCCGCTCCTTTGATTGGTCGCTGCTGAACTTGGCAGCCAATCAGAATAGCGGCGCGCGCCATGGCGCCATATTTAAAATTCAAAGAGCACAGTATATTTGAAATATGGCGCCATGGCACGTGCCACTATTCTGATTGGTTGGCGCTGAACGAGGCGACCAATCAGAGGAGTGGCATTCAAATTGCGCGCCACCCCTCTGATTGGCCGCCGCGTTCAGCAGCGACCAGTCAGAATAGCGGTGCACGCCATGGCGCCATATTTAAAATTCACTGAGTACAGTGTATTTGAAATATGGTGCCATGGCGCGCACCGCTATTCTGATTGGTCGTCGTTGAACATGGCGACCAATTAGAGGAGCGGCATTCAAACCATTCATTGCGCGCCGCTCCTCTGATTGGCCGCCGTGTTTAGCAGCGACCAATCAGAATAGCGGCGCGCGCTATTTTAAAAGTATTTTAAATATGGCACCTTGGCGCACGCTGCTCCTCTCTTTGGTCGGCCGCGGCAACCAATAAGAAACATGGCATTCAAACAGCGTGCCAATCCCCGCTACTTCTCTGACTGGTCGCTGCAGTGGTTTGAAAATACACAAGAAGCATGTCAGGGGATCTCCCAACGGTGGCTCGCCGTGGACCTCTGGACCGCTGCTGCAGCACAGAGGTCAGCGACTCACCAGCCGCGAGATGACCAACTGACGCCGGTCATTTCCTGGCTGGCTCCCGCATGCTGCAGCCACCGTCGGGAGATCCCCTGACATGCTTCTTGTGTATTTCCCTTTTTTATGTCTTTTAACTATCTCTTCAATAACGATTTTGTTTATAATATATATATATATATATATATATATATATATATATATATATATAACACAGTGCCTACAAGTAGTCTTCAACCCCCTGCAGATTTAGGTGGTTTGATAAGATGCAAATAAGTTAGAGCCTTCAAACTGCAAACGAGAGTAGGATTTATTAACAGAAGCATAAATCTTACAAACCAAAAAGTTATGTTGCTCAGTTGAATTTTAATAAATTTTAAACATAAAAATGTGGGTCAATTATTATTCAACCCCTAGGTTTAATATTTTGTGGAATAACCCTTGTATGCAATTACAGCTAATAATCGTCTTTTATAAGACCTGATCAGGCCGGCACAGGTCTCTGGAGTTATCTTGGCCCACTCCTCCATGCAGATCTTCTCCAAGTTATCTAGGTTCTTTGGGTGTCTCATGTGGACTTTAATCTTGAGCTCCTTCCACAAGTTTCCAATTGGGTTAAGGTCAGGAGACTGACTAGGCCACTCCATCACCTTGATTTTTTCCCTCTTGAACCAGGCCTTGGTTTTCTTGGCTGTGTGCTTTGGGTCGTTGTCTTGTTGGAAGATGAAATTACAAACCATCTTAAGATCCTTGATGGAGGAGCGGAGGTTCTTGGCCAAAATCTCCAGGTAGGCCGTGCTATCCATCTTCCCATGGATGCGGACCAGATGGCCAGGCCCCTTGGCTGAGAAACAGCCCCACAGCATGATGCTGCCACCACCATGCTTGACTGTAGGGATGGTATTCTTGGGGTCGTATGCAGTGCCATCCAGTCTCCAAACGTCACGTGTGTGGTTGGCACCAAAGATCCCGATCTTGGTCTCATCAGACCATAGAACCTTGAACCAGTCTGTCTCAGAGTCCTCCAAGTGATCATGAGCAAACTGTAGACGAGCCTTGACATGACGCTTTGAAAGTAAAGGTACCTTACGGGCTCGTCTGGAACGGAGACCATTGCGGTGGAGTACGTTACTTATGGTATTGACTGAAACCAATGTCCCCACTGCCATGAGATCTTCCCGGAGCTCCTTCCTTGTTGTCCTTGGGTTAGCCTTGACTCTTCGGACAAGCCTGGCCTCGGCACAGGAGGAAACTTTCAAAGGCTGTCCAGGCCGTGGAAGGCTAACAGTAGTTCCATAAGCCTTCCACTTCCGGATGATGCTCCCAACAGTGGAGACAGGTAGGCCCAACTCCTTGGAAAGGGTTTTGTACCCCTTGCCAGCCTTGTGACACTCCACGATCTTGTCTCTGATGGCCTTGGAATGCTCCTTTGTCTTTCCCATGTTGACCATGTATGAGTGCTGTTCACAAGTTTGGGGAGGGTCTTAAATAGTCAGAAAAGGCTGGCAAAAGAGATAATTAATCCACACATGTGAAGCTCATTGTTCTGTGTGCCTGAACTACTTCTTAATACTTTAGGGGGACCAAACAGAATGCTGGTGGTTTGAGGGGTTGAATAATAAATGACCCTCTGAATTAACTTTTAACGCTTTAAAAAAAGAAAAAAAAAAATCTTTTTGGCTGCAGTGCATTTCCCACTTCCAGGCTGATCTACAGTCCAAATGTCACAATGCCAAGTTAATTCCTCATGTGTCAACCAGCTAAATCTGCAGGGGGTTGAAGACTACTTGTAGGCACTGTATATATATATATACAGTTAGGGCCAGAAATATTTGGACAGTGACACAAGTTTTGTTATTTTAGCTGTTTACAAAAACATTTTCAGAAATACAATTAAATATATAATATGGGCTGAAAGTGCACACTCCCAGCTGCAATATGAGAGTTTCCACATCCAAATCGGAGAAAGGGTTTAGGAATTATAGCTCTGTAATGCATAGCCTCCTCTTTTTCAAGGGACCAAAAGTAATTGGACAATGGACTCTAAGGGCTGCAATTAACTCTGAAGGCATCTCCCTCGTTAACCTGTAATCAATGAAGTAGTTAAAAGGTCAGGGGTGGATTCCAGGTGTGTGGTTTTGCATTTGGAAGCTGTTGCTGTGACCAGACAACATGCGGTCAAAGGAACTCTCAATTGAGGTGAAGCAGAACATCCTGAGGCTGAAAAAAAAGAAAAAATCCATCAGAGAGATAGCAGACATGCTTGGAGTAGCAAAATCAACAGTTGGGTACATTCTGAGAAAAAAGGAATTGACTGGTGAGCTTGGGAACTCTAAAAGGCCTGGGCGTCCACGGATGACAACAGTGGTGGATGATCGCCGCATATTTTATTTGGTGAAGAAGAACCCGTTCACAACATCAACTGCAGTCCAGAACACTCTCAGTGAAGTAGGTGTATCTGTCTCTAAGTCAACAGTAAAGAGAAGACTCCATGACAGTAAATACAAAGGGTTCACATCTAGATGCAAACCATTCATCAATTCCAAAAATAGACAGGCCAGAGTTAAATTTGCTGAAAAACACCTCAAGAAGCCAGCTCAGTTCTGGAAAAGTATTCTATGGACAGATGAGACAAAGATCCACCTGTACCATAATGATGGGAAGAAAAAAGTTTGGAGAAGAAAGAGAACGGCACATGATCCAAGGCACACCACATCCTCTGTAAAACATGGTGGAGGCAACGTGATGGCATGGGCATGCATGGCTTTCAATGGCATTGGGTCACTTGTGTTTATTGATGACATAACAGCAGACAAGAGTAGCCGGATGAATTCTGAAGTGTACCGGGATATACTTTCAGCCCAGATTCCGCCAAATGCTGCAAAGTTGATTGGACGGCGCTTCATAGTACAGATGGACAATGACCCCAAGCATACAGCCAAAGCTACCCAGGAGTTCATGAGTGCAAAAAAGTGGAACATTCTGCAATGGCCAAGTCAATCACCAGATCTTAACTCAATTGAGCATGCATTTCACTTGCTGAAATCCAGACTTAAGACGGAAAGACCCATAAACAAGCAAGACCTGAAGGCTGCGGCTGTAAAGGCCTGGCAAAGCATTAAGAAGGAGGAAACCCAGCGTTTGGTGATGTCCATGGGTTCCAGACTTAAGGCAGTGATTGCCTCCAAAGGATTCGCAATAAAATATTGAAAATAAAAATATTTTGTTTGGGTTATGTTTATTTGTCCAATTACTTTTGACCTCCTAAAATGTGGAGTGTTTGTAAAGAAATGTGTACAATTCCTACATTTTCTATCAGATATTTTTGTTCAACGCTTCAAATTAAATGTTACAATCTGCACTTGAATTCTGCTGTAGAGGTTTCATTTCAAATCCAATGTGGTGGCATGCAGAGCCCAACTCGCAAAAATTGTGTCACTGTCCAAATATTTCTGGCCCTAACTGTATATATATATATATATATATATATATGCACAGTATATGTATATATATTTTTTTTTGGCTAAGAACTCATTACATTTACAGGTTTTGTGCACATACAATGTAACAGTTTCTGCAGGGCAGATTACAACATGTTTGTTTTTTTTAATAATTCGCCTCTCAATTGAGGAGACATTAGCAACTATTGCAATTAAAGAGGAACTGTCACTCTCCTGGTGATGGAGGTGGGGTGGACACCTGCAACACCGATCACTCATTACTGAGTGAGTCCCTGAGGACTCCTTATCTGTACACTAGAAACTAGAAACATGGGGGACCCCTTCCCTGAATGCAGCAGACACACTACATTCAGTGCTGCATTCAGTTAGCATAGCACAGGTCCTCTTTAATAACTAATTAGTTCATTTTTATTAAGTCTAAGTGGGATTCATCACAGAGAGTTCATTGGGAGTGTGCACTTTATCCCCCTGTATGATGTTGACCAATCATAAGCAGGCAGCAACACTCAAGGGAAAAAAGAACATGCCCCCACTATACCTTAAAACATATTTTCACACCAGAAAGGGACAATTGTAGAGAAAAATCAACATCATTTTATTTTTATATCATACATCCAAATCAAATTAAATTTGCAAATATAATGAATGTACATTTATCTACAATGCTATTGCAGACATATTACCCAACAAACAGCCGCATGTATTAAGTAATCTGATAACAGCGCTATATAATGTCTAAATAATACCTGTTGGTGATGCTTAACTAAAATACCCTGTGTACTGCACAGTGCGTACACCCATGAAACCATCCCTGACTGTGAGTAGAAGAATAAAACCTGTATTTATACAATCCAGTTTCAGAGCTATCTTCTGATGTCACAGCCACAGTCGAGTGAGAACTCCATTTGCTCTATGAAGGTCAGACACATTATTTTGGAAGCCAGTCTGGTGTCTAGCAGTAGAAGAATAAAATGTACAGTAACTTCATGTCTGTGTTTAAATAAAAGGGTGCTGTAAAAAATTATAGTGTCTGGTGGAACCTGAATCTGTCTTACAAAGGCGGGTGCAATTATTTCAGCATATTTGTTTTATGAGAAAAGGTTAGCATTTATATGGAGAATTATGACTTAAACTAAGTGTGAATATCTGCTCAGCACTTTGACATACATAATATAAATTTTATTAGAAATGTTAGCGCTAAAATAGTTATTCCATGGAACAAAGGGCAGAATGCAAAATCAGATTAACCAAAGGTAGATGCTACAATCTATTACTTAAAGGGGTTGTCTATTACTAGGACATCTCATTAGACATGAGCAAACTTTGGTTGATCAATTTAAAATTTGGACCAAATTTGGCATTTTTCACTCGGTCCGCCGAACCTGAACGTTTGGTGAAAAGTCATAAATGTGGTATTTGTTCATTAATTATTTTGATGTGTGTATAGATTAACTAGGGCAGAATCATTAGTCCAAATGCACCAATGCTTCTGTTCTATGCTGTCGTACTCACACAGACACACGCAGAAATCGATCTTACCAGTCTCCCGCTGCTTGCTTGCTTCAAAGTCCGCTCACAGTCTCCTGCTCTTCGGCTCACTTACTTCCAATCCCTCCCTTTAAGCTTTCTGAAAACTCACTTCACTGACCGACAATGGCCAATCACAGATGGTCATGCTCTGTGAGAGCATCTGTGATTGGTTGTTGCAATCAGACTTCCACAATCTGGACAGTGTCTGGGCTTGGCTGCCATACACATCATTGTATGCAACTAACTCCATCATAGTGTGTAAAATAAATAATTTGAAAGATAGCACTCACCTACAATAGTGAAGGCGTCATTCACTTGTCCATCATATTCTGCTGACAGAGCGGTTCATGCAAAATTGCGGAGGAGATATATACGACTTTTTTCTGAGTGTCAAATCAAAATTGGCAATGCAAGTCTTTGATCCAAGTGTTGCACTATTTTTCATAAATGGCTAAATAGGAAATAATAAAGACATTTTTTTCCCATGTATGAAAAATTGATGACACTTGGACAAATAGCAAATAACGCGAGATTTCATTCTGAGGCCGGTGTTGAAGTCTCGCTAGGGTGGGATCTCCATAGGTAAGTATTGGCAGCGTAATGTGGCAACAGGCTTTACACCGCATATTGCTAACAAAGTCTAAGTTTTTAGTGTGACCCCCCGGGGCGCCTCTAAAAACATGAACCTGACCCTAGTGTCGAGCCCCAGGGCGTAGGTGACTCGGGTCTCAGGCGGCAGAGGGTTAACTTTGTCACTTGGAGTGGCAGCCCGCCTGATCCGTGTCCTGGGGGACTATTTTCAAAAAGGGGAATTATTTACAAGGATTATGTACAAGTTTGTCGTGACGCCACCTGCAGTACCTGGTGAGATGTCACCAGCGCCGCTATAGTCCTCCGGAGGTCGGTGGTATTGCGGCAGTGATGGTATAGTCCTCCGCAGGCAGGACTTGGGACCTCCAGGGGCAGCGAAGTGAGGGTGAGCAGGGTGTAGTGGAGCTGAGATGGTACAGGAAGAGTTGTAATAGTCTATAGAGGGGCACGGTGGGTGAGGAGGAAAGATGCACGCACACAGAGGAAGTCTCTTTTACCTTTTTACTGGTGTTTAGCAGGTAAATGATCCAGGATACTGACGGGTGACCGGCTGCACAGTGGCTCCACAGCAAGTGGGTATAAGGCCTCCTTTCATTGTATTGCTGAAGCACAGCCTACTGTAGCTTGACTTGCCTCCACTCTCTCTTTCCTGTCCTTTCTCCTCCTGTGCAGTCTCCAGGATGACCCTCTCTGGACTACTGCAGCAGTCTGCTGTTCCTGGCTCCCTCTCTTGACCCTCCTGGGAAACCGGGTAGCTGAAGCTTCCACGGTTCGACAGGGCTTTCTGTGGGCCTATAGTTCCCCACAGGTGCGGAATCCTCAATATCCGGCTTTCTCCTGGAACCAACTCCCGCCCGAGCCACTTATTCCTTGCTTCTATTCCTGCTCTGAGCTCCCTGCCTTCAGTCCCACTTAGGCTGTGGGACGCTGAAGGGCCACTCCGGTCACTGGCTCAGGCCTGAACACAGCACCGACCACCAGGAATTCCTTGCAGCTCTTCTAGTGTCTGCACACTCTGACTAGCTCCCCCCCAGCAGCAGTATACATAGGGGATCTTGCATGAGAGCAGCAAGTGGAGCTCCCCCTACTGTGCCGGGGTGGAAGGTGTTGTTTGTAGTAGGTACCTGCTGTGGAAACCAGCATGCATTAGAGAGATCTGTGGTTACCTGTGTGAGCAGGGTGCCACACTAGCTTAACTGAAAAAAATCAGTTGATGAAAAAAATGGATGTCTGAATGAGGACTTACATAGAAAATGATCTTATTAATGGGGTAATTTTTTTAGTCTATATATTTTTCCATTTTTTCTGTTTTTAGACATTTGGGGGAACAATTTCCTATATCTTTATAGGCTCTAGAGCGTAACATCTAACCAAGATACTGCTGTGGGTCCTGGACCAAAACGTGCACCACGGCCTTTAATGCTCGAGTTGTGCCACTGCTCCCTCTCCATTCAAACTGTTCAGAACTCTAAGGCCGGCTTCACACTAGCGTGTGTGATCCATCCGTGGCTGTCCGCTTGGGGGGCTATTAGGTCCTCCGTTCCTGTGTGCAGCCACACGCAGTTCCTGCTGCTGACAGGTGAGGCCCGGGGTCGCCGCAGTCCTGACCTGTCGGCAGCTTCAGCTGCGCTCCCTGCACACAGGAATGGAGGGCATAATAGCCTCCCAGTCCTGTGTGCTGATCCGGTCCGCGGCTGTCTGCCCCAAGCGGACAGCCACGGATCGGATCACACACGCAGTATGAAGCCGGCCTTAGTAATAGCTTTCAATATATATGTGGTTTTCGTTTCACTTAGATGATATTACTACAGGAACTTTTGCATTGTATGAACAATAACCTGCATCTCATTTGCTGTATATTCAGTGTTGTAAAAGAGTATGACTCCTAGTCCAAGAATATACCCTGCATTATGCATGTATTGAAATTGGAGCACTCAAGCTGATAAGAGAAGTGACTTATTCATTAAACCAGTCATAAAATGCAGAGAAGTGTGGGGCTCTCAATCAATTTGATGCATAAAATTCAGAGCAGCCAGGTCCATCGACATCAGCGGGGGTAGCTCTATTTTACATTATTTAATAAAGCAAATTAAAACAAATGGGAAAGGAAATCACCTGATAAGAGACCCTGTGCTCTCCTCTGTTTTAGTTCTATCTGCCCTCCATGATGAGATAAAGCTTGAATTTTTGAGCAAAAAATGAAATGCAAAAAAATCGTTTTTGCTTTCACATTTTATTAGGCTTCATCCTGCAATATTTACTGTCAATCTCAGCTAAATGTCCGCTGCATTTATGCATAAATTTGAATATATTAAAAATTCTAAATTCCTAAGTGCAAGTTAGAGTAGATCTATTTCATATGTATTGGAATTGCCTGTCTGTGAAGCCAGAGTCACACGTTCATTGAAAAAACGCACATGTTAGGCCCCTTTCACATCAACGGTAATCGCTGATCGCGGCAGTTGCGGTGAAAAAAACACATCTGCCGCGATTACCGCATAACGGCCGCTATGTCTATGGGGCTTGCGGTAAGTGTGCGGCAGGTGCGGCAAGTGCGGTTTCGGAACTTGCGGCAGGTGCGGCCGTGAAAAAAACACGGCATACCGCATTTTTTCACGGCCGCACCTGCCGCGAGTGCCATAACCGCAACTACACCGCATCTGCCGCATCTGCCGCAAGCCCAATAGACATTGCATGGGGCTTGCCGCAGGTGAACCGCAAGTGCGGCGTTATGCAGTGAAAAAACCGCAACTGCCGTGATCAGCGATTACCGCTGATGTATAAGAGGCCTTACACAGTCCATTTTTGGTCTCTGTATTGCAATCCGGTGTCTGGGTGTGTCATCCATGTGTTATCCATGGGACACGTCTGTGTGACATGCACAGGAGAGTAGATAGATGAAAAGAATAGATAGATTTTTAAAGAAATGTCAAACACCTATATAATGTCCCCCCTACATATTCTGTGGCATTTCTTATATTGTACATCATCTATGGTTAATTTCATGCCCATATTGACCAGGTTACCCCAGTACATGTTCATGTGACATTTGTTTTATACTTGGCACTACCGTACACTCAGCTTACACTGCTTATTGAACCAAACATTTGATACATCTGTCTACACCATGCATAATCCTTCACTTATATTGCATTGGCAACCCTGAGTGGGTGTACCACATAACGTGAATAATTGTCACTTGCTATCCCATTATTGAGGTTCCTTGATATTATCATCATTATTATTGTTTGGTCTTTTTTATGTCACCACCCTATTGTTTGGATATTTGTCATTCATGTCAGACATTTCATGTACATGCCATTGTAATTACATTGTTATATCCTTTGGATGTCAATCGATCTGGGGGCCTACCATGGTTTTAAGTGTTTTTAATTTCCCCTGCACTTGTACATTAATAAGAGATTTTTTTCACTTTTATACTGGCCTCCATTTTCATGGTGTTGCTCCTGTAATGTGCCCCGTCTTCCCTCCCTCTCAATGTCGTTCTATACATGGCACGGTGAGCATCCTCCTTATACTAGCATTGCGGTGCACCCAGTAAAACCTTCCCTTTAGCATTATTTATTTTTTACGCACACATGATGGTGGCAACCACTTAGAGACACCATTACATATTGTGGGGGCGCAATATTATTCAATGGCCAATCACAGACGCTGTCACAGAGAGTGGACATCTGTAATTAGCTGTTGGGAGTCAGTACAGAGAAAATTCATGAAGTTATTGAGCGGACTCGGAATCAAGTAAAGCCACGGCGCCAGAGATTGGTAAGTGTACCATTTCTTTCAGTGGCATCCATGTTTCTACAGTTCATGCATGCTGGTATATTTAGGCTGGGTAAGGCCAAATAACTGTGGGCCTTTCAAGCTTGACAATACCATCCTGCAGCTATCTGCTTTACCTTGGCTGTTTATCAAAAAAGTAGGGACCAAATGTCATTTTTAAAATTGATTTATTGTTAAATAAATTAAAAAACAGCCTTGGTACCCTTCTATTTTTAACAATCAGCCAAGGTATAGCAGGTTTGCTTCATCTTGGCTGGTTATCAAAAAATGGGGAGACCCCACACTATTTTTAATGATTTAATTTTTTACTATTTCATTTTTTTTTTTTGTAGGAAAAGAGACCTTGATTGTATTGATGAATCACTTGTTGGACTGCTTGCTGTCATTTTAATAAAATCTGTTTTCTATGCTACAGATTTAGCAGTTATTTGAATGTGGAGCTCTATAACCCGACCCACACCACTGACTGGCAGCTTTCTGCCCATATTCAGTTTACAGAGATCTGCCAATCAGTGTTGGAGGTGGAATTATAGAGCACTCATAAATATACTTAACTACATGGCAGCAGGTAAAGTAGTCTTTTGATGATGATCTCCTTCTGGTTAAACATTGATTCTATCAACACTACACTAACAATCCCAGTAAGTGGTCCATCCCTGGAATCAGAATCAATTCTCTGCATGATGCTGCTCCCAGATTAGGTGGCAAAAACCTGAAGACAGATTTGCTTTAAAAGACCGCTATAAAATATTAGCTCATCTGTTTTATACTACTAAGACATGGTATTCAATTGATTGCTAAACAAAGAAATTCCTCTAAATACTCACCTTTAAAATTGTTCCACAATTGTTCATTATTCTCTTGCTGATTAGGTCATATTCCATTTACACACATCATTCACATAATAGGCACACACACTGCTTACCCATCAGACACATGCATTTTTATATTTTTTATATATTGTTCATATATATGTATATGTATACAGTTGTGGCCAAAAGTATGTCCCCCATCCTGTATATTTGCCCCCCATCCTGTATATATGTCCACCATCCTGTATATACCGTAAGTCCCTCATTTTGTATATATATATATTGTCCCCATCATGTGTATATGCCCCCATCCCCAACCCTTTGTGCATATGACCCCCATCTTCACCCCGAATCCTCATGGCTTAACGAGGGAAGGGGTGCAGGTGCTGAGGGATAATGGAGACCCGCGACCATTTTAAAGTATCTACCTCTACTGATTGGCTGCACATTGCTAGTGAATGCAGCTGGGCATAAAGAACATGGTGGCGCCCACCATTCTCTGCCGCCGGTACTCCCTCACTGCTCCAGTCCTGCAACTGTGCCCCTCACCCACTGGAGCCTACCCCCGCTCAGCAGCCGCACCCCTTCCTTCCCCAGTAATATTTAATTTTTCATTTTTTTTTTTTTTTTTTTACATTTGCATTTTAAGATGCACTCCCCGTTTCCCCTCCAGTTTGGGGAAGCAAAAGTGCATCTTATATATATACTACATGGTAGCCCGATTCTAATGCATCGGGTATTCTAGAGTATGTATGTAGTTTATTTATGAAGATTTAAGAATAATGCAAAGCGAAGCTGTGTTTAAATCCTGCGCCAATATCGCTGATTCCTGGCAACCGGCCGGGGCAACCAATCACCGAAGCGTGCTTGAAATCCCGGCCAATTTGTGGGTGGACTGTCCCTGTTGCTGATTGGTCATGGGCGGCTGGCCTGACCAATCAGCGACGCAGGATTTGCATTACAGACAGACAGGAGTAGACAATTATATAGTAGATACCTACAGCAGTACCGGTGTGCAGCGGTACCAGTGTGCAGCGGTGCCGGAGTCCAGGAGGAGACAGGGGGCGGGTGCAGTCAGGAGGGGGCCGGGGACAGCAGCTGGGTGCGGGCAGGAGGGGGCCAGGGAACAGCGGGCAGGAAGGGGCCGGGTAAGAGCAGCCGGGGTGGGCAGGAGGGGGCCGGGGAAGAGCGGCCGGGTGCGGGCAGGAGAGGGCCGGGGAAGAGCGGATGGGTGCGGACAGGAGGGGACCGGGGGCAGTGGCTGGGTGCAGGCAGGAGGGGGCCAGGTGGACAGCGGCCGGGTGCGGCAGGAGGGGTCCTTACTTTTCTCCATCTATACCCTTGGCCTAGGACAACTCATAAAGTCCCATGGCTTCCAGTATCACCTGTACGCTGACGACACTCAGATCTACCTCTCTGGCGCAGATGTCAATTCTCTGCTGTCCAGAATCCCGGAGTGTCTGTCATCCATATCCTCCTTCTCCTCTCACTTCCTAAAACTGAACAAGACAAAATGAAACTCATCATCTTTCCTCCATCCCATCTTTCATCTTTACCACCTGACCTATCTATTATGGTAAATACATCATGGTCTTTCCCACACCTCAAATTCGCTGCCTCCGAGTTACTCTCGACTCTGCCCTGTCCTTCAAACCACACATCCAAACTCTTGCCACCTCCTGTCACTTCCAGCTCAAGAATATTTCCAGAATCCGTCCTTTCCTCAGCCCTCAATCTACTAAAATTCTTGTACATGCCCTCATCATCTTCCGCCTCGACTACTGCAACATCCTCCTTTGTGGCCCCCCCTGCTAACACTCTTGCAACTCTCCAGTCTGTCATCAACTGAGCTGCCCGACAAATCAACCTCTTTCCTCGCTACTCCCCTGTTTCTCCTCTATGCAATTCTCTTCACTGGCTCCCAATTCCCCAACGAATCCAGTTCAAGCTACTAACACTGACCTTCCAAGCCATCCATAACCTGTCTACTCCCTTTATCTCTGCACTAATCTCTTACTATTTTTCCTCACATAATTTTCGATCCTCCTAAGACCTCCTCCTCTCCTCCACACTTATCTGTTCCTCACACAACTGCCTCCAAGATTTCTCCCGAATATCCCCCATCCTCTGGAATTCTATGCCCCAACACTGATTATCCACCATGCTCGGATCCTTCAGACTGAACCTGAAAACCCATCTCTTCAGGAAAGCTTACAACCTGTAATGATCGAGCTGTCGCCCCACCGCCACTGGAGCTGCTGCATCCCTAACCTACTGTCTCCTCCCCAATAACCTGTGGAATGTAAGTGCACCCCTGCAGGGGATTGCCATAGGATCCACAGGTGCAAGGAGGGAATTACACCTTGGTTAGCACAGCACACCACACCTTCCACCCTAGACCTGAAGGGGAGCTCTACGAGCTGCCTTAAGTCAGTTCCCCTTTAAGAACATCCATGCCTGAGGGAGGAGTTAGTCAGTCCCAGAAGTGAGTATGCAGTGTGAGAGGGAAGAGAGAGGAGACGGAGGAGATGGTCGCTGGGAGAAACCCAGAACCAGGGACCACTGACTGCTGTGCGCACCCTAGGGAAAGGGTCGGAGGCAAGTGGACAAAGAAGGGAACTAAGAAAAGGGAACGGGTTACTACAGCCCTTTAGTACACCCCTACACCGGAGTCCGAAGCTGCCAGCATTTACTGTTACAGCAAAAGCCCGGAAGACTCAGGAGGTTCAGCCCTGAGGAGAACAAAGTAAGAGATGCTAAACTGACCAAGTATAGGACCAGGGGCCATAGAAGGAACAGGGACCCTGCAGAAGGACCTCTTTGCTAGTTTAGGACAAAGCCCAGAGAGGGAGGAGAAGCGGTGGGTTCAGGCTCAGGCAGGACTTACCCCACACCACAGGGCACAAAGACAGAGGAGGCCTCATAACTTTCTAAGGTGGAAGTCCTAAGTTGCACCGGGGACCTGGTTATTACTCTGGACTGTACCTGTTACCTTGTCACCAGTAAAAGGTACGAAACAACGATCACTGTGTGGTGTGTGCCTGCTTAACCGCCGCAATTCACCGCCTTGTCTGCAAAGACGCAACTACTACTCCCCTCATCCATCCCCGCTGCCCTGAGGTAAAGCCCCACCTGTGGGGAGCTGTACCACACTCTGCTGCACCCACCATCACCTCAGCGTCCGGCTGCATCTCTGGTATACCCGTTACCAGATAACATAGGTGGCGTCACATTGACAACCCCCTTATCCCCCAACGTTCCCTACCATTGAGGGTCCAGGGCACGGGACCGGGGGTCGACCAGCCGTGATTCCCCATCAAAGCCGCCATCAGTCCCAGTGTTAAAAATTGACCAATCCTTTAACGTGTTGGATCAGCCCTCCTACTTGGGATTGAAAAGCGACTATACATTTATCATACATCATTATCTCACCTGTTGTGCTCAGTTTCCTGTCAGCACCATTTCTGCTAAGATCAGAGTTCCTTTTCTACTACTGATGATACAATTTCCTCATAAATACTTAAATGCTTAATGCAGGCTTCCCCGATTGTCCAGCTGACATTGTAAGTTCCTCTCCTATTTAGCCACCCTTATTTCTGGCACCGAAGCCCCAGCTTTTCTCTCACCGTCCACCTGGAGCGAAAGTACATTCCAGAGTGGGACACATGCAGCTCTGCACATGCTTTAGGAATCCTCTAAAGGGAATTAGACCACGTATGTGATGGTATATCATTCTACAGCACTTCTTCTTCAGTCGCGGACCACTCCCACGTAACGCCCACTGGGTAGCCAGCTCCGAGGCTCACAGTGGGTTTTAGGGATGTCAGCAGACCTATCAGGGAATAAACCATTTATTTACAAAACTACATATTGTATAGAATGACATATATAAACAGCAATAGTTCTTCAGGAGTAGGAATTTTCCTGCATAGGCAAACAGCTTTAGAGGTGCATTAGGATGAACTTTGGGACTGCACAGGGACAATACATTGATCTTGCACAGGGGACATTTTGTTTTGAGTTCACCCCTTATTATAATAATATTACACAGCTTTACGTATACCCACACAAATGAAAGAAAGCAACGTCTAAAGGCAACTACCGTGATCAAGGTCCAAAGTGGACCGAAACGTTGGTTCCCTGTTGCTAACTAAACCAATAAAAATCACCTTTTGCAGAAGAAAACATATGAGTGTGCAATTGTTCTTTCACATTAACTAGTGGTACAGGAAGAAGACGGTATCGTTCACGAAAAACATGATTTCATGCAGGACAATGCTCCATCACATGCATCCAACTACTCCACAGCATGGCTGGCCTGTAAAGGTCTAAAAGAAGAAAAAATAATGACATGGCCCCCTTGTTCCCTGATCTGAACCCCATAGAGAACCTGTGCTCCCTCCTAATATGTGAGATCTACAGGAAGGGAAAACAGTACACCTCTCGGAACAGTGTCTGGGAGGCTGTGATGGCTGCTGCACCAATGTTAATCGTAAACAGATATAGCAACTGACAGAATCTATGGATGGAAGGCTGCTGAGTGTCATCAACTCATTATTTTTGTGTTTTGTTTTTGCATGTCAAATGTTTATTTCTAAATTTTGTACGTTATATTAGTTTACCTGGTGAAAATAAACAAGTGAGATGGGAATTATATTTGGTTTTTATTAAGTTGCCTAATGATTCTGCACAGTAATAGTTACCTGCACAAACAGATATCCTCTGAAGCCCTGGTTCACACATACCATCCGTTTTTGCCTTAAATTCGTTTTTGGGAACATTTTGGACATTTTTTTTTTTTAAAGTCCAAAAAGCATATGCGTTAACGCATTGTGTGCATTTTTAAAAAAAAACATGGGGCCCTATGGGAAACGCATGCATTAATGCATGGCACATATAGGCACCTGCGTTAACGCATGCGTTAACGCATATGCGTTTTTCATGAAAAGATTACTAAGTCCCAAAATTTGACAAAGACGTCCAGGACCTCAGGGGACACTATTGGCACCCTTAGAAAAACTGATCTGTTTTTCTAAGGGCTTAAAAAATGGATTTGTATGTGTGAACAAGGCCTAAGATAGCCAAATCTAAAAAAAAACCACTCCAACTTCCGAAAATATTAACCTTTGATATTTATGAGTCCTTTGGGTTGATTGAGAACATAGTTGTTGATCAATAATAAAAATAATCCTCTACAATACAACTTGCCTAATAATTCTGCACACAGTGTATATGAAGTAGTTTTGACTTGAGAACAAATCAGGCTGCCTTCAGATTTGCAGATGCCTCCGCAGCGTTTTGCGGAGCTGCAGCATCTGCATGCAGACCGCAGCCCCTATGTTTATAATGGAGCGCACGGCGGTCTGCAGATACTTGCAGACCGCCGTGCGCTCCCATTGCTCCGCCATGAGTGATCTGTGCGCAGGCGGATGCCGTGCACAGTATCACACAGTCTTGTCCGCACCAGGACGCGACATGTTGCGTCCCTGGGCGGGCAGAGTGTGGTTTGCAAGCATCTGCAGACCGCCGTGCGCTCCATTATAAACATAGGGGCTGCGGTCTGCATGCAAGCTTGCAGATGCCTCCGCAAAACGCTGCGGAGGCATCTGCAAATCTGAGGCAGCCTCAGAAACACAAAAGAAGCAAAGCCTCCATAAACTCCCATCTAAATCACCAGAGCCCGACTATATGTACAGATTCAGAACATTGCTTATCCAAAGTGTGGAATGATAAATTGAAACTTTAGCCTCTAGTCTTTGGGTTGACTAAACCAATGAAAGGCTTTTTTTCCTTTGGAGCAAAGTAATGCAGTTTACTGACATTTAAACTCATTTTTAACATCATCATGCTTGAAGTTTTCTTTTGTGCTGCAATTCTCAAGTAAATGACAGAAAAAAAGCCCTTTCCCCCAAGAGAAATATGTTTCTTTATTACTTCTTGCTGTCTCAGTCAGTTCAACGAACCATGTGTTCTGTTAACCTTCATATTGAATTTGAAAGGGTTTATTGAGGGATGGCTTAACAACTGTTGCAAGTGTATTGGGAATGTATTATTATTAATATTTTTAAGTCTTAAAATATAATAAACAATATGTTAATTAGTTTTAAAGCGGATATTTAAAGGTATATTAAAAAGGGAATTACCATATATGACTTATGAATAAATAGTAGATTTTAATAAATAATTTACTATTATGCAGTCATTTAACAAACTTAAATAATAATATAATAATATTTATACATTTATATAGCTCTATTAATTCCATAGCACTTTACATATATCAGTAAATGCTGTCCCTAATGAGGCTCACAATCTAAATATCCTATCAGTATGTCTTTGCAATGTGGGAGGAAACCGGAGTGCCTGGAGGAAACCCACGCAAACACAGGAGAACATACAAACTCCTTGCAGATTAAAGAGCAGGAGCGTTACTACTATAGGTGCATGGGTTAAAACACACCCAGGCCCTGTGACCTAGGGGGCCACTAAAGGTCCTTTGGCCTATAGAAAAAGACTAATGCTATTAAAGGAACCTGTCAGGTTGTTTTTAACCCCTATCCTACCACTGCCTGTCCCTGCACCTTGCTAACTCATCCCTAACCATCCCTCTCTAAGCTAAAACTGCAATATAGTGCTTGAGAAAAATGATTTATTAACTTACATTTTCTTATGGTAATGAGGTATCCAGTCTACATCTGTAGACTGGGATGGGCGGTCTTCGGATCTCCACTCTTCCCCTCGCTACTCTTATCATGTTCCGCTGGGCGTCATCATTCCTTCTCTTCTCACCCCCTATTTTGAAAATCCCGCCTCCTCCTCATAGTATGAGGCGCAGCTGGACGTCAGTTCCGGTCTGGTGCATTGCAGGGGCTTATCAGGTGTACAGACAGCCCGGCTTCAATATGCACACTACACATGTGCCTGACTTGGCCTGTATAGCACATACACTCACACACTGTGCAGGACCAGAGATTGACCTTTCTCCACCAATTATACATTTTTGTGACAAAATTTCTATAATCTACAATGTTATGTGCACTGAGAAATCATCCACCCTTTTTAAAAAGCTGTTATCATTTCTACCATTACCACCTCTTGTCGGCATTCCACAGTCTGACTGTTCTAACTATAGAGAACCTTTTCCTATTTAGCTGCTGTTCTTCCCCCTGCTGTGAGTGCCCCCTGGTCCTTAGTACTATCTTTGGGAGACATATGTTATGTGATTATGTGACGATCTTTGCTTTGACCACACATGTATTTATACATATACATGATATCTTTTTTAAGTTAAACAAACCCAACTGTTTAAGCCTCATCATATGAGAGGCCTTACTTTCTTTTTAATTATTTAGTTGCCACTTTTGAACTGTCTCAAAATCTGAATATCCTTTTTAAAATGTGGAGCCAAAACTGCATCCCATCTTCTAGATCTTGCCTTCCAAGTGGTTTATAGAAGGTTAACAATACACTGGGATTACAGAATGTCATCAGTTTTTTTACACACCCTAAAATCTTGCTTACTTTTGCAGCTGCTGCTTGACATTGAGTAGTGCTGCTCATCTTACTTGTAACCCAAATACCCAAGTCCCTCTCCTGTTGTACAGTCCTGAGTTTACTTCCATGTAATGTATGTGTAGCAATAGGATTAATCCTTTGAGGTGCACTACTTTACATTTACCAACATGCACCTCATTTGCCAAGTGTTTGCCCAGACTTGTTATCCTGATCACCTTTTAATAATGAAGCATCAAAGTAAATTTTAATATTTTACTTAGTTTTGTGTCATTAGCAAAAACTGACACTTTACTCTTAATCCCATTCATGAGGTCACTAACAAAGAGATTAAAAAGAATCGGTTCTAACAAAGATCCCTGCAGTCCCACTGCTGACTATAGCCCATTTAGAGAATGTATCATAAGCGACTCATTTTTTCCTATCCCTTAGACAAGTCCTTACCCATCTGCATATAGTTTCCCCTATATTATTCTCTGCAGGTCATCTCTTAAAATGCTCTAAATTTTGTGCATACCATTGATGTCAGAATTACCGGATGATGGTAGCCTGGGTCTACCTTCTAAACTTTCTTAAATATCGGTACCACGTCAGCCATCCTCTAATCCTGAGGCTTCAACCTTGTTCCAAGAGATTCTGAGAAGATGAGATAAAGTGGTCTGTAATTTACTAAACATAATTCTCTCAATATCCATGGATGAATTCCATTGGCCTTGTGGATTTTTCAATGCTTAATTTGCTTACACGCAGGTGTACTTTTTATTATGGTAAATGAGTTATGTGAAGTGGTAAACTTTATGTTTTGTCCTGTTAAATGGTCCCTTGAACCATTAGTTTGTTTAACTTCTTTTAACGCCTTGCCGACTGAGGACGTTCTGGTGCATGCAATGTCGGTTCCCTTTTTTGATGCAGGACTCAGTAGTCTGCCTCTTTTCCAGAAGATGATAGCTGTATTATATAGTAATTATCTGGTTCTAACAGTTGCAAGGGGAGCAAAGCTTTATCTACAGCTGTTAACCAGTTAAATGCTGCTATTTATCTATAACTAGTAATCACACAACTAGTAGAATACAATGGCTAGCACTCGACCCTAGTTCGGTACTACGGTACTAGTGAAAGGTGCCAAAGGTTCCGCAGTCAATGGTAAGTCCACAGACAAAGGAGAGCGGGGAACCATATTCAACTACTCAAACAAAGAACAATATATTGGATATATACCTTGGATAAACTCAGCCCTAGGGGTCTAAACCATGAGATTGATTGGCTAACATGATGTGATATTTTCCTCTCCAGGTCAATTGATATTTCTTACATGGTGACGATTATGCCCATAACCGATATGGTAAGACCCTAGACATATAATGTTTGGCTAATTTGGCTAGGTGTCTTTTTAACTTTTTGGTGTCTCCATATAATATTCCATGTTCTATCCTTGTTCTGCATATTGCTATTCTTTAATCCAAGAAGATTCTTGACTGTACTTGAAGTCATGAGCCCTGAAAGGAGTTTATTTGCTACTAGATGGTGGCCCGATTCTAACGCATCGGGTATTCTAGAATATGTATGTACCGTAGTTTATTTATGAAGATTTAAGAATAAGGCAATGCGAAAGTGGGTTTAAATCCCCCTCCAATATCGCTGATTGGTCGCGCTGATTGGTCGCGGCCGCAGCGGTGTTGGGGTATAGCTGTGTTGGTGTACAGCGGTGTTGGTCTACAGTGGTGCAGGTGTGCAGCGGTGAGTGAGTGCTAAAAGGGGTGAGTGAATGCTGAGCGGGGGTGATTGGGTGCTGAGCGGGGGTGAATGGGTGCTGAGCAGGTGAGTGGATGATGAGCGGGGGTGACTGGGTGCTGAGACGGGTGACTGAGTGCTGAAATGGATGACTGGGTGCTGAGTGGGGTTGACTGTGTGCTGAGTGGGGGTGACTGGGTGCTGAGATGGGTGAGTGGGTGCTGAGCGGGGGTGACTGGGTGCTGAGCGGGTGAGTGGGTGCTCAGCGGGGGTGAGTGGGTGCTGAGCGGGTGAGTGGGTGCTGAGGTGGGTGATTGGGTGCTGAGATGGGTGACTGGGTGCTGTGACGGGTGACTGGGTGCTGAGTTGGGGTGACTGGGTGCTGAGTTGGGGTGACTGGGTGCTGAGTGGGGGTGACTGGGTGCTGAACGGGGGAGAGTGGAGTTCAGTAGGGACAGTGTGGGTTCAGTAGGGGCAGTGTGGGGAGAGAGGGGGCAGTGTGGGTTCAGTGGAGGCAGTGTGAGTTCAGTAGGGGCAGTGTCGGTTCACTTTGGGCAGTGCGGTGTGAGAGGGGGCAGTGTGGGTTCAATGGAGGCAGTGTGGATTCAGTTGGGGCAGTGTGGGTTCAGTGGAAGCAGTGTGGGTTCAGTGGGGGCAGTGTGGGTAGAGTGGTGTCGGTGTGCGGCGGTGTCGGTGTGCAGCAGTGTCTGTGTGCTGCAGTGTTGGTGTGCAGCAGTGTCGGTGTTCAGTGGCCGGGCGCAACCAATCAGCAGGGGGGCATAATCAAGTGGGGCAAAATGAAGAGGGGGCAGAATGGAGTGGGGGCAGAATGGAGTGGGGGCAGAATGGAGTGGGGGCAGAATGGAGTGGGGGCAGAATGGAGTGGGGAAGAATGGAGTGGGGCAGAATGGAGTGGGGTCAGAATGGAGTGGGGCAGAATGAAGAGGGAGAAGAGGAGGGGCAGGATGGAGTGGGGCAGAATGAAGAGGGGGCAGGATGGAGTGGGGCAGAATGAAGAGGGATCAGAGCAGGGGCAGGATGGAGCAGGGCAGAATGAAGAGAGGGCAGAATGGGGTGGGTCAGAATGGAGGGGGGCAAAATGTAGTGGGGCAGAATAGAGGGGGGCAGAATGAAGAGGGAGCAGAGCAGGGGCAGGATGGAGTGAGGCCAAGCAGGGGCAGAATCGAGTGGGGCAGAATTGAGTGGGGTAGAGCAGGCTCCCCCCTCCGTTTTCAACCTGAGCCGGCTCCCCCCTCACACCCCTCTGTTCTCACCCGTGCCTGGCTTCGAAGTTCAGGAACCGAATCTCACTCAGTGGAGCGGTCATGTGACAGGGCAGGCTGTGTGAAGTCACATCAGCCGGTCCTGTCACATGACCGCTGTACAGAGTGAGACTCTGTTCCTGGAGCCTTCAGCACCCTGCATTGCTAAAGCCAGGCATGGGTGAGAATGGAGGGGGGCGAGAGGGGAGGACGGAGCGGGCAGCGCTGCCCATAGATCTACTGTAAATGGCATCAGGACCTCAGACTGCGGCGCACATACTATAGCAACAGCTATTGTATGTGCGCCGCTCTCAGAGGAGCCCGGCGCTTTCATTCGTAAAACTTTACAGCAGCTGATGCGGATGTGGTAATCTCATGTGCCTTCAGACACATTTTGTATTCAAAATGTGTTCCTAAACCCGCATCCGGTAAACGGATTGCTCATAATGTGCAATCTGGATGCCGGATGCTTTCTTCATCCCTGCGGCTGCGGGGATGAACAAAGGGTTAATGTTAATATTATATGTGGGCAACAAGTCTCCAGGGAGTGTCCACCCTCTCTAGAGACATGTTCTCCAAAAACTGTGGCATGCCAATGGTTAATGTCTATTATTATATTATCGCCCCTATTGTTGGCTTTATAAACTTCTCAATGAAAGCCGGCAGCTACTTGCTGTAAGGAAGATTATTAGTATGTAATGTGCGTAAGCACAGTGCAGGGCAGCATCCTCAATAAGGAGCTGCCCCTGCTGCTTACGCAAATTGCGTACTGTACTCGCCGCTATCCATGGTGCTGAAGCCTTAAACATCACTTCTATGGTCAATGCACATTGAAACTCCTGTGCGCTGGCCATAGAATTGATATTTAAGGCTTCAGCACCATGGATAGCGGTGGGTATAATACGCAATTTGCGTAAGCAGCAGGGGCAGCTCCTTATTGAGGATGCTGCCCTGCACTGTGCTTACGCACATTAGATACTAATAATCTTCCTTACAGCAAGTAGCTGCTGGCTTTCATTGAGACATTTATAAAGCCGACAACAGCGGCGATAATGTAATAATAGACATTAATCATCGACATGCCACTGTGTTTGGACAACATGTCTCTAGGGAGGTGGACACTCCCTGGAGACGTGTTGCCTACATATATTTAACAGATCAACCCTTTGTTCATCCCCGCAGCAGCAGGGATGAACAAAGCATCCAGCTACCGCAGGCACTGACATGTGCCTTGCGGTAGCCGAATGGGCTCCCATAGGTGCCCATTATAGCAGCCCCGCTGCGGTTTTTTCATGCAGGCAGCGAAACCGAAATTCGGTAACCGGATTGCATTAAGTGCAATCCCGTTTTATAATGGGCACCTATGGGCTGCTGATCCTGATCCGGTTTTGAGCATTTGTACAGCTCAAAACTGGATCAGGATCTGCTATCCCGACCGCAAATGTGACCCTAGCCATATTTAAGAGCATGTTGGTCACAGGAAGTTGAATACAATGAAACCTTAATATTTATGCTCCGATGTAGCATTTCAGAGGTATCCAAGTTTTTATTATATGTAAATGAGCTGTTCCAGGCTATGGGCCGGACACTGATGTCCCTGAGAATCTGTGTCCATAGACACATCATAAATATAGGTACAGGACACAGCTCACCTCCTCCCTGCACTGTGACCACTGCACAGATAACAGAGCATGCCCAAAATAATCTCTCCATGAGCTGTTTCTATTTGTTATGTCTAATGAGTCTGCTAGAACGATCATAACAAGGAGCAGCAGCTAAAGCAACGTGGATGCCCCCAAAATCATGCACAATAAATAGAATTAAATTATGCAGAAAAGAGAATGTAAAATAATATCAGTAGGTTTATTTAGAATAAATGAGGATTTCTTTTCTCCTTCTTATATTGTGTTTTTTCTTATTCCGCTACTTTATAATTTCTTTCTTACCCTTTTCTTTCTACAATAAATAATACTGCTATCGAGCTGATCTCAGCTTGAGTTAATCTCCTGGTAAGATGGCTCGTACTATCTATACAACATTCTTTAGAGGATAAATGTGTCATTTGTTTCATGTTGATCTCTATTTTCTCTTGGGCGACTGGTAACATTTTTTTACATAAGACAACATATAAGCCGTTTCCTCTTTTAATGTCATATTTTCAATTGCTCAGTTGTATTTCTGTTTCCAGCCAAAGCAATAATTTTATTCTCATGTTGGAAAGACGGCTCATTCCTGTACTACTCCAGTATTGAACCTTCAGATTCAACCTTATCATCTTAATGTGTTCGATCAATAGACTGCCGCACTGACCTGAAGAGCAATCTCCAATCATTTTGTAAATGATTGCTCAGTTAGAAGAGAGAGAATAAATCTATAGAAACAAAATTCAACAAAAATGAGAATTAATGATGATAAAGTCTAACAGAAAATAATTTTTCTAAAAGGAGGGAAAACATTGAAGGAGAGATGAAGTTCTTTGCTTTATTTAGAATTTATGAACAGGCATAACTTATGTTCACTTATCTGTCTTATGAGATGTGTAGAACCTGAGGAGTGGAAAACAGAATAATATTAGATTGATCTATTTTAGCAGAATACTAGAATTTAGGATCCAAAGAAATGTTAGACCTGACTTAATATGCAATTTGCCTCTTCAAGAGGACTTTAAGACTAGTGCTACCTATTGGAAGTAGCAATCCTAAAAGTCAATATTGACCCTTTAATGGGCCTTGTCTTATGACCAAGATACTAGTGCATCTCAATGAATTAGAATATCATCAAAAAGTAATTATTTTCAGTAACTCAATAAGTGAAACGTATTTGTGGCACTCCCTGCAGACTGGTTGCCACATTGATGTTGCACCTAGTACGTAGGTGTGGTGTCACCGCTCCCAGGTAAGAGGGGTCGCAAAGCTGAGACACACAGAACTGCACACTACACCATCCCAAACCCGGGCTAGGGGATTCGGGCGGACCCTATTGAGAGGGAAGGCCCCATCTTCTAGTCAGGAGGAGGGGTTAGCAGTAGGTTAGTAAGAGAACAGAGAGGAGAGAGCATCGGTGGAAGGTGTCCAGAGCGGACGCAGGACTGAGAGAGCCCTAGGGACACTGGAGTGGGGGATAAACGCATGCGCCCTGAATCCAGCCCGACCCGAGTCCGGTGGAGGGACTGATTGCCAGAGGGGACCGGCCCCAATCTGATTTGGGTGCTCCAAGACGCGATCAGGAAAACCAGAGGTCACTGGCTTTGCAGGAGTAGTGGCCACAAACCATGGATAATACGCAGGATGGTGGCTAGAACTAGGGCCAGGGACGTGCCGCTGCAGTTGCCTGACAAGGCCCACAGCCAACAGAATGGGACCCTGTTCACGAAGGCAGAGGGCAAGCGAGGCAAGAATCTAGCGCAAGGAGAGAGCAACCCGGAAAGGCCATGAATGGTGTCTCAGCAGAGGGATCCTGATCTCCTGGGGACTTACCTGGCTGCGCTTTGAAGAAGCAGAGCACCCGGCTGCGTCATCTTGCCAGATCAGCAATTAAAGGTAAAGAATTGCATGAACTGTCTGTGTCTGCTCCTTTCTTGCCTTGCGGCCCTCGTCATCACCGAAGCCCTATCTCGAAAATAGACTTTCCCATCTGCCCTGGGGCACCGCTCTGCCTGTGGAGAGCGACACCTTCCAGGATTCCCTACCATCTGCACCAGTGGTCTGAAACTGCAGCATCGGCCATCCCTGGCCGAGCACCACAGGTGGCATCACCAACTTTCCCTTGTAAATAACCCCCTTTACTGCACACCCAGGGTTACCATGGCGGTGACCGCCACCGTGATTCCCCCCAAAGAACTGACCTGTCTGTTCCCGAGTACCCCACGGCCCTGTGGTCCGCTACATATATATTATTTAGAGTCAGTACAGAGTGATCAATTTCAAGTGTTTATTTCTGTTAATGTTGATGTTTATGACTTACAGCTAATGAAAATGCAAAGATCATTATTTCAGAAAATTAAAGTAGGGAAATGAAGAGTTAATAACTGCACTGCCGTATTCCACAAAACATCAAAAAGTGAATATAATATTGACTTATAAATCATCGTGTTTCAGGGCTTGCAGAAACGCTGTGAAACCTATCAACATGACATTGATTTTTGATAATATTCTAATTCATTGAGAGGCACCAGTATAGGCATATCATCTTCTCAAGTTGCAGACACGGTGTTTCAGAGTGTTTTCTCCTCATCACTGCAAAGTATGAGACATGATTTGATTAGGAGAGAGGTTTAAGTCCTCTTTGAAGAGGCAATTTGCATGTTAAATTTCCCAGATGAGCATGAAAGGAGTTAAAGTAACCTCATATACTGATATGCCTTACCTGACATATCACTCTCCATATCTAGAAATATTATACCTTAGATCTCAGTCTTAACTTCTCACCTAGCCAAATCAGATCTCATACTTTGCACTGATGAGGACATACGTTCCGAAACACCATGTCTGCAAATTGAGAATATGATTTAGCTTTTATCCTTAGTTATATGATAAGGCTTGTTAAAGGGTCAATATTGACTATTGATGGGAGTGATGGTGTGTCACGGTCCGCGCTGCTTCTGGATTAAAAACTCACCAAAGAGCCCAGCAAACTTTCATCCTCTTTATTCCTTTTTCCAACGCGTTTCAACGCCACAACCCGGCGTCTTCCTCAGGGATATTCTTCCTCAGGGGAATATCCCTGAGGAAGACGCCGGGTTGTGGCGTTGAAACGCGTTGGAAAAAGGAATAAAGAGGATGAAAGTTTGCTGGGCTCTTTGGTGAGTTTTTAATCCAGAAGCAGCGCGGACCGTGACACACCATCACTCCCATCATCTTGCTTGGAACATACCACGATCCAGTGGTAGGTGGAGGTCCTGCAGCAGCTTGGAACATTGATTCCTAAACGCAGTCAAACCAGTTGTGGGGACCACAACTGGATCAGGTGAGCGGCCACACAGCACCACCGTTTACATACTAGTGTCACTAGTGATAGGGCACTATTGCGCCTCTTGCCCCCTCCCTTTATATTTTGCAATATTGACTATTAGGATTGCTACTTCTAATAGGTGGTACTAGAGTTCAAGACCTCTTTGTAAAGTCAATTTGCATATTAAGTTTCCCAGAGGAGCATGCAAGGAGTTTAAGTCTTCTCATATACTGACATGCCAGACCGGACATGACTTCTCTCCATAAGGAGAAACAATATAGCTTAGATCCCCAGACCTTACTTGGACATCCTTTATTTTTCTGCATTTGGTCCATCTTCACTTTATACAGCAGCGCAGATCATTCTCATCTTCTGTCTTTGTGATCCTTGGCGTTTACTTGACCATCCACATGGAATGGTGGATCCGGCAGCTGCTGTATAAGGCGATTATACTGGTTGTGGGTCGCACAATCGAACAAGGTGAGCAGAGTTGTTTTTAATATTGACAGCATTTAAAGGAGATAAGACCCTATCGCGCCCTTGTCTGCCCCTATAGGTAAGTGTGGCGCCCCTGCGTCCAGGAGGCCACAAAAGGGAACTGCAGCCAGGCAGGTAGGACAATTGTTGCACATCAACACCCTCACAGCCCACACAACCCACGTGCAGTAGATGGTAGCATCCAGCCCTGAGATTGGAGACTCTAGGCAAGCGAGGGGTGGTGGATTTAGAGGAGTGCGTTGGGCAAACACGTAGTCAGGTGACTTGACAGTAGAAATAGTGATGGGGGAGGAGGAAGGAGTTCAGTAGGTCAGAGGGTGCCGAGCAGCAAAGACCAAGAGCAGCAGCAGGCTGAGGAGCACAACACAGGCCAAAAGACAGCAGAAGGTTGAGCTAAGCTGAGCAGAAGAAGGAAGCATACGTCATGGCAAAGTGGGGTGTAAGGAGCGCAGAATCTGTAACGAGCCAGTGTGAGCTGGAGGAGAGAGAAAGCCTATCCAGAGCCAGTACCCCCAGGAGTGTGCAGGGAAAAGAGGGACGGTGATGCCCGGGCCCTAGAAATACAGCTGAAGCGACCGACTGCAGGCGGAGTAGCCCTCCTATGATACTGAAAGACGCAGAGAGAAAGAGCCTGGTAGAGCCTCACCTTGAGGACTGCTGGAGGCTGGGCTGAGTAGAGTGTCGGCTCTAGAGGGGACCATAGTTTTACCCGGAATCCCCAAACAACACGACGAGGGACCTCGGCTACACGTTAGGGTCCCTACCCCAAAGGACAGGCAGCTCAGTGATGACCAGGAGGACCCACAGGGGCCCGAGTCACCACCATACTGTCCGGCGTTACACACACCAAGTGAACCCAGAGAAAGTAAACAGCCCGGAAAGGACACAGAGACAGTGTGAGGGTCACAGAGAGAGAGAGACTTGGCTGCAGAGATTAAGGGAACCCCAGAGGGGAGAGTGAGCCCGTGTATTAAGAAATGAGACTTGTGAGAACTGTAACCAACTGTAAGCTGTATTGCAAAGCTTTGAAAGTAAACACGGAAAACCCTGAATCTGCCTCTCTGGTGTCTTTGTGTGAATGCTATTCCCTCATACAGGATTACAACGACCCTGCAACTGAAGAGCCACAGCCTGTCAGCTCCAGCACCGAGGGAGGATTTCTGCAGCATCTGGCTAGTAAGTGAATTGCACCAAGCCTGCACACTACACCATAGATTTAACCCTTACTGCCCCGGGGAACACAGTTCTACCCACTGGAACTCTCTCATCTAAGCTGCTATTCCATCATCCCCGGAGGTTCTGCAGCAGCGGCGGCCCTATCACTGGCCGCACATAGTGGGTGGCATCACGACTGACAATCCCCTGTAAATATCCCCCTTTCATTGCCGAGCCCGGGACACGGTCCGGACCAGGACCACCCGTAACTTCCCCAGTAGCAGACCGGTCCAGTACCGAGTACCCCCGTCCCAGTGGGCCCGACATAATACAAAGAGAATAAAAGGATAACAAGAATTAGGGCTGATGCTCTAACACCTACACGTATAAGTATCAATCAGGGTACAATGAGAGCAATACAAAATGACTATATAGATGAACATGTACATGAGCAAACACAAGCATATACCTCCACAACAGATATGGATGTAAAGTAACAGACAATTTGGTTGATGATGCTAATATGTGTAAAAGCAGTTCAAATCACCTCAGTCAGAATAGAGATGGTGGCAGAGAAGCAATCCTCGCCACATTGACACCTTTCCGTTGCTTCTCTGCCACCATCTCTATTCTGACTGAGGTCAGACAACTCAATTCTCTGATATTTTACGTTCCTATTTGTCATGGAGGTATATGCTTGTTTTTGCCCACATACATATTCATTTATATAGTCATTTTTTTGTATTCCTCTCATTGTTCCTTGATTGATGCTTATATGTGTGGGTTAGCACATCAGCCCTAATTATTATTATGAATTTTATATACTTCCCTTTGATAATAATTATGACCGTGTGGGGATATTTCGAAAAAGGACGTCTGGAGGTCACCCTCATTCAATCGTCTCTTTAAGGAGCCCTTTACACGCCGCTACTGGTGGGTGGATACAACCAGCTACAGGCTACAAATGTAGCTTGTAGCGGCAAAATACCCCGTAGTAGCGCCGTGTAAAGACGGTAGGAGGCAACCGGCAACAGATACATCTGTTTCCGAGCACTGCCCGGAAACAGGTGGCTACACAGGCGATTGTAGCGAGCTGTATCGGCGTGTAAAGAAGCAACAGAAGGGATGTGTCGACACCAGGCTATGTACCTGGTATGTAGCTGGGGCGTGACACAGGCTCCGGGATACCGCCCCCCTTCAGCGATTATTGGAGGAAGCTCCTGCGTTACGATTGGTAGACACTGCATAGGGCGGAATATTTAAGGAGCTGACCAGTCACACTACACAATTGCTCGAGCCTCATGTATTAAACAGCCTCCTGCGATGCCTGGCCAATCATGGGTTTCTTGCTTTGTCCTATCAGCGTACGGACGTCTCGTAATCCACAATTGTGGCACGCCTATGTGCTGTCCCTGCTGCACCAGGTCCGCCCATATTAGCTGGTTGTAGCGGTGTGTAAATGAGTTAAGATGAGCTACAGAAGGTGACTTGAGACACCCGGTGGTGTATCCAGAGATAGATGTCACGTAGCGTAGCGTAGCTTGTGGCGGCGTGTAAAGGTGGTGCGTTTACCGTTTGTAAACGATTGGCCGTGCTCGTGCACGTGAAGTAGCTGGTTGTATCCACCCGCCAGTAGCGGCATGTAAAGGGCCCCTAAGGCTTCTATGATGTTACGCTCCTAATGTACTGTAGCTATTTAAGGTAAGCATAAATTGAAAATAAATAAATAAATTGAAGTTGTGCTACCCAATGAAGTGCTTTTCTTTTGATTTTATCATCAGCAGGAGGTTGACAGAAACAAATGATAGGGAGCAAGTGTTATCATAAATGCTTATTTGACAAGTGTAAATGGGTCTTTCCTATACTTGGCCATATCTCTTATTTGGAAACAAAAAGCTATTGCGACAAAAAACAACAGTACACTGCAGTAAAAATATTAAAATGCAAGTGCAGTATAAAAATGGTATAACAAATACAGGGTACTTAGTTAATCCGTTTTTTTTGCGCAGAAAAAGTTATTTTAAGCCACGTCACTATCTTCAAAGTGCACCCATCTCAGACGCGGTCCTAACTGTTGTATTAAAAACCTGACTGGTGTGAATACTTACCAGTAAGCAGGAGCCAGTATGACCAGTGTCTGAAGTGGAATGAAGGCGACGGGGCTATGTGTGTGCAGGGCCCAGAGAGGGGCGGGAACTCCATCTCTTGCATGGCAAGAGGCAATTAATTATAACACAGATGAGTCCTGCACACAGAGAACAGGTCTGTAGGAACCTGTTCACACCGCCAGCATAATTGGAAACAAAAAGCTATTGCGACAAAAAACAACAGTACACTGCAGTAAAAATATTAAAATGCAAGTGCAGTATAAAAATGGTATAAACAAATACAGGGTACTTAGTTAATCCGTTTTTTTGCGCAGAAAAAGTTATTTTAAGCCACGTCACTATCTTCAAAGTGTACCCATCTCAGGCGCGGTCCTAACTGTTGTATTAAAAACCTGACTGGTGTGAATACTTACCAGTAAGCAGGAGCCAGTATGACCAGTGTCTGAAGTGGAATGAAGGCGACAGGGCTATGTGTGTGCAGGGCCCAGAGAGGGGCGGGAACTCCATCTCTTGCATGGCAAGAGGCAATTAATTATAACACAGATGAGTCCTGCACACAGAGAACAGGTCTGTAGGAACCTGTTCACACCGCCAGCATAATTGGAAACAAAAAGCTATTGCGACAAAAAACAACAGTACACTGCAGTAAAAATATTAAAATGCAAGTGCAGTATAAAAATGGTATAACAAATACAGGGTACTTAGTTAATCCGTTTTTTTTGCGCAGAAAAAGTTATTTTAAGCCACGTCACTATCTTCAAAGTGTACCCATCTCAGGCGCGGTCCTAACTGTTGTATTAAAAACCTGACTGGTGTGAATACTTACCAGTAAGCAGGAGCCAGTATGACCAGTGTCTGAAGTGGAATGAAGGCGACAGGGCTATGTGTGTGCAGGGCCCAGAGAGGGGCGGGAACTCCATCTCTTGCATGGCAAGAGGCAATTAATTATAACACAGATGAGTCCTGCACACAGAGAACAGGTCTGTAGGAACCTGTTCCACACCGCCAGCATAATTGGAAACAAAAAGCTATTGCGAAAAAAACAACAGTACACTGCAGTAAAAATATTAAAATGCAAGTGCAGTATAAAAATGGTATAACAAATACAGGGTACTTAGTTAATCCGTTTTTTTGCGCAGAAAAAGTTATTTTAAGCCACGTCACTATCTTCAAAGTGTACCCATCACAGACGCGGTCCTAACTGTTGTATTAAAAACCTGACTGGTGTGAATACTTACCAGTAAGCAGGAGCTAGTATGACCAGTGTCTGAAGTGGAATGAAGGCGACGGGGCTATGTGTGTGCAGGGCCCAGAGAGGGGCGGGAACTCCATCTCTTGCATGGCAAGAGGCAATTAATTATAACACAGATGAGTCCTGCACACAGAGAACAGGTCTGTAGGAACCTGTTCACACCGCCAGCATAATTGGAAACAAAAAGCTATTGCGACAAAAAACAACAGTACACTGCAGTAAAAATATTAAAATGCAAGTGCAGTATAAAAATGGTATAACAAATACAGGGTACTTAGTTAATCCGTTTTTTTGCGCAGAAAAAGTTATTTTAAGCCACGTCACTATCTTCAAAGTGTACTCATCTCAGGCGCGGTCCTAACTGTTGTATTAAAAAACCTGACTGGTGTGAATACTTACCAGTAAGCAGGAGCCAGTATGACCAGTGTCTGAAGTGGAATGAAGGCGACAGGGCTATGTGTGTGCAGGGCCCAGAGAGGGGCGGGAACTCCATCTCTTGCATGGCAAGAGGCAATTAATTATAACACAGATGAGTCCTGCACACAGAGAACAGGTCTGTAGGAACCTGTTCACACCGCCAGCATAATTGGAAACAAAAAGCTATTGCGACAAAAAACAACAGTACACTGCAGTAAAAATATTAAAATGCAAGTGCAGTATAAAAATGGTATAACAAATACAGGGTACTTAGTTAATCCGTTTTTTTGCGCAGAAAAAGTTATTTTAAGCCACGTCACTATCTTCAAAGTGTACCCATCTCAGGCGGGTCCTAACTGTTGTATTAAAAACCTGACTGGTGTGAATACTTACCAGTAAGCAGGAGCCAGTATGACCAGTGTCTGAAGTGGAATGAAGGCGACAGGGCTATGTGTGTGCAGGGCCCAGAGAGGGGCGGGAACTCCATCTCTTGCATGGCAAGAGGCAATTAATTATAACACAGATGAGTCCTGCACACAGAGAACAGGTCTGTAGGAACCTGTTCACACCGCCAGCATAATTGGAAACAAAAAGCTATTGCGAAAAAAACAACAGTACACTGCAGTAAAAATATTAAAATGCAAGTGCAGTATAAAAATGGTATAACAAATACAGGGTACTTAGTTAATCCGTTTTTTTGCGCAGAAAAAGTTATTTTAAGCCACGTCACTATCTTCAAAGTGTACCCATCACAGACGCGGTCCTAACTGTTGTATTAAAAACCTGACTGGTGTGAATACTTACCAGTAAGCAGGAGCCAGTATGACCAGTGTCTGAAGTGGAATGAAGGCGACAGGGCTATGTGTGTGCAGGGCCCAGAGAGGGGCGGGAACTCCATCTCTTGCATGGCAAGAGGCAATTAATTATAACACAGATGAGTCCTGCACACAGAGAACAGGTCTGTAGGAACCTGTTCACACCGCCAGCATAATTGGAAACAAAAAGCTATTGCGACAAAAAACAACAGTACACTGCAGTAAAAATATTAAAATGCAAGTGCAGTATAAAAATGGTATAACAAATACAGGGTACTTAGTTAATCCGTTTTTTTGCGCAGAAAAAGTTATTTTAAGCCACGTCACTATCTTCAAAGTGTACCCATCTCAGACGCGGTCCTAACTGTTGTATTAAAAACCTGACTGGTGTGAATACTTACCAGTAAGCAGGAGCCAGTATGACCAGTGTCTGAAGTGGAATGAAGGCGACGGGGCTATGTGTGTGCAGGGCCCAGAGAGGGGCAGGAACTCCATCTCTTGCATGGCAAGAGGCAATTAATTATAACACAGATGAGTCCTGCACACAGAGAACAGGTCTGTAGGAACCTGTTCACACCGCCAGCATAATTGGAAACAAAAAGCTATTGCGACAAAAAACAACAGTACACTGCAGTAAAAATATTAAAATGCAAGTGCATATCTCTTATTTGTTAATGTTGCAGTTCCTTTGGTAATATAAAGCCCTGTCTAAGTTCACAGTACTCATGTAAAAAGAAATTGGTGTATCCTTAGCTAGGTACCCTCCCTACTTGGCTCTTGTCAGTCTACACAAAATTACCGGTCATACATAATAAATCAAAAAATTAAATGATGGTGAAAACTGTTGGGTCCTGCCTAATTAAAAAATCCCTTCCATGAATATATTTTTCATTAAATGTGTGTATATCTGTATCGTGCAAAGTGGAAATGTATTAATATACCGTACCTACTGTCATCTTCTCCTAGATCTAGGGTCATTCCACTTGTCAGTGATGTCACCGCTCTGTAGACTCTCTGGGTCACAATGCCCTCTCCATGACACAGAAGATACTTTTACAATTTAAGTCTATGGAGCGTCAGAAGAGGTTCCATAGACTTACATTGTAAAGGAGACTTCTGAATCATGTATAGAGCATAGAGTGTGCCTTATTGTCTGAAGAGCAGTGCTGGCCCTGAGAAGAGAGGCAGAATGGCACTGGATCCCCAAAAAAGTATATTAACTCATATACACACTGCACGCATACTAACACACACATGGCAGGTATAATTAGCTACCCATGCAGTATTAGGTCGTGTTCACAGAAATGTCATGCTGAAAAATCAGATGCCAATATAAAAGAAAGTACGAGGAGGAAATTCAATGCTTAAAGTTGGATTTTTGCTTTATATTTTCATGGCACTAACGACATGGATTTGCCTATCACAATGTCCATCAGGGTAATTTTACACATCGCAACTATTACCAGTGATCGGAGGCAACCGAACGTGCACATGCACGTTTTTGACGGTTGCCTCCGAATGCCGATGCCTCATGTACACGCCGCAATTGCGTCTTCAACCCAAGGGTATGTGGCTCCCCGGAAGTTGGCACAGAACCTGCGGGAAACATCCGGTTGCCTCCCAACGCCGCCTCAAATGCCGCAATCACTAATGGAATGTGGATGTACCCGTACAGTGGCTCAAACACATAGGCGTGCCAAACTTCGCTACACCGCACCCAAAATACAATCATTGGACAACGCAATAGCGGCCTGATAGGCCAGGGTGCATAGGAAGGCTGGCTAATACGTGACACAATTGTGTTGCCTTTTCACACGGAATAAACGCTTGAGTCATGGACAAGTGTGCTTAAATCCACTTAAGAGGCGCTCACGCGTCACACAGGAGCGGTTTGGAGCTACACAGTCTGTGGCTTACCATATTATGTGGTATGCTATGTGTGCGTCTGCAGCTGAAGTTGGGAACATACCCAAAATACTTGTAACATATGTACCTACATTTGTCCATGCCATTGTCCAGCTGCCATGGCACCACTCGACTATGTGTCTGTGCACATGTGTAGCACAAATTGAGTCAACCTACATGCCCCACAATAATATTGGCTGGATGAATGTGTTGTGTCCAGGTGTCCCTCTGCCCACACCACACCACAATGGATATGTACACACATTTGCCACATACACTGTCGGACAAAATGCTTAAGCTGGGTCATGCATATCAACACAGATTGTGTCTCGTACCCATCCATAGGTGACAATGGGTGACAAAGCACTGTGCATACTTTAAAGCTTGGTTAACCTGCCCTCCATCGCCAAGTAATGAGTCACACACGTTGTTATTTGGATCCAAACAGAATTTCTTATTACCGTATATACTCGCGTATAAGCCGAGTTTTTCAGCCCAAAAATTGGGCTGAAAATTCCCCCCCTCGGCCTATACGCGAGTCACTGTATTCTGTATACACTGTATATAGTATACAGTTCCCCCCCATCAGTATACAGGCCCCCCCCTTGTGTAGCAATCCTGTAAAGGAAGAGATTAGTATACTTATCCCTGCCGCTGTCCCGCTGTCGCTGTCCCGCCGCCGCTATCGCGCTCCTCTGGCTTCATCCAGCGTCTTCCGGCTTCTTCCGGCTTCCACTGGTGGGCGCAGGCAATGACGTCATTGTCTGCACGCCAGAGGAGGAAGCCGGAAGACGCTGGATGAAGCCGGAGGAGCACGATAGCGGCGGCGGGACAGCGGCGGCGGGACAGCGGCAGGGATAAGTATACTAATCTCTTCCTTTACAGGATTGCTACACAAGGGGGGGGTGCCCTGTACACTGATATGGGGGGGCTGCTGTATATACCCCTGGGGCTTCTGTATATACCTCTGGAGCTGCTGTATACTACCTAAGGGCTGCTGTATACCACCACTGGGGCTGCCGTATACTATCACTGGGGCTGCTGTATATACCTCTGGGGCTGCTGTATACTACCTCTGCGGCTGCTATATACTACCTCTGGGGCTGCTGTATACTATCTCTGTGGCTGCTGTATACTACCACTTGGGCTGCTGTATACTACCTCTGGGGCTGCTGTATACTACCACTGGGGCTGCTGCTGTATATACCACTGGGGCTGCTGCTGTATACTACCACTGGGGAGGCTGCTGTATACCACACTGCTGGGGGCTGTATACCTGTGCTGAGGTCCACCCTTGGCTTATACACGAGTCAATAGGTTTTCCCAGGTTTTGGGGGCAAAAGTAGGGGGGGTCGGCTTATACACGGGTCAGCTTATACACGAGTATATACGGTAATTTTCAACTTGGAAAAAAAATACAAAATAGACAATTTACATGAAAACATCAGGTTAACTTTTCAGCCCGCAACAAACACATTGACACACAAATACAGAATAAAGGAAATAAAGATGTTAAAGTGTGCACCACCCCCAAAAAATGAAATAAACCTCAACTACTAATTAACTAAAACATGTGCACACAATAACATAAAAAGAAACAATACATGGTGCAGCCACCCTGCTGACTTCACCATGGCCACCATGTGCAGCCCTCACATCACCAGCCACACTACACCTGCTGGTGCTGCCAGGCCACTTCCCAGGGCCTTTAAAATAGGAGCAGTATGCGTCTCTACTGTTCCTGGCATCCTGCTGAGTCCGACCATGGCTTAGTGGCTGGAGTAGCGCCACACCATGGTCGGCAGTACGCCAAGCCCCTGGACGGACCTCCCCTGTTGTGGGGTCCACAGAATCCACATAATTTGCCAGTGTGTATGATGAGCAGTCCCTATGACGCAGAAAGTTATGCAGCACACAGCAGGCCAGCACTACCACATCAATAGATTCCAGTTTCATATGCATACGTGTATGAAAAACCCGGAATGTATTGGTCATGATCCCGAACCATTTTCAACCGCATGGCGGGCCCGGATAGCCGGTAATTGAAAATGCGCTGCTCAGAAGTAAGGGTCCTCTGGGGATATGGCCGTAGTAGGTGTGCCTGAAGTGGGAATGCTTCATCCCCCACAAACGCAAAGTTGAGATGATGGCTTGTCTCTTCATTTGAGGGTGTGGGGACATCAGGACACCAGGCTTGCCACTGAGCTTGAGATACTGGGGGTGGTGTTGCTCCTGGGCTGGGGTTGTGTGGCCACAGAATGTGGCTTTGTGCTCCCAGGGGGCCTGAGCTGCCTGCAGCTAAGCCTTGGCCCACTGGTGGTGAGGGCATGTCATGACCCTGTGGCCCTAGTGATGGTGGTGTTCCGCCTGGCGAGGGCAAGTCCTCACCTCTGGCCCTGGGGATGGTGGAGTCCCGGGTGTTGATGGCGGGGCTGGGCCCTCCGGGACTGGTGGTGTGGGTGGCCCAGGTGCCGTTGGGGACTGGGGTCCGCCCCCAGACAACGATTCCTCTTCATATGTAATATCAAACAGGATGAGACAGCTTTTAGAAAAAAGGGACACAACACAGGGAAGACAACTTGTGTGTGTGTTACTATGTTGTTACAGCATGACTGATAGGGTACAAGGTCATGTTGTATGCATATACTGTGGGTAGGGGCCGCTATGGTTTGTGACAGGAGTCCAACAACAGTGGGCACATATTTATGTTTTTCCTAAAAACGTGATTTGCCATGGTAGGTGCTTGTACTTTGAAATTAAGATCTCCCAGTAAGCAACTGGTGTTTGCACCATGGCTGCCTACACATAGTGTACATGTAGTAATTAGTGTTCAGTTGTGTGATCATTGTGTGGCTACATTTTATGTGTCACAGATAAAACATATGTGAGACAAAGTGTCATGTATGTGTTTAACATGGCATTGATATGTATTTGTCACATTTACAATCTGGACACACCTCTTTTTTTAAGAAGCATAGGTCAAGGATCAGTATAGACGTCACCATTTGTGGGACAAATGAGTGTTTCATACACCTACATGTTGCAGTGTAACCAACAAGGCAAAGCACATTGGTGACACATTAACATGGTGGCAACTACACATTATGTGCCGTAGGCCAAAACAACCTGATATTTGTGTCTTGTTTGTTACATGTACCTTTCAAGGTGTGTGTTTGCCATTGACACATACCACGCAGCCTGGCAATCCTGGCCCGAAGATCCACAATATGGCCTGGGCACTTGTGCTTCAGGTCTGCAATCTTTTCTGGATCTGCTTGCAGGTCCTCTCCACCCCCAGTTTGTGCAGCAGGGCCTGCTGGATCCTTCTCAGGATGCTGCGTTTGCGCAGCCGTGGCTGCCGGTGATGCTGGTCACACCAATAATCATGACGGTCACACAGGTCTATGAGGAGCATTAGCTCCGCCAGACCCCATGTGGCAGCGCGCTCTGCGGCGGCCATGACTCTGCTGCTATGTGCAGGGGAGGACCAGGTACCTGGCAGGCAGAGCGACACCGAAAGAAACGTCATGATGTCTTCACGCACACTAGCGCCGCCAAACAACATTGTTAACACTAACAAGGTAGTCGTCGTGGAACGGGAGTAGCGTAATTAACACATCAGCGTCACCTAATTCGCAAACATTGCAGTGCGTTACCTATGCCACCCATGTGCGATGTGTATATCAACTGTCATGTGTAGCACTATAATGTACACAGTACATCATCCGAACAACACAACATTTTCTTGCGCTATTGAGCGGCCGCCTAATTGTACTTATGTAGCGAATTGTTGTGTAGATTCAGATACATGTGGTGCTGAAGTGACAGCTCATCAAAGATGGCGCCCTGTGAAGGGACAGCTAATGGTTACACAGTAGCCCCCACCAATCATAGCTGATGGGGTGCGGTGTCCAGCACGCTGTGGCACGCCTCCGGAAATCAGTAGGCGACGCAGATTCCATCCCTATCACCCATTCACACGCCAAAACCAGGGCAATTCACCTTCAGGGTTGCCTCTGATTTTTGAACAATGCTCTGAAATCGCAACCGGGAGCAACTTTAAAATTCACCATCACGTTCCACAATTACACGCCGGAAATTCATAGCAACTTCAGGGCAACAGTGACGGAACTCCAGATTGCCTCTCAGTTGCTACACCGTAGTTGCGTCGTATAAAGGTACCCGCACAGCTTTCTTTCTTCATACTGCTTAAATTTCAGCTCAAGTTCAAGCTCAGGTTTTATTGCACCAGCGCACACACAGAACATCAGGCTTCCAGCATGGTGATGTAATCTCTCTGATGTCCTGCATGCACTGATGTCTCGGACAACACATCACCCTGCCTTTCTGTAGATCTCAGGCTTTAATCAGTAATTTAAGGCTAGGGTCAGATTAACTTTAATGAGGGCTTGTGTTAAAAACGTAGAGTTTGGCAGCATAAACGCGGTGCTAACACCATGTTAGCGTCACATTAAGGCTGAAAATGTTACCCTATGGAGACACGGGCCATAGCACGGCTCTAACGCGGCCATCTGATTGAAAATCTTGCGTTACTTCCTAATGCGAGAAAAGACGTTATTGAAAGCGTCTTTTCTCGCGTTAGGAAATAATGCGAGATTTCAATCAGATGGCTGCGTTGGAGCCGTGCTATGGGCTGCGTCTCCATAGGGTAACATTGACAGCGTTAATGCGACGCTAACATGGCATTAGCACCGCGTTTATGCTGCCAAATTCTGCGTTTTTAATGCAAGCCCTGATTAACGTTAATCTGACCCTAACCTATGGAGATCATATCTCCCTGCTCTACTGCAAAGACTAACTATATCGATGCGGGCACCACACTGATATAAATTTAAAAGTGGCAATAACTTCGGGTGGCCCCTTTAAGTTAAAGACCTGAGGCGAATGCGCCCTCTGCCCCCGATAGCTACACTACTGATGGTAGGATTTGTAGAAATATGTGCGATTATTGATGTATGGACAACATTAAGTTATCGTAGTTTTTCTTGACTGTTTTTCCCCCTCTACAATGTATTGTTTAAATCTCAAAAGATCCTTCAATTCCCCACTTGTCAATTATTACATACTTTATAACTCCCTGAAAAAGTATGCTGTTATCAAAAATGTCATTATCCCATGATGGTAAAGATTACAGCACCAGTATAGAGAGATTATCCTGGAGATTGCTCACATCTGTTGTCGGAAAAGTAATTTAGCCTTCACATAGCTAGATATCCGGTGATAATGATGACAAGTATAAAGGATCATCTAATAACACCAGTAAAGAGAGTGGAATGGATACATACAATTTATTGCCTGTGAGATAAACTGCGTGATATATAATATCTACCTGAAAAAAATGGAGAGGTTACAACGCCGGAGTACAACAACAGGAAAAGTAAAGAATTTATTGAATGTGCCTTCTGTACACATCTGTGTATACAGTACATGAAACTGGCTACCGCCAGGCTCTACTTGGGCAGATTTCTCATTTAAAGAGTAACTAATCTTTTTGTTATTATCATGATTATATATGTAATCATTGATCAGACTTTGTAAAGCTATAAATCTTCGAAATATACTTTGTTAGGGTCCTTTCACATCAGCGTTTTTCGCTGAATGTGGCATATTCGGCAGATCCGGTAATTCCAACTTGCAGTGCACCTGCGGCAAGCCCCATTCATTCTCTATGGAGCTTGTGGCAGGTGTGGCAAGTGCGATTTTGCCGCAATCTGGCAATTGTGGCCGTGCAAAAAAAAAACGCAGCTAACCACGTTTTTTTCCCAGCCACAAATGCCGGATTTGCCGAATTGCGGAAAAAACGCAGTTGCTTCACCTGCCGCAAGCTCCATAGACAATGAATGGGGGCTTGCCGCAGGTGTACTGCAAGTCGGCCGTTAAGGTGGCAGTTCCAGCAGATGCGGTAATTCTGCCGCATCTGCCGCATTCAGCGAAAACGTTAAAGTGAAAGAACCCTTACTCTAGTTTGCTTCCATCTATTTTTAAAACCAAATGCCCAAAATGCAGGCTTAACCATTCTGTTCATTCTGTCTCACTCCCTAGCTGATTTTAACCCTTTTACCCCAGAGCCTGGTTTGCACTTTAATGACCGGGCCATTTTTTGCAATTCTGACCAGTGTCACTTTATAGGTAATAACTGAAACGATTCAACGGATCCCAGTGATTCTGAATTTTTTTTTGACATATTGGGCTTCATGTTAGTGGTAAATATAAAACAGTATTTTTTGTGTTTATTTGTGATAAAAAAAAAATTTGGTGAAAATTTAGCAATTTTCAAACTTTCAATTTTTATACCATAAAACCAGAGAGTTATGTCACATAAAATAGTTAATACATAACAGTTCCACATGTCTACTTTACATCAACAACATTCTATATCGTGTTTGGTGAACTACTGATGTGCCTAAACAGTGGAAATCTCTATTAGTGACCCCATTTCGGAAACTAGACCCCCCAAAGAACTTTTCTAGATGTATGGTGAGCACGTTGAACCCCCAGGTGCTTCACAGAATTTTAGAAGGTTGAGCCATGATAATAACAAAAATCACATTTTCTCCACAAATATGTTCTTTTGGCTTAAATTTTTTTATTTTCACAAGGGATAAAGAAGAAAAAAGACCCCAAGATTTGTTGTGCAATTTCTCCTGAGTACACCGATACCCCACAAGTGGTGGAAAACTACTGATTGGGCACAGAAGGAAGGGAATACCATTTGACTTTTGATGTGGAAAATTGGCTGAAATAATTAACTGATGCCGTATCATGTTTGGAGAGCCCTGGTGTGCCTAAACAATGTAAAACACCCAATAATTGACCCCATTTTGGAAACTAGACCCTTGATGGAACTTTCCTATCACATTTTCTCAACAAACATTTTCTTTAAGCTAAAATTTTTTATTTTCACAAGGGTAACAGGAAAAAGTGGGCCCATAATTTGTAGTGCAATTTCTGCTGAGTAGGCGGATATGTGGCAGAAAGCCACTGTTTGAATGCACGGCAGTGTTCGGAAGGGAAGAAGTGCTATTCAAACTTAAATTGGCTGGAATTATTGTGGACACCATGTTACATCTGGAGAAGCCCTGATGTGCCTAAACAGTGAAAACTCCCCACAAGTGACCCCATTTTGGAAACGAAACCCTCAATGAACTTATCTACATGTGTACAGAATTTTAGAAGGTTGAGCCGTGATTGTAAAAAAATCAAATATTCTCCATAAAAATGTTCTCGAGCTTAAATGTTTTTATTTTCACAAGGGTAAAGAAGAAAATGGACCCCAAAGTTTGTTGTGCATTTTTCCTGAGTATGCCGATACCCCACAAGTGGTTGTTTGGACGCAGAAGGGAGGGCCTTTTGACTTTTCAAGTGGAAAATTGGTTGGAATTGTTAGCTGATGCTGTGTCACGTTTGGAGAGCCCCTAATGTGCCGAAACAGAAGAAACGCCCCATAGTTTACCCATTTTGTAAACTAGACCCCTTTTGGAACTTTTCTAGATGTGTGTTGAGCACCTTAAACTCCAAGGTGCATCACAGTCTGGTCGTGAAAATAAAAAAAAAATCACATTTTCTCAACAAAAATTTTCTTTCTGCTGAATTTTTTTATTTTCACAAATTAACAGGAAAAAGTGGAGCCCATAATTTGAAGTGCAATTTCTGCTGAATACGCTGATATGTGTCAGAAAACCACTGTTTGGACGCACGGCAGGGATCGGAAGGGAAGGAGTACTGTCCAAACTTAAAATTGGCAGTAATTATTGGTGGACACCATGTTGCATCTGGAGAACCCCTGAAATGCCTAAACAGTGAAAACTCCCCACAAGTGACCCAATTTTTTAAATTAACGCCCTAATGAACTTATCTACATGTGTGATGATCACCTTGAACCCCAGATGCTTCACACAATTGTAGAACGCTGAGCTGTGAAAATAAAAAAAAATCACATTTTCTCCACAAAAATGTACCATATTTTTTCAGATTATAAGACGCACTATTGTTCCCCCAAATTTTGAGGGAAAGAGGGGGGTGCATTTTATAATCCGAATATACGGATTATACTGATGGGAAGTGAAGGGGGCTTTGGAGCCTGTCTGGGTGCTGAGGAAGGCCGGGGCAGGCTGCAGGAGGCAGCGGGAGATCTCCTGCTCCCGCTCATTTAATATGCACTGCCGCTGTCCAGTACCGTGGTGCTGAAACCGCACCGTCGGTGATGGACTGGAGGAGCAGCACATATTTTATGTGCCTGCACCCCCCCCCCAGTGATGGCACATTCCCCCCCCTTTGTTCCATATGGCCCCCCAGGCTGCTGCCCAGAGTAAAAAAGCTTTATTTACCTCCTCCAGCGCAGTCCTCCCAGTGTCTCCGCGGTCTCCCTACTGCCACTGTGATCGGGCACGCAGAGACTATGCCTCTCTGCTGTGCTGATCACATGACCGGCACTGAGAAGCAGGAAGTGGAGGAGCGCAGCAGCAGGAGAGAGACTCGGAGGACAGCGCTGGAGGAAGGTGAGTAAAGAGCTTTTCTATTTTACTATGGGCAGCAGAATGGGGGCCATAGCCAGGACAGGGGATGTGTGCAAGCCATAGGGGACATGTGCAAGCCACAGGGGATGTGTGCCAGCCATGGGGAACGTGTGCCAGCCATAGAGGACGAGTGCCAGCCACAGGGGACATGTGCCAGCCACATGAGACGTATACCAGCCACAGGGGACATGTGCCAGCCACACGGGATATGTGCCAGCCACAGGGCACATGTGCCAGCCATGGTGGATGTATTTGCCAGCAGCATGGGGTACATGTGCCAGCCATAGGGACATGTGCAAGCCACAGGGGTCGTGTGCCAACCACAGGGGACTGTGTGCCAGCCACAGGGAATGTGTGGCAGCCACAGCAGGGGAACATGTGCCAGCCACAGGGGACATGTGCCAGCCACAGGGGATGTGTGCCAGTCACAGGGGACATGTGCCAGCCACAGGGGATGCGTGTCAGCCACAGGGGATGTGTGCCAGCCACAGGGGATGTGTACCAGCAAAAGGGGACGTGTGCCAGCCATAGGGGATATGTGGCAGTCACAGGGAACATGTGCAGCCATGAGGGACATGTGCCAGCCATGGGGAATGTGTGCCAGCCATGGGGAATGTGTGCCAGCCATGGGGGATGTGTGTCAGCCACAGGGGATGCGTGTCAGCCACAGGGGATGTGTGCCAGCCACAGGGGATGTGTACCAGCAAAAGGGGACGTGTGCCAGCCATAGGGGACATGTGGCAGTCACAGGGAACATGTGCAGCCATGAAGGGACATGTGCAGCCATGGGAATGTTGCCAGCCATGGGAATGTGTGCCAGCCAGGGGGATATGTGCCAGCCACAGGGGATGTGTGCCAGCCACAGGGGACGTGTGCCAACCGCAGGGGATGTGTGTCAGCCACAGGGGATGTGTGCCAGCCACAGGGGATGTGTACCAGCAAAAGGGGACATGTGCCAGCCATAGGGGAGTGTGGCAGCCACAGGGAATATGTGCCAGCCATGGGGGACATGTGCCAGCCATAGGGAATGTGTGCCATCCATGGGGAACGTGTGCCAGCCACAGGGGACGTGTGTCAGCCACAGGGGACGTGTGCCAGCCACGGGGGATGTGTCCAGCCATGGGGGATGTGTGCCAGCCATGGTGGAAGTGTGCCAGCACTAGCGGACATGTGGCATCACTGGGGATGTGTGCCAGTACAAGGGGGTTATATCCAATATAAGGGGGCCATATCCAGATTAAGGGGGCTAATGTAAGGATGGGGGCTATATCCCAGGATGAAAGACAATGTACCTGGGTGAGGGTGCTATGAGGGACATATACACTATATGATTTGTTAGACGGACACGGGACATTATAAGTCGAACCCCATTTAACATTAAAAATTACTTTTTTCATTTTTCCTTCACCAAATTTGGTACTTTGAGCTCTATTTTTTTAATTTCACTACAGTAACAAAAGAAAATGGACCCCAAAATTTGTAGTGCATTCCCCTTGAGTAGGCTGATACATCATATGCGGCAGAAAACCCTTGTTTGTTTTCACGCCAGGGCTTGGAAAGAAAGGATCGACACTGAAATTCCAAATTATCTGGAATCATTAACAGAAACCATGATGCATTTGGAGAACACGTGATGTAACTAGACAGTGAAAATCCCACACCATTGACCCATTTTGGAAACTAGATCCCTCAAGGAGCTTATGTAGATATGTGGTGAGCACCTTAAACCACAGGTGCTTTACAGAGTTTTAGAACATTGAGCTGTGAAAAGAAAAAAAATTACATTTTCCCATAGAAATGTCTAAGCCCCAAATTTAGTATTTTCACAAGGCAACAGGAGTAAATGCACCACACAATTTGTTGTGCAACGTCTCTTGAGTACATGGATACCTCATATGTGATTGAAAATGACTTTTCAGGTATAGTGCAAAGCTCAGAAAAGAAGGCACGCCATATTGGATTTCAGATTTAGCTGAAATACTTTGGGGGAGCCATGTCTGCTAACAGAATCCAGACCTTGGTGGAGACTTGTGTTTCTGTGAGTTGAGTTGAATGTTATTGATGGTGATTTGGGTACAGAACATTTTGGATCAGTCCACATTTATCCTATGCTCTATGCTGAGTACTTACATGTGGGTTTCCAGTTACATCTCCAAAATACGTGATTCAGGTGAAGCTGCCAATGGATCCATTCACTAATGAGACCAGAGAGTTACTCTGGACTCCATTTGGCCTCTGTTCAGCACTGTCCTTTTTAAAGGCACACAAAATTATTGTTGACCGCACTTTTATGCACACCTAAAAATGACATATAAAAAGAAGGACACTGCCAGATCACAGGTCATATGAGAGTTCAAAGTGACTCCCTTTTTCTCATTAAGTGAATTTTGCTTTGGGAATTTTGTCTGACTCATGTATTTCAGAGATTTTCACGTAATCAATAGTGCAAGCGCTTAGTGTATTTACATCTTTGCAGTTTAACTGATTAGTAGGCTACATTTGCCAGGTCAGATTTTTTTTTTTTAAAAAGGGGGGTTTCAAGATGTCATAATGTGATGTGGGCTCTGTTATAGTTCTGCTCACCAGCAATGGTACAGATGCAGCTCCGGGTTGCCACCCACCCCATCTGCCTACTTTTACCTTGCTGGTAATCAAAATACAGCAAAACCCTTTTTAATTACTTCATGAAATAACTGAAAAAAAAAAACACATGACGCTTTGTGTATTTTTGGTCACCAGCCAGGTACCTCAGGCAGGTACGGACTGCCACCAATTCCCAGCTGCCTAGTTTTTTCTGGCTGGTAATCAAAATACAGTGGAGTCCTTTTTTCTTCAATTATTTAGTGAAATAATTGAGAAAAAAATTACGTGGGGCTTCACGTATTTTTGGTCGCCAGCCAGGTACAGCAGGCAGGCACGGACTGCCACCAATCCCCAGCTGCCTAGTTTTTCATGGCTGGTAATCAAAATACAGCAGTGTCTTTTTTTTTCAATTATTTAGTAAAATGATTGAAAAAAAAATTATGTGAGGCTTCACTGTAGTTTTGGTCCAACCAGGAACAATTAGGCAGCTGGGGGCTGGAATCCTCAGACTGCAGAGACCCAAGCGTTCTGGGCCCCCACACTGAGAATTGCAACCCACAGTCACCCCAGAAAATGGTACATTCATAGAGGTGTCATTTCCTAGCGCTGTACCCTACTCTTCCAGCTGCTGTGTAGCAGTGCCAGACTAGGTGATACAGAGTTAATGCCAGCATGTATTGCTAGCTGGCACTAAGCCTGAGGTTCATACTATCAGGACAATATTAGACCCAGCCAGCATGAACCTCGAAGTAATAGTAAATAATACATACACAGAAAAAAATAATTTATTTAGAAAAAGAACACAGAGACAGTCCTCTTCTACATTCATTATTAACCCCCAAGTAACCCTCCATGATCCCCTGATGACCTGATCACATACAGTCTACTACAGTGCATTAGCCCTGTAGTGGATTGTATTTGATCCTCTGTAACAATCTGATCACATACAATCCACTACAGTGCATTAGCACTGTACTGGATTGTATGAGTGTCAGAGCTGTGTGCACATTGCACTGACAGTTCGCCTCATGCAACATGCACTTAGTATGGAGGCAAGTTTTTTTTTAGTCAGGTGACCTGGGGATCGTCATGGTAATGACCTTGAGTCACCATGGCAGAGACTGGGTCCCCATGATGACGTCACAGGGACCCAATCGCTTTGGAGAGGAGCGCAATTCCTCTTCCTGTTTCCTAGATGTTGTGAATGCATTAATCGCAGCATTTAGGGGGTTAAAACTGCCAGTTGCATTGCGGCACCGCTCCTGGCAGTGGCAAACGGGTCTCCTACTCAGCTGCATACATGGTGGCGGTCATGCAGGTTCGGCCATGGTGCCCGCAACATTGCCATGACGTACTATATACATCCATTGTTAGGAACGCAATGGTTTCCTGGATGTATCCAGTATGTTCATTGTTACAAAGAGTTTAGAAGGAGTCTGTCAGTGCAGAAAAACTGATAAAACCAATTAAAGGTGCTCATGCATCATGGTGTGGCCAAACATTTAAGTGCACCTTCCCACCTGCTGGTTTTCTGTCATGCGTAGCCTGCGGTGGAGACTTTTTGAACTGCTTTGCATGATTTATTATATTTAATTCCTGTTGGTAAACTTGGAGTTAATATCAGAATCTGATGCTGTCTGTGGTTTGTTACGATTCTTCAGGTGAGCAGGTTACACTGCTGTCCATAACCCTGGCCTTTTTATAGTTGTTGTTGATAGAGTTTAGTCTCTGCAAGGACCTTAAGCTGTGAAGACATTAGTGCAGTGTGTGCTGAAGCCTTCCTCCTGTCTCTTCCTGGAGTTTCCTTACATTGTGGAAGTTGCTGTGCTTGCCGGTCCATGGGTGGAGGTGAGGGGATTTTAGCCTAGGGCTGATCAAGAGCTAGGGCAAGGGTGGCAGGGTGAGCCAGAAACCCCTGTCTAAGGGTCAAATTAGTTCCCCTGATTGCCTTTTGCCATCATTACCTTCCTGCTACATTACTCCCTTGACTGTTATTCCACCCCCTGACATTTTCCCTCTACCTTCACCCTCCTTTATTCTTTGATTGACAGCTCTGGCTTCATACAGGAGATAGATTGAAAACAAGCAGATAGGAAGCTACACTTATGTGCAAATACCAGAAAGCCGGAATAAATTGGCACTACAGAAAATGACACATATTCAGAGGGACATTCCTCAGATTGGATCCTTTACTGTGCCATTCACAGGAGAATTGTTGGTGCAGAGCTGATAATCCCGGGGGCGGGCAGTCCAGACATCAGAAAAAGAAAGGCTTCAATGGCACACATCAGTTATAATTTCTTCTTCATTAAATTTCCATTAAAATAACAGTTCGCATCAATGTGACATAGGGGAAGAAGGAGTGAGGGGATACCAGCGGGACTATGGCCGTTTTGCGCAATGGTGCTTCCTTATGGACCCGTTAAAGCGTCATTACACAAAATGACTATAGTCCCGCTGGTATCCCTCATTCGCTCTCCCTCTATTTGTCACACTGATACTAACTGTTATTTTAATGAAAATTTAATAAAGAAGCTTTAACCGACGTTTGCCTCTGAAGCCTTTCATTTTCTGAGGAAGGTACAATTAGATGTTTGGCCACACTATGATGGTCTGAACGTAATGATGGTTTACACAGTCATTCTGTGCTGACAGAGTCCCTTTAAAAAGAGATTCCTCGGTCCGCGCTGCCACACGTAATCGAAGGCTTCAAGTTATATCACATTTATTATTGTATATACGTCACTCTCTGATGAAGGAGCATAGCAGGCTCTGAAACGCGTTGCATGGATCGAATAAATGTGATATAACTTGAAGCCTTCGATTACGTGTTTTCTGTGGCAGCACGGACTGACAGCACATTGTCCCTGCAAATCTCTAGATTGTTGACCACATTACACGTGGAAGTGTGGGTCCAGCAGCAGCCGCCATTTTATGCCTACTATACTGCTTGTGTGTTAAACAACTTTACAAGGTGAGCAGTGTCCATCACTGTTTCAAAGCCGTCTAACCTAACGATTAGACCCTATTAGACCCTATTTGCGCTTGCTTTCTTGACAGCGTTGCTGACAAAGTCCCTTTAAAAGGAATTTCACAGCATGTTTTTGCTATGTAAGTTGAGGACAGCATGCTGCAAGGGTTAAAAAAACAAAAGTCAACTATGCCTCTCATATCAGAGTCTGGGCTACTATTAATGGTTAATTTGCCATGAGCAAATCAACAGCAGTCCAACTCGCCCCTGCTGTGATTGACTCCTCACTGTGAATGCACAATCACCATTGAGAGCCTAGTGTGGGCAGGGGCAGCTCTTTCAGCTCAGTTACATGCTTAAAACTCAATGCTTTGATTGTGACTGAATGGTTGCATGCAGTAATCTAAGTGAAATGATGTTAGTATCAGAATCTCTTTACCTACATCATACTGCTCTCAGAGGAAGTAGCAAAAACATGCTGACAGATTCCCTTTAACTGCATGTCTAGCCAAGATCCATACTTGGTGAATGAGCTTTTCTGTTCCCCTCCTTCATGCTCAGAAAGGAAATAGCTGGAGTTAGATGAAAAGTGTGAAATTCAGAAAAAGTCCGCTCATACTTGTCACAGTCACTTACTGCATTCTGTCTATCTGTATATAGTAAGTCAATGTCAAGAATTGTTCTTTAATACTATTCATTATTACAAGATATAGTTGTTACTGTCCGTATCCGAATGCTACATTTTCACAATATTCATTAACATACTAATGTGTATTTATTAGAAACACCTGCTTTTATTGCTTGCACACTCTTGATGGGGTCTTTAATGTTTAGTATATTGGTCCCAGCAATCTTGGACATTAAATTTCATTGCATAATCATTTTAATGCTAACTGTAAAAATTAGATATGAAACAGTAATGGACAGACCACAAGAAATGCAATTAAGCCAAGAATGCATGAAGTGGATACTTACTCTTTATCAATTACATTTCCCTATCTTTTAATATTCTGTTAATGGTACAGTTATCGAGGAAATAAAAGGCTATGCAAAGTTTCTAAGAGAATGTAAGCAGTAAAGGTATTTTATGAATGGCACATACGCTTGTTCACTAAGATGTGTGATTTTGTGCGTTAAACGGTTTATCTGGGTTCATAAAATCTTATCTGACTGTTTGGCAAATGGAAATCAATAAAATATACCAGGGCACCTAACAGGGTAACTAAACTGACATATAATGTATACAGCTGTCTTATGCAGTGGCGTAAATTGAAGGTCATGGGCCCTGGTGCAAAAGCTCCAATGGGTCCCCCAATTATTGCAAATTTTAATAGCATTAGTCTGTTTCTATAGGCCAAAGAAACTTTTGGGGCCCCCAAGGGTCCAGGGCTCGGGTTAGATTGTAAACTCTGCACCTGTTGTAGTTCGGCCCCTGGTCCTATGCATGTAAAAGAACACTTTCTGGCCATTATATGTCTCGTATTGTGCATTCCCACCAGTACCCTGTTATCCCGGAATCCTTAGCTGTGCCTTAGCATAGGCTAACCTTACGAGCCGCCCCCCTGGTACTAGCAGCTGTGGTATTTAGACCCCCTTGGCTTTCCCCTGACAATCCGTGTATAGTGGTTAGTTAAACTAGGACCAGCGCACCCAGGGGAGTTCGGTACCATGACCCAGTGGGTCCATTCTAGGGTGCCTTCCCCTGGAAACGTGACAGATAGACAGTCGGTGTTGCTTACTTTACAGCTGGGCTCCACTGCTGACTACCAGACACTGCTACTAGCCCAAAAGGATTGCCTGGGCTAGATGCAGTAAGTAATTGCTATTAGATAGACAGGTGGTGTAGCTTACTTTACAGCTGGTCTACACCGCTGACTACCAGACACTGCTACTAGCCCAAAAGGATTGCCTGGGCTAGCTGTAGTAAAAAATTGGCTACTGGATAGACAGGCGGTGCAGCTTACTTTACAGCTGGGCTACACCGCTGACTACCAGACACTGCTACTAGCCCAAAAGGATTGCCAGGGCTAGCTGCAGTAAAAAATTGGCTACTGGATAGACAGTTGGTGTAGCTTACATTACAGCTGGGCTACCACCCTGACTACCAGACACTGCAGCTAGCCCAAAAGGATTGCCTGGGATAGCTGTAGTAAAAAATTGGCTACTGGATAGACAGACGGTGCAGCTTACTTTACAGCTGGGCTACACCGCTGACTACCAGACACTGCTACTATCCCAAAAGGATTGCCTGGGCTAGCTGCTGTAAAAAATTTACTACTGGATAGACAGGCGGTATAGCTTTCTTCACAGCTGGGCTACCCCACTGACTACCAAACACTGTTATTAGCCCAAAAGGATTGCCTGGGCTAGCTTCAGTAAACAAATTGGCTACTGAACACAGGTGGTGTGGCTTTCTTCACAGCAGTGCTACCTTACCTGCCCAAAAGGATTGCCTGAGCTAGATTTGGCCAGATGCTGCAAAAAACACTTGCACAGCACTGGCACACACCTGCCTGGCAAAAACTGCTAGGAACTGCTCTAGCCTAGGCCTCAAAAGGGCTGGAATTACCACTAGCCCCTACGTCTATGAAGTAGCCCTCAAAAGGGTTGATATTTCAACTAGCCCCTACTCCCTAAACCTACCTCTCTATCTAACTTGATATTCACTCACTATCTGTCTAAGTCACACTTTATAGTGCTCACAGCAGCAGTAGCGGTGCCTGAATGACACACAACTGCAGCACTTAGATAATGGCAGCAATGGGGAAAATGGACGGGTCTTAAAGGACAAGAACATATGACATACACAGCCAATGACACATGCCCTTGCTTGTGTGCAAAAAATGCGCTTTGCTTTGTGTGTGTGTGATCTGCTGACAGCCTGCACCGCCCCACTGTATATGCGGTTGGGAGAAAAAAAAATGGAGATCGGCATTATTTCAGCAGCACTGATCTAAACCCAGCCCCCCCGCCCGTACACTATTCACTGAAACTGGATATTACCATTCAATAACATTATTACTGTGAAAAGCTAGTTTCGCTTTTGGGGAACGAAGCGTTATCGAACATAACCTCGAACTGCCGAATTTGAAGCTAATTGTTCGCATTCGCTGAATTACTCAAACATTGCCCACAACAGGTTGAATTTGAGATTGGCGAACATTTCGAATCGAACACCGCTCAAGTCTAGTCTTGAGTTGAGTATGAGACGAGTATGCAGTTCAGTGCAGCGGATCCAAGAGCATACTCTTTGTTGCTAGGGAGAGGCGGAACCACACAAGGACTAGAATGATTCTCAAGTACAGCTCCATTGTGCTAGGGTAGGTTCTGGCAGGATGACTGGACATCCACATTGAAAACAGCTGAGGTGAATTTGGAGGAAATGTGTCTGTTGGTGTTTGATAGTAATGAAACTGTTGTTAAGTTATGTCCCGGCTACTTCTGAAAAATTGTCATCCAGAGACTGTGTAGTAAAGAACTGTTTGTAGAAAAGACTTATCATTCCCTGTCTCCGTTTCCTCCATGATCAGGTCCTAGTCTGCCCAAGACCACAGAAGCGGTCTCCTGAAAGGTATGAATAGCACCGCACAATTCCACACACCCAGTTGGACCACAACAGTTTTCTGTAAAGAAGGTCCGATGCATGTACCGGAGGGAATCTCTCTCCGTCATCTACTACCATGTGCGCTTGCTTTACACTATGTAAAATCTAAATGGGCAAGTGATCTGCACATAGAACATTATGTTGGCGGTGGCACTTTACCTGTTTTCACAAGACAATATGCTACCTATAAATATTACTTTTAAAGAAGCTTTAAAGTCGGCACACCTTATGAATTTTGCTTGCTGAATAATTGTTTATTGGCCCATTAAGGTGGGCTGATAAAGGGGAATGATCACTCCTATGAATCCACAATTATCAGCCTTTCTAAATGCTCTTTAAGATTGAACTCCGTGTGAGAAACAGGATGGAGTCACGGCCTTATTCCGCTGAAGGCGTCTCAATTTACTAAGTCTTTTTTCAGGGATCATGTGCTATCTTCATTGTGAACATTTGAAGTAAAATATTAAGCAAAATAAGATTAGTCTCTTATTAATTTCAAATCCAGAATTATTGAGAAGGAGATTGTATTGACTGAAAAATCGCTGCTTCGCAAGACTTTAATTTAAAGCAATTATGAATTTCAATGCTCTGCTAATTGTCCTTTATTTTAATCTCAGCGCTCTTTTATATACTTTCACAGAAACTGTACAACTAAGGGAACTGTAAATTAAAGTAGTTTGATATCTCTTACTTTGTTTGTAGCGATAACCTTAAGTATCTTGAAATATTTTATCAAACTAAGACTTTTTTGTAAAAAGACTTTTAGGTTATATTGCAATTAATTCTGTGAGACTTTAATCTGATCTTTCAAAAGAAGAGGCTAATTCTGTATGTAGGAAATCAGTCTATCAATTATCCAAAAGTATCTGTGCTCCCTCATGTTATTATACTAATAAACTGTATGATAGTTGTAACTTGTAGATATGAGAACTTAAAAACTCTACATAACTTTATGGTGAACATTATATAGACCTAAAGGGGGTTGGATACTACTTGGCGAACCCCTTCTCATTAGCCATGTTGGCCCTTGTTAAAATAAAAAAGCCTATTCTCACCTCTGCTACTGGAGCTATACCAGTGGTGTTGGCACTCACTCTACTAGGACTCATGAGAGGTTGTCCAACTAGCCCTGCACTTAATCTCCTCTGGCTTCTTTATTACCACCTTTGGACATGTAAGTGACTCGCCCACCCTGGGGCTGTGGGGTACTCAGAACCGGGCTCTGTTTGCTGCAGGAGAGTCACGGGGGTCGAGACCTGGCTTCCGTGACCCCAGGGGAGTCAGTTCTGGGTCAGGTAGGAAATGGGGATTGTCTGATGGAAGATAGGGTTTGTTGAAGTTAAGTTCGTGATGCCACCTATGGTTCTTGGTCAACAGAGACCGACGCTGCGGGTCAGACCTTTGGGCTTGTTAATAAGGCAGCCTGGTCTCATTGCTCCCCGTAGGTGGAGCAGTACCCCAGGGCAGATGTGTTAAATTGCAATGGATTGGCAGGGCCGATGTCACACTGGGCCGCTATGTCTCATCTGCTGTTGCAGTTGGCGGCACTGCAGGCAGGAGACTATATCAGTCTCACACGGCATTGGAATTCTGTACCCGGTTTACTCACTGAAGTTGCCACCGGGTGCTTCTCTCTACCAAGTCCAGTCTGGCCTGTCCACAAGGAACCAGGATAGCTTGCTTTGGACCCCCTAGTGTGCCTCTCTGTTCTCTGGTTCTCTCTCTCCCAGCACTACGTCTTCACCTCTCCTGTCAGTGCCTCTACATGCAGTGCCCTGATCTAGCATCCACGGGTCCTCTCGAATGACTGGTACTTGTCTCCTGACCCTAGTTCGGTTGCCTTCTCAGCGGGTGTGTCGGGCTGCTGCCACCACTCCTTTAGACTGCGTGGCCTCTGGTTCAGTGGTTCGGGCATACAGTGTCTGCACCACGTTCAAGGCAGATTCCCTGGTTCTCGACCAACCCCTCAGTCTGACTTACTCCCGGATCCAGGCGCCAGGTCATTTTCCCTTCACCTGTGCCCTGGGGTCTTCTCTGTTCCCCTTACTCACGACTGCAGACTTCCACTTGCTTTTCCTTCACACTACTTACTACTTACTTACTTAGCTACTGCCACCCCCCCCACCTGTTCTTCCCCTGTCCCCTTTGACTGAGCCCTCCCCCCCAGGTCGGCCCATTGTCCCCTGGGTCCTAGGATGAGTTGAGTGTTTTTGGTGGGGGTCTGAGTTCACCATCCTGTTTTCTCAAGGACTGAGACACCATACCCGTTCATTGAGTGTAGTACCTCTTCGTGGCAACCAGACCGGTGGGGCGCCACATAAGTAATCAACAGGAAGTGATTGGCAGCTGCAGTTCTCACTTCCTCTTGATTACTTCTACGTCTGAAGTCAGGGAAAGTGACGCTCACAGTGAAAGGTCGCAGGGCTTGCTTGATGGAACAACTTCACATGAGCCCTGAAAAAGTGAGTGCAGGTGTGGAGCCCACTGGGACAGGATATTCGGTACCGGACCGGGATGCTGCTGGGGAATGTCACGGAGGTCCTGTTCCGGACCATGTTCTAGGTTCACACAAGTAAAGGGGAATATACACAGGGGATAGAGTTTGTCGTGACGCCACCCACGGTTTGTGGTCAATGATGGGACCACCGCTGCAGCTCTTCTCTGCCAGGAGGATGGATGGATGGGCTGTAGCTAGATGGATGAGCCTGCCGCGGGTCGGGCTGCTCCTGACAGGAATGAAAGGTATGAAAACAGTTCTTTATCCTTGGAATCAAACACGGACACACAAGCAGGGTTCACCGGGTTTACTCGTCAGTTCTCCTCAAGCAGGTTACAGCAGTACAGTTCAATTCTCAACACAAGTTGCAGCCACTTTACTCCAGTTTTGCTAAACCCACTGCAACCAGGTTGCCACTCTGAGACCCCTCACGACTTCTAGGTCCTTTCCAGGCTGTGGTTTCTTTCTCTTTAAAGTGTCTCTGGACAGTATAGCGGCAGCTCGGACCCCTGTGGGTGCTTGTGGTTGCTACTGTGCTTCCTATTCTTGGTGTGGGAACTGCAACTTAGAATTGGAGCTCCCCGTCAGTGAATCTGGGGATACCAGGTGAATCTTCGGTCCCCGTCAGAGCCGACACTCTGCTGTATGCCTAGCCTGCAATAGCCCTCTCCTGCAAGGCACTACCAGGCTTCTTCTAACCCGTGTGACTCCAGCTTCAATAGGGAAGACTACTGCGTCTGTAGTTGGTCGGTGCTGCCAAGTTCCTCGGACCCAGTGCTGCTGGTCCAGTCTCTGTCCTCACACTCCCCTGGGATGCTGGCTATGGACGAGCTTTCTCTCCATAGTTTCTCTGACACTGTGGATTCTGCATCTCCATCCAGCCCAATCCCACCAGGACGTGTGCCTCTTCCTTCTGGTATTTACCTCTCGGCTCACTCTGGCCTACTAACTCCTTCCTCCTCCTCTTCTTCTATTTGTACCTTCTGTCACCTGACCTACATGCTTCCCACCCACTGTCCTCTAAACCCACCACCCCTTGCTCGCCTAGAGTTTCGGACTCCAGGTGGGATGCTGCTTCCTAGTGGTGTGTGAGATGTCTGTGAGGGTGTTTAGTGTATAAACTGTCTTTTCTTCCTACCTGGCTGCAGTTCCCTATGTGGCCACCCTGGTTGCAGGGGCGCCACACAGGCCCCACTGGAATGACACTGGATATAAGCTTAAGCTTTTTTATTTTAATGGAGACAAACATGTGGAATGAGAAGGGGTTGTCCTAGTAGTGGACAACCCCTTTAATGTTCAAAATGAAAATAAATAAATAAAAAGAATACTTCACTAATAGAGATACAGTAAATATTACATTAAAAAGAGCTACTGGAAGGTGATCAGTTTCTATCTTAAAGTCAGGACTAAAAGAGTTATCCTGTATAAAACACCTTGTATTACAAATCCTGACACCATTTGTCACATTTCCACCTTGACCTATTTCAGCAACGTCTAGTTCTGTCATCTAGCACAGCTCATTCTGAAGATGGAGGAGATGTAATGACTAGAGGCTTGGGGTAGTACAGGCTTTGTCCAGCCAGATATGCTATGTTTTCTGGGACCACTAGAGCCAACCAGTTTGGCAGTATGGGTATGTGTGATATACAGCAGAACTAGCTATCGGGTGTGGCCAATGGGACAGCACCACACCCTACTTAAAGAGGTTTTCTCCCAAAGTTCATTTTAAAGTTGATTTTAATCACTAGATCTTGGAATAATAATAATTTTCACAATTGGATGTGTTTAAAAACATTTTCCCATGCTAATATAATCTAATACATGTGTCCCTGCTATATACTGCTTAATGCTAAAAGCAACTGGAAAAGAAAATGGCGCACATAGGGTTTTCTTGTTACAACCAGTAATTAAATTGTGAGATACTATCGCTCACCTTATGTGGTTGTGAGAGTCACAACCACTTTGAATACTTGTGATGTCTCTTTGATATCCTGGCAGTAATGGTTTGCAGTCTCCTACGAGGTAGATCCACAGTAGATTTCAACAAATAGAAATGGGACTTGGACAGCACTCCCATCCAAAATAAAAGATATTATAATAATTGTCGATTCTTGTGATTTTTATTTCTACACATTTCAGGGCACAAGGCCCCTTCCTCAGTACAAATCACACATATACCTATGTGATTTGTCCTGAGGAAGGGGCCTTGTGCCCTGAAGCGCATAGAAAAAAATAATCACAAGAATCAACAGTTATAATATCTTTTATTTCGGACGGGAGCACAGTCCAAGTCCCATTTCTATTTGTTGAAATCTACTGTGGATGTACTGTTTAATGGACGTGTCTGACTGTACAGGGACATGGTCTAAATATACCCCAGCTTCTGGGAAGGGGAGGATGCAAAAGAGTATATAGACATTACAACTCGGGATCATTAGAACTGTAAATTGTTTGTGATTCCCTGCTCAAGAGCTGCGGTATGATCAGACCATGTCCCTGTAAGGTCAGACATGATCACATGCATTGGTAGTTGCCAAGATTATAAACTGTAGGATATCAGTAGACAACTGAATTCTCTTTCTTGATCTTCATTCGCATTGAATGTGCTATAGTGATGAGCGAATGGGGTAATATTCGCATTCGCTATACTCGTAACCAGTACTTTTTAATACTCACATATTCATTTGAATAGCAAATCCAATGCATAGATAGAATTCACCCACACACATCCTGCCAAAAAGTGGAGTCCTTCCATGACAGTGCGGGAGGGTGGGCTTTTTTACATTTCTACTGCATAAAACACTTTGCTGTGCCCCCAGAGAGAGCCTAACATCCAATCTGCTCTCTCTGAGGTGCCAGCTCACTTTGTGCACTGAAGGGAGCTGTCAATATGTGACAGATCGTTGATGATCAACACATCGCTCATGAGAACCAGCGATACTCATCGAGTAGCGAGTATCACGAGTAACATACCGTATATACTCGTGTATAAGCCGAGTTTTTCAGCCCACAAATTGGGCTGAAAAGTCCCCCCCTCGGCTTATACACGGGTCTATACGGTAATGCTGTGGGGGGGGGCTGTGACCGGGAGCTGGAGGAGGCAGGAGGGGGCCGCGGTGACCGCAGGCGGTCACGTGGGGCCGCCTCATTAGTGCAATGAATATGCACGGCATCCCCCCGTCCATCAACGGCGGGGGGATGCCGTGCATATTGCAATACACAGCCCCCCTCCTTAATATGTGTTAATATGTGTCCCCCAGTATTAATAAACAGCCCCCCCCCTCCTTATCACGGCCCCCCAGGCTGCGGCAGCTGTCAAAATAACAAACAGTGTATACATCACCTTCCGACGCAGCTCTGCGCTCCTCCGGTCCTCCGCTCGCCGGCTTCTTCTTTCTTCTTGTGCCGGTGTCATGTGACCGGGCGCAGGAGATGACGTCATTTCCTGCGCGCGGTCACAGAAGTCGGCACAACAAGGAAGAAGCAGCCGGCGAGCGGAGGACCGGAGGAGCGCAGAGCTGCGTCGGAAGGTGATGTATACACTGTTTGTTATTTTGACAGCTGCCGCAGCCTGGGGGGCCGTGATAAGGAGGGGTGGGGCTGTTTATTAATACTGGGGCTGTATATACCTCTGGGGCTGCTGGATAGTACCACTGGGGCTGTATACTACCACTGGGGCTGCATATACCTCTGGGGCTGATGTATACTACCACTGGGGCTGTATACTACCACTGGGGCTGTATATACATCTGGGGCTGATGTATACTACCACTGGGGCTGCTTGGGCTCCTGTATACTACCACTGGGGCTGATGTATACTACCACTGGGGCTGTATACTACCACTGGGGCTGTATATACATCTGGGGCTGATGTATACTACCACTGGGGCTGCTTGGGCTCCTGTATACTACCACTGGGGCTGATGTATACTACCACTGGGGCTGTATACTACCACTGGGGCTGTATATACATCTGGGGCTGATGTATACTACCACTGGGGCTGTATAATACCACTGGGGCTGTATATACCTCTGGGGCTGATGTATACTACCACTGGGGCTGCTTGGGCTCCTGTATACTACCACTGGGGCTGCTGGGGCTCCTATATACTACCACTGGTGCTGCTGTATACTACCACTGGGGCTGCTGTATACTACCACTGGGGCTGCTGGGGCTCCTATATACTACCACTGGGGCTGCTGTATACTACCACTGGGGCTGCTGGGGCTCCTGTATACTACCACTGGGGCTGCATATACCTCTGGGGCTGATGTATACTACCACTGGGGCTGCTTGGGCTCCTGTATACTACCACTGGGGCTGATGTATACTACCACTGGGGCTGTATACTACCACTGGGGCTGTATATACATCTGGGGCTGATGTATACTACCACTGGGGCTGCTTGGGCTCCTGTATACTACCACTGGGGCTGCATATACCTCTGGGGCTGATGTATACTACCACTGGGGCTGTATACTACCTCTGGGGCTGTATATACATCTGGGGCTGATGTATACTACCACTGGGGCTGCTTGGGCTCCTGTATACTACCACTAGGGCTCCTGTATACTACCACTGGGGCTGCTGGGGCTCCTATATACTACCACTGGGGCTGCTGTATACTACCACTGGGGATGCTATATACTACCACTGGGGCTGCTGTATACTACCACTGGGGCTGCTGTATACTACCACTGGGGCTGCTGGGGCTGCTATATACTACCACTGGGGCTGCTGGGGATGCTATATACTACCACTGGGGCTGCTGGGGATGCTATATACTACCACTGGGGCTGCTGGGGATGCTATATACTACCACTGGGGATGCTATATAGTACCACTGGGGCTGCTGGGGATGCTATATACTACCACTGGGGCTGCTGTATACTACCACTGGGGCTGCTGTATACTACCACTGGGGCTGCTGTATACTACCACTGGGGCTGCTGTATACTACCACTGGGGCTGCTATATACTACCACTGGGGCTGCTGGGGATGCTATATACTACCACTGGGGTTGCTGGGGATGCTATATACTACCACTGGGGCTGCTGGGGATGCTATATACTACCACTGGGGATGCTATATAGTACCACTGGGGCTGCTGGGGATGCTATATACTACCACTGGGGCTGCTGTATACTACCACTGGGGCTGCTGTATACTACCACTGGGGCTGCTGTATACTACCACTGGGGCTGCTGTATACTACCACTGGGGCTGCTATATACTACCACTGGGGCTGCTGGGGATGCTATATACTACCACTGGGGCTGCTGGGGATGCTATATACTACCACTGGGGCTGCTGGGGATGCTATATACTACCACTGGGGATGCTATATAGTACCACTGGGGCTGCTGGGGATGCTATATACTACCACTGGGGCTGCTGTATACTACCACTGGGGAGGCCTGTATACCACTGGGGGGGGCCTGTATACCACACTGCTGGGGGCTGTATACCTGTGCTGGGGTCCACCCTCGGCTTATACACGAGTCAATAGGTTTTTCCAGATTTTTGGGGCAAAAGTAGGGGGGTCGGCTTATACACGGGTCGGCTTATACACGAGTATATACGGTACTATTCATGCGAATAGTCACGTTTACACTAGCTCATCAATAATGAGCTGCTGAACAAAACACAGCTACACAAATTGATCACCCACGGTGTTTGTGTTAACAATGTAGATGTAGTAGAACTCACAAATCCATTGTTACTGAGGTTGCACCCACATTAAGTATGTATTGATTACTGATGAGAATATAGGCAATTTTTACATGGTATATCAACCCTAAATAGATTTTCCACTTCTTAGGTAGGTCCAAACTATTCCACTTTGCTCTTAATAACAAATACTATCAATTCTATACAGGACGTCCCTGAGTTGCATCCATGCAGTAAATGCTGTCATAAGAGCATGATGACGATATAATAGTCATCAAGCCAGATCACCAGAAATGAGGAGAATGACAGAATCAGTCCCTAAATGTATGGCAGATGAATAGTTAAAGCACCACTACCGCATTTTCTTTATTGCACCGCTAAAGTGGTGCTTTAATTCTACAATACTGATACTCACCTTCCACCACCTTCATTCTTCATCCTCATACAGCAGCGCTCCAGTTGGTCTGTGGTGATAAGGGACTAGCAATAGCTGTAGAGTTTCATAGAGTGCACCGGAGGTCACTTTTCAATACATCTTTATATAAGTCTCATTCAGATCTCCCTTTGACCTCATTCTGGCTCTAATAAAGATGGTTTACGAGCCTTAATGTAGCTTCTGTTTTCCAGCAAATCAGAAGCTACAGGCTCAAGACGTCACTGAGGAACCAAAGCTGCATTGGTAAAGTATGAAAATACCAGAGATTAAGACAAGGGTGGGGCTTACATTTAAAGCACCACTCCAGTGCTACACCCTTCCCCATGCTGTAGTGGTGCTTTAGGTCCGGGGTAAAGAAATAAAGTTAAAAGAGATACTAAACAGTCCAGGATAGAAGAGAACAAATCAGAGTAGAAGATTCAGATGCAAGGTCAAAATATAGAAAATTAATCAGAAAATAAAACACACTAACAGAATGTGAACAATACAACTGGAATTAAACAACTGTCACAAGAATTTTAATAGAATGACTTACTCCCTTAATTGTCACTGAGCCCTGTCCTACCATTTGACTATTAACTGGCTACAGCAAGCCTGCACAGTGCAAGGCCTGTGGGCTGCATGTGATGAGCACAGAGAGAGGGTACTCGGGTAACGGGATGGGTTGATGGCTGTGTCGGAAATCAGGGTGGTCGTGTTCCTGGTTCCATGCCCTGGCTCTCATTTGTTTGTTGGGGGGATATTTAATAGGATTAATAGTCCATGACGCCACCTGTGGATCCTGTATGTTGGTACCAACTGCGGGTTGGCCACTGAGGTGATGGGATGCAGCTAAGTGTACGTGACAGAGTTCCCCTCAGGTGGGGCTACCTCAGGCAGTGATGATGGATGAGGGGAGTAGTTGTTTTACCCTTGATGATCTGAGCGCCTCTGGCACACGTCGGGATGGAGAACAGACACCATTTCAGCTTCAACGTCCTTCTACTGCTACCAGGCAGATGTCACACAATACAAGGTACAGTCTGGGAAAACGGGGACGTAGCTGCAGGGTAGGAGCTCCATATGGAGTTGTAGATGTTCCTCTCTTACATCTTTTGGGGCCTAAGTTTTATCTTCCTCTCTGTCGTTAACCACCTTTGCAGAGCTCTCTCGCCAGTCCCCTGGTCTTGTACGTTAGGTACGATTGTCCTGACCGGTTACAGACGGGAGCAGCAGGAACGCACATCTCCTGCCACCAGAATTCGGCCATTCCTTCAAAAGTCTTGTTACCTCACTCCTCTGGCCCATAATCAGTCCATCTTGTGGTGCCTATGACTACCCAGTTTAGGGGCCAGCGGCTCATTGGTTTACGGTCAGGGTTAACTGCTGACCACCTCAGCTTCCGTGTTGCTGGTGTTTCCCCAGACTTAATCAGCCAGCTCCAACTGGTGCTGGTTCGTCCCCTTCTTGTCCCGGGTCACCCTCCTGAAGATGGGTGATCCCTCTGTCACTCAGCTTCAGGCTACGTCCTAACTCACTGCCTTCCCAGAACTGTCTGACTAAACCTCAACCTCCTGGTTTTCCCACTCTAGCCTAGGCTCCACCCCTGGGACTTACTGTATATCAGTTCCCCCCTATTCTAAGGTGGCCTAGTGTTGGGAGCTAATACAGACTCCATAAGCACAATCCCAAAACCTTAGCTACAGAGCACTACACCTTCTATTTGGGTGCAGTACCTCCGTGTGTGTCCTATCCATAGGGGCGCCACGAATGCATCCCACTAAAGGTTTGCTATGGCCAAAAGACCTGCCCAGCTTCACCGTTCACTGCTACCAATGTTAAAATGTATTTGCATCTCTGAAGCGATAATACATTTAAAAACTTGAGTGCCCAGACCGGGACAGAGCAGAGGAGAGCTTGTCAGCCCCTGCTTCAATGTGCAGCCGCATGATGAGGTCAGCCAGCATGCTGTGGATGCATCACGCTGCTGACAGAACCACAAAGGCTTCAAGGACATCTACCCCGGAAAGCACTTCATGGAGGAGCCGAAGATTAAATGTGTAATAAAGTGTTGCGAGGGGCTGCAGAGACAGAGAAGATGGAAGTCTGGAGAGATGAGTTCTAGGCATGAAATCTGATCATAGGATCTGTACAATGTGGAAGCAAAAGAGATACGAATTACTCAATCTAAGATGTCGAGAATATAAAAAATATTTAAATATGGAGCTCACCACTCCTCCGATATTTCCAAATCAGCTGAAAGGAAGCAATAGTGGTGGGTGCTGTATATGTTCGTGAAGTACAGTCATGATCAAAGAGAAAAAAGAAATTTAGCCCATCCATCCAATAACTTGTTAAAAAAAATGTTCGTTTTTATTGAAGAATGAAGATCCATTAAAACATGAGAAACCGACAGGAAAGAATAAAGATTCTGATGCGTTTCTGAAGAAACCTTAGATTAATCATACCATCTGGCGCTGTGTTCATGCTCTGAAGGTCGTTCTGGTGCTACATTTATGTACTGACTGTGATTCAGGCACTGAATTCATATACAGATGGTTGTTCGATGCTGCATTTATGCACTGACGCTGGTTCTAGCGCTGCATTCATGTATTAAGCTGATTCAGGCACTACATTAATGTACTTGCAGGTCTCATGCTGCATTCGTGTAGTGATGGTGGTTCTGGTATCGCAGTAATATACTAACTGTGTTTCTGAGCTGCTGCACAAGTAGCAATGCATAACAAGCTTCATGGCTATATTAAAACTTGTTCTCAAATTTCAAAGTTTTAAGTATTTTTTTTTCATTAGAATAATTGAGGAGTTTTTCCTTTAAAAATCATTATCATGTATTCACACACTTTTTGTAGCAGAATCTCTCCAAATCCTTCTGAAATACTAAAAATGTGGTTCCGGTGATGCACTAATGTACTGACGATGATTCTATTTATGTCTTTATGAAAGTTCAGTGAAAAATCAAAGTTCATAATAAACACGTACTTAAAATATTAAATGAAGCCTTTACAGAAAAGTCTCTTGAAAACCACACAGGATTCAGCAAATAACAGTGCAGTCTTTTAGCACCATTCCCACTAACAGATTCTGTAAAAGGTAAGTTCACTCAGAGAGGTGCTGTAGCAAAGTCAATAACTCAGTAACACGCAGGAGGCCTGGGAATGGTAGTCTCAGAAAAATGAAGTCTAGAACAAGATGCAGTGCAGTTTTACTAAAAAGTCCCATACACTGAACAGACCTGTACACTGCTACTGCATTTTTAAGACATGAGAAAGCTACAGGGAACTTATTAAGCAACAAGCTTACGTGACACAGGGCAGGTCTGGCAAGAGCCAAAGCAGAGGAAACAGCAGGAGCAACTTGAAACACAAGACAAGCTGGCTGCAGGTGTAGAATGCCTTACCTCCTCGAAATAACAAATAACAGGGTTTTCAGGAGAAGGAGGAGCAAGCTTAAGATGCATCCATGGATGGTATCGTGGCAGAATACTCCAGTGGAGGGCTAATTTATGGACTGGGGTTTATAAAGGCTGGGAGGCAAAAAAAACATGAAGAGGAATGAAGCAGTGGATACCATCTTGGAAAAGGGCAAAAATGCACAAAATGCCATCAGAAGATCCAATGTCTTAGCAGTATGTAATAGCCTTCAAGTTTTATGATATTGACCACCTATTTAGGATCACTTATAAATTTGAAATTTAAAAATGATTATTATCAACTTTCAAAAAATATTACAAAAAAATAAAAAGCTTACTCTGACTACTATATTTACCAAGATTCAATTTACCCTCATTTCTATTTAAAAAAACATTTGCATTAAAGATTTATCTAACATCATATAACTTTTCATTACAGTATAAAAAATACAATGTTTAGTAGAACTAGATTTGAAGAAAATACAGAAATAAAGAATAAATAAGTATCAATGTATTTAATGACATATTTTCAAGCTAAAATTGAAATATAAATTAATATAAATATTCATTCTACTTTCTAAATACAAAAAAATGTATACTTTTTTCTCAAAGGATTTTAATATTTTGTTAAAATCCTGAAGATCAGAAAATATGAATTCAAATGTATTTAGTATAAGTAGAAGAACGTATAACTTTAATGTTAACTGATGTGTAAATGGACAGCTATAAAACTGTCGAAAAGGGATACAATGGAAAAAACACAAATGACGGTGCTTAATGAAATTACTTTTTAAGTGAAAAATACATTTAAAATACATTTTCATAGCCAAAATAATGACATGTTCCGAATCTAATGGGAAGCAATTTGACATAATTGCATTGAAAATATAGAATGTAGAAAGCATGTTGTAATTGTATTTATTCTTTTTCCGTCTAATTTAGCCTGAGACAATAAATCGATGCACTTGAGATCACACAAATAGAAACCAAAATGAGGAAAATCATGTTACTTGCATATAAATTTTAACATCATGAATGCTGATTGATAGAAGCTTAGGAATGTCACAAACATCAGACTATACAAAGAGCTTCATCTTTGTAATGTTTGCTCTCAGGTCTGTATGATATGGTCGGATTATTGTTAACTAGCTGTGAGCCCGATGCGATTGCATCGGGATTCTAGAATCTGTATATAGGGCATTGCTCGGGCTGCTGCAACGACTCATATCGTATCAGTATCTATTATATAATTGCCGTAGCGACTTCCGTCGCACACGGCGCTACTTCCGTGGCTTTGTTCGTGGGCGCGCAATGGTCGCAATGGTCGCGAAGCGGGCGTTGCGAGTCGTTGCAGAATAGGCGCCACTGACTCGCAATGGCTCACTCGCAATGCCCGCAAAGCGGCCGTTGCGAGTCCTTGCAGAATAGGCGCGACTCACTCGCAATGCCTCACTCGCAATGGCCGAATTATAATACTGATAATTCCTATATAATCACATGTATAATACTGATTATCTATTATATAATTGCGAATAGGTTTTTTGCCCCCGGCGTGGTCATGTGGATACGCGCGAAGCATTGGCCGCGAAGCGGCCATTGCGAGCAGTTCTAAGTCGACTCGCAATGCGAGCCGGCGTGGTCATGTGGATACGCGCGAAGCATTGGCCGACTCGCAATGCCCGCGCAGCGGGCATTGCGAGTCAGAGACTCGACGTACTAGAATCCCGATGCATGTGCATCGGGCTCCCAGCTAGTTCTTATATAATCACATATATAATACTGATAATTCATATATGATCACATATATATATAATAGTGATATGTGATTATATATGAATCATCAGCAGGGCCAGCTCCAGGTTTTTATGGGCCCCGGGCGAAACAGTCTCAGTGGGCCCCTTTAACACATAACACGATTCGTGAATATAATATGGAAGCTGCGGGCTGTGTATATATAATATAGAGGCTGCAGGGTGGGCTGTATATGTGATAATGAGGCTGTGCAGGGCTGTATATATCATCTGGAGGCTTCTGCTGGGCTGTATATAACATATACAGGAAGTGTCTGTCACCAATGCATGGCCTTATCCTGCCACCATCATTGTCATAAATCAACAACTCAACCAATAATTGGGACGTTCAGCAAATTCCACCCAGAGACTGGTCAAAGGAAGGATACACAGGAGATGACAGAGAGGAGAGAGTCAACAGCACTGATCAGGTCTGAACCCATACGGTAGAAGTCCTAAATGTGTCAACTATAAGCAGTAACATACAAACAGTGATGCCACCATGAGGGGGAACACGGCTCCATAGCAGGCACAGGGCTCTATAGCAGGCACAGGGCTCTATAGCAAGCACAGGGCTCCATAGCAGGCACAGGGCTCTATAGCAGGCACAGGGCTCTATAGCAGGCACAGGGCTCCATAGCAGGCACAGGGCTCCATAGCAGGCACAGGGCTCTATAGCAGGCACAGGGCTCCATAGCAGGCACAGGGCTCCATAGCAGGCACAGGGCTCCATAGCAGGCACAGGGCTCTATAGCAGGCACAGGGCTCTATAGCAGGCACAGGGCTCCATAGTAGGCACAGGGCTCTATAGCAGGCACAGGGCTCTATAGCAGGCACAGGGCTCCATAGCAGGCATAGGGCTCTATAGCAGGCACAGGGCTCCATAGCAGGCACAGGGCTCCATAGCAGGCACAGGGCTCTATAGCAGGCACAGGGCTCTATAGCAGGCACAGGGCTCCATAGCAGGCACAGGGCTCCATAGCAGGCACAGGGCTCTATAGCAGGCACAGGGCTCCATAGCAGGCACAGGGCTCCATAGCAGGCACAGGGCTCTATAGCAGGCACAGGGCTCCATAGCAGGCACAGGGCTCTATAGCAGGCACAGGGCTCCATAGCAGGCACACGGCTCCATAGCAGGCACAGGGCTCTATAGCAGGCACAGGGCTCCATAGCAGGCACAGGGCTCCATAGCAGGCACAGGGCTCTATAGCAGGCACAGGGCTCTATAGCAGGCACAGGGCTCCATAGCAGGCACAGTGCTCTATAGCAGGTACACGGCTCTATAGCAGGCACAGGGCTCCATAGCAGGTACAGGGCTCTATAGCAGCCACAGGGCTCTATAGCAGGCACAGGGCTCTATAGCAGGCACAGGGCTCCATAGCAGGCACAGGGCTCTATAGCAGGCACAGGGCTCCATAGCAGGCACAGGGCTCTATAGCAGGCACAGGGCTCCATAGCAGGCACAGGGCTCCATAGCAGGCACAGGGCTCCATAGCAGGCACAGGGCTCTATAGCAGGCACAGGGCTCCATAGCAGGCACAGGGCTCCATAGCTGTTATAGGACTCTCAATAGTGAACGTCAGCTGATAGACCTACTCAGATAAAGCTCACAGTGATAGCACAGGCCACATTACATTAGGCTCCTGTATGACTGGAGAACGGCATTGTGGAACTTGTTGTTCTATCCCCTGGCCAGTGATAATACACAGCTTGAGCTTGGGTCCTACCTGAAGGCATAGTCTTCCCTCGGGTCTCTGCTGGGGGATAGCTGCCCGCTCCTCTTACTGAAAAGCTTCTGGAAGAGAGTGAGGGGCATTCTGCAAGAAGATCCCAGCAGCCGCAGCAGGGCACAGACAGCCTAGCATACATTGCCTGGCACAGCGCACCAAGCCTCAGCTCTCCACGTGCTGTCTGTGTGTTGAGCTCACATGACCTCATCACAGTGCAGCAGCCGCCGGGAGATTTAAAACTCACCTGCTAGTCCTCCAATGGCCGTGATCACCTAAGGGGCCCCCGATGGTGAGCTGTGGGGGCAGTGCCAGGGGCCCCTGTTAGGCTAGGGTCACACTGCGTTGTGACCCTAGCCTGGCGCAAGTATTTTCCCCTGCAGCGCATAGCGTTTAATGCTATTCGCTGGAGCCCATAGAAACCCGCTGTTTACCTTGCCAACCAGTGGTTGGCAAGGTAAACTGGGGGTTTCTATGGGCTCCATTGTCTGGCAGCGCATAGCATTAAAGCTATGCGCTGCAGTGGAAAATACTTGCGTCAGGCTAGGGTCACAATGTAAGTGTGACCCTAGCCCTCAGGGGCCCAGTGGGTCCCTTCCAAGCAGTCTGGGCCCCGGCACTTGCCCGGGTGCGCCGGGTGCTGACGCCGGCCCTGATCATCAGTATTATATATGTGATTATATAGGAATTATTAGTATTATGTATGTGATTATGTATGAACTAGCTGTGAGCCCGATGCGATTGCATCGGGATTCTAGAATCTGTGTATAGGGCATTGCTCGGGCATTGCGAGCCGTTGCGAATCCTTGCAGAATAGGCACCACTGTCTCGCAAAGCCTCACTCGCAATGGCGTTGCGAGTCTTTGCAGAATAGGCGCGACTCACTAATTCATATATAATCACATAGATAATACTGATAATTCCTATATAATCACATATATATATATATAATACTGATAATTCCTATATAATCACATATATAATACAGGCATTGTTCACACACAATTTGCGTTTTTTTTAGCAGGAAAAAAACCACATGCGTTTTTGTAAGAGTGCCAAAAAATGTCCCTTGTGTGTGTGAAAGCTCCAAAAACGTTTTTGGAGTTAGTCCTGTAATTTTTTTTGTATTTTCTTGTTCACCAAGGGGGAAGGGTGCTGTTGTAATGTTGTTTTTTTGTATTTTCTTGTTGACCAAGGGGGGGTGTGTGCTGCTGTTGTAATTTTTTTTTCTTATTTTCTTGTTGACCAAGGGGGGTGTGGGTGTTGTTGTAATTTTTTTTTTGCATATTCTTTTTGACCAGGGGGGGGGGGGGGGACGGGGTGGTTGTGCTGCTGTTGTAATTTTTTTTTTGTATTTTCTTTTTGACGAAGGAGGGTGGGGTTGTGCTGCTGTTGTAAATTTTTTTATTATTTTATTTTCTTGTTGACCAAGGGGGGTGGGTTGTGCTGTTGTAATTTTTTTTTGTATTTTCTTGTTGACCAAGGGGGTGCGGTGTTTGGTGCTATTGGAAAAATCTCCTTTTTGCTGACCATTTTCCACTTTGGGCTGTGGGCAAAAAACGCAAGTGGAGCTGAAAAACGCATGTCATTGCGAGTGCGAGTGGGGCTTTGCGAGTCAGTGGCGCCTATTCTGCAAGGACTCGCAACGCCATTGCGAGTGAGGCTTTGCGAGTTTGCGAGTTGGGCTTTGCGAGTTAGGGCCATTGTGAGTGAGGCTTTGCGAGTTAGGCTTTGCGAGTTAGGCTTTGCGAGTCTGTCGCGTGCGCGTCGCGCGCCCGCGCGGACACGATGACGGAAACAGTGCCGAAACTTACGTAAGTGCGTTAGGGGAATTATATATTAGATTACTGAGTCGCGCCTATTCCGCAAGGACTCGCAACGGCTGCTTGGCGGGCATTGCGAGCGAGGCATTGCGAGTCAATGTCACCGGCAATGCTTCACAGGTCGCGTGGGCGCTGCGCGCCCACGGCCACAACGATGGAAGCAGCGCCGAAACTTACGGAAGTGCGTTAGGGGAATTATATATTAGAAATACTGATATTCCTATATAATCACATATATATATAATACTGATAATTCCTATATAATCACATATATAATACTGATAATTCATATATAATCACATATATATATAATACTGATATGTGATTATATAGGAATTATCAGTATTATATATGTGATTATATAGGAATTATCAGTATTATATATATATATGTGATTATATAGGAATTATCAGTATTATGTATGTGATTATGTATGAACTAGCTGTGAGCCCGATGCAAATGCATCGGGATTCTAGAATGTGCATTAATTTGATTATAGTAGTTATAGCTGTTAGCCTGATGCAAATGCATCGGGTATCTAAAATATGTTTATTGTTTTTTTAAAGATTTTTAAATAATAATCGCATCATCAATAGCAATAATATAAGCCATAGCATTATTATTAGCAGTAATAGCAGTATTAATAGCATTATTAGCAGTATTATGAGCATAAATAACAGTATTAATAGCATTAATAGCATTATTATTAGCATTAATAGCATTATTAATAGCATTATTAGCATTAATAATAGCATTAATAACATTATTAATAGCATTAATAGCATTATTATTAGCATTAATAGCATTAATAATAGCATTATTAGCATTAATAATAGCATTAATAACATTATGAATAGCATTAATAGCATTATTATTAGCATTAATAGCATTAATAATAGCATTATTAGCATTAATAATAGCATTAATAACATTATTAATAGCATTAATAGCATTATTATTAGCATTAATAGCATTATTAATAGCATTAATAGGATACATATTAGCATTAATAGCATTAATAGCATAATTAATAGCATTAATAGCATAATTAATAGCATTAATAGCATTATTATTAGCATTAATAGCATTAATAATGGCATTATTAGCATTAATAAATAGCATTAATAACATTATTAATAGCATTAATAGCATTATTATTAACATTAATAGCATTATTATTAGCATTAATAGCATTAATAATGCCATTAATAGGATAAATATTAGCATTAATAGCATTAATAGCATAATTAATAGCATTAATAGCATTATTAATAGCATTAATAGCATTATTAGCATTAATAGCATTAATAGGATAAATATTAGCATTAATAGCATAATTAATAGCATTAATAGCATTATTAATAGCATTAATAACATTATTATTAGCATTAATAGCATTAATGATAGCATTATTAGCATTAATAATAACATTAATAACATTATTAATAGCATTAATAGCATTATTATTAGCATTAATAGCATTAATAGCATTATTATTAGCATTAATAGCATTAATAATACCATGAATAGGATAAATATTAGCATTAATAGCAATAATAGCATAATTAATAGAATTAATAGCATTATTAAGAGCATTAATAGGATAAATATTAGCATTAATAGCATTATTAATAGTATTAATAGCATTAATAGGATAAATATTAGCATTAATAGCATAATTAATAGCATTAATATAGCATTATTAATAGCATTAATAGCATTATTATTAGCATTAATAGCATTAATAATAGCATTATTAGCATTAATAATAGCATTAATAACATTATTAATAGCATTAATAGCATTCTTATTAGCATTAATAGCATTAATAATGGCATTAATAGGATAAATATTAGCATTAATAGCATTAATAGCATAATTAATAGCATTAATAGCATTATTAATAGCATTATTATTAGCATTAATAGCATTAATAGGATAAATATTAGCATTAATAGCATTAATAGCATAATTAATAGCATTAATAGCATTATTAATAGCATTAATCGCATTATTATTAGCATTAATAGCATTAATAATAGCATTATTAGCATTAATAATAGCATTACTAACATTATTAATAGCATTAATAGCATTATTATTAGCATTAATAGCATTAATAACATTATTATTAGCATTAATAGCATTAATAATACCATGAATAGGATAAATATTAGCATTAATAGCATTAATAGCATAATTAATAGCATTAATAGCATTATTATTAGCATTAATAGCATTAATAGGAGAAATATTAGCATTAAAAGCATAATTAATAGCATTAATAGCATTATTAATAGCATTAATAACATTATTATTAGCATTAATAGCATTAATATTAGCATTATTAGCATTAATAATAGCATTAATAACATTATTAATAGCATTAATAGCATTATTATTAGCATTAATAGCATTAATAATGCCATTAAAAGGATAAATATTAGCATTAATAGCATAATTAATAGTATTAATAGCATTATTAATAGCATTATTATTAGCATTAATAGCATTAATAGGATAAATATTACCATTAATAGCATTAATAGCATAATTAATAGCATTAATAGCATTATTAATAGCATTAATCGCATTATTATTAGCATTAATAGCATTAATAATAGCATTATTAGCATTAATAATAGCATTAATAACATTATTATTAGCATTAATAGCATTATTATTAGCATTAATAGCATTAATAGCATTATTATTAGCATTAATATCATTAATAATACCATGAATAGGATAAACATTAGCATTAATAGCATTAATAGCATAATTAATAGCATTATTAATAGCATTAATAGCATTATTATTAGCATTGATAGCATTAATAATAGCATTATTAGCATTAATAATAGCATTAATAACATTATTAATAGCATTAATAGCATTATTATTAGAATTAATAGCATTAATAATAGCATTAATAACATTATTATTAGCATTAATAGCATAATTATTAGCATTAATAGCATTATTATTAGCAGTAATATCATTATTATTAGCATTTTTTTTTTAATTATTATTTTTTATTTAATTATTTATTATTTTTTATTAATTTTTTTATTATATTTTAATTATTTTTATTATTATTAAATTTATTATTTAGGCTGAGACCCAGTTCTCTTTCAGGTCCGCTAAAGGGCTGATATAATTAGCATATATTTAATTTTTTTATTATTATTTTTATTGAATTATTTATTATTTTTAATTTATTTTTTTATTATTTTGTAATTATTTTTTAATTATTTTTTTTATTATTTAATTTATTTATTTTTTTAAGTGAGAGTGAGACACAGTTCTCATTCAGGTCCGCCTTTTTTTTTTTTTTTATTATTATTTTTATTAAATTATTTAATATTTTTTATTTATTTTTTTATTATTTTTTAATTATTTTTAAATTATTTTTTTTATTATTTAATGTATTTATTTTTTTAAGTGAGAGTGAGACACAGTTCTCATTCAGGTCCGCATTTATTTATTTTTTTTATTATTATTTTTATTTAATTATTTAATATTTTTTATTTATTTTTTTATTATTTTTTAATTATTTTTAAATAATTTTTTTTATTATTTAATTTATTTATTTTTTTTAAGTCAGACTGAGACACAGTTCTCATTCAGGTCCGCCTTTTTTTTTTTTTTTAAATTATTATTTTTATTTAATTATTTATTATATTTTAATTATTTTTTTATTATTTTAAAATTATTTTAAAATTATTTTTTTTATTATTAAATTTATTTATTTTTTTACTTGCGAGAGGGAGACACAGTTCTCATTGCGGTCCGCCTTTTTTTTCCCATTGACATACATTACCGGTGTGTCGGCGATTTTATGGCCGGCCACCTGGTTCTATTTGTCGGCCTTAAAATCGCGGACACACCGCTAATGCATGTCTATGGGCAGTGAGCTCGAATTCTGATTGGTCGGCGTTCAATCCGAAATCGGGCTGACTGCCCATAGAGATGCATTAGCGGTGTGTCCGCGATTTTAGGGCCGACAAATAGAACCAGGTGGGCGGCCATAAAATCGCCGACACAACGGTAATGTATGTCAATGGGGAAAAAAAGGCGGACCTGAATGAGAACTGCGTCTCAGTTTTGAGGGGCTCTTCTGATTGGCTGAGGGCAGTATACAGCGACCAATCCTCAGATCTCATTAAGGTACAATGGCGGATTTTTCGTCCATTGTATCTTAATGAGAAGGAAGAGGACGTCGAAGATGGAAGTTAGCGAAAAGAAGAGAGAAGACCCCCGGGGCCGGAGGAAGAGGACGCCTGGCCAGACGGAGGATCAGATGACAAAGAAGACATGTAAGTATGTGCGGACATGGGGGGGCTGTGCGGACATGGGGTCGGGCTGTGCGGACATGGGGTCGGGCTGTGCGGACATGGGGTCGGGCTGTGCGGACATGGGGTCGGGCTGTGCGGACATGGGGTCGGGCTGTGCGGACATGGGGTCGGGCTGTGCGGACATAGGGGGCGGGCTGTGCGGACATGGGGTCGGGCTGTGCGGACATGGGGGTCGGGCTGTGCGGACATAGGGGTCGGGCTGTGCGGACATAGGGGGCGGGCTGTGCGGACATAGGGGTCGGGCTGTGCGGACATGGGGTCGGGCTGTGCGGACATGGGGTCGGGCTGTGCGGACATAGGGGTCGGGCTGTGCGGACATAGGGGGCGGGCTGTGCGGACATAGTGGGCGGGCTGTGCGGACATAGGGGGCGGGCTGTGCGGACATAGGGGTCGGGCTGTGCGGACATAGGGGTCGGGCTGTGCGGACATAGGGGTCGGGCTGTGCGGACATAGGGGTCGGGCTGTGCGGACATAGGGGGCGGGCTGTGCGGACATAGGGGTCGGGCTGTGCGGACATAGGGGTCGGGCTGTGCGGACATAGGGGTCGGGCTGTGCGGACATAGGGGGCGGGCTGTGCGGACATAGGGGTCGGGCTGTGCGGAGGCGGGTAGCGATTTGCGGCTCAGGCAGCGACTCGCAATGGCCTCGCGGCCATTGCTCGCGCTACCTGAGCGGTAAATCGCTAAGGTTGTAGCCGAGGCTGTGGATGGATTTTGGGCCAGCGGCTCGCAATGGCCGCTTCGCGGCCATTGCTCGCCCTGGGCCAGCGACTCGCAATGGCCTCGCGGCCATTGCTCGCGCAGCATTGGGCGCTTCGCGCCCAATGTTAAATTCGTATCCACATGACCACGCCGGAAGTAGCGCGCGGAGGGGCGCTTTTCCGATTCGCGATTATATAATAGATTAGTGAGTCGAGCCTATTCTGCAAGGACTCGCAACGCCATTGCGAGTGAGGCTTTGCGAGTCACTGGCGCCTATTCTGCAAGGACTCGCAAAGCCATTGTGAGTGAGGATTTGCGAGTCAGTGGCGCCTATTCTGCAAGGACTCGCAACGCCATTGCGAGTGAGGCTTTGCGAGTCAGTGGCACCTATTCTGCAAGGACTCGCAAAGCCATTGCGAGTGAGGCTTTGCGAGTCAGTGCGCCGGCAATGCTTCACAGGACGCGTGGGCGCCGCGCGCCCATGGACACAACGATGGAAGCAGTGCCGTAACTTACGGAAGTGCGTTAGGGGAATTATATATTAGATGACCCCCTGATATGGTTAGAATTTTAAGGCAATACTTGCATGTACATTAAATGTTCTCACCATGTTTCTGCTTCATTTTGCTGTTGAGTTTTTGTCCTTTCAAGGTTAAACCACTGTATGAGCTAGGCCACTCTAATTATGTAGCAGTTAGATATAGATAGATAGATAGATAGATAGATAGATAGATAGATAGATAGATAGATAGATAGATAGAGTGAGTTCTGGAAATAATTAGGAGACCACTGCAAAATATTCAGTTTCTCTGATTTTTCTCTTTGTAGGTATATTTTTGAGTAAAATGTACACTGTTCTTTTATTCTATAAACTACTGACAACATGTCTCCGAAATTCAAAGCTTAAAATTTTGTATTTATTTGAAGCAAATGAGAAATCGTTAAACTAAAAAAAAAGAAACAGTGCTTTCAGACCTTAAATAATGCAAAGAAAACAAGTTCATATTCGTTTAGAAACAACAATACTCATGTTTTAACTCAGGAAGAGTTCAGAAATCAATATTTGGTGGAATAACCATGATTTTTAATCACAGCTTTCATGCGTCTTGGCATGCTTTCCACCAGTCTGTCACACTGTTTTTGTGTGACCTTATGCCAATCCTGGCACAAAAATGTAAGCAGTTCTTCTTTGTTTGATGCCTTGTGACTATCCATCTTCCTCTTGATTACATTCTAGAGGTTTTAACTGGGGTTCAGGTGTGGAGATTGGGCTGGCCATGACAGGGTCTTCATGTGGTGCTCCATCATCCACATATTTATTGACCTAGCTTTGGCATGGGGCATTTTCCTGATGGAAAACCAGTCCTCAGAGTTGGGGAACCTTACCTGAGCAGAAGAAAGCAAGTGTTATTCAAGGATAACCTTGTATGTGGCTTCATTCATACGTCCTTCGCACAAATTAATTCACCCTTGCTGAAGCATCCCAGATCATCAGCCATCCTCCAACAAATTTCACAGTGGGTGCAAGACACTGTGCCTTGTTCGCCTCTCCACGTCTCCGTCTAACCATTAGATGACTAAGTGTTGAGCAAAGCTGAAAATCAGACTCATCAGAGAAGATTACCTTACTCCAGTCCCCTATGGTCCAATCCTTATGGTCTTTGGCAAACTTCAGCCTGGCTCTCCTTTGCTTCTCATTGATGAAAGGCTTTTTTCTAGCTTTACATATCTTGAGACAGTCAAAAGTCATCAAATAATGAAGAACTGCTTAACTTTTTGTGCCAGGAGTGGCATAAGGTACTGCAAAAGCAGTGTGAAATACTGGTGGAAAGCATGCCAAGACACATGAAAGCTGTGATTAAAAATTATGGTTAGATCCAAGATGGCCGCTGACCAGGGAGGTTGCATCTGACACAGCTCCCTGCCACACTTCACCATCCGAGCCATCCAGCCTCAGAGAACACATAATCTGCCATCAAAGATACACCAGCTGCAGTCCACAACACCAGGGACTCAGAGGATCTGGATCTTAAAGCCTGCAGAGCCTCTAAACTCTCTTCTCAGGTTGGTGAATGCTGCACTCCCCTTCCTCCCTGCCTCAGACTGTCTGAATTCCTCCCTGCTCCTGGACACCTAACACTGCCAGCCTGCAAATCCCTGTTACATACTGTTTTATCATCGGGGCTCTGTGAGGAGACTCCATCAAATCAGCAGGGAGAAGAGATAAGGGAAGTGTGGGAACCAGAGAGAGTAGCTAATTTCTGCCCAAGCAGCCATTAATGAGGGATACAGCATACAGATTTCACCTCTGCAGCTGCTTGGAAAAGAGCCCCTATTGTCATCTAAGAAGCCTTGCTGAAACTATCAGGATGGACTGCTCTGGAGTTGGATGGTGCTGATGCTCTGAGGGAGACAAGCTATGCTTCATATAATCTCCTGACAATTATAAAATCTCCTAGCACAAGCATCTCTGAAGAACCTGATTAATACATCTCACCGGTCTATCAGTTTACTCAGAATATGAACTATTGGGATATACTCTTTAAACCAAAATAATCTGTCTTCTGGATCTCTATTTAAAACAACATCGACTTCCGGTTTCCGGCCTGATGGGTGAGGACGCAAGGGGATGAGCTCCCAAAGCCTGCGGCCGCTAACCTGTTCAAAAAGGCGTGCAAACCGCTGACAAACCGGTACCGAAGGCACACTTACCAGTCACTACATCATCCTTGCATGCGCCGGTGGCTCCGGAGCACCGGTGGCGGACAGGGTGCGGCGGAGATGGCGACGAGGCAGACCGGGCCCTCCTCCTCCAAGGTGGCGCCGAGTGGGGCAAACAACAGAGGCAAGGAGGCAGCAAACAAATTACAGCCCCGATCACAAGGGAGAGAAGCTGGAGGACACCCAGGACGATGCAGCGGCGGGGGAGGTGAGATGCTGGAGGGAGCGGAGGGGTGCGGGCCTGGGTCCTCTATAGACTATAAGCTCCTGGCCACTGAGGTCTCCTCTCAACTAGCAGGGGAGCTGAGGCATCTGTTCAAGAATATGATAAAGGAGCTGCTGCAGGAATCCCTCAGAGACATTAAAGCAGATGCTGCTGCACAGGAATCCAGGCTTACAATTCTGGAGCAAAGACTGTCAGACACCGAAGATAAGGTAGTCTGGCTGGAACAACAAGTCTCTTCCTATAAAGAGAGGGAGGAACGTACAGTCAATAAGCTGGAGGATTTGGAAAATCGTTCCCGCCGCAACAATCTGCGCCTGGTGGGGCTTCCCGAGACCATTGCCCCCTCTGCATTGCTGGACATATTTGAGACTGACCTCCCGCGGATTTTGGGGAGTAGGGGCCCTTGCATGGTAGAAAGAGCTCACCGCATAGGCCCCCCGCCAGACCACATAATCAAACCAGGCTCTCCATCCCAGGGGAGAGGGAAGCCCAGACAAACTATTGCTCGCTATCTAAATTATCGGGACAAGGAGAATCTCCTACGCTCCTACAAGAGCTTGCGGACCCCTCTAACCATCAGAGGACACAAGGTCCTACTGTTCGGAGACTACTGTCCTGAGGTCGCGAGAAAGCGGAGAGCCTTTGGGAGGCGTGCAGTATTTTGTACAATCGCAATGTACGATTCCAACTACTGTATCCAGCCATTCTGAAATATAGGGGTCCGGATGGCTCCATCAAGGTGCATCATAGTCCTGAGGAGGCCCTTGGGAGCTTGACCCAACGGAACCCGGCTGGGAGCCACCATGGAGGACAACGGGAGCACCACATTGGAACCCAAGGAGGGGGCGAGAACTCATGTCCGGAGACCCCTGGGCCACGAGAAGGCTCTCCTCGGGGGTCTGAGAGGGAGACTAGCACTGGGCCCCGCTCGCCAAACGAACAGAGGTCCAAGCGACGTGACAGAAGTGGAGGGAGACGTCGTACGGACTCTGAGCTTGGACCGAGGGATGCGGAGGTCCATGACGGGACTTGAACGGAACATATGGTGACTCTTTTCCCTTTCTTGTATTTCCTTATTTTTTGCGCCAGGAGGGACCGAAGTCACGTCTTACGGATCTCGTATCCTGATCTGCGTTATCTGGGCAATTGCACACTAGATGCCTTAACCGACTTTTGGGAAGTGTTAATGTTATTCATAATGACAACAATGCGGATATACTACTGTTAATAGGTATCGACTGACTCCAGTGCACGGTGCTGACTATCTCGACTTACACTACGGCCGCAGGGCGGGAGTGTTGGAGAGGTGTACCCTTCAGAATATGGAAGTCCATATCCTTTATTTGAATAGTTTTGGGGAGGGGAGAAGATGGGAGGGGGAGGGATTTTGTTCTATTGGATTGTTCGGTACGCGGTCACTAGACTGCTTGTTGAGGGGTTACAGGGGGAGTGGGGGGCGTGAATTTATGTTTTACAGCCATCTTGTACAGTATCCTTATTTTTCAGCGATCTACTCGAAACATCCCTGGACATAGCGGGGGTTGACATATCCCATCGACTGTTTCTTGATCATGGTTAATCTGTTGTCCTGGAATGTTAAAGCCTCAGGTCACCCGAGAAACGCTCGATGGTACTCAAACATCTCAAGAGATTGAAAACAGATGTGGCTCTCCTACAAGAGACGCATCTTCAAGACTCGGAATTTTTTAGAATGCACAGGTTATGGGTGGGGGCGGTGCACGGCTCTGGATCAGTGGGGAGGAAGGCAGGGGTACTGATACTTATCCATAAAAATTTTCCCTGTACAATTATTTCTGAAACTAAAGATGATGAGGGAAGGTATGTGCGGCTGGTTTTAGATAGCCCGGCGGGACGTCTTAGTATCACGAATATATATGCCCCTAACCAGTCGCAAGATGCCTTCTTCTCCCACCTGCAGGAGGAGCTGTTAGGAGATACAGAGCATCTCCGGATCGTGGGAGGGGACTTCAATAGTGTCTTCTTTGGGGGCGAAGATAGGCGACGCGACCAGTTGAATACTGCTTCCACCCCTGACGACCGACCGTTGAGCCCGCTACATACGCTGACAAGGGGACTGGCATTGCATGATGTGTGGCGGATACACCACCCCCTAGACCGGGAATTCACTCATTACTCCCATGCCCACGGGTCCTGGTCTCGTATTGATTTCTTTCTACTCAGCAACCACTTATTGGCTAGAGTGGTCAGAGTGGGTATTGAAAATATGGTAATTTCCGACCATAGCCCCGTGGCCCTGGAACTAAGAGACGTGCACATTAGGGGCACTGACTTTATATGGCGCTTTCCATCACATCTTAGAAGGGACGCCAATTTTGACAGACTCCTGGGGGAGTGGTGGTCTGACTTCGTCTTCCACAATGCAGACCATGAGACGGACTCTCGGCTATACTGGGAAACAAGTAAGGTGGTCATGAGGGGTAAAATAATGGCATACACCAGCACTCAAAAAAAGAAAACATTTCAACAGTTCCATCTAGCTAGTTCAAAGGTAAGAAGCACATATGAGGAATTTAAAAACAACCCTTCACCGCTAACAAAGGAGAAATGGGTGGGAGCAAAGAGAGAGTATGACGTCTGGGCTAAACGAAGGGAACAGTGGAGTAAGGAACAATGGGAGGTAGATCTCTATAAGTATGGAGACAAGGCGGGGAGGATCCTAGCGAACTTGGCCAGGGGTAAAAGTAAGCCCACGACGTTTGCCTCTTTGGTGGACTCCGAGGGTAACATCCTTCATGCACCAAAAGATATCAACTCTCATTTAGGCAAATTCTTTGCAAAACTATATACACAGGATACAGTGCAGAATGCAAGGGAGGTGGGAGGGGACTGGCTTGAGAAGGTCTCACTACCTACAATAGCTGAGGACGGCTTGGCCAACTTGAACGCTGAGATTTCCTTGGCTGAAGTTCAAATGACTATCAAAAACCTGAGTGCCCATAAAGCTCCAGGTCCAGATGGTTTTACCGGCGACTATTACAAGTCTTTATGCGACAAGGTGGCTCCTTGCTTAGTCTCTCTTTTCAATGAAATTCTAGCGGGGGGCAAGATCTCGAACCACACTAACACGGCACACATTAAATTGTTGCCAAAGGGGAATGTGAGCTCCACTGACCCGGCCGGATATCGCCCCATCTCACTGATAAATCAAGACCTGAAAATTCTGGCCAAGATTATGGCGGACCGTTTGGCGGGGCTACTGCCATCTCTTGTGGGCCCACAACAGGCGGGATTTGTTAGGGGTAGATCGGCGGTGGGTAATATCAGACAAACTATGTTAGTGCTGGATTCAGTGGGGCATCGAGAGAATCTACGTGATGATCGTCCGGCATTGGTCTTGTTGGACGCCGAAAAGGCGTTCGACAATGTCAATCTGTCCTGGTTGAACTTAGTATTGGACAAGATAGGCCTACAAGGCCCGTTCAGGACATTCCTAAAAACATTATATGAGAACCCGAGCGCTAGAATATGCACCCCCGGTTTTCTGTCCGCCCCTTTCCCTCTGGAAAAGGGAACGCGGCAAGGCTGCCCTCTCTCGCCATTGCTCTTCAATCTGGCCATCGAACCTCTTGCCAGATATTTGAACGGCAATGATTCACACGAGGGCATCAACATTGGAGGGGTGACGGTGAAGTCAGCGCTATTTGCTGATGATGTCATCATCTATATGAATAGATCGGAGAGGGACTTAAGGGAACTGCTTCAACAACTCACGGTTTTTGGCACATTCTCGGGCTTTAAGCTCAATAAAGCTAAATGCGAGATCTTGCAACTGGGAAAGCCTCGTCGCCGTCCTGGGGAAGGGGGGGCCAGGGGAGGGGCAGAGATGGAGGGCATACAAGTAAAAACTCACCACATCAAATACCTGGGCATCATACTCAGCAGCGACACTAGCCAAATTTACCCCCTGAACTATGGCCCTTTAATTACCAAAATCACGCGGGAATTGGAGAGATGGAGGGACCTGCCGCTGACTCTTCTGGGGAGGTGCCATCTACTTAAGATGGTTAGCTTCGAAAGGTTACTATATCCGCTGCAGACCATACCACTGCTACTGCGAAGGGCGGATGTGTATAGACTCAACACAGCTTTCTCCAGCTTTCTTTGGAGGGGACGGAAGGCCAGAATAGCCAGTCGCACCTTAATGCTCCCAAAACTTGGAGGAGGGCTAAATCTCCCTGACATCAGGGGATATAATTTGGCGTGCTTATTACGTCACGTTATAGACTGGCTCAAAAAGTCCAACAGATACTCTAATTATACCATGGAAGCGGCGCTATGCAGACCCTGGGAACCGGCCAGCTTACTGCACTCGCCATGGCCGGCCGTGCCTAAACACCTGAAAAACATGATCATCTATAGGGATACGGCTATGTGCTGGAAAGCGGTTCGAAAGAAGTTAATGATGACCTGGAAAACGTCGAAATACCTTAATCCTTGGGCCCACGCAGGATTCAGATTAGGGCGTGAGAACGTCTTATTCGCACCATGGCAAGAAAAGGGGATTCACACATTGGGGGATTTGTTACACAAACCTGACAGAAGGTGGTTAACGGAGTCAGAAGTCTTGGAAAAGTTCCAATTGAGCCCACACCATATCATCCAATACAGGCAGCTACATCATCACGTTCTTCGACACCTTCAAAATGTATCACAGGAATGCAGATTGACTATCTGGGATACCTGGTTGGGAGCGGACCCTCTGACTGTCAACGTATCTTACCTTTATGGTAGTTTACAAGACACGACTCTGGCCTTAAGGGAGGATAATATCTTTCGCGGGTGGCTAAAGTATATACCTCGGACTGATATAGCGGACACGATTCTGAGGGGCTGGGAGGTACTGAGGAAAAATATAATCAGCGAAAAATGGAGGGATGTACAATATAGGATCATACACAGGGCAATCTATGGTTTCACCCTACCCCCGAATGCTAGGTTCCCTAATAGACGACAACAATGCCCGAAATGCGGACAACCAAAAACAGATATGGTGCATGGTATATGGCTGTGTGGGGAGGTGCAGAAACTATGGAAGCGGGTGGAAGCCTTAGCGAGGGAGGTGACCGGCAAAACCGTTACATTGGATATGCTTGCCTGGTTGTTTCATTTCCCGGTATCTGGAGTGTGGGAAGGCAAACCTGCTAGAATACTCCATATGCTGGCAATGGTTACTAAAAGGCTAATCCTGAGGGACTGGCTATCTGGGCACAACCCTGGCATGACTGGTATACTCAACGAATTGAAGGCAGTAATGCACGTGGAATGCCTGGAAGCGGCAAGGGATAAAGACGCGTTGACGGGGAAGTTTTTTGAGACTTGGAGAGGGTTCATAACCACCAAGCTATCGTCAGCAGAACTGCACTCAGTAGTCCTACCGTTTGTGAAATCGTCCTGGTATCTGCTGGAGGAGTTACAAGGGTCCTTGGGAAGGCTACGGGTATCCCCTGCTCCAGGCGACTCGGGGCAGGCATAACACTTTTTCCATTTCATTTCTTATGACTATTAGGAGATGTGACTATGGTGTAGTTTTGGTATTGAATATCGATTATAATCAATGTCCGACCTTGTATGTCTTGGGAGATTGTTGGATGTATTTTCGCTGTAACTATTGATGGCTGGGGGGGTATGGGGGCTGGATTGTTTTTCTTCTTTTCCTTGTTATTAAAAATGAAAACTCAATAAAAATATTTTATAAAAAAAAAAAATTATGGTTATTCCACCAAATGTTGGTTTCTGAAATTTTACTGAGTTAAAACATGAATATTGTTGTTTCTAAATGAATAAGAACTTGTTTTCTTTGCATTATTATATACCTATAAAGAGAAAAATCTGAGAAACTGAGAATTTTGCAGTGGTTTCTTAATTTTTTCCAGAGCTGTATATATTTATTCATTTATATAGCACTATTAATTCCATCGCACTTTACGTCCATTTGTACCACTGTCCCCATTGAGGCTTAAAAGCATATACTCTATCAGTATATCTTTGTAGTGTGGGAGGAAAGTGGAAAACCCAGAGGAAACCCACACAAACACGCAAACTCTTTGCAGATTTCATCCTTGGTGGGATATGAACCCAAGACTCCAGCACCGCAAGGCTACAGTGCTAACCATTGAGCCACTGTATACAATGCTAACCACTGAGCCAACTGAGTGAATCAATTCACAGAGGATTGTGCTTTAGTCGAATTTCCTTAAATTTGCATTTTCATGCAAATTTGAACATTTTGATATTCGATTTGTGGTTTGCAAAATAAACTTGCTAACCATCCTTTCTTACACTGCTGAAGTATCAAAGATTATGCAAACATAGTTTTGCATTGCTGCACAGGCATCCCCATAATAACCTGCAGCTATGTCATTTTATGGATTATCATATCTTGTACAGTGGGAGTCAATACCTGGACCATCACAGATTAGTGGTAGTGATGGGCGAACTAGAACTGTAAAGTTCGGGATCCATACCGAACATGTAGTGTTCGGGCACAGATCTCGAACACACACATTCCTGGGAAGTCCGTGTTACAGTTCGGGTTTGGGTTCCGGAGCGGCAGAGCTGTTAGGCTGCATAGTCACAATGAGTATATGCAGCCTTTTAGACACAGCTTCTTGCCGCTGCGTCCAAAATGCTGCGTAGTACAGTAGCAGCACAACAGATGGGATTTGTAGAAATCCTATGCCCACTAGGCTTAACCCAACCGCAGCGTTTTGACAGCTGCAGTGCAGGTTGCCGGCATTCCGTTCCTCCTCCGCATGTTCATTTTATGCTGCGGATTCGGAAGTGGTCACCCTCGGTTGACTGCAGGGAGAAGCCGCTACGCACCCGCCGCACATGGTGAGTACGAACTAAAACCAAAGTCCCTATTATATATAGTCACTCCACAAATGACATATACTTCAACAGCCTCCTGGCCTCCTCTACACCTGACCAGACTTAGGACACAAGGACGCGAGTCACGTGCTGACCCTACACATCGTTGTCACTATAGGTTCTGCTCCAGCGATACACACCTGAGGTCTCCTTCTCATTTATCCTTCTAGCCTAAGGTACTCCACCTGTGCTAATACAATAACCCCTCATTCTCTCCTGTGACGTCTGTGACTTCATTTGAGTCCGGACCAGCAGGACTACCCTTGACAGGGATGACCTCACCCTAGGTGGACCACAAAAGTAAAGTTATACCACCTATACATACACCCCGAAACTAAGGACCAAGTCATATCCCTGATGAAAGCTCGAGATGTAGAGCTGAAACGTTGGATTGTAACACCACCTTTTTCACAAAAATAAAATCACAACAAAAAAGACTGTCGTTGCAAAGACTCTATTTTCATGATATTAGTGTACCGGGGCTACTCCTATACTTTAGCTTTGTTTTTTCCCCAGAGCACCTAAATTGGGGTTTGAGCCTGTCATACCTACTCTATATATATATATATATATAGACACAGGCGGGAGAAATCAACTAACACTCATACATATTACCCACCGGTAACCTCACTCTCACTGAGGCAAGTAGTGTTCCATATAGTATCACTAAATAGTTATGAGCCTGCTGACACCACTCCCTGATCCTCAATCCACAAATAAATAGTCCAGAACCCTTTCTGAATGTTAAGGCATGTACCTGATTTCACCGCTGTGCTGTAAATATGATCCCTTCTCCCCTACGTCTGTTTCGCACCTCGCTTCTTCCGGGGGGCGTGGTTACAATGAGTATCAGTGGGCTCTTTATATAACCCCCATCCAATCATATCATGCCACGTCAACATCGCCCGCACACACCTCTATTAGAGGCGCTTGCCCAATCACATTGCGCTCACTTAGCCCTGCCCACCCGCGGCCTGACGTGCATCATTAAAACATTAAAATATCAACCAGAGCATTCCCTCATAAGGGATCCATATATTTCAGCAACAACAGTATATATTACATATTAATGATGTGATGACCTCCCAGCGTCTCCATATAAACAATCCTGCATTACACTTCCTCAATTCATCTATTCTATGTGATATTGCTGCATCAGGGAACCTAATATATACCTACATTATTACATTATATAACTATATCTAATCCATATCTATAATTACATAATAATAAATACAATTGATTACAAACCTACCTAAATACGCAATAAATACATAAATAATAAAGTGACATAGTGAATATTAATCTATCTATAGTGAATATATACCAATCAATACTAACTAATTAATTTAATATATACATATACACTTGATCCCTAATACATCTCATTTATAACAATACAGGAATATATTCATAATTTATAAAGTACTTAATAAATTACATATACATTATTCACCTCATATCAAAAAATACCCTAATAATATATCTAATATATAAAGCTGAATGTGTGTATGTGTGTGTGTGTGTGTGTTTGTATATTCGGGTTTGGCATCTACACCGTCGCAACTACAGCCACAAAAGTTTGCACAGTCACACGTCTGGACCCACGAGAGCATCATAAGGCTAAGTTGTGAGGCGAAATTTTAACCCTGTGCGTTCCAGTTCACCAAACAATTTTGCCCCTATGTACATAATGGGGAAAAAGTGAATGGAAAAGTGTTGGAGGAAAATCGACAGCTGTCAGCTATAGCCACAAAATTTTGCACGGTGACACGTCTGGACCCCGGGAGCTTCATAGGCTATGTTGTGAGGTGAAATTTTAACCCTGCACATTCCAATTCACCAAACAATTTTGCCCCTATCTACATAATGGGGAAAAAGTGACAGTTACCAGTTGACAGTTGGAAATAAGAGGGGCTTAATGATAGCGCTAAAGACTAACAGCACATACCAGCATATAGTCACTAAGGTGGGGCCCCAACATGAGATATTCACCACGCACGGGGACATGTATACACAACACACGCACACAAAGAGTAACAGCAAGGGTATAGGCGCTAAGGTGCAGCCCCAACATTGGATACTCACCACGCACCCGAACAAACACACACACACCACAAAGAGACACGTTCAACACAGAGACACCCCCCCCCCCAAGGGGACACACACACACCCTATAGCGACACATGCACTCAACCCACTGGGACACACACACACACACCACAAAGAGACACACACCACAGAGACCCCCCACAGGGACACATACACACCCTATAGGGACACATGCACTCACCCCACAGGGACACACACACCACAAATAGACACACACATCAGAGACACACATCACACAGACCCCCCCACAGGGACACACACGCATACACACCCTATAGGGACACATGCACTCACCCCACAGGGACACACACATACACACACCCCAGGGACACACACACCACACAGACAGACACAGATGTGCACAAATCACCTCACACAACTCGCCTCATACGTGTGCTATCTTTAATTTCCAAACATAAACATCTGATTAAAAACAGCCAATGTGCAACACATGTGCCATATAGGGAATTAAGGCAGATGTCAGTCACATGAGCTGTCTATTATGTGTATGTGTGAGGTAACATATACTGCCCGGCCAGGGGGAGGGTTTTTTGTTGGCTGGAGATTTATTAGGCTGCCTTTAGCAATCAATCACAGCTCAGCTTCTATTTTCTTACAGGTCATTAATATGACATATTCAAATTCTATTTTGTTATAGCTAACAGCAGTTATTTATTAACAGCTAGTACCTAATAATAATGTTGTTAAGCCTGAAAAATACTATTCAGGAATATTTAAAGTGTACTGTGCCAAATTAATCAAACCTATCTAAATAAATACATAAAATTTCATTATATTCCTATATTTATACATCACTAAATAAATAATCAATCCATTCTCATTCTTTAATTCATCCAGGTTTCTGTCGGAGATAGTTCATTCATTCAAGCCGAATTGTCATCATATACATATGATGGAAGAAATCCATATTTTCTAGAAAATAATAAAACATCAATTAGACACAGCATAAAAATTAAAAAAACATCAATTGACCATCATTCCACTGAAATACCCATTGTATGCTAATGACACCTTCTATCTTTTTTTATAAAAATGTGCCAGAACCAAAACTCTCATTTAACCCTTTTGGAGCCAAAGTCCCCAACCTATAGATTCAGCGACTTTCTACTTGAGCCAATTTTTGGCCCAAATTTCCTCCTCTCAGACCCAAATCAACTTGATCAATAGCTTTAATCTTCAAAAGATTAGGATTACTTTGATGAAATTGTTTAAAATGCCTTGGAAGTGTTTTCAGTTGGGACAAATCATCCCCATTTTTAGCCTTCTCTATGGCAAGGCAGTGTTCTCTAACCCTCACCTTTACCTCCCTTGTCGTCAACCCTGCATACAATTTCTGGCATGGACATGCTCCTATATAAATCACTCCCTTTGAAGAACAAGTTAGATATTTCCAGATCTTAAAAGTTTTAGATTCCTCTTGACTATGGAATGATGGAATGTTTTTGTCTTCACTAAATTAACACAGGCCTTACACAAGCCACATTAAAATTTTTTCTTGTTATTGCTTTTCCATCTGAGTTCTTTTTAGGATTATAGTGACTATGCACCAATATATCTTTAAGATTGTGTGCACTTCTGGCTACCATGGAAGGTTTTTCAAGTATAACCGGTCTAAGAATAGGATCTGTATGCAACACTGACCAACGTGCAAACAGAATTTTTCTCAATTCATTTCATCTGTTGTTATACGTAGTAATGTAGCGTACCTTATTATCTTTACAGTTTCTCTTCTTATCCTTAGGGTAAAGCAATTCACTTCTCGTTGATTCCATAGCTCGGTTATATCCCCGCTTTATGCTCCGATGACCATAGCCACGTGCCCTAAATCTCTCTTTTAGATCCAACGATTGACGCTGAAAAGACTCATCTTTGGAACACAGTCTCTTCATCCGTAAAAATTGACTGATGGGTATACCATTAATCATTGAAGGAGGATGGGCCGAATCTGCATATAAAAAGGAATTCGTTGAAGTGGGTTTTCTAAATACCTCTGTCGCAATTTCCCCATTTGGTAACACATCAATCATTAAATCGAGAAAATCAATTTTCCTTCCATACTTATACGTCAGTTTAATGTTCATTTCATCTTGGTTTAAATTGGACATCAAGGATTCCAAATCTGCAATACTGCCCTCCCAAATAAATAGCACGTCGTCTATATATCTCATCCATTGATGTACCTTCTCCATACCTGGAATACCTTCACCAATGAATATTTCTCTTTCCCATAAACCTAAAAAAAGGTTTGCGTAACTTGGGGCACAAGAGGCCCCCATAGCCACACCCTGTTTTTGCAAAAAAGTCTTTCCACAAAATACAAAGAAATTGTGTGTTAACACAAATTCCATTAATATTAGGAGGAAATTAATCATGTCCGGTTCCATATCTGTTGTCAAGAGAAACCATCTGATGGCTTTCAGATCATCAGCATGGCGGATAGAGGTATATAGCGACTCGATGTGTGCCGTAACCAAAAACATCCCCTACTCAAGATGTACTTGATCCAATTTCTGTAGGACTGATGTAGTGTCCTTCACAAAGGAGAGTAAAGACATCACAAGGGGCTTCAGATAGTAATCCAAAATTAAACAAATTGGCTCACATAGGTTTTGATTCCCCGATACAATTGGCCTACCTGGTGGATCCAAAGCATTTTTGTGAATCTTGGGGATCAAATAGAAAGTTGCAATTCTTGGCTCGTATTTTTTCATAAAATCCAGCAACTTCTTGGGAATGATATTTCCATCGACAGCCTCTTCAATGATATTCAACAGTTCCTTTTTAAAGACACAAAGGGGGATACCATACAATTTTCTATAGCATGTTTCATCATCCAGAAGCTTGTAGGCCTGCTTTTCAAATAAGGAACATGGCCAAACCACCACGTTACCCCCTTTGTCAGCCTGTTTAATTACAATATCATCCCAACTTTTTATTTCCTCCAAATCCTTCATCTCCCTATGCGTTAAATTCTTTTTTCCTTTAAACCGATCTAGTTTCTCAATATCCTGCGTGAACAATTTCGTAAAAACATCAACCGCCGGACACAAACTTATGGAAGGAAACTTTTTGAATTTACCACAGAGATGTTCGGGAAATTTTCCTACCTTATTACTGTCAATTTCATTTCCAAGAGATTGTAGAATTTCCACAGCTTCCAATTCTTCTTTTGACAAATCAGTTCCGTTTGATCCTGTTTTTATATGGATCTTCCTCAAGATGATCTTGCGAGCGAATAGATGGAGGTCCTTTATTGTCGTGAACGGGTCTATGTTGCAGGAAGGGAAAAAAGTTAATCCTTTCTATAATACTCTCAACTGCTTCCCTGTTAGAGTATGATCTGATAAATTTATTACTCTTCTCTGATCATCACCAGGACCATCATTTCTGTCCAAGGTGTTCTTTCTCTTTCGACCATACACCCTCTTGAACCTGGGCTGTATTAAATCCCGTTCCACGTCTGTGTCCACTGTCGTAGTTGAACTCACTGACTGACTTCGCTTGGACTGATCATTTTGCATAACATTACGGTTTTGCCACCTAAAAATCCTGTTATTCTCATAATCTGCAAGATCCCTCTTGAATTTCCTTTGTTTACCGGAACTAATGTCATATTCCCACTTTTGCAGATCTTTCTCCATCTCCTCCAACCACTTTTGAACAATGTCTGGTGATGAATCCTTCTTAATAAGATCCATTGTTCTTTCCAGCTGTTCATCTAACTTAGATAAACTAATTGTATTATTTTCTAAAATAATTTTAATAAATTCTAAAGAACAATTAGTCGCAGTTAGCATCCATTTTTTTACCAAGTCATCCTCCTCCATCTCAAAAGTGGGAAAAATATTAACCCTCAATCCTCGTGGTATAATTTTCTGATCCACATAACTTTCCAGAGATGTTTTGGTCCACCAAATTTTGTTTTTTTTAATACAAATTATTCTTATATTGACGCATCAGTTCTCTTACAGATGCTGCAGTGTCATGCAATACACCCGAGGTACCTGCTCTGAATAAGTCTACGGCCTTTGTACACCAAGACAATTCGCGTGCCTTAAAATCCATATCAAATATCAACACCATATGGGTGGGACAATCTGTAATAAAACAGAATAAAACAACTAAAACCAAAGTCCCTATTATATATAGTCACTCCCCAAATGACATATACTTCAACAGAAAAAGAACCTTTTTCTATAGGAATGATTTAAGAAATTATTTCTAGATACAAATAAATTTCAAAATCTTTATTTATACTTCATAATTTCATATTAAAACATTAAAATATTAACCAGAGCATTCCCTCATAAGGGATCCATATATTTCAGCAACAACAGTATATATTACATAGTGCATAAATAAATTAAATACACTTAACAAATCCTCCTATTGCCACAGTATAACATCTACTTCCTTATTGATGTTATCCCTACTAATGGCAGGATTCAATGGCCATAGATATATATATATATATATATATATATATATATATATATATACGTATAAAAAGTTTCACTGCAGCACTCCTTTGGTGAAGATTAGTAGTGGTTTATTTCAGGCTTCTGTTACACATCAGCAAGAGATGGCTACGTATCGGGCTCACACGCCCTTTGTCAAGCAATCACATGTCAGCTTTCTCAGCCTTATATACAGTCTACTAAATTAACACATAAAATTAATCTTTCATCTAAATCAATCATAAATTAGTGAATTACAGTGTTTTTTTGGTTTTTCTATGATCCACTTTGTGCCTGTGTGTCTTAAATATACCATACTATTTTCTCCCATCTAAGGTCTCATACTATTTAAACTCTCAAAGCATTTCATTTCAGTATATCCCCTTAATTTTTTCTTAATTAAGTAAAGTACTTCTTATTAAGCCATTTCTGTTTACTTACAGTGCAGCGCCATTACTATTACCGCTCGTGCCTCGTCTCGGCGTTGCGGAAGTGCCTATTGATCATGCGCCTCTTTTCGTTTACCATCGCCATAGCTACGCACTTGTAGCGTCATCTCGCGATGACCGGGTAATCTCGCACATGCGTGGTTACTTTTCTCCTTGTTTACACCGTTCTCGCATATATCTCTGTCAGACTGTATTAGCGAGCGGCGGTTCTCTGTCGTACTAATGTGACTATTTAATGATCAAATGTATATACCTACTTCAAAGGTAGAATGTCAAAGGGAGTATAATTGAATAGCTATCAAATACGTAATCTTAATCCAAATTTACTTAGTCTTATGTGCTCTCCGCCACACACTTTTTTTAACCCCTCACATGTCTTTTGCCCTGGTGAAAGGGCTCCAGCACTGTGAGACCCCCCTTGGAGATCTCTGGATTAGGACCAGGTTTCTCCACTATAGAGGTCATTTAAGGATTATCTCATTCATACTGCGGGGCACAAATGACAAAACATATATTTACTGCTTGTTCTTTTTTTATTTTTTTAACTGATTTTTGACATATTTGTGACAAGCACCTCTAGTGGTGAAAATTAGGTGAGCACTATGGCTTTGCACTGAAGGGAACTCATGGCTTACAAAACATAATAAATAATAAAAAATATCGAAAAAATATCTGAAAAAATATATAAAATAAAAAATAAACTATGAAAAATGGGGATTCACTGGATCAGATGCTCGGAAATATATATTTTTTTCTTTTCTTTCTTTTTCTTAATTTCCTATTGTGGAGACCAGAAAAGAGATTGGATTGCTGTTTAAAATTTTTTTTCATATTTTATATATATATATATATATATAGACACAGGCGGGAGCAATCAACTAACACTCATACATATTACCCGCCGGTAACCTCACTCTCACTGAGGCCAGTAGTGTTCCATATAGTATCACTAAATAGTTATGAGCCTGCTGACGCCACCTCCCTGATCCTCAATCCACAAATAAATAGTCCAGAGCCCTTTCTGAATGTTAAGGCATGTGCATGTACCTGATTTCACCGCTGTGCTGTAAATATGGTCCCTTCTCCCCTACGTCCGTTTCGCACCTCGCTTCTTCTGGGGGGGGGGCGTGGTTACAATGAGTATCAGTGGGCTCTTTATATAACCCCCATCCAATCATATCATGCCACGTCAACATCGCCCGCACACACTCCATTAGAGGCGCTTGCCGAATCACATTGCGCTCACTTAGCCCCGCCCACCCGCGGCCTGACATGCATCGCATAGTCATCAGCGCCGCAAGTGAAAGCGTGCCCTGAACGTCACCTGTGATTGCGGGCATGCGCACTGCAGATCTGAGCGGCGATGTAGTAAACTACATTGCTGTTATGGCAACCATCACATGATCAGCACTTTATAAATTATGAATATATTCCTGTATTGTTATATATGAGATGTATATGGGATCAAGTGTATATGTATATATTAAAATAATTAGTTAGTATTGATTGGTATATTTTCACTATAGATAGATTAATATTCACTATGTCACTTTATTATTTATGTATTTATTGTGTATTTAGGTAGGTTTGCAATCAATTATATTTATTATTATGTAATTATAGATATGGATTAGATATAGTTATATAATGTAATGATGTAGGTATATATTAGGTTCCCTGATGCAGCAATATCACATAGAATAGATGAATTGAGGAAGTGTAATGGAGGATTGTTTATATGGAGACGCTGGGAGGTCATCACATCATTAATATGTAATATATACTGTTGTTGCTGAAATATATGGATTCCTTATGAGGGAATGCTCTGGTTGATATTTTAATGTTTTGATATGAAATTATGAAGTACAAATAAAGATTTTGAAATTTATTTGTATCTAGAAATAATTTCTTAAATCATTCCTATAGAAAAAGGTTCTTTTTCTGTTGAAGTACATGGTGAGTACAGGTAGACTGTGGTCTCCCTGCAGCCACTCGCGGGTTTACTCAGGTTCAGAGGAACTGCGTCCAACATGCAGCTCCTCCAGACCGTGAGCACATACCCTAAAAATAAAGAAAATTATTCATCAGCATTACTGTATACTTACTGTGTCCCACTACCCCACCATCCCTCTGCGTCAACTTCAATATCTAGATATTCACAGCAAGTGGGGACCAACAGCCAATGACAGACGCTGTAAACGGCTAGGGTCACACTTGCAGATTTTACATGCGTTTTTGAGACTTGCGTTTTGTGAAAACGCATGCAAAAACGCATCCATAGGCCCCCATGCAAAAACGCATGCCCCAATAGCAAAAACGCATGTCTAACTGTACCATGCGTTTTTGGGATGCGTTTTTGGCTGAGCACCAAAAAATGCTGCAAGCAGCATTATTTGGTGCTTTTTCAGAAACGCATACGTTTTTTACAAAACGCATGCATTTTTTTTAACATGGGGCCCCATGGGAAACGCATGCGTTTTTATATGGCACTAAATGGTACATGCATTTTTGCATGTGTTTTTGCATGCGTTTTTTAAGGGTCCCCCACACCTATCAGCAAAAACGCAGCCCAAAAACGCATGCTGCCTAAAACATGCAAAAAAACGCATGCCAAGTGTGACCCTAGCCAAAGAGAATGGGCATCTGCTCACAGAGATATTCAGCAGAGCTAAAGATGTTACTTGTGGATTATGTTGGAGGGAAGGGTCTTTTTGTTAATTAAAAAAATGGGAAACAGGGTTGTCTCGTATTTTATGTCTTTTCCCAGAAAATGGCACTTCTATGAATGTACTATTTTCTGGGGCAGTTGCCGGCTGCAATTCACAGCGTAGAGGCCCCAAAAAGCATGGGCCACCCTGTGCTGAGGATTCTAAATCACAGCTGCCTGATTGTACCAGTCTTGAAACCAAAAATACAGCACATCCCCATGTCATTTTTTTTTATTATTTCATGAAATTCATGAAATAATTTAAAAAAGGGCTTCCCAATATTTTTGATTTCCAGCCAGGTAAAAATAGACAGCTGGGGGTAGGAGGATGCCAGTACCTGCCTGCTGAACCTGGCTGGCATACAAGAATACAGTGAAGCTCCACGTCATTTTTCAAAAAATTATTTCAAGGTATCATTTTATAAAAAGGGCTCAACTATATTGCAGTTTTGGTGCTTTTTTGGGCCAGGAGATTCAGATGAACACATTGAACATAATGCATGCAGTTTTATGCCAAAATTACACTGACAAAAGCATGAAATCTGCAGCAAAGACCATGTTGTGGTTTTGGTGCTTTTTTGGCTAGGGGATGCAGATGAACACATTGAGCACAATCCACCAAAAAAGCATGAAATCTACAGCAAAAAACAAAAAGTGGTTTAGGTGCTTTTTTCGGCCAAGAGATGCAGATGAACACATTGAATGCAATGCATGCATTTATTTGCCAAAATTGCAGCAAAAGAGCATGAAATCAGTGGAAAAAACTGCATCTTGATTTTGGTGCGCCAATTGTCTGTGACAGCATCTGTGATTGCCTGTTCGGTCCCTCTGCAGTGAATGTTCAGGATGTTAATGAGTGGCCCCAAAAGTACAAGCAGGTGGACGCCGATAAGTATAATGCTGTTTAATAACTATGTTCTTTCTTTTACTACCTCCTAGCTCCCATCCCATTACTTTACATTCCGAGTTCGGGGTTTGGACTTAAGTTCGAGCCACTTTTGACCCCAAACCCGAACTTTATAAAAAGTTCAGGCTAGTTTGTGTCTGGCCCACAAGGGTCAGGGTACTCAGATCTCAGGCATTTGGGTACGGTGCTGTCACGGGTGGTCGGTGTCCGAGCCTGTGCCCTTGGGGTGACAATAAAAAGGGGATTTTTGATGGGGAATAAAGTTAATAAAAGTTGTGATGCCATCGTAGATCCGGTGCTGCTGCAGACCTCTGGGGGGATGGATGGCAGCAAGGTGTTGTAGCTCCCTACAGGTAAAGCAGGGTCCCCCAGGGTAGTGTAGTGTGATTATAGGAATAGGGCATCGCAGACTCAGCTGTGAAACTGGAATGTCATAGTGAACCAGGAAGAAACACAGACACTTGCTTGCTCTGTACAGCTTCTTTACTCCAGTTACCTTCAGCTTGTACACAGTTCACAGTTGTTACGGCTCAGGTAGTGAATCAGGTGTCATAGGAGGAAGCAATGTCTCTCTGAGGCTCCAGTAATGTTCCTTCCTTTATCTCTCTCTTTCTGTCCTACCTCTGCACATTCCTTCTTCCTCGTGCTGCCCTGCACGAATCCCGCTTGTGAACCAGGCCTGTTGGGTGATATGGGACACCCTCTTCTCGCTCTAGGGGCCCAACCCGGTTTGGTGGTTCTGGTAGGGACTGTGCATGTGTTGGGCGGATCGTGCTCCTAAGAAGCTGTCAATCACACCAGTATATGCGGCTCAGGGATGGACCTCTGCACCGATTCGGAGCTTGTACCCCGCTTTGGTCTGGGCCAGGGTCGTTCAGTCACCCCTGCCTACCCCTCTCTGTCTGGGCCGCCACTTTGCAGGCGCCATCCCTCTTAGCTCCTTCTCCTTCTCTCCTCCCACGTTCTCCTGCTTCCCACACTTTTCCCACTCACTATATACCCTAGCTCTCCTCCCATCAGGACTGGGTCTTCACAATCATCAGGTTAACCCTTTAGTCCCCTGCTCTAAGTGTGTGAATGCAGATTGAGAGCCTCAGACCTACATTACCTCGCCCCATAACAGGAATACTGCACTCTCTGTCTTGGGTGCAGTACCCCTCTGTAGCGCACTGACTTGTGGGGTGCTACATTTGTTGAACCTGAACATCGGGGGGTTCGCCCATCACTAATTAGTGGTAGAGATAAGTGAGCACTACAATACTCAAGTGCTTGGTACTCAAATTGAGCAGGTTGGATGCTTGGACAGGCTTGACTGAAGTACCAATTATAATGGAACTCAATGCGAAAGTTGAGCATTTTTCTGGAAGACCCTAACAGGAGGGCTGTGGGGCAGGAAAATCGCTGAAATGGATGGAAACAGCACCAAGATGGAATTGGAACAGTATGAGGAAGATGCCTGGACTTATCTCGGAGTCCCAGGTCACTGCTCGGAACAATTTCGTCAAAGTATTACTAGTCTTTTATGGACTGACAATAAAACCAAAGCTAAAATGTATATTACAGGAAAAAAATTAGGAAACATTATTTCTTGTATAATGGAGTCATATATAAGGCTAAATTTAAAAGAGAAATTAATAGCCAGGCCATCTCTCACCGTAATACCCTATCACCTTTGACTACAATAGATGACATAATAGAAAGAGAAATAAAACTACACCCACCAGTGGGCTGGGGGAAAAAGACGCAAGTGGAGCTGAAAAACGCATGTACACTCAAATGCGCCCTGCGTTAACGCACCTGCGTTTTTAAAAAACTGCAGAAAAACGAAGAGATGGCCAAAAACGCAGGTGAGTGTGAACAAGGCCATACTTAGCAAAAGTGCAACACTTTTGCTACGCAACATCTGCAAAAAGCGGATGCAGATTTGATGCTGAAAATTCTGCTTTACTTTTAGCTCGTCAGCCCATAGCCAAAAAGAGCAGGGATTTAAATGAACAAAAACACATAATATCATAAATCTTAAACCACAATTTAAGGTATCAATCTTCTCAGCTCCTCCTTCTCTATAACATCCCACCTACACATCAGCCCATGGTCAATGTGATAGGTCCCCTTTAAATAGCTCTGAAATAGCTGGATAGAATATTAAGACTTCACATTACCGGGATAGGCTGGGGTTACACTTGCATTTTTTTCATGAGTTTTTGGAGACCTGCATTTTTAAAAAAACATGTAAAAACGCACCCATAGGCCCCCATGTTAAAAAACGCATGTCCTAATAGCAAAAACGCATGTGTTAATAGCAAAAATGCATGTGTGATAGTACCATGCGTTTTTGTGTGCATTTTTGCAATTCTGTGTTTAGCTGACATCAAAAACGCATGCAAAAACACATGGTACATTAGTACCATTTAGTACCATCCAAAAACACATGCGTTTTCCATATGAGCCCATGTTAAAAAAACGCATGGTACAATTAGTACCATTTAGTACCATCCAAAAACGCATAAGTTTTCCATAGGGGCCCATGTTAAAAAAACGCATGCGTTTTCTAAAAAACGCATGCGTTTTTAAAACAGCACCAAAAAATAGTGCATGCACTATTTTTTGGTGCGGATTTAAAAACGCATGCAAAAACGCAGGGTGCCATCACACCCCTTTAAAAACGCATGCAGAAACGCATGCGTTTTTTTAAGGCACTAAAAAAACTCATGCCAAGTGTGACCCCAGCCATAGGCTAGGGTCACATTTCCGTTTTTTTTTAAGAATCCTGATCCGGTTTTGAGCTTTCCAAAAGCTCAAAACCGGACCAGGAAACGCTCCTCATAGGAGCCAATGCAAAATACCGGATGGCTTCACAAGCCATCCGGTGGCCATATCCGGCACTGCTGCCTGCGTTAAAAATCATGCAGGCAGCAGTTTTCGCAGCGTTTCCCTGTACCGCACTGCAGTAACCGGATGGCTCAGGATGTGTAATCCTGAGCCATCCGGTAACTGCATAGGTTGCGGATCCCGGCTATTGCCGGGATCAGCAAACTTTAGTAAAGAGTTAAATTTATTACCTAAAGGACTGTTTGAGGTCTGTAGGGGGGCTTAGACCCCCCTACAGACCGGCCGGCCACTTCGATAGCCTTCTTCTATAATTTCCCACCTGGCACGGGCTCCTCGGAGCTCCGTGCATGTAAACCAAAGTCCCCCCCCCCCCCCCGTATCACTATAGAGGGGTGCATACACCTCTCTAGTATAGTTATGCTTTAATTATGTGTTCTACACAAAGGATTAGTACAGTCGCAATGTAAGTTCATACTTACATGCTCTCGTAGGCAGAGCCCAGGGATTTCCATGGGCGGGGCTGTGTGCAGCAGTCTCCGCCCGCTCATTTTTGATGGCCGCCCCCTCTGGCCTTGATCCAGTGTTATGAGGGCGGCCGCGTCATGAAAGGGGCGTGGCTAACTATGTGCCGTGTTAGCCACGTCCCTTTCATGACGCGGCCGCGCTCACAACAGTGGATCAAGGCCAGAGGGGGCGGCCATCAAGAATGAGCGGGCGGAGACTGCTGCACACAGCCCCGCCCATGGAAATCCCTGGGCTCTGCCTACGAGAGCATGTAAGTATGAACTTACATTGCGACTGTACTAATCCTTTGTGTAGAACACATAATTAAAGCATAACTATACTAGAGGGGTGTATGCACCCCTCTATAGTGATACGGGGGGGGGGACTTTGGTTGACATGCACGGAGCTCCAAGGAGCCCGTGCCAGGTGGGAAATTATAGAAGAAGGCTATCGAAGTGGCCGGCCGGTCTGTAGGGGGGTCTAAGCCCCCCTACAGACCTCAAACAGTCCTTTAGGTAATCAATTTAACTCTTTACTAAAGTTTGCTGATCCCGGCAATAGCCGGGATCCGCAACCTATGCAGTTGCCGGATGGCTCAGGATTACACATCCTGAGCCATCCGGTTACTGCACAGCGGTAATCAGCACACATTTTGGTCAAAAAATGTGTGTGACCGGCATTGCGTTCACCGCATCCGGATCCGGATGAGGTGAATGCAATTCATGTTTGAAATGTGACCCTAGCCATACTCAGGAATTTTGGTGAGAAAATGCTCTTATGCTGGGGTCACACTTGGCATGAGTTTTTTTAGTGCCTTAAAAAAAGCATGCGTTTCTGCATGCGTTTTTTATGGTGTCTGATGGCACCATGCGTTTTTGCATGCGTTTTTAAATCCACACCAAAAAATAGTGCATGCACTATTTTTTGGTGCTGTTTTAAAAACACATGCGTTTTTTAGAAAACGCATGCGTTTTTTTAACATAGGCCCCTATGGAAAACGCATGCGTTTTTTAATGGTACTAATGTACCATGCGTTTTTGCATGCGTTTTTTATGTCAGCTAAACACAGAATTGCAAAAATGCACACAAAAACGCATGGTACTATCACACATGCGTTTTTGCTATTAAGACATGCGTTTTTGCTATTAGGGCATGCGTTTTTTTAACATGGGGCCTATGGGTGCGTTTTTACTTGTTTTTTTTAAAATGCAGGTCTCCAAAAACTCATGATAAAAAAGCAAGTGTGACCCCAGCCTTACATGTTTAGTTTCTACAAAGCATTTGGGTCCATGACTCCTTTACAAAGCCCAAACCACAAAATACACAAACAATGTAAAGTCCACACTCCAGATAATGACATATACAGTGTAACTTTTTCATTACAAACTATTATGAAGTCTGTCTTTGAGCGTTTTGTATTGACCATAGACAGCCTTTTCTTTTTGTCATGCTTTGAAGAGCGTCAAACCTCAAAAGGTTTAATCTAGACCCGTTTAGATCTTTTCTGGTATAGAATTCACTTTATTTCGCTCTCTGATGGTATTAAATAGAAAAAAAATCTGTCTTTTCATCACTGCTTTTTCATTTTAAAGGAATAAGCTTGAATGCTTTTCACTCTATTCTCTGTTTTATGTGATGTGAATTTGCTTTTTTTTCTGTTTGGCATCTTTAGTTGAAGCCTATTAAAGGGGGTCTTATGTTATCACCTTATGGTGTCCTTGGTCTTCTTCTTATAATTCTCTTATAAGGTGATCTATTGTTTGTATGGCTTTTCTTTTATTGTCTCTTTCTGAACTACATTCTTCTGAAAAGATATCTCTATGTCACGAAAGTTTTATCCTTTAAGTATAAGGCAGCTAAATAATGTAGTTATGCCAATAACCAATGTTTTAGAAAAAAAAAATAACTACATTTTTGGAAACTTACAATGGTCCTAACTACAGATGAGCAGATTTAATTAAATTAGATTTTGCCAAATTGCACAGATTTTCTGGAAAATTTGATTTCCATTAAATTTATTCTCCACAAATTGAATATATTTTATTATACTCTGGGGTCTCTTTACACTAGGTAGCTTAATTGTCACAGGTGACTATAGTGATTGAGGGGAATTGTGGCAGGATGGCAGTGATAGGAAAAGGTAATAAGGGTAGTTAGTCTTGTTCTGTTTCTAGAATTAACTCTAAAGGTGAGCATGTCTGGGCCACCACCATTGCCTTGTTCCTTACCAGCCCAGGTCCAACACTACCTCACCTCCACCCAGAGGATGGGATAGAAACAACAAATCCATACAAGATGACTCAAAGGAAAAGGCTTCTGAAAGGCTTCAGCAGTACCGCACAGCATCCAAACAGAACACAGTCAGAGTAGAGAATGAACTCTTTCAACGACACCAGTTGATGGGTAATGGGCTTACTTAAAGGCTGGGAGAAAGGACAACCTTGTCACCTGGTGCACACAGCAGCAGTTCACATGGAGAGTCACAGCCATGGGCAGCTAATACTTCTACAGCTACTGATATTAACCCTATAGGTACCAACAGAAATAAATACATTTAAACTACTGCAGAGCAGTTAGCAGAGTCTGCACGTGACAATAATAAACAAAATGTGGATAATTAATAAAAAAAAATGCATTTGGGATGTTTCTGTACAAGCATGCGTAAGATCATAACATCATGATGTCCTGGATCGGACTGTGACCTCTTACATGTCTGCATAGAAATGTCCCAGAACTCATCAGTCAGAAGTCCTGGCTCAGAGTGAAGAGGCAGTAAGTGCTTGGCAGCGATTATAAGATGTGGCAAGGAGCAGACAGGGACAGTGCGGAGCACAGAGGCTGACAAAGTCTTTCCACCTTTCTCTTCTCTCTCTTCTCTCTTCTCTCTTTCTGGGTGTTTTCACATCTAAGATTTGTGTGCATTTTCCTTAATTTGAGTTTCTAGGCGTTTGTAGCACTAAAAACACATAAAAACGCTAGCGTTTTTGCCCCCATTGATTTTAATGGAAACACATGTAAAAACACATGCAAAAATACATGTGCGTTTTCAAAAACGCAAAACACATGTGTTTTTGCCAACGCAGCACAAAACGCCTTCCCCGACGTTTTGTGCAGCGTTGGCAAAAAAGCATGCATTTTGCATTTTTGAAAACGCACATGCGTTTTTGCATGCGTTTTTACATGTGTTTCCATTAAAATCAATGGGGGCAAAAACGCTAGCGTTTTTATGTGTTTTTAGCGGTAAAAACGCCTAAACACGCAAATTAAGCATACCGCACACCATCCTTAGATGTGAAACAGGCCTCTCTCTTTGACTGTTTCTTCTTCACTTTGTATTTGTGGTACAGTTGTCATAATTTGGATAGGATTTTGTCTCCATATTCCAAAACTCGTACTGTTCTCATTTTCAGGATCTGGGGCTGTGTAAGGGCCACTTTACACGGCACGATATCATTGCCCAACTACAATAAAAAGTCACGTGGCTCGTGCATTGTCGCCGATATCGTTTGTGCGTTGTGTGGTGTGAATGAGCAATGCGACGCAAGAACGATGCAAAAACGATATCGTTTGGGAATTGTGCAGGCTCTCCAACTGGCCAATATTGGCTTGACGATCTGGCAGGATTGTGCTGTGTGACAGCCCAACTACGATTTGGAGCGCAACTTCCCCTATTCACTTCCATGTTAAATGGTCGTCCCTGGCCGCTCGTACACAGCGCGAAGGAGGGGGCGTAGACATCGTAGTTGCGTTGCCCGCCGATATCTCCCTGTGTAACATCTCCCATGCGATCTTAGACTAGTGCCAAAAACGTGCGCGCTCCCATGCCGTTATATACAATATCGTAACGCTAATGCGACGTGTAAAGCGGCCTTAAGACCTTATTTATTGTGTTCCCAAGCTGACTTTTTTACTTATACCATTCTGTGTAGAGTGTGATGTTTTGATCATCTGGTATTCTATTTTATTGCAATGTTGTGGTGACCAAAAACACATAATTTTGGCCTTTTGACTTTTTTTTCTGTTTTCCAGTTTTCTGATTAGATTATTTTATATTTTGATATGATTGGGCATTTATGAACAGGCAATTCCACATATATGTTTTTGGCTTTGAACCTTTGTTTTTTTTCATGTTTTTAACATTAACATTTATTTAAGTTTATTGTTTTACTTAGAGGACTTGAAGATGCCACTGTCTGATCACTTGTGCTGAACAGAGCTATAGTGATGCACAGCTTTGCACAGCACAAATGATCATCTCCTGTGAATGCCAGCGTTCACTGCAAGTGAGTCATGACATAGGCATTGTTCACACACAACTTGCGTTTTTTTTAGCAGAAAAAAACCCACATGCGGTTTTTGAAATGTGCCAAAAAGTGTCCCTTGTGTGTCTGAAAGGATTAGAAACGTTTTTGAATTTTGTCATTTTTTCACTAAAAACGCATTCTGCGTTAACGCATGTATGGGCCCCATGTTAAAAAAAGCATGCGTTTTTGGGAAACCACCCCTGCGTTTTTTTCCATGCAGCATTTTTTGGAGTGGGGGAAAAAAACGCAAGTGGAGCTGAAAAACGCATGTGCACTCAAATGTACCTTTGCGTTAACGCACCTGCGTTTTTTTTAACACCCCAAAAAACGCAGAGATGGCCAAAAAAACGCATGTGTGTGAACAATGCCATAGACAAGGGTCAACACCTGAATCCTCGGTTTCGTGACAACCTTTCAGCGTCCTGTGATCACATCATGTTGCCATCGTCAGGAGTGAAGAATGGTGCTTTCACCCCCGACGCATGGTAAATTGCTTTGTCCAGATGTTTGACAGTTGTAATCTAACGTGTTAACAGTCAAGGACAAATCTCCTATATGCCTGATGAGGCTAGCTGCACATGTTGACTGATCAAAATAGGTAACATGTGCGATGAAAGATATGATCTCAGTTCGTGAGTCAACTTTAAAGCGACCAAGAACATATAGGTATGTGAAGGGGTTAAAAAAAAAAAAATCTTTGTAATTTACATCAAAATTATTATTTCTGTAGTTAAGAAAAAAAAATCCCTCGTCAACCCTAATCCTACCATTCTTTTGAAACTCTGGTCACTGGTTACATCCTGTAGTTTCTATACCCACAGTTTCAGCATGTGTACATACATTCTGTTCATTTTGTGGAAATTGCAGGTATATAATATGTAGCACGCACATTTACTCCATCATGACAGTAGAGGGCTTGTATGTGCAGCTCTGTCTTCATATATGAACCATATCCACTATGCTTGTTTCTCTTATTAACTTTACATACTTGGGAGTTGTAATCAGCAGCCTGCCAATGTGTTTCTCCACTGCGATGTACTCAGTGTATCCTTGGACAAATGGACACTTGGACGAACGTCCTGAATACGCTGCTGTTATTTTATTACCTATGCAGCTTTGGAGCTCCATTGTTTTTGCGCATACTAATTTCTACTTGGCCATATTCACATGCTGAGTATCTGGTCAGTATTTTACCTTCAAGATTTATAACCTGAACCAGGAGTGGGTGATAAATCCATAAGTGGTGACGTATTGCTATTATACTTTTCCTCTGATTGTTCCACTCCTGGTTTTGGCTACAAATACTGAGGTAAAATACCGTAGTTATATGTCATACATTGGACATTGGTGACCACTCATTTATAGCTCAGTACAAGAAACAGCATGAATCCGGGGGGAGAAATCTAAAATAAATTTGACAGAGGAAACCATACAGTGAACTATCATGTTTTTTGAGGTTTGTGAAGGTGATGTAAGTTTGGGGAAAAATGTTTGATAGTGGGAAACCCTTTTAATTCGCCATTTGACACAGCGCAGATCATTTAAAGGGACTCTGTCAGGTTATTTTTCAGTATACTAAAATGACCCTTCAATAGGGCCTGGACAGACCTTTTAAAAAAATTTAAAATCATTATTGTACATTTTGTATTTTCCTTGCTATAAGCATTTTCACACCCTGCAGGCAGCTGGTACATTAGTCCTGCTCTATTACTTTCACAGCCGATTATTCAGGCTGTGTAAATGTTATTTAAATTTCCAAGGCGTTCTGTCCTCCCCCTCTGTGCTCTGGAGGGGGAGGTGTTTTGTCCTACACTGTGTAAGAGATTTTCTATGTGTTATAGGAACTTTGGTTTTCCTACATACATGTAATGTGTGCATCTGCTGAACAAATGATCAAATGTTCTTATAATCACATAGAAATATCTCAGACTGCACAAAGTACACACATGCCTAAAAAAAATACAATGTCATGAAGAGCTGCAGCTAAGAGCAAGAGCACACACCTCCTCCCCCCTCCTTTCTCCTCTCTCTGCAATGATTCACAGAGCATAACAGATCACAGGAAGGAAGGACAGTGTAATGATGCATGAATATTTATTCCTTGGGGAGTGGGCAGCAGAGAACTCACTGTGATTGACAGATGAAATTAATCTGTTATTTTGCAGGTTACAGAAGATAGGAGGGAAGCATAAATAATAGAAATAGATGAATACAGAGAGCTTAGAGAAAGGAGTTAGAAAATGATATCAGTTATATTCCATTTCAGTTGTTTGTAACATTATGATATCACAATATCAAGTTGACAAAGCTGGCAGATAAAGGGGTGTCAGTACAGGGGTAGCACTGCTTCAGTAAGACACGTCCTCAAAAGAGTGTCTGCTCCAGTAAGGGGTGAACTAGGAGTACAGTTCAGGCTAGACAGGTGCTGGAAGTGGGGGACTCCATATTAGGGGAATAAATAGGATAATCTGTCACAAAGACAGGATCACCATTGTATTGTATTCCTGGTGCTCGAGTTCAGCACATCACTGATCGGGTTGACAGATTATTAGGAGGAACTTGTCAGGACACAGCAGTCATGGTTGCACTTTGGCAACAAAAGTTAGGGGTAGGCGGAAGGTTCTGAGAGAGAATTTCAGGGAATTAGGCTGTAAACTTAAAGCAAGAACTTCTAAGGTAGTATTTTCTGAAATACTGCCTGTACCACATGTTACGCCAGATTGGCAACAGGCGATTAGGGATGTTAATAAGTGGCTCAGGAATTAGTGTAAGAATGATGGTTTTGGGTGTCTGGAGAGCTGGGATGACTTCTCTGTTGTCTACAGGTTCTGCACTAGGGATGAACTGCACCTCAATGGGGAGAGCGCTGCTCTGCTAAGGGAAAGAATGCCTAACAGGTTGGAGGAGTGTTTAAACTAGGAACTGGAGGGGTGGTCTAATACTGTACAGGAAGATAGTGCAGACTTTGACCTGGACATAAGAAGTGAACTTGAGGTGGCATGAGTGAAGGGTATAGGACAGTCAATACACTTAGGCCCCTTTCACACTAGCGATTCTGTCCAGATCCGGCAGGTTCGGACAGAAAACCGCTTCTGACACCTTTGGCAGCACTTGTAGTACACTTGCAGCAAGCCTCATGCATTCTCTATGGGGCTTGCGGCAGGAGTGGTAGGTGCGGCAAGTGCGGTATTGTCGCGATCTGGCACTTGCGGTAGTTGCAGCCGCAAAATAAAAAACACAGCTGACCGCCGTGGCCACAACTGCCGCACGTGCTGGATCGCAGAAATACCACACTTGCAGCAAGCCTCACAGCGAATGCATGGGGCGTGCCGCAAGTGTACCGCAAGTGCTGCCGTTAGGCGGCAGATCTGGACAGAAATGCTAGTGTGGAAGGGGCCTAAAACAGATTAGAGGTACATCGATACACATAAAGTGCAAGTAAAGTGCCAAAAACCTCACCAACAAGTTGAAGGAATTATAACTAAATTTATAATATAGTATGGCTCGATGAGAGCTACGACTGGGCTGTTAGCTTACAGTGCTATAGTCTGTTCAAAAATGACCATACAAAAAGCAAGAGTGGAGTTTGTTTGCATGTAAATTATCCCTAAACCTCATCCTACATGATTATACAGTCATGGCTGAAAATGTTGAAACCCTTGAAATTGTTCCAGAAAATTAAGGATTTCTCCCAGAAAATGATTGCCATTACACATGTTTTGTTATACACATGTTTATTTCCTCTGTGTTTATTGGAACAACACAACACAGAGAAAAAAAGGCTATTTGGACATAATTTCACACAAAACTCCAAAAAAGAGCTGGACAAAATTGTTGCCACCCTCAACTTAATATTTGGTTACACATCATTCAGCACACACACACAATGGAAAGATTGAGTCAACTTCTATCCTCTTATTCTGGTTTTAGTTGTGATTTTAATTGCTCCACTAATCCTTTCCCTCTTTCACTACCCCTAAACCCCATCACCCGCAATACAAATATTTCTCTCACCATTGCTCTTACCTCCCCATCTGAGCTCTTCTGCTGACCTGCTTCTCAATCTCACACCTCTCCTGCAGAAACACAAAACAAGCCGGCCACTCCCATTCTCCCACCTACTTGCTCTCTCTGTGCTTCTCTTATTAGCTAGTGACATGTCTCCCAATCCGGGACCTCCACAGCCTACGTTCCCCACTATTCCATTCTTCTATCACCCCACACCTGCAAGAAACAACCGCAACCTTTTAAATATAAAACCCTTTCCCCTGACTCCCTCTCCACCGCCCCCTCTCTCTGGAGCGCTCTGGTATGCCCGTTCCATCTGTAATAAACGTCACTTCATTCACAACCTCTTTACCTCTCGCAGACTCTCTTTCCTGGGCCTCACAGAAACATGGCTGACATCCTCTGACACAGCCTCCCCTGCTACACTGTACTATGGTGGACTTTATTTCTCCCACACACCTTGCACTGACAACAAACATGGTGGAGGAATGGGTTTTCTCCTTTCTAGCAACTGCACCTTCAACCCAATTCCTCCTCCTCCCTCCCTTATATCATCTGTTAAAGTGCACTATGTCAGTATCTACTCTCCTTCCAACCTCCAAGTGGCCATACTTTATAGACCCCCGGGCCCGACCACTGCCTTCTTTGACCAGTTCTCCATCTGGCTTCTATACTTTCTCTCTGTTGATATTCCCACCATCATAATGGGTGACTTCAACATGCCCAATGACTCCCACTAGTCATCATCCTCCGATCTCTTGTCACTTGCTTCATTCTTTGGCCTCTCTCAATGGTCCTCCACAGCCACCCACACAGACGGACATACACTGGACCTTATCTTCACCCGCCTCTGCTCCCTAACTAAACCCACAACCTCCCACTCTCCATCTCTCTGACCACCATCTATGCACTTTCTCATGCTTGTCCTCCACACCTGCCACCCATGTCCACCAACTCGCACACCCTCACACATCCCTTACACATCTTGATGCTCACACACTCTCCAACACCATTTTACCACCATCCTCCATATTCTCACTCCACGACACAGATAATGCCACAGCTTTCATCCAGCTACTGGCCCATATCCCTGCTCCCGTTCACTTCCTAACTTCTCGAAAAGCATGTCCACACTCTACTCTCATCCCACCTTTCATTGAACTCTCTCTTTGACGACCTTCAATCCGGCTTCCGCCCCCACTACTCCATTGAAATTGCCCTGACCAAAATTCTTAATGACTTACTCATGGCCAAAGCTAATAGACATTTCTCCGTCCTCTTCTTCTAGACCTGTCCTCTGCATTCGACTCAGTCAACCACTATCTCCTATTACAGATCATCTCTTACATTGGTGTCATTAACCCTGCCCTCTACTGGCTCTCCTCCTACCTTTCCAATTGAACATTTAGCATCTTCCACTCCCACGTGACCTCCTCGCCCCATCCCCTCTCTTTTGGGGTCCCTCAAGGTTCTGTCCTGGGGTCCCTCTTTTTTCAACGTATACCCTTGGTCTGGGACAACTCATAAAGTTCCATGGCTTCCAGTAGCACCTGTATGCTGATGACACTCAAATCTATCTCTCTGACCCAGATGTCACCTCTCTCCTGTCCTGAATCCCAGAGTGTCCTCCTTCTTCTCTCGCTTCCTAAAACATAGTGTAGACAAAACTGAACTCATCATCTTTCTTCCAACTCACACACCTTCCTTTCCAGATATATCTACCACAATAAATGACACCTCACCCTGAATCTGAAGTCTGCTGTATCAGAGTAACCCTTGACTTTGCCCTGTCCTTCAAACCGCACATCCAAGCCCTTACCACCTCTTGCCACCTCCAACTCAAAAATATTGCCACAATCCATCCCTTCCTCAACCCTCAATCTAATAAACAACTAGTGCATGCCCTCATAATCTCCTGACTCGACTACTGCAGCCTCCTCCCCTGCGGCCTACCTGCTTATACTCTTGCAACTCTCCAATCTGTCCTTAACTCTGCTGCTCGTCTAATCAATCTCTCTCCTCACTATACCTCCACTTCTCCCCTCTGCAAATCCCTCCACTGGCTGTCAATTCACCAGCATATCCAATTCAAACTACTAACACTGATTTACAAAGCTGTGCACAATCTGCCCCCCCCCCATATATCTCTGAACTAATCTCCCGATATCATTCAACTCGTAATCTTCAATCCTCCCAAGACCTCCTCCTTTCCGCCACACTTGTACGTTCCTCATCTAATTGCCTACAAGACTTTGACCTAGCATCCCCCATTCTCTGGAATTCTGCACCCCAAAACGCCTGACTGTCCCCCATACTCAAAACCTTCAAGGTGAACCTAAAAACCCATCTCTTCAGAACAGCCTGCAGCCTGCAATGACCACAGTGCCACCTCACTACCACTGGACCCGGTGCTCTACTTCCACTGGATTTTGCGCTCCGCCACCATTGGACCTGGTGCTCCACCATCACCAGAGCAGAGCCAACCTACTGTCTATCTCCCCAATGACCTGTAGAATGTGAGCCAGCAAGGGCTGGGTCCTCTCTCCCCTCTGTATCAGTGTCATTGTTAGATTTTTCGTTGTATTTTTAACTTGTTTGTATGTAGCCTTTTCTCATGTACAGCACCATGGAATCAATGGTGCTCTATAAATAAATAATAATAATAATTTTCATATTGCCTGCACCTTTTACTTGCCACACATGAGTTTGAATCAGCATCAAATGCTTGAAACAAAGTTCTTTACCAGAATTTTAGAAAGGTGGCAACAATTTCACTCAGCCCATTTCTGGGGTTTTGTGTGAACTATTTCCAATGTGCCATTTTCCTTTTTTGTTTTTGTTGTGTTGTTCCAATACACAAAAAGAAAAAAAAATGTGTATGACAAAACATGTGTAATTGCAATCATTTTATGGGGAAAATATTTAATTTCTTAGAAATATTTCAATATTTCAAACACTTTCGACCAAGATTGAATATGTGAGATAAATGAAAATGTAGAGACCCTATTGGTGGAGATAAGGGGAAGGAAAAAGAATAATAAAACTTTGATAAGGGTTTTTTATAAGTCTCTAAATATAATAAAAGCAGCAGAAAATATCTTCAGAGGCTAACTGATGAGGCAGCAAATCAGGGAAAATAATTATTATTGGGGACTTTAAATACCATGATATAAATTGAGGATCAGAAACTTGTAGGTCAAGCAAATGAAACAGTTTTTTGACATCAAAAACAATTACCTTTCACAACTGGTTCAGGACCCAATAAAAAAGGGGACACTGCTAGACCTAATATTACCCAACAGGCTGGATCGCATATCAAATATACACAATAGGGGTCACCTGGGTAATAATGATCTCATAACGATAAGTTTTCAGGCATCCTTTAATAAGATGTATAGTAGAGGGGCTACAAGGACACTAAACTTTAAGAAGGCGAATTTCCAACAGCCAAGAGATGATCTTAGTGCAATAAACTGGGACAATTTCCTTACAACTAAAAGTATGCAAAGGAAATGTGACACCTTTACAAGCATCCTGAATAGAACTTAGGCACAATGTATACTTATACCAAAAAAAAAGGTGGAAGTAGGATGAAACCACTATGCCTAAATAGAGCTGTAATGGGCGTAATAAACGACAAAAAGAAAGTACTTAGAGAATTAAAGCAAGTAGGCAGTGGTGAAGCATTAAATATAGATAATATAGAAAATTTAATGAATTGTCTAAAAATGGATGTTGTGTATATGGACTTTTCAAAAGCTTTTGATATGGTGCCACCCCAAAGGTTGATACATAAGATGAGAAGAATGGGGATAGGGGAGAATATGTGTAACTTGGTTAAGAATTGTGATAGAAAACAAAAGGATGGTTATTAGAGATGAGTGAGTACTAAAATGCTCGGGTGCTCGATGCTCGGCCCGAGTACCGAGCCCAATGTAAGTCAATTAGCGACAGGCTCCGTCCACAGACTTCCGGCTATAACAAGAGTATTTCTGGGAAAGGGCGGGAGGGGGGCTTTTTCAAATCACCGCAGCATACAACATCTTGCTGTGCCCCCCAGAGGGACCTAACAATCTCTACTCTCTGTAATGCAGTCACTTGGCATGAGGAGGTGATTTTTCGATCGATATTATTAGGAGAGTCCAATTGTGGACTTGGTGCTGGATCCCCGATACGGTTGGGTCATATCAGCAACTGTCTTGGGAAACACATCAAAAAACCATTATATGGTTTTATTATTATATATAAAAAATATTTTATATCTCAGGCAGGGCACCATAACGTATCAGGCGTGAGCACGACTTCGGCAATAGGCACTTTCAAGCTTTACAAATTGCATCTAGTATCAGTTGAATGTTTATCAGGCTATGTATATGAGGTGCTATTTGTGGTAGAGGGACTATCACAGGGGCTTCAAAGGCCACTTCTAAGGCCTCAGGATGTGCTGATTTTTCAATTTTGTCAATGAAGGAGAGGGATCTTGAGTGGTCATACTAAATTCTTCAACCAGACCAAAATCATCTTAAAGTTTTTATATCATTAAAACTTGACTTTATCCATCCGGGAGTGGCACTAGGGCCGTTCTCCTGTCAAGACTATGTGGCAAGTAGGCAGATTGGTACTTAGACCATCATATGTATCAGTGTGAATGGTGCTCTATGCAGGCCTAGTGTATGCATGGCAGGTGCCTCCACATTTTGGAGAGGCGACTAGCAGCAGTGGGCTTGCTCCACAATTGGGCTTGACTGCGTCTGTAAGTCTTTTGTTTTTGTCTTTGGCATGGATGGTGATTTTCGATGCTGCTTTTTTTCTAGTAGTTTTTGTACAATTTGAGGATGGTGAGCATGGGATCCCTTGATCGTGGGTATCAGCTTAATGTCTTGGGCACACTGACCAAAATCCATCTAAAGGTTTTTTATTATCATATAAAAAACTTTGCACTTTTATCATCCAGGGCGCAGGTGGGCCCATAGGGCGCCTTCATCCAGTGGTCAGAGATCGTATGTGCGCCATGCTCAGGCACGGCGGTTGGTAGCTTTCAGACATCTGATCTATGTATCATGTGAATGGTGTCTATGAGGCTTGTATGCATGGCAGTCGCCTCCACATTTTGCTGGTCTTCAACATCTTCCATGCAGGCAGGAGGTGTACTTTCAACACTCTGCATCAATTTCATGTGAATGGTCTATGCAGGTAGGTTGCATGGCAGGTCCTCAATTTTTGTAAGGTCACATGCCAGGCTGGTTCTCCAAATGGCCGACTGCTCCTTAAGTGCTTTTGGTTTTCTTTTTGCATGATGGTGATTTTCTGAGCTGCTTTTTGAAAGTTTGTACAATTTGTTAGACTGGTACTGGGATCCCTTGATCGTGGTCATCAGCTTAAATGTTGCCAACACATGAAAAATCATCAAAAGGTTTTTTATTATATTAAAACTTTTGCATTTTTCCATCCAGGTCGCATGTGGCCATAGTGGTTGGCTTCATCAGGGTGATGAGTCTGTACTGTGGCTGCCAATCTGGATCAGAGACGATTGGGTAGCTTTTCTGATTTGATAAATGTTCAGTGTAATGCGTGGCCTAGGCCCTAGTATCATGGACATGGTCCTTCGGCCAATGCAGGTATAGCTAACACTCGAGTCTAGTGGATTGCCAAATTGCTTTCTGACGCTCCAAGTGCTGTGGTGGCGTTCCATCAGGATGGTGATTTTCTGCTGCGTCAAGCTTGCTTTGTTTTCTAGGTGTTTTTGCTATTCTATTTATGTTAGGTAATTGTAGCTGTGAGCATTGATCCTGCGGGTCATCGCTTAAATGTTTGGGCATACCACATGACCAAAATGGCTCATTACTAAACTTTTGTTTTTAGTCTCGGTGAGTCGAAGTTAGATGTACTTGGAATGTAGCGGGACTTGCTTAGCTTAATTATTATTACCATATAAAGTTTATGCATTACCACTTTGAGTCAGGGCGCATAGGGCAGGGGCCGTCATCCAGTGTGCAGAAGCATGTACTGTGCGGCTCAATCTGCAGCGGAGGGTTGGGTAGTCTTTTACATATTGCATCATATGTATCAGTTGACATGGTGCTATGCAGGCCTCATGTTATGCATGGGCGCCTCCCACATTTTGCTGTAAGGCGTTTACTTCACACAGCTGGCTTGTTTTCCAATTGGGCCTGCTGGCCTGGTAAGTGTTTTTGGGTTTTGCTGTCTTTGGCATGGTGGAGTTTTTCTGATGCTGGCTTTTTTCTAGTAGTTTTGTACAATTGTTTGGTGGTCATGCAGGGATCCCTTCTGAGGGTCATCAGCTTAAATGTCTTGGGCACACATAACCAAAATCCCATGTATAAAGGTTTGTTTATTTCATTAAAAAAACTTTTTGCATTTTTTGATCCATGCTAGGCGGCGGTGTCTAGGGGCCTCGTTCATAGTGTCAGAAGCATGTACTGTGCGCTCAATGCAGTCAGGCATGGAGCGTTGGGTACATTTCAGAACTTCATCATATGTATCAGTGTAATTGGTGCTCTATGCAGTCCAGTGTATGTGGCTAGGTTCGCCTCTCACATGTGTGGTAAGCGACTCTTCAAGCCTGCAGCTGGGTTGGTCCACATTGGGCCTGGATCTCTGTAAGTGCTATTGGTTTGGCAGTTGATATCTCGTTTTTGGCATGATGGTGAGTTTTCTGATGCGCTTTTTTTCCTATGGTTTTTGGTACATGTTGTTAGGACTGGTTTATCCGTGTGGGTCATCAGTTAAATTCTTGGGCCAACACATGAACCAAAGTCCATGCATGGTCTTTATTATATATAAGAAAATCTTTTGACTATTTATCCATCCAGGCCATAGGCTTTAGGGCAGCCTTCATCCAGTGGGCGAAGCAATGGCGCCCATGCCAGTGCAGTGGAGTCGTTGGGATGCTTTCAGCATCTGATGCATGTTTAGTAGTTTGTAATTTGCTTAGATGGTAGTGGCATCGTAGTGTATGCATGGCAGGTCGCCTCCCACATTTTGCTGGTAGAGGCGACTCATCAGCCAGCAGCTGGGCTTGCTCCACAATTGGGCTCTGACTGCGTCCTGTAAGTGCTTTTGGTTTTCTGTCTTTGGCATGGATGGTGAGTTTTTCTGATGCTGCTTTTTTTCTAGTAGTTTTTGTACAATTTTGTTAGGACTGGTGAGCATGGGATCCTTGATCGTGGGTCATCAGCTTAAATGTCTTGGGCCAACACATGAACCAAAATCCCATCTATAAAGGTTTTTTATTTATCATATAAAAAACTTTTGCACTTTTTTATCCATCCAGGGCGCAGGTGGGCCATAGGGGCGCCGTTCATCCAGTGGTGCAGAAGCATCGTACTGTGCGGCCCAATGCTCAGGCAGCGGAGCGGTTGGGTAGCTTTCAGACACTCTGCATCATATGTATCAGTGTGAATGGTGCTCTATGCAGGCCTAGTGTATGCATGGCAGGTCGCCTCCCACATTTTGCTGGTAGAGGCGACTCATCAGCCAGCAGCTGGGCTTGCTCCACAATTGGGCTCTGACTGCGTCCTGTAAGTGCTTTTGGTTTTCTGTCTTTGGCATGGATGGTGAGTTTTTCTGATGCTGCTTTTTTTCTAGTAGTTTTTGTACAATTTTGTTAGGACTGGTGAGCATGGGATCCCTTGATCGTGGGTCATCAGCTTAAATGTCTTGGGCCAACACATGAACCAAAATCCCATCTATAAAGGTTTTTTATTTATCATATAAAAAACTTTTGCACTTTTTTATCCATCCAGGGCGCAGGTGGGCCCATAGGGGCGCCGTTCATCCAGTGGTGCAGAAGCATCGTACTGTGCGGCCCAATGCTCAGGCAGCGGAGCGGTTGGGTAGCTTTCAGACACTCTGCATCATATGTATCAGTGTGAATGGTGCTCTATGCAGGCCTAGTGTATGCATGGCAGGTCGCCTCCCACATTTTGCTGGTAGAGGCGACTCATCAGCCAGCAGCTGGGCTTGCTCCACAATTGGGCTCTGACTGCGTCCTGTAAGTGCTTTTGGTTTTCTGTCTTTGGCATGGATGGTGAGTTTTTCTGATGCTGCTTTTTTTCTAGTAGTTTTTGTACAATTTTGTTAGGACTGGTGAGCATGGGATCCCTTGATCGTGGGTCATCAGCTTAAATGTCTTGGGCCAACACATGAACCAAAATCCCATCTATAAAGGTTTTTTAGTTATCATATAAAAAACTTTTGCACTTTTTTATCCATCCAGGGCGCAGGTGGGCCCATAGGGGCGCCGTTCATCCAGTGGTGCAGAAGCATCGTACTGTGCGGCCCAATGCTCAGGCAGCGGAGCGGTTGGGTAGCTTTCAGACACTCTGCATCATATGTATCAGTGTGAATGGTGCTCTATGCAGGCCTAGTGTATGCATGGCAGGTCGCCTCCCACATTTTGCTGGTAGAGGCGACTCATCAGCCAGCAGCTGGGCTTGCTCCACAATTGGGCTCTGACTGCGTCCTGTAAGTGCTTTTGGTTTTCTGTCTTTGGCATGGATGGTGAGTTTTTCTGATGCTGCTTTTTTTCTAGTAGTTTTTGTACAATTTTGTTAGGACTGGTGAGCATGGGATCCCTTGATCGTGGGTCATCAGCTTAAATGTCTTGGGCCAACACATGAACCAAAATCCCATCTATAAAGGTTTTTTATTTATCATATAAAAAACTTTTGCACTTTTTTATCCATCCAGGGCGCAGGTGGGCCCATAGGGGCGCCGTTCATCCAGTGGTGCAGAAGCATCGTACTGTGCGGCCCAATGCTCAGGCAGCGGAGCGGTTGGGTAGCTTTCAGACACTCTGCATCATATGTATCAGTGTGAATGGTGCTCTATGCAGGCCTAGTGTATGCATGGCAGGTCGCCTCCCACATTTTGCTGGTAGAGGCGACTCATCAGCCAGCAGCTGGGCTTGCTCCACAATTGGGCTCTGACTGCGTCCTGTAAGTGCTTTTGGTTTTCTGTCTTTGGCATGGATGGTGAGTTTTTCTGATGCTGCTTTTTTTCTAGTAGTTTTTGTGCAAATATTAATAACCCTAATTGATTTAAAACGGTACATGTTTATCCTGTTATTATATATATATATATATATATATATATATATATATACACATAAATACATGTATACCATATATTATTTATCACATATCGTGTTATTATACGTTGCACTGCAATAGTATTAGTTTCTTTTTAAATCCATTTAAGCTTAAAGATAAAAATCATTCCCTGGAATTTGATGTCCTTTTGTTATCATGAATAAAAACATAAATCATTCAGTGTATTTCAAAATATTATATTTCACTGTTGAGCTGGAAGATACTGTTTTTCTTCTCTTTGAGCTGTGTAATAAAAGATCATTGATGAAAAAGGGATTATTTAATTATTGTCAGCATGAAAGCCTAAACTTTCTTGAGCTATACAGTGGGAAGATATAAGATGACACTTACCGGACACATCCCTAGCACAATATGCCTTTTATTGATTTTCATATCATGTTCTTTATTCTAGAATGATTCTCCGGAGATCTTGACTTCCCAGCAGGGGGAAAAAAATTGACTTTTCTTTTGGATGAATTTAGTTCTGTTAATGTAGAGACAGTGTCATCTTTACTCCATTCCATCGTAGTTGAAGTGTCCGCAGCCCTCTAGTTTCTGGCTCTAATGGATTCTTGGGCTGTAGGTCAAGTCAAAATTGACAAAAAGTAAAGACTTCAATAAAAGGGATTTATTAACATGGTTTCACTGAAATGTGCAAAATCCAGGGATGGCATAATAAAATATGTTTGCCCAATCTTTTAATGGATCAAATATGGTGGTTGTTCAGTGATGACTTTATTCAGTGTTTGTAGAGTCCCTACATACTGAGGTTATAATTTTCCTCCTTATTTTAGCTAAAGAGCTTATTTTTCTCCGAAGTTGACCACAATAGCATGCTACTTATAGGAAGAACTTATCAAAAAGCCTCAGCCATAGCCCTACAAATCACAAGAAGACATAAAAATTAAAGAGATTTGTTGGGACTGCTATTGGCTCTTTGTATGCTACATTATTACTATAACAAGGTTAACACAATAGTAAAAATGAACATTTATATCAATAGTGGATCAACCTAAAATATTGCTGGATTCCTAAGAAATGTAACAACATTTTTGTGCAGTTATTTTAATTCATATAGTAATTAAAAAAGTGAAAATAGAAAAACTCCTGTGCCTAATCATAAAATTTAGATAAACAGGAGCAGCAGGATGTGTACACAACCATGTTGTAAGGATGAACACTTGCAGTGAATAGAAAACTCGTTACCATCCGTTGCAGGCAGAACACCTGATACTCTGACTGCATCGGCCCTGGCCGGTGGCACGTGCAGAGGGAGGGAAAGAAAAAATAGTCACATGGGATAATGTGAATGGTGTGTGACACACGCTCAGTACAGAAGCAGGAAGCTCCTACTGTACTGGCGCTAAAGATCCTGACTAGTGATGAGCAAGTAGCGAAATATTCTTAGGCTACCTTCACATTACGATTTTTGAGGGAGCTGATGCTGTCCGATAAAATCGGACAGCATTGGCTCCTTCTGATGCCTGGAATTGGATGCCAAATAGACATCCGATTCCGGCAAAGAATCGCCCCCTCCGGGCTGATAAAAAAAAAAAAAACTGTATGCTCACCTGTCCCCGAGGCCGCCGTCGTCTCACGCAGGCTCCCGGTGTCCTCCCGGTGTCCTCGCGGTGTCTGCAGAGGTCCTCTTCTTCATAACGGGCCTGCCGTGATGTCACAATCACGTGACCACAGGTTAACATGGTGTAACCTACGGTCAAGTGATTGTGACATCACGGCAGGTCCTGTTATGAAGAAGAAGACCTCTGCAGACACCGCGAGGACACCGGGAGGACACCGGGAGCCTGAGGGAGACGACGGGGTCCTCGGGGACAGGTGAGCATACAGTTTTTTTTTTTTAACCCCTGTTGCTGTTAGGAGCAGTTTTACTGTACTGAGCATGCTCAGTACAGTGAACTCAGGTCCGAGGGCACATCAGATGTTTCCTCGGACCCTGCTCCATAGGGTCCCATGTTAAAATGATTGGACCAAATCGGATGTGCACTAAATAGCATCCGATTTGGTCCGATCCGAGTATGTCCGATTTTATTTTCGGTGCAAAAATCGAAGCATGCTCCAATTTTTGCACCAATAAAAAAATCGGACAGAATCGGATCGTACCAAATCGAATGCTAATTAGTGCACGTCCGATTCGGTCCGATGCCTATAGGGCTGCATGGGGGCCAAAATCGTTCCGATGCTCTCCGATTTTTATCGGGCAACATTGGAACTTAAAAATCTGTAGTGTGAAACCAGCCTTACTCGCTATACTCATATCAAATAGTTTTTAATGCTTGCATATTTGGCCGAATAGCAGTCTGTTAGCCAATTAGTGATAGGCTCCATCCACACATATCCGGCTATAAAACGAGTCTTTCTGGGACAGGGCGGGAGGGTGGATTTTTCAACAATTTCAATGTCTAAAACACCTTGCTGTGACCCCCAGAGACCCTAATTTTCAATGTGCTCTCCCTGAAGTGCCAGCTCACTTTGTGCACTGAAGGGAGCCAGCAATATGTGTCAGATGGAAAACAATGCAAAAAATAGTAATGGCGGTCTGATTAGGAGCGCTCTAAGGATCAGACATATAAGATGTTTTAATAAATGGCAAACCTTTTATTAATTTCTTAGTTCCCCTCACAGCTCCACTACGCGTTTCAACTGTATAAAAGAGTCTTCATCAGGTGGTGACCATCTGATAAAGACTGTTCTATACAGTTGAAACGGATAGTGGAGCTGTGAGGGGAACTAAGAAATTAATAAAAGGTTTGCCATTTATTAAAACATCTTATATGTCTGATCCTTAGAGCGCTCCTAATCAGACCGCCATTACTATTTATTGCATGAAAACTACTCTCTTTGTGAGGGATTGGCGGCTGGAGCAGCTCAGGAACAGCACAAACGATCTGCCTTGAGGACCTGGCGTTTCCCTGGTAACCCACAACAAAGAGCGGTGACGCAAATTCGGTTCCGCGGTCACGTGACCGGATAAGTCCTGTTCCGAGGACCAGGAGAGAAGAGACCGGAGAGGCAGCACACATACCGCCGGCGGCGGAGGCTGGTAAACCGGGTTGTGCAGGACTTGCACAACCCGATAAGGTGAGTGGTCACCTACCCACGCCACTTAGACGTTTTTAATAAGGGGATCCTATACATTTGCGCCCCGCTTCCTTTTTGTTTTGCAGATGGAAAACAATGGACACATCACTCATGAGCACCAGTGATACTCGCCAAATAACTAGTATCACGAATACTATCCGTGTGAGTAGGGCATAGTAACGAATACATTCGCTCATCACTAATCCTGACACGTTTACTGACCTTGCGAGTTCCTTCATCAGATGTACGGATGGTAACAAGTTTTCTTTTCGCTGCATGTGCTCATCGTTATGGACTTCTGGATAAACAGAGCTAACATTTGGCTGGGACTGTTTTCTTACTTGAAATAATGGGAGTGCTGGTGTGTCACGGTCCGTGCTGCTGTAGTATGGATAAACTCACCAAAGAGCCAAAAGTACTTTCATCCTTTATTCCTCCTCTCTCCTACGCGTTTCAGCGCCACACCCGGTGCCTTCCTCAGGCTGAAACGCGTAGGAGAGAGGAGGAATAAAGGATGAAAGTACTTTTGGCTCTTTGGTGAGTTTATCCATACTACAGCAGCGCGGACCGTGACACAACAGCACTCCCATTATTTCTTGGATTCAAACCACTATCCAGTGGTCGGTGGAGGTCCTGCAGCAGCTGGAACACAGATTCCAAAAACGCCTTCAAACCAGTTGTGGGGATCACAACTGGACCAGGTGAGCAGCTTCACAGCACCACCTTCACAAATAAGTGTCACTAGTGATAGGGCACTATTGCGCCTCTTGTCCCCCTCCCTATTTTCTTTTTACTGTATTCTTACTTGGGAACGCTGCAAGGCTTTGGTAAATTCCCCAATTATTTCCAACATTTTGTACTACAACGTTTGTGTATCTATCAATGCTTCATATGGCTAGAGACGGAACTCATTTATTAGTATTCTTGGCTTATTCCTCATTATAATATATGTATATGAATTGACAGTTTTAGGAGACTCCTTGAGGTTTGGAAGAGCTCATGTGATTTTCATTGCCACTGTTGCTTTTCAGCGCTTATAGCCCCTTTTTTTTCTAAAATATTAAAAAAAAATAATGTAACAATGGATAACAGTCAGAGAATAAAACATCATTGTCCTCCATAAAACAAGAGCGAAGTAACATAAAGGAATAATAGTGCCCTGTTTAGACATTAGCGGGCCACATAATGTATCAGGAGTATATGGGTAATCAGTAATCAGTATATTAAATGGAGGACTGGCAGTGCCAGTATATAATTATCATTGTAGTTTACTATAAAAAGAAAAAGGGTAACAATGTTTTTAACTTTTGACTTTCAGACTAAAAATCTCACCATCCACTACAGCTTTGAACGTGAGACTACAATCACCAAAAAAGGGGGGTAAAAGGGAAGTAAAGTTGGAGCATTTCTTATTTGACAACTGGAAAGTAAAGGTGATAAAATTGCTAAAATTTAAATTATATTTAAATAGCATAAAAGAACATCTAATATGCATGGACACAGTGCTAAATACACCTAACCATAATTACCCTACAATACACAAAAAATGGACATACACAGTGTCAAAAAAAGTGAGAATACATACATATAAATATCAATTAAGGCCAATGCATCCAAAAATAAAGTCCAGGTCTGAAGAGGAAGTCAGTAAGTAAATATCTGTAAATTTATAGTCTATGCACTCATGCACATTCAAATATCCTCCTAAACACACTAACAATCAGGTTGTTCTAATGATGGAATAATTTGTAGTAAATCTCATAACCCAATGAAAATTATCCAGAAGATAAATATAGATGTTTCACAAGATCTTAAGGTACCGTTACATGGTGCGAGATCGTGAACGATATTGCTGAAATGTCACGGGTTTGGAGTCGGTGAAATGACATCGTTAGTACATCATTGCGTGTGACACTGAGATACGACTACGATAAATCGTTGGATCACTGATCTCAGATTTGTGAACATGTTCAGCCAACCTGCTGCCTCGTTGTGTGTGACACCGCAATAACGATCACGTTTGCAATTTCTGTGATTGAGAAAACCAATCCCATAGGTGTGCCTTGGTGTTGTGTTTTCCGTGCTCCGTGTGCGCCGATTTGTGGTCACTAGTGCGTTCCGATTGGCTGGTTATGAGACAGGCGGCATATTTGCGGATCCATGCTTTGATCAGTGCACTCATTGACTTGTTTATTTCTTACACTATCATTAAACACATTTAAACAAGGAGACTCTTTGAAGTTGCCATCCTTTTCTTTAGGCGTTTAGCTACCCGCGTGTGCACGCAAATAAACAATTGGTGTAACGATAGATTTGAGCAGTCCTATATACAGTTAGGGCCAGAAATATTTGGACAGTGACACAAGTTTTGTTATTTTAGCTGTTTACAAAAACATGTTCAGAAATACAATTATATATATAATATGGGCTGAAAGTGCACACTCCCAGCTGCAATATGAGAGTTTCCACATCCAAATCGGAGAAAGGGTTTAGGAATCATAGCTCTGTAATGCATAGCCTCCTCTTTTTCAAGGGACCAAAAGTAATTGGACAATGGACTCTAAGGGCTGCAATTAACTCTGAAGGCGTCTCCCTCGTTAACCTGTAATCAATGAAGTAGTTAAAAGGTCAGGGGTGGATTCCAGGTGTGTGGTTTTGCATTTGGAAGCTGTTGCTGTGACCAGACAACATGCGGTCAAAGGAACTCTCAATTGAGGTGAAGCAGAACATCCTGAGGCTGAAAAAAAAGAAAAAATCCATCAGAGAGATAGCAGACATGCTTGGAGTAGCAAAATCAACAGTTGGGTACATTCTGAGAAAAAAGGAATTGACTGGTGAGCTTGGGAACTCAAAAAGGCCTGGGCGACCACGGATGACAACAGTGGTGGATGATCGGCGCATACTTTATTTGGTGAAGAAGAACCCGTTCACAACATCAACTGAAGTCCAGAACACTCTCAGTGAAGTAGGTGTATCTGTCTCTAAATCAACAGTAAAGAGAAGACTCTATGACAGTAAATACAAAGGGTTCACATCTAGATGCAAACCATTCATCAATTCCAAAAATAGACAGGCCAGAGTTAAATTTGCTGAAAAACACCTCAAGAAGCCAGCTCAGTTCTGGAAAAGTATTATATGGACAGATGAGACAAAGATCAACCTGTACCAGAATGATGGGAAGAAAAAAGTTTGGAGAAGAAAGGGAACGGCACATGATCCAAGGCACTCCACATCCTCTGTAAAACACGGTGGAAGCAACGTGATGCATGGGCATGCATGGCTTTCAATGGCACTGGGTCACTTGTGTTTATTGATGACATAACAGCAGACAAGAGTAGCCGGATGAATTCTGAAGTGTACCGGGATATACTTTCAGCCCAGATTCAGCCAAATGCTGCAAAGTTGATTGGACGGCGCTTCATAGTACAGATGGACAATGACACCAAGCATACAGCCAAAGCTACCCAGGAGTTCATGAGTGCAAAAAAGTGGAACATTCTGCAATGGCCAAGTCAATCACCAGATCTTAACCCAATTGAGCATGCATTTCACTTGCTCAAATCCAGACTTAAGACGGAAAGACCCACAAACAAGCAAGACCTGAAGGCTGCGGCTGTAAAGGCCTGGCAAAGCATTAAGAAGGAGGAAACCCAGCGTTTGGTGATGTCCATGGGTTCCAGACTTAAGGCAGTGATTGCCTCCAAAGGATTTGCAACAAAATATTGACAATAAAAATATTTTGTTTGGGTTATGTTTATTTGTCCAATTACTTTTGACCTCCTAAAATGTGGAGTGTTTGTAAAGAAATGTGTACAATTCCTACATTTTCTATCAGATATTTTTGTTCAACCCTTCAAATTAAACGTTACAATCTGCACTTGAATTCTGTTGTAGAGGTTTCATTTCAAATCCAATGTGGTGGCATGCAGAGCCCAACTGGCGAAAATTGTGTCACTGTCCAAATATTTCTGGCCCTAACTGTATATATATATGTATGTGCTTATGTTAAATCCTTATTTTTTTTGTAAAAAAATTTAGGAGGCAACATATGCACCATATGTAAATAAATATACACATATGGCAACCTTCAGAACTTCATTGGTCATGTATGTCTGCCACATTGGTACCTAAAGTATGTCAACATATATGATTTTAATTCAGAGATGCAAAGTACATACACACATTTGTACACATAACCAACCATATACAGTTACATGTACACATACATATGTATGTGTATGCACATGTACACATTGCTGTCCTGATACATACATATACACATATATACATCTATGCACAGACACATAATTACCACATGCATCCTATTATGCAAACATTCAATAGGAAGTGATCCAATTCTATGGTGGCCGCGCTCCCCGTGGTAATGATTTTAAGAACTTCTTGTCCACAAAAAAATGTTATCACTCAAAACATGCGAGAATATAAAAAAACGGATACAACGCGTTTCGGCGGAGACAACCGCCTTCCTCAGGTCGCGGGGAGTGCAGCCACCATAGAATTGGATCACTTCCTATTGAACCTTTATGTCTGTGGGAATCCGTGGCAGGACCCAACACAGGATCAATTCAAGGCGAGCAGCAGACCCGAATAAATATCCAAAGCGTGAGGAGGCTTTGGAAAAACCATATGCTTGAAGTTTTATGGCAAGAGGGGAGTGCATAAAACTTCATTAAAAGGGCACCAGAGTTACATTGGTAATGTGCTGAGATTGGCGCCGCATGTTTGTTTTTTATATATACCCTACAGGGAATCACCTTACTTAATATGCAAACATGTATGTACATAGTGTTGTGTGTAGCTTGCCATCTTGAAAACAACACGTACACATAGCCATACATTGTATTGGCAACAGTGCATACACGAGCGTTCATGTGTGACAATTTGGGGATGCATCAGTGGCTTGCAGTGGTGTCACCAAATGAAAACAGCCCTGAATGGCGAGATGGTTGAAAGGGCAAGAGCGCTAATAAAGTGACCTTCTTGCCAGGCAAGGCTGACCAATGGTAATGCAGTTGCGGCCACCAATTGGAGTTGTAGGGGTGTGGAAAAACACAATCTGGCATGCCTAGCTCCTAGCCTGTGTCACAAACTACCCCCACATTGAGGTTGGAGTCGTTCACGTAGTTACCGTGTGACAGCGTGATAACTATCGCCAAGATCATTGGCTGTGTCGTTCTAGCAATCTCTGGATTGCTGGATCATTGGTGTGTCCTTCACAATATCTAGCCATGTAACATCCCACCAACAATCTCAAAAAGATGTCCTAATGACAGCGCTCCTGTGAAATCGTTGGTGACATCGTTACGACATTGAAGCGTGTAACGGTACCTTTAGACCAGTGTTTCTCAACTCCAGTCCTCAGAACCCACCAACACGTCATGTTTTCAGGATTTCCTTAGTATTGCACAGGGGTTTGAATTATCCCCAGTGCAGGTGATTAAACTATCACCTGTGCAATACTAAGGAAATCCTGAAAACAAGATCTGTTGGTGGGTCCTGAGGACTGTAGTTGAGAAACACTGCTTTAGGGCCACGTCACACACACAGATATTTGTGCAGATATTGTTCGCAGATCTCTGGTTGTACTCAGCCACAAAATGGAACAATGTGTCCATGATTTCACTGCAACCAGAGATCTGTGAACAATATCTGCACAATTATCTGTGTGTGTGACGTGGCCCTTAGACAGATCAACAGACCCAATGTGTTTCTCCTCCAACATGAAGGTTCCTCAGGGCTTAGAATACTGGCCAAGGACTTATAGATATCAGTGAAATACATATAATTGGGTATAGCATTAGGAAGAAGAAACATGGGTCTCCCACAAATTATACAAACTTCTTAAAAGAGATGCAAAATTTTGCTAATTGAAAAACTGCAGGAAGGCTGTGTTCATCCATATTGGATGTTCTTTTATGCTATTTAAACATAATTTCAATGATTTTTTTGCCTTTACTCTTCAGATGAGTGTGAGGCTAACTTCATTTTATAGACAACCACCTTGGCTATCTCACACATACATTTTTTTCCTTGCAAATTTACAGAAGATTTAAATCTACAAGATATCAATTATTGCTGTGTTTTCAATGCAGATTTCACCCATTCTGATGAATAGGAAAAATTTGTAACAAAATTGCATTTAAAAATCACAACTAAAATATAACAAAAATGCATGTATTTTAGGCAGTATTTTCTTTGCCAATACAACAGATTCGCTGCAGAATTTTCTGCTGCATATCCTGAAGGTTCGCACATAATGTAGATGAATCTGCCTTATTGTTCTTAGTATCTTCCATTTTGTAGCAGCTATGCTGTGAATTGGAGTTTAGTTTTAGCTGTACATATTATAATATCATGAATCAATGGAAATCTCCACTATAATTACTTCTGTAAGTAAAACAACCTTTTCATTTTTATTTATAGCCCTTTTCTTTCTCATGATTGTTATGAATAGAGCACTTTTAGTTGGAAGCGAGCGATGAGAGTAAATGAAGTCCATGGTGTCACTAATTTCCATTATCTGTATACACAAAATATGACTGTGCTAATGATGTTAACAGGAATAGTTATCTCAATTTACACACATTGCCTAGAATGACCTCTGAATACATCTTTGAGCACACATATTCTCCATTGGTTCTGCAAAGTGTTTAACACAACCTTCAAATGACCACTAACTTACTCTAACAAGACTGACGACAGGGAGGATGATAATCATTGTTATCCTTTTGTTACAATTTTTGGAAATAGGCTGTTTATGACCAGTGTCGTGCATGGTGCTTCTCCTTTTTTTTCCCTATATTCATGTTATAAATGTGCACTTTGTGCTATGGTTTCTTCCACATCATCAGACGATTCAATAATGTAGCATGATTCAATTAAAGTTTTTGTGTGCTACCACTTTTAGGCATCAGTTTCACTAGCTTTTACAATGGACGGATTGCACTTACACCATTGTTAAACAATGATTCAGTGTCCATCTGCGAGTTCTTTCTAGTGCCTAATCAGCATGCGGAAAAAAATCACAGAATACATGCATATTGCAACAAGCGTCAGATCACACGCAACCATACAAGTCTATTATGGCCACTTTACACGTCCCGATATCGGCGTCCAACTCCGACCAAAAGTCACGTGGTTCGTGTGTTGGCCCCGATATCGTTTGTGCGTTGTATGGTGTAAATGTCCAATACGATGCACGAATGATGCCAAAACAATATCGGGGGAGAAATGAGCGTGCTCTCCAACGGCCCGATATTGAATGGACGTTGTGGCCGGATCGTGCTGTGTGAAAGCCCAACAACGATGTGGAGTACAAGTACCCCTATTCTCTCCCATGTTAAATGGTCGCTCCTGGGTCAGCCGTACAAGGGGGAGTACACATCGCTGTTGCGTTGCCTGCCGATATCGCGTTGTGTAACATCTCCTATGCGATCTTGGAATTCTGCCCAGAAAAAGCGCGCTCCCGCGGCGTTGTATCCAATATCGGACCGTGTAAAGTGGCCATTACAGACAAGGAGGAAGCCAGCAATATCTAGGGTGCTATGCAATATAAAAATTGCATTGGCAAATAATTGATCAATTTTCTGAGCAACGTCTCAGCAAATTCCAACTCTACATATTTTATTTAAGTTGTGCCATGCGGCCTTCAATATATATTAAATGCAGAACCCTAAAAGCAGCACATACCTAGATAATCTCAGAGCAACTCTTATGTTGCTAGATGGACCACTGCAAATAAAGGCAGATCAGGCTCCAGTATATGCAGCATTGCTTCACATGCTTGAAACAATCTCAGAACGGACCCTCACAGTGCCAGACCAGCATAACATGAATGATGGCAGAGAAGGCCCAAGAAAATGGTGCATGCAGTTAACAGAACCTGTGGAAAGGGTGAGGTAGCTGCATGTGAACAGTTACCAAAGTCAGAGAGACAGAACGAATAGCAAGAAGTAAAAAGGGTGTGCACAGTAAAGTGGAGGTCAGCCACCAACCAATTAATAAGGGTACCTACCGTTACACGTCGCAACATTGCATTTGCAATTTGCTGGTTGCAGTGAAATCATGGACACATTGTTCCATTTGTACACAGCAACAAGCTAGAACAATGTGTCCATGATTTCACTGCAACCAGCAAATTGCAAGTGAAATTGCATGCAATGTTGCGACATGTAACGGTACCCTAACAAACAAAGGGGTAGAGACAGCACTACCTAGTATAGTATGAAATATAAAAAGTGCATTGCACAAATAATTATTCCAAACTGTACTATAAAGTAAAATGAAAGTACATCAAAGGATGAAATGGTATAATCCTGTGCTGTCGTCAATGAAGGATTAATCACAGAAGTCCGTATGGATCATAAAAGATTTACTTGTCAACGCCTTTCAAAGCCAAAATTATGATTATGATTTGTTCTGAGGAAGAAGCCCATGGTGGCTTTGAAATGCGTTGACAAATTATTTATGATCTATTTCAGTGTTTCTCAACTCCAGTCCTCAGGACCCACCAACAGGTCAGGTTTACAGGATTTCCTTAGCATTGCACAGGGGTTGGAATCATCACCAGTGCTGGTGATTATATTATCACCTGTGCAATACTAAGGAAATGCTGAAAACATGACGTGTTGGTGGGTCTTGAGGACTGGAGTTGAGAAACACTGATCTATATGGATTTCTGTGATTTATTCTTTATTGACGGTAGCGCGGCACCATACTCTTTCATCATTTCATCTATGTTTGCTTGCTCCACATGATGTGCTGCAGCTGCTCCCCCCTGAGGATGCCTATTCAGTGTATTGCTTGGGGACTGCTCCATCTTCCCCCTGTGTCCATTTGGTCTATATAATCTATCCAAAATCCAGAGCCTGTATTTATGCATCACTATGGGGTATATGAGTTTTGTCATTCTAAACTCACCTGTCTCCAGCCCTGCATGTCCCTCGCACTTCCGGGGCTGCTGCATCTCACAGTTTAGTGAATATTCATGAGCTTAATGAGTGGCTCCGGAAGTGAGAGGGACGACAGGAGTCAGTTAAGTTTAAAATTCTTTATTTTAATAGTTAAAACGTGTTGCTACAGTCCGTGTACACCAATGTTATATGGATAACACTCGTGTGCGGGACATTTTTTGCACGGACCCATTGACTTGAATGCATCCATGCAGTGGCGTAACTACCGCGGTCGCAGCGATAGCTGGACGAGGAGTGGAGGGAGGACAGGAAGTGAGAGAAGCCTCACTTCCCGCAGCTGTGCCCACCCCTCCTCTAGTCTGTGAAGAAGCCGGCAGGCGGCAGACAGGTACTCGCACTAGAAAACAACCCCCCTCCACCATCCCACCCAAGGGGCCCCCGGAGATGCAGGGCACCAAACCCTGCGACTGCTGCACCTGCTTTAAATGGATGTGCGTCCCTCAGGACGCACATCCATGTCACTGCACGGCGGGTCCGCAGGCGGCCGATTACGGTCGCCAAAAGACTGGCAGGCGCGGCAGTTTTAAAATTCCAGGCGGCTGCTGCTGGTGCTGCACTGTGATGAGGTCATGTGACCTCCTCACAGACAGGACGCAGGCAGCTGCCGGCAAGAGCGGTGATGGTGAGTTCCTTCCTGAAGGAACTTTTCTCTTTGCTCCCCTGGGCTCTGGGTCGGATTACCTCCTGAATGGCTGCACTGTACCTGCTGGCTGGTGATCTGGTGGAGGGCTCTGTTACCAGCCTGTTACCTGGGGCAAGGTGATCCATGGCAGGGCAATGCTGGGCACAGTGCCCCATTCCTTATGGCTATCCCCCAGCTTGTGTCTGCAGGGCACTGGCCAGAGCTGGGGGATGGATGGCCACTGTGGACTGTGATCTACAGCTCTGTAGTGTGTGTGTGGGAGTGTGTGTGTGTTTGTGTGGGAGGTGTGTTGTGTGTGTGTGTGTGTGTGTTGTGGTGTGTGTGTTTGTGTGGGAGTGTGTGTGTTTGTGTGGAGCGTGTGTGTGTTTGTGTGGGAGTGTGTGTGTTTGTGTGGGAGTGTGTGTGTTTGTGTGGGAGGTGTGTGTGTTTGTGTGGGAGTGTGTGTTTGTGTGTGGTTTGTGTGGGAGTGTGCGTGTTTGTGTGGGAGTGTGTGGCAGTGTGTGTTTGTGTGGGAGTTTGTGTGGGAGTGTGTGTGTTTGTGTGGGAGTGTGTGTTTGTGTGGGATTGTGTGTGTGTGTGGGAGTGTTTGTGTGTGTGTGGGAGTTTGTGTGTGTTTGGAGTGTGTGGGTGTGTGGGAGTGTGTGACACAAACGTCTCTGAAAAAAAAAAAACTTTAAGGCCCCTTTCACAAAAGCATTTTGCTGATGTCTGCGGCCAATCCGGCAGGTGGCGCCGCATCTGCCGGATCTGCCGCACTTGCGTTTTTTCGGATCTGGCAAGCCCCATGTATTCTCTATGAGGCTTGCGGTCTGGTGTGGCAAGTGCGGTTACACCGGATCCGGCACTTGCGGCCACGAAAAAAAAAGCTGCAACCAGCGTTTTTTTTTTTGCGGCCGTAAGTGCTGGATCTGCCGCATCCGGCAGAACCAAACTTGCAGCACTGGACCACAAGCCTCATAGAGAATACATGGGGCTTGCCAGATCCGAAACGCAAGTGCGGTGCCACCTGCTGGATCGGAATCAAACATCAGCAAAACGGTGATGTGAAAGGGGCCTTGAAGTGTTTTTCTTCAGAGAAGTTTTGATAGGGCTATGAGGCTGGATTATATTTGTAGGACTATGAGGCTGCATTATATTATCTGGAGAGCTATGACGCTGCATTATATTATCTAGAGAGGTATGACGCTGCATTATATTAGCTGTAGGGCTATGACGCTGCATTATATTATATGGAGGGCTATGAGGCTGCATTATATTATATGAAGGGCTAGGAGACTGCATTATATTATTTGGAGGGCAATGAGGCTGCTTTATATTATATGGAGAGCTATAAGGCAGCATTATATTATATGGATGGCTATGAGGCTGCATTATTCTATGTGGAAGGATATGAGGCTGCATTTTACTATACGGAGGGCTATGAGGCTGCGTTATACTATAATGGAAGACCATATATACCAAGATAAGGACATATTCCAGGAGGAGGACCATATATAGCAGGATGAGGGACATTAATACTTAATGAAGGGGAAAGGGGTCAATTCATGAGTCTTTATAGGTTTTAGAACGTTGTATAGGGCCCATACATCTGACTAACTGTGGGCGCGCGAGGAAAGGGGGGGGGGCCCCGGTCCAAATTTCGCACCGGGGCCCTTCAGACTCTAGTTGCGCCACTGCATCCATGGTTATCTGCTGTCAGACCAAAATGGACATGTGTCTGTGTGGACCACACAGACACGCATCTGCTCCACATGGTGACATGGTCAGTGCAGAATCACGGACATGTGAAAATGTCTATAGATTAACATTAGTCTCTGTAAGTCCATGCCTATGGCATGTGTCTGCAGGGACTGCACACGTGCTGAAAACATGGAGTTTAGAAAGAGGCTTTAAAGTAGGCAGCTGAGGGCTGGTATTCTCAGCAGGATGAGGAACCAATGTTATTGCACCCCCCCACGCTATAAAATAGCATCCCCCAACCACCACAAGAACTGGCGCATTCATAAGAAGCTACAATTCCTGGCACTTTGCCTGCCTCTTCCAGTTGCCATATAGCAGTGTTAAACTGGGTAAAAAGGGGTTCATGCCAGCTTTGCATTGCCAGCTGGCATTAATCCCAAAATTTTAATGTCAGGACAATGTTTCACCCAGCCATTATTAAATAGTAAAGAAGACCCAAAAAAGAGAGAATTTTTTTTTTATTAGAAATAAAAACACACATGTATCTGGACTCCAACTTTATTATTTCCTCATACCCAGCCTTGATCATCTGTGGTGTCTTTTTGATTGCAGGCTGCAGTGAAAAACACAGTGTTCTGTCACCACACCCTTCAAACATTGAATGAATGAGCTGCCAGCTCCGGTCTGGTAAGCAGAGGTCACCCGAGGACAGGCTGTTATGGCAAATAAATAGTTAATTATTTATTTGAATAATTGAAGCCATTTCAGAACCCTTCCAAAAATATGGTTATGTGAATCCTTGCACTTTTCCCTAGAATTTTCTGTGTCTCTGATTTTGTATAAATGTTTTGATCTAGAGGTAGCCGTATAGAAGTTCTTATCAACATGTTCTGAACATCCTGTACAACTTCAAGGCTAATTAAACTAACTAACACGCCGAAAATATAATTAAATGTTTTCCAGAATAAAATGTATATTCAGCATAAAATGACGCAACATCTAGTAACACCCCTTTGCTCATCCCTTTAAGGATAAGTAATAAAACTGCTAGCTGCTCCTTTAATAAAAGGTCTTTGTCATTAAGCTCTACATTGACAACGTGTCAGAATGGTTCTTTATACGGTGATGACGTGCACGCACCCAGACAAAGCATCCAATTTGGCGGCAGACAATTAAGACGACAGCCTCACCCGAAAGGTGTGGTGGGCATCCATTACAAGGCCAGGTAACCATGGTACCCACTAGGGTTAGTGGCCACCATGGCTACCTGAACGGTGACCTCAGGAGTCACCGCTTACTGAACCATAGCTGGCAGCTTATTCATTTAATGTTTGGAGGCTGCGGTGACAGGACACTGTGTTCTTCACCGCAGCCTGCAATCAAGCAGACATTGCAGAGGATTGAGGATAGGTATGGGGGAGTAATAAAGCTGGAGTTCAAATATGTGTTTGTGCTTTTATTTCTTATAAAAATTTTTTACTGTGTTGTCTTTCATTTACTTGAAACTCTTAATGACTGAGTGTAACATTGGCCCGACATTAAGAATTGTGGGCTTAATGCCAGTTGGCCATAGAAAGCTGGTGTTCACCCCTTATTACCAAGTTTGCCACCCCTACACAGAAAGTGGAAGAGCTGTGTAATGTGGTAGGAATTTACGCTTCTTATGAGTATAACAATTTATGGGGAGGCGGTGAGATGCTATTCTATAGCATGGGGGGCCTAATAATTATGGGCCCTCACCTCGCTGAGAATACCAGCCCTGCTTTTACCTTTTCTGGCAATTAAAAACAGGGTAAAGCCCTAGGCAATCTTTTTTCTCTTTTTTTTCCATTTTATTTTGGGACACACTATGATGCTCTACACTAATGTTGTATGACAGGGGTGGGGATCTCCTTAGTATTGCACAGGTGATAATTGAATCACATGCACTGGTGATGATTCCAACCCTTTTGCAATACTAAAGAAATCCTGAAAACCTGACCTGTTGGCAGCCCTTTGGGACTGAATTTCCTCACCCCTAGTGTATGACAAATTATCATTATTATACATATACAATAGTTACACATAGCAAATAAGATCATTATGCTGGATTTTGTATTAGATCAATAGTTGGACATTTCCCAAGCGTCTAGGACTGCATGATATATCGGCAAATGATGCGTGCAGAGCCCAATAGGGTTGCCTTTTGCAACTGACAGATTGTTATTTTCTCAACTCTAATTGTTTTCAAGTGTTAGCTGAGTTTTTTACTGCAAAAAATAAGAGGGTGGGGGACAACAGGTATATCCCTGAGGAAGGTGCCAGGTGGGGCGCCGAAACGCGTAGGAGGAAGGAGGATTAAAAAGATAAAACCTACTGATGACTTTGTGACTCTTTTGGTGAGTTTTTACATTGGAGCAGCGCGGACCGTGTCACACCTGTACTCCCATCATCTCCTTCAGCTGAGTTTTTTAGGCACAGTACCCAGTGTAAGCAAATGAAGGGTGGATCAGCTCACCACGTAGACTCCAGTATGCACGGACCTGCGTCCTGACACTGCACAAATACAATAGAAGAAGGAATGTCCAGCTTCCGGTGCCAAATTGAACACTGATTAGTAAAGTGCAGATGCAAAAATAAGGAAAAAATATAAGTGAAATAAAAATAAAACATGTATTAATAGCTATGTATTATAGGCACATGTTACATTTATTTTTATTGCTTGCTTGTACTTTTTCATATTGGTTGTAATTTTTTCATTCTGACATTTTTGTGTTTTATTTTTATTTCACTTTATTTTTTCTTTATTTTTGCATCTGCACTTTACTAATCAGTGTGCAATTTGGCATCCAATGCATTAACTGATCTCACCTGTTGTGGCCTTCTTGTATTACTGACCTAACCTATACAGCCTCTGCCATAATGCACACTGACAGGCTTGATAAAGGACTATGTCCGAAACGCGTTGCCGTGGCGATGCTCCCTGCCGTATTTAATGTATGTTATATGAGCCTATGTACGTGGTGTGAATGTTGGAGCCTGATGCTGATTTACAAATAAAATCCTTCATTATGCATCATTTTCCGTGAGCTGGACCTTCTTTCTTCTTCTACAGCAGCAAGTGTGTCGATTACCACTGGGACCACCTTCATTGGCTTGTGCCAGAGTCTTTGCAGTTTGATCTTGAAGTCCATGTATCGTGTAAATTTTTCAAGTTGCTTCTCCTCAATCCTGCTGTCGCCTGGTATTGCCACATCGAAGATCCACACTTCCTTATTTGTTACAATGGTAAGGTCCGGAGTATTGTGTCTCAAGACTTTATCAGTCTGAATACAGAAGTCCCATAGTAGTGTGGCACCCCTCTGGCGGCATTGCCACAGGGAGGTACTGCACCCCAAACAGAAGGTGTGGTGTCTCCGTAGTTGTGGATGAGGAGGAAACCCAGAGTCTGCACACAAGCACTCTCATAACACACCTTAGTACAGGAGACTAATTCAGTAGGTCCCAGGGGGGTGGATCTTAGAAGAGCAGGAGACGTGAAGTGACAGTTACAGACACAAGTCAGTCAGACGGTGACAGAAGAGGAGAGAGGACAGACACAAGGGACTCTGCAGCTGTGACAGGAGGGCACCTCTAAGGACTTAAGACAACAGATCTGGGGACCAGTAACCAGACTCTAGTGTGGGAGAGAAGCGACCGGAAAAATAACCGGAGGGTCATCTCTGACAGACTCTGCAAAAGCCTCCAAAATCCACGACTACAACCCTCAGCGAGCCCAACTGTACCGTGTACCCTTATCATCTGGTACCAGGAAAGAACGGTTTGAGCTGATTTGGTGTCTGGCTTCATTTAATCCGTCGCCTGTGAGGCCTCTACAGCACCACAGAGCCAAGGACTCCTCTCATCCTCCTCGCTGCCCTGAGGTAAAGCTCCACCTGTGGGGAGCTATACTACCAAAGCTGCTTCACCATCACCTCAGTGGCTGGCTGCAGCGCTAGTAACCACATTACCAAGTACCACAGGTGGCGTCACGTTTCCCTATCCCCAAGTTCCCCTTCATCCCCATCAGCCAATTAAGTCAGGCCAGCAGGGAAGGGGTTACTCGCATACCAGGATGGTGGTTTCAGTGGGGGATCACGGCTGGTCGGGTCTCGCTTCCGTGCCCTGGGCATTCAATTGGCTGATGGAGATGAGGGGGAACTTGGGGATAGGGAAACCTGACACCACCTGTGGTACCTGGTAATGTGGTTACCAGTCCTGCAGCAAGGCTGCTGAGGTGATGGTGAAGCAGCTTTGGTAGTACAGCTCCCCACAGGCGAAGCTTTACCTCAAGGCAGTGGGGAGGAGGAGAGGGGTCATAGTCCTTGGCTCTGTAGTGCTGCAGAGGCCTCCCACGTGACGGATTAAACAAAGACAGACACCAAATCAGCTCAAACCATTCTTTACTGGTACCTGATGATGCTCTGTGCTCTTAGGAACCATGAGTACTTCAGAAAGTCTTTTGTAACCTTGGCCAGATGTGTGCCTTGCCACAATTCTATCTCTGACCTCCTTGGGCAGTTCCTTTGACCTCATTATTCTCATTTAGTCTGACATGCACTAGGAGCTGTTAGGTCTTATATAGACAGGTCTGACTTAAGGGTCTGAATACTTATGATCATGAAATATTTCAGTTTTTCTAATAAATGCGTAAAAATCTCAACATTTCAGTTTTTTTTCAGTCTTGATGGGGTGCAGAGTGTACATTAATGAAAAAAAAAAAGAACTTTTTTTAATTTACCAAATGGCGGCAATGAAACAATGAGTGAAAAATTGAAAGGGGTCAGAATATTTTCCGTACTCACTGTAAATACGATCATGTGATCTTCACTATAGCATAAAATATGATAAGGGTTTCTTTAATGTAAAAAATCCTCAGGAGAGATTTATAAAGTTTACATAATGTAGGCACATTTTGTACTCTAAAAAAGTTGCACATGCCTTGCACCACATTATTCTGTGTTTTAGAGATTATTTTGTATCTCACTCAGCAATAGAATCCTTAGCTGAAATATGTTGTGACTTGAAAGGAAATAGATGTGTCTGAGATGCAATATTATTTGCTAAAATTGCACAAAAACAAAACATAAGCTGAATATTCACAAATAACAAGAAATACAAACAGTAGTGTAAGTTTTTTACTTACGATAAACCACAGTGATAAATTTTGTACACTTTAAGGCAGTCTAGGTTGTTGGTATTATACATATTCTATATATACAGTTAGGGCCAGAAATATTTGGACAGTGACACAAGTTTTGTTATTTTAGCTGTTTACAAAACATGTTCAGAAATACAATTATATATATAATATGGGCTGAAAGTGCACACTCCCAGCTGCAATATGAGAGTTTCCACATCCAAATCGGAGAAAGGGTTTAGGAATCATAGCTCTGTAATGCATAGCCTCCTCTTTTTCAAGGGACCAAAAGTAATTGGACAATGGACTCTAAGGGCTACAATTAACTCTGAAGGGGTCTCCCTCGTTAACCTGTAATCAATGAAGTAGTTAAAAGGTCAGGGGTGGATTCCAGGTGTGTGGTTTTGCATTTGGAAGCTGTTGCTGTGACCAGACAACATGCGGTCAAAGGAACTCTCAATTGAGGTGAAGCAGAACATCCTGAGGCTGAAAAAAAAGAAAAAATCCATCAGAGAGATAGCAGACATGCTTGGATTAGCAAAATCAACAGTTGGGTATATTCTGAGAAAAAAGGAATTGACTGGTGAGCTTGGGAACTCAAAAAGGCCTGGGTGTCCACGGATGACAACAGTGGTGGATGATCGCTGCATACTTTATTTGGTGAAGAAGAACCCGTTCACAACATCAACTGAAGTCCAGAACACTCTCAGTGAAGTAGGTGTATCTGTCTCTAAGTCAACAGTAAAGAGAAGACTCCATGACAGTAAATACAAAGGGTTCACATCTAGATGCAAACCATTCATCAATTCCAAAAATAGACAGGCCAGAGTTAAATTTGCTGAAAAACACCTCAAGAAGCCAGCTCAGTTCTGGAAAAGTATTCTATGGACAGATGAGACAAAGATCAACCTGTACCAGAATGATGGGAATAAAAAAGTTTGGAGAAGAAAGGGAACGGCACATAATCCAAGGCACACCACATCCTCTGTTAAACATGGTGGAGGCAACGTGATGGCATGGGCATGCATGGCTTTCAATGGCACTGGGTCACTTGTGTTTATTGATAACATAACAGCAGACAAGAGTAGCCGGATGAATTCTGAAGTGTACCGGGATATACTTTCAGCCCAGATTCAGCCAAATGCTGCAAAGTTGATTGGACGGCGCTTCATAGTACAGATGGACAATGACCCCAAGCATACAGCCAAAGCTACCCAGGAGTTCATGAGTGCAAAAAAGTGGAACATTCTGCAATGGCCAAGTCAATCACCAGATCTTAACCCAATTGAGCATGCATTTCACTTGCTCAAATCCAGACTTAAGACGGAAAGACCCACAAACAAGCAAGACCTGAAGGCTGCGGCTGTAAAGGCCTGGCAAAGCATTACGAAGGAGGAAACCCAGCGTTTGGTGATGTCCATGGGTTCCAGACTTAAGGCAGTGATTGCCTCCAAAGGATTCGCAACAAAATATTGAAAATAAAAATATTTTGTTTGGGTTATGTTTATTTGTCCAATTACTTTTGACTTCCTAAAATGTGGAGTGTTTGTAAAGAAATGTGTACAATTCCTACATTTTCTATCAGATATTTTTGTTCAACCCTTCAAATTAAACGTTACAATCTGCACTTGAATTCTGTTGTACAGGTTTAATTTCAAATCCAATGTGGTGGCATGCAGAGCCCAACTCGCGAAAATTGTGTCACTGTCCAAATATTTCTGGCCCTAACTGTATTATCTACCTATTCATATGAATTTGAGATCCAATTAATGTAACAATCCTAAAAATCAACTTTGAACCCAGCAGCAAACCTTATAACATGACTTAGGGCGGCTTCACACCAAGGTTTTGCTGATCCGGGGCAGTCCGGTGTGAACTGGACAACCCCGGATCAGATTTAGGTCCCATAGTATTCTTATGGGGCTGGATGGCAGGTATTTTCCATCCGGTTTCCATCTGTCTGGGAGGAATCGGGAGAATTTAGATTTTTCTCCCGAACACAAAAACGCAGCTTGTTTCTCCCGGATCTGGTGCAATCCGGCGCCCTCGAACATGGGAGTCTATGGCACCGGACCGCGCCTGATCCGACATAATATCGGTCTGGCTCCCAGACACTGGGTGCTGAGGCTCAGCGCCGGCCAACGCTGAACTTCAGCACCATGGAAAGCTCCCCACTGAGATTTCAGGAACGCGGCTAGCTACCGATTTTGAAATTTCAGCAGGGAACAGCTCTTGAACCCTGCGATCTGCCTATTCCAGCATAAAACAGGACTGTAAGGCATATTTGCCCTCCGGTTCTGTTCTATCCGGGGCTATCAGGTTCTGTCCGGTGCTTTCAGCAAAACTGATACACTAAATACGTGGTGTGAAGCTAGCCTAAGGATGAGAGGAATGCTATGCCAGGTAGTTGACACTAGAGTTTGAGTCCTCTTCCTCTCTGGAGAGGCTTTTTGTCTATTGACAAATATAATTTTGGGATACTCTGAGTATATAGATAGTAACCCTTCAATTAGCTAAGCTAAAGATTGACTTCACATTTTCTTCTGTGAGACGCGGTAGGTCTATTTATTACATGAATTTCAATGAGAACCCATGCATTACTTCTCCTATAGTGATGCTACATGGGAACAGAATACTTGCTGCCAACTTCTGCTGCTGATAACTCTGGGTCCAGAAGGAAATCCTTCTAAGGCTGGAATTACACAGGCTTGTGACTCACACTAGTGCAATGCGAGGAAATCTCGTATTGCACTCGCCCTAATGTTAGTCAATCAGGCAGCGCAGATGTGAGATTTTTGTTAAGCCTAAACAAGCAGAGGAAAGAATTGCAGCATGCTGCGACTGTCTGTAAGTATCAGATCACTCGCACGTCTAAATGTGTATGGGTGTGAGTGACACATCTCAGTGCACTCGGCACACATAAAGAGTGTGGCGTGATATACGCCAAGGCTGGCAATGAAGGAGATGAGGAGATTAATCTCTCTCTTCTCTGCAGTAGTGATCCAATCACAGGATCAATGCTCCTATATGGGACCAAGCGATGACAGATGATCCGTGCTGCTGCACTTAAAAGATGAATCCTACAAGGTCTTCAGGGTAAAGGTGTTTATTGCTTCAACGCGTTTCGAGACCTTCCTGGTCTCTTCATCAGGAATACACCAAAAATTTGATCAAAATCAAAACACCTTTACCCTGAAGACCTTGTAGGATTCATCTTTTAAGTGCAGCAGCGCAGATTGTCTATTATCGCTTGGTCCAATTCCACGAGGATTGGTGGATCCAGCAGTGGTTATACGAGGCTAATATACCGGTTGTGGGTCTCACAACCGAATGAGGTGAGCAGTTAATGCACTGATTATTTTTGTTTTTAAAAGCATAAAACCCTATTGTGCCCTTGTATCCCCTCTGTTTCCAAACCACAGGATCAAATCACAGTATAACGAACCTGAGCCGAGTGTCATTAGCATATCACATTCAATGCTCTCTCACGATGTCATACCCTAGTCTGACCCCAGCCTCAAACAAAAAACTGCCCCCTCCTTTGAGCACAAATTATAATATTAATAATAATAATCTTTATTTATATAGCACCAACATATTCTGCAGCGCTTCACAATTCAGAGGTTCATATTCAAACAGTCATAAGTAACAATTCTAAAAAATACAATACAATAATTAAAGTAAAAATAATGACGATCCTACTCATAAGAGCTTACAATCTACAATGAGGTAGGTGTGACACAAAGTACAGGTGCTTATTTACAATGATGATCCAGCCATCTTGAAGAAATGGGGGTTTGGAAAGGCTGCATGAGTCATCACCTAACAATCTGGGTAGAGCTTTTGGGTTTGGTGGAGTTTGATGGAGAGTTATGTTCAAAGAAATAGTATATTGGTTATAAATAAAGGGCATTGATTAGGGAGCGTGATAGGCTGTCTTAAAAAGATGCGTTTTTAGGGAGCACCTATAACTGTGTAAATTGTTGATAGTCCTAATTCTTTGCTGTAGAGCCTTTAATGGCCACTTTACACGTCCCAACATCGTTTCGATATTGTATACAACGGCACGGGAGCGCGCACTTTTTTGGTAGAAATCCAAGATCGCATAGGAGCTGTCACACAGGGAGATATCGGCAGGCAACAAAACTGCAATGTGTACGCCCCTTGTTCGCACGACCCAGGAACGACCATTTAACATGGGAGAGAATAGGGGAAGTTGCTCTCCAAGTCGGTGTTGGGCTATCACACAGAACGGTCCTGCCAGATCGTCCATCCATTATCGGGCAGTTGGAGAGCCTGCTCAATTCTGCCCCGATATCGGTTTGACATCGTTCTTGCGTCGCATTGCACATTTACACCATACAACGCACGAACGATATCGGGGCCAACGCACAAACCATGTGACTTTTTGTCGAAGTTGGACGACGATATCGGGACGTGTAAAGTGGCCATAAGAGAATTGGTGCAGCTCATGTTTTGTGAGTTATTGAGTACATCTAATAGCTAGTCATCAACCAGCTCATGGTAAATAATTATAAATTATTGCCACATGATTACTGATTTGAAAATTAGGATGTAAGCATTTTTTTTACGGCAATTTATAACTGTTACAGTGTATGATAAATCTATAGTTTTTTAATATATAGATTCATAAAGAGCCGAAATCACAGTTTAACTTGAAGGTTCTGCTGAATTCCCTGGAGCGAGTGCAAATCCCTCTTTTACTATTACCGCGCTTTTATTTACAGCCGTTAAAAGTCATGGAGTGACTGTAAAAGAAAGTGGTTAAAATTAACTGTGAAAAGGCAGATGCAATCCATTTCCTAAGCCGGTGGAAATGAATTGCTGATACGGCATGTGAAGAGACGGAGCACCTGTTTACTGAGCTTTGAGTTCAGCCCCTCTAGCCTGAGGAATTCTCCTGGCTCATGGGTTTGATGTCAGTCCTTGATTGTGTTTTGATGTTTCTGCAGATCTACGATTCAGTTCAATTCTCAGCAGCCAAAACAGACATTTGTCATCTAGTATGCATCAAATTTCCTGTGGCACATTGCCCACTTAATCATGCAGGGAAGGAGAGCTTTGACAATTCAATGGGGTTGACTTTAAGCCATTTTGACCCGGTAAAAGTGGTGCCAAATGTAATTAGCATTATTTATAAGGATCACTCAGAGCTTAATAGTGTTGCCACACATCAGTTTGACCACAGAAGAGTGTTTAAGTAAATATTTGCACGCAACATGGAGCTGTAGATAATGTTCTGTCTTTGTCCGCAGCCCTCATCCCATGAAATATTCAGGACGTGAAATGTCTCCAACGATGCAGTGTGGTAGGTTTCCGCTCTGATTTGATTAGCAGTGATAATTCTTTTATGAGCTTCGACTGTCTGTCTAGATTAGCATCAGCCCAGATTCCATGCTGTTGTCACGGAAGAGGTGAACTGGGACAAGCGATGGTTGCGAGCACGAAAAAATATAACACATAACAGGCCAAATGGTAGGACGTGAAAACGCTGAGGCTAGAAGAGAATCACTTCAATGAGAAAACATTTGTATTTTATTCTCCCAGTTTGCAACCAAAATCAAGTTATGTTATAAATGTATCGTTCCATCATATAATAACTTTTGACTATTTTCAATATATATTTTAAAGCATTTCCATTTTTCCTATTCCTGATATGTCTCTGATTTTGCATTACCGGTATATTACATCGTAATTATTGGAGAAATATATTACAAAAAATAACCTTCTGGTCATTGTGAAAATAATAAAGCAAAGAAATGACGTATATTTATATATAAACTAGATGGGTGCCCGATGCACAATGCATCGGGATTCTAGCAGAGCGAGTCTCTGACTCGCAATGGCCGCTTCGCGGCCAATGCTTCGCGCTGCTAAGGCGACTCGCCATGCCCGCTGCGCGGGCATAGCGAGTCGCCTTAGAGCGACTCGCAATGGCCGCTTCGCGGCCAATGCTTCGACTCGCCATGCCCGCTGCGCGGGCATAGCGACTCGCCGGCTCGCAATGGCCGCTGCGCGGCCAATGCTTCGTTCGTATCCACATGACGACAAAGGGGCACTCGCAGCATTCGCAATTATATAATAGATATAATAATATATGATAATACATGACATATATGACATGATATATATGACATATATTTATATATAAAATAATAATATATATTTTTTTTAAAGATCCTCCAATTTGTACCTTATATATTTGAAGAATGTTTATAAAAGGCACAATACATTCAGTAAAGCAAGAAAAAAATACATTATTTTTTCAAACTAAGTTTACATCTATGTATAAATATGTAACTTGTAAAAATTTAATTAACTTGTTTTAAATCTAATTACGTAATTGTTTTGATTAGCAGATCTATTTATTTTAATTGAAATACTTTTTTCTTCAACATGCAGATATTTTTTTATTATTATTATTATTATTATTATTAAAAAAAAACTATAGTTAGGGTAGTCAGAGAAATCATGGGACTGTAAGATGAATAATAATAATAATAATTAATAATAATATCTAAAAGATGTAGTCCAACAAAAAGAATCCGGTAAAGTATACAACCTATAAGACACTACAACATAATGTAAATGATTTTTTTTTTATTCTATGAAAGATAATTAAAAATAAATATGTGCATATTTATTTTTAATTATCTTTAATAAAATAAAAAAATAAATAAATATAATAATAATAATAATAATAATAATAATAACTAAAGGATTTAGTCCATCAAAAAGAATTTGGCAAAATATACAACCTTTAAGAGACTACAACATAATGCATATGATTTATTTTAAAATTATATTAAAGATAATTAAAAATAAATATCTGTATTTATTTTTAATTGTCTTTAATAAAATAAAAAAATAATAAAATAAGTAAAAAAAAATAAAAAAAGTAATAACTAAAGGATGTAATCCAACAAAAAGAATCTGGCAAAATATACAACCTATAAGAGACTACAACATAATGTAAATTATTTTTTTTTTATTTAATAAAGGTAATTAAAATACATATCTATATATTTATTTTTAATTATCTTTAATAAAATGTAATACAAAATATTTACATCATGTTGTAGTCTCTTACAGGTTGTATATTTTGCCAGATTATTTTTTGTTGGACTACATATTTTAGTTATTATTATTTTATTTTATTTTCTTAAAGATAATTTAAAATACATATATAGATATTTATTATTAATTATCTTTAATAAAATAAAAAAAAATACGTTGTAGTCTCTTATAGATTGTATATTTTGACAGATTCTTTTTGTTTAGTTATCTTCAGTTGTTATTATTATTATTATTATTATTATTACTATTATTAATATTACTATTATTATTATTATTCCTCAAATGGCCCCTTGGTTTCTCTGGCAACCATAAATATAGTTTTTTTTATAATAATGAACTATCTGCATATTAAGGAAAAAAGTATTTCAATATATAAATATACACATGTAGGTTGCACAGAGACAAGGAACAAATAAATATGTAATACACCTAAAATAATACATATAGTACGTAAAGTGTATGATGTCAACCCGCAAAAATACCCAGCAATATTAAAAATAATATTCATGCTGATGTGTAGTAACACAGTACATAGACGATAAAAATAAAATGTGGAAGAAAAGTAAAGAAAGAAAGAAAAAAAGGGGGCTGTTCTGCCGGGAGGCTTTTTCCAAAAGTGTCTTGAAAAAAAAAACTTCCTGACGAAACTTGATTCAGGCTATTGTTTTGGTAAACTATAAAATGTGGATATGAAAAATGAACAGTAGAAAAGTAAAAAACATATGTAAAAAATAAAAAACATTAAAAAAAGGATACACAGTAAAGAATAAATAAAGCCAGCTCACCCAAATGGTTGTTTTCATCTCAGGTTCAATCATCTGCCAGGGATCTGCAAGGAGATGAGGGAGGCACACCCTCCTGCAGTCTCTTGGAAGTAGCGCAAATATAATCCAGCAAAGGAGCCCTTAGTATGGCATGTTTAAAATCCTTTATTTCTCAGGCTTCATTAAAAAGGCATCATTCTTATGTGAACCGAGTTTGTAAATGCAGTGGGCACTTTAAGGCAGTGTAGAGGACACAGTTGTCTGGGAACAGACAACAAGTTTCAACCTTATAGGTTCTACCTAGAGAAAGACCTATACGGTTGTAGAAGAAGACCTATACGGTTGTAGAAGAAGACCTATACGGTTGTAGAAGAAGACCTATATGGTTGTAGAAGAAGACCTATACTGTTGTAGAAGACCTATACGGTTTTAGAAGAAGACCTATACGGTTGTAGAAGAAGACCTATACGGTTGTAGAAGAAGACCTATACAGTTGTAGAAGAAGACCTATACGGTTGTAGAAGAAGACCTATACAGTTGTAGAAGAAGACCTATACGGTGGTAGAAGAAGACCTATACGGTTGTAGAAGAAGACCTATACGGTTGTAGAAGAAGACATATACGGTTGTAGAAGAAGACCTATACGGTTGTAGAAGAAGACCTATACGTTGTAGAAGAAGACCTATACTGTTGTAGAAGACCTATACGGTTTTAGAAGAAGACCTATACGGTTGTAGAAGAAGACCTATACGGTTGTAGAAGAAGACCTATACAGTTGTAGAAGAAGACCTATACGGTTGTAGAAGAAGACCTATACAGTTGTAGAAGAAGACCTATACGGTGGTAGAAGAAGACCTATACGGTTGTAGAAGAAGACATATACGGTTGTAGAAGAAGACCTATACGGTTGTAGAAGAAGACCTATACGGTTGAAACTTGTTGTCAGTTCCCAGAAAACGGTGTCCTCTACACTGCTTTAAAGTCCCCACTGCATTTTCAAACTCACTTCATATGAGAATGATGCTTTTTTAATAAAGTCTGAGAAACAAAGGATTTTAAACATGCCACACTAAGGGCTCCTCCACTGAATTATATTTGCTCCACTTCCAATAAAAAAAAGGAGGACTGTTTTTTGACAAGTAAGGGTATGTGCACACGATCCAGAGGTGCTGTATGTAGGATGCCGTGTCTCCGGACCTGAGGGAAGCCGGGGGTGAATTCAGGGTGAGTGCAGTCGCCCTGTGTCAACGATCTGCGTTCGGGGCAGGATGGTTTTTTCCTATGTGCACCCAATGGTTATTTCTTACTACTCCGCAGCATGAAATAAACATGCTGTGGAGATGCGGAAATCTGGCAACCCCCACCACCGCTGAAACAAGGCTGTGTTGGGGAGAAACACAGTGAGCTTTGGATTTCTAGAAATCCCATCCACTGTGCTTGTACTGTACAATGCAGCGTTTTGGATGTAGCGGCAATACATTGCATCCAAAACACTGCTGTTACTGATCGTGAGCATACACCCTGAATGCTGTGGGGAGATAGATAAAAAAACAACAAAAACACAGTACACAAAGATATATGTCAATAAGGGGCTGTGTGAGTCAGCTGTAAAGGATTATAAAGATAGCAGCATAAAATTACATGGATAAAGCAGGTTATAATTGAATTTACCTATGTATTAAATTATATGTCAGAGTGCATACTTACCAAAAATAAATAGCCGTACCCATGGAAGCTTTTTTTCATTATGTCCTTGGAAAAAGCCTCCTGGCAAAACAACCTCCTTTTCTTTTCCTTTTTTATATTTTTTTTTCTTTTTTGCTGAATATTTTTCATATCTTCATGTCATTTGTACAGTCCATGTACTGCTCATCCACATTTTATTTTTATTTTCTATCTACTGTGTTTCTACACATCATTATTATTTTTTTAATATTGGTTTGTTGTGGGTTGACATCATACATTTTACGTACTGTATGTATTACTTTAGGTGCATTACATATTTACCTGTTCATTCTATCTGTGCTACCTACATGTCAATATATCCTTTAATTTATATATTTATTTTTAATTATCTTTAATAAAATGCATAAAAAAATGTACATTTACATTATGTTGTAGTCTCTTTCTAATAGTTTGTGTAGTTTATTATTATACTAAATACTTTATTGATGCCTGGTTTTTTTTTGCCAGATTTTACTAAGTGAGGTTTAGAAAAGAATAATTATACAGTGGGTAAAGTAGTAATGGAAATTCTTCAAAAATATACTGTATGAAATACAAAATCCCATTAAAATATCCCATTGCTTAGTATGCCAAACTGAGGATGTCACACAATATTAACATTATTAATTTAGCGTCAACTCCTATTTTATTTGCCATAAATGTTAAATGCAAAATCTAGCCACAGTACAGTTCTATGGGTATGAAGATTCAGGGCTTTTTTTACCCATTTCCTTAATTAAAACAATATGGTAACTATAAAGATGAGAAAAGGCTCCATTAATCAAACGGGTTTTCCTATGAACCAAGTTGATTTTAAAGTTAATTTTAATCAATAGATATTGGAATAATACTAATTTCCACAATTGGATATTTAATAAAAGTTCCTGTGCTGAGATAATCTTATATATGTGTCCCTGCTATGTACTATGTAATGGATGTGTCTGACCGTACAGGGACATGGTCTGATCATACCACATCTCCTGTGCTGAGATAATCTTATATATGTGTCCCTACTATGTACTGTGTAATGGATGTGTCTGACTGTACAGGGACATGGTCTGATCATATCACATCTCCTGTGCTGAGATAATCTTACATATGTGTCCCTGCTATGTACTGTGTAATGGATGTGTCTGACTGTACAGGGACATGATCATATCACATCTCCTGTGCTGAGATAATCTTATATATGTGTCCCTGCTATGTACTGTGTAATAGATGTGTCTGACTGTACAGGGACATGGTCTGATCATACCACATCTCCTGTGCTGAGATAATCTTATATATGTGTCCCTGCTATGTACTGTGTAATAGATGTGTCTGACTGTACAGGGACATGGTCTGATCATACCACATCTCCTGTGCTGAGATAATCTTATATATGTGTCCCTGCTATGTATTGTGTAATGGATGTGTCTGACTGTACAGGGACATGGTGTGATCATACCACATATCCTGTGCTGAGATAATCATATATATGTGTCCCTGCTATGTACTGTTTAATGTATGTGTCTGACCCTACAGGGACATGGTCTGTTCCATTATACACCATAACGATCCCATGGACCCCTGACCATGTTGAAAGGTGAATGGCTGGGCCAAGAAACTAAATGAGTGGCCGTATGAAACACTGGACACCCCAATTACAGGTGAAGACGGTGTATGAAGGGAGAGGGCAAAAGTGTGGTGTTTTCCCATTAAAAAAATCTGTATATCACAACACGTTTGAAGTTTTAAAGGATAATTGTAGCTCATATACATAAAAAACAACACCTTATTTTTTAATAATAAACACTTAATTAACACTTAACTTATGGAGAAGAATGCACAACTAGCACTTAATGCACAAGACACTTTATTAGTTCCAGGACACCGAGAACATTGTATGGATGAATGATTCTGCCAGCACTAAGATAGAGTAGGTTGGGGGTAGAGCAGGGCGCATGCGCGAGTATGGCAACATGGCGCCGGGCCCCAGCCTCCGTCACTGTCACCACATGCAGACACTACGCAATCGCAGAAGCACTGTGATCAATTTTCGTGACACCGGTTGCACGTGTGACTCAGCAATGGAAGCTGAAATGCCGCTCCTATGAAGCAAGGGAAGCATATAACAATAATGGACTACAGTAAGAACTATTATTGATTAATATATGGTTATGAAAGACTTCCAATCAACCAGTGGTGCACATAAGGAAAAGTTATAAGAGGATGAGCACATACGATGTAATAATTATCATGGAAGGGAATAGAGTTTATATAATAGGATGTCACAGAGGGGTAATATGGATTGTGTATTACTGTAAAGTTAATGAATTGTAAGGTAATGATGTAATTGGTACAAGCTGCATAAATTGTTTATCAGACTAGTAGGTGGTTGTTGGACTAAGAGTGTATGTGCTCGAAACGTCGCCACATTTAGTGCCTTTGCTGGATTAAACACCCTGGCTACATCATATTGGAGTGCTGCAAACTATTTCCAAAAAACTGTATGTATCATAGGGACTTTGAAAAGGGTTACCAGGATCGCTGTGCACCGATTTAACCTACCAGCTTACAGTGCTGCTCCGGCCTTTTCTAATTATATATCTTTGGGAGAACTACCTTTGCAATCCGTCTTGTACGATGGATCCTGACACGTTAGCATACACAGCAGATGATGAGGAGTGGATCCTTAAAGGACTGGTAGGAGAAGTTGATTTTTTAAGTGTACCATCCATAAATAATCTAAAGAGAAAATATGAGAATGGCTGTAAACGATTGGTATCTATAGAACTCCACCTTATGATGTTGGGACAATATTACAGAGCAAAGAGGATCCCACGAGGTCTAACATCCATCCAATTATTTTTGTAAATGATGCGGTTTTCTGCTAAAATTTGCAATGATGTCAAATAAGTATGCAATGGATGTTATGCTCCTAAATGTGGAGCGCCTACAGGAGGAGGTGCAAAAGAATGGGCAGGAGAATAAAGAAATGGAGACACAGATTAAAGCTTTATTGAGAGAGGAGGAATATCACAAATTTAAAGAAGCGATACATTTAATAGTGGAAAAACTTGGAAAGAGTTAGATGAGACAAAGCACCAAAAGTGGGTGAGAGACATGGAAGACTATTAGGCCGATCAGATGTATCATTGGCAGTAGGAGAAATGGCAGAAGAAAGGTGGTTTGAAAAGGAAAAGACTATATAATAACTATGCAAAACCTGTTAATGCATCTAATCCCCCTTTATCTAGAGGCGGACAGAACTCAAGAAGACGACGAAGAGGAAGCCATTACCGGAGGAGCGAGAAGAAAGAAAGACAAGCAAAGAACAGGACGAATGCAACAACAAAAAGAAGGACTAGAGTTGGTGGTAAATATATCTGGAGACACTACTGAACAAATGAGCATATTGAACAAAGGTCTCAATTATAATGTTGGTTCCAGTTAGATGTTAATATGTTTAAATTGTTTAGAACAATTAAATTGAAAAACTGGTTCAATAGTAAGGTAATAACATCTAGACAAAGAGAGAGTGAGCTAACAAAAGTGACTTCACCCCGATAGATACGATACCCGTCATAGAAGCTTTTGTAACGTCAGTTAAGAGATATAGGACAGCTAAAGTTAAGAGGGAATGAGAGTTTGAAGGACACTAATGTTACCAGTGGTGAATATAAGGTTATACAGGAACTTGTCCATGACGATGACCTCAACATAAAACCGTCAGACAAGGCGGTGCGGTCGTCGTCATGGACATGGATATATATATATATGTATATATTTTTCTTTCTTTTTTCTGTATGAAATAGGTCACAGCTCAGTCTTTATGACAAAGATTTCCAAATATCCTGTGTAATTATAGCTTTACATGGCGGCATCCTCTGTCTTTTTCTTGCAGATTTGGCACTTTTTTGCCTGATTTCCGGTAACTTCCTTTTTGGATTGTTGTTCCATGTGCAAATTTCACACAATTTCTACTCCTACATTGGAGATTTAGAAATTCATTGCAGAAAGACCAAGTTACAGTAGAACCTAGACACGGTTATGTTAATAAAATATTCATCTCAAAATCAACATAGTGTAAAAAAATATACAATTTATTGTAGGATCATGTTATAAGTCAACTTATTTTACAACATATAAATAAAAATGTCCTTTTTTACTCATTGACGAATCCCTCAATTCTATTATTTAATCCATCAACTACGTTCACTTGCCATGCTACCAGATAAATAATTGCTGTCAAAAAGAATGATATTGCAGCATGCTATATCTTCAGAGACTCCATTCGCTAAATCAACCAGACGCAATGGCTGCTCACCCTGTCTATATGGAACAAGCAGCCATTATTTTCTGAGTGCTACGATAGCTGGAGGCTAAAGATGGCAACGACTATAATGTAACTCTAGTCATAAAATACATAATAGAAATATGTAGTAGTTATTTGCAAGATCTAAATATGGGTTTGGGAATATTTAAGGCATGATGGTATTTTTGGGAAAATATTCCGTAATTGTAGAAGTCAATAACGGTACCTTTTTTTTTTTATAAACAAAGAAAATTACAATCGTTAATTACTGTTATAAACAAAAAATAAAACAGGAAAAAAAGAATATTTTTTCACTTAAAGGGTAATTTCAGTAATAGTTTTCTTCTTTCCAACTCGCTGTACTCGTTTTTTTCTGGCAATCCCATAAATAATGAATCGTGTCTTCTAACCCTTTCAATATTGGGTTCTGTAGCCCTGTTCTCGAGGTTTCAGACCCCCAGCAATTCCCAAGTTATCTCCTATCCTAAACATTTTAATAACCCTTTAAAGACCCGGACTTTTTGTGTTTTTGATTTTTCATCCCTTTATCGAAAAGCCATAATTTCTTTTATTTTTCTTATCTACTTATCCATATGAGGCCTGGATTTTTGGTGGCCGAGTCATGTTCTTGAATGACCCATTTTTTACATATAATGTACTGAAAAATAAGATATAAATTTCAAGTAGGGTGAAAAAAACTCCCCAAAATTACTCCACTTTTTTGTATTATTTTTACGGCTTTTATTAAGCAGTACAAATGACCTGGCAATGTGATTATCCAAGTCATTATAATTGCGGTACAAACATATTCCATTTTGTTTTCAGACTTTAGAAGCTAAAAAGAAAAGTTGTTGGTGTTTGTTTTGCCATTTTCGGAGACCCGTATTTTTTTCTTATCTTTTCATCCATTGAGCTGTGTGAAGAATGTTTTTTTTTTTCTGAGCTGTACTATTTAATGATTCCATTCTGGGGTGCATACAACTTTTTTATAGCTTTTTGCTGTATTTTTATTTTTTAGTGAAGTGTAGTGTTCGATTTAAGTAATTTAACCCCTTCCCGACCTATGACATTGTATAACGTCCTGGGCCGGTAAGGGGGGTTTGATGTGAGCTCCGGCGCGGCGCTCACATCAAACACCCGACATCTCAGCTGATCTCATCAGCTGAGATGCCAGGGTAACAGCACCGATCGGATCCGGGATCCGCAGCGGGGAACGCGTTGTTCCCCGCCTGCTTCGGATATCCAGCGATAATGTCACGGGATCTCCAGTGCTCACGTGACAGCCCGGGGTCCTGGCTAGACCCCGCATACTGTCAGAGAGCACTTCAGGTTTGTGGTTGGCAGGCGCTGCCAACCACAGCCCGTTCGCAATTCTGGGAGATACTGAGAAGCGATCAGCCTGTGCAGCAGGGTGCCTCTCTATGGGGCAGTGTAAAAATAAGAATGAATAAAAAAATAAAGTTTTTAAAAACCTGTAAAAAAAAAAAAAATATATAAAAGTTCAAATCACCCCCCTTTTCCCCCAATCACAATAAAAGTATAAAAAAAAAATACACGTTTGGTATCGTCGCGTTCAGAATCACCCGATCTATCATCGTATTAAATCCGTTAATAAGAGCCGTGAACTCCGTAACGGAAAAAATGGTCCAAACGCCAAAATTCCATTTTTTTTGTCACCGCAACTTCGCTATAAAATGCAATAACAGGCGAATCAAAACTGCAGATCCCCCCAAAAATGATATCACTAGAAACGTTAGCTCAAGATGCAAAACATAAGCCATCACACAGCCCCAGATCCCAAAATATGAGAACGCTACAGGTCACAGAACATGGCTCAAAAAGTCTGTTTTTTTTTTCAAACTTCTGAATTTTTTTTCACCACCTAGATACCGGTAAAGCTATACATATTGGGTGTCTATGAACTCGTACTGATCCGAGGCATCAACCCCGTCACGTCGGTTTTACCATATAGAGAACATGGCGACCAAAATACCCAAAAAACAAACGTGTCATTTCACTTTTTTGCAATTTCACTGCATTTACAAGTTTTTTTTGCAATTTCCCTGTACACTATATGGTAAAATAAATTATTGCATATGAAAGTACAACTCGTCCCGCTAAAAAACAAGCCGTCATATGTCTATATTGATGGAAAAATAAAGTTATGGCTCTTGGAAGCAGGGGAGCAAAAAACGAAAATGAAAAATTCCAAGGTCATGAAGGGGTTAATATTTCGATAGATCTGACTTTTTTTGAACATGACAATTTGAGTTATGTTTATGTTTTTGCACCAAATAAGCAGCGTGGCCTAAAATCCAAATGTTGTTTTCAATGTGCTCTAAAAACCACTTGAAAAAGCGCTAATTAATGCGTAAAAAAATGAATATGTGTTTTAATGTAAGTGCAGCTTTCTGTACATTATGATCAGTGTCTCAAGCCTATTTTATCTGCTTCACGTTTAGAAAAATGGTAGGTGGCTAAAAGATGTGAGCTGACCATACTTCAGGCATTTTCTATATTTTATAATACAAATTACAAGGAAGGCTCAATAGACGACAGTTTTGCCTTCATTTTTGCTTGAAAAATCACTAAGCAGTTTCTTCATTGTTGAACAAAATAATAAGACAAAAAATTGACTAGCAAACACTAATCTGCTCCAAAACGCACAAAAAACCCCTCTGGATGACAGAACATTAATGTGCCTTGTTGTCCCACAATTCACTGAAGGCAAAAAGTCAACTCCAACAGACAAATTACCAACTAATTAGATCCAACTAAACTTCTTTCTCTGTAGATAGAAAAGGCTGAAAGTCAAAAACAGTTTCATCACATAAGAACAATATATGTATTTTAAATATGGAGTCTGGATTCTGACAGCCAATTAAAAACATCAATTATTCAACAGCACAATATGACATAAAATATAGATATGACATTTCTATCCCTATTGCTAGAATTCATCTAAATGCTTTCGTTCTCTGGAAAGGATCCAATCTTCTTTGTCTTCTTTTTTTCCTTCTGAATATGAAATATGAAAAAATAATGCAGAACTGTGAATTGAAATTGTGTCACTTTTGAAAAATGCTGCTGCTTAAAGGATTATTGTATATACATAAATCCAAAAGAATTATTACAGATGGGTAGAGAATACTCAAGGTCATGCTTTAAATTAAGGAAATAAACCCTTTGTTATCAAGGGGATCATATAGAGGCTTCTAGTCGTCAAAAGTCAAAACTTTTGCCCCTGAAATTATACAAAAAAGACAATATGTTTTTATGAAACAGAAAAGAAATAAGGCAGTTCCCTATTATTCATCAGGCAAAAATAAAACTTTAAACAAAATGCATCACTTTAATTTTTTATTACCACTAAATAATTAATATTCACACAAATATTGTTTTCAGATTTTTTATATATATATTTTGTTCATGCATACTATCACACTGATAGGATGCTTAGATTGTGAGCCCCAATGGGGACAGTGTTGCAAATGTATGTAAAGTGCTGTGGAATTAATAGCGCTAAATGAATAAATATTATTATTCTTATTATTATATCATTTTTAATAAAAGAAAGAGCATAAATAAGGGAAGTGGCCTGTTTAGACTATGTCCACACGATGCATTTTTGATCTGTTTTTTCTGGTACTTTTTTCTCTCTTTTTCAGATGGAAATCTAGATCAGCTTTTCAACAAAAAAAAAAACACATCAAAAATGGATCATCTGTTTTGGATCCGTCTGGGCTGTGTTTTTTCTAATGAGTTTTTTAAGCCCAGACAATGGTTTCAATGGAAAAGCGGATCTTAAAAAAAGCAGCCATACACTGCTGATTCTTTTTGTGGATCACTTTTCAAGGGAAAAATGCACCAGATCATGAAAGCACAGACTGAGCAGCATAAGTGGAAAAGGTATTGACTTTGCTCGGATTCCATTTAAGTGATGCGTTCACTGCATTTTCACTGCAAAAAGCTGATTCATAAAAATGGATAGAAAACACATTGTGAACAGAGCCTTAAAGGGAACCTGACCCCTTAAAAATCAGCCCCCAGACCATTTATACCTGTCCCTGTACCTCCAGGAATGCATTGTGGGCATCCCTTTGTGTAAAAAAATTGTATTTGTAAAGTATGTAAAAGTGCTTTTATTATCTTGCTTTCTGCAGCTTCTCAGTGCTTGAGACGTCGCACAGGGCGTTCCCTGTGGTTTCTCAGCGCCGCATGCAGATTAATTATTCACACCCAGATGGGTTAATTATTGTGAGCTCCCTCGCACCTCTCCATGGGTGGTATAGGCTGTATGACGTTATTCATGTGATATCCATATCATAGGACTTCGCGCTGCGCATTGAGCATGCGCGAGTTTGCTCTACGGCAGCTAGTCTGGGATTAGTCCTATGATATGGATATGACGCGATTTTCTGAGAAGCCACAGGGAACGCCCTGTGTGACTTCTCAAGCACTGAGAAGCCGCAGAAAGGAAGGTAATAAAAGCACATTTAGATACTCTACAGATACCTTTTTTACACAAAGAGATGCCTACAATGCATTCCTGGAGGTGCAGGGATAGGTATAAATGGTCTGGGGGCTGATTTTTATGGGTCAGGTTCCCTTTAAAGTGTCTTGTGAATTAAACTAAATTTAGTTTTAGTAAATGTTCACACACCTCGTTTTTGCAGTTTTTTCTGGGGGATTTTTCTCTTTCTCTGCTGCAAAACTGGATCAGCTTTTCAAAAAAATGGACCAGAAAACGGATCATCCATTTCTGATCCATTGATGAGCTTTTTTCTCCATTTAGAATGATTCCCTATGGAAAAAACGAATGAGAAAAACGCAACAGAAAAAAACATGCACTTTCTTTGGACAGATCACTTTTCAAGGGAAAAAACAGATTACACCACAAATTCACTGTCTGAGCAGCAGAAAGTGAAAACCCATTGACTTACAGCAGCTTCACACTACTATTTTTTTGGATCCAGCTCTGTCTGGTGTTATCCAGACTGAACCGGATCTGGTTTTGGCCCCCATGTATCCCTATGGGGCAGGATGGCACTTATTTGCCATCCGGTTTTGTGTCCGGGAGGATCCAGTTCTGTTCGTTTTTTTTCCCGGACTCAAAATCGGGGAATGCAGGATTTTTTGTGTTCCGGGGCAAGAAATAAACAAAATCGGATCCTCCCGGATCCGGGGATAATCCGCACCCATAAAATGGGAGTCTAATGACGCGGGATCGCGCCGTATCCGGCAGAAAAACGATCTGGTTCCCGAACGCCGAGTGCTGAAAGAACGGCGGCTCTGAAATTCAAGCAGCGCTCCTTCAGCACCTGGAGAGCGCAGCTGAAATAGCCGCCACTGTAGTTCAGCATGTGGGGAGCTCCATGGCTGAAATCTCAGTACCGCGGCTAGCTCCCCTCCAGCCGCTATGCTGAAATTTCAGCACTGGACAGTGGCAGCCATGTGCAGGATCTAAGGCTGGCTTCAAACCATGATTTTTCCCTGTCAGGTTCTGTCTGGTGTTTTGCAGGATGCATCGGACAGAACCTAACAATCCTGGACAATCAGAACTGGAGGGCAAACATGGCCTCCAATCTTGTTTTGTGCCGGAATCAGCGGCTGCCATTGTCCAGTGCTGAAATTTCAGTATAGCGGTTCGAGGAGAGCTAGCCACAGCGGTAAAATTTCAGCCATGGCTCTTTCAGCTGCTCTGTCCAGGTGCTGAACGAGCGCAGATTGAATTTCAGAGCCGCCACTCGTTCAACACCCGGCGTCCGGGAACCAGATAATTTTTCTGCTGGAACTGGCGCGATTCGGTGCCCATACACTCCCATGTTATGGGCACCGGATCACCCTGGATCCGGGAGGATCAGGTTTTGTTCAATTTTTGCCGTGGACACAAAAAATGCTGCATGCTCCGATTTTGTGTCCAGGGCAAAAAATGAAATAAACCGTATCCAGCCAGACACCAAACCGGATGGCAAATAACTGCCATGCGGCCCCATCCGGCACCATAGGGATACAATAGGGGCAACATGATATCCGGGGCTGTCCGGTTTACACCGGACAGCCCCGGATCAAAAAAATCATGGTGTGAAGCCAGCCTAATCCGGCACAAATCAGGATCGGATGGCTAATTTGCCCTCTGGTACTGTGCACCGGGGCTGTCAGGTTCTGTCCGGTGCATCCTGCAAAACACCGGACAGAACCTGACAGTGAAAAATTGCGGTGTGAAACCGGCCTTAGCTGAGATTGCATTTGAGTTATCAGTTCATTGCATTTCACCTAACAAAACAGTTTTAAAATGGTATGTGTGAACGTAGCTTTACTGTTCAAATAATAAGACACTTATTTAAAGGGAACCAACCACCCCAAATGACCCCCCGGACTGTTAATATGAAAGGGGCGGCGAGCCCCGCCCTTTCATGACGCGATTTAGCCCCACCCCTTTCATGACGCGGCAGGCTCTTAGAAATTGAGAGGGGAGGGGGAGAGGAGGATCACAGGCACGAACACTGCACGTGGACAAAGCTAGGTAAACCCATCCGTCTCGATTTATTAAACTTTATAAACATATATCTTAGCTTCTACTAAACAGTTTTTTAGGAAAAACGATTGCCCAAATGTGTGTGCTGGGTGTAGGGACACATATTAACAGTCCGGGGGGGTCATTTGGGTGGTTGTTCCTTTAATGTTGCTGTAGAAATATCTCACTCAGTGTTCATAATTTGGAATAATTACTGGAAATACAAATAATTTGCAAAAGGTTTTCTTACACAAAAAAAATTATTTTTAAGGCTTTTTATTTACACATTTATTCTTTGCACAATTTTAATTTTAGGACACGTGCACACACTGAGTACGGTATTTGTTGAGATTTTTACCTCTGTATTCATAAGCCAAAAGCAGGAGTGGGAAAAAATGGTGCCGTGTTTCTATTATACTTTTCCTCTGATTGTTCCACTCCTGGTTTTGCCTACAAAAACATAGGTAAAAAAAACTCACCAAATACTGAGGTAAAAATCTCACCAAATACTGAGGTAAATAACTCACTAAATACTGAGGTAAATAACTCACTAAATACTGAGGTAAAAGACTCACCAAATACTGAGGTAAATAACTCACTAAATACTGAGGTAAATAACTCACTAAATACTGAGGTAAATAACTCACTAAATACTGAGGTAAATAACTCACTAAATACTGAGGTAAATAACTCACTAAATACTGAGGTAAAAAACTCACCAAATACTGAGGTAAAGAACTCACCAAATACTGAGGTAAATAACTCACTAAATACTGAGGTAAATAACTCCTAAATACTGAGGTAAATAACTCACTAAATAATGAGGTAAATAACTCACTAAATACTCAACGTGTGACTGTGGCCTTGGGGTGCACATTCCACAGTCTGACTACTCCAAGGCCACATGCACACTTGAGTATTTGGTGAGTTTTTACCTCAGGTTTTGTAGCCAAAACCAGGAGTAGGTGATAAATACATGGCAACACAAAGACTATAACATAACTATAAATAAAATAACTTAGACAACTGACACAAATTAATGTTGGATAAAATTGGCCGTGTGGCTTTATTAAGGTAAATATCTTTATTAATTCATCAAATAAATAATGAAAACCACAGGTTAAAATTAACCATTCACGAATATTCAAACTTTACTATCAATGCATATTTACCAAATAAATAACCGAAATCAGCCCAAGACAATGGGCGATTTTACCCCTCTAACAAAGCCACTCGACAGAGGAAAGAGAAAGAAAGAGCAACTGGTCTTTTCCAAAAACAAAGGTTTTTTTTTATTGTTTTTTTTTTTTATATAGAAAAACCATTAAAAAGAAACAAATTATCCAAATAAGAAAAGGAAAAATTGCATATCAGATACATTAATAACAGGGAGGGCGGGAGGGCCTTTGATTTCCTGTCACAGTCTGAGAGACCTGACAGAAAACTCCCCCTTAAATACTGGCTCAATCTTGCCGCCTAAATATCACAGCCAATCACAGGCTGTCACCACACATCACCTGGCAGTTGTCAATGTGCCCCAGCAACTGTCAGTGTAACTCAGACCTAATAGGTCAATAAATATAAATACCTCATTGGTCACTCACTTGACCAAGAACCAGATACACTAATAAGGCCTGTGTAGCCATGTTGTCCCCCGCAATGGCTTAGGGGACAATCCAGAAGTGGTGACAGGTTTCTATTATACTTTTCCTATGGTTGTTCCACTCCTAGTTTTGGTTTAGAACAAATGAGGTAAAAAATTCACCAAATACTCAACATGTGCATGTGGAGCCCACTGGGACTGGATACTCAGTACCAGACCAGGGTACTGCTGGGAATATCACGGCGGTCTTGGTCTGGACCGTGTCCTTGGTTCCACAAAAAATGTGGGTTATATTTACAGGGGAGTTTGTCGTGACGCCACCCACAGGTTGTGGTCAGTGAGGGGACCACAGCTGCTGCAGAACCTCCGGGGATGATGTTTGGCAGCTAAACATGTAACGGCTCTCCACGGCTAGAGCTTGATTTCCCAGGGCAGTGGTAGTTAAAGTCTATGATTGATGCTATCGATGTTGCAGGACAGTGGGGGTAGTAGTAGAGATGATGGGAGTTTGTGAGAGTACGCAGGGTTTGAGCACAAGGGTCACACACACTCACGATTTTGAGGTTTTCCAAGGCTTTACTGAAGTTGTTGTTCAGCAAGTACTGTCCACGGAGTCTGTACCGGGGCCGGATTGCTCCCACCCTGTCCGGGTTCTCAGCTTCCCACTGCTGTGCTGTGTGTGTGGCCCTGCTGCCTCTTTTGCTAGGCTGCTGGCCCTGTTCCTCCTCACAGGTACCCCCATTTGCTAGGCAACTTGAGTATTTCTGTGCGCTTCTGACCCTGCTGCATTGCTTCGCTGAGGTACAGTGTAGATCTACAACCTCCACTATCCCGATGTTTTCTGTGCTGCGTGTTTCAGTCACAGATTCTGATCTGCTATCCGGTTTGTGCTCTCCTCTGGGGCGAGTTATAAGGTAACTCAGTCTCCCAGATGTGTTCCTCTATTTCCTAAACTCCTCTCTTCAGACCCTGGCTAGGCCTGGAAGTGAGTAGCAGACTGTGGAGGAGCCTAAGGCAGCCCCTTTACACCATTAGTCTTTCTTCCTCAGTTCTCCCAGGAACTGAACTAACTACTTCCTCTTGACACCAGAATATATAGAGGAGCTGCTTTAGCTCTCCCTTCTGGCCTAGAGGTGCTAGTGCATGTCAGGTGTTGTGTGGGGAGTGAACACAGGTTGATGTTACTATGGCACAATAACTCCTGAGGTGCCACATGCACATGGTCTTAAGATATATGCACACATCTTTTCCAGTCCTATTCAGCCTGGAATCTGTTTGGAAAAAGAGGAAAAAGGTGCCAAAAAGAATCAACTTCAGCACTGCAATGTCAAAACGACTTGCTGTTCATGTGTACAGTGTATTTACACTTCTTTTATCTGTTTCAGGCTTCTAAACCTGCAAAGTGGTTAAAAGACATGACAGGTCTTTTCTTCTGGCAGCTTCTGCTTTGAAAGCCGATCACTATTAATACATACAATGTAAAATAAAAACGCCACTTCAAAGGAGGCATAACAAAAGTCACTTTAGGAAATACATCACTTTACTAAGCGTCTTTTGCAGGAAAAAATCAACAGGCAAGCTGGTGTTTAAAGGATGCCATGTACACATTCCTTTATAGAAAAAACCTTGAAAAAACACATTTAAAAAAAAATCCTTTTATTGGCTGATTAAAAATTATGTCAATAACCCCAAAGACACCAAAAAAATTGACAAAAAATTGGAAAATAAACCATACTAGGGCAGATTTATTATAGGTTTTCCTTGAAATTTGGCATGATTTGATGCACTTAAATTTTGTTTTACATATTTAATACAATCTTTGTGTTTTACTGAAAAGGTTTAACATTTTAACATTTTGCAATAATTTAGGCTAGGGTCTCACTTGCATTTTTTTTTTTTTTTTTTTTAAATCCTGATCCGGTTTTGAGCTTTTTGAAAGCATCAGGAAACGCTTCTCATAGAAGCCAATTATAAAAATACCACATCCGGGTCTGCAGCCTGCATGAAAAATCATGCAGGCTGCAGTTTTCGGAGCGGTTCTAAGCCCCCTAATACAGTAACCGCATTGCTCAGGATGCCGCCGGGATAAGCAAATTGTTAACATTGTAGAAAAAGCTTTAATATTTATCATAATTGTGCCCATCATGTCTCCAGGGGGTGCCCACCCCCCCCCCCAGAGACATGCTACCTACTCAGGTGGGCATGTAATGTGTTAATAACTCCTGTACAGTAAACCGGCTCCTGTCGACTCTGTCCAATTTTCTGAATGAAGCCGCAGCTCCACTGACAGCTGTGCGCATACTATACGTAATGTACGTATAGTATGTGCGCTGTCTGAGGTCCTGTACGCATTTATAGTATATCTATGGGCAGCACAACACCATAGATATACGGTAAAAGCCTACAGTACCTCGGACAGCGCACATACTATACTTACATTACGTATAGTATGCGCACAGCTGTCAGTGGAGCTGCGGCTTCATTCAGAAATTGTACAGAGCCGACTGGAGCTGGCTTACTGTACAGGAGTTATTAACACATTACATGCCCACCTGAGTAGGTAGCATGTCTCTAGTGGGGTGGGCACCCCCTAGAGACATAATGGGCATAATTATGATTAATATTTATTCTTTTTGCACACATTTTACAGTTTGCTCATCCCTGCGCCAGCAGGGATGAGCAAACTGCACGGTAACCGGATTGCTCCGGATTACACATCGGCAGCAATCCGGTTACCGGATTGCAGCTTCTGCCACACATTTTGCTTGAAAAATGTGTGGGAAGCCAATTGCGCTCACCTAATCCGGATCTGGATGCGGTGAACGCAATTCTCTTTTAAAGTGTGGCCCTAGCCTTAGTTATAATTTGTGGGGTTAGGTCACGTGCACACACTGAATGTTTGGTAAGTTTATCTTTTTACCTCAGTATCAGAATTTGGCAAGAAGTACCGTATATACTCGTATATAAGCCGACCCGTGTATAAGCCGACCCCCCTACTTTTGCCCCCAAAACCTGGGAAAACCTATTGACTCGTGTATAAGCCGAGGGTGGACCCCAGCTCAGGTATACAGCCCCCAGCAGTGTGGTATACAGGCCCCCCCAGTGGTATACAGGCCTCCCCAGTGGTAGTATACAGCAGCCTCCCCAATGGTATATACAGGCCCCAGCAGTATTACAGCAACCTCCCCAGTGGTATATACAGGCCCCAGCAGTATTACAGCAGCTCCCAGTGGTATATACAGGCCCCAGCAGTATTACAGCAGCCTCCCCAGTGGTATATACAGGCCCCAGCAGTATTACAGCAGCCTCCCCAGTGGCATATACAGGCCCCAGCAGTATATACAGCAGCCCCAGTGGTATACAGCAGCTCCCCAGTGGTATATACAGGCCCCAGCAGTATTACAGCAGCCCCCCAGTGGTATATACAGACCCCAGCAGTATTACAGCAGCCTCCCCAGTGGTATATACAGCCCCAGCAGTATTACAGCAGCCTCCCCAGTGGCATATACAGGCCCCAGCAGTATTACAGCAGCCTCCCCAGTGGCATATACAGGACCCAGCAGTATATACAGCAGCCCCATTGATATACAGCAGCCTCCCCAGTGGCATATACAGGCCCCAGCAGTATTACAGCAGCCTCCCCAGTGGCATATACAGGCCCAGCAGTATATACAGCAGCCCCAGTGGTATACAGCAGCCTCCCCAGTGCTATATACAGGCCCCAGCAGTATTACAGCAGCCTCCCCAGTGGCATATACAGGCCCCAGCAGTATATACAGCAGCCCCAGTGGTATACAGCAGCCTCCCCAGTGGTATATACAGGCCCCAGCAGTATTACAGCAGCCTCACCAGTGGTATATACAGGCCCCAGCAGTATTACAGCAGCCTCCCCAGTGGTATATACAGGCCCCAGCAGTATATACAGCAGCTCCAGTGGTATACAGCAGTGGTATACAGCCCCAGTGGTATACAGGCCCAGCAGTATATACAGCAGCCCCAGTGGTATACAGCAGTGGTATACAGGCCCCAGCAGTATATACAGCAGCCCCAGTGGTATGCAGCAGCCCCAGTGCTGTGGTATACAGCAGCCTCAGTGGTATACAGCAGCTCCAGTGGTATACAGCAGCCCCAGTGGTATATAGCAGCCCCAGTTGTGTGGTATACAGCAGCCCCAGTGGTATATAGCAGCCCAGTGGTATATAGCAGCCCCAGTGGTATATAGCAGCCCCAGTGGTATACAGGCCCCCAAATGCTGGCACTCGCCCCCCCTCCGTTGTAAGGCCCCCCCTGCTGCTTAACTTACCATCCCTGGTCTTCTGCACCGCGCCGGTCTTCCGTGCTCCGTCCTCCATGCTCCAATCCTCGGCTGCATCCGGGGTCCCCGGCCGTCGCAGTAACGATGACGTCATGCTCCACTAATCCTTTCCCTATTTCACTACCCCCAAACCCCATCACTCTCCACACACATATTTATCTCACCATCCCTATTATCTTCCCCACCTGAGCTCCTCTGTTGACCTGCTTCTCAATCTCACACCCCTCCTGCAGAAACACAAAACAAGCCGGCCACTTTCATTCTCCCACCTGCTTGCTCTCTCTTTGCTGCTGCTATCCGCTGGAAACATATCTCCCAACCCAGGACCTCCACAGCCAACTTTCCCCAATATTCCTCCCTCCTATCACCGCACACCTGCAGGAAACAGCCGCAATCTCCTAAATATAAAACCTATTTCCCTAACCCCCTCTCCATCGCCCCCTCTCTCTGGAGCGCTCTGGAATGCCTGTTCCATTAGTAATAAACTCCACTTCATTCACAACCTCTTTACCTCTCGCAGGCTCTTCTTCCTGGGCCTCACAGAAAAATGGCACACCACAGACACCGCCTCCCCTGCTGCGCAGTGTTACGGTGGACTTCACTTCTCTCACACACCTCGCACTGGCAACAAACATGGTGGAGGAGTGGGTCTTCTCCTCTCTAGCAACTGCATCTTCAACCCAATTCCTCCTCCTCTCTCCCTTATCCTATCATCTTTTAAAGCGCACTCTGTCCGTATCTACTCTCCTTCCAACCTACAAGTGACCGTCATTTATCGACCACCAGGTCCGACCACTACCTTCTTTGACCAATTCTCCATCTGGCTCCTATCTGCTGACATTCCCACCATCATAATGGGCGACGTTCAACATCCCCATTGACACCCACCAGTCAACAGCCTCCAAATTCCTGTAACTTGCCTCATCCTTTGGCCTCTCTCAATGGTCCTCCACAGCCACCCACACAGACGGACATACACTAAACCTCATCTTTACCTGCCTCTGCTCCCTAACTAAACCCACATCCCCCCCCTCTCCTCTTGTCTGACCACCATCTACTTACCTTCTCATCCCTGTCCTCCTCATCTGCCACCCATGTCCACCAACTGTCACACCCTCGCAGAAACCTCACACATCTTGACACTCACACACTCTCCAACACCATTTTATCCATATCCTTACTTCACAACATAGATAATGCTACAGCTTACTACAACTCTACACTCATATCAGCTATTGATGCAGTTGCCCCTCTCATTCATGGCAGAACATGATGAATCAACAGACAACCCTGGCACACAGGCACCACTAAAAATCTGGGCGAGCAGCTAGGATTGCAGAGCAGCGCTGGAAGCAAACACACTCACAAGAAAACTACACAGCATTCAAACAAGCACTTCTCAAATTCAAGTCAGCACTCACCACCACTAAACGGAAATACTTCATTACCCTAATATCCTCTTTGTCCCACAACCCCGGCAGTTATTCAACACATTTAACTCCCTCCTCCACCCCCTACTGCCCCCTCCTACTTCCGGTATCTCTGCAGAAGCTTGAACATACTTCATCAACAAGATCGACCAGATCAGACAAGTCTTTGCTACCCAACCACCACAACCCCCATGTATACCGGATCACTCCTCTCCCCCACTAACCCTCCTCCCATCCATCACTGAAGGAGAACTTGCACACCTCCTCCCCAGATCGCACCTCACCACAACACGTATACCAGCCCTAACCCACCTCTTCAACCTATCACTAACTTCTGGTACCTTTCCTTCAGCTTTCAAACCTGCAACAATTACACCTATCTTAAAGAAGCCATCCCTTGACCCCACTTCCAAATCCAGCTACATATCTCTGCTCCCATTTGCTTCCAAAGCATGTCCACACTGTACTATCATCCCACCTATCATCCAATTCTCTCTTTGATGACCTTCAATTCGGTTTCCACCCTCACCACTCCACTGAAACTGCCCTGACCAAAATTACTAACGACTTACTCACAGTCCTTCTCCTTCTTTAGACCTCTCCTCTGCATTCAACACAGTTGACCACTGACTCTTAATACAGATCCTCTCTTCCACTGGTATCACTGACATTGCCTTCTCCTGGATCTCATCCTACCTTTCCAACTGCAAATGTATTGTCTCCACTTTCACATGACCTCCTCACCCCATCCCCTCTCTGTTGGAGTCCCTCAAGGCTCTGTCCTCGGCCCCTCCTTTTTTAAATCCATACTCTTGGTCTGGGTCAACTCATAAAGTCCCATGGCTTCCAGTATCACCTATACGCTGATGACACTCAGATCTATCTCTCTGGCTCAGACGTCACCTATCTGCTGTCCAGAATCCCGGAGTGTCTATCAGCCATATCCTCCTCCTTCTCCTCCCGCTTCTAAAACTCAATGTAGACAAAACCGAACTCATCATCTTTCCTCCATCTCACACACCTTCCTTACCAGATCTATCTATCCCAATAAATTACATCACACTTTGCCCTGTACCTGAAGTCCGCTGCCTCGAAGTAACCCTTGACTCTGCCTTGTTCTTGTCCCGCACATCCAAGCCCTTGCCACCTCCTGCCACCTCCAACTCAAAAATATTTCCAGAATCAATCCCTTCCTCAACCCCCAATCTGCTAAACTACTAATGCATGCCCTCATCATCTTCCGCCTTGATTACTGCAACCTCCTTCTCTGTGGCCTTCCTGCTAACACTCTTGCACCACTTCAATCTGTCCTTAACTCTGCTGCTCGACTAATCCACCTCTCTCCTCGCTATTTCTCCACTTCACCACTCTGCAAATTCCTCCACTGGCTCCCAATTCACCAGCATATCCAATTCAGATTACTAACATTTACTTACAAAGCCGTCCACAATCTGTCCCCCCCCCTATATCTCTAAACTAATCTCCCGATATCCTCCACACTTTTACATTCCTCATCTACCCGGCTGCAGGACTTCGCCCGAGCATCCCCCATTCTCTGGAACTCTGCACCCCATCACGTCCGACTGAACCTTCAAGCAGAACCTGAAAACCCATCTCTTCTGAACAACATTCAACCTGCAATGACCACAGTGCCACCTTACCACCAATGGACCCGGCGCTCTACCACCCGCTGGCTAGGCGCCACAGAGAGGTATTGCAATCTGACAATCAATGTGATATCTCTAAGTTGTCAGTTCAGGGTTTAACCTATGGAGTCTGTTCTTACACACACATAGGACTAGGCCACTTAGAATAGGGGGGACCGGTAATTTAGTAGGTCCCAAAAGGGGGGTGGAGCCTATGGTAGAGTAGTGAGAGAGAGTGACAGTTTACAGACAAGAAAAACCAAGAAATTGTTGCGCCACACTGTGCAAATTAGCCGAAGCAAGGGTTATATTAATATGTCACTCACCTTTTCTAGTTGCGCCCCCTGCACAACTAGGTTGATGATTTGAGGTGAGAATTAACCGCAGGCATAAATCCGTTGCTACGTGTAAAGAAGCTTTTCCTTATGGAACTTCAATGTCTCTCCCAGAGATCACGAGCCCAGGGAAGGGCAGCTTCTCTGTGTTGACCAAATCCTGTCCCAGAGCTGCTCTCAAACCACACTCCCCAAAGGGAGGATTTGAGCACGATATGAAGTAAAAAGGTATGATAAAATGAGCGCTAGGGACAGAAACAGGCACTGGGCTCTTATCGAATATTACCTTTCAAATTTATTGTGAACAGTAGATGTTATAGGTCTCCTCGCCACAACATTTCTCAAGACTTGAGAAAGACACCTTTAGTGTCGAAACATGTTGTGGCGAGGAGACCTATAACATCTATTGTTCACAATAAATTTGAAAGGTAATATTCGATAAGAGCCCAGTGCCTGTTTCTGTCCCTAGCGCACAGTTTACAGACAGTGATGGGAAGGCAGTCAGGAAGGACAGACCTGACAGCACAGCCGACAGGAGGGATCCCCATCTTTAAGTGGGGGCCCAGGACAGCAGGCAACGGACCAGGACTGGTTGGAGCCAGCAGGTCACGTTGGGGGAAACACCGGCAGTGTGGGTAGCCGAGGTGGTCAGTAGTTCACCTCTGACCGCAGACCGACGAGCTGAGGGCCCATAGTAACCCGGTTGCCGACAGCACCACAAGGACATCTCACCCCTCAGAACAGAAACCGGTTGAGGATACTAGTGGTTGTAGACTGAATTCTGGTGGTGGGAGAAATTGTGCACTCCTGCTGCTCCCGTCCGTACCGGTAATGGACCAACCTGATCGGCTTGTGACAAACCGTAGGACTGGCGAGAGAGTGCTGTGAAGGTGGTAGAGACTGGGAAGAATAGAGTTGACCCCAAAAGACAAAGAGAGAAAACATCTAGAGACTCCATAAAGGGGACCCTGAACCGGCAACATCCACCCGGTAAACCAAACTGTACCATGTTCCATTTTACCATCTGCCGATACTCAGTAAAGTGGAGTCAAACTTGAACTGGTCTCTGATGTTCTTCCCGCCGGTGCCCGGAGGGCTCCAACACCAACACCAGCAGCTCACCAGAGGGGTAAGAACTACCACTACAACTCCCCTCATCCTCATCCATCACTGCTGCTCTGAGGTAATAGCTTCACCTGTGGGGAGCTGGACCACTCTCTGCTGCACCCACCATCACCTCAGCTGCCGGCTTGCAGCGCTGGTACCATATTACCGGACACTACAGGTGGCGTCACATTCCCTTGTAAATATCCCCTTCTTCCCCATCATCTCACAAATGATAACAGGGCACGGAACCGGGATCTCGACCAGCCGTAATTCTCCCACCCAGGAAGCCATCAGTCCCGGTGTTCGAGTACCCCCAGCTCTGGCCACATCACTCTCTCCCCTCTGTATCAGTCTGCCACTGTTGGCTTGTTCATTGTTTTTTAACTTGTCTGTATGTAACCCTTTCTCATGTACAGCACTATGGAATCAATGGTGCTCTATAAATAAATAATAATAATAACTAGCAGTGTCGCTTTCACTGTGAATGAAATCCACAACACAAATGTAAACAGCCTTCCAAGTTTATTACATTTTTCAATTATTTTGAGAATGTCTTTTAAATGACCCATAGTAAAAAAGTAAAGTTCCAGCCTCTGTCCAGTGTAAATGTATTTCCTATTCTCAAATACAGTGGGGAAAATTAGAATTTGATACACTGATAATATTGCAAGTTTTTTCACCTATAAAGAATGAAGAGGTCTATAATTTTTATCGTTATGTACACTTCAACTGTGACAGACGGATTAAAATAAAAATCCAGAAAATCATATTGTATGATTTTTAAATAATTATTTGCATTTTATTGCATATAGAAGTATTAAAAACAATAAAAAAAACTGACCTTCATATTTGGTACAGAAACCTTTGTTTGCAATTACAGTAGCCAGATGTTTCATCTAGATTAGAGATAAATCTCAGCACTAGCTGAAAAGATGAACTTGAGAAGTAATTTTCTTTAGATAATTTATTGCGTGGACAAAAGTGTGTCCGTGCAATAAAAAATCTTAAAGAAAATAACATCTCAATTCACCTTTACAGCTAGTGTGCTGAGATTATCTCTAATTTTGATACTATAATTTTCTCTCAGAGCACCTACTAGTGGTCAAGCCAGACCATAATCTTTTTTTTTTAGATGTTTCATCTAGTTCTTGAGCAAGTTTGCACACACTGCAGCAGGGATTTTGGCCCACTCCTCCATACAGATCTTTTCCAGATCTTTCAGTTTTCGGGGCTGTCGCTGGGCAACAATGAGTTTCAACTTCATTCAAAGATTTTCTTTTTGGTTCAGGATTGGAGGACTGAGTAGGTCACTTCAGACCTTGAAATGCTTCGAAAGGAGACAATCTGTAGTTGTCCTTGCTGTGTTTTTGGGGCATTTTCATGCTGGAAGACTAGCCATGACCCATCTTTAATGCTCTTACTAAGGGAAAGAGGTTGTTGGCCAAAATTTGGCAATACATGATCTCATCCATCCTCCCTTCAATATGGTGCAATGCCTTGTCCCTTTTGCTGAAAAAACCCACCAAAGTATGATGTTTCCACCCCAATACTTCACGGTTGGGATGTGATTTTTCGGGTTGTACTCATTCTTCTTCTTCCTCCAAACATGGTGAGTGAGTTGATACCAAAAAGATCTTCTTTGGGTCTTATCTGACCACATGACCTTCTACAATGCCTTTCTGGATGATCTAAATGGTTATTGGTGAACTTCAAATGGGCTTGGGCATGTGCTGGTGAGAGCAGGGGGATCTTGCGCACCCTGCAGGATTTTAATTAGTGTGTTACTAATGGTAATTTTGAGACTATGGTCCCAGCTCTCTTCAGGTCAATGACCAGGTCCTCCCATGCAATTCTGGGCTGATTCCTGACCTTTCTCAAAAGCATTCTTACCCTAAGTCAAGATCTTTCAAGGAGCCCAAAAATGAGTAAGATTGACAGCCAATTTGTGTTTCTTCTATTTTCTAATAATTGTGTCAACAGTTGCTGCCTTCTCACCAAGCTGCTTGCATATTGTCCTGTAGCCCATCCAGCCTTACGCAGGTCTACAATTTTGTCCTTGATGTCCTTGGACAACTGTTTGGTCTTGACCGTGGTGGAAAAGTTGGGGTGGTGATGGATTGAGTGTGTGGACAGGTGTAGGAGTAGGAGGGCTTCTTAAAAGAAAATAACAGGTCTGTGAGAGCCAGAATTATTGCTGTTTGGTAGGTGATTAAATACTTATTTCATGCAATAATATGCAAATTAATTATTTAAAAATCATACAATGTAGTTTTCTGGATTTTTAGCAGATTCTGTCTCACAGTTGAAGAGTACGTACAATAAAAATTATAGATCTCTCTATTCTTTGTAGGTGGGAACACTAGCAAAATCGTCATTGTATCAAATACATATTTTCTCAACTGTATACGATTGCCATGTCTTCTGGAGGGTTTCTTCACCTGCTCAAGTCCAAGTTAGGGGTTGTCCTGAATCATCTGAGATCCTATAGTAGAAATAACTTCTTGATCGTACATATTCTTTTACAGCTTCCTGAACAGGTTGACAATTGACAGGGGCCCTATAAGGAATCTCCAAATTGGTGTGGACCACTACAACTTAGAAGATAGCAGTAGGTCACTTTCAATAATTTCTCAAGATACAATCCTCAGAATATACAGAAAAAAATCAATTGATAGTAATTTGCTGTGTATAAGTAAAGTTTCTATTAAATTTGAAGTTCACATAAACTAATAAAATTAGCTAACATGAATAAATTAGAAATACTTTGTACTGGAGCTGTCAGTTTAAGATGAAGAATGTAACATCAAGCAGCAGGAAGCTTCTTTTTTGGACAATCATGAACAGTTGGCTGAGAACGTGATTCACTCTGCATGCTGTTCATTGAGCCTGTCATTTTTGCTCTTCTTTTTATGAAATTAAACTTCTAATTAAAACCAATCATACTGACCTGTCACGGTTGTTGACTTCCTTCCTACAATCTACTTGGTCACAATGTTGGAACGTGGGAGGTTTTGACTATTAAAGGGGTATTGCAGCATGTTATCATCACATTCTTTACTTGATTATCACAGGAAAGCTAAAAATTCGCATTTTCTGCAGTTAATTTATCCAAGCACAAATCACATATTTTTATAAATATACAGTATATTAAAAATAAATTACAGTATTAAAGTATTCTATGCCTGGGATGGAGTGTCTCTGCATAGCTCAGTTTCATTATAGATTTCTCCATATTTGCATATATGTAAAAAATCTATCAATTAAGTATAGTCAAGGCAGGAGCATCTAGAGGGGAACCATTCAGTGGACACTCTCTCCAGATCTCTTTCAAACCATGCTTGATCTTGAACATTTTGTAGGACATTTTATATTTTTTTGCATTGGGAAAGACAGTCAGTGTGGCAACTTTGGTAATTGGCAGGGGTTGTGCTCCTGCGGGCCTTTAACCCGCTTCATGGTGGTCAAGCTTACTATCATGATTAGTCAAAATTACACTCATAAAAAGACCCCCAATAAAAAGGTAATATAACAGAGGGAAATAGTGTTTGCATAGTATCTGACAATTAAGTAGAATCTGATGGTCTTGAAAGTTGTTTGTGCAATAAATCATCAATTATAAAGAAACAACTATGAATTTGAGGATGGCAACAATATAAAAATAGTATTTTGTTGAATATTGACCCATGCATGCAGAAAGTAAGATCCTGAGAGATATGTTACATATCAGACCAGTTAACTCATTCTCAGAGAGTCCTTCCTTCTGGCATTCCTTACTCAGTATTTCTTCCTTAGGGTGCTGCTGTAGTTGTCTTTTGAGTTGACTTTTCCTCCCAGAGGTGCAATAGAAATCCTCCTAACAGGGAGGCTGTCCCCGCCCCTTCCTCTCTCATCGGCCGACTCCTATCTAACTCAATTCTCCCCTGTGTAGCTGTAGTTAGTTCCTCCCACTCACATATGTCTTTTGTAGCTGTAGACATTGGCTGCCTGCTTATGGGAGTTGTTCCAGCACTTTCCAGAAGCTTCTGCATGCTAAAATACCACTTACTCTACTTAAATAAGCTCCTGTGGGGAGGAGAATAACCCTTTGAGTACTTCCTGTCAGCAGGTCTTACAATATATTACAATATGGAGTATACATAGGAATCACAGCATTTGTATGAAACACACAATACTTCGGGTATCCCATGGTGATGGCCACTTTGTGGAATACCACATAAGTATTTAATCCTGTCCATGGTTAGGGCTTAGTAATTTTCTTGACAGGTTTCCTTTAAAATACAAATTTGTTAATAATGTACTGTACCTTTAAGCGCCTTATTTGGTATAACACAGTATTTCGGTTCTGTCTGGAGTGTTTCTTTAGATTTCCTAAAATCATAACAAACGGAAACATATGGCAAAAGTGACGAATTCAAATCAAGATACGAAGCCAAGCTTTGCAGGGACGTGCCCCAAATTTACTGCCAGACTAAATTGCAGGTGGCTCCAAAACTTGATTTCTCTGCACCGGCATGTTGGATTACTACAAAACTGGTTTTTATTGTTGTATCAAGACCTAAAATATAACTGAGTTTGCAGTAAAAAAGCTAGCAGTCACTGAGTATGTTGAGTATGAAGTCCATCACTGTACCATACTAGCTCAAAACATCAATTTTTAAAAATGTAAATAAAAGTTATCAGAAGCAACACAGCATGAGAAACTTCATAAATACCGCTGACCGGCAACTACCTCTGGAGCCTGCTTCTGAGAACTTTGTCAGAACGAAGCTCAATAGGAATCGATGGGTATTGTGGGACATTACTCTTTGGATTACTTTGATAAATTGGTGTGCGATGGCATGTGGAGGACTCTTGTTCAAGTAAGCTTTTCTTTTCCCTATGGCTGTGTCTTTTTTAATGCTATACTTGCTGGGGTTAGTAATGGAGGTGTTTGGTAGATGACTTTTCCATTACTAACACCAGGGCTTAATGCCAGCTGTCAATTCACAGTTCATATAAATCCAATTACACTATTGCCCTAATTGCCAACCCCCTGGGGATTGGTAAGAGCCAGATAAAAGTGCCAGAATTGGTGTAATGCAAGGGTGGCAAACATCAGGTCTTGAGGGCTGCCAACAAGCCATGTTTTCAGGATGTCCATGACATTGAACAGGGGTTAAAATCATCACCAGTGTAGGTGATTTTATTATCACCTGTGCAATACTAAGGAACTCCGGAAAAAATGAACTGGTTGCAGCTCTTGAGGCCTGGAGTTCACTACCCTTGATCCAATGTGATGCAACAATTATGTTTGGGCTGCAAACTGGTATTTTTAGGCTTGGAAGGGCCAGATAGCCATGGTCCTTCCCACCCTGATAATACCAGCCCCCAGCTGTCTGCTTTTCCTTGGCTGGTTATCAAAAGAAAGGTGGAGCCCCTGCCAAATTTTACAATTATTTAAATACTTAAACAAAGACCTAACCTCAATAATTTAAGTTCTTTCCTTTTTTGCTGTGTAGTTTTAGTTAACATTTTTTGGTAGCATTTACTTCAAAATGGTGCACATGATTCATAAATTTGTTGCAAAGTCAAACATGTTCTTTTTTGTCTTGAACTGTTTTTGCAACTTCTTGGCACCAAAAGTCACATGCTGTGCCAAGTACACAACAATTACACCAAAATACTGGTATAGTCAAAACTACATCTCAGGGAAACTGAAGGTACGTCAAATTTTGTAACATTTTAAAACACCGCAATGGATGAATCAGGTGAAAACACCTGGAATCGATAAACTCTGCCCACAAAGCAGAAAACAAAAAACACAAGAAAGCACATATGATTATCATTTATTATTATGATTTATTTATTATTAAAGGGATCCTGTCACCCCCAAAACACCTGTAAACCTATTAAAACCTGTCCCTAGAGCATATTAACACTTTCCCTACACTCTTTTTACCTCCTAAATGCAGTAAATGACATTGCCTAAAAACGTTTTATAAGTACCTGATTACTGATGATAATGAGTGACTATGCTATTCATAGTCACTCATCAAGACTGCCCCTCTGCTTCATAGCACGCCTGAATAGGCGTGATCTTCATAGCAGATTCAAATTGCCGCCTCCCTGCTGTGCCCTGTGTCGTCCGAGGCTGCTGTGTGGCTGGGTGACGCTGTCAGCTTCAAAATGCACACTGCGCATGCCCATGCGCATGCGCAGTGCGCATTTTGAAGCTGACAGGGCGGCGCCGGTGTAAATACGTCACCCGGCGCCGGGAATGACGCGGATCGCGTCACCCAGCCACACAGCAGCCTCGGACGACACAGGGCACAGCAGGGAGGCGGCAATTTGAATCTGCTATGAAGATCACGCCTATTCAGGCGTGCTATGAAGCAGAGGGGCAGTCTTGATGAGTGACTATGAATAGCATAGTCACTCATTATCATCAGTAATCAGGTACTTATAAAACGTTTTTAGGCAATGTCATTTACTGCATTTAGGAGGTAAAAAGAGTGTAGGGAAAGTGTTAATATGCTCTAGGGACAGGTTTTAATAGGTTTACAGGTGTTTTGGGGGTGACAGGATCCCTTTAAAGCGTCATTTATTCCATGGCGTTTTACATGTGAAAAGGGGCATACATAGACAAGTATCATATTTATAAAAAATACTAGACACCCACAGCTACAGGAGGAGAGAGGACCCTGCCTGCAAGGGCTCACAGTCTACAAGGGATGAGCAAGGATACAGTATGAGAGGAGAGAAGACCCTGCTTACAAGGGCTCACAGTCTAAAGGCATGTGCGAGGATACAGTAGGAAAGGAGAGAGGACCCTACCTGCGAGGGCTCACAGTCTACAAAGGATGGGTGAGGATACAAGAGGTGAGGATAGAGCTGGTCATGTGGCGGTTTAGTGGACTGGGGATCACAGCAGGTTGTAGGCTTGTCGGAAGAGGTGGATCTTTAGGTTCCTTTTGAAGGTTTCCAGGGTAGGAGAGAATCTGATGTGTTGGAGTAGAGCGTTCCAGAGTATGGGGGATGCAATCTTGTATGTGGTTGTGGGAAGAAGAGATAAGAATTATGTAGAGAAGGAGATCTTAACAGGATCACAGGTTGCACACAGGTAGGTACTGGGAGACCATGTCACAGATATATGGAGGTTCTGTATGGCTTTGCATGTCATGGTTAGGGTTTTGAACTGGAGTCTCTGAACAGTGGGAAGCCAGTGAAGGGCTTGGAAGAGAGGAGAGGCTGGGGAATAATAAGGAGACAGGTGGATTAGTTGGACACATAAAATAAAGTTCAAAAAAGTGCAAATAGAATTATGAATTGGATGTGACTTGCCCAGGGCAGGGTACTCTGCTCTCGGGCTCGGCGCTGGGATGTTATGGGTGGCTGCCCAAGGCTGTGGCCCTGGTAGTCAATGTTAAAATAAGGGGAAATAAAGTATATACAAGTTTTTGTCTTTGAGATGCCACCTTCAGTGTCTGGTGATGCTCACCAGCGCCGCCACAGCCCTCCGGTGGTCGATGGTATTGTGGCTTGGATGGATTAGTCCCCCGCAGGCGAGACTGGACAGCCGGGGCAGCGATGCTGTAAGTAAACAGTTTATAAAGGAAAGGATGCAGCAGAGTCGGGACTTCACTTCATCGGGTAACTTTACTGGAAAACATTCATCAGCATTACAGTTCTGCAGTTAGTCAGATGCTACTGTATATTGGCACATGCTCCAGGTGCTGCAATTGGGATTTCTGGCGGTCAATGGAACCCTCCTTATGTTCGTTTTCTGGTTCCTTTCTCCCTTTTGCCTCCCAGTGGCAATGAAGTCTGTCTCCTAAAGACGATCAGACCTCCAGCTCTTTCTCTGTTTACCCTCCTTTGTGGTCTCCGCGACCACCTTCTGTTAAGCTTTAAGCAGCGTCCTGCTATTTCTAGCTTCTCTGGCTCCCTTTTTAGCTGTGACTCACTCAGAAGACTGGGGCTGTATTTGTAATATCCCTGTGCATCGGATTCATTGTTAGCCTTATAAGATCTCACAGTTACGGGCTCCGGTACCCATGTTCCTTCCTGAACTAGCTCTTCTCCTGAGCTTCTGTTCCTTTCGTCTGGTTCTGGGATCTTTTCCTTGTTCAGGGTCCCTCAGCCAAGGGGACCCTTCTTGCTCCCTCTCAGGCTGGCTGCCTGTCTCCAACCACTACTCCATCTTCCCTCCGACTCTACTCCTCACAGACTGACTCTTTGGTTCCCTCTAGAGGTCGCTAAGACCCTCCCGGGGTTCCTCCCACCCACTATTCTATGTGTGAGTGCTGCTCTAGGGTTCCATCTAGTGACCATAGTCCCAATTGCAGTGGAGTACTGCACCGCTTTTCTGGGTGTTGTACCCCTTTTGTGGCAACTACGTAGTAGGGCGCCACAGATGCAAATAAAAAAGGCACAAAACTATGCAGTAAACAGGTCCGAAAGCAATGATGGATCAGGGTCCAATTGATCAGACTGCATCCTCAGACAACCATCGATAACATCGATGATTGCGTGTAAAAGTTTATATATTTGTACATGACTGTTTAAATCGTATGAGTGCTATCTGTGATTTTGACAGATCGCATTTGTATCTATGGTGCTGTGCAAATGTCCATATAGGCTGCTTGCACGCAATCTGGAATAATAGCATTTTGGACATAGTGTATTGCCGCTTCGTCCAAAATGCTGCATTGTACAGTACAAGTACAGTGGATGGGATTTCAAGAAATCCCATGCTTACAGTGCTTCTTCCCTCTGCAGTGTTATTTCACTTGCGATGCGGGTTACCCCGCTTCTGCATTTCCGCAGCATGTTAATTTAATGCTGCAGAATTGGAAGCAGTTTCCAGAAGGCGAATGCAGGGAAAAGCTTTCCTGCACCCAATGCAGATCATGGGCACAGGGCTGCTGCGTTCTCCCTGCATTTACCCACATCTTCCTTCATGTCCGGAGACACTGCATCCAACACACAGCACCTCCATATCATGTGCACATGCCCTTATATGTCTGATTTTCATTTGTGTGTCGCATCAAAATCAGTAATGCAAGTTTAAGATTCAGTGAAAAACATTGGACTTCACTAAACACCTAAGTACTGTCTGCTTTTCACGGACTGAGTGAATGGAGTAGATAGGGATTTTTTTTATTCTCCACCTCCCGAAAAATTGATCCTTTTTAGATTAAACTCTGATCAGAGTCTGAATAGTATATTTAAACTATTTTTACTTGGATGCAGAGAAAACGGATACCCTTTGGCCGTAGTCACTCTAGCAAATGACTCGCACGAGAAATGCTCCCATTGCACTCAAACTTATTGTTAGGCAATCAGGCAGCTCCGATGTGAGATGTTTTCCTCATTTTTAATCAGACTGAAGAAAAAAATCAAAGCATGCTGCGATTGTCAGAAAGTCTCGGATCACTCGCACCCATACAAGTCTGTGGGTGTGTGTGAAATATTGTATTGCACTGATGTCATCCGAGTGCAGTGCGATATACGTCGAGACTGCAGGAGATGGATAGATTAATCTCTCACTCCTTTCAACACCTGTGGTTTGATCGGATTACAGTTGCAAGACACCCAGATCATGCTCACAGCAGAGCCTGAGCCAATTCTCACTGACATATTGCATCGGAGGCATATTCTAGTGTGCCTGATCGAAATGGCTTGGGTCCTCTCTCGGTCCGAGAGCACACATTTTGCCCAGGTACCCAGCTCAGTGTTGGGTGGGGCAGGTATACGTCGCCGTTGGATTCCTGAGCTGGGCCCTGGGCACGGCCCCCCACCACTGCGATCTGGCACCGGCTCCCCATAAGATGTTGATGGTTGAACCTGGCCAGCAGGTGGGTCCTCAGCAATGGAGCCAGACTTCCGAGGGGCCTGCAAATCAAACATATAATAAACAATTAACAAGAGCAACTATGTACTGACATCAATTACCACAACCAACCACCCAGCACGACATTGCGCATATCTGAGCATGCCAAACACCAAAATGAACAGTAGCAGGGTTGAAAACAGAGATGAAGAAAGAAGTAGACCAGTGCTCTGTGCTCACCTGACGCTCCAAATTAATATGGCAAGTGACCCAACATAAGACAGCACAATCTGTGCCAACAGCCACGAGGCAGCACACAGCAGAACACACAGAAGAAGAATAGTGAAAGAACAACACGATAGTGCCTTGTACATGTGCACGAACTCACACATCAGTGCAACCAACAAGGTGTGAGCATAGGTAGCAAAACCACAATTACGCACCTCCTGTGATGGGGCAGGCTCTTGGGATGTGGCTGAAGATGATTGGGCAAGGCGCCTGCGGCACCGTATTCCCCGAGGAGCCTCCTGGCCCAGGGTGAAGGTGAGGAGGTCATAATACCACAGACATGGCTTAGGGACCTCCTCACCTCCAGCCCCGGACTGAGTGTCCATCCACTTGTTATGGTCCTTGGTGAACACGGTGCGCAGGCACTTGATTTTCTCCACAATAATCAGCACCGTCCAGGTCTTACTTTTGGTTGAGCCGGTTGGCCAGCTCGACAAGGTGCCCATAGGCCACATCCCTCGCCTCCCAGGTCTTGTACTCCGGCAGCGCCACCCGTCAACGGCATTCATGGTCCTGGTACATGGCTAGGAGGTCACGCACAAATTCAGTACTCTGAGCCATCTGCCAAAACAAAACATACTGTATTACTCAAACACAAACCTGTACATATCAGGTCACACCCTACTCTGTGTGGCCAATCCATGTCCAGCACTAGCAAGGACAGGTGGTCTGGTAGTTAGCTTGTGTATGCAGAAGCATAAATGGGCTTTATATGTGTACACATATGTGACATGCTGCACATGACACAGGGCATATGTGGTGTGGCCCTGCCCATGCTAATTAACAAAGGTGGATCATGTTGAAATGGCACACATGGAGCCCCACACAAAATGTAGACACAGGAATGACCTCAGCACATATTTACGTAACGATGTAGTGCTGTAGGACCCATGTCATTGGTGGCAGCCTGACCAATCGTAACGCTGTTGCGTTATCCAATAAGTGTGTCTGGGGCGTGTTGTAAACCACTGTGGCACGCCTTTCTCCTCGCCGCGCTGAACATGTATGCCCACATTGCATTTGGAATTGCGGCATGTGAAGTGGCGATGGAATGAGGCAAGATTGGTTCTGCTGTAGGTGAGGCGATTTACGGAGCGACACATCTCCTTACTTTCAGGGCGATATTGCAGCATGTGATGCCGCCAGCGGCGTTCTGAGGCGACCATGAAAGACGTTCACGCGCATGTTAGATTGCCTCATATCGCCAGGCGAGATTGCGGCATGTGACGGTACCCTGAAGGGACATGAGATTACCGCATCTGGATCTGGATGCGGTAACCGCATTTTGCATTTTAAATGTGACCCTAGCCTAAGCCATAATTATCAACATTAACAAGAATGAACACTTGAAACATATCAAATCACTGCTTGTATTGACTATAGGTAGTATATTCATTTCACTTTATGTATTGAACTACTGAAATAAATTAACTTTTTGACGATATATATATAGTTTGTGTATATTGGTGTATATATATACCAATGTGTGTGTAGTTGTCCTTTACCAAGTATGACCATGGCTAGGGTGGGATTCATACATATTTTGCTATAGGGCACCATGATTAGTTGTTTCACTTCAGTGCAGGCTAAATTGCCTAGAAAACCAATGCCAGGTTCCAAGGAGTAAAGGCAATATCAATATGACACAGTTACATAATATAATAAAATAAGAGTGTCTAAATGGTGTCCTGTGTGTTCACCTGTGAAAGTCAGCACATTCATGCTCTCAATATCAGCATGTGGCAAAGAACACAAAATTGCACACGTGTCAGCATTTACTGCCCGCTATGCAGAGGCAATTAGAGCATGAATGCATTGAGCTACATATGATCACATTCAGAGAACTCATTCATATGATGATAGTTTTACACTTAATGCAGTATTGTGGCGCTCACCTCCTCCATTAGTCCTCTAATAGACACGTTGCCTGTGTCTAAGCTATACATATGATATAAATGTGCACATTTAGGACACTCATATTTTCATATCACGAGATAAAATGCCCTTAAAATAGTCATCTTGAAATGTTATTGTTAACGATTTGCACATATTCTTTAATAGTAATAAAGTAATAAATAATGATTCTTACTGTAAATCTATGTGCAAGTCCACCTTAATGTTTCTACATTGACACAATACAGTAACTACAAAAAAAACTTTTTTTCTTGAACAACACTTAAAGAACTTTTATCTTGTTATACATTATTCATTCAAAATCTCAACTTATGACTTTGAGTTTTATATTTTTTTATGCTCAGTTATCCATTCATGATGTTTTCGACCAGTTACGATTCATCTTGATTATTGATCTAATGAATTCTGTTTAAGGATATGTGCACACAAACATTTTTTTGAAGGTGTCAAAATCTAGATGTCTGCAATAAAAAACCAAGGAAACAAAACTGCGGAAATGATTAAAAAAAAGGTGAAAAACTCTTTCGAGCCATAGCAGGAAACTCTCCAGAAAGTGCAAGTCTCCAAAAAACTCCCAAAAGTAGAGTTCTTGAAGGAGTTTCCATGAGAAAACTTGCAGTTTTTGACCACTGGAAAAAAAAAATCCTCTAAAATCTTCAGGGTTTTGAATAACTCCAAGTCCTTTAATGAACTGCCTTTGCCATTCTCCAGGTTTTATCAGTTAGCAATATGCTCCATTCTTTACAATAGAAATCAATGGACAAGCTAAAGAACATGCCGTAAGATGCCAGGGAATCTTTTTCAGTATTTTGTATTTTTCAGTATTCATTTTTTTTTTTTTAAAGTACCGTATATACTCGTGTACAAGCCGACCTGTGTATAAGCCGACCCCCCTACTTTTGCCCCCAAAAACAGGGAAAACCTATTGACTCGTGTCAGGGCCGGCTCCAGGTTTCTGTGGGCCCCGGGCGAAAAGGTCTCAGTGGGCCCCCTTTAAGTACATATCGCGGACTATATATATATATATATATATATATATATATATATATATATATAATATATATATAATTGCCGCACACTTACCGCAAGCCCCATAGACAATGCATGGGGCTTGCCGCAAACGTGCAGCAAGTGCAGCCGCTAGACGGAAAATGCGGCAGATGCAGGTTTTTTTTACCGCAACTGCCACATTTAAAAAAAAACTCCTATGTGAAGGCAGCCTTACAGGAACAGTGACTGCCGAAACCATCAAGAGCTGTTCCTGACAGTGAGGATATTACATGTTGTTAGGAGCGGGCTAAAATGCGATTGCGTTCCCTTGCGCTTTTTAAAAATACCCTTCAAATGCAAAATGTTGCATTTTTGTGCGTCTGAGGATTCTTGGTATATACACAAGCATCCTGAAGCACACAAATAATGCAAGCAGCTCAATGGAGCCGCACTGCCATATGGGTGGCACCGCAGCCAAGCGGAGTGTCTGGCTGTCCAGATCTCTCTTCTCCTCACCTTTCTTCTCGCTGCTCCGGTCTCCTCCGGTCGCTCTGCACATATCAGCACAGTGATGACATCGTGCCCCTCCATGCTGAGCTGCAGAATGCAGACAGCGGCAGAAGAGACTATGGAGAAGAATGCTGCTGGCAAAGGCGGCTGGGACTATAGGAGCGGAATCCGCGGGGGGCTACCACTGGTACACATACTTCGTACACACGCGGCTCTGCTACGTACACCTCGTACGCACACGGCTCTGCGTCTTGCTCGTACACCTCGTACACACACGGCTCTGCTCCGTACACCTCGTACACACACGGCTCTGCTCCGTACACCTCGTACACACACGGCTCTGCTCCGTACACCTCGTACACACACGGCTCTGCTCCGTACACCTCGTACACACACGGCTCTGCTCCGTACACCTCGTACACACACGGCTCTGCTCCGTACACCTCGTACACACACGGCTCTGCTCCGTACACCTCGTACACACACGGCTCTGCTCCGTACACCTCGTACACACACGGCTCTGCTCCGTACACCTCGTACACACACGGCTCTGCTCCCGTACACCTCGTACACACACGGCTCTGCTCCGTACACCTCGTACACACACGGCTCTGCTCCGTACACCTCGTACACACACGGCTCTGCTCCGTACACCTCGTACACACACGGCTCTGCTCCGTACACCTCGTACACACACGGCTCTGCTCCGTACACCTCGTACACACACGGCTCTGCCTCGTAACACCTCGTACACACACGGCTCTGCTCCGTACACCTCGTACACACACGGCTCTGCTCCGTACACCTCGTACACACACGGCTCTGCTCCGTACACCTCGTACACACACGGCTCTGCTCCGTACACCTCGTACACACACGGCTCTGCTCCGTACACCTCGTACACACACGGCTCTGCTCCGTACACCTCGTACACACACGGCTCTGCTCCGTACACCTCGTACACACACGGCTCTGCTCCGTACACCTCGTACACACACGGCTCTGCTCCGTACACCTCGTACACACACGGCTCTGCGTCACGTACCACCTCTCGTACACATCACACGGCTCTGCTCCGTACACCTCGTACACACACGGCTCTGCTCCGTACACCTCGTACACACACGGCTCGCTCCGTACACCTCGTACACACACGGCTCCGCTCCGTACACCTCGTACACACACGGCTCCGCTCCGTACACCTCGTACACACACGGCTCCGCTCCGTACACCTCGTACACACACGGCTCCGCTCCGTACACCTCGTACACACACGGCTCCGCTCCGTACACCTCGTACACACACGGCTCCGCTCCGTACACCTCGTACACACACGGCTCCGCTCCGTACACCTCGTACACACACGGCTCCGCTCCGTACACCTCGTACACACACGGCTCCGCTCCGTACACCTCGTACACACACGGCTCCGCTCCGTACACCTCGTACACACACGGCTCCGCTCCGTACACCTCGTACACACACGGCTCCGCTCCGTACACCTCGTACACACTCGGCTCCGCTCCGTACACCTCGTACACACGGCTCCGCTCGTACACTCGTACACACGCGGCTCCGCTCCGTACACCTCGTACACACGCGGCTCTGCTCCGTACACCTCGTACACACACGGCTCTGCTCCGTACACCTCGTACACACACGGCTCTGCTCCGTACACCTAGTACACACTCGGCTCCGCTCCGTACACCTAGTACACACACGGCTCCGCTCCGTACACCTCGTACACACTCGGCTCCCGCTCCGTACACCTCGTACACACACGGCTCTGCTACATTCACACTGTAAATCCCTCCTGACCCCACACATAACCTTCACCTAATTGCCATACACCTAGTACACACTCACCTCTGCTACATTCACACTGTAAATGCCTCCTGACCACACACAAACTTCACCTTATTTGAGCATCATTGATGGCCAGCAGAGTCCTGGATACACTGAGAAGCTGATCATGAGACCCCCTGACTCCTCCCCTCCATGTGACATCACCACAGGTCCTGTAAGCACACTAGCACAGAGTGTGTGCAGCTCTGTCGGCTCCCGTGGAGGGGGGAGGAGGGAGACCTCCAGTGCTGCAGCCTGCAGGAGCCTGAAAATGACCCCCCAGCTGCCCCCTGGATATGGCTCTGGCTGTGGGGGCAGTGCTCAGGGGCCCCTGAGGCTAGGGTCACACTTGCATTGTGACCCTAGCCTTATGCAAGTATTGTATGTTGCAACGCTGCTATGCTGGAGGCAGCCCATAGAAACCCGACGTTTACCGTGACAACCACTCGTTGTCAATGTAAACTGCGGGTTTCTATGGGCTCAGTTGCTGGCAGCGCATAGCGTTAAACGCTCTGCGCTGCAGCAGACAATACTTGCGTCAGGCTAGGGTCACAACACAAGTGGGACCCTAGCCCTCAGGGGCCCGGTGGGCCCCCTCCAAGCCGTCGGGCCCCGGCACTTGCCCGGGTACGCCGGGTGCTGACGCCGGCCCTGACTCGTGTATAAGCCTAGGGTGGACAATGCAGCAGCTACCGGTACTGAAAAATTTAAAAAATGAAAATAGATACGATTAAATGTTGAACTTTTATTTTAAATAGAAACAGTAAACTACCAATGCAGCAGACCACTGTCCTGTTATAAAGCCCCCTATCACTGGTATATAGCCCACCATCCCTGTATATAGCAGCCATAACTAGTATACAGTTGCCGCCAGCAGGGGTAATACAGGCCCCCCCGCAGGGGTAATACAGGCCCCCCAGCAGGGGTAATGCAGGCCCCCCCACAGGGGTAATACAGGCCCCTCATAGGGGTAATGCAGGCCCCCCACAGGGGTAATGCAGGCCCCCCACAGGGGTAATGAAGGCCCCCCCCACAGGGGTAATACAGGCCCCTCACAGGGTAATGCATACAGGCCCCCCACAGGGGTAATACAGGTCCCCCACAGGGGTAATGCAGGCGCCCCCAGCAGGGGTAATGCAGGCCCCCACAGTGGTAATACAGGCCCCTCACAGGGGTAATGCAGGCCCCCCACAGGGGTAATGCAGGCCCCCCACAGGGGTAATGAAGGCCCCCCCCCCACAGGGGTAATACAGGCCCCCCACAGGGGTAATACAGGCCCCTCACAGGGCTAATGCATACAGGCCCCCCACAGGGGTAATACAGGCCCCCACAGGGGTAATACAGGCCCCCCACAGGGGTAATGCAGGCTCCCCCAGCAGGGATAATACAGCCCCAGCAGGGGTAATACAGCCCCAGCAGGGATAATACAGCCCCAGCAGGGGTAATACAGCCCCAGCAGGGGTAATACAGCCCCAGCAGGGGTAATACAGCCCCAGCAGGGATAATACAGCCCCAGCAGGGGTAATACAGCCCCAGCAGGGGTAATACAGCCCCAGCAGGGGTAATACAGCCCCAGCAGGGATAATACAGCCCCAGCAGGGGTAATACAGCCCCAGCAGGGGTAATACAGCCCCAGCAGGGGTAATCTCACCCCCTCGGCTCGGTCTGCAGGCACCCGGGTCCCACAGCTGCTCCGTCTGCGTGTGCGGCTTCTAATTCCGGCGTCCTCCCCGCTCTTCCTGTTTGAATGCGATCATGTGACCGCGGTCACATGATCGCATTCAAACAGGAAGAGCAGGGAGGACGCCGGAATTAGAAGCCGCGCACGCAGACGCAGCAACTGGGGGACCCGGGTGCCTGCAGACCGAGCCGAGGGGGTGAGATTACCCCTGCTGGGGGGGCCTCTGTATACATGGGGCGGGGAGGCAGCGGGGAGGCTATATTGTGCAGGGGAGCAGCAATGTACTATGCGCTGCTCCCCATGCATAATTAATGAGCGGCACCACGTGACGTGCCGCTCATTCTGCAGCCTCCCCCCGCCTCCTCCTGTGCCCGGACACAGCCCCCACCACACCAAACACCACACCAAAAGTATATGACTCGTGTATAAGCCGAAGGGGGACTTTTCAGCCCAATTTTTGGGCTGAAAAAGTCGGCTTATACACGAGTATATACGGTATGTTATTTTATTCATTGCTTCATGGATGTCAAAAATATCCAAAAATTGCTCCAATAATTGTAAAAAAATGCATGTGCAGAAAATATTCCAATTCCCAGAAAAATGTGGGAAAAAACAGGGGACAATAATGCAATGGTAATATAATCTATAAAACTAAATTTTATTGAAAAATATCATTACAAATACATATAGTAATTTTTTATGAATAAACACAGACGAAAATTGAAAACATATATCACAAAAGACAGGGCCTCAACAGCAAGAGGGACAGGAGAGGGGGAGCACCAAGTGAGCTAGTAAATAATGGGTTAGATATACATAGGGATAATATAAATAAGATTAATATAAATAGAGATATGTAAGATTTCACATAGGGGTAATACTACGAAATTCACATGGGAGTGCACATCAAAGAGGAATCAGAAATACAATCCCCCATTCACTCTACAGCAAATGATGGCTAGCAAAGAATGAATACAATCTCACTTAATTGCTTTAACATGAATAGTGTTCAAACATAGAACGTAACTGTGGCGCCCTTGTGGCGGGATGCCACAGGGAGGTACTGCATCCCCAAACAGAAGGTGTAGTACCTCCATAGTCACAGGTAGAGGGGGAGCTACAGAGTCTGTATACAAAACAACAAGATCCCAATCACAGCCACCTAGCACCAGGGACTGTATATTCAGTAGGTCCCAGGCGGGTGGAGCTTAGCAGAGCGGGAGATGTGACGTTAAGTGACAGTTTGGCTCAAGTCAGTCGGAAGGTGTGAGGAGAGCAGATTGGATGGACGCAGATCAACCTGCAGCTCTGACAGGAGGGTATCTCAAAATTAAAGAGGTAACCCAGACAAGAAAGGGGCACTCCAGGACTGGACGGAGCCATCTGGAGTGCTCAGGAAATCCCGGTACTCCAGAACCGAGGCAGTTTGTTAAGGTTTATCCCAAACTGCTGACCGGCAGGCTGTTGCCCTTACAAAGAAGGTGCCACAGCACCCATCAAAGTAGTCCAACCTCTGTCCCGAAGCTGGGTTCAAGACGCTGACAAGAGAGACTTTAAACAACAGACCCAGGGACCAGAAACCAGACTTTAGAGTGGGAGTGTAGAGAGTCAACAGAGCCATAAGAAAAAGGACCAAGAAAAGCAGTTGAGAGGCACCTTTGACAGACTCTGTGGCGAACCCCAAAGCTTGTGGCAACAGATTCCCTGGCAAACTAGACTGTACTGTATACCTATTGATCCATCTGGTACCAGTAAAGAACTGCTTGAGCTTATCTTGTTTCTGCATCAGTTATTTATCATCTGAAGGGCCTCTACAGCACCACAGAGACAAGGACTACGACTCCCCTCACCCACCCAGCTGCCCTGAGGTAAAGCTCCGCCTGTGGGGGGAGCTGTACTTGTGGAGCCCACTGGGATGGGGTACTCGGTACCGGACCGGGTCACTGCTGGGGATGTCACGGAGGTCCTAGTCCGGACCGTGTCCCAGGTTCTCACAAGTAAAAAGGGGATATTTACTAAGGATACAGTTTGTCATGACGCCACCCACGGTTTGTGGTCAATGATGGGACCACCGCTGCACCTCTTCTTCTGCCAGGAGGATGGATGGATTGGTTGCAGCTAGATGGATGAGCCCGCCGCGGGTTGGGCTGCTCCTGACAAGAATGAAAGGTAATAAAACAGTTCTTTTTCCTGGAACTAGACATGGATATGAAACCATGGTTCACCGGGTTTACTCGTTAGTTCTCAGTAAACAGCTCACAGTATTCATCAGTACAGTTCAGACGAGTTACAGGTTTTCTACTCCGGGTTCCTTTAAACTCCCTGCAACCAGGTTGTCTTGCTACAACCCCTCACTCTCTCTAGGGTCCTTTCCAGGCTTTGATCTCTGTCTCTGTGTGTGTCGCCGGACAGCGTAGCGGTAGCTCGGACCCTTGTAGGTCCTCCTGGTTGCCACTGTGCTGTCTATCCTTTGGGTAGGAACTCCAACCTAGAATTGGAGCTCCCCGTCGGTGAATCTGGGGATACCGGGTAGATCTTCAGTTCCCCGTCAGAGCCGACTCTCTGCAGTCTGCCTAGCCTCCAATAGTCCTCTCCCGCAAGGCACTATCAGGCTTCCTCTGACCGGTGTGATTCTGGCTTCAGTAGGGAAGTCTACACCACCCCTTGCCCGCCTAGAGTTCCGGGCTGTGGGTTGGGTGCTGCCTCCTAGTGGTGTGTGGGATGTCTGTGAGGGTGTTTGTGGTGCAAACTGTTTTTTCCTCCTACCTGGCTGCAGTTCCCTCTGTGGCCACCCTGGTCGCAGGGGCACCACATACTACCCAAAGCTGTATCACCATCACCTCAGCGGCCAGCTGCAGCGCTGGTAACTAAATTACCAGGTACCACAGGTGACGTCACGTATAATAATCCCCCATCCCAAATAGTTTTCCCCTCAGCCATTGAGTGTACAGGGCACGGGAACGGGACCTGACCAGTCGTGATCCCCACTGAAGTAGCAACCTGTCCGGGTATCCGAGTACCCCCTACCCTGTCGACCGACTCATTTCCTACCATAAAATGATAATAGTGATGGTTAACCTCCCTCCAGCCTCAATACACATTTGGTATGCTATTTCAGCAGGGAAATATGGCACATAATTATGTTAACATGCTGAGTGGGCTAAATAGTCTGATAACTAACACCCCCTCGACTAGTCAAAGACCTATATTACATCTCATAAACTGTTCTTAGAAATACTTTTTCTAAAGATCTGATATTGTGCGCAAATATATGAGGGGACTGTTAAGGAGGAATTCTAGATATGTGCACAGAACTGCTTGTGGTTCTCAGTGCACAAAGGACCTGACATGTTCAATAAATGGCCATATTTACAGACTGCTTGCCTTGAAATATTTAAGCTTGTGGACACTGAGGCTTGACGTAACCTCTTGGTGCCAGCTGTCCTTTGGTACTTGCTCACCAGCCGCCACTATTTTTCGCCTTACACCAGAGCATGTCTCATAACATCACCCATATCCTGACTAATGCAGTTACTTGAAATCTCCCCTTAACTACAGACATGTGGAAAAGTGCTTGTAGCCACGGAAATTGTTTTGTTTACCACTTCCTCCCTTTACACACAAGGATGGAAAAATCAGGGGAGATCTAGTCAAAGAACTCTAAACAGGCTAAGAGTTCCCTAAGTCTGACCCTCAATTGTTCCTGCCTGACTGCAGAGGTCAACACCCACAAATGACACAATGGCATCCCCACTCAAGGTTGGCTGGCACATAAATTTAGGAGGGGCATCAGGTGGTTCTCAACTAGAATGTTTGGAGGAATATCAGGCGTCCCTTACTCATATATTTGGGTGTGCTGGCAGGTGGCCTTCATTCCTATATTTTGGAGGGCTCTCTACTATAAATTTTGGAGGGCTCTAACATACATTTGGGAGGGCCCTCAAGCATCTATTTACTATAAATTTGGGAGGGCCATCAGGGGCCTTTTTTACGTACAAAAGCTCTCTGGAAAGGAGAAATCCATTTTGGGAAAATCATCAGTTTACAGAGTTGCAATTATTGTGACAATGCTGGTGGCAGAGGTCATAAATCCTTGGGCAACCAAGAAGGAGAGATGAGGGATACACACAATAGGACACGCACCAGGTCCAACAGAGGTAAGGGAAGACTATCATAGGTGTTTAACATAGGAACGCATAGTGCCTGCGTTTGCTGCGTTCGGGTGAGGATGCGGACGATATCTGCTCCCTCCAGGGTCCCCCGTCTGCACCCGGGACACAGCATGTTGCATTTCTGTGCGCTCGGGGACCTTGGAAAATCAGCAAGCGTCCCCAAGTGCACAAAAAATGCATTGGTGTCAATGGGTTCGCAGTGTTCTGCGCTTGACAGCGCATTAGAACGCTGCAGACCCATTGAGATCTCTCCCGGTGGCCGCCGGTGATGTCACAAGAGATCACCGACGGCCACCGGGAGATCAGCTGAGCCTCTGCTGATCTCCTCCTCCCCGCCGCCGGTAATCTGCTAGCGGTGTCGGCGGGGAGAAACAGCTGATTTGACAGCTGTTTGAATCTTCCCGCGCCGACATCTCCTCTCGGTGTCTGCGCGGGAGATTCAAACAGCTGTCACATCAGCTGTTTAACCCCGCTGACACGTCCCGGAGCTTACCGGTGGCGGGGAGGAGGAGATCTCCGGCGCTGATCTCCGCCTCCGGCCCGCCCCGGACACCTCCGATTGGCTGGCCGGACAGTCTCCACTGCGGACACATCAAAATAACATGCTTTTTACTGCGTTTGTGTCTGCATGCCATCAGCATGCAGACACAAACGCAAATGTGAAGGCACCCTTAGGTTGCAATACAAAGGACTGCAAGGCAATGATCCCTAAATAGGTACCTCTAAGAAACTTTTCTTCTCCAGGACCTCTCCTTAAATTAAATGCAGCTCAAAGCATTAACTGTAATGCAACCAATCCTGCCTCTAAACGCCTGTAATACACTAGCCCTACTTCAGAAACTTTCCCCACAATAGTGCCACTTGCAGCTGCACTAGGATACAATAGAATGTATTGGAGTTATCCCTTTAAGGGAATATGTGTTTAATTATGCACCAGCAGGTAGTGGAACACACTCAACCCTGCCTATATGCCTCTAAATTACTGTCTATCCCTACTCTAGCAGCTAACACTACATTAATTACAGCCAACAGTGGTATTTTAAATTAGCCCTTAAAAGAATTGTTGGTTTAATCTTGCAGCCACAGGTACTGGAACAAAATCAACCCTTCCTAAATGCCTGTAATATTCTAGCCCTACTCCAGAAACTTTCCCTACACATATAACACCTAATGGCCGGATAGTGATATTTAGACCTGAAAAGGACAGTTTGCTTAATCTTGCAGCAGCAGGTACTGGATTAACACACTATCCCTTCTGCAGCAGAAACTCTCTGTACGCTATCTCTAGACACAGTGCACCCAAAATGGCGTCTGTGGATCTTGTATAGACCCAATTGTGATGGAGCAGGCCAATTATAGTAATGTCAATAGCAAAGATAAGTATGCCATTACCGTGATTTGCAGGCAATACTGGCATGCTTAGTGGCTAAAAATCAGGCTCCAAACATGCGTGGCGGCGACTTGAATCCCATGGTGCGAGTTTCAAAATGCTTGTCGAGTAAAAAATGTCTTAAAAACCTTACTATTCATGCAGATAAGGAATAGTGATGAGAATATTCACTCATCCACTTGAAAGAGAAGTCGGGCACTACTGCACACCCCACCACTCTGGGAATCCACAGACCCCGCTGTTATGAGACTGACCAACCTTCATTTTCAAGCTGGGGTGCAAACTGAAAAGCACAGTCCATGAAACATTCAGAATTATAAGAAAGAGTAGCACTTATCAGATGCTGGCCCATTGAAGCGTTAGTGAGAAATGTGAAATGGCCATTTTCCATCCCCCATCCTCGCTCTTTTCTTAATGCTCACATGTTTTAGCCTGATGGAATAAGGAATTCCAGCCAGCATCTGGTTGGTGCTACTCTTTCCTACACAGTGTTTTTCAGATTTTAAGATGCACTTTTGTTTCCCGCAGTTGCGGGTGATTAGCGACAGCGCCATGTGGCACGTTTTGTATGCCTGGCTGCATTAATTGACAGTATGCTTCTGGATGCTAGAGGTTATGACTTCTAGAAAATGGATGTGGATCTCCATCTGTGGCCATTTTGTAGAAGTCTCTACCTCTACCAACCAGCTGCACACTGTCAATGAATGCAGCCAAGCACACAGAACATGGCGGCACCCACCACACGGCGCTGCCGCTATTCAAACGCAGCTCCGCTCCCGCAGCTGTGTCTCCACCCTCCAAAACCTGCCTCCAGCACACCCTCCCCACGACTGCAGCCAACCGCCGGTAAGCCATGGGGGTTCCGGGGTGGGGGGGCATATACAAAGGATGGGGGACCATATATACAGGAGGGGGACATATATACAGGAAGGGGGACCATATATACAGGATTGGGGACCATAAATACTGGATGGGGGCATATATTCCAGGATGTGGGGGCATATATATCAAGATACCAAGATGGAGGACATATATAGCATGATGGGGGGTCATATATACTGATATTAAGACGGACACTGGCATTATGAGACGGACCCCATTTAACATTAATCATTTTTTTTCTCTCTCTTTACCAAATTTGGGGTGCGTCTCCAATGCGAAAAATATGGTAATTCTGTATATATTCACTCATCACTAGTAATATCCTATGATAATGCCACATTAAAAGTCTCTTAGTCCTTCGGTATGATCGATAATACTACACATGATAACCTACGCACGTTTTGCAGAGTGAGACTGAAATACCTAAACTCAATATTTTGGAGACATGTCCAAATATAAGCCTTTCCATTTATTTCTTTATCCAACAATTCTTTCTAATTCTGTTTAGCTATAGCTTGCAAGAAAAATCTAAGTACAAATAGTGATTCATTTGCAACAAATGTCACGTTCCCTTTTTCTCAGAAGCATTACCCATTTCTAACTATTGACCACTACTAAATAATGATAAAACAATGACAAATAAAGATATTTGATTGCCTAATGTGCATTAATTGATTTGACACATTAAGTGACAAGCAGAAGAAGGACGCTCTGTAAGTGTTATGACCCCCCCATGTCTTCACTCGGATTAAATTGTAGATCTATCGAAATGTTTCTCTAGCTTTGAATGTCAGCAAATGCTACCTTAAAATTGTCATAAATCTACTGGCGCTTTCTGGGAAAACCACTGTCAACCCTATTAAACTTGGTAATCACTTGACCCAGACAGTTAAGAACAGATTGGTCAATCAATCTCACATCCCGGCTATTAACGTAGCATGCCTGTTACATAGTTGGATATTTATTGTTCAGCGCCTGCTCGCCTGTCATTAATAAACATTCCCTATTTTATAATGCATAGATTTATGGAACATATTATTTACAGTCTGGCATACAAGGCAAACATTTATAATGCACCATGGTGTCGACAGACACGTAATTCTCTATTCTGCGCCTTCAGAAAACATTCATTTATCAGCTTTCAACATTTCAGTCATCGACTTGTATCATAAGAAAATGCCAGTCAATGTTTCATTTTTCCTTTGTGTTAAGATAACAATTAGTGACGAGCGAGGAGTAAGATATTCAGGTTTGGATAGCTCTAACCGAATACTTTGAAATGTTCAAGTATTGACATTCGAGTAAGTTCCCCATTGACTTGCATTGGACGAGTAACGAGAAATTAAATATTTCAAAGTTGTCGGTTATAGCTATCCATATCCGAATATTTCATTTCTCGCTCAATCCATTTTTTGGTCAATAGGTGATATTTTTCTTTTTTGCTTTAATTCACAAAGATAAGGCAACACTGCACATCCAATTGTTAAACCGTGAGTGTAATATTAAATGTGTGGTCAAAATGCCAATGCAATTTTCATTCAAAATTCCTATCTGTTTAGTGCCATGATCTAAACTATTTTCGAAAATACTTGCAATAAAAATTCCCCATCCTTCCCTAAGCACATTATTGTAATGCTAGTCTATTTTTTCCTGCTTCCTTTTTAATAACACCTCGTACGAGAACCCAAGTGGAAGTTGCGATACTTAAACAAATTGTTTTCAGGGTGCAGAGGCTGCAGTCACTACTGATGACTAGAGTAATCAGTGACGCTCGATTCAAGGGTCTGGTCTGGTCACTGCACGCTGTACACTTTGCATTGTTGACTCCAATCAGCAATAACAAGCTGGCAATTGAGTGGTGTCAGAATACCTAGTGAGCAGAGATCAGTAATATTAGGCTTGCTTCACACCACGGCAAGATCCGATCCAGGGCTGTCAGGGATAAACCTGACAACCCCGGACCGGATCAGCACACAGAACCAGAGGGCTAATATGCCCCCCGGTCCGGTGTGCAGCTGAATGCAGCTGCCGCTGCTGATGATTCAGGACCGTGGCTCGCGGGGAGCTAGCCGCGGTCCTAAAATTACAGCATCGTGCAGCCGCAGGAGTCTGGTTCCCAGATCCTCCTGGGCCGGGGCATCCGAAAGAATCCGGAAGGATCCGATTTGGGGAGATTGTTCTCCCCGGACACAAAAATGGTGCATGCTCCGATTTTGTGTCCGGGACAAAAATCTGATTCCTTCCAGATTCTCCCGGACATCCAAAAACCGGATGCCAAAATACATTAATCCGGTGTATTCCGGCCCCATAGGGTTACTGACTCACCGTGGGCCGGGGGACTCAAGTCTCAGGCTCAGTCTGTAGGTCATGGTTCGGTGCCTGAGGCTGTGGGCCCGGTAGTCAATGAAAAAGGGAAAAAGTAAAATAATAAAAAGGGAATAAAGTACTGGTTCGTGACGCCACCTGTAGGGGTCCAGTGATGGCACCGGCACTGCTTGGACCTCCGGGGTGATGGGCGGCATCAAGGTGGAAGCACTCCCTACAGGACAAATGGGGTCCCCGGAGTTGAGAGTTGCAGCAGAGTAATAGGGCAGCTCAGTTATTTCTGCAAGGCAATTAAATGGCAGTACCGGAATAAGGCTCAGACACGTTGCTCCTCTGAACGGGTGCTTACTGGGATGTTCATGGCATACAAGGTAACACAGTTCTCAATGCCAAGTAGTGGACCGGGTGGTCCCTGCGGTGAGTAGTGTCCCTCCAAGGCTCCACAAATGTCCTTCTCTATCCCTTACTGTCCGTTCTCTTCGCTGCTCTGGTATACCTCGCCAGGGTACTGAGGGCCCTCGATTGGGTTTCCGTCTGGATCCTGAACTTACGGTCCCTGGCCCTCAATGGTGGGTACCGCCTGGTATAGCTGCGGTGGTTGTTGGGCTGTGAGTCGGGCTCCTAGGAAGCCTTCGACCACTCTGGGTTCTGTGGTGCAGGGGTGAACCAACTGGACCACATCGCAGCCGGTACTCCGGGTTCTGGAGTGGGCTCGGGTCTTCAATCACCCGCTCTGACTTTGCCCTCTTTCTCTTCTGGGCCACCAGTGGACGGTGCCCTCCCTGTTATCTGTCTCAACTCTGTTACTTCTGCTGTCACGACTTGACCTTTCTGTTCTGTTCTTGTCTCTCCACTGTTCTAACTCCTTGCTACTTTCCCCACTGCTATATACCCTAGCTCTCCTCCCACCAGGACTGGTTACCCAGGGAACGGGTGCCTAATTGGTCCTCTATCACTAGGTGTTGCATGTGGTGTATGGAGCCTCAGGATTATCCTACTCACCACTGGGACAGAGAATACGACACCTTAGGCGGGGGTGTAGTACCCTCCTGTGACGCACTCTTAGTGGGGTGCCACACTCCCCCTTGGAGAATTACACTTGTCCCCAAGTGTCCTGCTACCCTAGCCGGTACAGAGTAAAATTTTTTATATGAGCATACATAAACAATAACACTTTTATTAATAATATTGTGCTTTGGTTCTTCCCGTCCGGGAGGTGCATTATCTTTTAACATTACGGAACAGCTACCAGTTCAACGGAACCGGATTAACTCTTGCGAACCCAGTGGCTATTATCAATGTCCTCAGCAATGTCCGGGTAACCACTGGGCCGCGGCACACCTCATTACGGCACACAGTAAAGAAACTTAAATGTCCCCATAAAAGTCTAGAGCATCATGTTCTTACAAGGCTATGCAAAAACAAGGCTATGCAACACGCATTATTCACACTAAACCGTAGTTATTAAGTTGCAAATCTACAGTTCGCATTTGCGGACCCTAAGGGCATACCACCCTCAAGGTCCTGCATGCCGCTCGTAGGATACAGTTTCATTTCTGTATAAGTCACGGCTAGGGTGCCCTTTCGGCAGGTGGGATTCAACGTCTCGGCGGGAAATGTTAACTTCCTCATATAGCCCCTGCTCTCGGGCAAAACCCCACCCGTTCTCTAAATTAAAAGTGGTAGCAATACCTTTCTTCCTGTGCTCTGGAGCCATGGGTGGTTGGCAGCGGGCTTCTGCTCGTATCTGCAGGTTCTCCTTCTCGCGGGCCCACCTCTTGGCTCGACGTCAAAGCCTCCCTGCATCATCAGCGCGGTAAACAGTTTGAACGTAATTATGAGGGTTGGAGTTGCTGTTACGGGTCTGGGTCTGGTGATAACTTTCCACTGTAGTGCGGACATTTCCGCCGCTAATGGACGCTGTCGCGACACCCCACCACTCTACCCGAGCTTCTGATGGTGACTGCTCGGCGGGGATCTCTAACGCGCCTTCCTCCTCGGAGCCTGTCTCCTCCAGTTCCTCATCTGCATCCGAAAACCGGTAATTCTCTCCTTCCTCTGACTCAATAGCCTCCACCACGATGTCTAGCTCCTCGGCAGGCGGCTGCTCCTCTTCCTGCTCTGGGTCGATTGGTACGTCAGGCGCCGCGGCCGCGGGGACTTCCTCTGGTACACTCTTATGAGCACTCACCTCGTAGGCATCGTCCTGCGGGACTTCAGGGCTGCCCGCCTCTTCTTCCTCTACCACAACCGTAGATGGTGCTAGGTCTTCTTCGGTAACCGGGTGGGCCTCAAGCTGTTCGGGCCTTGTCTCCGGCTCGGGCCGGTTAACTGGTCTATCTTGGGCTGCACGGTGTAACTTATTTGCAAGATTGGCACTCCAGCGCCTGAAGGTCCACTCCATGCTCTCGATCAACTGCGTTCTCAGGTCTTGCAGTGCGGTCTCCCAAAAAGTCAGGTCTCCGTCGATGGTGTGGACGGAGACCGGTTCAGGACCGGTAAGGGCGGCTCAGGCCTCTTCCTCCACCTCCTGCATAAGATCTCTCAGCCTCATAGCCGCCATGTTCTTGCTTGTAGAACCCGTACCCGTCGCAGCTGGCACAGGTTCCCGTGACAAAGCTTTCTGCAAAGACCCGGCCACACCCTCTTCCTTTTGGTTTATAGTCTATGGGTGGGCTAAGGTCTCCGGCCCGCCCCCTTGGTTGTTTCCTGGCAATCGGGGCGGGCAAGTGTTTTGGCGCCTCTGCCATTGCCATCCCACGACGAGGAGCTGAGGCACACCCCTGGGCCAGCACATTGTCTCTCACATGGCGGGATCCGCCATCTTGGCCCAGTGGGAATGGCACGAAAAGTTCTTTGGCCAGTAAATTTCTATAAGGTGCACAGTACCTGTTAAATACAGGTCGGTTTGAATCCTGTTCATCGACGCCAAGTTGACTCACCATGGTCCGGGGGACTCAGGTCTCAGGCACAGTCTGTAGGTTACGGTTCAGTGCCTGAGGCTGTGGGCCCGGTAGTCAATGAAAAAGGGAAAAAGTAAAATAATAAAAAGGGAATAAAGTTCTGGTTCGTGACGCCACCTGTAGGGGTCCGGTGATGGCACCGGTGCTGCTTGGAACTCCGGGGTGATGGGCGGCAGCAAGGTGGGACCGCTCCCTACAGGACGAACAGGGTCCCCGGAGTTGAGAGCTGCAGCGGAGTAATAGGGCAGCTTGGTTATTTCTGCAAGGCAAGGCAATTAAACGGCAGTTCCGGAATAAGGCTCAGACATGTTGCTCCTCTGAACGGGTATTTACTGGTATGTTCACGGCATACAAGGTAACACAGTTCTCAATGCCAAGTAGTGGACCGGGTGGTCCCTGCGGTGAGTAGTGTCCCTCCAAGGCTCCACAAATGTCCTTCTCTGTTCCTTACTGTCCCTTCTCTTCCCTGCACTGGTATACCTCGCCAGGGTACTGAGGGCCCTCGATTAGGTTCTGAACTTACGGTCCCCGGCCCTCAATGGTGGGTACCCCTGGTATAGCTGCGGTGGTTGTTTGGCTGTGAGTCGGGCTCCTAGAAAGCCTGCGACCACTCCGGGTTCTGTGATGCAGGGGTGAACCAACTGGAGCATGTCAGAGCCGGTACTCCGGGTTCTGGAGTGGGCTCGGGTCTTCAATCACCTGCTCTGACTTTGCCCTCTTTCTCTTCTGGGCCACCAGTGGACGGTGCCCTCCCTGTTAGCTGTCTCCACTCTGCTACTTCTGCTGTCACGACTTGACCTTTCTGTTCTGTTTTTGTCTCTCCACTGTTCTAACTCCTTGTTACTTTCCCCACTGCTATATACCCTAGCTCTCCTCCCACCAGGACCGGTTACCCAGGGAACGGGTGCCTAATTGGTCCTCTATTACTAGGTGTTGCATGTGGTGTATGGAGCCTCAGGATTATCCTACTCACCACTGGGACGGAGAATACGACACCTTAGTCGTGGGTGTAGTACCCTCCTGTGACGCACTCTTAGTGGGGCGCCACATTACTATGGGGCCAGAATCGGACCCGGGGTTGTCCGGTTCACACCGGACAGCCCCGGATCCAAAAAACTATGGTGTGAAACCAGCCTTACTTGCGGGGCTGGCGCTGATCTCTGTCCTCCTCGTACTCCAACATTGCTCTTTTGCCGGTTTGTTAATGCTGATCTGTGCTGGCATCTGAGCATGTGCTGTCACTGTGAACATAGCACATCACACAGGGACGAGCGCAACCCCTTATATGAGTACCACTGATGATGTTTCGTTTCAGGGAGGAGGCAAAGTCTGTGGCAGCGACCGCAGCCTCTGCCCCCTGATGACGCTTCGTTTGAATACTGGGATTCTCAAACAAAGCATCATGGAAAAGGATGTAGGAAAAAAGAAAAAGGAATAGGAGTTAGTGTATGTAAAATGAATTAAAATCCACACTCCATAATATCACTATTTTGAGAGCTTTATGACACATCTTGCTTCTTGCTTGTAGATACCACAATGTGGGGATTGGGTGTGAGTGTGTGTAGAGGGGAGATTTGTACTGCCGTCCTTTTTTTTACTAGATGTTGTTATATTTGAAGCAATATAAGAAGAATTCCTTCATATTTTGAAGCATCAAAGGAAGTATGTAGAGATAAGAAACACAACAGATGTAACACCTTTACCAACATCTCAGTGTGTAGTCTCTCTATGTATGTACAATAGAAAGGTTCACATAAACAGCAGATGTGTCTCCCCATAGTAGATACCAAATGTTTACTCTTGTAGTAGATAAATCATTTAGGAGCAACTGTGTCCTCCTTCGTTTTGCATATTAACCCTTTAGAAACAGTTGTGCTCTCTTGTAAGTTACATCTTATTACATAGCTGATTAATAACAATATTCTGTGTGAAGTAAAGTTCAGATTCTGGAAAGAGTTAAAAAATGTTTTGCCTGATTTGTGTTTTACTGATGAAAGCTAATTGAGATGCATTGCTGAGTTAGGCTAGGGTCACATTTAAAACGAGAATTGCATTCACCGCATCCGGATCCGGATGCGGTGAACGCAATGCCGGGCACACACTTTTTTTTTCAAAAATGTGTGCCGAATACCGCACTGCAGTAACCGGATGGCTCAGGATGTGTAATCCTGAGCAATGCGGCTACTGCATAGTTTGCGGATCCCGGCTATTGCCGGGATAAGCAAACTGTAGTATGACTAGTATGACTAGTAAAGTGTTAAATTTACAAAGGAAAGTAATGTTTGAGTTCTCTAGGGGGCTTAGCCCCCCCTAGAGACCGGCCGGCCACTCCGGTGGGCTTCTAGTACACTTGCCCCCATGGCACGGGCTCCTCGCAGCCCCGTGCAAGTCCCCACACCCCCAGCCCCCCGAATCACTATACAGGGGTGCCTGCACCCCTCTTGTATAGTTATTCCTGTATGGGGGGAAAATGATTTATTACAGTATTGTTTTGAGGTCATATTTACGTGTCTTCTCCTGCAGTGTTGTGGAAAATCCATGGGCGGGGCTGTTTGCGGCAGCCTCCGCCCCCTCATTCCTTATGGCCGCCCCCTCAGTGCCTCATCCATTGATGTGAGGCCGGCCGCGTCATGAAAGGGGCGGGGCGAACCGCGTCACACCGTGCGCCCCGCTCCTTTCATGACGCGGCCGGCCTCACATCAATGGATGAGGCACAGAGGGGGCGGCCATAAGAAATGAGGGGGCGGAGGCTGCCGCAAACAGCCCCGCCCATGGATTTTCCACAACACTGCAGGAGAAGACACGTAAATATGACCTCAAAACAATACTGTAATAAATCATTTTCCCCCCATACAGGAATAACTATACAAGAGGGGTGCAGGCACCCCTGTATAGTGATTCGGGGGGATGGGGGTGTGGGGACTTGCATGGGCTCGGAGGAGCCCGTGCCATCGGGGATATTGTAGTAGGAGGCCACCGGAGTGGGCGGCCAGTCTCTAGGGGGGGCTAAGCCACCCCTAGAGAACTCAAACATTACTTTCCTTTGTAAATTTAACACTTTACTAGTCATACTACAGTTTGCTTATCCCGGCAATAGCCGGGATCCGCAAACTATGCAGTTGCCGGATGGCTCAGGATTACACATCCTGAGCCATCCGGTTACTGCAGTGCGGTACAGGGAAACGCTGCGAAAACTGCAGCCTGCATGATTTTTAACGCAGGCAGCAGTGTCGGATACGGCCACCGGATGGCTTGTGAAGCCATCCGGTGTTTTGCATTGGCTCCTATGGGGAGCGTTTCCTGGTCCGGTTTTGAGCTTTTTGAAAGCTCAAAACCGGATCAGGATTTTTGTAAAAAAAACGGAAATGTGACCCTGGCCTTAATTTACCATGTTCCTACTTTGCTTTTGTGACTTTATGAGAAAAGGTATATAAATTCTACTGTATTCTGTAGAGTAGCAATTAGAAATTAAACAGTGAAACAGGCTAAATTCTGCAGGATAAAGTAAAGTTCTTAAGTGAGTGCAGGCTCAGGGGGGTGAGTGCAGGCTGAGGCAGGGTGAGTGAAGGTGGCTAAGGGAGTAAGGGACGGTTTACACATAACGATGTCCTAGCGACCCCACCGCTCTGCTTAGTTACCTGCTGTTTACCCTGGTTACCATCTCCCTGCACTGCGCAGCACACGCTGGGAGCTGGTAACCAGGGTAAACAGCAGGTAACTAAGTGCAGTGCTCTGCTTAGCTACCCGCTGTTTACTCTGGTTACCAGCTCCCAGCGTGTGCTGTGCAGTGCTGGGAGCTGGTAGTGCTGGCCGCCCAGCGGGAGATCGACGATCGAAAAATGACCCTGGCCATTGTACCAATGATCAGCGATCAGCGAGCTGATCACTGATCGTTGCAGTATGTCACACATAGCGACATCGCTACGAGGCCGCTGCAACATCACAAGTTGCAGCGACATTGTTAACTATGTCGCTACATGTAAACCGGCCTTAAGTGAGTGCAGGCTGAGGGGGGGTGTGAATGCAAGCTGAGGAGTGGGTGCTGAGGGGGTGTCAGCGAGTGCAGGCTGAGGGGGGGGACAGTGGGTGCAGGCTGAGGGGGTCAGTGAGTGCAGGCTGAGGGGTGTAAGTGAGTGCAGGGTGAGGAGGGGTCAGTGAGTGCAAGGTGAGGGTGGTCAGTGAGTGTAGGCTGACAGGGATCAGTGAGTACAGGCTGAGCGGGAGTCAGTGAGTGCAGGCCGAGGGAGAGTCAGTGAGTGCAGGCTGAGGAGGGGTGAGTGAGTGCAGGCTGAGGGGGGTAAGTGAGTGCTGGCTGAAAAGGGTTGAGTGAGTGCATGCTGAGGGTCAGTGACTGTAGACTGAGGAGGGGGTCAGTGAGTGCAGGCTGACGGGGGGATCAGTGAGTACAGGATGAGGTGGGTCAGTGAGTGCAGGCTGAGCAGGTTAAGTGAGTGCAGGCTGAAGAGGGGTGAGTGAGTGAACCAGGCCACACCGCCGTGGCACACCAGAGCCAGAACGGTCCGGCTCCGAGTACCCCGGCCCCTGCGGGTGCGAAATAATCAGTCAGCGGGTTTTTGATATCTACTCTGAGAGCAGTATGTTGGCAATGAGACCTTGAATTCAACAATGTATCACTTAGTTTACTAGGTGTAGTGGCTCTGACATAATCACAGTTTTTAGATTTAGCATGTAGCAAAACACAGAAACCACCCCTCCCCACACCAGGCTATGTAAGTACATTTCTATAGATATTGAGCTGCTATTTACAGCAGGGGGTGTGCTGCCTTAGCTGACCTCTAGGTGTCCAAGTCTGGCACTGATAATCTCCTGATGCTAAAATAAACATAGCAAACAACTACACACAGCGTAAAAAACAGATCCATTGCTGAAATCTGTGTTAACTCTACAGCATGCTGTCTTCAGATTACACAGTAACAACCTGCTGTTTTTCCTATCTCATCTGACCAAGATAATGTAGGAATATTCTGAATCCAGCAGTATATCACATAGATTACTGACTGACGCTGTTCTTAAGCAATCAAAGCATTAGTTTCAGGAACGCAGAATAGCTTACTCTCTATAGAGAATGTGCTTTCACTGTGAGGTATCAATCAAAGCCGTGCCCTGTCAGACTGCCTTGTGTCTTTCTAGTCTTGTAATGGTAGTCAAGGGGTAATAAACCATTTAGTTTAAGGAGATAATTGCACACACTGATAAGAGGAGGATAGTTGCTTTTTGTTTTTTTTAATACAGCATGCTGTCCTGAGTTTACATAGCAAAAACATGCTGAGAGATTCCCTTGAATATATGAAATCTGTGTAACCTAGATGCAGTCTCTACTTTTCATATACCAGTATGGCTTCTTTTCTCTTGTGATTTTCTCTTTGACAGCTCATGGTCCATTTTTGAGATCCGTATAGAAATCCAGGTGTCCAAGTGTCCAATATGCATCTTATCCATATGTCACCCATGTGACATGTCTGTGTGACATCAGTATAACATCCATGTGACACGTCCCGGAGAAAAATGCATTGTCACTGAAAAAAATGTTTTTTAAGTGTGAAAAGTAGTGAGTATTATACTTAACAGTCTCTGGCAGCTGCCGCTTACTTGCTTACATTCCTGCTCATTAACCTCATAAATATTCACTGCACTGACTCCACAACAGCTAATCACAGATACCCACTCTCTGTGACATCATCTGTGATTGGCTGTTGCATTCAGACTGCTCCCCCAAAATATGTATAGGTGTCTGTGATTAGTTGCCATACACAATAGTGTATGGCAACCAACCTGCCATCATACTTTGTAAAAATAAATAAACAATGGAAAAAATATTGCATATAGATCCCCCATGTTTTAGATTTACAATGAAAATATAGTGGACAGCTGTGGGCTGCCACCCCCAGGTGCCTGGTTTTACCTTGGCTGGCAATCAAAAATACAGAATTAGCCCATTTTTATTTTTTGTAACTATTTAAATAAATAATTTTATAATACTAAATAATAATCTGCCCTATTTTTGATTGCCAGCCAAGGTAAAACCAGGCAGCTGGGGGCTGCACATCCATCCATCTGTGGCCCCCTGTAGTATCTGTGCTGCCAGCAAAAGACATATATGTCTTCATGTGGACCACACGGGCACTGGTTTGTGTAAACACACGGACGTGTGACGTTTCCTATAGATTTTACTATGCTAGTGTGTGTCCATGACTCTAGTACGTGTAAAAACGGATGAGACATGTACCAGAAAAACAGATGTGTGATGTAGACCTAAGTGAACGGATTGCCTTAAAAGCATTAATACTTTGTCTTTCCTCTCTTTTATGATCTGTAAAAGGTATGACCCCCTTTTCCTTCTAGTTGTTTATTCTAAGGCCTGTTTCACACATCCGTGAAAAACACGGTCATGTGAGACAGGGTGTTGTTTTTGGGGGGTCGTGTATCCGTGTGTCACACATGTGACACATATGAGTGCTATCCATTTGCTATCTGGGTGATATTTGGATAGCATATGGACAGCCTTTTATTCCATAGTTACCTGCCTTCTGCACTGTTGTCCCTCTGTCTTCCAGGGCCGCTGCTGCCCTCAGAGCAGGGAATATTAGATGAGAGTAATGAGCGGCACCGAAAGTGAGAGGAGCAGGGAGCGCTGGAGGCAGGCGAGTTTGTTTTTTCCCTTTTAACTCCTGGCTCAGGTCCTTGCACATGGATGTCACACGGAGGACATCCATGTGCAGGACGTTTTGGCCCAAAACCGGTCCGCGCTGCTGGCCAAAAACAGATATGTTTCCGTGTGGATCATATGGACATACATCTGCAACACACGGAGGCACGGTCCGTGCGGATTTATGGACATGTGAAGGGGACCTTAGAATATGATATGACTCCATTTGTCCGTGCCTCCGGCATGTGTCGGCATGGAATGCACACATGCCAAAGGCACGGATATGTGAAAGATGCCTAACACTGAGAAGAACATACAAATCTGTCAGAGTAAGCCATGATGGATTTTTGTCAGAGTTTGCATATCTGCTGGTTAGGTGAAAGACCTAAACCTACTCTGTTCCAGTAAAGTTATGAAAAATGTAATAAGGACTATTTATAAAGTTGTATAATATTGCATTTAAAAGCAAATAAAGGGAAAAAATATGCAGTGCCGCCTTAAGTATGGACGATTTAAATGACAGAATCTCTTTACTATACTAAAACTATGTGTTAACGCATCCATAAATTTTACCTGTAATACCATTTCTGACCACTAGGTGTGCTATTAAATATGACCAGCATAGTTCAAAGATCACTTTCACTGTTACATATGTTGTACAATACAGTAAGGACTAACAGAAATGTATTATAGCGCCATCATTATATAATGTATTTCTGCTCCGCTATAACATTGTCATGCTGATGGTGTCCCGTAGGCGACAATACAAAATATAACTGTATTCAGTGACAACCTAATGCATGTTGCATCTTTATGGTGTATCCATCTATATAAATTCTCCCTTTCTCTAACCCTAAGCAACTCAGAGACAGTTATAATAAATCTAATTGTGAAACAGTTAAAAGTTTTTTTTTTCTTTTTTAGTTCCATCTCTAACTTTTTTTTATCCAAGAAGAAAAATATGAAAAGAAATCCTAGAATGCCATCCACATTTATAGGTGTGGAAGTCACCGCTGCAATATCCGGGTTTTATTTTTGACAACCTCTGTAGGCCAAGTAACAGAAGGCTACTAATCTGGATTTTAAATTAATAACCCTAGGGGTACAATAAGCTATAGCAATAGAAAGATTGGGATAGAGGCGCTTGTAGCTGGTGATTGCGGTCTGACAGCTGGCCTTTATCCATCAATTTACAGCCACCAGATTGAGGATTTCATATTGGTAAGCAGCGCAGCTTCCGACGCAACTAAAATAATCTCTCTGTCTTGTACTTGGCATTTTGTTTTGCACTAAATTTTAATACGCAGTATAGCCCCCGGACATAAGATACATTGTCACAATTTCTTCCCTTTCTGGACAGCAAGAAAATTTATGTTTTACATACGGTCCTGGCAAATGAATGAAGCTCAGGCGACATATATAAAAGTAATTGACTGATAAACCAATACACATGAGGAAGATCTATGCAGGATAAAAATTACATTTGCAGTTTGTTTCAGTAGAATATATATTTACCAACAGAATAGGTTATATTTTCTATACACTTTTTCAAAATATTGTATTTAAAGGGAATCTGTCAGCAGTTTTTACTATATAATCTGAAGACATCATGCTGTCGGGGAGATTTCAGGTATAGTATCTCATGTTAAAGTGTGTTTCTATGTTAGTTTAAACTTCCTAGATTTATCATTAATTAGCTTCTCATTAGATTGGTGCTATAATCCTCGCAAGTTGCTGCACCTCACCCTGGCTGCCAGAAAAAAGACTACTCCTTAATATTTCACTAATAAAATTAGTTTATAGAGGAGCGCTACTTTCCACCACCCTATATCTCGTTTCAATGTGGATACATTTAAATAAAACCTTCCAAGCACAGACAGTTACAATTTATGAGCTACAATTTACTCAATACCCATACATTATATACACCGTATTTTGTGTTCAAAACCGCAGATTCCGGCTGTGGAGCCGCAGGACTGTTCACAAATTTTCCACTACATATAAAACACACAAAAAAACACATATGTAAAAATATTAATGAAAGTCGCATTTTGTTGACTCATCTAGTCCATCAAATATGATTTATTGTAAGGATATATACTCCTAAAGCACTTCCTGTCAGCCTTATTTATTTACAAAGTGGTTCAGATAACTAAGGATTAGTATAGTGCGGTATTTCTGTGCATGAAATTGGTGTCACCACTCTAATGTCCAGAACGCTTATATGCAAACAACAGACTGCAGAAAAAAAGAGGGACTTTGCACTGAAATATACTCGAATGGAACTGTGGCGCCCAACTGGTCGGGATGCCACGTAGGGGTACAGCACCCATAAAAGAGAGTGTAGTACTCCTGTGACTAGGGGATTGGGATGTCACATAAGAGACCCTCAATTTACCCATCCACCTCAGCACCTCTCGTGGCCACCTGTTCCACTCGTTGATCACCCTCACTGTCATAAAGTTTTTTTGTAATATCTAATCTATGTCTCCTCCTATTCAGTTTCATCCTGTTGTTTCTAGTGTTTCCTTGTGTAAGATAGTAAAGATGATCCCTCTACAGTATGAAAGCCCTTGAGTTATTTGTTCACAGCTATTAAGTCTCCTCTCTGTCTTCTTTTTTGCAAGTTAAAATTTCCCAATTCCTGTAACCGTTCCTCATAGGACATGGTTTGCAGATCGGTCACCATTCAGGTGTCTCTTCTCTGAACTTACTCTAGTTTGTTGATTTTTTTTATTTTACTCTGGAGCCCAGAACTAGACACAGTATTCTAGATGAGATCTGATCAAAGAAGAGTAGAGGGTGATAATGACTTCACATTATCTAGCCTGTATGCTTTTGGTAACATCCCAAAATTGTGTTTGTCTTTTTGCTGCTGCATCACACTTTTGACTCATGTTCAGTCTGTGATCTATTAGTATACTCAATTTTTATTCGCACATGCTGTTGCTTAGCTCTATTCCTCCCTTGCTGTATGTTTGTATTTCATTTTTCTTGCCCAGAAGTAAGACTTTGCATCTCTCCCTGTTATAAACCATTATGTTAGTTGCTGCCCAGTGTTCCAGTTTGTTTAGATCCCTTTGAATCCTCTCTCTCATCTCTAGTATTGGTTATCCCTTCTAGCTGTATGTCAAAAGCAAATTGAATCAGTTTACTCTCAATTCCTTCATCTAAATCATTGATAAAGATGTTGAACAACACAGGACCAGGACAGAGGCTTGTGGTCCCCACTTGAGGCATTCCTCCAACTGGATGTGCAGCCATTTATGACCACTCTTTGGGCCCAATTACTAAGCCAATAATGAAAGTCATAGTAGAAGTAAATAAGTGGAAAAGGGTCAGCAGCATTCTATTTCTTTATATCCCAATAATTGTACAACTGCCAGATAGACACTGGAAATCACGGTGTATGCTTTTCTTTGAAACAATCCATGTGTCGTAAATTAGTTTAATTCGATAGTCATGGTGTTAAATTCCAATTGCAAACACAATTCCTTTGGTGTATCAGATCAGTTGCGCTTTGGGACAACAAATCTTTCAAAGTAATTTAAAATTTCATCCTTGGGCGACACGATGGCGTTATCCGTGTCATGTTTAGAGATCGTTTCCTATTCTTGTTTTCTGAAAAGATTCTAATTACTAATACTTTACAATAATACTTTTCTTTGAGCTCATCGATGCAGAAAGACAAATAGTCTATGGCTAAAAGGAATTAAACTCTGTTTATGGAGGCTTGTACTATGAAATTACTTGTTTATGCTTTCTATGGACGGTTTGTAGTGTCATTACATTTTCACTTAAACTGTAATGTGGATAGAAATTTGCAAGGAAATAGCACAGGTGAAGCCAGATCCAGGCTTATGTCTTGGTTTAGGAGATACAGAGAAATACTTGATATTTTTTCCTAAATCTTATGATGATCTTTACAGACATTAATGAACAATTGTGTACTGCATACAATGTTAATAGAATGGAACATGAGCCAAAGAAATGTTAAAACCGTATTGGCCTAGTTTCTTTATGGAATTTAAAAATGAATCTTGCCACACTGTTAAGCTTTATTCATTTCTTTGATGGATCATGCAGTGTACATGCTTGAACGGAGGGGATATGATTTCAAGATAATGATCATGGTTTAGATGCTTGAGGTGTACACAGAGAAAAGATGTTATAGATACAAGCCCTGTAGATAAAAAAGATAACAATTTTATTGATGCAGGAATTAAAAAACTAGAGTTACGACAATTTATTCAAGGTAAATAAAATTCCCCTTGAATTATGCAAACAAATACAGTAGATTTTACCATGCCCAACATGTTTTGCAATTTGTTTCATGTCAATTTAGCAAAATTGTGGCCAGCCAAATAAATTGTAGAGTTGGGAGCGATCTTTTAAAATAATAATCTCCCCGTTCAGCTCACCTGTCGGTTTGCCTTCTGTTTTGTTCAGGGGTGTATCTAGGGGGGTGCAGCCGGATCTTTTCCCCGGGCACAACTCAGCGGGGGCAGCGGCAGCACCCCCCCAAGTGCCCGACTCGGGTGTGCAAAAATGGCGTCACTTCCGCTTCGCGGCAGTCTGGGGCCACGGGGGCCACTGGGAGACTCGGTGGCAGCGGATCTGGTGCGGGGTGACTGCAGGAGACCCCAGAAACTGCGTCACTGGCTGTGGCGCCTCATTAACATAATGTCCAGTGTGTGATCGGAGGACAGAGGAGAGACGGCCTGAACGGGATGGGGGACAGCAGGAGTGAGTGACTGAAGAGCCGGGGGGAGGAGGAGGTGGGGCAGCAGGGGTGAGTGACCAAGGAAAGCTGACAGCACCAAACTTCCCCCCCGGTCCTCACCCAAGGCTGCAGGGGCGGCGGCGGGGCTGAAAGCTGACAGCAACCCCCCCCCGATCCTCACCTACCTGGGGGGGGGCGCCAAAATAGATCAGTGCCCCGGGCACCATCAAATCTAGTTACACCGCTGGTTTTGTTCCTTATGCATCTGGCCTTTTCTTTCTTCCTTTTGCAGCACATGACCTTCTCTTTCCGCATATTTTATTCTGCACCAGTTGACCAGGCTGGGTGAAGAAGCGGTGAGCTGCAAGGCGAGTGTATATATATATGTATATTTTACCTCCTACATGTATTATGATTTGAGGTCTGTAGAGATCTTGAAACATAATAAGCAACATCATAAAACTTTGATGTGAATCGAATTTCCATGCCAAAATCGAGCAATCTATTCGATTTGACTCTCAGCAGATTCACTCATCTCTAGTAGATAGTAGGTGTTGTAGATTCAAGTGATGTAGATATAGGATATGAATGCAATGCATTAACTTTTAGAGATGATCATAAGTCATCTACCACTCTTTTCAGATAGGCCGACCGCACTTTCCATGCATACAGTATATAAATGACTGGATCTGCCTACATTCAAATTTTACAAATTACGAGGATTTCACTGAGAAATTTGATTTGCTGTAAATTTATTCTGTGCATCAACAGGAATGTTCCTGCCTTAGTTGCATCAGTAAATTCTGGCCTAGAATGAAGATACCTGGGGTTTCAGTGCATGGCGGCAGATAGAACAAGTTCTAAGGATCATTCAGAGGAGCACAAGCCATAGATGAGGTGATGGAGCAGTGAGGTGAGCATAAGGGTTTTCTTTTTAAACGTTTTGCTGGCCCTCTGTGGTTGAACAGAATGGTAGCCAAATAGCCATACGGAGCAAAAGAAAAAGGCGTTTTGTTGAATTTCAGTAGTAATAAATTCCACTAAAAAAATATGGACATTCATCCTTGTGTTGCAGTCCCATCTACTATATAATGAACAACATTTAGTGTATATTGGCCATTAGGAACTGCAGCGATGCTTGGTAGGAGCTGCTGAATTATATCAGGTGTCATTGAAATTAATTTACTCAATGGTGGCTGTATTACACAATGAAAATCCAATTTACAAACTAATCACCCTCCCCTGTTTTTTATTTATTATTTAATTCCCAATGGTTGTATAGCACCAACATATTCCCCAGTGCTGTACATAGATTGTTACCAGTGACGGTGCTTCTAATCTACTTTGCCTATTTTACAGTGAACCTATCACCAGTTTGTTTTTTGTTTTTTTTAGCATACAGTCATATGAAAAAGTTTGGGCACCCCTCTTAATCTTACTCTTTTTTTTTTGTTAAAAAATTGTTTTTTTGCAACAGCTAATTCAGTGTGATATATGTAATAACTGATGGACACAGTAATATTTCAGGATCGAAATGAGGTTTATTGTACTAACTGAAAAAGTGAAATATGCATTATTTCAAAAATTGACAGGTGCAAAAGTATGGGCACCTCAACAGAAAAGTGACATTAATATTTAGTAGATCCACCTTTTGCAAAAATAACAGCCTCTAGTCGCTTCCTGTAGCTGTTAATGAGTTCCTGGATCCTGGATGAAGGTATTTTTGACCATTCCTCTTTACAAAACAATTCCAGTTCAGTTAAGTTTGATGGTCGCCGAGCATGGACAGCCCGCTTCAAAACATCCCTCAGATGTTCAATGATATTCAGGTCTGGGGACTGGGATGGCCATTCCAGAACATTGTAATTGTTCCTCTGCATGAATGCCTGAGTAGATTTGGAGCGGTGTTTTGGATCATTGTCTTGCTGAAAGATCAACTTTGACACTGATTCTTGAACATTATTAACATTATTACAGAAACGGCTTCTTTCGCATCACTCTCCCATACAGCTTCTTCTTGTGCAGTGTGCACTGTATTGTTGACCGATGCACAGTGACACCATCTGCAGCAAGATGATGCTGCAGGTCTTTGGAGGTGGTCTGTGGATTGTTCTTGACTGTTCTCACCATTCTTCGTCTCTGCCTTTCTGATATTTTTGTTGGCCTGCCACTTCTGGCCTTTACAAGAACTGTCCCTGTGGTCTTCCATTTCCTTACTATGTTCCTCACGGTGGAAACTGACAGGTTAAATCTCTGAGAAAACTTTTTGTATCCTTCCCCTGAACAACTATGTTGAACAATCTTTTTTTTTTTCAGATCATTTGAGAGCTGTTTTGAGGAGCCCATGATGCCACTCCTCAGAGAAGATGCAACTAGGAGAACAACTTGAAAGTGGACACCTGAAATAGCTTTTCTCATGATTGGATACACCAGGCTATGAAGTACAAAGATCAATGAGGTTACCAAACCAATTTAGTGCTTCAGTAAGTCAGTAAAAAGTAGTTAGGAGTATTGAAATCATGAAAATCAGAAGGGTGCCCATACTTTGGCACCTGTCAAATTTTGAAATAATGCATATTTCACATTTTCGGTTAGTACAATAAACCTCATTTCAAATCTGAAATATTACGGTGTCCATCAGTTATTACATATATCACACTGAAATAGCTGTTGCAAAAAAACAATTTTAAACAAAAAAAAAGAGTAAGATTAAGGGCCACTTTACACACACCAACTTCTGTGACCAACTTCTGAACAGATCTCTGGTTGCAGTGAAATCATGGACACATTGTTCCATTTTGTGGCTGTGTACAAATGGAGCAATGTGTCCATGATTTCACTGCAACCAGAGATCTGTTCAGAAGTTGGTCACAGAAGTTGGTGTGTGTAAAGCGGCCCTGAGAGGGGTGCCCAAACTTTTTCATATGACTGTATAAACTGCACCCGCCACCAGTAAGGTCTTATGTAAAGCATTCCAGAATACTGTATATAAGACCTTACTGCTGGTGACTGCAGCTTATATGTAAAGAAAACTGCTGACAGGTTTACTTTCAGTACACACACTTATGGCCACTTTACACGCGGCAACATTTCTAGCTTATCCACAGGTAACTTACTGGTTGCAGTGAAATCATGGAGACATGGTTCTATCTTGTTGCTGTGTACAAATGGAATAATGTCTCCATGATTTCACTGCAGCCAGTAAGTTACCTGTGGATAAGCTAGAAATGTTGCCACGTGTAAAGTGGCCATTAAAGGACTATTTCCATCTCCAATTTCCTGTCTCAATTTGTAGTAGGTGAAATAATAATATTAACGAATACTTCCAATTAGAAATGTGGTATGGTTCTCCTGATTGGCCATGTTATGTGTGAGACATTACAGTAGCTTAAGTTTACATGATTACGCCCACTCATATAGTGACAGTTAGAATATTAGTTCCTGCTAATCATACATATGGAAAACTAGATTACTATAATGCTATAATGAAGTAAGAGACATAGGTAATCAGGTTAACTATACTACATTTTTAATTGGAGACATTTGTTAATATTATGACACCTACTATGTATTGGAATATGATCTTGGAGATAGGAATACCCTTTAAGATTGTTTTATAGGAAGACAGTTGACAATATTTTTCAGAGTGAGGGAGGAAACCTACACAAACATGGGAAGCTGAAACAAACTCCTTGCTCATTTTACCCTTTGGGAGGTACAAACGTTGCAAGGCAGGATGGCAAGTAAACACTTACCATTGATTACTCTACTTCTCCTATGGGTGGAGACACACTATGCAAGATGCATGCAAGATACTTGCATGAACAGGAGCGTGTCGGCTGCTTGTGTTTCTATTTAGCTGACGTGCTCCTATTCAGAGAGGCAGCAGCCATGCCAGGTGAGTCATGAAAAACTCATGTGAGTTTCTTGCATGCATCACTCATAGTGTGTCTCCACCTTATGCCTGTGTCCAGCACCAGTGGGATTGAAATCATTTTTGACATTTGATTAATTGCTTTATTCAGGTAAGGATATGAGTTTTTCATCTTTGCGAGTAAAATAGGAATACGACCTTCCTTTTGTTCCAAGTATGATTGATTTACTGAGTTAATGAATTCTTTTTCCTTATCCATTACATTCCCATACCACTTTACTGCTTAGATTGGGCAGACATATGGCTGGTGAAAAATGGATGGAAATGGATGGAACTGTAATAGGTTTGTTCCCAAATCTCCAGGTCATTAGATTTAGAGTTTGGTAGGTACAGACGCCAGTCCAGGGATATAGATCGGGTTAGTTCGAAGTCTAGGCTGTAGGGTCTAGAGAAAGGAGGAGAGAGGAAAGAGAGGGTGAAGATCTAGGTGCAGAGGGTACAGTACATCATGTTGAATCATGCTCCGGAACTCGGCCGGTCTGGTCTTCTGCTTCGTCCTGAAGGGACGTTGGCAGTAATTTCGGAGTAGAATAACCGATGCAGTAGCGAGCGCTCCTAGATTCGAAAGGACAGGAAGCAATTTCATTTTTTCAAAGGGATTTATTACAAACAGTCTTCATACAGTAAAAAACATACTCCAGGGACATAGTCCAGGAATATAATCACATTTCACATTCTTCCTATAAAGGCCCTGGGTTGTCCATGATGCCTAATTTGGATGATCTGCATTAGTCATGCTTTCAAGGATCTCCCGCAATTTGCTTTCTTTCAATTAATATAAAGCAGCATTTCACTGGAGAAATATCACACTTTACTTATGTGGGGAATTACAAGGTTTCTGATTTGTGAGGTAATTGGCTAATGCATAAAATGTTTAAGTCTATATTTCTTGAGCCACTTTTGGTTGATGTCTCAGCTATTGTAATTATCACTTGTGTAATTGTATAAATCATGTAAATTAGTAGAGACAGGTTTATTTAAATATTCTGTTAGGACTTAAAGGGAGTGACAGTACTAATAAAGCAAAATAATCAGAATAGATCTATTTGACAGAGCCAGTAATTAGAAGCTTGAATACCAATTAATTCTGAGCGGATGCACTATAGCTTTCTTATTGGTCTTTACTCCAGTGAGAAACATGGTACAGCTATAAACAGCTTTCTGAACAAGAAGTTGGAAGAAAAATGAAAACAAGTGAACTTAAAAGTCAACTTTTAGAGTTATAAAACTCGATATTTATTAGTGTTAGAATATATGGCTTTGCACAAGCTGAATCATTATCTGTTTCTTGGACTCCAGAGTAGTAGAGAATAAATACAGCCATTTGGCAATGTTCTAAATGTTTCAGATATGGAAAGATACAGGACTCCAATACGCTGACTGCCAAACACAAACATCACAGATTATTTGTAGCATGAAATATATTTCAGTTTTTTGTTACACACTGATTTTCCTTCAGAGAATAATTCCATGAAAATGATGAAATGCAGCTAATCCCAAAATAAAACTTCCTAGAGGTGAGTACCCTGCAACTGATGTCTAATGCATTATTGAACCTTGAAAAATAAAAAGTTAGGTCCAGAATATTTGGACAGTGACATATGTGTTGGCATTCTAGCTTTTTACCAAAACCTTATTCAAGACACATTTATGTAATCAATATGGGCTTAACGTACACACTCTTATCTTAAATTTGAGGGTTTCCACATCTTAATTGGGGTAAGGGTTTGGGGAGTAACAAAAATAACTATGATTTTTTTGTTATATTTTATTTGGTTATTAAAATTATCCAGTGAGGATAGGTGCAACAGTGCAGGTGTCAAATCAACGTGTATCCCTCCCCCCACATGTAAACAAACATAGGACAAACAATTGTCTATACGGGTTAAACCCCTGTTGGTTCAATGGGTGATGATAGCACTAGTCAAAAGGAACCTGGATGTCTGGGACTGAAGGAGAGATCCCCCCCGGAAACAATGCGTCTCCAATGGGAGGGGGCCTCTGTACCTACGACCCGTGATCCTGTGGTCAAGTCTTGTTGTTAACGGGTGTTGCCCCGATCAACTAATAGTGCGTCAATCACCTCTATTACAGTCAGAGGTCCTATAGTCGTATAGATCTGGTATTCATCGATTATTATACAAAGTCAGTATTGTAACCCCCCGACGCGTTTCGCCTCTCCAAATTGAATGAGAGGCTCATCAGGGGCTCTGACGATCAAGATAGTGATGTGTGGACCACACTAGTTGTATGTGGTCTACTCAGTTGTAAGTCTTATGTTCAGACAGTCCGGGCTAGGAACTTGAAAGGGATTTTCAGATATTGGCTTCTATGACGTACGAAGAGTCTGTTGGGTGATAGAGGAGGAGACCTGAGTTTAGATAAGGTTAGAAACAAACTATCTCCACCAATTTCGATCAATACCCATTATTGACGTGAGGTTTCTATAAAGTATTTTATACACCCTTTTTAGTGTTGTATTTGTTTTTACAAAAGTAATGATTGATCACATACCGAGTACAGTTATTTTTCTTGGATATATCATTCGTAGTCCAAATTTAGCCGGAATCGAACAAGGTTCTATTCCTCGCTATATAAAACATAAAGTATCACTTATTATTGTCCTATCATTGGTTTGGTCCATAGCCCTTACTATGTTACCTACCCTCTGTACTTTACAGTGGTTTCGCAGCTTAAATCCAGTAGTTTTAGTGTATTATCCCTTTAGAAAATCCCTTGTTCTGGGAAGAAAGAGTGGTATCACTATATACTCAGGTAACACTCATTGGCATCTTGTTTATTATTATGAGACTGACCTGCCCATAAGACATATGTGCTCCTTTTGGGGCTCGTGATGCCGGTGCCTGTCTATGTCACAGGACGTTAAACATCACCTATAGAGGAAAAGACAATGAAAATACGTTCTAAATTATTTCCCCCTTTCCTTTAAGTGTCTCTCTGTACCTGTTAAGATATGGTGCTTTCTGATGTTATCCGTGGGTTAAAGGAAATTGGTCCCCTAGGTGTTTGCTTTTGGGCCGTACAGGGTTACTGGATCCTGGTTAAATGGTTATCTGAGCATCCTATAACAATAGTAGTATCCATTATGAAAGAGTCCTAATGGTATTAGACTCTTTCATCACAGGCACCTAACTAATGTTGGTTTCATCAAAGCCCTATACTCCCTAGCCATAAATCTGTAATGTCAATGATACCCATCTACTTCCCTCTAGGGAGCCTCTCCTGGGGTGACATGTCTTAGGTGTAAATACATGTATTAGTAACAGCCCTCCATTTATTACAGGGAAATCTAATATATAGCGAGGAATAGAACCTTGTTCGATTCCGGCTAAATTTGGACTACGAATGATATATCCAAGAAAAATAACTGTACTCGGTATGTGATCAATCATTACTTTTGTAAAAACAAATACAACACTAAAAAGGGTGTATAAAATACTTTATAGAAACCTCACGTCAATAATGGGTATTGATCGAAATTGGTGGAGATAGTTTGTTTCTAACCTTATCTAAACTCAGGTCTCCTCCTCTATCACCCAACAGACTCTTCGTACGTCATAGAAGCCAATATCTGAAAATCCCTTTCAAGTTCCTAGCCCGGACTGTCTGAACATAAGACTTACAACTGAGTAGACCACATACAACTAGTGTGGTCCACACATCACTATCTTGATCGTCAGAGCCCCTGATGAGCCTCTCATTCAATTTGGAGAGGCGAAACGCGTCGGGCGGGTTACAATACTGACTTTGTATAATAATCGATGAATACCAGATCTATACGACTATAGGACCTCTGACTGTAATAGAGGTGATTGACGCACTATTAGTTGATCGGGGCAACACCCGTTAACAACAAGACTTGACCACAGGATCACGGGTCGTAGGTACAGAGGCCCCCTCCCATTGGAGACGCATTGTTTCCGGGGGGGATCTCTCCTTCAGTCCCAGACATCCAGGTTCCTTTTGACTAGTGCTATCATCACCCATTGAACCAACAGGGGTTTAACCCGTATAGACAATTGTTTGTCCTATGTTTGTTTACATGTGGGGGGAGGGATACACGTTGATTTGACACCTGCACTGTTGCACCTATCCTCACTGGATAATTTTAATAACCAAATAAAATATAACAAAAAAATCATAGTTATTTTTGTTACTCGGTAAAAATTATTATAACTATTAAACCATAAATCGGTGAACTAATCGGTAAGGGTTTGGGATTTACAGCTCTTTAATATGCGGATGCCAATTTTTCAACAGATTGAAAGTAATTGGCCAATTTTCTCAAAAGCTCTTTAATGGGCTGCATGGACTAATAATGTGTTAATCTATCATCAATTAAGCAGGTAAAAGGTTCCAGGTGTGGCACTTGCATTAGGAAGCTGTTGCTGTGAACCCACAACTTGAGATCAAAAAAGATCTCAATGGAAGGAAAACAAACCATCATTGGGTTGAAAAAAAGAAGAAATCCATCATGTAGCAGGAGTGTTAGGAATGGCCAAATCAACAATATGGTACATTTTACAAAAAAGAGCACACTAGTGAGCTTGGGAAAAAAGGCCTAGATGTCCACAGAAGGCAGCAGTGGTGGATGATAGCAGAATCTTGTCTATGGTGAATAAAAATCCCTTTTACAACATCAACCCAAGTGAAGACCAATCTCCAGAAATTAGAGATTGGAGCAAATACAAAGGGTTCACCATAAAGTGAAAACCATTAATCAGCCTTAAAAATAGACCGGCCGGAATAAATTTTGGAAAAAATATTCAAAGAAGACAGCCCAGGTCTGGAAAAATCATTCTTTGGAGAGATGAAACTAAGATCAACCTGTACCAGAATGATGGGAAGAAGAAAGTATGGAGAAGGCTTGGAATGGCTTGAGATCCAAAGCACACCTCATACGCTGTAAAACATGGTGCAGGCAGTGTGATGGCCGGGCCATGCAAGGCTTCCAATGACCCTGGATCCACTAGTGCTTATTAAATATGTGTAAGAAGAGAAAAGCAGCTGGATTGAATTCTGACATGGACAAAGCGATACTTTCTGTTCAGTTTAGACTAAATCAAGCAAGGTTGACGGGATGTTGCATCACGGTTAGGGATGAGCGAGTACTAAAATATTCGGACTCTCTAGAGTCGTAACGAGTAGGTCCCAATACTCGGTACTTGTTACGTGTATAGTGAGTCCTATTTAAGTCAATGGGGAAGCAAGTATTAAGATTAATTCCTCTGTTGTTGGACCCCATAAAGAGATGTAGAGGTCTGGCAGCAGAGGAAAAACCTGCAATTCCCTAATTCATTGTTTAGAAGCCGGCGGTAAAAAGCCAGCAGCTGTCAATTGAAACTGGATTCTCCCGGATTGTCCCGGTCCGGAGCAATCCGGTACCATAGAGTCCCATGTTACAGGGCACCGGATTGACCCGGCCCGGTTTTGTCTGATTTTTATAACCAAATCAAACCAGATTGCCCCGGTCCGGGACAATCCGGCGCACCGTAACATGGGACTCTATGGTATCAAATTGCCCCGGAGTGGGGCAATCCGGAACAATCCAGTTTTAATTTACAGCTTACGGCTTTTTACATTGGACTCGTTACTGTGCGAGTAACCACTAGGAAACTCGCAGAGTAACGAGTAGCCCGAGTACCCTACTATTCAGCGAGTACCGAATAGTAGCGAGTAGACTTGCTCATCCCTAGCCACGGTATAGAAGGACAATGATCAAAAAAATACTGTGAAAGCAACCAAGGAGCTTTTTTAGGGCAAAGAAGTGGAATATTCTGCAATAGCCAAGTCAGTCACCTATAGGGATGAGCGAACCAGAACTGTAAAGTTCAGAGTTAGTACCAAAGACCTAGTGTCCAGTGCTGAACATCAAATATGGACTTCTTGCACTCAAAATTTCATGAGACATGGCCCTATTCATTATTTCATGTACCCAGATTAGTCGTCCTGGTTCCTTGGCAGAGAAACAGCCCCAAAACATGATGTTGCCACTCCCATGATCCCACAGGAGCCCAAGATCGAGGGAGATGATCAGTGGTCTTGTATGTCTTCCATTTTCTAATTATTGCTCCCACAGTTGATATGTTCACACCAAGTTACAGATTCAGCCTTCCCAGTCTGGTGCAGGGCTACAATTTTGTTTCTTTTATCCTACGACAGCTCTTTGGTCTTCACCATAGTGGAGTTTGGAGTGTGACTATTTGAGATTGCAGACAGGTGTATTTTATACTGATAAGTTCAAACAGGTGCCAGTACTACAGGTAATGAGTGAAGCACAGATGAGCCTCTTAAAGAAGTTACAGGTCTGTGAGGGACAGAAATTTTGCTTGTTTGTAGGTGACTAGGGATGAGCGAGTATACTCGCTACTATTCGGAACTCGCCGAATAGTAGCGGTATTCAGGTACGCGCTACTCTCCGAGTATCTTATGATTACTCGGGAGAAAGCGACTAGTCCATTCACTTTCGCAGTGTATGTATAGATACACTTCAAAAGTACCCTAAAAGTGAATAAAAGTTGTTAAAAATAATAAAATTACATACTCACCTGTCCGAAGCCAGCACCGGGACCGGCAAAGGAGACCCCGGAACCGTCCCAGAAGGCCTGCGATCACCGGACGGCAAGGACCTGTGACTTGCAGTGAATCAGATGGCCGGTAGCGATCTGGCCAATATTGGCTGGAAGTCACAGGTCCTTGTCATCCGGTGATCGCAGGTCTTCTGGGACGGCCCCAGTGCCTTCTTTGCCAGCCCCGATGCAGGCGTCGGACAGGTGAGTATGTCATTTTATTATTTTTAACAACTTTTATTCACTTTTAGGGTACGTTCGCAGTGTATCTAGAGATACACTGCGAAATTAATCTGACTCGCTATACTCGCAACGAGTACCGAGTACCGGGACCTATTCGTTGCAAGTATAGCGAGTTCGAATATTACGGTACTCGCTCATCCCTATAGGTGACCAAATACTTATTTTCCAACAAAACTTGAAAAAAATTTCTTTCCAAATCAGACATGTGAGTTTCAGGATTTATTTTCTCATTTTGTCTCTCATAGTTGAGGTCTACCTATGATGTTAATTACAGGCCTTTCTTATCTTTTAAATGGGAGAACTTGCACAATTGGTGGCTAACTAAATACTTTTTTCCCCAGTGTATTAACAATGTGTGGTTTGTTTGGGATGGGTCGGTAAAACAATTGGAACAACTCATTTCCAAATTGAGCAATAATAAATTAAACATTAAAGTTACTTTCAAATTTGGGAAAGATTTACATTTTTTATCAAAATATTCATATCTCAGCTAATGGAGAGATGTCCATAAACATTTTCAGGAAACCCACTTCTACAAATTCCCTCTTTCATGTGGAGTCCTTGCATCCAAAATCCACCATCTGAGGGACCCTGATGGGTAAATTTTTAAGAGCCAGGAGAATTAGCTCAGAGGACAAATCTCTAGATTTAGCTTGCAGATTTGAAGAGAAAGGTTACAGCCACAGACTTATTAGATCCAGTCATAATAGGCAAGAGGTGAATCACATTATGCACTTGGATGCAATCATAATCCAGATACGAGAGACCAACTACATCTCATCACTAGGTATAACAACCAGTGGCAAGATCCGACAGCCATTGTAAGGAAATTGACACAACTGTTAAGAAAATACTCCCTAATTCACATTCAAATGTAGCAGGACAGAAATCTAGAAATCTTTGGACTTATTTCTCCAAAGTCACTACAACCCTCCACCTTTTAAGGGAATATAATGCAACGTCAACCATCAAGGGATTTTACCCTTGTATCCTCTGCAAACCATGCTGCCATTTTGACAAAGCCAATATATTCAACAAATTTGATGGATCAAGATTATTTTAATTTTAATTTATAAAAAGGAGTTATTTACTACTTGAAATGTCCTTGTGGGAAGTTATACATAAGACTTACCACTTGGGAGTTGAAGTTATGGGTCAGGGAACATATTAGGGACATCAAAAATGCTAGAACGATATTACTTGACTCATAACAATACCAAGACATTTTAAACAACACCATGGTTGTGTTTCCAAAAATCTTAGGATAATGTTGTAAGGATTCCAGCTTTTCTATTTAACCTTCTGTGATTCCTTGCCCTTATTCATGATGGTGTCTGTGCCTCATAATGATCATGTGATTCCTGCCTGTCCTGCCTATTTAAGTTCTAGTTCAACATTCAGGTCCTGCCTAAGTATTTTGGGCCTAAAACTGGCTTCTTAAGTGCTACTCCTTTAGGCTTGCGACAGTTCCAGCTTCTTCAGCTCTGCTCTTTCTCCACCTGCTTGTAATAATCTGCTCTGCTGGGCTTTGCTAGTACTCTAGGTTTCCTCCAGCAAATAGCCTTGCTATGTGAAGGACTGCACCAGTTTTCCTGTTGCCCACATTCGGCTTTGCTCAGTGTAAGCTGCTGCTGTTGCATTTCTGTTTTGTCTAGTGGCTTACAGTGCAGTGCGGCTCTCGGGACTTTCTGGACTTGTGTGTTTAACCGCACTGCACTGTGCTATTTCTGGACTGTTTCTTGGCAAAAAGACTATTTAAGATACCGGCCGCGCTGCTGTGTGAACTGTGCCTTGCAAGACTTTCTGAACTTTCCCCACATCGCTGTTTGCTTTCATCATTACCTGCACTTCATCCTTATTTTACTGCATGTGTGTAAATATATGTAAAACCAAAGGGTAGAAAACATTGGGCACTTAACGTCACAAGTTAGGGTAGGCTGTCACTCCCGTGACACATCTGCAGCTGCACTTGGTGGTGCTGGCTCTCACTAGCGGAATCCACAAATCAAACAAAAGAAAAAAATGTCCGCACTGACCGGTAGTGGATCTTGAAGATTTATTTCATGTTCATCCTAAAAGTCATGAACAAAACAGCAAGGGAGGGGGTGCAGGGGCGGCGGACGTGTACCGCTTCCACGGGTCCTACTACCGGTGAGTGCAGACATTTTTTTCTTTTGTTTGATTTGTAAATATATGTAAATACAGACTTGAACTCAAAACCTTGCCTCTACCTCCACACCACCAGATTCCATAGGTGTCCACCAAAAATGTTACAAAACGGTATCAATCAGGTAATGTTGGACCTTAGTAGATGTGACTTAGGAAAAATTCTTTTCCTAATAGAAAGCAAATTAATTTATAGATTCAGCCTTTTAACCTTGCCGGTATTAAACGAAAATGTTGTATTTATTGTAATTATTTGAGGCTTTCTTTGGGTGGGTGGTATTTTTTTCAATTAATATTTTATTTTTTTCTGCTTTTAATAATTGTTTTATGTTGTTTTTCTAGAGCCCTACCTTAATTTTTTATTTATGTGGCATTCCCTTTGTATTTCCCAGCGTAATTAAGAGGATCTTGGGCTTCCTGTGAAATATATATGATTCTTTTTCGTGATAAAATAGGAAAAGGTTTTCATATTCCTCTGTCAATGGATGATGGCCTACAATGGAGTGAAGACTAGTAATAATTGTAAATTATGGATGCTCCGAACTGTAATATGGGATTATATATCCAAATTCATTTACTTTGGAATGCCAGGTCCTTAGTATTTATGAAGTGAAGTAGTAGTCTTGCATTTTTCTTTTTAGGGACCAAGCTTTATATCATTGCTCCATTTTTGGTCCACCCATATTATTATTATTATTATTATTATTATTATTATTATTACAAATGGATTAATTTATCATATTTTATTATTTCATATTCAACTTATACCTGGTTTGTTTTATTGTTCGCACTTGCCCCTTAATTTCCATCAATCTCCATATTTAACATATGTTCATGTTTTAGTTATGGATATTAATCAGCATTGAGCACCTTGCACTTTAATATTGTATGATTTCAGACAGCACACTAGGCATTTAGTCTCATTAGCACTTTAGACTCTTATATTTAGTTTAGTTCGCTATTTTGCATGTCTTACATGCTTTCCCTCATACTTACCTTGTATCCGTGGTACTTTTTTATGTAATTATGTATAATTTTGCCTCATATATGCATCCTTTTGTACAGTTAGTTATTATTTACACATAAGTACTTAGTTACCAATTATATTTATATATTTTTTTCCATACTTTATTCTTTACATATTTCAATCATAGTGCATTGAGATATGTTTGCCGTTCACACTGCATTTTTGTTCTATTTCAATCTGTGAATGCCGCTCTTGGTTGTGTCTGTCTGATCTGCATAATAATGTGACCGGAAGCATTTCAACATGCACAAAAAGGAAGTCCCTAGTGGTGGGAGATATCAGAAGTGCATTGCGGCATGTAACCCACTTGCAGCAGTAACGTCAGTACATGTCACCTCTCCATTGGCAGATGAGTTATATATCAGGTCACTGGTCACTCCTGATATGCTCACAAGAAGATAGGTAATACATATGTAGGGGCATAGGGACACTGTCCCCGAGAATCCTTTTGCAGTAATACTATAAGATAACATTACCTAATGATATTGTTTTACTTATTATGGCTGGATTCACACTACAGTTTTTTCACTGATCAGTGTCCATCCAGTTTGTGTGCCAAAACCCGGAGAGGAACCAGGAGAGGAACTTGCAGAGAAAAACTATAATTGAAAGATTGACACCTGTTCTGAGTTTTGGAGACACTCCTGGTTTTGGCACACAAACTCCATGGACACTGATCAGTGGAAAAACTGCAGTGTGAAGCCAGTCTATTACTGCACTTGAGTGTTTGAGAATCCCCTGGTGACTTAGTGAGCTTATCATTGCAGGTGACAAAGTATCCAGCCAGCACGAAGACACCCCCTTTCTCTTATCTCCATTTCTATTAAATCTATAATTGAAGGTGGGGATATTTGTCATTTACTTTGTACATTTAAGCCCCTTAGTCACCTTATATTATGGGGTATTTTTGCCCTGACACTCACATTACTTTTGGTTCTCCAGGACAGTTATACAAGAGGAATCCCTGTTGTTTTATTATAGAAATATTTATTTTTGATAAAGATATATCTTTTAAGCTTAACCTTTTTGCATGACTCTTTTCTTGCCCTGGAAACATATACACAGCCTTGGGTTGTGATGTACTACATTAAGTGGTGTCATTCACTCATTTAAATAATCAATAATTACATTTTTACCACTATAATGTTGTTTCAGCACCAAATAGCCTATTTTCACAAAAACACAATAGGTAAAAAAAAGGCCTTTTAAATGTGTTGCACAATTTGTCCTGAATGTGGAAATACCCCACATGTGACTGTACAGTACTGTTTAGCCACACAGCAGGGATTATATGAAAGGAGCACCATTTGACTTTTGTTGCACAGATTTTTCTAGAACAGTTTGCAGACTTCATTTGCAAAAGTCATAAGTGCCAGAACATCAGAAACCCACTTAAGTGACTTTATTTGGAAATTACACCCAACTGGAAATTAATCTATGGGTATAGTGATGATTTTGACTCTGGAAAAAAAAAACATGGAGTCAAATACAGTGAATGATGCAAAATGAAAAATTGCAAATAAGACCTTGTGGTGCCTAATACACTGTAGTGTCCATTTTTGTGTTCCCAGATAAGTTAAAGGAGATTTCCTCACTACAATAATGCCAATGATGCTGATAGTAATTGTAATTTAGACAAATTGTGGCTCTTGGAAGGGAGGGGGCATTTGCATGTGGGAGTGCAGTATTTGCTAAATTTATTTTTTGGGAGGAGCCAAACTCCTTTTTCCTGAGACTAATATGGAAGCTCCCTATTATTCCGATAACAGATGATGGATCCAAGTAAAGACTTGTTTTTTGTGTGATCAGTTGAATGCTATAAGTAGCAGTTTGGGGTACAGACCCTTTTGTATAATTTCTAGTGATGAGCGATTGTAATCGTTACTATTCGCTACTCGTGCGGATCGTACGGTATTAGTGATACTTGTTACTCGGCGAGTATCGCTGGTGCTTGTGAGTGATGTGTTGATCTTGAGAAATCTGACACAAAGTGCCAGCTCCCTTCAATACATAATGGGAGCTTGAACCTCAGTGAGAGCTGATTTAATGTTAGGGTCTCTCTAGGGGGCACAGCAAGGTGAAAACACAAAAAAGCCCATCTTTCCTCCCTGTCCCGGAAAGACTCGTTTTACGACCGGATGTGTGTGGACGGAGCCTATTACTATTTTACTAACATTAGACTCGCTATTTGGACGAGTACAGGAGTATTAAAAACTACTCCTTACGAGTATAGCAATTACAAATATTTTGCTACTCGCTCATCCCTAATCAGTTCACATTTATCCTGTGATCTATACTGAGCACTTACATTAGTATTTTCATCTACATCTCCAAAATACATCAATCAGATAAAACCTCTGGAAGATCCATGTGAACTGAGCCTTACTGCGATCTTTGGGATGCAGAATGAATAAATCAACAGCAGTTTAAGAATTTGCTTCATTTACTTGTTTTATACACAATTAGTAATGTGGTATAAGTGATTAAGTGGCTTTCCTCCTTAGATCAGTACAATTACAGCAAAAGCAGATTTATAAAGTTTGGCTACTGTCACACTAAAAACACTTTTTTTCATTTTTTAAATAAAGCATCACCATATTGTGAAGGGTATATATATATATATATATATATATATATATATATATATATATACTTATTTTTTTGCCATCATGTGAGGGCTTGTTTTCTACAGGGTGAGTTAGACGTTTTCGTTGGTACCATTTTGGAGCACAGAATATTTATTGATTGTTTTCTGGTCTGCTTTATATGAGGTAGACTCAAGAAGAAACAGCAATTCAAGAATTGCTGTTTTATTTTTTTACTTTGTTCACCGAGTCAAAAAAGTAATAAGACAGCTTTATTCTTCGTATACAGTGATACCATATTAATAGTTTCTAATTTTAAGTTTTGCCGCTTTTATGCAAAAAAACCCAATTATATATATATATATATATATATATATATAAAGGTTTTGCATGGTTTTATTCTGACAGCTATAGCTTTTTTAGTTGACAGAGCTGTGTGGGGCCTTGATTTTTGTGCGACAAGAAGACAAGTCAGAGATACCTTTTCTACTTTCATTTGGCTTTCTGATCGTGTTTTATGCCAGTTTTTGTTTTCTGTAGGATGAAAAGACAGAGTTTTTAAATATTCTTTTACGGTGGGCAATGTAGGGGTTCAATGCTGTGTCATTTTTATAGATTAAGTCATTCCAGGTGCGGTGATACTGAATATGTGTACTTTTTTGTTTATTTTTGTTTTTAAATAAATATATGAATTTATTGGCAAAATGGTTTTTCAATGTTTTTCCTTCTTCATGTTGGATTTTTCTACAGTTATTTTTACTCATTTACTTAGTCCCACTATGGGACATTAACTTTTATTACTCTGATCACTTTTGTATTGCATTGCATTGCAATGCATTACACCTGTCAATGGTACACATCTTTTAAGCCCATGCTCTTGGCCTAATCTAAAAAGCCACCATAGGTCACATACCTGAAGTTCATTATTTGACCTTTGGTGTTTATGATATTGGTCGATAGCCTGAGATTACGTTGTAGCAATGCCAATTGGATAGGAGATCATCCTCCTTCTCTCAGCCTTCTAAATGTTTCTATTGCTATTAATTAAATCATTTAGGAGATTAAACAGCTACCATTATTGCTGGCTATTACTTAAGCCAAGTTACCAGCAGTGATCATGAGGGCACTGGAGCTGTACCAGAACCTCCATTTGTGGGAAGCACCTACAAGATATGAATGTCACATGTTGGAAGGTGAGAAAAGGGAACCCGGCATCATGCCAAAAAAATGCTATTAGCTTGCAAGTGTCATGAATATATGAATATTGCTCACGATTTTTTAAGATGCTGGAAGATTCAGCCAACAATAGCTTACTCATCTCTCCGCCCTTTTGGTTCGAGATAAGTTACATAGATCCAATTCATGCAACCCCCACTCTCTCTCCCTCTCTTCCCCCCTCCCCTATCCAACATTTACGACCCCCCATAAATACCTGAGACAGAACTAGAGCTTCTAGCTGTCCCCGCCAAAAAAGTTATTTGTCTGAGAAATAGTTTTGTGAATGTCAGATTTAAGGAGACCTGTTCATGCCGCATACACATAATTCATATTTTCAGATTGTTCACCGGTTTGCGCATTTAATGATATGTTTTGTACAGTTATGCACCGCTCAGGAGCCTGGCAAATGATTTCTGCCATTCTGAACATCATAGGTAGGTCATATTTGGTATCAATATTCTCAGAATTACATGAAGGTGAATATGAGTCATATATGATGGTTGGGAGCCCACCCCATCCCCAGATATGAAGAATGAAGATTTATTAAGCATGGTGAAAGGGGAGGTCTCAGTGGACAAGCCCACAGGAGTGGTCACTCTATGAGGTGGGGGCCACAGATTCCCCTGTCTTTAATAAAACTGGAGAAGCCCTGTTTGCGTTGATTCCATTCAGGGGCACGGACATAGCAGGACTACTAGCTGTGTGGTGGAATCCTACCTTTCTGGGGAGCTGCCCCCCCCCCCCCCCCACGGAACTACGTGTACCTATGCGTGACTAGGTCTGGCAAGTTCTTTTTTATTCCTTTTATTTTTATAACTGTTTTATGCATACATGTATATTGTCTCTTATGTAATATTCTGTAAATCTTTTATATAAACTCTGCCTATATTTTGGAGTAAAATATTATAATTTGCTAGTGTCGATCTCCTTGTCCTATGAACGAACTCTCACGACCTCCCGGTTCGTTTTTACGCTATCATACCGGTTACCGGTCTACCTTGAAGATCGGTGGTGGCAGCTTAAGTTTGGTATTTATGTGATATTGTGGACCTGAGGGTGACTGGATCGAGGTATATATACGTTCCTAGCAGGAACTGGTGGTATATATACATCCTGTCACATCACATGCTGCAATAGACAACATAAATTAGGGCAGCTGGGCTCCTTTCTTATCCTCTGGCAATACCGGATTTGGCCAGCAGGCTAAGGGGGCGCCAGAGAGCTGCAGGTCCTGACTAAGTCATCGTGACAGCAAGTATGAGGTTGATCTGAAGGTTAATATTGCTCTAAAATTGCCCAGCAGCCCCACTGAAAGCTAAGGATTGGGTCACACTTGATTGTGCTTTTTAAGGTTGTTTTTGGCAGCCTGCGTTTTTGGGCTGTGTTTTTGCTGTTAGGTCTGGAGCAGCCTTAAAAAATGCAAGCAAAAACGCATGTGAAAATGCATGGTACCATTTAGTGCCATGCGTTTTCGCATGCCTTTCCCATAGGGTCCCATGTTACAAAAACGCATGCGATTTTGACTACGCACCAAAAAATGCAGCATGATGCATTTTTCGGTGCTGAGCCAAAAAACACATCCAGCAAATGCATGGCACTTAGGCTATGCGTTTTTGCACTGGAATTAAAGTTACCACAAGCAGTATAACCCACTTCATTTTCCACAATATTTTGGAAAATAAATATCAGTGGGGTATAAATGGATTGTCATAAAAACCCATCGCAAAAAATGACTAGGAAAGAAGAGAAGGAAAAGCGACTAACGGGTGAGATGCAATGTATATAGTATACTTTATTAAGGACGTGCAAAATCACTGCACTGGAGCCTATGGATGCGATTTTTTCATGTGTTTTTCACAAAAGACAAGTGTAAAAAATGCATGAAAAAAACGCAACCAGTGTGACCCTAGCTTTACAGGAGAAAATTAATTTTATTCCTCCCGGCAGCCTTGAACTGTAATTCATACAGGAGCAGTCAGAGCAGTTTCTGTCACTGCTCAGTGTACAGTGAGCTGTGGTTTTAACCTCACCCTGGTAGTGATTAACAGCCGGCTTTTCATTGCATCAGTACAGAGTTGGTTGTGAGTCAGTGCCAGGATGCACTTATAGCTGCTCTTCACTATGCATTGAGTGGTGATTGAAACTTCTCTGGTCTCACCTCTATGACTGAAAGTCTGAGGCTGCCGGGAAGAATAAAGGTAATTTCCTCCAGGTAGCCAGGCTTTTAGTGTCATGAATGAGCAGTTTTGGATTACTATTAATCCCTTCACAACATACGATGTATATTTATATCATGTCATGTCCCTGCCTTTCATATGTCATGCGAGCCCGGATCTTTCCCCGCACATGACAGCTGTTTTAATCAGCTGATATGCGCCTCTAAAGCAGTTAAATCCAATCAGAGATCAACAGCGGGATTAGCACACACTGGGAGAGGGTACATCTTTTGTTGCTCCCATTGGCGTGCCTGTGACGAAGGGCTGTGATGACAGCTAGGGGTCAGCTGATGACCCCTATGTCTGTCATCACAATCCTCCTGTGTACAACTAACGCAAGATGATGCATTGCTCTGTATCACACAAGTGAGTAAACAATTGCACTTTCAAGTTCCCAAAGGAGAATATTAAACACTATTCAAAAAGTACAGAAAAAGGTTTTAAAAATATGAAAAATTTAAAAAGAAAAAATCTCTCTCTCTCTTTCTATCTCTCTCTCTTTCTCTCTCTCCGTTTGCATGTGTTTTCACATGCGGCCACAGATGCAGAGGTACCCATTTTGATTCTGATCCTGATCAGGACGCAATGCGAGTGTGAAACTAGCCATACACTTTTTTTGACTGCCACAAAATTGTAGTGAACATCTACTTATGGAAGTGCACAAACAAATAGTAAAATATATAATTTTTATTAATATTCAAAAATACAAATAGTGGACACAAAATAAGGAGATATAGACAAGTGAATTACAAACAGGAACAGTACAATACTGGTGAAAAATACATCACTACCCACATAGCTCATAGATATATAATAAATTAACTCAAAAATTGTCAGTTGGTGTAAAAGCAGAGTGCAAAAAAAAAGATATTCAGGCAGCGTCTCCTGTGCGCAGAGGAAAGGTGGCCGCCCAGCAGCTCTGTGTGCAGCTGCTACTAAGGTAAATACAGGACTTCTATGGGCCCAAGTTTCCAGGCAGCACTTCACGTTAGCGCTGCCCGCTTTCAGCACTGGCTGGAAACGTGGGTCCATAACCCAGTGTGACTCTAGCCTCTGACTTGTTTTCTAAGATTTGAAATTTAAAAAGACAAATGCACAGGTGATGTGAACCATATAGTTGTATAGACCGTTTCACATGGTTTCATGTCTTTTTACATAAATTGAAAGGGCATTTGGGTGCATCGTAGACTGTGAGCCCTCGTGGACAGGGTCCCTGCCCCTCCTGTACCTGTACGTCCTGATCGCCTATATTTAGTGTACTTGTTCTTGTCTCCCTCATCCTCATGTAAAGCGCCATGGAACCTAATGGCGCTATATAAATAAATAATAATAATAATAATCGTACCTTTTAACAGACCCCAGTTTGAATTTTGACACTTCTTATGTGAACTGATGTTGATTGCTCTCAGTGTGAGAAACAAAATACAAATCTTGTAGTTGTGATACCTTTAATGGCTAACAAAAATAAAATAAATGATGTTATAAGGCAAGCATTCGAGACGACTCAGGTCTCTTCATCAGACATGGTATGACAAGATATTGAATGAAACTCAAAATATATGCATGCACAACTAAAATGATTGGACATTTGACTAAATAAACATTACAAGGACTGGACATTTGGCAAAATAAACAAAGCAGCCTTAGAGAGGATCTTCAATCAGGCAGGCCGAGTGGTCATAAAGTCTTTAGGACACTAAATTATAAGAAAACTTGGTGTCTAAGATTTCAGGGAGGAAGGAGAATTGAACTCCAGTGCCACCTATTGGAAGTAGCATTTCTAATAGTCAAAAACATCCTTTAATGAAGCTTAGTTTATGACTTTTGATTTAAACCAGATTAGAATCTCAATTTGCAGACACAATATTTCGGGGTATTGCCCCTTATCAGCGCAAAGTATGAGATCTGATCAGGCTGTCATATGACTTTGTATCGACAAAGGGCAATAGCCCAAAACACTTGTTTCTGTAAATTGAGATTCTAATTTGGTGTAAATTCTAAATCATATGATATGACTTGATAAAGGGTAATTTTTTACTTCTAGGATTGCTACTTCCAATAGGTGGTGCTAGAGTTCAAGTCTCCTTCCTTTCTGAAGAGACAATTTGCTATCTGGTTGGTTCATTCACCAACTTCCCCCTGTCTAATGCTCCTTTCCTTACATCATTCTGAATTATTTGACATGTACCTAAAAAAATTCTTACATGTGCCACTTACAGCATGTGTTGCAGTGTTTTTCCTCCCATGTTCCATATTCACACATACTACTGATTTACTAACCACTTCCCAACATTTGACATACTGGGTACATTATATGTTGGGTGCCCGCCTTTGATGTAAGCTCGGGCGTTGAGATCAAATTGTACCCACCACATCTCAGTTGATCTCAGTTAATGTGGGGCTAGCGGTGTTAACCCTTTGAATCCAGCTGTCATTCATTGACAGTGGGATTCAAAGCACAGCAACGGGGATCATGCCATTCCCTGCCGTGATCGGAGATCCTGCCATAAGATTGCGGGATCTCCATGTGTCACCTGATAGTCTGGGGTCCAATGGTGACTTCAGAACTTATCAGGGTTCACTTCCTGTGGATGGTTGGCAAGCGCTGCCAACCACAGAAAGTGGTCATTTGTTCTATGTCCCAATGTGCTTCAACTCATCAGGACATAGCACAAGCGATCAGACAGTACAGCACTGTGGCACCATATGGGCAGTGTAAAATAAAGTAAAAAATAAAAAATTAAGTTTTTAAAGATATGAAAAAACCCCCACAAAAGTTTAAATCACCCACCCTTTTCCCCCATTCAAAATAAAAGTAGTAAAAAAACTCCACATATTTGGTATTGCCATGTTCAAAAATGCCCGATCTATCAAAATATAAAATCATAATCAGATCTGTAAACTGCGGAATGGAAAAGAAAATCAAAACGCCAAATTTATGTTTTTTTGGTCGCCGCAACATTGCAATAAAATACAATAACGGGCAATAAAAACAACGCATTCACCCCACCCAGACATGGCATCATTGAAAACATCAGCTCAAGACGCAAGAAATAAGCCGTCACACAGCCCCGGATCCCTAAAAAATGAGAACACTACATGTTGCGGAAAATGACGCAGAAAGTGCAATTCTTTTTTTTTTCAAACTTCTGAATTTGTTTTCACCACTTAAGCTACTGTCACACGCTGCCATATCGCCGGCGAGATTGCTGGCAATTCCCGAATTTGGCGATGTGGATGTGCATTGTGGCGTGTGACTGGGCTATTCTACAGCGAGAAATCGCTGGTGGAGCGTCGCCTGATTGCCCTGCACTGCAGTAAAATCAGGCGATATCCACCAGGCGATTTCTGCGGATATTGAAATAAATCCCGTAGGCGTGCTTGGATGTTGTTTTCATCGCGCCGCATCTGCGGCGAGTGGTGGCTAATACTGCGTTCCGATTGGCTGGCTGTGGCCGAGGTGCCTTATTTGATGACCCGTGCTTTCACACAATGGGCACGCCTCTATCAAACCAGTTTGCCCACATCGCTGCTAAGATTGTGGCGTGTGACGCGGCGATGTGTGAAGGGAAATTGCTTCCGGTCTTCTGCAGGCGATTTCCGGGACACAGGATCGCCGAAGATCGCACGCGAATTCTCTATGTGTGACAGTTCCACAGCGTTCATAAAAAAGTGACCGAAACGTGCGCGCTCACGTCAAATCGCCGGCGATATGAAAGCCATATCACGCCGTGTGATGGTACCTTTAGATAGCAGTAAAGGTGTACATGTTTGGTATCTACAAACTCGTACTGACCTGAGGCATCACACCGTAATGTCAGTTTTACCGTATAGTGACATCGTGAATAAAAAAAACAAAAAACTGTTTGATTGCACTTTTCACTGCATTTGCTATTTTTTTCCCATTTTCCTGTACTTTTTATGGTAAAATAAATGATTTCATCTGAAAGTTAAACTCGTCTCGTAAAAAACAAGCCGTCATATGCCTATATTGCTGGAAAAGTAAAAACGTTATGACTCTTGGAAGAAGAGGAGGGGAAAGCCAAAACTGGAAAATGGAAAATCGCCCGGGGGTAAAAGGGTTAAGGAAAATATTTAATAAACCAAAGACATGTTAAAACCATCCATAACTCATCAGACATATTATTTCCAAGGCTTTTGACCTGATCAAAAATTGCAGCAATGTATTTTAGTTCCCATTATCAATAAGTGCCATTATCCAATTATCATGAAGTATGTAAAGGTCAACAGGAGTAAATGTCTGCATTGATTTTATGACCTTTCACAGTATAATAGCTGAAGTGCTTATTGCTGTGCCTCTATTCGAGAAGCAAAAGGGATGTATGATTAGAAAAATCCGAATTGAGTGATTCCAGTTTAATTGTTGCATGAACCGAGTGAATGGAGGATTGAGATTCTTTATCTGCACCATAATATTTAGTATTATGCAGAAACAACATCTGAACCTGAATTTTTTTGCAGGGATTTCTAAGATTACAGAATACATTGTCATGAAAGTCTTGAAGGTGCTTTAATCATATAATAAAATGACAGTCATGTGGAAGAATCTGTCATATCTTCCTTCACTTTTAAGCTTTTCTTGCATTCCCAAAAGAATGCTCGGTATAAATAGAATGACAATGTCTCCAGAGGATACATAATTGCAATGCACAAAGAATGCTATCCTATCATAAATAGCGCTCGGTTCATCAAACACTACATAAGAATAACCATCACCTGTGTCGAACAGTCATGTTAACTGCTCACCGGCACCGGTGGAAATTGAATAAATTGATTCTGATTAACAGTCAATGTGGTAAGAGCTAAAGACTTCAAAACTAAGAGCCAACTTTGTGGAAATTTCCATTGTAGCATAAAAAGTGCTATTCCATATATAATTGAAAATCATACTGCATCATCTCATTCAACTCACTGAAGACCTGATATGCCCAGCCCCACAAAAATGTAATCATGACCCCACCCAGATAAGAACCCAAGCAAGTACAATGCTCAGAAAGAAAGTAACACCTCCATTAAAGGTACCGTCACACGAGGCGACAGGGCTGGGGATGTCGGCGGCGACTGGCGGGTGCGCCTATGTTTTTGGTGCCCCGCCAGGGTCGCCGTCCCCCATTTACATGGGGCGACATCTCCAGCCCCACGCAGGCGAGCTGACAGGCAGCATCGCCGCCGGGGTGTCTGAAAACCTCAGCGGCGATGCAGGAAAATGCTTCCATTGCCTGACAGGTCGCCGGCGGCCGGTTGCATGGGGCGATGTGTGCACATCGCCCCAGATCAGTCGACTGGTTTCAGAACACTGTTCTGAAACCAGGGGACCTGCCGGCGGCGCTGACATAGCCTCTTTACATGAGGCGACGTAGGGGCGATGTCGCCGCTGATAGGCCACGCCCCTACGTCACAAATGTAATCGGCGGAGATGGCGCCCCGTGTGATGGGGCCTTAAGAATTAGCATTTGTTATGTGGATTTTTTTTATATTTCAATAATTTTTATTCATTTTAAATTGGCATACGTAAGATGACAAATTAATCATAGACGTTGAATACATCTGATGTAACAAAGGATCTGCTAGACATGCAAAATTATACAATTGTAAAATCCAGTCATTAAAGATTCTAGTCATATGTATATAAGCAAAAGGGAAGATAAACATTCTAACATTCAACATCTAAGAATGTAGAGATTTATAAACCTTTAGGATTCTAGCTCAATTATATCTTGGTGATAGGCTTGAGTGGAAAAGAAAAAATCCTACTAGTTTCCAGAGGGCTATAATACAAATTTATGAGAACTAATACAAATTGTGGTGGGAAAACTTGAGTTCTTTGTCCATGTCTATATTAAGGGGGGGGGGGGGGTGTCATGGACACTACTAGTGGTTAGTAGATTGGTATACTTTGTTTGTTCTGTTTATTAACGGTCTCCAGTATTTACTCAACTAGACTACATGTAGCCTTTTTTTTTTCTTAACCTTCCTAGCGTTATTCCCGAGCCTGACTCGGGGTTAACATTCACTACCAGAAGCGTTAACCCCGAGTCAGGCTCGGGCTTACCCGCGTTCGCGGCAGATGCGGTGAGAAAACCGCATCTGCCGCACTTGCCGCACTTGCCGCACTTGCGCCGCACTTGCGCCGCACTTGCGCCGCACTTGCGGCGCGGTTGCGGTAATCTGCATAGTAAAGGGAACCAACCACCTCGGATGACCCTCATACACTGTTAATATGTGCCCCTGCAGCCTAGTAAACCATTAGCAGCACTGTTTTTGTGTGAAAAGTGGCTGCAGTAGAAGTGAGATAATGATTTTATAAACTTACATGCCTGCGTACTTGAGGGCGTCTCCCTGTGTGTGCTGGCACTTGTGGGCTGTGCTCGTCATGCCTGCTCTCCCCCTCCCTTATGCACGCCCCCTCTGAGCCTGCTATAGTGATGTGAGGCTGATTGCGTCATAAAGGGGCGGGGTTACCGGGATGCCGCTATTTAGCCCCGCCCCTTTATGACGCAATCAGCCTCACATCACTATAGCAGGCTGAGAGGAGGCGTGCATAAGGGAGGGGGAGAGCAGACATGATGAGCACAGCCCACAAGTGCCAGCACACACAGGGAGACGCCCTCAAGTACGCAGGCATGTAAGTGTATAAAATCATTATCTCACTTCTACTGCAGCCACTTTTCACACAAAAACAGTGCTGCTAATGGTTTACTAGGCTGCAGGGGCACATATTAACAGTGTATGAGGGTCATCCGAGGTGGTTGGTTCCCTTTACTATGCAGATTACCGTAACCGCGCCGCAAGTGCGGCGCAAGTGCGGCAGCTATGCGGCAAGTGCGGCAGATGCGGTTTTTTTACCGCATCTGCCGCGAACGCGGGTAAGCCCGCTTTTAGCAAAAAATTCAAGACCTAAACAGACCGCCAGGGAGGTTAATGTATTGATCTCTATGGAGTTCCGGTCTCTCACGTCGATAGGGGAAAGAGGATATAGGAGGTTCCAATCTTTCCATTTCAATTGGTATTTGTTCAAGAGATTATTCCGAAGTGAATAAGAGAATTCAAATGCATTGTGACAGGCGTTTTTTTCTATTGTTTCTTCTATTCTTGGGGGAAGGTCGTTACTCCAATTAACTGCGATATTGTTTTTGGCTGCAAGGATCATATGTATTATTATTGCTCTGTGCCAAGTTGGTAGTTGGTCAACACCTACGAGTAGCAGGACGAATTCTTCTGTTAGTTGTATGCAAACTCTAGTAACACGATTTATTAGCGATTGGACTTTGGACCAATATGTTTTAAGTATATTGCAACTCCAAAAGACATGCGATAGTGTGCCCTTTTCCGAACAGTTTCTCAAGCATAGAGGAGAGTTCTGTGGATATATTTGGTGAAGTCTGTATGGAGTAAGGTACCATCTGGTATATATCTTGTAATGTGTTTCAATCAGATGGGAACTTCTGATGTGTGCATAAATGTTTTCAAAGATGGTTTGCATTTGGTCAGTTACCATTTTCACCTGGATCTCCTTCTCCCAAGCTATTAGGTTTGAGGATTTCATGAAGACCACATCCTGATTAAAGTTCTGGTAGATTGTTTTAGCCTTCCAAGATAGTGGTCTGAGGATTTTTAAGCATTTGGGTTACATTTTGAGGCAGAAAAAAGTAAATTTTATGCGATTCTATAAGTGCATGGATTTTGGACCAGATCTTAGCTTCAGACTGATTAAGTGTAAATTTTCTTCTGAGGTGTTCAAAGGGGAAGAGACTCCTCGAATTGTCTAATATATCAGAAATGGTATTAATTCCTGCTGCTTTCCACGTCTTCGTTTTTATTTTAGGAGCAATTATTTCAAAAGTTTCAACGCTTATCCAGTCCGGAGGTACCGGTGCAAAATGTGCAGTAGATAGGTTGAGTAAGGCTCTTCATGTATTTATTGCTGCTTTAACCATTATGTTTTTAGGCAGAGTTTTCTTTTTGTCGCAAAGGTACGCAGTGAGAAGCAGACCCATTTTATTACGTAGGTTCTTTGGTTCTTCTAATCCTAGCCAAGCCGGTCTCTCAGCGTTTTTCCACCAATTCTGGATGAGTTTGATAATTGTTGCTTGTAGATAGGCACTGATATTGGGGATGGCCAGGCCTCCTTTATTTTTGCTCTTGATAAGCGTCGATTTCGTTACTCTGGGTTTGAGTTTGTTCCATATGAAATTCAATAGTTGTGTTTGAAGTTTCTGCAACCACTTCGCCGGCACACAGAGGGGAATAGACCTGAATTTGTAGAGAAGCTTGGGAAGCAGGCACATCTTGTATGCATGAACTCGGCCTAACCATGAGATTTCTAATTTGGTTAAATGTTGTATATCTGATTGGATAGTTTTGTATATATCCGCTAAGTTGACATCAATGATTGAAGATAAGGGTTTAATTAGATATATGCCTAAATGACTTATATTCTCTTTTCCCCAGCCTAATGTCGTTTCGGACTTAAGTATATCTAATAGCTGTGGTGTTAGGTTAAAGCTTAGAACTTGAGTTTTTGTTAAGTTGATTTTGTAAAGCGATATCTCAGAAAATAGCTGTATGGTAGTGAGGAGATTTCTTATAGAGTTGAGGGGGTCGATTAATGTAATGAGAATAACGTCCACGAATAGGGAGATTTTAAATTGACCTTGATAGAGTGGAATTCCCTTAATTAAAGGATTCATACGTATTTTTTCTGCGTGGGGTTCGATAAAGAAATCGAAAAGAGTGGGAGAAAGAGGGTACCCCTATCTGGTCCCACTAGTCAGGGGAATTTTATCAGAAAGGCAGTTATTAGTGAACACCCTAGCTGAGGGGGTCGAATATTAGGAGCTAATTGCATTCATAATCCCTCCCTCAAAACCGAATTCATTCAAGGTATGAAAAAGGAAATCCCAATGAACTCTGTCGAATGCTTTCTCAGCATAGACATCGACTACAAGGGTTGGGATCCCCTCCTTCTCCACACGTGAAATTAGATTTATGGCCCGCCTTGTTGAGTCCGTAATGCCTCTACCTGATACAAAACCCATTTGGTCTTTATGTCAAAGATGTGGGACTACTTTTGTATTCTTGTCGTGATTGTTTTGGTTATGATCTTTAAGTCCGAATTTAGAAGGGAAATTGGCTGGTAGTTTTGAATGTCTTCTTTGTTCCCTTTACCTTGATAAATAACTGATATCATCGCATCTCAGCTGGTAATTTACTGTGTTCAGAAGTGAGGTAGTTGGCAAGTTCTACTAGGTAGGGGGTGAGAAGTGCTTTGAAATTAGTATAATACTCATTTTGGAGGCCATCCGGTCCTGGGGATTTGTTTTTCTGTAATGCATTGATAGTAGGATCTCTGTCTGAGTAAAGGGGGAATTAAGAGTTCTCAACTCGTCTATTGACAAAGAAGGAAGTTGTATGGAGTCTAAGAAATCTTTTATGTTATGATTTTGTGGAAGGGTTTCCGTTGGCTCATTTTTAAGATTATAGAGTCTTTTGTAAAATTTGGCAAAGTTATCCGTGATTTTTTGTGGAGTTTTATGGGTTACATCTTGGCCATCCTTTATTTGTGAGATTCTCGTTTTAAGTCTGTGAATCCTAATCTTTTCTGGCAAAAAATTTTGAGGGCTTATTCATGGACTTGTAGTAATTGGACTTCGAAAGCTGAATTATTTTGTTATATTTTGAGGTAAGCAGCAATTTCAATTCTATTCTAAGTTGAAGTATTTCCTTGTGGATGTCTTCTTTAGGGGAATTCATTTGGTTTGTCTCCAATTCTCTAATCATTTTAACTATCATTTCTTTAGTCTGTTTTTTTTTCCGCTTTAATCTGGAATTTAATTGGATGAGATGTCCTCTCATGACTGCCTTGTGAGCTGTCCAGAGGGTTGTTATTGGGATGTCTCCAGTATCATTATCTTTAAAATAGAGACTAACAGCCTTTTCTATTTGGTCTCTGTATTGAGGGTGGAATAGAAGATACGAGTTTGCCCTCCATATCCTATGGCCGGAGTAATTTGGATGATGAGCCTTTTCAAAGATTATTGGGGAATGGTCTGACCATGTTCTTGGAAGAATATTAATCGACTTGAATTTGTGGAGCGTATTAATATCAGATAGTACTAAATCAATTCGGGCAAATGATCTGTGAGCATCAGAGTAGTGGGAGTATTCAACGGATGTCGTGTTGAGATAGCGGAATGTGTCATAAAGTTCTTCTTTATGTATCCAAGAGTCTAGGGTAGGGATGAGCGAGTACCTTAATATTCGTGCTCGCTATACTCGCAACGAGTAGGTAACGGTACTCGCTACTCGTTGCGAGTAAAGCGATTACGAATACTTTCGCAGTGTTTCTATAGAGACACTGCGAAAGTAGCCTAAAAGTGAATAAAAGAAGTTAAAAAATAATAAACTTACAACCTCACCTGTCCGACGCCTGCACCGGGATCGGCAGATAAGACATCCGATCGCTGGACAAGAACCTGTCACTACCAGCCAATCAGATGGCCGGTAGCGATCTGACCAATCAGATGGCGCCACGTCACAACTACGTCATTGCTAGCGGCCACCTGATTGGCCAGTTTGCGAGGTCCTGACAGTACATCTAGGACCTTGCAAATTGGCCAATCAGGTGGCCGCTAGCGATCACGTGGCTGTGACGTGGCACCATCTGATTAGCTGGTAGTGACAGGTCCTTGCCCAGCGATCGGATGTCTTCTCTGCCGGTCCTGGTGCAGGTGTCGGAAGGTGAGTATGCAATTTTATTTTTTTTAACAACTTTTACTCACTTTTAGGCTACTTTCACAGTGTATCTATAGATACACTGCGAAAGGATTAGGACTACTCGCTACTCCCGAGTACACATAAGTACTCAGGGAGTAGCGAGTAGCCCGAATACAACTACTATTCGGCGAATAATAGTAGCGAATATACTCGCTCATCCCTAGTCTAGGGAGGTATTGGAGTTCCTACATTTGTTAGATGAACCAATTTCAGGATTGGGGACTGCATTGAAGTCACCGAATATTATCAAGTGACCTTTTTTAACTGTTTGGACAATCTTAATGAGTTTGTTTAAGAAAGAGATTTGTATTTTATTGGGGGGCATATAGATTAACTAGTTTATAGAGCACATCATCGAGATTGCATATTAATATCAGGAATCTCCCCTCTCCATCCCTGATCACCTCAATTTTTTCAAATTTTAGTGTTTCATTAATAATTATGGCCACTCCTGATTTTTCTTCTTATTGGAAGAAAGAAGACATGCGGGAATTTTTTGTTGATGAAGTTTGGAGTATTGTCTATTGTAAATTTAGTCTCTTGAAGACCAGCTACATCTAGATTATATTTTAAGATGTCTTTCCAGACAGAATACCTTTTTTGTGGGGAGTTGAGACCGTGAGCATTAAGGGACAAAAATTTGTTAGCCATGGTCGATATGAAATGCTTGTGAGTAGATATCTGATGTGGTTCTAGTCAAATAAGTTTCAAGTCTAGAGAGAGGAACCTGGGTTACGATATTCGGGTTTTCCATCTTATAACAGGTTAACAATAACTACAACTACTACTACTACAAATTAGTAACTAAATACGGGAAGGTTGGAAGAGCAACTGTTTAATAGTTGTTGCTCCTAATTACAATTGGTGGAAGGGTTCGTACTATAAACCGGTGTAGTGCTTCCACTTGGACTAAAGTTTTGGCCTTCTGTGCATGTTAAGACTGTTCTGAACTTCGTAAGGGGACCCAGATAAGATCAGGACCCAGAGTTAGAAATTTGTAGGTTTTTTAGGACCTTCAGTCCACTCTCCATCTCCTCAATAACTATTGTCTTCTCCTTGTTGTGGATATTTTTTTAATTGATGTAAAGTGAACCTGACAGCAGATTTGGGTGTTTTAGGGTCCCGTCACACTTGTCGACGTTCCAGCGATCCTGACAACGATACGACCTGGTAAGGATCGCTGGAATGTCACTACGTGGTCACTGGCAAGATGTCAAACAGTCAGATCTACTAAACGACGCAGCAACGATACGGCAACCCATTTAACGACCTTGGCGGTCATTGGGACCCTGTCACACAGCAGCTAGTGTGACGACTCAGACTTACGTGGCTGAGTTCTGAGTCGCCAATGAGGTCGTTGTTAAGGCATCAAACACCGATGCATGCTGGCTAGCAGGAGCCCGACGATCAAAAAGTGGTCCAGGACAGTCTGACACAATCAGCGATGTGACAGTGGGGGCCTGGTTGCTGCTGCATTTCAAACATAGCGAGATCGCTAGCAAGGTCGCTGTTGCATCACATAACCTGTGACGAATCAGCGATCTCGCTAGGTGTGACAAGGGCTTTAAACTAAGCGCCCCACCTTCAGCAACGCTTATGCTGCATTCTAAAAAGGTGGCTCTTATGCCCTGATTCCCCCTTTACACCTAATAAATAAGTTTTATAAACTTCTCTCCCTGTTTCCGGTCCAAAGGGCTTGATTATAGCTCAGTCCGTCCCACCTCTCCTTGCCGTTCTTCCAGTCTTCCCTTGCCATTTGTCCTGCCTCTCCTTACCATTCAACAGCCTCTTCTACTGATTAATATCCAAATCATCGTGAATTACAAGAATTTAGGGATTGTTATTTTTTATCTGCTCTTACTCTCCTGTCTGTTAAATAGCAAACAAATATAACAGAGAGACATTTTTCTGATCATGACAGACTAGTCATCATAAAGGCCCCATTACACGGCTCAACATCGTTCTCAACATCGTTCAAAAGTGATGTGTTGAACGATGTTGAAACTACATCGTTAGTGCGTCGTTGCGTGTAACCGAACGATTCAACTACAATAATTAGTCAAGTTGAAGTTGACAGGTTTATGAACATGTTCAAAAACCTGACAACTTCAACTCAACCAACCTGCTGCATCGTACTGTGTGACACCGTGAAAATGATATATCTAAAGGGTTGAGAATGCGCAAATAGGGTTTTATCTTTTATAGATAGATGTGTGATGATAATATTAGTATTATCAGTAGATTGGTATACCTTCCTGACAGCAGGGCGGACATAAATGTACTTCGTCCGAAAAACCTTGTGACCGTGAAAACGATGTCACGGACGACTTCGCCCATTCACAGCAATGAGCAGGGATTGTTCGCGGGGTTTGCAAACGATACCTGCTCACAAAATCTTTGGTGAGTTGTCCACGATATCTATATGTGTGATATCTCATCAACGATGTCGGCAAAGACCGCGCGCACCCGAGATCATTGCCGACATCATTTCAACATTGAAGTGTGTGACGGTACCTTAAGACAGGAGCAATTCATGGCAGGGTGTGTTGGGAAGGAAGTTTACATAACAATAGTGGCTACAACTGCTGATGAAGAGACTCTGTCCACTCAAGGATAAAGATGATGGAAACTTACATAGAAGGAGTATTGGGACAGTTCTTGGCCACATTAGACACGATTTGCAAAACGCATTCATATGTTTGATTTCGAATACTTATTTTCAGTGCAAATTTCAACCCTGTCTATGTAACTGGGTGCCGAAACTGGTAGAACAAATCCACTGAAAAATCTGCATGTAAGACACAAGGATTTTCCTGCAGGTTTATTATAGATCTGCAGCATTAAACAATAAACTGTAGATAGAAGAGCGCAATAGGGTCTTACTCAACAAACACAAAAAAAGATAAAAGAGCTAGTAGCTCAACCTGTAATGTTGTAACAAACAGCCAATATGAAAGCGTATGAACAGAAGCCACAGGAATCACATGCACAGAGGCAAGTTAATAATGCATGAACCAGGAGAAATCATAGATAAAATCCCGTGCTGCGGTCAAACAAATATAGGTCCAGAGGCAGTAATAATAAGAAATGGTGAATTATTCTACACGTTTCATAGCGCATCCCCACTTCCTGCTTGGTAAACTTATTGGTGAACATCGGAAATTTATCGGTTCAGCTCCAGAAGGTGTAAACATTTATGCCATTTTACAAATTATTAACTAATAGTAAATTCAGAACAGCACAAATGTAAGATAGATAGGTTACATCATTGGATGGCTCTAAAGTATAAATGATTTATGTAGGATTTTGCCAATTAAATGTTGTCACATTTAATTTTTGTCTGCAAATTTCTCAGTCATTAAGGATTAACACATCTGATAGGTTTAATGTGTAAACCATATTTACTTGTCTCCGTCAAGTGTTTCAGATGTCTACAACAAATAAACAGATGCAAATATGCACCAGCGGGGATATCGGGGGGATGTATGAAAAGATCAAGCGGAACTAAGAGTAATAAACCTCTTCTAAGAGAAGAGCAGATAAGGTCAGATTTGTTGGAGCAAATATGTTCAAAACTGTTGTCACAGATCCGTAATTGAAAATATTATTTGTATGAATGAAGAATTAGATCATTTGTCACTGCTTAAGAAATATAAACAATGTTAGGATATAATAACTTACGTAGGGCCAACACTGATTTTCTCTAATGGGCCTCTCAGGGGCGGACCTTGCTGCTCGGGGGCCCTGGTGCAGCCTTTGAGGGGGGGCCCTGGTTTGAGAAAGGGGGGGAGGGGGTGCTATCAGTGTAGGTGTGGTGAGGACCAGGGGGGGGTGCTATCAGGTCGCGGCTCCTACCTGCGTGCGTCCAGCGGGGCCCCGGAGCAGCGGCAGAGAGAGGACGGGCGGGCTCAGCCGGGGGAAGCAGGAAGCTTCCCTGGTTAACCCCCTCTCCTCTGCCACACTGGCACAGGGACATGGGGGGCGGCTGGGGACCCCCCTGCAGGGCTAACCTGCGTCCAGCGGGGCCCCTGTGAGCCGGAGCAGCAGCAGAGAGAGGACGGGCGGGCTCAGCCGGGGGAAGCAGGAAGCTTCCCTGGTTAACCCCCTCTCCTCTGCCACACTGGCACAGGGACATGGGGGGCGGCTGGGGGCCCCCCTGCAGGGCTAAGGGGCCCCCAAGCCGGCCGGGGCCCTGGTGCAGCTGCACCAGCTGCACCATGGTAGGTCCACCCCTGGGGCCTCTCTAATTCGATTCCTGCGGCAGTAATGATGGAGAAAATATGTGGCAAATACATTGCCCAACTGGCTTGCCAGACACTAGTATTGGGCAATTAAGAGGTTCAGATGACTAGTCAATCAGAAAGTCAATCAACGAACAATACACAAGACAAGTCCAGGGGTCAGATAAAGTTACTGGTGCCCAATTAGATACCTTTGGATACTATCCTGGTGCACTCTTGGATTCTGCCTTTTCCCCTGGGTACTTACTGAACATTCTCCTGAGCAGCCCTTGGATACCTTCATTGGTTTGACACTTGAATTTCTTGACACCTCTCTATTTTATTCTACCTGATCTGCCCCTGCAGTGAAAGCCAGATTCCTCTTAAAGGGTAAAGAGAAAAAACTGTTGAAGGACTAAACCTTGTTAAGTGGAGTGGCTTGCTCTGACCAAGACTGATCATGGAAGTCCCCTTGTTGACACTTTCTTACAATAATATCGAGACTCCAACTCCTTCATTATGTAGCTCAGCAGGAATCTAACAAAGATAGCCAATCTGAAGCCAATCATCAATTGCATGGCATGTTAAGGTCTTTCACGTTTTTAAATAAGAGATAGCAAAGGTCATTAAATTCCATGATCTATTGCAGCTAGGAAGTCAACATAACTGTAGAAATGAAGACTTCAAATACATATCTGAAACTTATAGATTGATCTATTGCAGGTAAGCTTATTTAATTCTAAGCTTTTGTATGAGACCATTTGAAAGATTATTTTTTTTCTTCCTCCTCTGACTTGGTCTTGGTGCTGTGTGGTGACCATTGTTGTTGTGGTGCTGTGCCTATGGAGTGATGTGACCTGGAGCCACAAGGACTTTGTTTTTGACACTTGGGCCCTGTTGGGCAACTTTGTCACTTACTTCCCTTGCTGGAGCAGTATTATTAAAGTAGTGGTCGAAGCATTGAGTCACCCATATAGTGTTAGGAATCCTCCAAGAGGCTTGCTGTGACTTAACACTGAGCTTCAAACCATCAGACCATGTGTTGAGTAAGAGCCTTGTGTTGAGTTTGGTCATATTTTGCTTAGCCTCAATAGATCAATATATACTTTTTGGATGTGCAATCCAGCCCTTTTTGTACAATTATGTTAAAGAAGCTCTGCCATAAATATTTTTAAAATTAATTTGTCTACATATGTACATAGTGTAGTGTGAATGTATTTATTATATATCCAAATTGTCACTTAAGTAGACAAACTCTAATGCCACCAATAAAGGTAGCAATCCTAAAATTCATAATTGACTCTTTAACAAGCCTTTTAATATGACTTAGGATTTGTGCCAGATGAAAATCCCAAACTGCAGATGCTGTGTTTCGGGGTATTAATTATGCATTGCTTATGTGGCGCCCCTGTGGCCCAGTCGCCACGAGATGGCGCAGCAGCTGGGATTGGTAAGTCGGTCACCACACACACACACACCCAACACATCCACCGATTCCAAGTCTAAGTTACTCTATGTCTAGCAACGGCATAGCGGGAGCAGCCAGGTGGAGGGTGGAACATTAGGAGACCTGGGGACCAGCCCTACCCGTGGACAGCGCAACATGTCTGCTCCAAACACCCATCATCCCCAGAGGTCCTGACTGCAGTGGTGGCTATGTATAGCCACAAACTATGGGTGGCATAACGATCTAATTAATCAAAAACTGTTTTTCCCCTTTTATTGACTCTCCCGGGACCACGGAGCCAGGTTACGACACCGTGACATCCTGCAGCCCCAGACGACGACGAGAGGGCCTGGTTCCGAGTACCCCATGGCCCCAGTGGGCGACTCTCTTAGATAGTGCCGACTTGTTCCACCATGCTTTACATAAATCATCATCACTGTCCACACAATCTACATTTTCTATCAGTATGTTTTTGGAGTGTGGGAGGAAACCAAAGAACCTATAGGAAACCCACGCAAACATGGAGAGAACATACAAACTCCTTGCAGTTGTTGTCCTTGGTGGGATTTGAACCCAGGACCACAGAGCTGCAAAGCAACAGTGGTAACCCCTGAGTCAAAGTGCAATAATATACCCAATTACTATACTTGCCTATTGCTGCTTTCTTCAGTATCCTGTGCCATCCAGCTCCTCTTTTCAGTGATGTGACCGCTCTTCAGAATTCTTCTTTCCATGTGTAAGCTGGAAGTCTATTTTACATTGTTATGTGTTATGTTGCTTTCTAGCCCTAATTTTTAAGTGTGCCAATAAAAGCTATTTTTTTATGTATTTTGGATTTGTGGCATGTCTTTATGGATTACTGTCCTCCTGCCTGTCTTCCATTTTTTACAGTCATGCGCACTATGATGCCCAGATACATACACACAGCTGTATAGTGCACATGACTGGAAACACAGCACATCCTGATCATGCGCGCTGAGCCTCTCTGAAGTCGGGAGTGCATATACCCAGAGACAGAGATGCTGAATGATGAGTTTAATACACAGCGGCTTATAATACATAGCATGTTATCACGCCCACAGGGCGGATTTTTGGTTGGACACATAGACTTGCATTTACGACTCTTGTGCAAGAATCGCATACTGTCGCAGCATGTTGCAACTTTTTTCTCAATCCGAATCTGTATGAGAAAAAACGTCCGACACATGTTAGTCTGTTCTATACCAATAGCTAATATGGCTCCGACTGCAATGCGATAAAATCACACATTGCAGTCTTCCAAGTTTTACGCCAGTGTGGCCGTGCCCTTAAACTATCGTGCAGTCAGACTAGAATTTCTTAGGAAAAGTTTATGGGATTACACACAACATGTATCAAGCATGCCTTGCCTCATCTAGTATATTGCTTTCTACAACAATTCTTCTTAAGGGCTTGTTACACGCAACGTTATCGCTAATGATATCGTTGCGATGTCACCGATTTTGTGACGTGGCAGCGACCTCGTAGCGAAGCCGCTGCTTGTGACATGTACCAATGACCAGCGATCAGCTTGCTGATTGCTGATCATTGGTATATGGCCTGGGCCACTTTTCCGTCATTGGTCTGCCGCTGTCACACAAGCATCGGCGTGCGTGAGAGCGGGAGACCAACGATCAACGACCTCCCGGCCGATGCCCAGCGCCGCACAGTACACGCTGGAACATGGTAACCAGGGTAAACATCAGGTAAGTAAGCACAGTGCTGCACTGTGTACCAGCGTTCTCGCTGTCTGCTGGTGAGTCTGCCTGTGTGACAGCTCACCAGCGATCATATAACGATGTCCCAGCGACCCCAATTGTTGGTCGGATCGCTGGGACATCGCAGCGTGTAACCCGGCCTTTAGTCTACAATTCAATATGGTTTGCAGCATTATTTTGAGAACATTTCTCATTTAATAAGTCACTACATGTTTTATTAATCTAAACAAAAGACGCAATTATATCTCTGCCCGCAATTACAAAAAGACTGTTCAGATCTTTTCATAATTTGTAGCAATGACTGTCTTACAATGTATCTGGCACAATGTCATTAATTAACACTGTCGAATAAACCTATCCTGCTGAGAAGCTCTTGCTGTAGTCTTAATGAGCAAATTTTCTTGTCAAAGATATTAAATATATGGTAAGCTTACGGCTTGATTAATTATATCTGTTTCATATTCATATAGACAACATTCATTTTTGATAGATTAGAAATAAAAAAAAAAAGTTCACATCCCCATGAGAACAATATTTGTTATTAGCCAGGACGTTCTGATGATCATACGTGGTAAAGTAAACCACATAGAAAAACAGAAACATTATGAAATGTACGGTCACATGCCTTCAGTATAAGATTATCCTCTGCTGATCAACAGGGGATGAAATGATTGAAGTTAACTAATCAGGGGAATCCAAAGTTTAACCCCAGAAGCTTTCTTGTACCAAGCCAGAAAAACTCTTTTTCATGCTTATAGTTTGTATAAGGCTATGTGCTATGAAATTTTCTGCACCAAATCTGCATCTTTTAGCAGAAAAATGCACCAAAAACAGCGCAGATTTGTGCCATTCATTTTTCCTAATGAAGTCAATGACTGGAAGGGCTGAAAGACAAAGAAAAATATGCAGCAAGACATAGGCTAGGGTCACATTTGCATATGGGCAGCGCTCCGCCATAGAACTAATGTTAAAACTTTCAGGACCATGGAAAGCTGCATGTACAGTACACACATTACGTACTGTATCTCCTTCATACAGCGAGGAGCCACCGGCTTTCATTGATAAATCTGTAATGGTACCTTTACACGCAGCTACAGGTAACAGGTTTTCCACAGGTAACTTACTGGTTGCAGTGAAATCATGGAGACATAGTTCTATCTTGTTGCTGTGTACAAATAGAACTATGTCTCCATGATTTCACTGCAACCAGTAAGTTACCTGTGGAAAACCTGTTACCTGTAGCTGCGTGTAAAGTGGCCATAAGAGCTGACAATAGCAGCGATACTGTGATAAGGAGGTTTAAACCCTCACATGCCGCTCTATGTGGCCAACATGTCTCTAGGGAGGGTGGGAACTACCTGGAGACTTGTTGCTCACATATAATATTAACATTAACCCATTGTTCATCCGTGCGACTGCAGGGATGAACAAGGCATACGGCAACCGGATTGCACATTATGACCAATCCGGTTACCGGATCCAGGTTTAGGGACACATTTTGAAGCCAAAATGTGTCTGAAGGCCCATGCAATTACCGCATACGGATCTGGATGCGGTAATTGCAATGTGCCTTCCAAATGTGACCCTAGCCATACTGCAAATAGTTTTTGCACCAAATCTACAAGGAAAAAATAAGCAACATGTGCACAACACTTTAGAATTCTCATAGACATTGTTGTCTTTGGGATAGGCATGCAGATCTGCACCAAAAAGTGCATCAAATCTGCAGCATGCACACATAGCATTATCCACTATGTGCACACAGTACATTTCTTATGCATTTTTTGATCCAGTCACAAATCTGCATGTCTGCATCTTCTTTGCAAATTTGGTGTAGAAAATAATCTGCAGCGTCAATTCTTGGGGTGTTTCTGCGTGTTTTTTTCATCCCTTCGACCTGTTGACTTCATTATAAAAAACACAGGGAAAAATGCACCAAAGGCTGGCTTCACACCGCAGTGTGATCAGGTCTGGGGCTGTCTAGCTGGAAACCGGATATTTGCCCTCTGGTTCTATTTGCAAATCGGGTCCAGGGCTGTCCGATTCACATCGGACAGCTCCGGACCTGGTCACACCGTGGTGTGAAGCAGGTCAAGGTCGCATCAAAAATGCATTGTGTTTTTGGTGCATTTTTCTGCCAGGAGATACAGATTTGGTGCAGAAAAATTCTGCACCAAATACTCGATGTGCGCACACAGTTTGTAAGAAAGACCTAGCCTGAAGATGTCTTGAGCTGGAATGTGTAGAACAGTTATGTAGGATGTTTGTAAGGCCCACGTCACACACACAAATATTTGTGCAGATATTGTTCGCAGATCTCTGGTTGCAGTGAAATCATGGACACATGGTTCCATTTTGTGGCTGTATATAAATGGATTAATGTGTCCATAATTTCACTGCAACCAGAGATCTGTGAACAATATCTGCACAAATATCTGTGTGTGTGACATGGGCCTAAGGCTAAGGCTAGGGTCACACTTTTTCAGAGAATTGCGTTCACCGCATTTATATCTGGATGCGGTGAATACAATTAGCTTCACACACATTTTTCATGAAAAATGTGTGGCTGAAGCCGCTATCCAGTAACCGGATTGCTCCGGATGTGTAATCTGGAGCAATCCAGTTACCGTACAGTTTGCTCATCCCTGCTGCCGTAGGGATGAGCAAACTGTTAACAGTGTAAAAAAAGCTTTAATGTTAATAATAATTGTGCCCATCATGTCTCTAGGGGGTGCCCACCCCCCTAGAAACAAGCTACCTACTCAGGTGGGCATGTTATGGGTTAATATTGCTTGTACAGTAGGCCGACTTCTGTCTTCTGTCTTTCATTCGACACCCGGAGGGCTACAGCATCATCACTAGAGATGAGCGATGTTCGATTCGAATAGTTCGCCAATCTCAAATTCAAGTTGATTTTGGCGCTATTCGAGTCATTCGCCGAATTCGAACAATTTGATTCAAATTCGGCGAATATCAAACATGTTCGAAAACCGCATCTGCCGCATTTTGAGCCAAAATAAACATTCCCTAGAAGAAAGTGTTAAATATAAAAAAATAATGTATGCTCACCTGTCCGCGGTCCACCGAAGCCTCCGGTATGGTCCTGTGTCTTCCAGGACCTGTGGTGACGTCAGTTCTCGCAGGAACTCCGGTCATGTGACCGGAGTTCCCGCGAGAACTGATGTCACCACAGGTCCTGGAAGCAATAGGACCTTGCCGGAAAGCGTAAAATAGATATTTTTATGATTCAAACCCTTTCTTTTACTTAAAAGTTACCGTATATACTCGCGTATAAGCCGAGTTTTTCAGCCCAAAATTTGGGCTGAAAAGTCCCCCCTCGGCTTATACGCGAGTATATACGGTATATGAAAAAAAAAAAAAAATACAGCCGCAGCCCCGGAGGTATACAGGCCCCCCATCAAGTTCCAGGGCCCCCCCCCACTTGCGCGCCAGCCTGTAAGGTAAATTCATACTTACCGGTGTCCAGTCGCGCCGCCCGCAGCTGCCGACATGACGATTCCGGGCTCCATTCAGCGTCTTCCCGCGGCTTCCTGTAGTCGCGGGCAATGACGTCATTGCCCGCGACTACACAGGAAGCCGCGGGAAGACGCTGAATGGAGCCCGGAATCGTCATGTCGGCAGCTGCGGGCGGCGCGACTGGACACCGGTAAGTATGAATTTACCTTACAGGCTGGCGCGCAAGTGGGGGGGGGGCCCTGGAACTTGATGGGGGGCCTGTATACCTCCGGGGCTGCGGCTGTATACAGCCCTGGGGCTGCGGCTGTATACAGCCCTGGGGCTGCGGCTGTATAAAGCCCTGGGGCTGCGGCTGTATACAGCCCTGGGGCTGCGGCTGTATACAGCCCTGGGGCTGCTGCTGTATACAGCCCTGGGGCTGCTGCTGTATACAGCCCTGGGGCTGGGGCTGCTGCTGCTGTATACAGCCCTGGGGCTGGGGCTGCTGCTGCTGTATACAGCCCTGGGGCTGGGGCTGCTGCTGCTGTATACAGCCCTGGGGCTGGGGCTGCTGCTGCTGTATATACCTCTGGGGCTGCATATGGGGCTGCATATACCTATGGGGCTGCATATACCTCTGGGACTGCATATACCTATGGGGCTGCATATGGGGCTGCATATACCTCTGGGGCTGCATATGGGGCTGCATATACCTCTGGGGCTGCATATGGGGCTGCATATACCTCTGGGGCTGCATATACCTATGGGGCTGCATATGGGGCTGCATATACCTCTGGGGCTGCATATGGGGCTGCATATACCTCTGGGGCTGCATATGGGGCTGCATATACCTCTGGGGCTGCATATGGGGCTGCATATACCTCTGGGGCTGCATATGGGGCTGCATATACCTCTGGGGCTGCATATGGGGCTGCATATACCTCTGGGGCTGCATATACATCTGGGGCTGCATATGGGGCTGTATATACCTCTGGGGCTGCTTTATACTACCACTGGGGCTGCTGCTGTATACTACCACTGGGGAGGCTGCTGTATACCTCACTGCTGGGGGTTGTATACCTGTGCTGGAGTCCACCCTCGGCTTATACGCGAGTCAATAAGTTTTCCCAGTTTTTGGGGGCAAAAGTAGGGGGGTCGGCTTATACACGGGTCGGCTTATACACGAGTATATACGGTACTTAAAGAAAGGGTCCGAAACATAAAAATATCTATTTTAAGCTTTCCGGCAAGGTCTGGTGCTTCCAGGACCTGTGGTGACGTCACGTTCTCGCGGAACTCCGGTCATGTGACCGGAGTTCCCGCGAGAACTGACGTCAACACAGGTCCTGGAAGACACAGGACCATACCGGAGGCTTCGGTGGACCGTGGACAGGTGAGCATACATTATTTTTTTATTTTTTACACTTTATTTGACTTTATTTCACTTCCACAATGTATGTATATACATTGTGGAAGTGAAACAGCCCCACAAGCCCGTTTTTTTCGTGTTCCGAGATGTTCGACGGTGTTCGTCGAGCATTCGACGAACATTCGTCGAACACCCCGTCGATTCGGCGAATCGAACACGAACGGCGGGGTGGTGGCTCATCTCTAATCATCACCAGAGGTGAGGACTACTACTTCCCTCATGCTCCCTGCTGCCCTGAGGTATAGCTCCACCTGTGGGGAGCTGTACTATCAAAGCTGCATTCCCATCACCTCAACGGCCGGCCGCTACACTGGTAACCCTACTACCAGGTACCATAGGTGGCATCACAATACGATTTCCCCATCATCATCACCCCCACTCCCGCCACTGAGGGTCCAGGGCACGGAACCGTGAACCGACCAGCCGTGATCCCCACCGAAGCAACCACCTGTCCCGGTATCCGAGTACCACTCCCTGTCGACCGACTCAGATATGTCACTAATGTTCTGTTGATGTTAATGAACTATATCATGTATGCGGCTTATGATGATGTTAATAAACTGCTGGGCTTTGTTTTACAGAAAAACAAGCCTGTGTGCCCCAATCCCACTACCCTTTGAGTGTCCCCAAACATGCTCAGTGAGCAACTTTACAATATGTATATATATATATATATATATATAAATATACACATAACAAGACAATGAGTGGCAATCTATGTTAGGGAATGTTTTGTTTTGTTTCAAAAATGTTATTTTTTTTTGCATTGACATATTAATAAACAATGTTCTAATAAGATGTATTGTACGAATATACTATAGATAATAGTTGTGTATTAATAAGTGGGAAACTCTGATGAGTTCAAGTACAGTTCAGCAGCATATTATTATAATGTATGCATTCAATATGCAATTAAATATTTAACAAAGTCCCTTTTTTCCATACCACCACTGTCCTCTACGTTTGTTCTTCCCGGCTTAGTGTCGTTTAATAGGTTTACATTTAAATATTGTGGGAAACATATAAATTCTCCGTGACTTTATTATACAAATCTGTTCAGTGCTGTTTTTAGTTTATTCATTCTTTTACTTAAAACCTGCTGATTTAATGTTAAAAGTCAAAAAGTCAGGGAAGCATTTCCATAATATGCAAGTCGTTTTCATATCTGCTAAGTTCCATTTCTACATATTTTGCAGTAAAACTTTGGTTAGGTGTATATACAGAAATCAGCAATAATTTGCTGTACAGGATCGGAAAATCCTCTGGGTATAGATCTGTCAATGTGGACTTACGGTATGTACTGTTAAGAGAAACTGGCATAAAGTCCCCTACCTTTTTTCACATCTTATACCTTTTTTTATTCATACTGTAGAAAAAAATGTAAACTCCGCTGTTTAGTGCTGGGGTTTGGTAGTCACCTTTCCCTATGGTAATGCCTCAAATGAATGACAAAATCCCTTCTCTAACATAAAAATTGACACATTGAATCTCTACAGGATGATGACAATCCAGCAATCACCAATACCGACTGGCTTTGTTCGATACAGTAGATAAGTTTCCAAAAGACTAAGGTTGAAGCTCATTTGCTGAGGATTAGGCATGCGCGAGTACCTTAATATTCGTGCTTGCTATACTCGCAACGAGTATGTACCGATACTCACTACTCGCTGCGAATATAGCTTACATACTCACCTTCCAACGCCTGCACCGGGACCGGCAGAGAAGACATCCGATCGCTGGACAAGGACCTGTCACTACCAGCCAATCAGATGGCCGGTAGCGATCTGGCTAATCAGATGACGCTACGTCACAACTACGTCATTGCTAGCAGCCACCTGATTGGCCAGTTTGCAAGGTCCTGATAGTACATCTAGGACCTTGCAAATTGTCCAATCAGGTGACCGATAGCGATCACGTGGTTGTGACGTAGCGTCATCTGATTGGCCAGATCGCTACCGGCCATCTGATTGGCTGGTAGTGACAGGCCCTTGTCCAGCGATCGGATGTCTTCTCTGCCGGTCCCGGTGCAGGCGTTGGAAGGTGAGTATGTAAGTTTATTATTTTTTAACAACTTTTAATTACTTTTAGTCTACTTTCGCAGTGTATCTCTATAGATACACTGCGAAAGTATTAGGACTACTCGCTACTCCCGAGTACACATAAGTACTCGGAGAGTAGCGAGTAGCCTGAATACCACTACTATTCGGCGAATACCGAATAGTAGCGAGTATACTCGCTCATCCCTACTGAGGGTGCAAATGCAATCATTAGAAAAGGTGAATAACTTGAAGTTCCTGGACACTAATGCAAAACCTTTGATGGGGTCTCCAGTAACTACCCATGTGCTATTTGTAGTACTACTATGTATCTGTGTACTTATATAACAGAATGGATTTTGTGCATCCAAAGGTACCAGTCAATATATCAAAGTTATTCTTATCTATTTTACATGAGTGATTGCAATGGATGTTTAATTTAAGCTATTACTGGGTCTTCAAACACAAATCATGAAAACGAACATAAATTTAAAATACTCACCAGAAACAGCCATTAATCAACACAAGGTCTGGTAGAACATGCAGAATGCAGCAGATCCACCATGATAAAGATGGGGGCAACACAGGTGAAGAATACCGATGAGACAACAACTCTCAACCTGCCATATCATTGAGATTGGTGATTGCTAATATTAGACATGCGTACAGATGAGGCCTGTATCGGGCACCATTCACACAGGTATGTGTGATGCAAAATGTAATGCTTTCAGCCTAGTGATGACGCCCGTACTTTTAGGTCAGGTGGGATGCCCACCACTATATAAATGCACCTCACAGGACAGACACCCCAAATCTGATCTGTATGCATGTCTAATATTAGCAATCACCCCCTCCATGAAGTGGTCAATTGAGAGTGGTTGTCTCATCCATATTGTATACCTGTGTATCTCCTGCCTTTACCATGGTGAGCCTTCTGCATCCTGTAGTGCATTTGTGGCACCCTACGATTCAGTTGCCACAGGAACACCTGGAGCAGGAAAGGATTTCCACATTAGGTAAGCTTACGCACAACACCTTCCACCAGACTGAAGGGGTAGCTTACTTGCTGACTTCAGCAAAGTCCTATAAATTTCAGGCCGGGGCCGGAGTTGGGCAGTTCAGTACGGAGCAGTATGAGGAAGACATCCTGGTGAATGGTGCCGCATAGGCCCGTGCCAGTGAGTGAGCCTGACCAGGTGGAGAATCGGAGGCGAGGCGAGTTAGCCACAGCGGGGAGAGGGAGCCATACCGGTTCACCCAAAGAGCTAGTGACAGCCCGGACATGGATCTGAGACTACATGGGTCATAAGCCAGCAGTAAAGATTTGGATGCCAGGAGGACTTCAGTCTTTGGCGCAGCAGCACTTGTAAGCAAGCAGTTGAGCAAGCCGATCGCAGTGGATACAGCGGTGCCAAATAAGAACTCAAGCCTGCCATACAATGAGACATAGAAGGTTAAGCCTAGCTTCAGACAGCCATACTAAGAACAACACAGAGCGTTAAAATAGAGGCCCATAACTCCTTGGATGTGGAGAACCTGGCTGTCCAAAACCACCGGATTGTACCTGGACTACACTTCTCATATCATCAGTAAAGGTATGGCAATACAACCACGTGTGTGATATGTTATTTCGGCCCTGATCTGCCCTTTCATAGACTGTTCGAACCATACTTACCACTACTGCCAGGTGGAATCCCTCACCATATGGAGTGTAACCACCTACTGCTCCACATCACCCCATAGTCTGATCCTGCAGTGCGTAATATTACCAGAACTCTAGAGTGTGTCACAAATTATCTTTTAGTTTACTCCATTGACTGTTCCCCCTATTTAGGACACAGGGCACGGATTGGCACCAGCCCGTGACATCCTTGAACCTACAATGCCTGGGCCAGGTAACCCGACGGTAACTGGGGCGGGTTCACATTTGCTTGCTGACCTTGTACTTGACTAATGGCTGTGTCTGGATTCATCTTCATAGGCAACACCCTTAAAATACCCAGGGAAATTACACGTGGTCAAAATTGTGGTAGCCTCGTTAATAAAGAAAAAACACTAATGGTCACAGAAATAACTTGAATCTGACAAAAGTAATAATAAATACAAAATCTATGAAATAAACAAATGAAAGTCAGACATTGCTTTTCAACCCTGCTTCCACAGAAGTAAAAAAAAATTAAAATCATGAAATCGCCTGGACAGAAATGATGGTACCCCTGAAAATAATGTGACAAAAGGGACTGGTTAAATCAAGGAGTGTCCAGTACTTTGCATCACAGGTTGTCTTCAATCTTGTAATCAATCATTGGGCCTTATATAGGGCTACAGATACTCACTGTGCTGTTTGGTGACATGGTGTGTAACACACTCAACATGCACAAGAGGAGGTGAAGGAAAGAGTAATCTCATGAGATTAGAAAGAAAATTATAGACAAGCATGTTAAAGGTAAAGGTTATAAGACCGTCTCCAAGCAGCTTGATGTTTTTGTGACTACAGTTGCACATATTATTCAGAAATTTAAGATCCATGGCACTGTAGCCAACCTCCCTGGACGTGGCCACAGGAGGAAAATTAATGACAAATCAAAGAGGTGGATAATACGAATGGTAACAAAGGAGCCCAGAAAACTTCTAGAGATTAAAGGTGAACTTCAAGCTAAAGGAACATAAGTGTCAGATCGCACCATCCGTTGCTGTTTGATCCAAGTGGACTTCATGGGAGACAACCGAGGAGGACATCATTGTTGAAAATAAATCATAAAAAAGCCAGACTGGGATTTTCCAAACTACATGTTGACAAGCCACAAAGTTTCTGGGAGAATGTCCTATGGACAGATGAGACAAAAATGGAACTGTTTGGCAAGGCACATCAGCTCTATCTTCACAGACAGAAAAATGAAGCATATCAAGAAGAGAACACTGTCCCTATTGTGAAACATGGAGGAGGCTCTGTTATGTTCTGGGGCTGCTTTGCTGCATCTGGCACAGGGTGGCTTGAATCTGTACAGGATACAATGAAATCTCAAGACTATCAAGGGATTCTAGAGAGAAATGTGCTGCCCAGTGTCAGAACGTTTAGCCAGGTCATAGGTCTTGCAACAAGATAATGACCTAAAACCACAGCTAAAAACAACCAAGATGGCTAAGAGAAAAACATTGGACTATTCGAAGTGGCCTTCTACGAGCCCTGACCTAAATCCTATTGAGCATCTTTGGAAAGAGCTGAAACATGCCGTCTGGAAAAGGCAACCTTAAACACCAGACAACTGGAGCAGTTTGCTCTTGAGGAGTCGCCAAAATCCTGTGGAGAGGTGCAGAAGTCTCATTGACAGTTACAGGAACCGTTTGATTGCAGTAATTTTCTCTAAAGGTTGTGCAACAAAATATTAACTGAAGGGACCATCATTTCTGTCCAGGCCGATTTCATGACTTTAATGTTTTAAAAAAAATCCTGTAGAAGCAGGGCTGAAAAGCAATGTCTGACCTTCATTTGTTCATCTTCATAGATTTTGTATTTATTATTACTTTTGTCAGATTTAAGATATTTCTGTGACCATTGTGGGTTTTTCTTTCATTAAACGAGGAGCACCAACAATTTTTGACCACGTGTGTATCTCTTATTGCAAATTACTATAAACCACATCCATTTTGAATACTCGTTGATGAGATTTGCCCGTAGCATAGAAAGCTACATCCAATTTTCAGTACTCAGTGTCATTATCTATGGGTCTGCATGAAGCCCTTTAATTTTGGACATCTGGAGGAATGAGGTCACAATGATCTTCATCAGAAAATAACTGAATTTCATCTAAGGAAATCTTATAACTATTAGCCCGCGTTAACAAGATCATATTTTCTCCATGCAAGAAAAACAGTCCGATTATGCTAATCAGATTCGGATATAAGTTTGATCAGCTTGGGATCCATTTTAGTCAGAGGTGGAGAAGCAAAAAATGGATTCTCCACCTTCTTCACTTGGTACTCAGATATTGTCTGATTTTTTTCCACAGCCCTTAAACTTGAATTGGCAGGTGCCATTATATTCTCAGAGGCAGATCATGCATCAGACATGTGCACTGCCTCATTGACTAAAATTGGTCTAAGTATGATACAATGTTTTATCAGATAGTAACTACTAAGACCGAAAATATGGGTGTCTAATATGATCGTAATAAAAGGGCAATTATACATAATGTAAAGGTACCATCACACAGGGCGACGGGGCTGGAGATGTCGGCGGCGACTGTTGGGTGCGCGCACGTTTCTGGCACCCCACCATCGTCGCCTTACCCCATTTACACGGGGAGACATCTCCAGCCCCGCGCCGGTGAGCTGTCAGGCGGCATCGCCCCCGGGGTGTCTGAAAACCCCAGTGGTGGCGTAGGACAATGGGAGCCTATGGCTCCCATCGCCTGACAGGTCGCCAGCGGCCAGTTACATGGGGCAATGTGTGCACATTGCCCCAGATCGATCGCCTGGTTTCAGAGCACTGCTCTGAAACCAGGCGACCTCCCGGTGGTGCCGACATCGCCCCTTTACATGAGGCAACGTAGGGGCGATGTCACCGCCGATAGGCCACTCCCCTATACCTGATATCGCCCCGTGTGACGGGCTCTTAAGAGTTATTATATGAACAGCCTCCAAAGTATTCCAACAAGAGGAGAGATGAAAATAGAATCTCCTGATGTTATTTAGTCTTGTGTGTCAGACATTTTAGACTGGTTTCACACTACTATTTTTTTTATATCAGTGGGTATGTATGTATAACCTGCATGCTCCCAGGAGTCATGTGGTCTCTGAAACCTGATGCAAATGGATGCTCCCACACTGTTTTTTTTTCAACGATCTGGCTGACGGAGCTGTCATAATACTGGTGCAGTAGCATCCAGCTGCATCAGGTTGTGTTTGTTTTTTGATGGATCTGGTAACAAATGACATGCCCCTAGTGGGTGTGTCATATGAAACTGGCTTCTGGGCATGCTCCATCCGGGAAAATGGATCTGTGCAGCTGCAAGCACAGGGATCCGTTTTCTCAATGATCTGTTTCCATAGAACTCCATGTTAATTTCAGCCGGATAGGCACAGATCTCCCTGATTTCGTTTTTTTTAGCGAGCAACAAAAATGTTATAGGTTACATTTTTGGTATCGGCCAAAAAATGGAGAGAAGCGGATCAGTTTGGAAACAGATACTCCCCAACCGTCCCCATTGATAGCTAATGAGGGCAAAAATGGATCAAGTTTTATCTAGTTTTACACGGACCCCACAGATTTCAAATAACGGTAGTGTGAAACCGGCCTTAGCTAGATAGCAGGTCTGAAATGGATTATAACATGCAAAGCCCTAGATTTCTCAGATCTGTTGACTGGTTGATAGACCAAAACAGAGATACCATGGTTGCAAAAACAGAAAAGTTGAAAAAATGATGCTTTACAAACAGCTGTCATATGAGAGAGCCACATAAAACTGTTGACTTGTGGCATTATGTAAAGAAAAAATGTGGATGGAGGTAAGGGTAAAATAATAATTCCCAGACAAATTTGCAACTCATCCTTTCTCACAACAAATGGTCCACAAAATAATAGGAAAACTCCTCGGTACATCAAAAAGTAATTTAAAATGATTTCACAAAGTAAAGGGAATCCTTAACCAAATAATGTAATAATTACCCCATCCTAACCCATTTATTCAATAATGTCCCCCATCCTGGACCCTTCCTGTAACAATGTCTTCCATCCTAGCCTATTTCTTCAATAATGTCCTGGTCCTTGCCCCTTTTTTAAAATTGCTTTCCATAGTTACATTATTCCCAACATTTAAAAAAATACACTATATTTCTTACTTGACCCTGCTCCAATGGTGAGCAGCGTGCACTTATTCCTTCATAGCCATTGCAGGGGGATGGGGGGACTCATGGTAATGACATGTGCTGCCGCTGTCAGCCTCTAGTAGTTCAGCATCTGTATTACGTTGCCAGTAAGGGGATTCTCTGTGCCATAGTATATTTCAACTGAATGTTCATCCAAGGATGGGGATCTACATTATAACGTTTCTCCTCATGAGAGCAACATGCAAGGTCTGGCATAACCGTATCGAAAGACTTAAATGCCCTGCAAGCTCATCTGGGGAACTTAAAATGCAAATTGACTCTTCAAAGAGGACTCGAACTCTAGTGTTCAACTATTGGAAGTAAGAAAAAAAGGGAGAAGGGGCGCATGTGTAGGATCCCTATAGCTGAATTAATATGGCGTTATTACAGGTGGCCACTCACCTGTTTGGGTTGTGCACGACCTGCACATCCCGGTGTAATAGCCTCTGATATACGGGGGACCCCCGGCAATGTACACGTTCCGCTCCTTCGTCCTCGCTGGTCCCCAGCTGTCCATATAGGACCTTTCCAGTCATGTGACGCCGGTCCCGGATGTGCGTCACTGCTTGTTATCTAGGAACACCAGGTCCTTTACCGCTGTGCCCTCGCTGTGCTGCTCCAGACGCTGATCCCTCAAGGGGAATGGATGCTTGCAGGATAATAATATGGCGGTCTTGTAGAAGCTCTACTAAGGCTCAGGCACCAGGATGATAATGTTTATAAATCGCAAACTTTTATTTTCCCCTCACAGCGCCACAACATGTTTCAACTGCTCAAGGCAGTCTTCCTCAGGTAGTGGCCTACCTGACTACCTTCTACAAGACCGCCATTTCATTATCCTGCAAACTATATTAAGTAGTCATCCTGAAAGTCAATATAAACCCTTTAATGAGCCTTATGATATGACCAAGGATATAAACCAAATCATCTTTATTCTCAATTTGCACACGTCATATCTCATACTTTGCAATGATGAGGGGCAAACACCCTTAAACACTGTGCCTGCAAATTGAGAATAGGAATTGGCTTTTATTCTTGATCATATAATAAGGCTTGTTAAAGGGTCAATTTGACTCTTAGAATTGCTACTTCCAATAATTGGTACTAGAGTTCAAATCCTCTTTGAAGAGGCAATTTACTTATCCAGGGACCCACGTTAATCTGAAGAAAGCACTGGCATCTGCGGAAACACCTTCCTCCTCCCCAGGCCCAGTTGTGGTTGCACCATCTGCAATTGTGATTGTTATAAGCACAGGGAAAGAGAGATAATGTTATAGGTTTGTTGCTTGGAGATTAACACAGGCCCCTTAGTTCTTGTTAAGGAAAGTCTTTATGTTTCAGAGTACCGTTTTTGCTGGTCCCAATTTGTAAATTGGAGGCCTAGTTCCATACGATGTGACAGCGGTGCCCGATCCGTCAGCATGTTGATGATGGACACCATCGTTATCCGCTGTCCTGTGTGCTGTCCAGACGCTTCCCAAGGGGATGGATGCTTGAGGATACCATTGGCGTCTTGTGAACCTACAAGGCCTGGACCAGGATGAACATGTTTATTAAACCACTTTTTATTTTCCCCCACAGCCCACTACAGTTGGATCGAGCGTGCCAAGCAGTCTCCTATCTGTCCTACCTGACTACTCTCCCGATTCCCTTTCCATTATCCTCAAACTATATCTAAGTGTCATCCTGAAGTCAAATAAAAACCCATTCAATGAGCTCCTTTATGTAATGACCAGGAGTATAAGACCTAAATCACAGTCATTACTCATATGACACGTCATATCTCATACTTTGCCCATATGAGGGTCTTACCCCTTAAAGAGATGCCTGTCAGACTTGAGAAGTGGGGGATTTTCTTATTTTGAACAATGAGAATAGGATTGTTTAAAGGGTAAGTTGGACCAGAATTGCAGCGAATAAATTGGGGACTAGGAAGTCAAATCCCCTTGCTGAATGAAGGCAATTTACCTTAACAGGGACCACCGTTTAACTGAGTAACAGCATCTGGCATTACGGGCGGGATCACATCCTACCTCCCCCAGGCCGTTGTGGTTGCACACACCGCAATGTGATTGTTACAGCAGGGGAAACGACAGATAAATGTTCATGAGCTTTGTTGCTATCAGGATACAGCAGGCCCTTAGTTGCTTGTTAAGAAAGATCATCGTATATGTTCAGAGTCCAAATATGGACAATGGGCTTCCAATATGTTGATGGGACAGGCTTATTTTGCTTATATGAATAAATAAGCAAATATTTCAATAAACATTGCAAAAACTAGTATAATTTTTTGTTTAATTACATAAAAAGAAGAAAAAGGTAGCTCTCACCACTACTTTATTTCAACATGGTAGGGGCCTTTCACATCAGCATTTTCATTGATGTGCAGCAGATCCGGCAGATTTACCACATCTGCCAGATCGTCTGCCTGATGGCCGCACTTGTACAGCTGATCCGGCAAGCCCCATGCATTGTCTATTGGGCTTGCGGTCCGATGCGACAAGTGCGGTTACACCAGATCAGCCTAATCCGACACTTGTGGCCCCGAAAAATAAAAGCTGCAAGCAGCAGGTTTTTTCGTCGCCGCAAGTGCTGGATCTGCAGGATGCAGCAGAACCGCACTTGCTGCACCGGACCGCAACCCCATAGACAATGCATGGGGCTTGCCAGATCCGGGCTGCAAGTCAGCCATTAGGCGGCCGATCTGGCAGATGCGGCGCCACCTGCCGTATAGGCTGCAAACATCAGCGAAATGCTGATGTGAAAGGGGCCTTAAAGATATAAGCACATAGACATGAAACAGGAGGAAGGATGGGAACTGCATCTGTTTCATGCTTATCTTGCACATCAATGGGTTCAGCATCAAAAGCGCTAGATCAGCATGAAACGGCTGTAGTTCCCACTTTTTTATTTTTATGCAATTAACTATGGACTGTGGTCTGTGAGTATGCACTTAGTAGCATGAGGCTACATTCACACATTGCGCATTTTTCAGTGCTTTTCTGTGCGTGCTTTTCAAAAATACGCAATGTGCCTTGTGTCTGCCAGCAAAGTGAATGTGAAATTCCCTTTGCCGTACAGACATGAGGTAAAACTATGCCGCGCTTTTATGGGAGAAACCGCGGGCGTAAAAAGAATCGACATGTCAATTATTTACGCAGTAGCGCCACGCTTTCTCCCATAGGGGCCGGCGCTGCTGGATTGATGTCACATAGGGGGTGGAAGAATCATTTTCCTCCTCCCCTCTGTGACATGTGTGACCACCCCATTTGGGTATTGCAATGTATTAATATACATTGCGAAACTCAAGTTAAAGTAAACCAAATGTGTTAAAAATAATAAAAATGTAATACTTACTCTCCGCTAGGTATTTGTGGAGACGGGAGCCGAGCTAAGCACAGGTATGAAGCTGCCAGGACCTTGTGTGACGTCATGGGCGCTGATTGGCCGCTTGCGGTCATGTGATGTGTGCGTCATATGACGTAACATATCACATGACACGAGCGGCCAATCAGCGCCCATGACGTCACGGAAGGTCCTGGCAGCTCCATACCTGTGCTTGGCTCAACTCAGGATAGCCTGAACAGGCTGTCGGAAGGGTATTCATTGTTATTATTTTTAATACATCTGGCTTACTTTTATTAAGATTTCGCAGTGTATATTAATACACTGCGAAATCAAACAGGGGCTGTCACACATGTCACAGAGGGGAGGAGGAACCAGGATTCTTCCTCCCCTATGTGACATCACTTCTCCCCTGCGCATAAAAAAACGCGGTGTGTGAATGCACCGCGTTTTTTATGCTGCTTTTTTGCATGGCCGCAAAACGCGGCAAAAAGCGACCGCACAAAAAAAGCTAAAAAAAAGCGCTATGTGTGAACGTAGCCTAAGAGCGGCTTCTGAAGCAAAAAACAGTGGTGTCTGTGGATCCCAAAACAGCACTGACTGATGGTCGTGCCCGACCTCCTCTATTGTTGTGAAGAAAGTCTTCCCATAAGCTGCTATAACTGTAGAAAGGGGGACTATCTCCTATATCTATAAATTTAATATTAGATGTCATGAAAGCTTTTGTGCAAATGCCTCAATCCTTTTGTTAATATATTGTATTAGCATATGCAATTTTTTTTATAACATACATCCTTTGAAGTGTGTTTAGCACAAAAAAAATGTTCAGGCTGGAAATCTTCTTTCAGGCTGCTTTCACACTGGCAAATTTGCAAATCCATGTCCATCCATTTTGAAATGGATGGCCACGGATCCATCTATGTGCACGGATTAGTCCTATAGTGGCCATCTGTGTGTCTCTGTTTTGTCACGGATCTGTCGGTGCCCCCATTTTTCATGTACCCAGAAACAGACTGCTCCATTTCTGGCTTCCTCAAAAATAGTAGACACCAACGGACAGACACGGATCTGTTGGTGTCCCATATGAAATTAACTGTAAGCTCTATGGAGGATGGATCTGTGAAAACAACAGATCTGTGGAACAGATCCATTTTGCTGTACTGAGCATGCTCATAAGCAAGGTACAGCTCCTCCCACCCCTATCTCTGGTGACTGATGATTGGTCCGTTAAAAAAAAAGTCCCGTGGACATCCGCTGGCATCCTTTTGCACTAATCTGTCCCTGTCCATGACTATACATGAATTTCATGTAACCACACGGATTTTCACATTTGTACATGTAAAGTAGCCTAAGATGGTCAAGAAAAGTATCTATGATAGTAAACCGACATGTCCTGCTGATGGTTTTGAGTATTAGACTGGATGAATTTTCAGTTTTCTTTATTATGCTTTTTTCCTAAAGCAAGTGATTCTAAAAGTATTTAGCTTTTTCTTGAATTTCTTTAGTAGAAAAACCAAAAATATCAATTCATTGAGCAGGGAAAAATAAGGCTATTTCATGCTTAGGGGCTGATTAACATAAATGAGTGCTGATTGGCAATATTACGAGTTTATTAATCATCTAAATTACCTTATCGGGTACTTTCCCACATAGAGTATAGCCAACCATCATAAAAGATGTTACCAGCCATCAAACGAATGTTATGGTGGGTTTACACGTCACGATATCTGCGTCCAACTCCGACCAAAAGTCACGTGGTTCGTGCGTTGGACCCGATATTGTTCGTGCGTTGTATAGTATAAATGACCAATATGATGCACGAACGATGCCAAAACGATATCGGGGATCCAATGAGCGTGCTCTCCAACGGCCCGATATTGGTTGGAGGTTGGAGCCGGATCGGGATGTGTAAACGCCCAACTACGATGTGCAGTACAACGTCCTCTATTCTCTCCCATGTTAAATGGTCGTTCCTGGGTTCGGCAGTACAAGAGGGGCGTACACATCGTAGAGACGTTGTATGCCGATATCGCGCTGTGTAAATCTCCGATGCGATATTGGAAATCTGGGCAGAAAAAGCACGCTCCCGCGCCGTCGGATCCAATATCGGACCGACGTTGGAGCATGTAAAGTGGCCATTAGTTCAATGGTTGGGTGCCATGTTCACATAGTCCAGTGACTGGGGAAGATTATCATCTCATGTTAAAGGGTCTGAAGACCAGGCGTGAAATAAAGAACTTAAAAGTCAGAGACGGGGATTGTGAGTTCTTTCATTCTACAACACTTCTGAATATGATGGAGTCATATAAGTTGCAGGAAGTAAATGACTTATACAGAAGTTTTACAAGCTTAATGATTGTTTGCATATACTTTTTATTTGCTTTTATTCTCCACTTTACGCTGAGAAATATTACATTTAATGCTGCGAGATCCAAGCTGTTCTGTTTCCAGTGACATTTCCATCCTCCAGTAGGTTCACAATTGTTTTCTACATTGTATTTTTCCTTTCCGCAGAAGGCTTTGTTTCATTGTGACCTACACTTTCCAGTATATTGTTAGAATACAGTCCTGCCATTTCAATAACCTTTTTGTACTTGTTCTTAACCCCCAGCAGTCACCAGAAGAGCAGCAGATTTTCCACATATAAGATTAATAACACTGTGGTGAAATCTCATGTGCTACAGAGAAGTAAACAGTGTGTGGTTTTCCGAGATGAGAAAGATAGGTTCATATCTGGAAAATGTCTCAATAATATATTGCCTGAAGGGAAGGAAAGCTACTGCACCAAGGAATGTATACACAGCAAGAGGCTTCCTTGGAAGTAAAACTTCTATAAATGGCTGGGCGAGATGCTACTGTGCAACACCATTGCAAAGAACTTGACATCTGATTCAATATGAAACTGTAGTAGCTAATGTAGCAGAGTCTTGTGTTAAAAGGAGCAGACCTGAACCTGCAATAAATTGCAAGTTACTAAGATAACTATTGTTATTTTACATACCGTGTTTCCCCGAAAATAAGAGCGTGTCTTATATTTTTTGGGGGCCAAAAGTGGCCCCCTGTCTTATTTTCGGGGGGGGGGACTTATATTGGCAGCCCCAGCCGCATCCACACACATACACACATATGCACACACATACATACACATACATACACACACATACACATACATACACATACATACACACACACACACATATGCACCGCTTCTTACCTTGTCCGGTGCTGTCCGGTGGTGTCCCCGCTGACATGCCCCGCTCCTCCGCTGTCCGGTGGTGTCCCCGCTCCTCTCCTTGTCTGCGGTACGGTGTCCCGGTCCAGTTTCATGCTGATCGATGCGGTGCCCGGCCGACTTCCTGCTTCCTCCGGCAATCCCCGCCCAGGTCAGGCCCTGTGCCAATGAGAGCGCAGGACCCGTGACGTCAATCACAGCCCAGCGGCGGCTTGATGACGTCGGGCCAATCAGAGGCCCCAACGTCATCTGGCCGCGTCTGGGCGGTGATTGACGTCACGGGTCCTGCGCTCTCATTGGCGAAGTGCTGACCTGGGCGGGGATTGCCGGAGGAAGCAGGAAGTCGGCCGGGCACAGCACCGATCAGCTTGAAACTGGACCGGGACACCGCACCGCAGACCAGGAAAGGAGCTGGGACACCACCGGACAGACTTATATTGCGCAGCGCCCCCCCCTTCCCGTCTAATTTTCAGGAGGGAACATATATCAGCAGGCCCTCTCCCCCCGTCTTATTATCGGGGGGGGACTTATTTTGGGGAAACACGGTACTATAGGCCTGAAAGTAGATCTAATATGCACCATAAATGCAGAAAGAGTTAGGGCAAATTCAGCACAAAAACATCTTAGCATATAGATGTGAAGCTAGTCACAAACATGGCAGGGTAGTCAAATGTTCTGGGCTGAGACTAGGGTCACACTTGGAGGGTGACCCACGCCTGACGCCTCCACTAACAACTTAGAATTTTCCCCCGCAGCGCAGAGTGTTAACACTATGAGCTGCCTACCAATGCTGCCCAATAGAAACCCACAGTTTACCTTAGCAGCGGCCACACAGAACGTGTGCTTTTTCACAGCGCACAAGAAACGCTGTCTGCAGCGTTTTCCTGTGCGCTCAGCTAAAGCGTACGTCTTGTGTGGCCACTGCTAAGGTAAACTGCAGGTTTCTATGGGACAGCATTGGCAGGCAGCTCATAGCGTTAACGCTATGCGCTGCGGGGGAAAGTTCTAAGTTGTTAGCGAAGGCATAAGGCATGGGTCACCCTCCAAGTGTGAACCTAGCCTTTGTTAACAAGGAAACGTGTTGAACAATGGAGGAAGACAAAAGCATAGTCAGGTCATGGTCTTGGGTCAGAATACCAAGAGGATAGAAGATAAGAACAAAAGGGGTAAGGCAAACAGATGGTCAGAGGAAGTTCTATTGATCAAAACACAGAGCACATATGAATGAAGCCAACATACACCAATGAGCAAATTATATGACTGGCAGAGATCTGGGACTGACTGCTCAGCTGAGTAGCTGGTTAATCACAGAAGAACCTGAAGAAACCCGATACCTTCCAGTCTCACATTGGACATCTGAGTTGTTAACCAACATATCAATAGCTCAGCGCATCCCTGCACTAGACTAGATGACTGAGCCATCACTTACCAAACTGACAGCTCAGCACAGCCCTTATTCCATAGGGTAACAAAACTGTCACTCACTTCGCCAAGATACATTGAGCACAGGAATCTTTACAATAGGTTAATGAAACTCATAATCTAATTTTCTAATATATCACCTGATACCTTTAGAGATTTGCAGTACTCGTCAGCATTGGTCAGGTAAGAAATTAGGAAGCGCTAGACTAGAGACCTGCAAATCTCCTTACCCCTCAGCATTCCCAGCTCTTCTTTCCATTAGCTAAGCAGGGTGATAACTTTCTGACCTGACCGTAGGACCAGAGTTCTCAGAATAAACTCGTCCATTTCTACATAGTTTGGTTCATTGGCATTTAATTAGTCATATTAAATATATGGAGCAATGAAATGCAAAAGTAGATGAACTAAGCATATTCACAGGTTTGCAAAGCAAAGTTAGAAGTGGGCCTCCACTTCATGGACTGTAACTGTAGTAAGGCAAACAGATGGAAAGAAAAACAAACTGATCGATAGACAGACAGACAGACAAATAGATGGATAGATAGATAGATAGATAGATAGATAGATAGATAGATAGATAGAAAGAAAAAATTATCTTCAGCACTCAGCTACTACCAATGATGTACATGTGCTAACAAGCTACTGTATATATATTTGAGGAAAAAAAATTAAAAAATTAAAAAACTCAAAAATTCTTATTTTTTTTATTTCTGAAGTTCTTGGTACACACATTGGCCAGTGTCTGTTTGCTCATCAACTGCAACAAAGTGACCCCAGGTCTGATGAGTCCTAGTGATGACATCCCTGCCCTCCTTTTCCTCCCTATCCCACTACTAAGTGGGAGGACACCATCTCAACCCTAGATCACCTGTAGGTGATGAGGGTGCAAATTGCAGTAATGGAGCCAGCCACTCCACATGATACAAATAGAAAAAACTGCACAGCACTCACAGACACAATGTGAACTAGTGCCAAGCAGGGACACTGAGTTAAACAACTAGAAAAAATTCTCAGCATCACTCAGCTACTACCAGTGATGTACACATGCTAACAAGCTACAAAAATCGGGCTGAAAAGTCACCCCCTCAGCTTATACGCGAGTCACTGTATTAGGGACTCGGATACCTGCTGTCAGTAGCGAGTCTGAGCTATTCCGAGAGGGTCTTAGCGATTCCGAGCGAGTCTGAGCTATTCCGAGAGGGTCTTAGCGATTCTGAGCATTTCTGAGCGATTCTGAGTGAGTCATAGCGATTCTGAGTGAGTCATAGCGATTCTGAGAGCGAGTCTTAGCGATTTTGAGCATTTCTGAGCGATTCTGAGCTAGTCTGAGCGATTCTAAGTGAGTTTACAATCCGAGTCCTGTACTCGGGACTCGGCTTATACACGAGTCAATAGGTTTTTCCAGGTTTTGAGGACAAAAGTAGGGGGGTCGGCTTATACACGGGTCGGCTTATACGCGAGTATATACGGTATATATATTTGAGAAAAAAGTTTAAAAACTTACTTTTTTTTTTTTAAAAACTCAAAAATTCTTATTTTTTTATTTCTGGGGTTCTTAGTACACACATTGGCCAATGTCTGTTTGCTCATCAACTGCGACAAAGTGACCCCAGGTCTGATGAGTCCAAGCGATGACATCCCTGTCCTCCTTTTCCTCCCTATCCCACTACTAAGTGGGCGGACGGGTATGTACTAAGAACCTCAGAAATAAAAATATAAGAATTTTTGAGTTTTTTGAAAAAAATTTACGTTTTTACATTTTTTTCCTCAAATATATACAGCTTGTTAGCATATGTACATCATTGGTAGTAGCTGAGTGCTGCAGAGAATTTATTCTAGTTGATTAACTCAGTGTCCCTGCTTAGCACCAGTTCACATTGTGTCTGTGAGTGCTGTGCAGTTTTTTCTGCTTAGATAGATAGAGAGATAGATAGATCTGTGTATGCTCTCCAGCATACAAATTTAGATTCAGACATTGCGGCTTGCACCTGTTCACATGTGATTCATTTCGTTAAGAGGTGCTGGTCAGTTTTTTTTTTCATAGATAGTTAGACAGACAGACAGGCAGACAGACAGATACAAGTAGAAATAAACCAGGCAGTACGCCATTAAATGAAGTAAAAAGGTGGATTTTACTGATCCATTGCGACGTTTCAGCAGATTGCTCTGCCTTTCTTAAGCAATGTGCGTACAATGAAAAAGATTTCTGAAAAGGATAAAAGATATTTTATCTTTTTCAGAAACAAATGAAAAGGAAGAGAATGCTAATCAAAATATGGAGGGTACTGCGGATATAGTGATTTAAGATTTTTTTCTATAAATAAGCTGCAGATCTCCGAGTTCATTGTTTCAGCATCTGGACAGCTCCTAGACAGCAGCAAATTAAAGCATATCCTAGTGCAGGGGTGGGGACCTTTTTCTGCTGGGAGCCATTTGAAAATCTCTACCATCCTTCGGGGGCCGTACAAAATTATTGACTTGAAAATTACCCGCTATATTTGGTTAAACAATCAATTCACCCTACTGTGATGGCTGGAGTGGCTTCTCTTTCATATGGCTGTGATGTTAGGTGATAATGATCATGGGCTTTTCAACTGCTTTCCCAGGTTTGCTAGGGCTATATACATCACAGGAGAGGCTGAGAGCATATACCTCACAGGGGAGGCAGAGGCAGGGACATAGAGATCACTGGGAGCTGGATTTAAAGGTCAGGAATTTGGCAAAATGTGTCTGCCAGCCTGAGCACTGCAGTCCCCAGGAGTCTGCAAAAGGGCCACATAAAAGGTCATCGAGGGCCGCATCTTGGGGCCTGAGGTTCCCCACCCCTGTCCTAGAGCAATGTTTCCCAACTCCAGTCATGGAGAGTGACCAACAGATCATGTTTTCTGGATTTCCTTGCAATGCACAGGTGCTGGAATCATCACCAGTGCAGTTGATTACGTTATGACCTATGCAATACTGAGGAAGTCTGAAAACATGATTTTCTGGCGGCTCTTGAAATCCTGAGTTGGGGAACACTGTCCTAGACCAATGTCTTCACTTACTGTGACTGGAGTACTCCTTAAATAAACTTACTTCATGAAACACATTAATACGCAGTCACCATCTGCATAAATTATCTGTACTGCATTTTTACACTGGTAATAAGTCAACACCATTCAAAGCTCCCGCAAGGCTGCTAGGACTTGTTATTGGCTACCATAGTCTGGTGACTTCTGCAGCGCACCATTGTTGATGTCAGTGATGATGCGCTCTGCAGTCACCTGAACATGGCAGCCAATCACAGGTCCCAGCGGTCCTGATGATTTGAACAGTTATGGCTTCTTTCCAGTGCTGATTAAACGCTGATTAGTGTGGCTTAGGCTGGTTCTGGTAAGGGAGTATAGCTTCATTTCTTTATTTTTATAATACCAAATCACTGATAAAATATTATATTTCACAACCATTTTAACATTAAAGTGTTTGTGCCAAGTATATACTGCAAATTATAGTCTCTGCCTATAGAGGATAGCTTATTGATCTCTAGGGTCCCCACTGATTCTGTGAACTGAGCCAACTGGAGTGCAGGATGAGCATTAGCAACTCTGCTCCATGTATTGTCTATGGGACTGCCGCAGATCGCCGAGTTCATTGTTTTTGCACCTGGACAGCAGCAAATTAAAGCATATCCTAGAGAAATGCCTTCACTTACTATGACTGGAATCCTCTTTTTGAATAAACTCACTTTATGAAACACATTAATATGCAGTCACCATCTGCATAAATCATCTGTACTCCATCCTTGTTATCTGACAAAGAAAGCCGAATAAGCTTTCTGTATAGTCTGTGATGTGCTGAAGTTAATGACTATGTAAAAATATTACCCCATATGCAAAAATGTGATGTTTGCCTTAGAAGTTTAAAGATAAATACAGGAAATTCTGCTGCCGAGCCAAAGTAGCAGGAGAGTTCATTAAAAAGTCACCACTAAAAGTCACGGTGAGTCTCAGATCTGCTGAATATTGTGTTATTGTGCTCTAAATTGTGCCCAACAAAAGAAAGTAACATGTGCAATAAATACCATAGAGATACTGAAGAATTAAAGGGCAGAGGGATCAGCAAAAACAACTGCAAATTTAAGGTATTGTCCCATCAGGTCTAGGGGCGGACCTACAGTGGTACAGCTGGTTCAGCTGCACCAGGGCCCCGACTGGCTAGGGGGCCCCTCAAGCCTGCAGGGGGGCCCCCAGCCGACCCCCATGTCCCTGTGTCAGAAGAGAGGGGTCCAACTGAGGGAAGCTTCCTGCTTCCCTTGGCTGATCCCGCCCCTCCTCTCCTCTGCCGCCCACATCCGCTAGCACCCCCCCGCTCCTTGCCGACCGCCACTAGCACACCCCTGCTCCTCACCATCACCTGCTGCACCAGGGCCCTCTTGGCACAAGGTCCGCCACTGAGTCTATTTCTATACATGTCACACTAGGACATATAAACATGACATAGATCCAAGTCCCTCTTTATGAACCCCTTTGAAGAACAAATGTCAGGCAACGGTTCTCACTCTGGTGGACTCCATGTATTATAAAGATTAGATATTCATTCATTGGGGTATCCACCTTGTTACACTACATTTATCTTGTAATGGCTGATGCACAGGAAATGATTAGCTGACTTAGCATTCCCCTTCCCCAGAGGAAGTAATTGGCTAACATTTATTTATTGGTGCAAAATGGGGGAAAACAGTCAAAATGCTAGATGTGCAGATTGCTACGAGTCCACAAGAAATGTAGCATTTTTTGACAACCTTACAAATGAAAAGATAATCGTGTAGCACATGGACGGCATGGATCAGCCAGAGTGGAATCTGCAGATATTTCACTGGGGGACTCACCTCTATTGTGTCTAACTGGGACAGGAGTTTCCTTGAGACAAGACCTTTAAAGTGTAAATGTCATTTCATTGAAAAAATACTGCACTGGTTGTTAATGATGGGTCACATAGCAGCTGCTTTTTTGTGCCATATGACTTATTTTCTCACATTTTTCTGTGTTCTTTTAAAACTGCTTTTTATGGCTGAAATGTCACCATGGATCAGTAAAATCCACCTTTTACTTGATTTAATGGAGTACTGCCTGGTTTAGTTCTACTTGTATCTATCTATCTATCTATCTATCTATCTATCTATAGCGGCCGTCACACGCACAGATATCTTGCCCGATATCGTTTAAGCGATCTCCTTTTTGATTGCTTAAGCGATATCGGGCTTAAAATCGATGCATGTAATCAAGCGATTTACGATGTGAAATCGCTTGATCGTGACATCGCTGATCTGAGGTCCGGTTCTCAGATCTAGTGATGAACGATTTCACGATCTCCTTCATCGTGGTGTATGACACCACGATGATCCATCTCCCAGCGGCAGAGCCTATGCTGGGAGATGGTAACTATGGTACACGTCGGGTAACTAAGCGACGCGCGGCCCTAGTAACCCGATGTGTACCATAGTAACGAGCGAGATCGCGGCTCCGCATCGCTGGTGAGTCTGTCTGTGTGACATCTCACCAGCGATGTGAGCGATATTGTAAGCGATTGCGCGTGCACGTGATCGCTTACAATATCGCTAAAGATATCTGTGCGTGTGACGGCCGCCTATCTGAGATCCTGACTGACCTGTGAGAAGCCAGATGACAGATCAGAAGCTTTTGCCAAGAGGAGTTTGCAGTGATCCTGGCACTCTGACATTGCTCAGCACTGGGCTGTAACCTGAAGTAATCTGATCATCAGCTGCAGTCAGCAGTGTGGACATTCCGTAGGCTCCAACCCCTTTACCCTTATATGGTTACATTCAGTGTGAGAAGCTTAAATACGAATCCGACTGATAATGAACATATGTCTGCTTCTGACACAGTCTAGAGGGGATACCTTGTGGAAGGTTTATGAATGGTTTTCTTTCAGATTTCATTAATAAAGCATATTTGAAAGTTTATTAACTTGCTCTGAATTAAAATTAAATAACAATTTAAACAGCAGTTACAATTTAAATCTATATAACAAATAAAAAAACAATATATATAAATATATATTCTATATTAATAGAGGGGTACCGGGCACATACGGATTAATTGGAGGGTTCAGAGCAGGTTCTTACTGCCTGTAAGCTCTCCAGAAGCAGATGTTTCATGCCTAAGTGGGGTCACGAAAATCTTGATATCCAGTAAGAAAAACAAGGCGGCACTCACCGTTATGTTGCCAAGACCTTTTATTTCATCCTGCCATTTCCAGGCATTGGATGATCAATGTGAGGAGATGGGGTGAGGAGTCGGCGGACGATTTAAAGCGCCACTAATCGGGAAAAACGGCGAGCCGTCATCTGCCGACTCCTCACTCCCTCTCCCTGCTTTGATCGTCCGATGCCTGGAAGTGGCAGGATGAAATAAAGGATCTTGGCAACATAACAGTGAGTGCTGCCTTGCTTTTTGTTACTGGATGTTATAAAAATATATATATTCACCCTATGAATCACCTTCCATTTTACTCCTAATGCTGTGCTTTGTCTCCTGCCAACCTCTATATTTCCTATTACCCTCGTAGGCAATCACTAATGACAGCGGGCAAAAAAAATAATTGAATACTGTCCGGAGATTGGTGCCGCCATGGAAGAGGAGCATCACAAGATCATATAGAATGTTGCACTACTCAGAACTGCTGTTAAAAGATAGTTTTTACTCTGACAGAATTCATGTATTCAATAGATGTCTATTTATATGAACAGTCATCATGTTATATTACATACTGTATGCAGCATTTACTAACAATAAATACATACTTTATTTCGATGGAGCGAGATATGTTGTGTGGTGTTTACTATAAACGGTGCAAATCATTTCACAGGACCTGGTCCACTGGCAACACTATTAAAGGAGATGTACAGCACCAGAAATTTTCTTACCATCCTTATTCCATAAGCACTTTTGTAATTTTCTTTATCATACAATTGCCTATACTTTTCCCTTTTGAACTAATCCCTAAATGTATTCTTTTACTTTAAGTCCTCTGACATTTGTTCGACAGGAGTCTCAAATGGGACATCACAGGAGGCTGTGACTGCACTCACTTGCCCATTCTGGAGAAGAATGTCTCTCGAGAAGTTGCTACAGTTACCTTCTAGTTTATTACATTGTCGCCCTTTTAAGATGTCCTGAATCCATGTTGATAGAAGATGTGAGTACAGTGCCAGCTCTCTGCTTCCATCTCCAAAGCTGTTGTAGCTTCTAACACCAGAAGTGGTTTGAATTTTCTGAGTGCTGACCTGTGGAAGATATTATGAGTATTTAGCACTAGAGGAAATTCAAGCTGGAACAACACAGGATTGCAAATGGCTGAAATCCTAAATGGTGCAATAACTCCAAATCTAGGAGCTCCAGCCACACAACACCACCTAACGTGTTTGGACAACACCCACACAAAATTATCCACACTCAGGTCTGGACCTGAACATTTATTACCATTCATCTGGACACTTACAGAGGGTTCATTCTCAGGGGAACAAACAATGGCGGTGTTTCCCTGTCTCTTAGGAAACTTTCCCAGAGGACACTTAGTGGCAGTCACCACCCTCCACCTATCACTCTTCCCAGGATAATACCTAGGATCCCCTTTAAAAAGGAAGCGTATACTCCACACACGTTGTTCCTCACTCCCTGAAGAACGAGGGCGGAGCCTGAAGTACAATTTACTGGCCTCTCTGTACACTGTAAACTTATCCCTCCCTCCCGAAAATCTGTCAGGGATTGAAATATTGGGTTCTGGTATGGCCAGACAATGACTTGTGGTCAAATACACAACAACTTCTTTCAGCTAATGCACCACCTGGTTACGCAAGATAGAAATCTCCTCAGAGAATTCCTGCATCAGACATGCAAAAGCTTGAGTTAAAGCCATATGGACTTCAGGAAACTGGTAGATCACTGATAATGTCACGCACGGGATATTACAATTAAGGGGAGAGGGAATCAAGATGGGCACAAGGTGATCAGGGGAGCTAGTCTTACCCTTATTGGGGATGAGCAAGTATATTCATTACTATTCGGTACTCGTCAAATAGTACTGTATTCAGGCTACCCGTTACTCTGCGAGTTTCCTTGTTGTTACTCGTTAGGAGTAGCGAGTCCAATGTAAGTCAATAGAATATGCGAGTAATACCAGTAATTTCTGTGCTGAGCCCTACAAAGCAGTCTTGGGGCAGAGGAAAAGGCTGAAATGGGCGCATGATTGTTTTAAAGCCGGCAGTAAAAAGTCACCGGCTTTTTTAAACATTCAGATGATGCACGCTCCCCCGCCCTGTCCTTCGCTCCTTACCGCCTGGGTCCTTTGCTCCCCGCTCCCCGGTGCTGCGCTCCCCGTTCAGTCCTAACTTAGGATTGGGCAGGGAGGTGGCGGGTGAGCAAAGCAGTGGGGAGGGAAGCACCGGTCGAAGGAGCAAGGCACTGAGGAGGGAACCACTGGGCAGGAAATCTAGTAATGAACTCTTTTCATTGCTGGCTTTCCTGCCAGCTGTTTCAAATGTACATCTGATACATGAGCTGTTCATTTAAAATAGGCAGTGGGAAAGCTCGCGTTGAAGTCTTTTCACCACTGGCTTTCCCGCCCGCTAATTCAAACAAACAGCTGATGCATCAGCTGTTCCCTTGAAATAGCCGGCGATGCCGTCGCAAGGTTCAGGCTTGACAGCATGAACTCAGATGAGCTTTCCCACTGCCGTGTGCTCAGCTACATCTCTACACGAATTTTAAGAAATTGTGATAGCAGGGATGTATTTCATAAAGAAGCAATATCCTGTAAACAACTTTCATCTCTTAGAGGTTACCTCAACTAGTCTCTCTCAGTGGCCCAGAATATTGTCTCCAAAAAAAACAGTGAAGATTTAATCAAAATTAAACCTCCTGGTGATTGTAATAATCCATCTGATTTTGATAGAATGCTTGTTTCCACACAGTATAGTCCATAATTTAACAGCATTAAAAACATAATACATGATAATCTCTCTATCCTCAGGGAGAATCCCACCCTTGCATTAATTCTCACCCCGGGTTGCAACATTGTGGCTAAAAAACCGCCCTCATTTGGCAATATGCTTTCACCAAGTTTTTTCAACCCCAAGACTGCAGATAGCGTTTCTTGGCTACATCACAACGGCTTTTTCAAATGCGGTTCGAACCGCTGCTGCACATGTCATTTTGCACTCAAATGTAATACATTTTGGAATCATGATCACACAAAGTTACATCACATAAAAAGCCATATAAGTTGTAACAGTGCTAATGTGATCTACTGTATTTCTTGCGACATGTGTTATATCGGGTGTACTACCCGAAAACTTAAAATCTGCATCGGTGAACATATTCGTGACGTCCTAAACCATGACCTGAATTCTGGTTTGTGCACCAACATGTTGGCGGCTTCAAAACATTTTATCTTGAAACATAGAAAAAGATTTCCGTCATCAAGGGGCGGAGATTTGGGACATTTTCTCCTAACAAGAGAAACGTTCTGGATATTTTTATTGGGTACACGATCTCCCACTGGTTTTATACTTGAGAAGGGATGTTATGCTTCATTATTAATTTTTCTATATGTATACTGAAACATATTCACTTATCATATTGTTCAACTATCTTTTATCACAAAAATGCTCTTCACATATCCACTAGTTTTTGTGGTAAAATTTGGTCTTATAATTTTTTCATTGTGTCTAATCTTTATTTTAGTTGTATCTTTGATATTACTTGTTTCTTTTGTGTATTTTTTTAATTGTTCTTGTTTTTTTCTTCTCTGTGCATTATGCACCCTTGACCACAATACTTCAGATCCCCAAACACGCAATCTTATTCAAAGACCTATCAACACTTCATTAAGTGCAGCTGAGATCATTTTTTGGGGCATAATTTGGGGGTCTGGTCTCTCTGGTGCAGGCTTGATAAAGGACATAGATCCGAAATGCGTTGCCTTTGGCCCGGGCTTCTGCCAATGCCCTGTATTTGCTTTTTTTGCCCTGCCAATTTTATGGGAATCTTGACCTTATTAATGAAATTCACCGAAGCATTTCAGAAGCTGGACTCCTCTCATTTCCTGTTGTTCCTGGGCATTGTCAGGACGCTGTCCGTGCACACTGCATTGTCTGGGTGAGATGGCTCAATCCCTGCATTGATATTTTTTGTAGTTGCAGTTCTTATTCACATGTTATGTTACTTTCTCTTTATAACTAATGGGATCACTTGCCTCACCATTGTGACCTTAATCATATTGCAGTGCAATCTTTATAGCTTGGCAGATCTTAATCTATCATGATGATGCCTATTTTTTACTTCTTTATACAATTCTGGTCAATGCCACATTATCACTTGAGAAAGGCGCAATTAGCGCAGAAACGCGTAGTGGAGACTGGGAATCCCATATTGAATCAATAAAACCCAAAGGTAATTATTTACAGAGCGTTGTCCTGGCTGAGTCCTTAGCGCTGATATATTATCACCTTTCATTTGAACGCACACATTATCAATAAGAACAAGGCAATAGCACAGACATGAGTTGTTGGAATATTATTTTATTGTGTTTATGTTATCTTAGGCTAGGGTCACATTTAGAAGGCACATTGCGATTACCGCATCCAGATCCGGATGCGGTAATCTCATGTGCCTTCAGACACATTTTGCCTCCAAAATGTGTCCCTAAAGCCACATCCGGTAACCAAATTGCTCATAATGTGCAATTCGGTTGCCGGATGCTTTGTTCATCCCTGCAGCTGCGGGGATGAACAAAGGGTTAATGCTAATGTAATATGTTGGCTCCTCGCTGTAAGGAGGATTATCAGTACGTAATGTGCCTAAGCACATTACAGGGCAGCATCCTCAATAAGGAGCTGACACTGCTGCTTACGCAAATTGCGTACTGTACATACTTGCTATCCATGGTGCTGAAAGATTTAACATTAGTTCTATGGGCAGCGCACCGCCATAGAACTAATGTTAAGGCTTCAGCACCATGGATAGCGGTGAGTACAGTACGCAATTTGCGTAAGCAGCAGGGTCAGCTCTTTATTGAGGATGCTGCCCTGTAATCTGCTTATGCATATTACGTACTGATAATCCTCCTTTCAGTGAGGAGCCGCCAGCTGTCATTGATAAAATAGTAAAAGCCGACAAAAGCTGGCGATACTATAATAATGCAATTAACCCTTCATATGCCGCCCTATATGGACAACATATCTCTAGGGATGGTGGACACTCCCTGAAGACATGGTGCCCACATATTATATTAAAGGGAACCTAACCTTTAAAAATGAGCCCCCAGGCTCTTTTAACCTGATCCTGCACAATTGCAATCCATTTCTATCCATTCTTTTGTGTTCATGAAGCGCTATTGTAAAGTTTATAAACGTTCTTTTTTTACCTGTGGATCTGCTGCTTCTCATTATATGTAGAAAGGCGGTCTTTTTTCCTTCTCCCCGCCACCAGCATGTTAATTATGCACACCCATATGGGCGTGCTATAGAACAGAGACTGTGCTTGTGCAGCCAGGGGGCGTAAAGGCGATATGACGTGATTTTTGATTGACACAATATGACGCGATTAAGGGACACAACTACACAGTCCATGCGACCCTCATTGCCCTACTCATTGAAGTCACATAGTAGGGTAGGTAGAAAACTCAAGGTGCTGTTTTATCGGTGGGGGTCTCAGAGATTATTATATTTCTAATTTAGAGGCAAAATTCATTCATAGAAAAGTCATCCAAATCAGTAGGTGCATTAGGAGTAGAGCGGTGTTAACATACTAAAGTATAAAAGGCATCCTCGATTTAATTATATTGTTGTTGTCAGTGTCATCTACATATTTTATAGCCTCGATAATGACTTCTAATGTGTAATGAAAACATAATTATTCAGAATAATAATGCTATACAATTAGACTTTGTTATGATTAACTGCTTGCTTCATTTCTTTTATGAATGGGTTTGACCTGCCGCATTCCTCCAAGTAATGACAAAGACAGAGATCATGCAATGGGATAGTAATACATAAAAAGTAACCAGTCACCAGCTGTTCCAGCATAATTAATGGTAAGACAGAACTACCGTCTCTCAAACAGAAAAATGAGATTATACTCTGGAGGGTACGTTTAATCTAGTTTGGACAAGGTCACGTAATTACGGCAATGAAGTGTAAAATGACTGCAACGCCCAAAAATTGCCAGGAGATGAGCGGAGATTGTGTTCAGAACAACCAGCTCTCTAACTGATGTTGATAAGAGTATGATAAATTGGTGTACCACATTAAGAAAGCTTAATTGTTTTTCCCCCAAAGGAGCCGTTTCACAATAGACTTCAAGTCGATACTGATAAGTGGATTTTTTTCTATTTCTATTTTTAACAGCTCACTTATATTCCTGTATAAACATGACAATGTAGTCATTAGAGAAGTGACGAGGTGTTGAAGGATAAGATTTGGCGTGACCTTCATTGTGATTCTAAACTTCTTGTTTCTTAGTGGGCAGTTCCCCTTACAAGAAAAGAAAAAGTGCGTTTGTCATTGAGCGTGGCTGCTTGCTTTTAGTTGAGTGAAGGTCCCCATATACTTTAAATAGCAGCTAACGTCTGATGTAAATGGGGTACCTAAATTCTTTCATGACACATGATATTGAGGGTGAGAGAGGTTGACATGTTGAATTTATGTTCTTGATATTTTTGATCTGTAAATGCAGCCAGATGTGTCTGATAGAGGCTCACTCCGCTCTATGGCATTTAAATCTCTCCTATTGGCAGGCCAGACCAGTCTTAACTCCTCACTTAGCCAAATTAGAACTCATACTTTGTGCTGACGAGGGGCAATACCCTAAAACACTGTGTCTGCAAACAGAGACATTGGTTTGGCTTATATACTTAATCATAAGGCAAGGCTCGTTAAAGGGACGATTTTGACTTTTAGGCTACGTGCCCATGACCCAGAGACACTCCGTCCTGGACACATTGTCTCTTCTCATGCACAGACTCAAGTGTTCTCCAGAAGAGAACACAATGTCCATGCCCACAATCAGTGTACTGGGAGCAACAGCTGATATAGAAGCTCTGTACCTTCCCCTGGGTAGGCTGTGTTAGGTCAGCACACAACCTTTCTCTCCTCACCGTCCGCTCATTAGCCTCATGAACATCCACTCTGAGAGAGCTCACAGGCTGTATTAAATCTTCACACAGCTCTCTACACAGCAGCTCCTGCTGGTGTCCTGACACACTCAACCCCCTCCCCACAGCCCAGGGCAGCTCATATCATCTTCTATTCACCTGCACACCTGGGCGTCAGTGCTTTCAATCAGCACTCAGCTCCAGTAGCAGCCAAGCCTATGTGTGCTGCTACCGAGCAGAAGATACAATCTCCCATATGCTGTGTCCCGGTCAGGGGACACATCGAGGTCGCATCACCACAATATGATAGGTGTAAAGCAGGCGGGAGATTCCAAATGGAGGAGGCGGCGATTTAGAAAGAATAATGCCGCCCAGCGGGGCGTGTGCTGCTGCATCGAGGAGGGGCAGAATGGAGCCTGGGGCCGCCTTTTCAGTCCCCAGCCTCAGGGACTTCTGTAAGTTATAAGTTATTTTTCTGCTGTTTTATAGGGCGGATTTAGCTCAGAGAGGGATAGATAGGGAGCAGCTAGGAAGGTGCAGGGACAGGTAGTGATAGTGTAGGGGCTTAGATCCAGGTGACAGGTTCCCTTTAAGACTCTTTGAGCCACCATTTTTGATGTTATGGATGAAATCCCACCCCTTTACCTTAAACACTTTAGCAGGAAGTATTAATACCTTGCTTAGCTAGCCTTCTTGTATCTCGTCTGTATTCTCATCCATTCTCATTTTCCACTACAGGGAATCTCAGCGTGCCAGTGGAGTTTCTATGTTATTATTTGATATATCTCGGCTTTCATTTTCTTTACTTATAATAAATTGTCCTTCAGCTGTAACCTCCCCAGTTTTAATGCTGCTTAATACAGATTTTATTTGAATATGATAAAGGCAATCCTTTCAGCCATCACGCATCACTTGCGCAAGGTAGATCAATTGGAATAGTGAAAATATAATTTAACCCCTGCAGGGCTACAGCCATATCTCCCGTTTTGATGAACCCTTCAGCTAGGATAGATTAAATAGGAAATGCCGTACAAGTCTTCATATGCATGAGGCTAGATTGCATACAACGAATGATCAGATTTTACATAGCGCAATCACATTTTCATATGGATGAGTTATTCGATAATCTCAATCCCTGGGGAATCTATAAGAATGGAATTTGTAAAGCTTTATATGAGCAGACATTTGTTGAATATTTATGAGTTCCATTTTATACATTAAATCGGCATATTCAACATCCAGACAAATACAGGTTGGAGTATCATTTAGGATAAATATGTTTTCAAATACATAGGCACAATATGCAAAGCCGAATTGCGGCTGCCATGCTGATAGCCGGCCGACGTGGGGGGGGGAGACTTGTTCTGTGTTTATTAGTCGAGTGTGCTTACAGAATCTTTATATATCGCTAAATATGACAAATTAGCCGGCTTTCTCAACAGGAGAAACAAGCATATAAAAATGACACATTGGAGGGATTTATTTGAATTCCAGAAAATTACAAGAATATTCTTCACATCCAAGGGCCTGAAGGAATGAAAATTCACAGCTTATCGAGTCTAAAGCAGTCGTGAGTCAGAAAGTTTAATTTCAAATAGCAATTATACAGGAGGAAGCGACCGTATCTATGCATTAATGCTTTATAGGAAGGATTAACCTGTTAAGCTGTTAGTGGCCTGTTAATGCCCTATTTCTTAACGCTTAGTCTTATTAGAGCTAATAAAATCTTTGTCATTAAGCATAATCTGCTGCATATTCTTTATAGAACAGTGGTCTCTTAAGGGACGTGTGATACCGGAGGAGGTCATTTTACTTCTCCCAGGGTAAATGTTAACCACATGTTTGAAAGATAAAGAAAAATTTAAGAGAAACTTTAATGGTACAAAAAAACCTCATTCATGCATGGAACGAAAAAGTCATTTTTAAAGCAGTATTTTATTAAAGAGGACCTGTCACCCCCATGCTGCATGGCAATCTAAATGCAGCACTGAATGCACCATGTCTGCTGCATTCAGGGAAGGTGTCCCCCACGTGTCTGTGTGCTGTGTACCCCGAGATATAGCCTTTGTAAAACTTACAGTTAGAAGCCATGGAGGCAATCACTGTGGCTAGAGTGAGCTTGATTGACTGTGGCCATTCCTTCCCCCTCTTCCTCTCTGTGTGCCACCTCCTACTGTGCTGTTTATGCTTTGTCAGGGCAGAAATCTGGAGCTAACATCAGGACAAATGTTTTGCATGCTGTGAATGACACAGAGGAGAGGAGGAGTAGGGCAGAGCCAGCACAGCAGAAGCAGCACATAGAGGCAGTGGGGGATGGAATGGCAACCGTCAATCAAGCTCCCTCCAACCACACTGACTGCCTTCATGGCTTCTAACTGTATGTTTTACAAATGATTAACAATACCTTCAATGGCATCATATTTAATATGCTACCTGCCCCTAAATGGATATCTATCCTAGGGACGGTGCAAAGGCAAGACATACTCAGAGTACAACATTATGAACAAAAAGGGAATGAGTACCAAGCAGTAAAGTAAAGCTTTTTTTGTTAGCTAAGTGGTCAATGGCATACCCCTTGTTGTTGGTGCATGAAAAACAGGAGAGTCAAGAAGTTTTTTAATGATGAAACAGGTGGTACTTTACTTGATAAAAGAGCCAGAAAAAGTATAAGGTCATGGGAATAGCATGCCCAGGTGGTAAGGCTCCACAGGCAGACAGATAGCAAATGAATACAGATAAACAGTCACATATGAGGCATGATAACAGCAAGTGTGAACAGAGCCCTTTTTATTGTCCAAGCTGACATAATAACATTGGTTCCTCTATTCCACTGGAGTGGTGTTCTCCAGCAGACCCCATGTTCCTGGCCCCTTTAACTTTCATATATAGTAGGCTCTCCTGGGTACCCATCTACTTTATGGGGGACTCACCTCAAGGGCCATAGTCCTGTGGCTATAAGTTTAAGTTTTGAGTAGAGTAGGTCACTGTGCTCACCAGCCAGGGCCGCACCGTCCATGAGCCACTGTGAGTACAAGGTTTCAAGCGGCAAGATGAGTCAGAAGACAGGGGGCGGCACTGTGACCTGCACTCAGTCAGATAATGTGTGCTGACTGCCGACATGCCCTGCTCCTGCAATACAGTGTTTGCGGTTAAGCCCCAGTCACACATAACGATATCGTTAGCGAGATCGTTGTAACTGTGACGTTACAACGATCTCTCTAGCGATGTCGCTATGTGTGACACTTTGCAGCGATCAGGCCCCTGCTGTGAGGTCGCTGATCGCTGCAAAGTGCTGTGGGTCATTTTTTGATCGTTGGTTTCCTGCTGGTCAGCACGCATCGCTGCGTGTGACCGCGAGACACCAGCGATCTGTGACCTCACAGGGCTGGTTACTATGGTAAACACCGGGTATCCAGGCAGCGCGCGCTGCCTAGATACCCGGCATTTACCATGGTTACCAGCGTCCTCCCTGCTTAGCACTGCCTGTAAGCATGGAGAACGCTGGTAACTATGATAAACAGCGGGTATCCAGGCAGCGCGCACTGCCTGGATACGCGCTGTTTATCATAGTTACCTGCGTTCTCCTAGCTGAGCGCTGCCTATAAAAGCAGCACTAAGCAGGGAGCGATATGGGAGGTGGCTCCCTTGGCCTGATCGCTGGGAGATCTGCCTGTTTGACAGCCCCCCAGCGATCAGGTAACGATGCTCCAGCGATCCCGGCAGGTCGTTATCGCTGTCGGGATCGTTGGAGCGATCGTTATGTGTGACTGCAGGTTTAGTCACTCACTGTTTGTGTGCTCTGGAGATAAGAACAAAAGCTGTGTGTGATCGGGATGAGAGGGGTTTAGGGAGGGGGGCTGGTTGTAAATGAATGTAGCAGAGCTGTGTATGTATGAGGTATATGGAGTGGAGCCGAGTGTACGAGGTGTACAGAGTGGAGATGCGTGTGTACGAGGTGTAAGGAGTGGAGCTGTGTATGTATGAGTTGTGCGGAGCGGAGCCGTGTGTGTACAAGCTGTACAGAGCGGAGTTGTGTGTGTACAAAGTGTACAGAGCAGAGCCGTGTGTGTACAAGGTGTACAGAGCGGAGCCGTGTGTGTACAAGGTGTACAGAGCAGAGCCGTGTGTGTACAAGGTGTATAGAGCAGAGCCACATGTGTACGAGGTGTACGGAGCGGAGCCGTGTGTGTACGAGGTGTACAGAGCAGAGCTGCATGTGTACGAGGTGTACGGAGCGGAGCCGAGTGTGTACGAGGTGTACAGAGCAGAGCTGCATGTGCACGAGGTGTACGGAGCGGAGCCGCGTGTGTACAAGGTGTACGGAGCAGAGCAGAGTGTGTACGAAGTGTACGGAGCAGAGCCGAGTGTGTACGAGGTGTACGGAGCGGAGCCGAGTGTGTACGAGGTGTACGGAGCGGAGCCGAGTGTGTACAAGGTGTACGGAGCGGAGCCGAGTGTGTACGAGGTGTACGGAGGGGGAGCCGAGTGTGTACAAGGTGTACGGAGCAGAGCCGAGTGTGTACGAGGTGTACGGAGCGGAGCCGAGTGTGTACGAGGTGTACAGAGCGGAGCCGTGTGTGTACGAGGTGTACAGAGCAGAGCCGCATGTGTACGAGGTGTACGGAGCGGAGCCGCGTGTGTACAAGGTGTACAGAGCATAGCCGCGTGTGTACTAGGTGTACGGAGCAGAGCCGAGTGTGTACGAGGTGTACGAAGCAGAGCAGAGTGTGTATGAGGTGTACGGAGCAGAGCCGAGTGTGTACGAGGTGTACGGAGCGGAGCCGAGTGTGTACGAGGTGTACGGAGCGGAGCCGAGTGTGTACAAGGTGTACGGAGCGGAGCCGAGTGTGTACGAGGTGTACGGAGCGGAGCCGAGTGTGTACAAGGTGTACGGAGCAGAGCCGAGTGTGTACAAGGTGTACGGAGCGGAGTCGAGTGTGTACGAGGTGTACAGAGCGGAGCCGTGTGTGTACGAGGTGTACAGAGCAGAGCCGCATGTGTACGAGGTGTACGGAGCGGAGCCGCGTGTGTACAAGGTGTACAGAGCAGAGCCGCGTGTGTACTAGGTGTACGGAGCAGAGCCGAGTGTGTACGAGGTGTACGAAGCAGAGCAGAGTGTGTATGAGGTGTACGGAGCAGAGCCGAGTGTGTACGAGGTGTACGGAGCGGAGCCGAGTGTGTACGAGGTGTACGGAGCGGAGCCGAGTGTGTACGAGGTGTACGGAGCTGAGCCGAGTGTGTGTGTGAGGTGTACGGAGCAGAGCCGTGTGTGTACGGAGCAGAGCCGCATGTGTACGAGGTGTACAGAGCGGAGCCGCGTGTGTACGAGGTGTACAGAGCAGAGCCGAGTGTGTGTGAGGTGTACAGAGAGGAGCCGCGTGTGTACGAGGTGTTCAGAGCAGTGCCGCGTGTGTACGAGGTGTACAGAGCGGAGCCGCGTGTGTACGAGGTGTACAGAGCAGTGCCGCGTGTGTACGAGGTGTACAGAGCGGAGCCGCGTGTGTACGAGGTGTATGGAGTGAAGCCACGTGTGTACATTGCAGAACTGAGAGTGTACAAGGTGTACGGATCGGAGCTGTGCTTGTACAAGGTGAACGGAGCGGAGCTGAGAGTGTACAAGGTGTACGGAGTGGAGCTGCGCTTGTACGAGGTGTACGGAGAGGAGCTGAGAGTGTACGAGGTGTACGGAGAGGAGCAGAGTGTGTATGAGGTGTACGGAGCTGAGCTGCACAAGGTGTAAGGAGTGGAGCTGAGAGTGTACGAGATGTACGAATCGGAGCTGCGCTTGTACAAGGTGTACAGAGCGGAGCTGAGAGTGTACGAGGTGTACGGAGTGGAGCTGCGCTTGTACGAGGTGTACAGAGCAGAGCTGTATGTGTACGAGGTGTATGGAGCGGAGACCAGTGTGCAGTGTGTAAAAGGTGTACGGAGCGGAGCTGTATGTGTATGAGGTGTACGGAGCAGAGCCCAGTGTGTACAAGGTGTACGGAGCGGAACCATGTGTGTATGAGGCGTATGGAGCAGAGCCGTGTGTGCAAGGCGTTCGCAGCGGAGCCCAGTGTGTACGAAGCGGAGCTGCGTGTGTACGAAGCAGAGCCACGTATGTACTAGGTGTACGGAGTGGAGCCATATGTGTCTGAGGTGTACGGAGCAGAGCCACGTGTGTACGAGGTGTACAGAGCGGAGCCACGTGTGTACAAGGTGTACAGAGCAGAGCCGCTTGTGTACGAGGCGTACGTGGTGTACGGAGCTGAGTGTGTACTAGGTGTACGGAGCGGAGCCATGTGTGTACCTGTGGTGGCCCTGCGAACATGCCGTCCTATAATCCCGGCCGCCTCTGCCGGCAGCATTCTTCTCCTGAGTCCTGGCCGCCGCTGTCCACCCCTCTGCAACTCAGCACGGCGGGGAACAATGATGTCATCACTTAACGCCGCTGTGCTGAGGAGAAGAGGTATTTACTTTTTATTTTTTTAATAGTTTTTTTTAGTGAGTACATTGATAGAACACTATGTAATGTATAATATAATATAATATAATATAGGAGGACAATGGGGGTGCAATATACTATATGGAGAACTATTGTGGCCCATTATATTATATGGAAGACTATGGGGGTGCATTATACTATAAGGAAGGCTATAGGGGATGCATTATACTATATGGAGGACTACGAGGGTGCATTATACTATATGGAGGACTATGGGGGTCCAATATGCTGTATGAAGAGAGCTATGGGGGTGCAGTATGCTATATGGGCTTGCATTATGCTATATGGAGGACTGTGGGTCTTCATTATTCTATATGGTAGACTGTGGAGGTGCAATATGCTATATGAAGGACTGTGGGGTGCATTATACTATTTGGGGGACTGTGGGGGTGCATTAATCTATATGGAGGACTTTGGGGTGATTATTCTATATGGAGGACTGTGGGGATGCATTATTCTATATGGAGGACTGTGGGGTGCATTATACTACATGGAGGAGTGTCGGGGTGCATTATTTTATATCGAGTACTGTGTGGGTGAATTGTTGTCTATGGAGGTCTGTGGCGATGCAATATGCTATTTAGAGGACTACGGGGTGCAATATACTATATAGAGGACTGTGGGGGTGCGGTTTTCTATATTGAGGACTGTGGGGGTGCATTCTATTTTATAGAAGACTATGGGGGTGCATAGTAGGAGGAAAATTACTTTGTAAAGGCTGACATGTTGTGAGAGATGTACCTATGTGACCCAGCCAAATATTGTTTTTGTTGGGGGGTGCCCAATTAGAATGTCTGCTCTGGGGCTCCATGTTTTCTATGATGCAGGATGCATTGTCCCTCTGCTGCAGGACTGATTGGCCATAACTTAGGCTGGTTTCAGATTTGCGTTTGTGTCTGCATGCGCAGGGCATGCAAACGCAGGGCAAATGCTGTCATACTGATGTGAACGCAGCGGAGATTCTCATCAGTATGGTGCTCGGCCAGCCAATCAGCGATCTAGATGGCAGCCGGGAGGCGGAGATCTGTGGCGGAGATCCTCCTCCTTCCGGCCGCCGACGACGAAATTTCAGTGTGATCCGCAGCGCTCTCCTGCGCCGCCATGCGGAGGACAGTGCGGATCCATTGAGATCCATGCATTGTTTGTGCACTCGCGGGCACTTGCTGATAAAACAAGCGCCTGTGAACGCACGAAAAATGCAACATTTTGCATTTGGAGGGTAGAGGTGTGCGCATAAATTATGCGTATCCAAATGGAACCGCTCCCATGTTGAACATAGGAACGCAGTGCGCATGCGTTTGGCTGCGTTCTGTTACGCTTGCGTTCCGAACGCAAATGTGAAACCACCCTTACACACCAGGTCCAGTACTGCCCCTCGGTACATTCAGGCATCCAGCCTTGTTTCTCCTGAGCAGTGGTTGGTCGGTGGTGCTCTTTCCCCATCCCGCTCCCACATCCTTTGCTCAACCCAATAGGAAGGACCCTGTTATTATTACTTAAAGACAGCCCCGTGTGTGGCGCTTGTGAGTAGCTAAACAATTCGGGAGTAAGTGTGGTCTGTTGGATGGAGGAGAAGCGCCATTTTACTAACTTAGTGCAGTGGCAGCTTGTTGATGCTCAGACTGCAGGTCATTACCTGTGGTGTGTGGATGGTGCGGCATGGTGACATGTCTGAATATTCAGTGCCAGGCAGCAGTCCAGAGTTTTGTAGGCGTGTGCCAGAGGATGGCAATCAGTGCTGCCTCTTGAGCTATAAGGATGCAGGACTGTGTCTGCCTACAGGACCACCGCTCTGACAGTCGTCATTATGTGTCTAAATGCTTGTGCCAAGCTGCCATTGCCATTAATGATCCTTGTTCTGGATTTTTCTGTGTGGTTCTTGTATGTGCATGTGATGGCGCTGACTTCTTTGTGTGGACATCTTTTTTTCTGTTTCTGTAAACTAAAATGTCCACTATTTTGCTCATTTACACAGGATAAATATAAGTCTGTATGAACCAGATTTAATTTTATCAATTAAAAAATTTACTGGCGGGGGGGGGGGGGGGGGGCGCCGTTTTGCAGTTCGCCTCAGGCAGCAGAGAGGCTAGGTTCACCCCTGTCACCAGCGCATTCCATCTGCCTAAAGATGCACAAGTCCAAAAAGACTACATGTAGCTTCCAATAAGTCCGTTCCCATACAGCCCGCTAGAGCAAGGGTTAGTGTTCCCAAACATGTTTTCTGACGATGTAACTGGCCGAGCTCCAACAGTACTCTGACTAAACTCTGAGTCAACGGAAGTTATATTGACTAAGACTCTGCCCTCCAAGCTATCCTGCCCAGTAATGGCTTAAGGGTTGTTTCACAACTGCATTTTTTTTGTCTTGCATTGATATCCGTCGAAATCCTGAAGCATCCTTATCAGGCATGTGTCCCTATACTTATCATGGGGCCGCAGAGACATGCATTGGTTTCATTATTTCGACGGATCAGCACCACTGCGTCATTTTGACCACCTCCCCTAATGTATAAAGTTGTTTTTCTGTGGCATGACAAAAATCCTGATGCATGCAGACCAGGCCGTATGCGTCTGCAAATAGAATGGGTCTCCATGGTGTCCGTATCCATTTGGGATGGATCTGTCCATCCTGGTTTGTTTTTTTGTGAAGAGACTAAATGAAAAATTACAGTTTAGCCAAAGCACAAAGTGAACAGGTCTGTAGGACCGTGTTCACACCACCAAATAACTAGACCACAGATAAGACCGTTCTAATATCGGTCACCTTGACATCAGTACATTCGTATGGTCCTACAGACCTGTTCACTTTGTGCTTTGGCTCAGCTGTAAGTTTTCAAGTAGTCTCTTTTTATGCAAGATAGGGAGTGCCCCATCCCTTCCTTTCTAAGCCAAACACATAAGGTGCTGTCTGCTGCATTTTTAATGCTCAAAACCAGATCTGCATGTATAAAAATACCGCAAATGTGACCCTAGCCTAAGACTACTTAAATACTTCAACTTATTTTAGTTTTACCATGTAAAAGATTTATTTAGGTGAAAAAGTAAGTAAGTGCAAAAAGCTAGGTACACTGAACAAGGTAAAAATTTTATAATTATTTAAAAAACTCATTGATTCCATAAATGAGCACAAATTATAAAAACACATAAACCCCACTGGATGTTTATACAAGGGATGCCAAATAAGGCTGGGTTCACATTTGCGTTTGGAAGGCAGCCCAATCGAATGCAGCCAAACGCATGCGCACTGCGTTCCTATTTTTAACCTGGAAATGCATAGTACCTGCGTTTGGCTGCATTCAGTTGCATTTGCGTTTGAATGCGCATAATCTGTGTACTTTACGAACGCAACATGTTGGATTTTTTGTGCTTGGTTGTGTGCTTGGTTTTTACTCCCTGCCTAAATCCCGGTCTAGGGTCACTCTGGGTCGTCTCACATCTGCACTTCAGAGCGTTTGGCAGCATTGCGCCAGCGCAGGTGGTAAGGCAGTGCATGCGCTGCCAAGCGCATCAGAGCACAAAAGAAGCACATTGCGCTAGCACCGCCATTACCTTGTATGGGTGAGTGTGCTGCATCCCGGAAGCGCAAGTGTGTAAGGGCCTGTGCCACAGCGCACGCACTAGTCCGGACACACCGCAAACTTATAATGCGTCCAGACTAGCGCATGTGCTGTGACGCAGCCGCATTCACACTCGCACTTCCGTGTTCCATCTACCTGCGCTTGCCCATACAAGTAAGGGCAGCATTAGGGCAATGGGCTTCATTTGCGCTCCGATGCGCTTTGCGGCGCAAGCACTGCGCTACCACCTGCGCTAGCACAATGGTGCCAAACACACCAGAGCTCAGATGTGAACTAGGCCTCTCTCTCACTCTCTCTCTCTCCGGCCTGTATTATAATCATTTCTTATGCACAGTTTTATGCGAACGCATGCAGGCAATTGCCGCTGCATTCACATAAAAGTGTCTGTGTTTGGCACTGCATGTGCGTATGCGCACCATGCGCCGCGCTGCCGAACGCAAATGTGAACCTAGCCTTATCCATTTGAAAAAGACACTATAATAATTTTTTTAACTAATTCCATCTATTGATGTAAAAGGACCATTTTTGTTTAATCTGCTCATTTATTACAATTATGACTGACTTTAATTAGTCTTCGATTATTTATTGTTTTCTGTGTTCAAAGTTTAATGTTTTCCTGCAGAATTTGCTGAGCATCGACTTCTGTTTGCACATTTGCTACACAGAACACCTTTTTAATAGCAAAAGCAGCAGCAGAGGTCGCACCTTATGTATTTTGAAAACAGATCTTTATATTCTCTAGGGAAAGCAGCAAATTGATATTTGAGCGAGCCTTCCTACAGTTCATAGCTGGTTTCAAGTCTCTATTTGTTGTGAACAAATGGGAAGAGTTCAACATCTGAAAGAAATGATTACTCTGTTAGTTTCAGCTACACATAGTCCAGGAATTTCTTTTGACATCATTTTGACTTGTTTTTTTTATTTAAAAAGGTTGTGCCATGAACAATTGTACATTTTAATGAATAGATCTTAAATTAAATATAAGTTCCTTAATTGGATGTATTAAAGTATTCCTGTCCCGAGATATTGTTATATAGGTGTCCCTGTGTAATGTATGTGTCCGACCATGAAGGAATAGGTCAGATATACCACAGCTCCTGGGCAGATGGGGAAGAAAAATAGTATATAGACATTACAGCCAGGAATCACAGAATATAAGAGTATACAGACATTATAGCCGGGGATCACAGAATATGAGTATATAGACATTACAGTCAGGGATCACAGAATATATGAGTATACAGACATTACAGCTGGGGATCACAGAATATAAGAGTATACAGACATTACAGCTGGGGATTACAGAATATAAGAGTATACAGACATTACAGGCGAGGATCACAGAATAGAAGAGTATGCAGACACTATAGCCGGAGATCACAGAATGTAAGAGTATACAGACAATACAGCTGGGGATCACAGAATATAAGAGTATACAGACATTACAGCTGGGGATCACAGAATATAAGAGTATACAGACATTACAGCTGGGGATCACAGAATATAAGAGTATACAGACATTACAGGGAAGATCACAAAATATAAGAGTATACAGACATTACAGCTGGGGATCACAGAATATAGGAGTATACAGACATTACAGCTGGGGATCACAAAATATAAGAGTGTACAGACATTACAGCTGGGGATCACAGAATATAAGAGTATACAGACATTACAGACGAGGATCACAGAATAGAAGAGTATGCAGACACTATAGCCGGAGATCATAGAATATAAGAGAATACAGACAATACAGCTGGGGATCACAGAATATAAGAGTATATAGACATTACAGCTGGGGATCACAGAATATAAGAGTATACAGACATTACAGCTGGGGATCACAGAATATAAGAGTATACAGACATTACAGGCGAGGATCACAAAATATAGGAGTGTACAGACATTATAGCTGGGGATCACAGAATATAAGAGTATACAGACAATACAGCCAGGGATCACAGAATATAGGAGTATACAGACATTACAGTCAGGGATCACAGAATATAAGAGTATATAGACCTTACAGCAGGGGATCACAGAATATAAGAGAATACAGACATTACAGCTGGGGATCACAGAATATAAGAGTATTCAGACATTACAGCTGGGGATCACAGAATATAAGAGTATTCAGACATTACAGCTGGGGATCATAGAATATAAGAGTATACAGACATTACAGCTGGGGATCACAGAATATAAGAGTATATAGACATTACAGCTGGGGATCACAGAATATAAGAGTATACAGACATTACAGCTGGGGATCACGGAATATAAGAGTATACAGACATTACAGCCAGGGATCACAGAATATAAGAGTATACAAACATTACTAATTAGACTGGACTTGACTCCCTTCCCCTTTGGCTACCATCTGTTGCTGTGTGCCACATGTTTTACGAGATGCACAACAAGTTTGTGTAATATAATTTCCTTAAGCCTCTTAAAGGGAACACGTCACTAGTTTTTGAGAATCTCAACAAATGCCATGATCTTTTTTTGCTTTTTCAGGCATTTCACAAATGATTACGTTGTCACCTGGCTCCTTCTGTACACTGCTGAAATACCATTTGATATGGTCCCATGCTGTATTTAAATGAGACTGGACTGGTCTAATGGGCATACTCCCCATGACGTATGTTCCTCATCCCTGTGCATAAAAGCCATCCACTTATATTGATTGATGTGGATGATACAACATACATCATCCGCATAGCTGAATGAAACCACCTGCCTGCGCGGTAGCATTGCTGGCTGCGCAGGTGCATGTTGCTCTGGCCTACTGCGGACAGGGAAAAGAACATCAATATGCATGCCTGCAGTAGGGAAGTAGAAGAGTGCCTGCAAGGCTGGTGATGCTACTGCACAAGCACGAGGCTTTGTTGGTCTGTGTAAGATGCAGGTTTTGTCATTCACATTAATAAGAGCTGGAAGATGGCTTTTATGAGCAGACAGGAGTAACAAACGCTACAAGGAGAACACCCATGTGACCGAACTGGCTTCACTTCAATATAGCGCAGGACCAAATCAAATGGTATTTTGGAGGTGTACACTGAGGTAGGGTGAAATGCCTGACAAAAGCAGAAAAAAGATTGTGGCATTTGTTGAAATACTAAAAAACTGATGTCAGGTTCCCTTTAAGACCTAGTTAGAGACACACTTGTGTATTAGTATTGAGACTCTACAGTTGGATGTTGCAAGTGGATGTTTGTAGTGCTCCATCATACGTTCATACTGTGCATATCTTGCAATACTCCCATAAATCCTGCATATGTGGCGCCCCACTAGTCAGGCGTCACACTTGGGGTACTGCACCCATAAATGAGTGTGCGGTTATCCCTGTCACATTGGAATGTAGGATTTATAGGAGAATCCCATCCTAGCATTTCCACACACTGACCTAGAATAGATGGTTTTGGACCTGTACCCTAGGGGGGAAAGTTAGGGGAGGAGGGAGGACACACAGTGAGTTTTAGTCGGCACTGAGGAAAGATGGAGGGAACTGTACCATCTCGGCTGCTGTACCATCGCCTTCCGGAGGTCTGAAGCGGCTCTGGTGCTATATCACCAGAATCTGCGGGTGGTGTCATGATAAACGTATAAACTTTTATTCCCATTCCAAATACCCCTTTTTAGTTGACCACCAGGGCCACGGGTCTGGGCAGGCCACCAGTGACATCCCTACCGCAGCAGAGGGCCCAGATACCCGAGTTCCCATAACCTGGGCTAGTCACATACCTTTATCCCTGTTTGTTAACCCTCTGCTTGCTAACTTCTGGTTAGCACATTGGTTGCAGTACATTGCAAAAAGCAAACAGGATAGGATATGCACACATGTATTGTCTCACAGACTGTCTGCAATAGAGCTTTGCCTTCCGTTGATCACAAATGGCAAAGGAAGGAAAAGCAGGAACTTAGTGCATGCTTCCTCAGGGGAGAGATTGTAGGAAATGCCAGATTAGGTGAGCAGCTGTGGCACAGTTACTAATAATAAAAAGCTAAGGAGGGCCGAGAAGGGGAAAAGCTGACATCTGGACCTGTAGCAGGATGCGTGTGTTATCATCAGAGTTGGCTTACAGCCATCAAAATGAGAGAAGACCTGAGACAGACCAGATCCAAGAGAAGACCTGAGAGAGATCAGACCCGAGAGAAGACCCAAGACAGACCAGATGTGAGAGAGACCGAATCCAAGAGCAGACCTGAGAGAGATCAGACCCGAGAGAAGAACCAAGGCAGACCAGACGTGAGAGAGACCGAATCCAAGAGCAGACGTGAGAGAGATCAGACCTGAGAGAAGACCAAAGAGAGATTAGATCTGAGAGAAGTCCTGAGAGAGACCATATCTGAGACAAGACCCAATCTGACAGTGTCTGTCCCGAGAGAGAAACCACTAGCCCATAATGAAGACTGTTTATTTGAGTCATCCTTCTCTGAATGAACGTTTGGTACCATGTGGAGACTTGTACTGAGCTTCAGAGAACAGTGTATCGAGGGTGCAGCGTACCAACCAATTGAGACTTACGACATCTGTATCCTGGGCTTCAAGATTAACATATAAAAACACTGTCAAATGTGAAACTGTAATAAAAACCCATTTGATAGTTATAAAACTTTCCTTGCACTGGAGGTTATAATACAGATAATTAAACTATTATGCAAATCGTGAGAATCCCAATGTAAAATTCATTATATCTGCCTCATTACTTGTTTGTGTAAAACTTAAAATAGACAGAATTTATCAACTGGAATACAGTTCCAACCACTTATGAACAAAAATACTATATATACATAGCTTAAATTGTACTAAAATTCATTATTAATAATGTATTAAATCATAAAATAATGTATGAAATCCACCATAGATTAGAATAAGATTATGTTTTGATTGATATACTGCAGACATGAATATCATGTTGACGACCCATTCAAAGTGTGCTCATCAAAAGTGTGACCTTGTCATCAGAAGATGGTCAATGACTAAAATACACTTTTATGATATAAAGAAACCACTGATCTGTGCCATTTACATTTTTGGATGCCACGATCAATAATTAATGTATTCAATGGAGAGATTGAGGTGAGACTCCCACTTCGATCACATTACTGGTCATGCAAGTAAATGACCTTACAGTATATTTGAGTTAAAATATAAAAATCTAAATTAAGAAATCCCCCTATAAGTAAGTACGGTAATATAAGTAAGGCTAGGGTCACACATAAGCCCTGGATCCGTTATTGGCATCAGTTTTTTAACTTTATTTTTCTAAGTCCAAAACCTGATGGGATCCTGGGATCAAGTGTGACTGCATAGTTAACAAAAGCTATTTGTTTTTTTAATGGACCCAAAAAATGCTGTAAGCAACGTTTTGGGTTCAGTAAACAAACAGATCCTTTTTTTAACATGGGACCCTATGGGAAAACGGATCCGTTTTTGTAGCATTTTTTGGCAAAAAATGGCAAAGTTCAAAAAATGCATAGCTGCACAGGAGGCTCAAAAAACAGCCATAAAAAATGTATTTGTTATTGAAACTATTGGAAAAAACTGATCGGCATGTGTGGCCCTAGCCTAAGGCTGGTTTCACATTAGTGTTCACTTTGCATGCGTCTGAGTGCATAGACGCAACAACATACATCCTGATGCACACGCTTTGTATGATATCCGGATGTGCTCAGAAAGAAAATTCCAAAGCAATGCAGTATAATGTGTGCACTCCCATAGGAACCCATTATAGCAGGCGGTAGGAGAGAGAGACAAGAAAGAGAGATTCGTGCATCTACTTGCGTTGCCATCCAAATGGCAATGTATTTCAATTGACTTCAGTGTAGAAATTGTGCACTTGCGGATGCTTGCGTCTAAATTAATAATAAATTCATACGTAGCATAACGCATACACCGTGCATCCCCACGTTAAACATAGGGATGCAGGACGCATGCGTAGCCTGCCTACGCAATGCAGCCGAACACCGGTGTGAAACCGGCCTGAAATGACTAAAAAACAAAAGTTTTCGAGAAACACTTAGGCTAGGGTCACATTTACATTTTGACCCTAGCCTACCGGATTGCGCTTTTGTCTTAGTACTTTTCCCAGCACCGCATAGCATAGCGGTAACGCTATGCGGTGCTGGGAAAAGTACTAAGTTTAAAGCGTAATCCGGTAGGCTGGGGTCAAAACGTAAATGTGACCCTAGCCTTAAAAACTCAAATAAAAGATCTAAACAATAAAACTTTATGGGAGCGGTTAGGTGTTTTTTGCCTCCCAAAGTGTTACCACGACCATTCTGTCCTACTTTTGTTGGGTTATTAAACATAACTTTAGAAAGGATAGACGTTTGAAGTCCACTTGCCTGATATATATTATCTGTCTGTAGTCAAGAAGCTGTGCCCTAATTCCTCCCAATCTAGCTGTATTAATATTCAGGAGGACAGGTTTTAGGAAGATATGCCATTAGACTCACTAGAAATGAGCGAATGTTTTGAAACCAAAATTTGCCATCTCCACCAAATTTTTCCCCAAAAAATATATTTACAGTAAATATAATTGCATGAATCTCAACAGTGAAAAGATTAGAACATCAAAGTCAGAATAGGGTTGAAATCCTCCACCATGCTGTGATCATACACTTGTCAGAAAATCATTATTGAATGGTGTGATTTATTCTGCTACGCGTTTCGGAGCAAGGCTCCTTCAGGCACAAATCACAATGTGAAAACACATGGTATCCATATATATCAATGTAAAGGAGTGAAGAAATGGTGCAAAAATGAAATGGTTCTGCTGACCATAAAAGCTTACACACTACAGGAGAGAGAGGACCCCATTGACCATAAGAGCTAACACTCTACAGGAGAGAGAGACAGGATCCTGCTGACCATAATAGCGTATACTCTACAGGATAGAAAGACAGGACACTGCTGATCATAAGAGCTTACACTCTACAGAAGAGAGAAAGAGAGAGGACCCTGCTGACCATAAGATCTTACACTCTACAGAAGAAAGTGAAACAGGATCCTGCTGACCATAAGAGCTTACACTCTACAGAAGAGGGAGACAGTACCCTGCTTGCCATAAGAGCTCACATTCTACAGAAGAGAGATGACCCTGCTGATCACAACAGCTTATTCATTACAGAAGAATTACCCAGTGACTCTGGAGATGGAAAATTGACTGCTGTAAAACTGTGCTCCACTGGGAACCACTGATCTGTGATGTCCCAGATATTGACTACCACTGTACAGGCTACGATAATCCGCTAGATGTCATAGCTGCAGGGCAGTATGGGAAAGCCTTTGTGGCAACACAAAATAAAAAACCCCTGTCTGATGCTTCAGCAATGTTGGAGATAGTGCAGAGCATTTTTTTTTTGTGAAACGCGAATCGCAATATGTTTTAGGAAATTTGACTTGAACTTGATCCTCAATCTGCTCACCTCTACTAACTACTCTCCAATCACACTCAATCTTATTTGATTGACCATTCTGAAGGACATCAGTCTATACACTGTTTACAATTAAATCAATTATTAGGATTAGGGTGCAGCTAGATTTACTTATCTAATCATCGTCTATATCTCCTTGACTAAAGATAGGTAAATTGCATATTTTGCATGTGCCACAAGTAAAATCAATCCATATTATTATACATAGATTTCTGATTATCTAAAGCAATATTGAGCTTGACTTACAAAGGCCCCCATGCTACAGCACAGAAACTTCCAATAAGTATGAGGTTACAGACAAACTACAATCAGTAGACTAAATCACTGAACGGTACATTAAATAAAAAAAAAAACAGGCACCTTATACAACCCCTATATATACATATATACAGAGAGAGAGAGAGGGATACATACCTACATACATATACACACATACCTATATACACCTCCGGCCAAAATTAAGACACCGCTGCACATTTTGTTTTCTACAAATCACTATCTCTACATGACAGACATTCCATTCCAGTGTCAGTTGAATTCAAATCAAAGTACACCTCATTCTACTTAATGTGCTTCTGGTTAGGTGATCACCTGAACCAAATCATATTTAGCAAGGGAAAGTATAAAAAACACTGCTGTGGTCTTCGCAATCCTCTTGCAATAGGACTAGTTGGATGGCTAAACAAGTGCTAGGAAAAGCCCAAAAGTAATTTGAATGAAAAAATTACTTTTACCCATGCCAAAGGAGTTGAAAAGAAAAGTCTTGAGGGAGGAAAAGAAGGGTTCAATTATAGCTTTACAACAAGATCAAGCAGCAGACATTGGGGACAACAAAGCTATAGGCCGGCAGAGGGCAAAAGCGACTCTCCACTGACCGGGAAGACCGTCATCTTATTTGAGTGTCGCTCAGCAATCGCAGGATAACATCAAGTGACCTACAAAAGGAATGGCAACTGGCAGCTGGGGTGAAGTACTTGGCAAAACCAGTTTGTAACAGGCTCTAAGAGGCAGGGTTCAACTCATGTAAAGCTAGAAAAAAGCCTTTCATCAATGAGAAGCAAAGGAGAGCCAGGCTGACGTTTGCCAAAGACCATAAAGATTGGACCATAGAGGACTGGAATAAGGTAATCTTCTCTGATGAGTGTAATTTTCAGCTTTGCCCAACACCTGGTCGTCTAATGGTCAGACGAGACCTGGAGAGGTGTACAAGCCACAGTGTCTTGCATCCACTGTGGCATTTGGTGGAGGATCGGTGATGATCTGGGGATGCTTCAGCAAGGCTGGAATTGGGCAGGTTATTCTTTGCGAAGGACGTATGAATCAAGCCGCATACAAGGTTATCCTTGAAAAACACTTGATTCCTTCTGCTTAGGCAATATTCTCCAACTCTGAGGACTGTTTTTTCCAGCAGGACAATGACCCATGCCACACAGCTAGTTCAATCAATGTATAGGTGAAGGAGTACCACATCAAGACCCTGACATGGCTAGCCCAATCTCCAGACCTGAACCCCAATGAAAACCTCTGGAATGTAATCAAGAAGAGGATGGATAGTCAGAAGTCATGAAACAAAGAAGAACTGCTTACATTTTTGTGCCAGAAGTGACATAAAGTCATCCAAAAGCAGTGTGAAAGACTGGTGGAAAGCATGGCAAGACGCATTAAAGCTGTGATTAAAAATCATGGTTATTCCACCAAATATTGATTTCTGAACTCTTCCTGAGTTAAAACATTACTAATTTGTTTCTAAATGAATATGAACTTGTTTTCTTTGCATTATATGAGATCTGAAAGCACTGTTTCTTTTGTATTATTTTGACAATTATTCATTTGCTGCAAATAAATACAACATTTTTAGCCTTGAATATCAGAGACATGTCTGTAGTTTATAGAATAAAAGAACAATGTACATTTTACTCAAAATTATACCTATAAAGAGAAAAATTTGAGAAACTGAAAATTTTGCAGTGATCTCTTAAAGGGAACCTGTCACCTGGATCTAAGCCCCTACACTATCACTACCTGTCCCTGCACCTTCCTAGCTGCTCCCTATCTATCCCTCTCTGAGCTAAATCCGCCCTATAAAACACTAGAAAAATAACATAACTTACAGAAGTCCCTGAGGCTGGGGCCTGAAAAGGCGGCCCCAAGCTCCATTCTGCTCCTGCTCGATGAAGCAGCACACACCCCGCTGGGCGGCATTATTCTTTCTTCATCGCCGCCTCCTCCATTTGGAATCTCCCGCCTGCTTTACACCTATCATGTTGTGGTGATGCGACCTCGATGTGTCCCCTGACCGGGACACAGCATATGGGAGATTGTATCTTCTGCTCGGTAGCAGCACACACAGGGTTAGCTGCTACTGGAGCTGAGTGCTGATTGAAAGCACTGACGCCCAGGTGTGCAGGTGAATAGGAGATGATATGAGCTGCCCTGGGCTGTGAGGAGGGGGTGGAGTGTGTGAGAACAGCAGCAGGAGCTGCTGTGTAGAGAGCTGTGTGAAGATTTAACACAGCCTGTGAGCTCTCTCAGAGTGGACGTTCATGAGGCTAATGAGCGGACGGTGAGGAGTGAAAGGTTGTGTGTGACCTAACACAGCCTACCCGGGGGAAGGTACAGAGCTTCTATATCATCTGTTGGGATTGTATGAGGTTGTACTCTGCTGCACCCCAGAACCTGAAGGTCTGTGAATACCTGAACTGTGCCATTAAACTGTGTGCTGTTTGAGCAAATACCTGAGTCACTGCCTTCTGTTGTGCCGATCCTAACCACTACCTTACAGTGTAAAGTGGGTGAGAGATTCCAAATGGAGGAGAAGGCGATGAAGAAATTATAATGCCGCCCAGCGGGGCATGTGCTGCTGCATCGAGGAGGGGCAGAATGAAGCGTGGGCCCACCTTTTCAGTCCCCAGCCTCAGGGACTTCTGTAAGTTATGTTATTTTTCTGCTGTTTTATAGGGCTTTAGCTCAGAGAGGGATAGATAGGGAGCAGCTAGGAAGGTGCAGGGACAGGTAGTGATAGTGTAGGGGCTTAGATCCAGGTGACAGGTTCCCTTTAATTTTTGCCACAGCTGTATATGTACAAGCCTTATACATGGGCTTCTATAATTCCAAGCAACCTCCACCAGCATGATTGATAGGTGAGTGGTTGTTCATCAGATTTTGCACCTGTTCTGCCTCTGCCTATTATCACTACGGGGCCTGCTCAGTCCTGCAGTATGGTAACCAGGTATTGTTAAGTATATATTTTTTCCTCTGATGCAATCTATAGAATAGGCCTCCGCAATAAGTGCAGCCACATGTCGTGCATGAATAGGTTTAATGTAATGTACATATAGACTCTGCCAATTTCGAGATGTTTTAATTGCAGACTCTTCCACCCCGCTATCACTTTATTTTAAATGCCAAAGGACTTCAATGATTCCTGCCAATGTGTTTTATCCATGAAGGTAATAAAGAGCGCTATTAAGATCTCGCCTATTCTTGAAATGATTACAGCTCAGTTGAGTTTCTGGGAGAGATGTTCACATTTACATGACAAAATCTATTGTGCCTTCTCTCTGCCTACAATCAAAAGTCCCAGATTAAACATCTACGCCTCATTAAGCATAAGAGGAGGAGTGCAGACCTGCTGAAGAAATATTGCATTCTGCCAGAATAGCTTTGTCCCAGTGTGAAGCCTTATCTGTAAAACTTGCACACAATTACTTTTTAATGATTTTGCATTGCCTCATTAGGAGCGCAGCCACTACTGAGACTTTTAAGTGTAATCATGCAGATATACCGAGCCCAAAGTATAGGGAGCTTTTGGAGCTAAAACTCATTGTCACCCATTATTCTATAAAACTAGTCTACGTGAAGTTGGAAAATCATACAACACAGAGATAATTTATTGTGCTTAACTCAGACTTCAATAAGTTATAAAATGTCTATTTTCTTGTATTTTTGTACATATAACCATTTATAAAAATCCTTTACTCTATCATCAAAGGGCATGGGTGTCTTTTATAAGACTGACTTTTACATCTTGTATTTTATATAAGTAAATAGAACCCAAGGGCGGACATATCATTGGTGCAGCCTGGGCAGCCGCAGGGGCTCAGGAGGTCGGGGGGCCCATTCATAGACAGAACTGTTGCATTGCGAAGGGCCCTGTACTGTTCTTGCACAGGGGCCCTTTTCTGTCTGCGTCCACAACTGATGGAACCACTTGTTCATTCACTGTTGGCAATATATCTGAAAGCAAAAGTTTGTGAGTTTTTTTTTAGATATTTTTCAATTAATTACTAATATAATGTTGCCTAATTAATATCTAAATTACAGTTATAGACAAATACAGTCCAAGTAAATTTATAACACACAGCTGCCTTACTATTCAAGTATTTTTGGAGCAAACTGAGTGTACGTCTACCGCAGTCACCTCCACTAAATGTTTGCTGAATTTACAAATAAGATTAGTAAAATGCTGGAGGAATTTTGGAACGTTCCTTCTAGCAAATATGTTTCATCCACAGAGCAGTAAAAAACGGCACGGACCGGTTAATGTGTCTGCTGTGTGGTGCACCTATATTCACGTCCAGTACAGCGGGTGTTGCACGCTTCAAGAGCAAACGATATTATCCATGTGATGATAGAAAGGGAAGCGGCACTCACTATTAGCTGTTAATGTCCTTTATTTCATCTCAATACATCGACAAAGATGAATGTAGCGGGTAGAGGGAGTGGGGCTCGGCGGATGACGGCTCGCCGTTTCGCGGCTCCTGCTGCTTCAACGGGCCCCTTCCCTTTCTATCTACACATGGCAAATATGTTTCAGTTCACCAGAGATGAGCAGATCTTTTGAAATTAAAATTTGCTGAAATTTCCTGCAACAAATTTATTTGAAGAACAATATTGGAAAACATGTAAATTCTCAGAAAATACACATAAGGGTGAAATAAGAGAGGAAACCGATGACCATATAAGCTGACACTCTAAAGGAGAGAGAGAGAAAGAGAGAGAGAGGACCTTGCTTACCATAAGAGCTTACACTCCACAGAATAGAGACAGGATCCTGTTGACCATAAGAGCTTACACTCTACAGGAAAGAGAGAGATGATCCTGCTGACCATAAGAGCTTACACTCTACAGGAAATGGGGATTTTGAATAAGAGTGAGATGAAATTCCTTGGAGTAAAAAACCCTAAGATGGCAATATATTACCATCTCCCAAAGGTCCATAAGAATGAGTTTAATCCACCCGGACGACCTATCATAGCGGGGATCAATTCTTTAACATCAAACCTAGCAGCATTTGTTGACTCCTTTATGAATGAGTCTGTAAGGAATTTAGGTTCCTATCTCAGGGACTCCACCCACCTAATACAGGAATTACAAAGAATAACATGGGGTGTGGATTATTTGTTTGTAACTATAGACGTTACTGGTTTATACTCTAATATTGACCACACCATCGGCCTCCAATGTTTTCAATTATATATTGATAGATTATCCGATGTGACTATGGCCCAAAGAGAGTTTCTGATAAAAAGTATGACTTTTATTCTTGAGAACAACTTTTTTACGTTTGGGGAGACTATTTACCACCAGCTACGGGGGACCGCCATGGGCTCGAGGGCAGCACCTACGTATGCAAATCTATTCATGGCTGCCTTCGAGTCCTGGTATGTCCTCCAAAGCAGACATAAACAGAATCTCATCCTATATAAACGATTCATAGACGATATATTCATAATCTATGATAATACAGACAATACAGTTTTTGATTTCCTTGATGTTATAAGGGAGAATCATTGGGGAATAGAGCTTACCCCTTGTGTTGAAAGAAAAAATGTTACCTTTTTAGACCTGAACATCTATATTGATGATTCGGGTAAGATTATGACAAAAAATCATTTTAAAGAAGTTGATGCCAATGGGTATGTTCACTATGGAAGCAACCATTACAGACCATGGCTTAAAAATATCCCAAGGAATCAGTACTACAGAATTAGGAAAAATTGCACTTCTGATGCAGTATTTAGGGATCAAAGCAAAATATTGAGGGAGAGATTTCAAGAAAAAGAATATCCCCCGAGGCTTGTCAAAAAGGCCTATAACTCTGTTAAACATTGTACCCAGAATGAACTTATAAATTCTGACAAGAACAAGGGTGTAAAGGAAAACCTTTTTGAAACAAATTTTATCACTACTTTTTCGTCACAAAATTTACATGTACGAAATATATTGGAAAAACATTGGAATGTGATTTTAAATGACCCGATCCTCAATAAGGTGGTCCCCAGGAAACCGACAGTGACATTTAAAAGGGCTCCTACCATTAAAAATGTCTTGGCACCTAGTGTAGTTAAGATTCCTAGCTCTGGATATACAAAGGTAGGTAATGAACAAACTGGCCATAGGGGTTCGTACCGATGCAATAGACGTGGGTGTAAATGTTGTAGGTCTATTAGTAATGATGTGGACAGTTTCATGTCATTTTCGAATGAAGGGAAGGTTTTTAATATTAATTTCAGAATGACATGCCAGACGGATCATGTGATCTATTTGATCCAGTGCAACTGTGGTAAACAGTATGTGGGAAGAACTTCTCAACCTCTTCATAAACGTGTAAATTCCCATAGGTTTAACATTCTCAGAGGTTTTTTAAAACATGGATTATCGCGACATTGCACCGTAGTTCACCATGGTGATGTTAAATTATCTGTTACCCCTATTGATTATGTGCCTGTAAATACTCCTAGGAGATTGGATGTCCTAGGTAAAAGAGAAACATATTGGATTTTTAAGCTGGGCACTTTAAGCCCTGGTGGGCTTAATGAGGTAAGTGACCTTTTTTAAGAACCCATGAGTTGTTAATGTCTTCTTGATTCCTTCGAAGACTTTTATTATACTGATAGTTATCTGTGATGGTTTCTTTCTTACCATCTTGCCAGATGGAGTTCTTCTATGTGACAATGTGGTGAGATATTATGACCGTAGTGTTCTCTATTCCCCATGAACTCAGATAGCTTACCGGTCTGAGGTGTTGCTTAATCACTTTGCGGGTACCCCTAGACATAATGGGTTCATATTCTGGATGAACCCTTTATTTTCATGTAATTGTGATTCGAGTACACTGTAATTCATTTTTTTCGGTTTCTCTGTTAATCCTTTACCTCATATAGATCCTGTCTGCATTTCCTCTTTATATTGAGAGGTTTTTAATTGCGAGTTTGTATATACAGGTGACTTGTAATTTACATAGATCAACAAACCAAGGAATATAAATTATTCAGTGAGCATATTATAGACACAAAATTTAGTGGTCATTTACCTTGAAAGATCCCTATAGACAAGAAATTTATATTTTTATAATTATTGTTTAATTTTTATATAAAAAAGAAGTTTTTTTTGTACCAAGTAAATGATGATATTTAATTGTTTGGATGGGTTGAGTTGGTAGATCCTGGCTAAACAGTTGCTCTTACCTAAGGCGACCGGATGGTTAAGTGGTATAAGATGGAGGTTTAATCTCCAGAGAAGAGTTTTATGCCCCTGCCAGGGTTAGTTCTAATCCTGATTTATCTTTTTACCAAAAATGTTTTAATTATTTATTGAAGAACATATGCGATTTTAAATACTGATTATTGTGTTTTAATGTATTTTTAATGTATTGTAAACAATGTAATGGGCATTTTTATACGTTTGACTTATAGTGGGCGTTTTCACCAGAAGTGACGTCAGAGGGGGGTGGAGCTTCATTTCTTCTGATTTTTTTTTTTGATTGTTCCTGTGTGTATATATAGCTGGATGTGCTGTTGAATCTTGAGCCCTGATGAAGTGGCCTGTTTGCCACGAAACGCGTAGGCTGAATAAACAGAGTGTGTGTGTTACTCTGTTTCTCTTATTGTGGTCAGCGCGGCTTCTATCCATCCGGTTCTAATTTCTCCAAGTGGATACACTCTACAGGAGAAAGAGGGGACCCTGCTGACCATAAGAGCTTACTATCTACAGAAGAGAGAGACGGTATCACTTTCATCATAAGTGATTACAAAATACAGGAGAGAGAGGACCCTGCTGACCATAAGAACTTACACTCTACAGGAGAGAGAGTGAGAGGACCCTGCTGACCATAAGACCTTACATTCTACAAAAGAGAGATACGGGATCACATTTATCGTAAGAACTTACACAATACAGGAGAGAGAGGACCCTGCTGACCATAAGAGCTTTCACACTACAGGAGGGAGAGAGGACCCTGCTGACCATAAGAGCTTACATTCTACAGGAGAGAGAGACAGGACTCTGCTGACCATAAGAGCTTACATTCTACAGAAGAGAGAGACTTACCCAGTGACTGGATATTAAAAATGACTGTCGTACATACTGTGTTCCACTGGGAAACACTGATCTGTGATAGTTCCCTGAAAAATGCCACCAAGGAAAAATGCCAACAGGCAACCATAACACTTAACTATAACCCTTATCACTAACAACTAACCCTAACATTTTACCCCTAAACCTAATTTGAACCATAACCCAAACCCTGTGGGCATTTTTCTTTTGGGCATTTTTCTCGTCTTCACCTGTGATGTCCCAGGAACTGACCACCACTGTATAAGGTATGATAATTCACAAGATATCATAGCTGCAGGACATTATAGGGAGGCCCACGTGGCAACACAAAATTATATTAGCCTGCTTTCTGATGCGTTAGCAGTGTAGGAAATGGCCTGTTTATTTACTTTTTCTTTTTTGAACAGCAATTTATTCTCCAAATGTCCAAATACATATGAAACTGTGAATTTCAGGAAGATAGATTTGAACTGGATTCTCCGCAGATTGACCTGCGCACCTGTACAGTTCACCTTTGATTCTGTGCAAATTCAGCAAACTGTAATGGCTATCAAAAATTAAAAAACAACGTTTAAAAAAATCTTACCCTCCCCTTACCACTCACCTCTCTTCCCCTTTGCTCATCACTGACACCCATCTGATCCTTGTCACATCTACTGATCACTGACACTGGTGCTGAAATTCTGTTGAGCCGGTACTTCCAGCTCTGATGAGGTTGGTTCTACACAAGCCCACACAATGTCGTGGCTTCTTAATTGACTAACAGCTGGAGTCTAGTAGCAGAAGGCATCACTGGACAAGGAATAAAACCAGAGTGACAAAGGCTTGGAAAGAGCTTTCACTCACTAAAAGCACTTCAGCTTAATTTGCATATTAATGCAAATTCTGATTTCTTACTAAAGGAGGAATGGATTGTCTAGATAAAGGTATTTCTGAACTTGTCTTTGCAAAAGCTACATATGCAGGATTTTACCGCTATAATCATCCTCTTTAACACAGTGAAGCTAGTGATGGGCGAATCCTAAATTACTCGGAATCGCTTGACTCTAGCTACTCGTTGCGAGTCTAGCGAGTCCAATGTTAATGAATGGGGAAGTGAGTAATAGCGAGTAGTGTGAGATTTACAAATCGCAGATGTGTCTCGGAAGCTTCAGCCTGAAGCAATCCTAGTTTTGTCATTTATTTGCATTGGACTCGTTTACTTTGTAAGTAATCGCTGGGAAACTCGCACAGATAAGAGTCCTGTCTGCTCTGTGTGCTGGCTGCCACAGCTCCAGGGTCCTAGAGCCCGCCTGCTGCCTGATGTAGCAGAGCTGAGATTGTTCTCAGTCTGCTCATTCCCTGTGCATAGACATCTATATCTGTGCATAGACATCTATATCTATGCACAGGGGATGTAGCAGAGAGGACATCGCGTTTTGGACTGCGTCGGACGGAAGAGGATATTTTTAATTAAAGATGGAGTCCCTAATGGCTTTTTTTTTTATTTCTAATAAAAAGTTTTCTTTGTGTTGTGTTTTTTTTTAAAACAATTTAATAGAAATTCATGGCGGTCATGTCTAATATTGGCGTGACCGCCATAAATTTCGGGCTTAGGGCCAGCTGATAATACAAAGCTGGCCCTAACCTCTTTATTACCCAGCGTGCCACCGCCACCAGGGCCGCTGGAAGAGCGGGGTTCAGCGCCAGAGGATGGCGCTTCAATGAACGCGCCATCTTCTGGGGCGGCTGCGGGCTGCAATTTGCAGCGGGGGGTGCCCAGAAAGCTTGGGCATCCCTGCACTGCGGATTCCAGCCCCCAGCTGCTTAGCTCTACCTGGCTAGACATAGAAATTGCGCGGAGCCCCACGCATTTTTTTAAAATTATTTCATGAAATTCTGAGATTCTGACTCTGAGACTCTGACTCTGAGACTCTGACTCTGGCTCTGAGGGTGAGACTCTGAATCTGGCTCTGAGGTGAGACTCTGACTCTGAGACTCTGACTCTGAGACTCTGACTCTGAGACTCTGAGACTCTGACTCTGAGACTCTGACTCTGACTCTGAGACTCTGACTCTGAGACTCTGACTCTGACTCTGAGACTCTGAATCTGAGACTCTGAATCTGAGACTCTGACTCTGAGACTCTGACTCTGAGACTCTGACTCTGACTCTGAGACTCTGACTCTGAGACTCTGACTCTGAGACTCTGAGACTCTGAGACTCTGACTCTGAGACTCTGACTCTGAGACTCTGACTCTGAGACTCTGACTCTGAGAAGATTAGCTGGTCACAGCACCATGAGGTAATCTTGCAGAACCTTCAAGTTTCCAGTCTGCACCTGGACGCACGTCCACCCCGGAGAGTTCACATCCGGTAATTATAAATCCTTAAAGTCTAAAAAGAGACAGCGTCACAGACCTTCGATGGTGAAAATTCTAAGCGTCCTTTATTCCATGGTCAACAGAAGCGACGTTTCGACCACTGCTGTGGTCTTTATCAAGCTCAGTATGTTATACAATTGACCTCTTTAAATAGTGCTACACCACACCCATAAATCAATGTAAACCAATCACAAGCCACATCTATCAATTAATACAAAACACATAAAATACACAACAGTACATAATAAAAATTACATATAAGGTGTTGTAAATGGTTACCCCATCTTTTTGCAAGATAAATCATATATTTTCGCAAACATAATAGCAATAATCAAAAGTTTAACATGAACATATTGGCACATGAACGGTTAACACCAGTATCCAATCAGTATACACCTGTCAGTTACCATGCCAACATCTACGTACTTAAACACGGATGTTGGTAAATTTAGATGCTACACATAGTGAGGCAATCGATGGAATACATAACCTTACTTATCAGGTCCCATTGTATCATAGAGAAACAATCGCTAGCCACATCCATAGATATTTATATCCCGTGTGTAAAAATTAATATTCATACTTCCTCATTTATGTCAGAAGACTATTACCTTAGTACCCGATCTAAGCACCCGATCTAGAGTGACTATACCTGACTCTCCCACAGGTTCATATCAATAACCACAGAACGGCATGTTACGCGTCATATTATGTGTACCGGCTGCAAGCACCAGCGTTGTGCAGAGGGCTGGGGACAAGTGCGCATGCTCTATGGATTCCCGTTCTGTAACCAATCGCGTCTCCCAGCTCATCGCAAGCCATTACCGTCCCATTGGTAAAACTAAACCTGATAGGTCAATGCCGCGCATGCGCTGCCTCCTTCTCACCATAGACCAATCACGCTCGGCCATCCCTATGTTTACATCACCTGACTAGACGCTCCATCATCATCTATTGGTTACTGGCTCGATATTATACCGTGTCTAGACCAATCACTGGGCCCATTATAATCACCTACAATCAGCACACCGTAGGTTCAGCGATGTCTACGTATCCAAGGAGACCGCTCGTTCTCCATAAGCCCTGGATATATCTAATTGTTGTGGGAGAGACCACCATGGCAATTAAGGATAGAATTTCCAAACACAAAAGTACCATCAGAACCAATAGGGTGGAATTGCCGGTGCCTAAACATTTTAATGACTGTGGACATTCTGTCAATCAGTTACGATTCAGGGTAATAGATGATGTCCCAATGCCACGAAGAGGGGGTGATAGGTTGGCCCTCCTTCATGATAAAGAGAGAAGGTGGATATTTGAGCTGGACACACTACACCCGAAGGGTTTGAATATTGAATACAATCAAAGAAGTTGTTTATTAAGGTAAATCAGTATATTGGAACCTGCTGCTGATAACTCTGTTTTTGTTTTTATCTTTTGTATTCTCTTTTAGCTGCACTTGATTCGTATAACATGGTGTTGGGGTACCCCTTGAGATAAGTTATGGATCTATATTCATTGTTTGGACATTCAATAATGAGGAGGAGTGATAAGAATTGAATATGGTCATATTTTGTGTACATTCAATATGGAAATTGGGATTCCATTTAATGGGATTCTGTATAGATATTATTGAGCATGCATTATGGGTATTATAAATTAATGAGTTCAGGTTTGCACCAGTCACCTTCAGTATAATCCGTATTGTTGTTGTATATAGTCATGAGATTTATACAACACGATTATAGATATGAGGCTAATGCACGATCATGGTGGTGGTGATCGGTGAGAAAGATTATTACATGCTGTTTATGGGATAACAGACCATTGGTAATGGAATAGATTGAGTGAAATATTAGACATCGTGTTCTATTAGCTAGGGTGAATATTATAGATATGCAAGAATAGCTATTGTGATTGTATATGGACAGGAGATATATCCAGGGCTTATGGAGAACGAGCGGTCTCCTTGGATACGTAGACATCGCTGAACCTACGGTGTGCTGATTGTAGGTGATTATAATGGGCCCAGTGATTGGTCTAGACACGGTATAATATCGAGCCAGTAACCAATAGATGATGATGGAGCGTCTAGTCAGGTGATGTAAACATAGGGATGGCCGAGCGTGATTGGTCTATGGTGAGAAGGAGGCAGCGCATGCGCGGCATTGACCTATCAGGTTTAGTTTTACCAATGGGACGGTAATGGCTTGCGATGAGCTGGGAGACGCGATTGGTTACAGAACGGGAATCCATAGAGCATGCGCACTTGTCCCCAGCCCTCTGCACAACGCTGGTGCTTGCAGCCGGTACACATAATATGACGCGTAACATGCCGTTCTGTGGTTATTGATATGAACCTGTGGGAGAGTCAGGTATAGTCACTCTAGATCGGGTGCTTAGATCGGGTACTAAGGTAATAGTCTTCTGACATAAATGAGGAAGTATGAATATTAATTTTTACACACGGGATATAAATATCTATGGATGTGGCTAGCGATTGTTTCTCTATGATACAATGGGACCTGATAAGTAAGGTTATGTATTCCATCGATTGCCTCACTATGTGTAGCATCTAAATTTACCAACATCCGTGTTTAAGTACGTAGATGTTGGCATGGTAACTGACAGGTGTATACTGATTGGATACTGGTGTTAACCGTTCATGTGCCAATATGTTCATGTTAAACTTTTGATTATTGCTATTATGTTTGCGAAAATATATGATTTATCTTGCAAAAAGATGGGGTAACCATTTACAACACCTTATATGTAATTTTTATTATGTACTGTTGTGTATTTTATGTGTTTTGTATTAATTGATAGATGTGGCTTGTGATTGGTTTACATTGATTTATGGGTGTGGTGTAGCACTATTTAAAGAGGTCAATTGTATAACATACTGAGCTTGATAAAGACCACAGCAGTGGTCGAAACGTCGCTTCTGTTGACCATGGAATAAAGGACGCTTAGAATTTTCACCATCGAAGGTCTGTGACGCTGTCTCTTTTTAGACTTTTCTGACTCTGAGACTCTGACTCTGACTCTGAGACTCTGACTCTGAGACTCTGACTCTGAGACTCTGACTCTGAAATTCATGAAATAATAAAAAAAAAATGCGTGGGGCTCCGCGCAATTTCTATGTCTAGCCAGGTACAGCTAAGCAGCTGGGGGCTGGAATCCGCAGTGCAGGGATGCCCAAGCTTTCTGGGCACCCCCCGCTGCAAATTGCAGCCCGCAGCCACCCCAGAAGATGGTGCGTTCATTGAAGCGCCATCCTCTGGCGCTGAACCCCGCTCTTCCAGCGGCCCTGGTGGCGGTGGCACGCTGGGTAATAAAGGGGTTAATACCAGCTTTTTTATACAAGCTGGTATTAAGCCCGAGATTCTTAATGTCAGGCCACGTTTGACCCAGCCACTAAGAATCTCCAATAAAGGGTTAAAAAAAACACAACACAGAGAAATTTTTTTATTTGAAATAAAAAAAAAAGCCATTAGGGACTCCATCTTTAATTAAAAAAATCCTCTTCCGTCCGACGTAGTCCAAAACGCGAAGTCCTCTCTGCTACATCCCCTGTGCATAGATATAGATGTCTATGCACAGGGAATGAGCAGACTGAGAACAATCTCAGCACTGCTACATCATGTCTGTGAGCAGGCGGGCTCTAGGACCCTGGAGCTGCACAGAGAAGACAGCTGGACTCGGCTCGCAAAGAAACAGCAGTTACTTTGCGAGTTTCCCTGCTATCACTGGCACAGTAGCCGAGTCTAATGCAAACAATGGCAATCCTAGTTTTGTCAGCGTTTCTGACAAAACTAGGATTGATATTGATTTGCATTGGACTCGTGCGAGTAATCACTGGGAAACTCGCAGAGTACCGAGTCCTGCGAGTCCCTTACTACTCGCCGAGTAACGAGTCCTAGCGAGTAGATTCGCCCATCCCTAAGTGAAGCCATTGAATTTAATTTGTTAGATGTGAAATCAAACTTTTTTATTTGCGGAACCTTTCTACATCATTAGAGCTTTATTATGTTATAAATAATCAATGTAGATAAATAGTTTTATTGGTAACAGTGCATTTTTTATTGCATATGGCAATTGATAGGGAAGAGCAGATCAATCCAAGGAGGATTGAGTTCAAGTCAAATTTCCTGAAATTCGCAGTTTCATCTGAATTCAAACACTTTTAGATCCGATTTGCTCACAAAAAAACTTGCCCAGCACCATTTCCCACACCGCTGAAGTGTCGGAGTGTGAGCTAATGTCTACTCGCAAAGCTGGGTGGTCTTCCCCACACTGTTCTACAGCTATGACATCTAGCAAATTATCATACCTTGCACCGCGGTGGTCAATACCTGGAAAATCACAGATCAGAGGATCCCAAGGAAGCACAGGTTGCACAGCAATGCCCAGAGTCAATAAATGAATCTCCCTCTTCTGTAGAGTGTAAGCTCTCATGGTCAGTGTGGTCCTCTCTATCATGTAGAGTGTAAAACTCTTATGGTCAGTGGCACGCTCTCTCTCCTATAGAGCACAAGCACTCTTTCTTTCCTGTAGAGTGTAAACTCTTATGACTTGCGGGTCTTCTCTGTCTTTGGTAGAGTATAATCTGTTATGGTTAGTGGGGTCCTCTCTCCTGTAAAGTGTAATCTGTTATGGTTAGTGGGGTCATCTCTGTCTCTATCCTGTAAATGTTAAGCTTTTATGGTTAGCAATGGTCCTCTCTCTTATGTAAAGTATAAGCTATTATGGTCAGTGGGGTCCTCTCGCTCTCTCTTATAGAGTTTAAGCTGTTATGGCTAGTGGGGTCCTCTCTCTCTTCTATGGAATGTAAGCATTGGTCAGTGGATTCATCTCTCTTTTTGCCCTATAGAGTGTAAGCACTTTTGGTTAGTATGGACATATCTCTCTCTACTCTGTAGAGTGTAAGCTCTTATTGTCAGTGGTGTCTTCCCTCTACTGTATAGTTTAAGCTCTTATGGTCAGCAGGGTCCTCTCTCTCTCTCTTCGATAAAGTGTAGGCTCTTATGGTCAGTGGATCCTCTCTCTTCTGTGTGGTATGAGATCTTATGGTTAGAGGGGTACTCTGTACTCTCTCTCCTAAAAAGTGTAAGCTCTTATGGTCAGTGGGGTCCTTTCCTCTCTCCATTGTAGAGAGTAAGCTCTTATGGTCAGTGGTGTCCTCTTTTTCCTCTCTCCTATAGAGTGTAAGCTCTTATGGTCAGTGGAGTCCTCCCTTTTCTGTAGAGTGTAATATTTTATGGTCAGCTGGGTTATCTCTCTCTCCTCCCTCCTATGTTTAGCAATTACAAGCTTTTCAGTATTAAGATTTTGGCAAATTAAGTCAGTGCAAATCAATTTTTTTGGGAAAATTCAGTGAAGCCTGCAAATTATACAAATCAATAATGCCCATCTCTAGCAATTAGCAATAAAAGTGTTGAGATCCCACCCACCGGTCACAGGTGTTTGTCATAACTGCTGGATCAGGGTCCTATACATCGATTCGCTCATCATCACCTCTAGTGGACCATCCAATCCCGTAGTTTCGGAATAGTACTTACAATGTTGTTATTACTGTCACTTGCTTTAAATGTACCATTTTTATTATATCCCATAAAAGCGAAGGTGGAATCTCCACTTAGAAGTGTTTGGTTATTACGGTATTGTTGCTGAGAGCAGCTGTCACTGTAAAGTGATATCAAAAGAGGAAATGGGTAGCTATTACATTGATTACATTATTAACAACGATGTGCTGGTTGAGCCCGCAACAGTGTAATGAAGTCCAAAGGATTGATTCAATGACAAAGTGTCTGCAGTATATCAAATATACCAGGTTCACACAGTGCTAAATCCAAAACAAAATCCTCGACGTATTATAAAAGAAGACAGTTTCACAGGCAAACTCATCCTACAACATAATGAAAGTGCAGAGAAGATAAAATAAAGGGATCATGATAGAGATGCCGCCAGGAATCTCAAAAATGAAACGCTGAGATAAATTGTTGTCTTTGTTGTTTCACCATTTTCTGTAGAATTATTTTATGTTCCTGGACTATTGAACTAATTGGACTTTAGTTGATTTAACGATTGGAAATGTTAAAATACTCTCTACACTTAACCGTAAGACGTAGTCCGATGCCCATGAAACACACGCATGATCTGTACATGTTTTTGCTGACTTTTTCACATGTCTGTGTTTTTAGCAGCTCATGTCACCGCAAAATAATCACAGATATGTGTCCATTCATTATGTGTCGTGAATCAAAATGAACCCCCTCAGTGATCAGGCAAAAGTTTTCAAATCTTACCAATATCACTTTAGGCGGCGATAACTCTGGAACACCTCAACTCATCTTAGTGATTCTGAGATTGTTATTTCGGGACACATTCTACTTTATGTTAATGGTAAATTTATGTCCATATGTTTTGTGTTGATTTTTAAATGTCATAAATTTGGCAATAATTTCTAAATATTAGCAATTTTCAAACTTTTAATGATTATTATCCCTTTAATCCGGATAATAGCACAAAATAGAAAAGTATTAGAATCTGAGAGTCCTCAGTGGTTGATACCTTTTAATGGCTAACTGAAAAGATGGTAAGCATAGCAAGCTTTGGGACATTATCAGCCTGATGAAGGGGCCATAGTGTCCCAAAAGCTTGCTTTACTTACCATCTTTTTAGTTAGCCATTAAAAGTTATCATCCACTGAGGACTCTCAGATTCCAATATCTATTGGCTAACACGGTATAAATATTTTTTACCTTAACACAAAATAGTTAATTAATAACATTTCTTTCATGTCTGTTTTAGATCAGCATGATCTTTTCATTTGTTAGGATGTTAGAAGATTTAAAAATGTAGCAGCACTTTTTATTTTTTTCAAGGAAATTTACTATTTTTTTTTATAGGGACCTATTCAGTTTTAAAGTTACATTGGAGGAACTATATACCCTGGTGATCAAAATCAGAGAACTATGTAAGATCACTTGATAGTTTCAGACAGAATGTAATCTACTTTGATGAACATTTGGCAGTTTTTATGTAAGGGATACACCATGCCACTAGAACAGTGTGTTCCAAATAACGAAAGTTTATCAACTTAAAACCATTATTTTACACCAAAAGTGATTATCATAATTAAAGAACAGCAATGACTGTAGACAGAGAAAGATTAAAACTAAATGTTGTGAAGGCTACGACAGTCACCAATCGGTAGGGAGTGTACAGGCCTTTGCTTTGTTCTGGTCTTTGATGTGAGTGACTTCAGCACATCTGCAGCCACAGAACATCATTAGTCTCTCACACTGCTCTGGGGGGATTTTGCTCCACTCTTTTTCAAGTCTCTTCCACAGTTCTTTGACTGTTGTGAGTTTCTTGGCCATAACTTTGCCACCAAGGATTTTCCAGAGGTTTTCTATTGACTTTAGATCAGGACACTGGGTGGCCGTTTCATTGCTTCAATGTTTCCTGTAACATGGAACTGCTTTACCCGTTTTGCTGTGTGACAGGGGGCATTGTCCTGCATGAAAACTGCTGACTGATTGAGTGCGGAATGCAAGTAATGAAGCACGTGTTGATGAAGAAGGTTCTGATACACACTTGCATTCACTCTGCCATGTTGCTGTATGAGAGGTCCAACCCTTGCACCCACCATACTCCGACTTCTTTACAGACTTTAGATTTAGTGTTGCCCCAGTTTGTCATTGAACATAATGTTTCCCATCTGACCCAAATAAATTAAACCTGCTTTCATTACAAAAATGAACTGTGGACCAATTGTCCTCTATCCACATATCATGATCCTTACCAAAGGTGAGTCTAGCCTTTTGATTCTTTCTGCTAATGAGAGTTTCGGTCACTGCAGAGTGGGCTTTCAGTCCAAATGCTCTTAAATGTTGTGACACTGTATGACGAGACAGATCCTTACCCTGTTAAGTGTTGAACTGTAGAGCTATTCCAGCTGCAGTGTTGAAACGATTATGGAGATTCTCTGCTTTATACTGTCCTCTCTTGCATTTGTATTTTGACGGCAATTTTGACAGGATTCTTGGGGGACCTAAAAGAGTTTGTGATTTTGTAAAGATGCAATATTCCAGAAATCATAGACTTGGAATGACCAACTTCCATTTCTATGGCTGATAGGGTGTCCCCTATAAATCTCAAAAAATGGACAGAAAGTTTCTGATCCGCGCTGCTGTTCAATAACAAGACTTCCTCTGTGCTTTAAATAGTGGATCCTTATTCGTAGGTGTTTCGAGATCCTCCTGATCTTTTCCTCAGGAATGCATTCAACAGAGTCTAAGCAGTGATGTTATAGGGCTTTACCCTTCCATCCCCCATCGCATTGTGATGAGCTGCTTACACTATGCCCTGGAGAGATATAGTGTTTATTCCCCCCCCACACAGGACTTTATTTTGATGGTGGTGGACTTTTTGTTAACTCACAACTTCTTCTCCTTTGACAATCAATTTTTTCTCCAGAAGAGGGGAGTTAGTATGGGCGCCAAATTCTCACCCGCTCTGGCTAATATAGTCATGAGTGTGTGGGAAGAAAAGTACATCTTTGGCACAGCTATCCCCTTCCATGCCTGCATTATTTGGTACTCTAGGCACATTGAGGATACCCTCCTTATCTGGAGGGGGTCTAAGGAGGAGGTAGAAGATTTTGTGAATTACATAAACAGTAATGATTACAATCTTCATTTCACCTATTTTTTTTATCAAAAAAGATATAATTTTGGACATCGCTCTGACTGGCTGTGTACCTACTGGGACAGTTGCGGTGAGTCCTTATAGGAAGCCCACCTCCACCAATTCTATACTCAATGCAGGGTCTTTTCATCCAAGACATGTGATAAAAAAGATTCCTGTATGGGAAATGCAACTGTACCGATCCAGCAGAATATCTATGTGAGTCTCATAAAGTCAAGGAAAGACTCCGGATCCGCAGATATTCCAGTGGGATCCTAGAACACGCGGATCGCATTGTGGGAAGTATCAACAGAAAGGATCTTTTGAAAGATTCTGGTAGGAAAACCCACAATGACCATGGAGCAATTACCTTTTCTACTTGCTATAGCCATCAATACAACACCATTGTAGGGATCATTAAAAAATATATCCCGATCCTGAATTGAGACCCTAAATTGTCCCATATTCTCAAGGACAATCCAAATACTGACAGCTTTGTATCCTGTAGCAGTGGATGTAGATATCCTATCAAATTGTTTTTGAATTCTTACACTACATACTTAGTTTACTTGATTGAATGCACCTTATGTAAGGTATAGTATGTCGATTGTACAACTGGACAACTGAAAAGACGCATCTGTAGGCACATTTCTGATTCTACTAATTCCACTGCTATAGGTACCTCTGCTGTCTAAAAGCATTTCTCTTCTTGTCATTGGGGGAATACATCATCATTGAATTTTTCTGGCATAGAGAAGATTTTTAACCCTTTTAGAAGTGAAATATAAAATGTAAGCTTTTGAATCGAGAAAGCTGTTGGATTTTTACTTTAGGGACTCGGATACCTCTAGGCTTCAATACCAGACAAGATATAATTATTAAATAATTAAAATTATATCTCCTACATGGATCAGCAATTTATCTGTGTAGTTTTTCTATGTTTTTAATTTTGTTGTTGTATATATTATTGTTTGTATGTCACTTTTGTATCTGTTCTCATTTGGTGGTTTCTGGATCCTAACATGTGTTTTGCATAATCTAATTAGTAGGAGTATTTTTAGCACTTCCTTTTGGTTCCACCTTCAAACCAAAACTAAAGGCCCCATCACAAATATCAATATCACTGTCGATATCGCTAATACGTCACAGATTTTCGGTCGCTCAAATGACGTATGAGCGACATCGTAGCGTGTGACAGGGCGATGCAACCAGCGATTTGTTGCTTGATCGCCGATTGCAGGTTTTCGAACCAGACCTTAAACCTGTCAATGATCGCTCAGTTGAGCTTGTGCATCGCTGTGTGTGACATGAGCTCAGTGACGTATTTTCTGCAATCAGCAATTTTGGAAATATTGACGATAGGTGGGCCTTGATGTTTTCCTGGCCTCGCCTCTTCTGCATCGATTGGATGTCATTCACTACTATTGGCTACCAGTGAATGTGGGCAAAAAAGCCATCTCGCAATCCAGATGAACATATATTTGCCCAATTTGAACACCCCGCTATCCATAACCGACATCCATGTACCATTCACATTGTCACACACATACTAATATTCAGAGCCACTGCAGTAGTAGCGCATGCATGCATGCACAAGGACAACATGAATTATGTGTTTGTTGCAGATGAGGCTTTTCCACTGCATCCCAACCTACTGAGGCCATATCCCCATAGGCATGTGACATCAAACCAAAGGATCTTCAACTACCGCCTTTCCCGGGCATGGTGAGTAGTTGAAAATGCTTTCGGGATTAAGGCCAGTAGATTCCGTATTTTACACACTGCCATTAATATGAAGTTACAATCCCTAGATATGGTAGTGTTGGCATGCTGTGTCTTTCACAACTTCCTTCGACGCACGGCTGGGTCCTCATAAGCCCCTCCAAGTTTTGCAGACTCGGTTGTCGCCATGAACGATGACCTAGTAATGGTGGGCTGGCGGGCAGAAGAGCCAGATATCGCACCACTTCAAGCAGGTTCGTGGCAGCAACCATCAAGAGGCCAAGGCAATTTGGGACATATACAAAGCATACTATAATGGGCCTGGGGCTGTGAGCTGGCAGAGCAACTTTGTGTAGCATTTTATTGTGTCTTTTAATGCTGCTGCTTTATTTGTTTGGCAAGCCAAATGTTTGTGTGGGCTGTATACACTCTGTTTATCTTTTGCAATGTAACCAGATACATTTTAGGAGACTTTATGATTTATTATGATTGAGACTTTTGATTCATGAGGTTTATGACAAAAATAAAAAGCCAAACAAAACACCTGTGTCCTCAAATTCTTCATTACACCATATACATAGCCAGATATTGTATTGCAAAAAATGTGCACAAAGTGCGCTGCAGTGTGACACTTTTGGTATACAGAAGGGCTCACCACAAGCATAGTAGAAGGGGTGTGGAAATCAAAACTCTGGTACGCCTACCTACCATGATGTCACAAAAAAAACGCCGACATTGACAGAAAGATCGCTGTAGACGCTGCTGTGTGACACTGTACAAGGAACTAATAAAAAAAAAAAAATCGCTCGCTGGGTCGTCCACAAATTCGCAGCATCACCGCATCGCTGGGCCCATGTGAGTGATATTGACGTGTGTGACATCTACCCGTGATAATTGATCGTCGATCAGGCGACTTCGCCGAAGTCGCATCGGTAATAATATTGATGGTGTGATGGCCCTTTTTAAGACCCTTTGTGTCGAAACGTCAGTTGGTTTACTGGTTGCCCCAATGTGAAGCTGTTGATTTTCACGTAATAAAACTGGAATTTGGAGTACCTCTGCAGCACTGGATCATTGCATTTCTTCTATTGTTGCAAAGTGAGTGCAAACTGGAAAGTTAGGCTGCCAGTTACATAGGGTTTGCCAGATAATTAAGAAAATTAACACCAGGTGCCAGATTAACCAATAACTTGCAGGTATCTGAAAGTGTTCTCTTATTTTGATCAGTATTGTTTTTCATTTATCTCATTTACATTTTTATTCTTTGCTTTAGAATATTTAATTTATGAAATAAGATTAAAATACTGCTAATTTGCTTATATTAGGATACTTTCACATAGAACAACACAATGACCTTCACATTAAGGAAATTATGTGTTGTTCTCTCATTTTGATCACCAGTGTATATTGGAAAACTCAAAATGATACAATTTTAAAGACAACACCCCTTAAAGTTTTAAAAACTGCTGTCATGTAGTTTATTAGCCTTCAGCTGTTTTCTAGAAATTAATGCAAAGTAGTAAGACAAGAAAGAGAAATTTTATTTTTACCACCTAAATGTTGATAACTTCTGAGCAGGTCAACTATAGCCGGCAGATTCTAAGACCGTCATTTGGCCATGAATTGTTATTGCAACTAGTGATGAGTGAGTACCGTAATATTCACAATCGCTATACTCATAGCGAGTAGTTTTTAATGCTCGCATACTCGTCTGAATAGCGAGTATAAAGTAAGTCAAAGAGTGATGGGCACAGCTCACACACATCCAGCCATAAAACGAGTCTTTCTGAAGTAGGGCATGAGGGTGGGCTTTTTCAAATTTTCACAGCATAAAACACCTTGCTGTGCCCCCCAGAGAGACCCTAACATCCAATCTGCTCTCATTGAGGTGCCAGCTCCCATTGTTTACTGAAGGAATCCGGCTATATGTGTTAGATCAATAATGATCGTCAAATCACTCACGAACACAAGCGATATCACCGAGTAACTATTCATTATACTGTATATCCATGAGAAAGGCTAATATGCTGAAACGTGTAGAAAGGATTATGAAGTGTCTTCTGTATCTGATGGCTGAACATGCTGCATATACTGTACACTTATGATGAAATAAACTTGTTGATGTACACAAGTGTATTCAACTTAAATTAGCGCATGTGTGTGAGATAGGGAAATTCGAGTGTGAGTACAAGTGAGGACAGGGACTAATGACAATCTTTGCACAGGGATGTGGAATATAGAGGTGCTATAGTATATATGTAACAGGAAATAAAAATATCTATGGTAATTACCGTACATAAAAAAATAACAGGAGGTAGCACTGCAAAATATGCGAAAAGAAGTGGACTTTAATTAGCCCATGTGGCAATAACCTGCTTCACATAACCTTTCCCAATCTTCCTCAAGCATTAATTATATAATACTTTACTTTGCTCGTGGTTTATAATGAGGATAAGGGAATGTATTGCAAATAAATTGAATTTATTTTTAAATATACCAAAATCTGCCATGTTTGGCAAATCTGCTAAATGTCAGTGAGAGTGATTCTTGCAAATGCATCCACATCTTCTGCAGCCACCTGACATTTTGCTGGATTGGTCCAGGAAGAAGGGAATAAAAAACAAATTATATTACTCATCTAGCTACTTAGGCTGGCTTCACACCACGGCACAATTCGATCCGGGGCTGTGCAGTGTAAACCCGACAGCCCCGGACCGGATTTTGGCTCCATAGTATCCTATGGGGCCAGATGGAGCCTTTTTTGTGTCCGGGGAGAAAAATCTTCCCAAATTGGATCCTCTCGGATCCGGGGCAATCCGGCGCTTCCTAACATGGGAGTCTATGGGCCGGATTGCCCCGATCTGGGAGGATCTGGGAACCGGACACCGGCGGCTGCTGTAATTTCAGGATCTTGAAAAATCAGCAGCTGCAGCTTCAATTAGAGGAATCCGGCTGCACACTGGACCGGAGGGCATATTTGCCCTCCGATTCTGTGTGCTGATCCGGTCATGGCACAATCCAATCCAGGGCTGTCAGGGATGAACTTGACAGCCCTGGATTGGATTGTGCCATGGTGTGAAGCTAGCCTTACTCATCCTCACAAGTCCCTGCTGTCAAACCTTACCATCCGCACCCACTATAACTCTGGTCTTCTCTTTTGCCAGTTAGGCTTCGAAGCACATTCTGATGTCATGACGTCATAACATACGATAACACCGTGCTGCCAATCAGTGGTGGGTGAAAGATTAGTCTGACTGCTGTGCACATAAGCTGTAGTCCTGTAGTTATAAGCTCCTACTGATAAAATACTGATTGTGATTTGGATAAAGCAAAATGAGAAAATACCCTGCAGTAAGTAAATTGTAATTGTGCATGTAAATAACATAGGATACTTAATTTACAATATTTTGATCAAAAGATCAAAAAAGCCATCCCATTATGACAAGGTGTACTTGTCTCCCAATTCTTATAGTTCACCTCTCTACATGCCAGTGTAAGGAAGTGAACTGGAAGTTACATTCCTTCCTAAAGACACCAATCATTATTTTGACCCTTTTCCATTTAATAGCACCAATCAGGTTCCAAATAAATTTAAGTTGTTCTAAAGGCTCAGGGTATATCAGTGTCAGCATGACCTAACTTTTCACGCTTAAATTAAATTAAACGCTATGTAGGAGATCCAGGAACACCCCACTGCTGACACAGAAACATAACAGAGCTAGACTGCAGTTTGACAAATAAATGACGAGAGCCAAAATTCTTCTGTGAAAGCAAATCATTGACAGATGAGACCGAGATAGAGCTTTTTAGTAAAGCACTTTATTTTACTGTTTTGAAAACAGAATGAGGCCTACAGAGAAAAAACATAGTACCTACAGTCAAATATGGTGGAGGCGCAAAGATGTTCTGAGGTTGTTTTGCTGCCTCTAGAACTGACTGCCTTGCTTGTGTGCAAGACATCATGAAATCTGAAGATTAGGATTTTGGGTCACAATATAGTGCCCAGTGTCAGAAAGGTGGGATTGTGTCCTAAATCATGAGTTTTCCAGCAGAACAATAGGTCCAAACATACTTCAAGAAGCCTCCAGAACTGGATGTAAAAAAGCTCCGTAGAGTTCTTAAAGGGATCCTGTCACCCCCAAAACACTTGTAAACCTATTAAAACCTGTCCCTAGAGCATATTAACACTTTCCCTACACTATTTCTACCTCCTAAATGCAGTAAATGACATTGACTAAAAACGTTTTATAAGTACCTGATTAGTGATGATAATGAGTGACTATGCTATTCATAGTCACTCATCAAGGCAGCCCCTCTGCTTCACAGCACGCCTCCATAGGCGTGATCGTCCTCCTAGATTAAAATTGCAGCCTCCCCGCTGTGCCCTGTGTCGTAGGAGGCTGCAGTGTGGCTTGTGACGCGATCCGCGTCATTCCCGGCGCCCTGTGACGTATTTACAGCGGCGCCGCGCTGTTAGCTTCAAAATGTGCACTGCGCATGCGCATTGGGCATGCGCAGTGCGCATTTTGAAGCTAACAGCGCGGCGCCGCTGTAAATACGTCACAGGGCGCCGGGAATGACGCGGATCGCGTCACAAGCCACACTGCAGCCTCCTACGACACAGGGCACAGCGGGGAGGCTGCAATTTTAATCTAGGAGGACGATCACGCCTATGGAGGCGTGCTATGAAGCAGAGGGGCAGTCTTGATGAGTGACTATGAATAGCATAGTCACTCATTATCATCACTAATCAGGTACTTATAAAACGTTTTTAGTCAATGTCACTTACTGCATTTAGGAGGTAGAAATAGTGTAGGGAAAGTGTTAATATGCTCTAGGGACAGGTTTTAATAGGTTAGCAGGTGTTTTGGGGGTGACAGGATCCCTTTAAGTGGCAGCAACGAGTCCAGATCTAAATCACATTGAAGACCTGTGGAAAGATTTTAAACCTGCTGTTGGGAGAAGACGTCTTCACAAATGAGTGACCAGGAGCAGTTTATAAAGAAAAGGCCAAAATTACAGTTGAGAGGTTAAAGGAAGAGATTGATTGTAGTTATTTATTCCAAATGATGTGCCACCAAATATTAAGTTAAGGTTGCTAACTATTTTGTCCAGCCCATTTTTTAAATTTAGTGTAAAAGTATATTCAATTTGCCTTTTGTCTCACAATGCTGGCATTGGGAGGATTGATAAGCCTGCAGTCAGGCTAGGGTCGCATTTGGAAGGGTGCCTCCTTTGCAAGGATGCGTTATAGGAAGCAGTTTTTCCTTTGCCATTTTTATGGCATTTTTTCCTTTTTTAGCGCTATGTGTTTCCCATAGACTCCCATGTTAAAAAAACATGTATTTTTGCAAACGCCCCCAAAAATGCTGCTTACTGCGATTTTGGTGCTTTCACAAAAAACGCCTAGCTTCAAAAGTGTTGCACTTTGACCATGCGTTTTTTGCATGGGAGCCTATAGAAGCATTAAAGCTAGAGTTTTTCACAATTTGGAATCATGAAAAATGCTAGCTTTTAGCGCTTCCATGGCACAAGTGTGACCCTAGCCTCACATGGAGTTTCTACACATTTATCATTTTAGACTGGACAACCCCTTTAATCATGAAATCAATTGAATAAAATGTACATTATACAACCTCTGGCAAAAATTATGGAATCACTGTCCTCGGTGGATGTTCATTCAGTAGTTTAATTTTGTAGAAAAAAAGCAGATCACAAACATGGCACAAAACTAAAGTCATTTCAAATGGCAACTCTCTGACTTGAAGAAACCCTAAAAGAAATCTTGAAGAAAAATTTTTGTAGACCAAGCAGAGGGAAAAATTATGGAATTACTCAATTCTGAGGAAAAAATTATGAATTCACCCTGAGGATTTTCATTCCCAAAACTAACACATGCATCAAATTAGACCTTCTCATTAGTCTGCATCTAAAAAGGAGTGATCACACCTTGGAGAGCTGTTGCACCAAGTGAGCTGACATGAATCATGGCTCCAACATGAGAGATTTTAATTAAAACAAAGGAGAGGATTATCAAACTCTTAACCCTTAGTGACGAAGAAATTTGTCATTTTTCATTTTCGTTTTTTCGCTCCTCGGCTTCCAAGAGCCATAGCTCTTTTATTTTTCTGTCGACACAGACATATGACAGCTTGTTTTTTGCGGGACGAGTTGTACTTTCAGATGCAATAATTTGTTTTACCATATAATGTACAGGGAAATTGCAAAAAAATTCCAAGTGCAGTGAAATTGCAAAAAAAAGTGCAATTACACGTTTGTTTTTTGGATTTTTTAGTCGCCGTGTTCACTATATGGTAAAACCGATGTGACGGTGCGATGCCTCGGGTCAGTATGAGTTTGTATATACCAAACATGTATACATTTATTGGTATCTAGGTGGTGGAAAAAAATTCAAAAGCATGAAAAAAAAAAAATTGCACTTTTTGCGCCATGTTGTGCGACCTGTAGCGTCCTCATTGTTCGGGATCTGGGGCTGTGTGATGGCTTATTTTTTGCGTCTCGAGCTGACGTTTTTAATGATACCATACTTGGGTGGATGTGCTGTTTTGATCGCCCGTTATTGCATTTTTTAGCATTGTTGCAGCGACCAAAAAAACGTAATTTTGGCGTTTTAAACCATTTTTTGCGCTACGCAGTTTATGGCTCTCATTATTTGATTATTTATGTTGATAGATCGGGCAATTCTGAACGCGACGATACCAAATATGTGTATTTTATTTAATTTTTTAATACTTTTATTGTGGATGGGAGAAAAGGGGGATGATTTGAACTTTTATGTTTTTTTTTTTTTCAACTTTGTAAAAACTTTATTTGTTTATTGATTCTTAATTTTACACTGCCCCATAGAGAGGCATGCAGATGCACAGTCCGATCGCTTCTGACACATACAGAGGAGCTGCAGATCCTCTGTATGTGTCAGAATCGCGGACCTGTTGTGGTTGGCAGCCCCTGCCAACCACAAGCAGGAAATGCTCCATGACAGGTTCCAGGGTCAAGCCAGGACCCTGGCCTGTCACATCAGCACGGGAGATCCCGCGATACTATCGCGAGATCTCCCCTGGAGCCCGGTAAGCGGCGCTGCCCGCTCCGGCTCCGTTAGATCCCGCTCTCAGAGATTGAGGGCGGGATCTAAGGGGTTAATAGCACCGATCGGATGGCGGGACTTATCGGTGCTGTTAGACCGACATCTCAGCTAGTGAGATCAGCTGAGATGTCGGAGGTTTGAAGTGAGCTCCACGCCGGAGCTCACTTCAAACACGGGGGTAATGACAGCCGATGTCTAGAGACGTACGGCTGTCATTAAGGTGTTAAAATAGGATAAATCATTATGCAATGTGGCAAAATATGTTGGTTGTTCACAGTCAGCTGTGTCTATAATCTGGTCCAATGATAAACAACATGGGAAGGTTGTTAAAGGGCAACATACTGGTAGACCAAAAAAGACATCAAAGCATCAAGACTGGAAACTTAAAGCAATATGTCTCCAAAACAGGAAATGCACAACAAAACAAATGAGGAACCAATGGGAGGAAAACTGGTGTCAATGTCTGTGACCGAACTGTAAGAAACCGCCTAAAGGACATGGGATTTACATACAGAAAAGCTAAACAAAAGCCATCATTAACACATAAACAGAAAAATACAAGGTTACAATGGGCTAGGGAAAAGCAATCTTGGACTGTGGATGACTGGATGAACAGTGATGAATCGCGAATCTGCATTGGGCAAGGTGATGATTCTGGAACTTTTCTTTGGTGTCACTCCAGTGAGATTTATAAAGATGACTGCCTGAAAAGAACATGAAAATTTCCACAGTCATTGATGATATGGGGCTGCATGTCAGATAAAGGCACTGGGGAGATTGCTGTCATCACATCTTCAATAAATGCCCAAGTTTACATTGATATTTTGGACACTTTTCTTATCCCATCAATTGAAAGGATGTTTGGGGATGATGAAATAATTTATAAAGCTGATAATGCATCCATCCATAGAGCAAAAACTGTGAAAACATTCCTTGAAAGAAGACACATAAGGTCAATGTCAATGGCCTGGAAATAGTCCGGATCTCAATCCAATTGAAAATCTTTGGTGGAAGCTGAAGAAAATCGTCCTAGACAAGGCTCCAGCCTGTATAATTGATCTGCCACAGCAATCAGAGAAAGTTGGAGCCAGATTGATGATGAGTGCGGTTTGTCACTCATTAAGTCCATGACTCAGAGACAGCAAGTTGTTATTAAAGCCAGAGGTGGTGCAACAAAATACTAGTGATGTATTTGAGTGTTGTTTTGTTTGTTTGTGATGATTCTATAATTTTTTCCTCAGAATTGAGTGATTCCATAATTGTTCCCCATGCTTGGTCTACAAAAGTAACCGTTACTGGCTAGCACATTTGTTTTACAAAATTTCTTTTAGTGTTTCTTAAAGCCATAAAGTTGCCATTTGAAATGACTTTAGTTTTGTGCCATGTCTGCTCTTTCTCTACAAAATGAAACACCTGAATTGACATTCTCCAAGCCAGGTCATTCCAAAATTTTTGCCAGGGGTTGTATATGTTTGATATTCTTCTGGTGTTATCCTCATGGTTGTAGTTTTCTTTCTTTTACATGATATAATATACCCTGTCACAGAAAATGTCCTACAGTAAAGTAGGGACCCAAAGACGTCTATGAATGCCCTGTTGCAGCTTTAAACAGATTTTAGGTTATACAAAGCCTGTATAGGTCTGATGCCCAGCAGTAAGTCTACAACTATGGTCAAGGTTAAAACAACTTTGCTGACCTTCATTTGAGGCCTATCTTCTACATAATCTTTTATAGTTTACATGAGAGAACAAAATACTGATGGGACTGACAAACGAGTTTGATTAAGAACTAAGTTTAGATGTTTTATTGATCCACAGAATAGCAAAATCACCTGTTTCAAATTCCTGAACCCCCATGAGGCCATCAAAGAACATCCACCAAAAAGACGTTCCTCAAAATCGAACGACTTCCGAGAGTAATGTGGTATCAAATGATATTTAAATCTAACCAACAACTATATTGATCTGTGTTCAGTGTTCTAAAATAGAATCAGAAGAAAAGTATGATAAGAAGCTGGTGCCTTAGTGTCTCTGTCTATGAGGGGTGGATAGTGTGGAGGTCCTGCTGTTTAGTCATCCCTCCAGCAATAGGTAAATTTCAATACTGAAGACTCTGCTTTCAAACAGATTGCATTGAAAAGGAAGAAGACTATTAAATCACACATTGATTGCAGGTACATTTACTAAAGCTTTTAATGTCTTACCTTACTTAAATGCTTTATCTCCTAAGGCTTCAGATTTACAAACGCTTAAATAAAATGTAGAAGTTATAATACGTGTTAAGTAGAGATGAACGAAAATATTCGAGTGGAAGTGAAGTCTTCTCGAATATTAGAATAATCTGTATTGCCAAAGTGCAGATTTTTTGGTAATTTTCTTTTGTGAGGATTCAGCAATATAGCAGCTGCTGTTTGCCATTTTACTGAATTATAAAGGGCCAATAAAGGTAAAATAATAGTCTTATACTCACCTCTCCACTCACCTCTCTGGCGCTTCTGCTCCTTACCATCATCCATTGCCAAAATGCAGATTTTTTTCGTAATTTGCTTCTGTGAGCATTCAGCAAAATAGCAAGTGCTGACTGCCATTTTTCTGACCCGTAAGGGGCCATGAAAAGTTAAAAAGAATAAAATTCTTATACTGACCTTAGCACTCACCTCTCTGCCCCGAGGCTCCTCACCATCACTTATCACCAAAATGTACTTATTTTTTTGTAATTTGCTTCTGTAAAAATTCAGCAAAATAGTAGCTGCTGGATGCCATATTTCTGAACCATAAAGGACCATGAAAAGGTTAAAAAAAATTGTTATACTCCCTTTTCTGCTTACCTCTCTGAATCCCTGTGCTCCTCACAGTCACCCGTCTGGTCCTTGTCACATCTTCTTATCACTGCGGTGAGTGCTGTAATCCCCTTGATGTGTGTATATATACAGGAGCTGTGCAAGGACAGATGTGCAGGATGATGGGAGAATTATCAGGGAGAATCTGATGTAAGCTCAAAGGAAGTCAGGGGATTCTGAGCCAAAGGTCATGTGACAAGGGGAGCAGTTAAGGTCACAGGAAGATTTGGTAAAGCAAAGCTATTTAAAAAGGAACTTATCTATGGCATTGGCCAACTCCTCTAAAGAATAACCGCCATTTAAATTTTTATTATATAACAATGTAGAGTAAGAGATTTTAATAAACTGTCAAATATACTTCATAAGTGAAATCTAGTGGAAAACCATTCATAAACCTTCCACAAGGTGTCACCTCTGGACTGTGTGTGAAGCCCACATATGCTCATTCTCAGTCAGATCCGTCTTCACACTGAATATGGGGCATGTAACCATGTAAAGGAAAGGGGCGGGGTCTACACAGCATCCACACTGCTGACTGCAGCTGGTGATGAAACAATGTATGAGATTAGCTGACGCTTCAGCACAGTGCTGAGCAATGTCACAATGTCAGGATCAATGCAAATGTGTGTGCCCTTTCCATGGTACAAGCTTCTTTGATCTGTCATCTGGCTGCTGGGTCCCCACACAGCTCAGTCACAATCTCTGTTAACCCCTTCTCTGCTGTCACATTGTACTGCTCCCTATCAGCTGCTGCCCATGCCCACACAGCCATAAAATGCAATTTTTAAAAGAACACAAAAAAAGCTGAGAAAATAAGTCATGTGGCACAAAAAAGCATTATCCTATCTGCTATGTGATCCATCATTAACAACCAGTGCAGCGTTGGTTTTTTTTCAATGAAATGACATTTACACTTCAATCATTATTAAGTTCTATATTTAAAAGAATTGAATTCAATTGAAATTTGGAGCGCGTTAATGGAATTTCACAATTAAACTTTGGTTAAAATTTTTATAATTCATTAAAATCATCAATTGCAATACATAACAGTAAAAATTCACACACACACAAATTCACATTAAATTCTAGGGAAAAAATAAATAAATAAACTGAACTTAAATGTGATCCCGACCAAATATCACTTCATAAAAATTATTAATTTTAATTTATGTTAATATTTTCCAGCTATTGTACTGGGAGCACAGAGTCAGGACTAACACCACGATTACGGACCCCGGGAGCGACCTGTCCTCATTGTGTCTTTGACAGCAGCCGATACTCCACTATCGCAGGAGCGAGGGAGTGTGTATCCCCCTCTAAAGAATCAGAAACAAACAAAGCAAGAATTCAGTAAACAATCTAAAAACTGTAAAGAGCAGTTGACTGTATGCATGCATCTAAAAAGCCTTTACAATCCAAATCAATGTGTCTGTTAAAAAGGACAGATTCTCTTTATGAATGAACTTAAAGGGAACCTTTCAGCTCATTCTACCCCTTTCTGCTATCACTACCTGTCCCTGCACCTTCCTAGCTGATCCCTAACCATCCCTGTCTGATCCAAAAGTGCCCTATAAAGATTATGAAAGATGACTTATATCCTTACATGCAGTCTCCATCCGGAGACTGGAAAGGCGGGCTCCGGGGCTCCATTCTCTCCTCCTCATTGGCTTTCAGCACGCCCCGCTGGGCGTCATCATTCAGTCTCTTGAACCTCCTCTATTTGAAATTCCGCCTCCTCTGCTACTATGATGCCCGGCCGGAAACTCATATCTGGCACGGTGCATTCTGGGGGCTGATCACAAGCTACAGCCCGCCTCCGGCACATGCTCATATTAGAGCCGGACCGTACCACATGATCAGCCCCCATAATGCACTGTGCCAGATGTGACTTACTGGCCGGGCATCATAGTAGCAGAGGAGGCAGATTTTTAAATAGAGGAGGCTCAAAAAACAGAATGATGACGCTCAGCGGGGCGTGCTGAAAGCCAGCGAGGAGTAGAGAATGGAGCCCTGGAGCCCGCCTTACTATTTAACCAGCCTCAAAAAGGACTAATCGCTATCATTTATATAGCAATCACAATTTTTACAGAGACAATTCGCAACATTTTATTATCACTATGTACATTCAGGGAATAGCAAACCCCTGAAAATACTAACATTAATCATTTTCATGAAATGATTTCAGCCGGGATCACATTTTAGGGAAGTTTTTTCTTTCCCACTAGAATCTAATGTGAATTTGTGCGTGAATTTTTGCTGTGTTTTTACTGTTATGTATAGTTATTGATGATTTTAATGAATTATAAAGATATATTTTAACCATAGTTCCAAATTTCAATTTAATATTATATCTTAGTATTTTTGGGTTTCTGAGGGGAGAGACCTGTGGTGCGCTCTGCTGTGGGGCTTGGTTCAGAACACTAATCCTTTTACTTTTTAATTACTATATTTAAAAGAAGTTTACAAGTTACTGCCCTAGCAAAGTATTTTTACAAGAACTTCCCTGATTGAAACTCATTATCTATTGTACCAATGCCATGGAAAATCACAGATGCTGTATTACTCCGAAGACAATTAAGGTACTGAAGATTCTTGGACAAAGTGCTTCAGTGTCCGCGCTGCTGCTCCGAGACCAAAGAAACACAGACACGGGAATGTCTGGTGCAGCTACAGCCTTTATTTTCCGACGCGTTTCGGAGCCTCCTCCCGAGCTCCTTCCTCAGGGAATGTTCCCTGAGGAAGGAGCTCGGGAGGAGGCTCCGAAACGCGTCGGAAAATAAAGGCTGTAGCTGCACCAGACATTCCCGTGTCTGTGTTTCTTTGGTCTCGGAGCAGCAGCGCGGACACTGAAGCACTTTGTCCAAGAATCTACATTACGACCACGGTCACCGTTGGGAGTGCGGTCCCTGCAGCAGCTGCTTGTACGCTATTCTACCAGTTGTGGGTTTCACAACTGACAAATGTGAGCGATTCCACATCGATAAGTGAAAGTGTGTTATTGAGATAAGACCCTATTTGCGCATTCTTTCTTTCACAAATTAAGGTACTGAGACACAGTACCTATAATACTGAAATAGAAAGCTAAAGATGGAAGTACATCAAAGAAAGCCATAGTTCTCCTAACCCCTCATATATATATTTAGGACAGGCTTGTCACATTCTCAACAGGTAGAGAGAAATATGCCACTGCCAGAATAAGCATTACACTTTAAATGGCTCATACTGCTACAAAAACTAAAAGAAACAATATCTCACCGATCACCCAAAGCATCCAATCCAATACTTCCATGGTTCCTATTGGTTATTACTTCCCGTCTTGACATATCAGAAATGGTTGGAATGTCTGCAAATTAGTGATGGGCGAATCCTAAATTACTCGGACTCGCTTGACTCTACCGAGTCCGAGCCCGGGACTCGCTACTCGTTGCGAGTCTAGCGAGTCCAATGTTAATGAATGGGGAAGCGAATAATAGCGAGTAATGTGTGATTTAAAAATCGCAGATGTGTGTCGGAAAGCGCTCGCATTGCCGTGTCGGAAGCCCCACTGGCAACTGTATTTTGCTGCTGTCTCCGAGGCCAAAGTCGCATGTGTTGGAGGCGAGGCAAGCGACTTTCTGCAGCAAACCACATGCTTTGTGCAAACAGGAAATAAGCCGACTCGAGCTTCCTGGCTGGACGCGCAGAAAGTCACAGCGAGGAAGCATGGCTCCTGTCGACACCCTGCAATTAATTGCTCTGGTGGAGGCTCGGCCCCTGCTTTGGCTGCCCACTGACCCTGCATATGGGGATAAAGTCCAGCGGACTACGGCCTGGAGGGAGATCGCACAGAGCGTTTTCCCAACGTTTCATCGTTGTGGCCATGATGTGCAGAGCAATATGGGTGAGTTAAATGTGTTCACACGTTATATTGCATTTACCGTATATAGTCGTGTATAAGCCGACCCGTGTATAAGCCGACCCCCCTACTTTAGCCCCAAAAAAGTGGGAAACCATATTGACCGCCATTCTTGTATACAGCGGCTATCACTGTTAGACATCCCCCCAGCAGAGTATACAGCTCCACCTGCAGAGTATACAGGCCCCCCCAGTGTGTATATATGCCACCGATATTAGGGTATACAGCCCCCCGTGGGTACACAGGTCCCCCAGCACTGGCTATACATGGCCCCCAGTGATTATACAGGGCCCTCATAGTAGGGTCTACAGCCCCCCGTGGGTATACAAGACCACAGCAGTGGGTATACAGGGCCCCCGTGGGTATACAGGGCCCCCGTGGGCATACAGGGCCCCCATAGTAGGGTATACAGGGCCCTCAATGTGTTATAATGCGCCGTTGCATGGTTGCCTATATTTGGATGGGTTCACAATAGTACACTTAGTTTAAGGGCTGTTCCTCCTGGCTCTGAAGGCCAGGGGGTTGGGTGTATATAAATACCACTAATGAGCGGAGTCTGGTGCCCGCACTATTACATTCTCTATGCATTGACATGTGCCCTGCCCCATTTGTGATTGTGGCCACGTGAGCTCAATGTCCGTAATGCTGTTGATGATGTTCCACACTGTCGTTTCCATGTGCCTTGTATACACATTTCACACACAACATGATTAAAATGTTATTGTTGATTTGTACACATACTTTTAGTGTTTCAAATGTTAAAGAGGTCTAAACCCGGTTTGAAATCATTTCACAGTTGACCACATTATGAAGCGCTGGAGGAGCTGCCGCGACCAATTTAAGCGGCAACACCGGAGGATCCTGGAGGGGGGCCCGGAAGCTGGTCACGGCATAATATATTGCCACTATGAACGGCTGTCATTTCTGGAACCGGTGGCCCGTATGCCAAGGTATGTGTCTGCCGCACTGTTGTTTACTATTATTGTTATTATTATTTTTTAATATAGCGCCATTAGGTTCCATGGCACTTTACATGAGGATAAGGGTTAACGACAAAAAACAGTCCATGAAGACAATCAGGTCATACAGGTACAAGAGGAGAGGACCCTGTCCACGAGGGCACACAATGTACGTATGAAGCTCTATAATGAGTGTGCTGGTTTACATACCCACACAGGGGTTTGTTTCTGCCATGGTGCAACACAATTCTATCACCTTTGGCAATGATCCAGGACATACACATTTATAGTCACATTGTGACGTTTGGACAAATAAGCAATGTTCTGCAGGGTGGTCAGACACAATGTTCCGTGACCTCACAATTAGCTATTATTGTTGGCATGTTTGTGGAACAAAGCCATGTTCTTCCCTCCAATGGCCTCTAAGGTCTGTGGCCCTGTCTGGTTTGCCTGTCATAAGCCTCAGTTGTATCAGTTCCTAATGGCCTCGACTTGCATAAGGGCCACATACATCCTACACATTTAGTTGTGGGTGTTTTTTTCGGCAAAATAACGTTGCAAGGATATACCCCTTTTGCACTAAACTGTTTGTACACCATCCCAGATTGCTGACACATTCACACACATTTCAGAACATACCCTGTATCACTACAAATATGTGTGGTTCAGTTTTCCCATGGGTTTATTTGGGGCTGCAAGGTGATGGTGTAGATATTAGGGCCCACATGTGAATTGTACTTTTTTTGTCGTTAACTCATGGCCACATTACGAATCCTCCGGAAAACATAGCGTATTAATGCTGTATTAAATCAAACTAAAGAGGGCCATATTTTAAGTGCAACAGCCTTTTATGTCCAAGGTCCTTTAGGAAACCCGAGGTTTGTCCTTGCTGTTCCCGTTTTTTGGTTCGGCCCCGTTGGAGTAACTAAAACTGTCCATCTGTGCATACCACCTTGTTTGGCACCAACGATGTGTGACCTGCTGCTCAAAGACAACCCCATACTCTATGTCCATTACAGTCGTTTCAAATCCCAAGCCATCTGTTTGTTGTGTTTTATTTACCAAGACATTCCTGATTAGCATACATGGCAGCAACAAGGAGTGTAGGCCACTAACGGCAAATGCTCATGTGTCACCTATGCTGCAGGACTCCATTTCCTGTCTTGCTCACCTGCCCTATAGATCTGGGTTATGTGCATTGAGACCAAGGCCGTCCACACTGTGTGTTTTTGTGTCCATCTGATGGCAAAGAACCCTGAATAATGTGTTTGCCTCACAGTGTCAGGCTATAGCTTTGTCCACATAAAGTTTCCACAAAAAGTCAAAACATTAGTTGTGGCCACTAATATGTCTTCAAGTGACTACATAGCTGTCCTGCCTAAGTCATGGCACAGTGTAATAGTGCAGACTAATTTTAAAATTTGTAATGTAATGGCAAAAAATCGTGGAGCAACAGTACCCACACATACAATATAGTTTGAGGCATGAGCCAAAAATGTCATTAATTTATTTGCTGCAATTCCATCTTAAGGGCAACAATGAAAAGACACAGAATACACAGATACACTGAGTCAAAAAAGCGTGCACATGTTATGTTTGGCCTATGGTTTTGTTTCCAAAGGCAACCCATTCACCAAATGTTTTTTATATTTACCCACAGAGCTGCTCACTTTCGGAGGCGGCGTTGGAACCCGCCACCACAGCTGCCTGAGGAGGGGAGGGAGGCCCCTCAACCCCCACCAGATGAGGAGGAGGGAGTAGCACCACCACCACCACCGCCACCACCACCGCCGCCACCACCACCACCACCGCCACCACCACCACCACCACCACCGCCGCCACCACCACCACCACCTTTGGGGCCGCAGATACAAGAAGAGGAGGATGAAGGGCCACACCAGCGCCCTCCAGTGCCGACTGCCAGCAGCAGTGTGGGGAGTCACTGGAACCCCAGCAGCCCTGCTCTGATCCCGGGGGCACCACAAGACCGCAGAGGACAGTGTAGTGCTGACTTTGCCCGCAGTCTCATACCGTTCTTGGATGACATTCCATTCGAGAGAAGACTGCGGGCATGGTCAGCAATACACATTGTCCTCGATGCGTGTAGGCCCCCAAACCATCCTGGGCAGGTGTTTGATTTTTTGGAGGAGTGGCGGCTCAGCAGATCTAACATCCTGGACAGGGCCACACCCCGGGACAGGTATGTTGCGACCCAGAGGTGGTGTCCAAGAATCAGTGGCCTACCAAGCCAAGGCCAACCGGCCCAGATGCCCCAGCCTACAGGCTTCCAACCACTGGGTGAGGTACTGCATGGGGCCCTGGACCTACTCAACGACCAGGGTGATGGTGCCACGTTACAGCCAAGGCCGGAGGATGCGGCAACCTTCCACCAGCTGTAGACCCCTTCTTTTTTTTTTGTTTATTTTTTGTTCCTGTGCATTGCACAATTTCTTTGTTATGTTATTATTTTTTTTTACTAAGTTTAAACCCCAAAAAAAAAAAAAAAAAAAAAAAAAAAATTCTGACATCTTTGCCATTATGGCGAAATAATACCCAGTTGACAAAAACTGCTTTGTGTCTGTCTTTTTTGAGGGAATGGATGTGTAGGTTTTTTTTGTGGGTGGGCTTAAAGTCATCATCATTAGCAAGTACTTTACGGCCCGCATGGCGCATGAAGGCACCTTGGTTATTATGTGGAAAATCATGACTGCACATACAAATGTTGCTTACAAATAAATAGTGCCTGTGTTTGTGGGGGGGTGACTTAATGACTCGGTATGGCAACAACACTGGGAACACAGATGCGATAGGCTGGGACGTCTACTTGCAACAGAGCGCGTCTACGCGTTATCTCCGTAGCGTACAGTGGGACCCTTCGCCATGCTCCAGCAGGATCTTAGTACAAGCCACGTTTTCGATGCAGGCATAGGCCTGTTGCCACAAAAAATTAGCCCAAGGGGCGAGATCAACTCTATTTGGAAGTTGAGGAGGGCGCGTGGCCCATACTATTTGCTTGTCCTGTGAGCATAGTACAAGCAACGTATTCGATGCAGGTATAGGCTTGTAGCCTCAAAAAATTAGCCCAAGGGGCGAGATGAACTGTATTTGGAAGTTGAGGAGGGCGCGTGGCCCATACTATTTGCTTGTCCTGAGAGCATAGTACAAGCAACGTATTCGATGCAGGTATAGGCTTGTAGCCTCAAAAAATTAGCCCAAGGGGCGAGATCAACTCTATTTGGAAGTTGAGGAGGGCGCGTGGCCCATACTATTTGCTTGTCCTGTGAGCATAGTACAAGCAACGTATTCGATGCAGGTATAGGCTTGTAGCCTCAAAAAATTAGCCCAAGGGGCGAGATCAACTCTATTTGGAAGTTGAGGAGGGCGCGTGGCCCATACTATTTGCTTGTCCTGTGAGCATAGTACAAGCAACGTATTCGATGCAGGTATAGGCTTGTAGCCTCAAAAAATTAGCCCAAGGGGCGAGATCAACTCTATTTGGAAGTTGAGGAGGGCGCGTGGCCCATACTATTTGCTTGTCCTGAGAGCATAGTACAAGCAACGTATTCGATGCAGGTATAGGCTTGTTGCCACAAAAAATTTGCCCAAGGGGCGAGATCAACTCTATTTGGAAGTTGAGGAGGGCGCGTGGCCCATACTATTTGCTTGTCCTGTGAGCATAGTACAAGCAACGTATTCGATGCAGGTATAGGCTTGTAGCCTCAAAAAATTAGCCCAAGGGGCGAGATCAACTGTATTTGGAAGTTGAGGAGGGCGCGTGGCCCATACTATTTGCTTGTCCTGAGAGCATAGTACAAGCAACGTATTCGATGCAGGTATAGGCTTGTAGCCTCAAAAAATTAGCCCAAGGGGCGAGATCAACTCTATTTGGAAGTTGAGGAGGGCGCGTGGCCCATACTATTTGCTTGTCCTGTGAGCATAGTACAAGCAACGTATTCGATGCAGGTATAGGCTTGTAGCCTCAAAAAATTAGCCCAAGGGGCGAGATCAACTGTATTTGGAAGTTGAGGAGGGCGCGTGGCCCATACTATTTGCTTGTCCTGTGAGCATAGTACAAGCAACATATTCGATGCAGGTATAGGCTTGTAGCCTCAAAAAATTAGCCCAAGGGGCGAGATCAACTGTATTTGGAAGTTGAGGAGGGCGCGTGGCCCATACTATTTGCTTGTCCTGAGAGCATAGTACAAGCAACGTATTCGATGCAGGTATAGGCTTGTAGCCTCAAAAAATTAGCCCAAGGGGCGAGATCAACTCTATTTGGAAGTTGAGGAGGGCGCGTGGCCCATACTATTTGCTTGTCCTGTGAGCATAGTACAAGCAACGTATTCGATGCAGGTATAGGCTTGTAGCCTCAAAAAATTAGCCCAAGGGGCGAGATCAACATTTTTAAAATTTATGCAAGGCACTTGAGCCAAACTATATGTTTTATTTCAGTTTGAGAAATGCCCACAATGCAGGCATAGGCTTGTTGCCTTAAAAAATTCAGCCAAGAGACTGTTTTGGATTGTCTGACATAATTCAACGGTCAAAAAACATCACAAGTGCATGCATTATTAAAGTAACATTACTGACACTGATTGTGTAGTTTTGTTGTCATGCAGCAAGTGTAGCAGGAACATTATTTATCCAATCTTCTTAGCAGAGGGACATTGTTTATCCTTTGTGTAAGAAGAGGACATAATGTTTAAACCGCACTGAGCCAAACGTAACAAATTTGAAAATGTCCCTCTAGGTTTGGGTACTCTCGTCTGAAGGGGTTAAGAACTTTGATGATATCCAGTCCTTGTTAAACTTAATGAGAGTGAGTCTGTCGGCATTTTCTGTAGTCAGCCGTGACCTTCTATCAGTGACAATTCCCCAGCGGCACTAAAAAACACGCTCTGATGTCACACTAGCAGCTGGGCAGGCCAGCAACTCCAAGGCATACAAAGACAGCTCAGTCCAAGCGTGAAGCTTGGAAACCCAGTAATTAAAGGGTACAGAGGGGTCGGTTAAGAAGCTGGTAGTGTCACACACATACTCGTTCAACATGTTTGACAATGTTTGTCTCCTAGACAAGGGGACCGTAGGCACAATCCGTTGCAGATTGGAAGGTCTGTTGAACATCGCCCAGTTGGTGGACATCTTACCACCACCTCTTCTTGACAATGTGGCAGTTTGTGTTCGAACCAAAGGCTGCTGTGGCAAAGAGCTGCTTGTTCGTGGTATAGCGGAGTCAGATGGTGAAATTGACATTAAATTGTCAACCACCACACTTTTGAAATAATCCATCGTTAAGCCCCTTGGTGACTGCAACAGCAGCGATGGAAACTTGTCTTTGTAGCGTGGGTCAAGGAATGTTGACAACCAGTAGAGGTCGCTGTCATAGATGTTAATGACGCGTGGATCCTGGGACAGACATTGAGACATGAAGTCAGACATGTGTGCTAGGCTACAAAGACTCATGTCTTCTGTGTCACCAGACTGATGAACAATAGGCATCATGGTCTCAAAATCGGTCTCCGCCTCCTGCTCTTCAGCCCACCCATGCTGTACCGACATAAAACTGGGGTTGGGAGTTCCATCAGGGTGCACCTCAGTACCATGGAGAAATAAATCGTCTTCATCTTCCTCATCACTGTTTTGTTCTGCAGCCAATGTTGCCGGCTGAAATTGGCTTTGCTGGCTCTGATCCTGGATGTTAAAATGTGGATCCATAGCCCTCTGCTGTGCCCTCAATGATTCTGTTTTAAGATTCAGGAGAGAATCTGTAAGCAAACACAGCATGGGGATGGTGAGACTAATAATGGACTCATCACCGCTGACCAGTTTTGTGCAGTAATCGAAGTTCTCTAGAACCTCGCAAAGGTCAGCGATCCAGACCCACTCCATCGTACCAATGTGTCTTGTATTACTTCCTGGGTGACGGGCATGTTGCAGCTGATATTCCGCTATAGCCCTCTGCTGCTCATTGAACCTAGCCAACATATGGAATGTAGAATTCCATCGTGTGGGCATGTCGCAAATTAATCTGTGTTTGGGCAAATTAAATTGCTGTTGAAGGGCAGATAGATTTGCAAGTGCCGTTGATGAATGTCGGAAATGTCCGCAATTTCTACGCACCTTCTCTAGTAGATCAGATAACTCTGGGTAATTTTTCAAGAATTTCTGAACTACAAGATTCAGTACGTGAGCCATGCAAGGCACGTGTTGAAGTTTACCGAGCTTTATTGCTGCAACAAGGTTTCGTCCGTTATCACTGACAACAAGACCTGGTTGTAGTTGCAGTGGGGCCAGCCACTCATCTGTCTGTTGTTTAACACCTTTCCACAGCTCGTTTGCAGTGTGAGGTGTGTCACCTAGACAGATGAGCTTAAGAAGAGCCTGTTGTCGCCTGGCTGATGCAGTACTGCAAAGCTCCCAACTTTGACGTGATGTGGCGGACAAATCAGCAGTGGTCAAGGAAGTTGAAGACGCACATTGTGTTGTAGAAGTATATGAGGACGCGGACACCCGGAATGATGCTGTGCCCGCTATTCGTGGAGTTGGTAGGATCGCAGATATTCCACTATTACACTTTGGGACACTCTCGACAAGGTTGATCCAGTGAGCTGTCAGGGATATGTATCTGCCCTGTCCACAAGTACTTGTCCAGGTATCAGTTGTCAGGTGAACTTTTCCGCTCACAGCATTTGTCAGTGCACGCTTCAAGTTGTTAACCACGTCCAGATGTAGCGCGGGTATGGCAGTACGTGAAAAAAAATTGCGACTGGGGACAGTGTATCGTGGTGCTGCCACAGCCAACAACTCCCTAAAAGCCTCAGTATCAACAAGCCTAAATGGCAGCATTTCTACAGCTAACAGCTTAGAAATTTGCGCTGTCATTTGTCGAGAAAAAGGGTGTGTGGATGGGTGCTTCCGCTGCCTCTCATACAGCTGTGGAACAGACAACTGGACATTTGGCGCAGACTCACAAGTCACTTGACTACTGTCATATCTCTGGTCTAACGCAGCTTGTGGTGAGATCGTATGAGTAGGAGCTGCTGCATGAACAGTAGATGGTGAAGGACGATTCTGAAGTGGCATAACGGTGTTGAGGTCAGAAGGCCCTGATGTCGAACCCTGATGGGCCAACCACTGACTTGGGTGCTTAAGAGTCATGTGTTTTCGCATACTGCTCGTGCTCAAGTTTACTTTGCCCTGGCCTCTGCTCAGCCTGGCATAGCAGATGTTACATATAACCACATTTGGTACTGATGGGCTATCTTTGAAAAATTTCCAGACAATGGATGTTCGTCCTTTAGGTTGTGGTGTAGGAACTGAAGGATGAGTCTGGCCAACACAAACTGTAGACACATTTTGGCCAACTGTTCTTAAAGTTGGGGCAACAGTTGGTACAGTTTGTGCAACAGTTGACACAATTTGGGCTACTGTTGTCACAGCTTGGATTCGGGATAAAGGAGTAAGCCTGGGTGCTTTAGGCGGTGGTAAATAACCACTTTCCTCCTCCTGGCTGCTCTGTTGGCTCTGCATGTCAAGTGTCCAGGTTGGATCAGTGGTCTCATCATCCACCCCCTCCTCCTCAAAGTCATCTGGATAACGTGACTGGTCAGGCTGGCCAGATGAGATGTGTGTCTCATCATCATCATCATCCTCCACCTCCTGAGACGGTCTATGGCTTTGTTGAAAGGGACGTTCTTCAGGACGAGGTGAATCCAAACTTTGTCCATAGATGGAATGTACGTCTGGTTCAAGTATCTGTTCAGGCAGTGACAAAGAAAGGTCCGGTTGTCTGAATGGCTGATAAGAACCAAATAAATCTTCCGAATGCCCAAGTTCACGGTCTAAATTTTCCTCCGTCTGGCGATGGCTTGAGGAAATAGGAAGATTTTGTGGATTAGATGACCCCGCTTTGTCAGTAGCGGCACTTGAATATGGTGTCAAGGATGATTGTGTGCTGCCAGAACCCGTGGTTGAGGTCTTGTCAGCCATCCAAGATGTTATTTGGTCTTGATCTTCCGGCCTCAAGACACGTTTCGGTTGAGTACTGGGAAATTTAGACAGCAGGAAGGTGGATCGATCAATCCTTGTCTGTCTACTTCTACCAGTGCCTTGTTGTTCACGACTGCTAGGGCCCCGACCTCGTCCCTGTCCCTTTGCAGACTGGTTTTTGGGAATCTGGTGTTTTTGGGACATTGTTGACAAATGCACAGCCACCGAGATGGAGTTAGGTGTTGATGCAGGCGTCACTTACTGGCGGGTTAAGTGTGTGCTACCACTTGACAGTGAAGCACTACACTATTCCCTGAAAAAATTAGAAAGTGCGCACAGCCACCGAGATGGAGTTTGGTGTTGCTGCAGGCGTCACTTACTGGCGGGTTAAGTGTGTGCTACCACTTGGCAGTGAAGCACTACACTATTCCCTGAAAAAATTAGAAAGTGCGCACAGCCACCGAGATGGAGTTTGGTGTTGCTGCAGGCGTCACTTACTGGCGGGTTAAGTGTGTGCTACCACTTGACAGTGAAGCACTACACTATTCCCTGAAAAAATTAGAAAGTGCGCACAGCCACCGAGATGGAGTTTGGTGATGCTGCAGGCGTCACTTACTGGCGGGTTAAGTGTGTGCTACCACTTGGCAGTGAAGCACTACACTATTCCCTGAAAAAATTAGAAAGTGCGCACAGCCACCGAGATGGAGTTTGATGTTGCTGCAGGCGTCACTTACTGGCGGGTTAAGTGTGTGCTACCACTTGACAGTGAAGCACTACACTATTCCCTGAAAAAATTAGAAAGTGCGCACAGCCACCGAGATGGAGTTTGGTGTTGCTGCAGGCGTCACTTACTGGCGGGTTAAGTGTGTGCTACCACTTGACAGTGAAGCACTACACTATTCCCTGAAAAAATTAGAAAGTGCGCACAGCCACCGAGATGGAGTTTGGTGTTGCTGCAGGCGTCACTTACTGGCGGGTTAAGTGTGTGCTACCACTTGGCAGTGAAGCACTACACTATTCCCTGAAAAAATTAGAAAGTGCGCACAGCCACCGAGATGGAGTTTGGTGTTGCTGCAGGCGTCACTTACTGGCGGGTTAAGTGTGTGCTACCACTTGACAGTGAAGCACTACACTATTCCCTGAAAAAATTAGAAAGTGCGCACAGCCACCGAGATGGAGTTTGGTGTTGCTGCAGGCGTCACTTACTGGCGGGTTAAGTGTGTGCTACCACTTGGCAGTGAAGCACTACACTATTCCCTGAAAAAATTAGAAAGTGCGCACAGCCACCGAGATGGAGTTTGGTGTTGCTGCAGGCGTCACTTACTGGCGGGTTAAGTGTGTGCTACCACTTGACAGTGAAGCACTACACTATTCCCTGAAAAAATTAGAAAGTGCGCACAGCCACCGAGATGGAGTTTGGTGATGCTGCAGGCGTCACTTACTGGCGGGTTAAGTGTGTGCTACCACTTGGCAGTGAAGCACTACACTATTCCCTGAAAAAATTAGAAAGTGCGCACAGCCACCGAGATGGAGTTTGGTGTTGCTGCAGGCGTCACTTACTGGCGGGTTAAGTGTGTGCTACCACTTGACAGTGAAGCACTACACTATTCCCTGAAAAAATTAGAAAGTGCGCACAGCCACCGAGATGGAGTTTGGTGTTGCTGCAGGCGTCACTTACTGGCGGGTTAAGTGTGTGCTACCACTTGGCAGTGAAGCACTACACTATTCCCTGAAAAAATTAGAAAGTGCGCACAGCCACCGAGATGGAGTTTGGTGTTGCTGCAGGCGTCACTTACTGGCGGGTTAAGTGTGTGCTACCACTTGACAGTGAAGCACTACACTATTCCCTGAAAAAATTAGAAAGTGCGCACAGCCACCGAGATGGAGTTTGGTGATGCTGCAGGCGTCACTTACTGGCGGGTTAAGTGTGTGCTACCACTTGGCAGTGAAGCACTACACTATTCCCTGAAAAAATTAGAAAGTGCGCACAGCCACCGAGATGGAGTTTGGTGTTGCTGCAGGCGTCACTTACTGGCGGGTTAAGTGTGTGCTACCACTTGACAGTGAAGCACTACACTATTCCCTGAAAAAATTAGAAAGTGCGCACAGCCACCGAGATGGAGTTTGGTGTTGCTGCAGGCGTCACTTACTGGCGGGTTAAGTGTGTGCTACCACTTGACAGTGAAGCACTACACTATTCCCTGAAAAAAATTAGAAAGTGCGCACAGCCACCGAGATGGAGTTTGGTGTTGCTGCAGGCGTCACTTACTGGCGGGTTAAGTGTGTGCTACCACTTGGCAGTGAAGCACTACACTATTCCCTGAAAAAATTAGAAAGTGCGCACAGCCACCGAGATGGAGTTTGGTGTTGCTGCAGGCGTCACTTACTGGCGGGTTAAGTGTGTGCTACCACTTGACAGTGAAGCACTACACTATTCCCTGAAAAAATTAGAAAGTGCGCACAGCCACCGAGATGGAGTTTGGTGTTGCTGCAGGCGTCACTTACTGGCGGGTTAAGTGTGTGCTACCACTTGGCAGTGAAGCACTACACTATTCCCTGAAAAAATTAGAAAGTGCGCACAGCCACCGAGATGGAGTTTGGTGTTGCTGCAGGCGTCACTTACTGGCGGGTTAAGTGTGTGCTACCACTTGACAGTGAAGCACTACACTATTCCCTGAAAAAATTAGAAAGTGCGCACAGCCACCGAGATGGAGTTTGGTGATGCTGCAGGCGTCACTTACTGGCGGGTTAAGTGTGTGCTACCACTTGGCAGTGAAGCACTACACTATTCCCTGAAAAAATTAGAAAGTGCGCACAGCCACCGAGATGGAGTTTGGTGTTGCTGCAGGCGTCACTTACTGGCGGGTTAAGTGTGTGCTACCACTTGACAGTGAAGCACTACACTATTCCCTGAAAAAATTAGAAAGTGCGCACAGCCACCGAGATGGAGTTTGTGTTGCTGCAGGCGTCACTTACTGGCGGGTTAAGTGTGTGCTACCACTTGGCAGTGAAGCACTACACTATTCCCTGAAAAAATTAGAAAGTGCGCACAGCCACCGAGATGGAGTTTGGTGTTGCTGCAGGCGTCACTTACTGGCGGGTTAAGTGTGTGCTACCACTTGACAGTGAAGCACTACACTATTCCCTGAAAAAATTAGAAAGTGCGCACAGCCACCGAGATGGAGTTTGGTGTTGCTGCAGGCGTCACTTACTGGCGGGTTAAGTGTGTGCTACCACTTGGCAGTGAAGCACTACACTATTCCCTGAAAAAATTAGAAAGTGCGCACAGCCACCGAGATGGAGTTTGGTGTTGCTGCAGGCGTCACTTACTGGCGGGTTAAGTGTGTGCTACCACTTGGCAGTGAAGCACTACACTATTCCCTGAAAAAATTAGAAAGTGCGCACAGCCACCGAGATGGAGTTTGGTGTTGCTGCAGGCGTCACTTACTGGCGGGTTAAGTGTGTGCTACCACTTGGCAGTGAAGCACTACACTATTCCCTGAAAAAATTAGAAAGTGCGCACAGCCACCGAGATGGAGTTTGGTGTTGCTGCAGGCGTCACTTACTGGCGGGTTAAGTGTGTGCTACCACTTGGCAGTGAAGCACTACACTATTCCCTGAAAAAATTAGAAAGTGCGCACAGCCACCGAGATGGAGTTTGGTGTTGCTGCAGGCGTCACTTACTGGCGGGTTAAGTGTGTGCTAACACTTGGCAGTGAAGCAGCACACTATTCCCTGAAAAAAATTATTAAGTGCGCACAATTAGTCGCAGAAGTAGGTGGCGTACGTGCTATTTGCAGCTAGGAGAGCAGCAACGCACTGTTCTGCCACAGACAAAATAACGCTGAAGGGGTTTTTAGGACCCAAAATCTATCAGCTGGCAAAAAATTGTAAATAGTACCTCAGCTAAGCCTCTCACTTCAGCTATTAGAACAGCTGAGTGAGTAAGCGAAGCTATGAGGTCGCTCCTGTGAACACTATAAAGGCTGCAGCTCCCTGCTTCCCTGCCTGCCTAAAGTGTCACAGTACACAGTACTCCTCTGTCCTCCTGCTAGCTCTCACAAGAGCTGTTTGGGGTTAATATAAGGAATCTTGAAGTTCCCTACACTCACTGACAATCCCTATGATCTGCTCCAGAATCTACCTACCCTGTTCTAGCTCAGATCTTCAGAGAAATGTGCTCAAAATGGCGGTGGCAAGGCTTATATACAGCCTTGCCTGTCATCGATGACATAGCCATCACGATGGACAGAAGCCAATCATAGTAATGCCACAAGAAGAGGGCTGTGGCATTACTGAATAAGATTGGCTAACATCCTTGTCCATCTTCACAAGTTTGTCTGACCTAACACGCTAGGCTGTCTCGGAAGATTTGTCGGAACATAACAGATTCTGTATTCGCGAGTCCCGAATACAGAATACAGGACTCGGATTCGTAGACTCGCTAGGATTCGCTAGGAGTCGCTACGACTCGCTCGGAATCGCTACTTACAGCGGGTATCCGTGAAGCGGTGCCATTCTCTAAACGATTTGGGGGAGATTCAAGCTACATAGCGATGTGATAGAGCGAGTCTCGCTAGTAAAACTAGGATTCCCATTTAATTGCATTGGACTCGCTACTTTGCGAGTCCTCGCTGGGAAACTCGCCGAGTAGCGAGTCCTGCGAGTCCCTTACTACTCGCCGAGTAACGAGTCCTAGCGAGTAGATTCGCCCATCACTAGTGCAAATTCAATTACAGCAAGTAGCTGCTTCTGCCAATGATTTGTTAAGTTAGTTTCCTGGATGGCTTCTCCTCATCCAACTCTAAATGATTAATAAGTCTCTCCCTATGTGCACTCTTTACCTATCCATCCCTGGGAGAGGTTTAACAACTGCCCACCGGTCGATGTAAATGTCGATTTCAATGTGAACCAACCTTTCTTTTTATAACTTCCCATCAAATAACTGAGTTTGATTTCAAGCAAAATATGGGCCACAACAGCCACGAAGCACACAGTACAAGATGATAAGCTTGAGAGATCCCAAGTGTTAGCTTCATGGAAGAGGGAAATATTATACCCCAGGTTATGCCATCCCACCCTTCTCCCGTACTGGACCTACCTAGGATTTTATCGTGACTGTGGCAAGTGGATCTCCCAAGTATATAATCTGACAAGGTTCAGAGAAAAGGGATAGGATATGCTTATCAATGCTTTTCCTGAGACCGTCGGTGCACAAGATAAGTGGCTGGTTTCCATGGAGTAGCAAACTCATGTGAAGAACAAAATCTGGCACCAGACTTCTTTCAGGATTAAAAGGATTCCAATTCTTTATTCATACATATCCAAAAAATAAAAGCATCATTCTAGGATATGTATCCCCCCTCCACACCTAACATGTTTTGGAATAAACTCCTATATCAAAGGCATAACACAATATGGCTATACACCATTTTATAGAGAACTAACACAACACCAATCTGTGCGGTATTTAAGCCCCTCTGGAAAGTGTGCATTAAGTGCTAGGATCCAGTGAGCTTCTCTGCATAGCAATAACTGTTCCCAGTCCCCACCCCTCGGTGGTCTCGATACCCTCTCTATGCCCTTCACAATCAATGACACAACGACTCCCCATGCACCTCTGAGAAAGGCCTGGAGAGCCCCGAATCATTCCTGCTACTAGACATAGAGCTTGGGTTGGAAGCAGTAATGTGCTTGCTGATTCGCTTCTTCATTGATCGTGTAGTGCAACCAGCATAGTATTTATGACATATTGTGCATGTAGCAGCCCTTGCGATCAGGTGTCCCTTGAAACATTGCAAACTCTAACTACCTTTCCCTACCTGACTGGATTAACTGTGACCAGTCACACAGCCAGATTTACTCACAGGAGCTGATTTCACTCAACAACACCATCCATCTTTAGTTTCATGCTGATCCCAGCATCTCTGGTTCCTTCTATCAACAGTCTCTTCCCCTTTTAATTTGTGTGCAGAGTATAGCAGCTTAGGTATCCATGGTTACAGCCTCTCATATCTTGTTATCTGATGACCCCTTGTGGCCAGACTAAGTTACTGTAGTAGCAATTCATTCATTTATAGGACAAGAGCAGTATTAACACTACAACACTTGCAGATATCAACCTGCTACAGAAGCTCTTTAAACTAGGTTGTCTCTGAAACTCTGGAGCTTTCCAGGTCAAAAAATGCCTGCCTGCAATGTAGGTAGCCTCTGGATTCATATAACTTGTGTTTTGGGTAGTATAAATCAGCTCTCAGATTCCCTCAAATCATTTAGAATCTCCAAATAAAATCCAGAACAAAATATGTAGACATCAATCAATTTTTCTTATCAGGAATTGGATTGAGCAGATTTCTGCTAGGAGGGACAGTGAGGCCCATATTTTAAGGTTAAAAAGAAGAAAGATTTGTTTTACCTTTCACTTTCTTCAAATACTGTGGCTAAAAAGGAAAAATATTTTAATAAATCTATAAATCTTGCAGCACTTCTTTTGCAGGCAGGCTTTCTCCATTGTATTTTACCTACTTTGAGCAGGATATATAAGATGAATGTCTATTCTCTTATTCATGATGTGTAAATATTTATAGTTATTGTTACAGATACATGTACAGTGAATCATAGCATGTCAGTCTATTGATCTACAGCTGTATTTGGAATATGTATCAATTTTATTTATCTGTTGAATGTCTTATACATCTTGAAGTTCCTCCCTGTAATCTGTTTTTAAAATAATCTCATCAATATCTTATCAGAAATCATCTCGTTCTCCTAGTATAATAATACATTGCATGTAAAGTGTTTTGGTTTGACCAGTTCAATTTTGTCTCATTGCAGTTTCATAAATAATAAAACTAGTGCAGATGAACACAACACCACATTACTAACCAACTATATTACTTGGAGTCCCAGTTCTGCTTGTAGTTTTGTGTATGAAGCTCCAAGGTGTGGAAAGGTGGAGACTAAGCCAGTGGTGTCAGCGCCAGTTCACCAGAGATTGGTGAGGAGACTCTTTGGTAGATCTTGAGGAGGTTAGTTCCGAACCAGGCCTCAAGGCTGGAACCCTAGAAGGCAATGATCATGTTATTTTAGAATGTTGGATACCTAAAGGATGAAGACCTGTGAAGACTCAGACTTCAAGTTTGGATTTCAGAAAGGCAGATTTTAAGGGACTCAGAAAGAGGATTCCACCACTCTGACGATGAGCGTCAGAGCCGACGTCACGCTGATTGACAGTCAGTCCCCCAATTAGATAGCGGAAGTCAGCTGTCAATGAGCGTGACGTCATTGGTCTCGCCCCTTCCACAGAGCAGAGTGAAAAAGCCACTCTGCCCTGTGCGTACCCTGCTGACACCCCAGCAGAAGCAGTCTGTGACAGCTCTGTGCTGGGCGTGGACAATGGGGACTGCTGCTGGGCACAACAGGCAGGTATGTGCCAGATACCTGCCTGTTATGCTTGGGCACAGTTTTATATATATATATATATATATATATATATATAATAACAAACGACTGCAGCACTCCTCTTGTTTTAGTAACCTCTTGCCTTTATTGGGCCTTCAGGTGGACAGGGCAACGTTTCGGGACAAATCTCCCTTCTTCCAGGCTGGAAGAAGGGAGATTTGTCCCGAAACGTTGCCCTGTACACCTGAAGGCCCAATAAAGGCAAGAGGCTACTAAAACAAGAGGAGTGCTGCAGTCGTTTGTTATTATACTGGAGGCAGTAAGTGGATGAGGCTGGACTGAATTGCACCCTAAAGAAACTGTGCTGCTTTCTTTCATTTCATATATATATATATATATATATATATATCCCAGATAACCCCTTTAACACAAATCAAGGTAAGTTATATTTCGTGAACAAATACACGCTTTGCTCTTCCATTATCTTATGTTAAATACTATGTTTGAAAATATATTTAATCATCATAATTTAAATAAGCCAGCTTTGAAGTACAGGTGGTCAAATTAATCTTAACAAGAATATGAATTTGTTAATGAATATATTAAAAAAATACAGAATTAATTTCTATGCTAAAACACCATATGTGTGTTAGACGTGAAGTAATTTATTCAATTTATTTGAGACAAGTTTACTGCAGTACATTTGTCTGTATCACTTAAAGCCACATGACCCTCGCTATTTTTTTCTTTATTAAATGCATAAAACAGCTTTATACCCAGTTACTAATGCAACTCCAATGTTTTTTATTTGGTTTAGTATTTGTATACGAGAACAAAAACTCTCCACATTTCTTTTACCTTAAGTATAGAGGTATATAGAGATATACTAGTATCTACAGCTGTTTAACAATATTTGCCTGTAAAAATGAAGTAGTACTACTATTTAAATGCTTAAGAACTGATTCTCTTATACTTAAAGGGGTTGTCAACTACAAACACAACTCCATCTCATTCCCCATGTTTGCTTCAAATGAAATCTAAAAAGCTTATACTCACCTCAGCTACTCACCTCAGTTCCAGCTGTGTCAGCCTTTGCTATCCTAAGGGCTCATGTGAGGTTTTTATGCCATACGAGCCCTGCTACCAATCAAAGCCAGATTCTCTCTCCCTGCCTTCAGGTGTACAAGTAATCAACAGGAAGTGAGAGCTGTGGCTATCACTAACTTTCTATTGCTTATTTATACATCTGAAGGCAAGGAGAGGCAGCCATTGGTAATTGGGCATGGAACAATCTCACGTGAGCCTAGGAAATGCGAATGCTGACAATGCTGGAACTGCGCCAGCATTGGGCGTGAGTATAAGCTATTCTATTTCAATGGGGCAAACATGGGGAATGAGAAGGGTTGTCTAAGCCGCTTTATTACTTCAACCCATATCAGAGCAGTCCCTATCTGATGTATTTAAAACAGGACCATGTGTATTGGTACCTATATGAGCAGGATCCAGACAGGTCCAATGTCTGACTTGGACTGGCTGCAGAAGACGGCTTTTTATGTGCAGGGCTCAATGATAGGGGTGGGAGACTCTCCTATCTTGCAGAAACAAGAAACAATTTGAACAAACTGATCAGGTTTTAAATACATCAGATAGGGAATGGTCTGATACGGGTTACCTTGAATTGGTAGAGTGGCTTAGTATACATTTTTTGCAAAAAACATATCAACTAAATACCCTGTTTTTTACTTTTTTAGCAGCACTTGCTTTTCACTGTGTCTTTATACAACAGAGTATTTTTACACGTTTGTTTGACTGTTTTTTGTGATTCAGTCTTTTGGTGGTGTGAACACTGTCCTACAGACACGTTCACTGTGTGCATGGCTCATTAGTGTTTGTTTAAATTGTTTCTTGTTTCTGCAAGATAGGGGAGTCTCCTACCCCGCCCCTTGAGCCCTGCACATAAAAAGTCATCTTCTGCAGTCAGTCCAAGTCAGACATTGGACCTGTCTAAATCCTGCTCATATTGGTACTAAGGGTGCCATCACACTTGGCGATGCACCAGCGATCCCTGGTAGGGATTGCTGGTGCGTCGCTGTTGGGATCGCTGGTGAGATGTCAAACAGTCAGATCTCACCAACGACGCAACAACGATCCGGAATGATACGGAGGTCGTTGGGACCCTGTGTCTCAGACCTGTAGTATTGAGGTCGTTGTCTCTGTCAAACACACTGATGCATGCTGCTCAGCGGGACCCCAACGATCAAAAAATGGTCCAGGCGACTCTGACACAACAGTGATCTCACAGCGGGGGCCTGGAAGCTGCTAAGTGTCAAACATAGCGAGATCGCCGGCGAGGTCGCTGTTGCGTCACTAAACTTATGACTTAGCAGCGATCTCGCTAGCGATCTCGCTTAGTGTGACTGGGGCTTAAGTTTGCTATACAATATGATCTCATTCTGTGCCTTGTTGGATTCACCTAGCATACTTTTTTTGTGTCTGGTAATTGTATTTTTGAATGCTCAATAAAAAATACTATATTTTTAAACCCTAATTGAAGTTTTTTCTTTTTGTGCTTTGAACAGTGTAAATTTTGCTTTGTGTAGCTTTGGCAGGTTTCTACATAAAAATATCCAGTCAGAAAGATAAAAATCAATATACTCTGGTAACCTACATGGTATCAAAACTTTAGAAAATTGTACTGATGAGAAAAAGATATTTTTGATGCAGTCAGAAATAATAAAGTTTAGGTTTTTAGATACAGTTTTGAAAGAAGTTATGGAGAAATCAGATGAAAGTATGGTAGAAACAGGATGAGAACCAACAGGGTAAAATGACTTTATCACAATTTTTTCTCATAAGGGATTGGGAGTATAGAAGATCATAGAGAAAAATGGTTAGATTGTGATCCAGTTTTAAGGCTGTTACTCTGTTACTTGCAGACAAACAAAATGTAACTTGTCAGAACTGACCTAATTCAAAGGAAATGGAGCTATTTGCGAAACGGTAATGAAAAAACAGACTTAAGCTAAATGGTTTATGTTTAACTCTGAAAAATGCAAGGTGGAGGGAAGTTGGAGCTAAGAAAAGTTGAATGAAGAAAAAGAAAATGTTATCCCACATTACCATAAACCAGAGGTCCCCAATTCCAGGCCTCAAAGGCTGCCAACAGTGCAGGATTTCAGGATTTCCTTAGCATTGCACAGGTGTTCATGTGATCATCTGCACAGGTGATGATTCCAACTCCTGTGCAATACCAAGGAGATCCTGAAAACATGCACTGTTGGCGGCCCTCAAGGCCTGGAGTTGGGGACCCCTGCCATAAACAATAAGAAATTAGGGACCATATGTCTTGTGATATACATTGTGGACTTGTGAAGAACAGAACGTACAGTAAAATTAAAATTAGGGAGCATTGTAGCAACATCAGGATAGGACTATGCCGTAAAGTTTAACTCCTTTTGAAAATATACCGTAATACCATTACAACAACAGAGATGGGATGCATTTTTCGGGCTTGGAGCCTGTAAATGTAGTAATGCAGAAGGGGGACCTTGTAAATAAATTGAGTATATCATTTAACCCCTTCACCCTGGGCGATTTTCTGCTTTCCGGTTTTTGTTTTTCCCTCTCCTTCTTATAAGGGCCTTAACATTATTAATTCTCTGTCTCCATAGACATATGATGGCTTGTTTTTTGCAGGACGAGTTGTACTTTTGATTTACAGAGTTTATTACTCGTACTAGAAAATGAAAGAAAGTTCCAAGTGTGGTGAAATTTAAAAAAAAGTGCAATTACACGTTTGTTTTTTAGATTTTTGTATTCACCATGTTCACTATAAGGTAAAACTGACATATCGGTGTGATGCCACAGGTCAGTTCAAGTTCGTAGATACCAAACATGTATACTTTTACTGTTATCTAAGTGGTAAAAAAAATGCAGAAGTTTTTAAAGAAAAAGCTTTTCACTATTGTATTTTCCATGATCCGTAAGGTTCTCATTTTTCGGGATCTGGGATTGTGTGGTGGATAATTTTTTGCGGCCTGAGCTGACGTTTCTAATGATATCACTTTTGGGTAGATGAGATGTTTTCATCCCCCATTATTGCATTTTACTGTAGTGGTGCAGCAACCAAAAAAAAAGAGGGCTGCTGATACCGGTGGGGAACAGCATGATTCCCGCCGCGGTGCTTTGGATCACGCTGTCAGGGTACCTTTACACGCCGCTACTGGAGGATGGATACAACCCGCTACTTCACGTGCACGAGCACGCTCAAACGGTTACAAACGGTAAACGCAACACCTTTACACGCCGCCACAAGGTGCGCTACGCTACGTTACATCTATAGCTAGCTACATCGCCGGGTGTCTCAAGTAGCCATCTGTAGCGTACCTTACCTCATTTACACACCGCTACAAGCTAATATGGGCGGTCCGCACCAGGGACAGCACATAGGCGTGCCACAATTGTGGAGTACGAGACGTCCGTACGCTGATAGGACAAAGCAAGAAACCCATGATTGGGCAGGCATCGCAGGAGGCTGATTGATACATGACGCTCGAGCAATTGTGTAGTGTGACTGGTCAGCTCCTTAAATATGCCTCCCAATGCAGCGACTGCCAATCATAACGCAGGAGCTTCCTCCAATAATCGCTGAAGGGGCGCGGTATCCCGGAGCCTGTGTCACGCCCCAGCTACATACCAGGTACTTAGCCTGGTGTGTAGACATCCCTTCTGCTCCTTCTTTACACGCCGATACAGCTCGCTACAATCGGCTTTGTAGCCATCTGTTTTCGAACAGTGCTCGGAAACAGATGTATCTGTTGCCGGCTGTCTCGTCCCGTATTCACACGCCGCTACTACGGGCTATATTGACGCTACAAGCTACATTTGTAGCCTGTAGCGGGTTGTATCCATCCTGTTGTAGCGGCGTGTAAAGGTACCCTCAGTGATTGACAGTGCAATCAAATGGATTAACAGCACTGATTTAATACTGATCTGATCAGTGCTGATCAGCTGACATGTGTGGGGGATGATGTAAGCTCAGTGTATGAGCTCGCATCAGAGGGAGGGAGGTGGCTATTTCTTTGACGTTCTCTGTCATGAAGGAATTAAAGACACTTTTTCCACCTGGTCTTGAAATGAAATATTTTCTGCAGAAGAGATGGAGATCTTTTCATTAAAGCTCTATTCCAGCAGGATTTTTTTTCAATGCTGCAGTGCTGCTTTAAATGGAAGCCCCCTGCCCCCTTTTTTATACTAACCCTCTGATGTTTTCATACTTTACACACCCCACTCCAGTTTCGTATTGCCTTTTTTGCTCGTAACTTACGACTGGCCAGAAGTCAGAAGCTACATCAAAGACACTCAATTCATCTCTAAGGGTACCTTTACACGCCGCGACGGCAGGCTGGAAACATCGCGCTACTTCGCGTGCACGAGCACGCCCGAACGGCTACAAACGGTCAACGCACCATCTTTACACGCCGCGATAAGGGGCGCTACGCTACGCTACATCTATAGCTAGCTACATCGCCGGGTGTCTCAAGTAGCCATCTGTAGCTTAGCCTACCATCTTCACACGCCGCCACCACATAGTAATCTGGGCGTAACAAAGGCAGCAGGTAAAACATATAGGCGTGCCACAGTCCTGTACGCCGCGCCCAAAACACAACCATTGGCCAACACTAGAGAGTTGTGATTGGGCACGACGGAAAGGGCGGATGGCTGAGACGTGACGTACTAGTGATCGGACTGTGGCACGGAATAAGCGCTTGTGATATGGCGGAGCGTGGCGTATTCATCTAATTCGATGGTAAAGCGTCACGCTGGAGCGGTGGTCAGTCACATACCCCGTGTGTATTAAAGTAGCAGTTCCGGGCTATGTGTGCGTAGTAGAAGTGTTTGGCTTGTCACGCACGATAAGCGCTTGTGACAGCGCCGTGTGGCGATTGCGCTAAGTTGCGTTTGTGCGACACACAGTAGCGGCTTACAACACACAGTACGTGCGTTTTCAGTTGAACTTTTATCTGTGTCATGTCTGCCTAACTATGTGTGAATACAGGCCCAATGGTGTTCATATATGTGCTAACAGATGTGAATGTAGTGGAGGAGCTCCCAAGGCCACATGTCCAAGATGTGTGTGACAGTGTCCTTTAAACCACCTGACAAGAATGTCCTGCATCAATGTGCTGTGTACAGCATTATTCCTTATTATGTGTTCAGAGAATGTGCACACTGTATAAGGATCATGGCACATTTCTAATTTTCCTTTCCGCAAGTGTGTGTCCGCGTAATTGTACTAATGTATGATCGTGCATACGGCGCGTATCTGTAGTGCTGAAGTGACAGCTCAACCAAGATGGAGGGCTGTGAAGCAAGGGCCAATCAGAACGCAGCATCTTCCACCAATGATCGCAGATGGGGCGCGGTAACACGGAGCATGTGTCACGCCCTAGCTACATTCCAGCTACATGGCCTGGTGTCCAGACATCCCTTCTGTAGCTTCTTTACACGCCGATACAGCTCGCTGCAGTCGGCTTTGTAGCCACCTGTTTCAGAGCAGTGCTCGGAAACATATGTATCTGTTGCCGGCTGCCTCCTACCGTCTTCACACGCCGCTACTACGGGCTATATTGACGACGCAAGCTACAATCGTAGCCTGTAGCGGGTTGTATCCATCCTGTTGTAGCGGCGTGTAAAGGTACCCTAAAGGTACCTTTACACTCCGCTACAACAGGCTGGATACAACCCGCTACACGCTACAAATGTAGCTTGTAGCGGCAATATAGCCCGTAGTAGTGGCATGTGAAGACGGTAGGAGGCAGCCGGCAACAGATACATCTGTTTCCGAGCACTGCTCTGAAACAGGTGGCTACAAAGCCGACTGCAGCGAGCTGTATCGGCTCTGAGAGACCCCTGCGGCGATGCCGCCTGTCAGATCACCAGCGCGTCACTGGAGGTGTTGCCCCATGTAAATGGGGGACGGCGACGCTGGCGGGGCACCAAAAACGTGCGCGCTCCCGCCAGTCGCCGCCGACATCTCCAGCGCCGTCGACAGGTGTGACGGTACCCTAAGAGCTATGGTTAGGTTACACTTCATGCATTATACTCCTTAGGCTAGGGTCACACATAAGCCCTTGGTCCGTTTTTGGCATCTTTTTTGGCATTTTTTTTTTCTAAGTCCAAAAACTGATGCAAAAACGGATTAGATGTAATAAACACCCTGTCCGTTTTTTCTGCACCCAAAAACATTGATTGGAACGTTTTTTACCCAAAAACATTGCTAGCAACGTTTTTGGCTTCGGTTAAAAAATGCATGCGTTTTTTTAACATGGGGCCCTATGGGAAACGCACACGTTAACGCATGGTACATTTAGGGACCATGCGTTAACGCATGCATTAATGCATAGTGCAAAAAACGTCCAGGGACACAGGAGACACAAAATGCAGCCTAGGAAAAACGGATTGGTCATGGAAAACACTTCCAAAAATGGATTGCTATGTGTGACCCTAGCCTTAGTAAAGCACTCTACATCTTTTGTGAATAGTCTTTGACTCTAAACATGACTGTCACATGAGCATGGTGCAATGATGGATATGGAAACTCTTTTGTAGGACAGTCTATGAATCTGAGTATAAGCTCAATGGTTGTACACTGGATGAAAGTAAAGAACTTGGCAGCAGCACACCACATACAATGCATGGCCAAACATAGAGAAACATATGATAGACATCTGTCAATAGAGATTTGAAAAAATATACTACTTATTAAAATTGGTCGCCTTGCAGCACACATTTTAGAATACCGTATATACTCGTGTATAAGCCGACCCGTGTATAAGCCAACCCCCTTACTTTTGCCCCCAAAATCTGGGAAAACCTATTGACTCGTGTATAAGCCAAGGGTGGACCCCAGCACAGGTATACAGCCCCCAGCAGTGTGGTATACAGCAGCCTCCCCAGTGGTATATACAGGCCCCAGCAGTGTTACAGCAGCCTCCCCAGTGGTATATACAGCAGCAGCCCCAGTGGTAGTATACAGCAGCCCCAGTGGTAGTATACAGGTATATACAGCAGCCCCAGTGGTAGTATACAGCAGCCCCAGTGGTAGTATACAGCAGCCCAGTGGTAGTATACAGCAGCCCCAGCAGCCCCAGAGGTATATACAGCAGCCCCAGTGGTAGTATACAGCAGCCCCAGTGGTAGTATACAGCAGCCCCAGTGGTAGTATACAGCAGCCCCAGCAGTCCCAGAGGTATATACAGCAGCCCCAGTGGTAGTATACAGAAGCCCCAGTGGTAGTATACAGCAGCCTCAGTGGTAGTATACAGCAGCCCCAGTGGTAGTATACAGCAGCCCCAGCGGTATATACAGCAGCCCCAGTGGTGTATACAGGGCCCCAGTGGTGTATACAGGGCCCCAGTGCTGTATACAGGGCCCCAGTGGTGTATACAGGGCCCCAGTGCTGTATACAGGGCCCCAGTGCTGTATACAGGGCCCCAGTGCTGTATACAGGGCGGGCCCAAGTGGTGTATACAGGGCGGGCCCCAGTGGTGTATACAGGGCGGGCCCCAGTGGTGTATACAGGGCAGGCTCCAGTGGTGTATACAGGGGCCCCCCTTCCCCCTTGCAGTCAGCCACCTGTAAAGAAATAGATCATTATACTTATCCCTGTCCTGTCGCCGCTGCCGCTCCCTGACACCGCGCGCTCCTCCGTCTTCATTCGGCTTCTTCCTGCTGTGACCGGCGCACAGACAATGACGTCATTGCCTGCGCCTGCCGGTCACAGCAGATAGAAGCTGGATGAAGACGGAGGAGCGCGCGGTGTGTCGGAGAGCGGTGGCGGCGACAGGACAGGGATAAGTATAATGATCTATTTCTTTACAGGTGGCTAACAGCAAGGGGGAAGGGGGGCCCCTGTATACACCACTGGAGCCCGCCCTGTATACACCACTGGGGCCCGCCCTGTATACACCACTGGGGCCCGCCCTGTATACACCACTGGGGCCCGCCCTGTATACACCACTGATGGTACAGTGCCTACAAGTAGTATTCAACCCCTGCTGATTTAGGTGGATTGATAAGATGCAAATAAGTTAGAGCCTTCAAACTGCAAACGAGAGTAGGATTTATTAACAGAAGCATAGATCTTACAAACCAAAAAGTTATGTTGCTCAGTTGAATTTTAATAAATTATAAACATAAAAGTGTGAGTCAATTATTATTCAACCCCTAGGTTTAATATTTTGTGGAATAACCCTTGTTTGCAATTACAGCTAATAATCGTCTATTATAAGACCTGATCAGGCCGGCACAGGTCTCTGGAGTTATCTTGGCCCACTCCTCCATGCAGATCTTCTCCAAGTTATCTAGGTTCTTTGGGTGTCTCATGTGGACTTTAATCTTGAGCTCCTTCCACAAGGTTTCAATTGGGTTAAGGTCAGGAGACTGACTAGGCCACTCCAACACCTTGATTTTTTCCCTCTTGAACCAGGCCTTGGTTTTCTTGGCTGTGTGCTTTGGGTCTTTGTCTTGTTTTTTTTTCTCTCCCGTTTAGCCCCGCCTCTCAGGGGGCGGGGCTAACAGACTTTCTGGGAGAGAGAAAAAAAACTCTGTTTAAATGCTGCTGACAGGGTGAGAATGATTGGCAGCGGTGGGCAGATTAAACATGCAGGGGGTGTGAATCTGCCCTTGGCTGCAGCCCCTAGCCACCTCCTTAGTGGCTGTAGCATGTAAGTTTTCTAAGTGTATTATCTCGGGGTACAGGGCTGCTCAAGTGCTGGGGGACCCCTTGTCTGCATGCTGCAGACATGCTGCATCCAGTGCTGTAATTAGATCACCATGCCTGGTTTGGTAACAGGTCCTCTTTAAGGAATTGTCTAGCTCTTTTTATTATTAAAAAGAACCCATGGGGTATAAAAAAAAATATATATAAAAATACTCATATACTCACCTGCAATACCAATGTTTCTTCCTTGCTGGTCTTCCTTTTACCTTAGTTAGTCAGCACATGACTTCTGCTGCAACTGATCGGTTGCAGCATTCAAATCCCATCTGAACAGGGAGATGGTTTCTTCCACTTCAGAGTATGATGGCTACAACCAATCAGGACTGCAGATTGACTGCATCAGAAACATGATATCCTCCGCAAGAAAAAGAAGCCAGAAGGCTAATGGGCAATACAGGCAGTGATGTAGTAGAACAAAGCTAGTCCGGTAGATGAGTATATAATTTACTTGATGGTGGCTCGATTCTAACGCATCGGGTATTCTAGAATATGTATGTAGTTTATTTATGAAGATTTAAGAATAATGCAATGAATACACGATATATATCTATCATCTACCTATGTGTCTATCATCTATGTATGTTATATTTATTAATCATCTCTCTATGCATGTTTATGAGTAAAGTTCGTCACACTGACTGACAGCCTTGTAGACAGGAGTGAAGTGCATTACAGTGACTGACAGCCTTGTAGACAGGAGTGAAGTGCATCACACTGACTGACAGCCTAGTAGACAGGAGTGAAGTGCGTCACACTGACTGACAGCCTTGTAGACAGCATTGACTGCATCACACTGACTGACAGCCTTGTAGACAGGGGTAAAGTTTGTGACACTGACTGACAGCCTTATAGACAGGAGTGAAGTGCGGCACACTGACTGACAGCCTCGTAGACAGAAGTGAACTGCGTCACACTGACTGACAGCCTTGTAGACAGGAGTGAAGTTCATCACACTGACAAACAGCCTTGTAGACAGGAGTGAACTGTGTCACACTGACTGACAGCCTTGTAGACAGCATTGACTGCATCACACTGACTGACAGCCTTGTTGACATGTGTAAAGTTTGTGACACTGACTTACAGCCTTATAGACAGGAGTGATGTTTGTGACACTGACTGACAGGCTTGTAGACAGGAGTAAAGTTCGTCACACTGACTGAAAGCCTTGTAGACAGGATTGAACTGCATCACACTGACTGACAGCCTTGTAAACAGGAGTGAACTGCGTCACACTATGACATTCAGATTGTAGCGACCAATGAGAGATGCGGAATTCAAACCACGTGCCAAGCCACGCTATTTCTCTGATTGATCACCGCGGCCGCAGTGACCAATCAGCAAAGCGGCGCGGCTTGGCGGGATACATGAATCCAGCACCGCTGATTGGTCGCTGCTGCTTGGCGCACGGTTTGAATTGTGCATCTCTCATGGGTCGCCACGGCGACCAATGATAGTCGCGGTTTGATTGCCGCGTCTCCCAATAGTCGCCGTAGCGACCAATGAGAGACACGGCATTCAAACCGCACGACAAGCCACGCTACGTCTCTGATTGGTCACCGCGGCCGAAGCGACCAATCAGCGAAGCGGCGGGAAATATGAATCCTGCGCCGCTGATTCATCGCTGTTGACAGTGGGGTTCACTGTGTAGCAACCGGGCAGGGTCCAAACAATATTAACCTGCAGAATAATCCTATATCTGCAGTTTAATAGTGTTTTTCACTTGACAGGTTGGTTTCTACTCCTTTTTGCCAAGGATATGATTAAGAAGAAGAAATCCTATGGCACACATCTCCTTAAAACTTCATGCTTTATTTTGCAGTCCATTAACATGCAAGCAAAACAAGGCAGTATGGAGAGAGCTCATGGGTATGGGATTTTTTTCTATTTGAATGTTTTTGCCAAGGATATACCGTACCGTAACTACATCAATTAACCATAACAAATGGCTGTAAACTCAGAATACACATGTATAGATTTTTTGGGAAATTAATTAAAATGGAAATAAAATATGTTAAAACTAAAGTAATAAAAAATGCCTATATAATTTAAAAAGCAAATGCTCCGTGTCTAAGACAAAGTCATGATATTTATTGAGAATGCATAAAAAGTTGATTTTTATTATACTGTGAGAAAATCAAGACTGAAAACAAATATTTAAATCCATTAAACGAGTTTACTAAAAGACGCTTCTCTGATCCCTGCACCCCTGTCATGCAATTACCAAAATCACAAACAACATTCTGCCACATTAAGAGGAGGTCGGGGTCATTTCTTTCTTCTGCAACACAACATGGGAATTGGTGTTGTTGAGGTCGTTGTTTATTCCTTCTCTCATTATACCAGAACATTGTGGCTGATTGACACCTTCTGACTCTCCGCTTTAATAAAATACTGCTGAACTCTCCCAAAACATGATGGCCTGTGCCTGCGAACATGAGGCCTTGATGATAGAGTGATCAATTATTTTACTTGACCTTGCCCTTTATGATCGCCGACAAATTACACAACATAAGGAGCTAAAGGGCAAGCAGTTAACATTGTGTCTTTATGAAAGGGACGTGCTCATTTCTATTATAATGAGTCAATAGCAAAAATAACAGCTATTGTCTGCAAGAAGCTTTGAAAGTCTTTTTAAATTTACACTTTTTCCAAGTTATATTTGGTACATTATGTGCAGAATATTTATCAGCTAAAAATATAGCAAAGAGTATAAAGTAAGATTGAAAAAGACAGTGACTAACATCTATAAATTGTAACGCTGGTGCTCCAGTCCTACACACACCCAGCGTTATGGTGTGTCATTGAGCCAATGTCCCTCTCCTCTCCCCCACTCAGTGAGTTTACTGATGCCGTTACCTCTTTGGCTGTTTGCTCGGTCCCTTGCTTTGCTGTGTTGCTGCAAAAGTATTGTGTAGACCCGCGGCTGCCCACATGGGTTTCAGCATCCGGTTCCTGCTAAGGTTCCTAGGCCCCAGGACCTGTGCTTGTCTTTCTGGGGTTTCTGGTCCCTGGCCTATGGTATGTGTGCCGCTCTTAAATGGGCAGTGCATGCACCTTGAATTGGTGTCCACAACCTATCACTTGGAGGTACCAGGTATTTAAAGTACTCTTTCATTGATGGGCATAGCTCAAGCAACTCATTAGGTTTCTAACCGAGTCCTGTGTGTTTGTCCAGCTTGTTGCTCTGGTTTGTCAGTATCCAGCACGAGTCCTACCTGCAACCAGTTCTGTGTCTGCTGAATTTCTTGTATCCGTGCAGCCCGAAGTCCTGCATAATTCCTGTCTATGTTTTTGGACCTGTCCTTCCTATGTCCTGTCCTGGCACCAGCCTGTGTACTGCATCTACCAGCCTGTGTCCTGCCCTGAAGTCCGGTGTATTGCACCTGCCAGTCCGCGTCCTGTGCCTGATGACGTCTACTACCCATGCCAGTGCCAGATGACATCTGTCTGATGTCTGTGTCTGATGACTTCTCCCTGATGTCCTGCTGTCACCCAGCTTCACTTAGCTGCCACAGTTCTCCTGTGGTCCAGTGGGTCCACTCCTACGACACTCACCTCCTGTGAGTGTTAGGCGGCCGTTACACGCTACAATATCGTGAGCGATATTGTAAGCGATCACGTGCACGCGCGATCGCTAACAATATCGTTCACATCGTTGGTGAGCTGTCACACAGACAGACTCACCAGCGATGTGGAGCAGCGAGATCGCTGGTAACTATGGTACACATCGGGTTACTAGGCGCCGCGCGGCGCTTAGTAACCCGACGTTTACCATAGATACCATCTCCCAGCATAGGCTGTGCCGCTGGGAGATCGTTCATCGTGGTGTCACACACCACGATGAGGCAGATTGATCAAGCGTTTATCGCTTGATGTGAGCTCCGGCTCTCATATCCGCGATGTCACGATCAAGCGATTTTACATTGTAAAATTGCTTGATCGCACGTAGCGATGCACAAACGATATCGCCTAAGCGATCAAAAAGCAGATCACTTAAACGATATCGTTCGCAATATTGAACCGTGTGACGACCGCCTAAAAGGAATACTGGTTTAACCACAATCGTTTTCTGATGTCCAGCACTGGGATAAATGGTTGACTATTTTATAGTGAAATATCATTAGAGATTGTTTCTTCCAAAAATAACATACATTGAAGTTATTATAAGGCCATTTATTTTTTAAACATGACTATTTTATATTAAAAAAAAAAAGAAAAACAAAACAGGGAAACGGGTGATCATATAATGTGGGTTCTTGGGTGAAGCACGTAGGAGCTTAATATGTGTAAGATTTAAATGTTGGGAGGTGTCAGTCACCTCATTCATTTCCAGAATCCCATCCCAGTGAATGGACTGAGGCTACTGGTTTTTGGATGTGGTTTCCCTTAATCTGGTCAAAATTATTATATTCTAGGCTCAATAAGATTTTTGCTGTTGCAGCTCTTGCTATGTTTGACTTTTTATATATTATCGTGAACACGTTTTTCAGCTCATTTATGATAATTACGCAGCCTAAACAAACTGACAAACATGCAAAGCATTCATCCGTTGAGTTAAATGATCTTTTGATTTTACCATTCATTGTTTTTGGCATCTGATCATCTATTCTAAACAGAATTTGCGCGGAGAACAATAGAAGTCTATAAACCAGGGGTGAGAAACTCCAGGCCACAAGGGCCGCCAACAGGTCAGGTTTTCAAGATTTCCTAAGGGTACCTTCTTACGCCACAACTGCGGGAGACATTTTTGGCGGCGATATTTCTCGCTGGAATTATGGCCGCCAAATTGCCTCCTTATTGCGAAGTGTAAATAGGGAATTTGGTGGTGATAAAACCAATGTCGCCTGGTTCCGATTTCAGAGCAGTGCTCGGAAACCAGGCAACCGGAGTGAGGCGACATATCGCCGCCAAATTCCCTATTTACACACCGCAATAAGGAGGCGATTGGGTGGCAATAAGGAGGCGATTCTACGTCGCAATATCGCTGTCAACCATTCTCGCCGCGGTTGCAGTGTGTAAAGGTACCCTTAGTATCGCACAGGGGTTGAAATCATCACCAGTGTAGGAGATTATACAATGTTGGCCAAAAGTATTGACACCCCTGCAATTCTGTCAGATAATGTTCAGTTTCTTCTTGTAAATGATTGCAATCACAAATTCTTTGGTATTATTATCTTCATTTAATTTGTCTTCAATGAAAAAACACAAAAGAGAATGAAGCAAAAAACAAAACATTGATAATTTCACACAAAACTCCAAAAATGGGCCAGACAAAAGTATTGGCATCCTCAGCCTAATACTTGGTTGCACAACCTTTAGCCAATATAACTGTGATCAACTGCTTCCGGTAACCATCAATGAGTTTCTTACAATGCTCTGCTGGAATTTTAGACCATTCTTCTTTGGCAAACTGCTCCAGGTCCCTGATATTTGAAGGGTGCCTTCTCCAAACTGCCATTTTTAGATCTCTCCACAGGTGTGCTATGGGATTCAGGTCTGGACTCATTGCTGGCCACCTTAGAAGTCTCCAGTGCTTTCTCTCAGACCATTTTCTAGTGCTTTTTGAAGTGTGTTTTGGGTCATTGTCCTGCTGGAAGACCCATGACCTCTGAGGGAGACCCAGCTTTCTCACACTGGGCCCTACATTATGCTGCAAAATTTGTTGGTAGTCTTCAGACTTCATATGCCATGCACACGGTCAAGCAGTCCAGTACCAGAGGCAGCAAAGCAACCCCAAAACATCAGGGAACCTCCACCATGTTTGACTGTAGGGACCGTGTTCTTTTCTTTGAATGCCTCTTTTTTTCTCCTGTAAACTCTATGTTGATGCCTTTGCCCAAAAAGAGAGAACATTCTTCCAAAACGTTTTAGGCTTTCTCAGGTAAGTTTTGGCAAACTCCAGCCTGGCTTTTTTATCTCGGGGTAAGAAGTGGGGTCTTCCTGGGTCTCCTACCATACAGTCCCTTTACATTCAGACGCCGATGGATAGTACGGGTTGACACTGTTGTACCCTCGGACTGCAGGGCAGCTTGAACTTGTTTGGATGTTAGTCAAGGTTCTTTAACCACCATCCGCACAATCTTGCGTTGAAATCTCTTGTCAAGTTTTCTTTCCCGTACACATCTAGGGAGATTAGCGACAGTGCCTTAGACTTTAAACGTCTTGATGACACTGCGCACGGTAGACACAGGAACATTCAGGTCTTTGGAGATGGACTTGTAGCCTTGAGATTGCTCATGCTTCCTCACAATTTGGTTTCTCAAGTCCTCAGACAGTTCTTTGGTCTTCTTTCTTTTCTCCTCGCTCAATGTGGTATACACAAGGACACAGGACAGAGGTTGAGTCAACTTTAATCCATGTCTCCTAGGCTCTGAGGCGGCAGGGAGCCTTGGTTCATCCCTGCATACAGATTTTACATCAGCACAGAAAGATATTGCACAAATGCCCATCAACATATTCAACTACTCCAAAACAGAACAGAAATAACAGATATCATACAATTATCCATATTACAATCAATCACTTTACATCTCATAAATGAAGTGCAGAACATTAGATAATAATATGTAATTACAGAGAAGTATATAAAGTGCAGATGCCTGTAGCTAAATGTACTCCACAAAGGAATTAATGAGTATCATGTGCTGATCAGTATTACATTCATAGCATATATGAGGTACAGAGCAATGGGATACATCAAGTAATTATAGAGGCAAACCTAAAAGTGCAAGTCCAGTCCTGGCCCCAACGCACATTTTGCATATTTTGCGGTGTTTATCGCTTCATCATGGGGATACAAATACACCAACACCCTTTAGTTCCTTAAATTTAAATGCAGTAAGATCACATGGTATATGATTGGCCAATCAGAGCAAGTGGGTCGGCGTTTACCATCATGCCGCATGCGTCCAAAACATGCCCACCAGAAACGGCATCATCGCCATGCTGTTTCGGGACACAAGGCAGTTGCCCAACAACTCAGAAGACGCTCAGCAATATGAGACTCTCTGAGGGGAACGGGAGGCGGGTCAACATTGACGCAAGCACACCTTGCTCTATAATAAGATTATCAAGCAGTGTTCTTGATGCAATCCAAAAATCAGGACCTTTTCTGCATCATATTTTTATTCCATCCTCCCAGATAATAGTGATAACATGATGCTCCGATGATCAACAAGGAACTAGTGGGGCAGAGGGTATAACGATAAGTAATTTTGGACATATACACCCAAATTAAAAACAGAAATTAATAACAATATACACATATGTACACAAGAAATATGAACATAGATACAGAAGGGGGGGTGGTGAAAGAAAGGGAAAGACAGAAAGGGAAGAACTGAGGAGAGATGGTGCATGTTAATTTTTACAGGAAAGAACAAAGATAATGGTTTCATTCAGGCATTTTGGTTCTAGGGTCTCTAAGACGGTGATAGCTCTGGCTTTTTTTTGTGTCAGAACTTTTTTCAAATTGCCCCTCCTAATACCATCATATACAATACAAAACCTCTTATCTTTTAATTATTTGGCCATGCTATTATGACACAGCTTAAAATGGCATGGTAGCATCCTTAAACTGTCCACATCCTCACAATCTCGTGATCCCTCTATATCCCTCACATGTTCTTTTGTTCAAGTGCGTAATTCGCGAGAGGTCAAACCTATATATATCTTAGAGCAGCCACACGTGTCATAATACACCACGTGTGTGCTGCTACATAAGTTATAATGGTTGTTTGAGTAAGACTTTTTCCTGTTGCTTGATTTAAAATAAAAACTCCGGGTGATGTATTTTTTTTTTTTTTTTTTTTTTTATAATTCTTTATTTAGAATATTACAAATTTATCTCCAACAAAATATAAACAACTGTAGAATCGTATATTGATTACATATTCCACATGGACATCCAATGGAGATTCGTTCAAGGAAATGTACATTTGAAACCATATACTGAAACAACCTATGATCCTACTTATAGCAGTGGCGAGCCAGTGAATCCTGGCAAGCCGAAATTATTATATTTTTTTTTTTTTTTTCCCTTTAACACCAGAAAGGAAAAAATATAAATCATAAGGAAAATGAACAGCGATGGTATGCAATCAAACCATCGAAAATAATTAAAATTAACTCATATAGAGAAAAGGAAAGAGAATCAGCTAATAAGAAGACCTATATAGAAGTTAGATAGATAGGGAGTAGTAGTAGAAGAATCACAGTGATCACATGCTCACTGCGAACAGAAAGAGGAGAAATAAAGAAGATGACGGGGACTAGGGAGAAAAGGGGTGGAAAGTCAAGGAGGGGATGTGGGGAGCCCCCCCCCAGGCCAGCCAGCGTCCACCTCCAGTATTCCGTTAAACATATTCCGGTAGTGGATCTCTGCCCAACAGTGTACTGTAAAGCTCAGATTGTTGGAAATCCATCCAAGCCATCCATATGGATCCGAAATCATTTTGAGATTCCCGTATGGAAGATGTCAACTCCTCCATATACATCAATTCGTTGACCCCTCTGAGAAATTGTGGAATAGAAGGTGTCGTGACCCTTCCCCACAGCGCTGGTATGCAGGCTCTGGCTGCCATAATGAGGAATTTAAGAAGGGAATTTTTATACGTGATGGTGGGGACCTCACAGTGGTGTAGGAGAATCAAAGCCGGTGTGAGAGGTATTTGGATAGAAGAAACCCGCCGAATGATGTTCTCCACCTCTAGCCAGAAGGGTCGAATAGCCTCACAGTCCCAGAAGATATGCGAAAGGGTACCCCTACCCCTCCCACACCTCCAACAATCCGTGCTGTGTGCTGGGTACATTGTATTGAGTTTGACCGGTGTTCTGTACCATCGTGACAATAGCTTATAATTGGCCTCCTGATATTTAGAACTGATAGAGGTGCTATGAGCGAGGCGAAACATCCTCGTGATTTGATCCTCTGAAAAAGTGATATTTAGCTCCCGTTCCCAATGCGACATGAAGCTTGGCGATCCCAGGTCGTGCAGAGAGCCCAACAGGGCATATAGGAGAGACAGTGCATGTCTGAGTGGGCCTTGGCTCAGACACAATGCTTCAAATTGCGTCCTAGGACGTTTGTAACAAGACCGAGGAGGCAATGATTGCAGGTAATGTCGTAGCTGGAAACATCTCCACCACCCTAACGCAGCTGGTTCCTCCCAGGACGACAGCTCGCTCAGAGACGGCCACTCCTCGCCACCACCCATCGCCCCCGCCCTGTCCCTCCCGGCCTCTATCCATAGAGCAAAGGTTTTATCAGAGCTTGCTGCTGAGAAATCGGGATGGCTTATAATGGGCGTGAGCGGTGAGCAGGGAGGGAGAATGAACGACCTCAAAGGTAGAGAGTTACAGACCCGGATTGTTGACCCAATGGTAGGATGATTCCGAAGAATGGAAGGGGCCGACGCCATCACCCAGGGCAATCTGTCCAGTGGAATCGGGCTGAAGCTTTGTTCTATTTGCACCCAGGTTTTATGCCTGCCGTTCCTGCACCAATCAAGAATTCTGGACAGATGTGCCGCTGTATGGTAACGTTTAATGTCTGGGAGGCCCACTCCACCCTTCACCTTTGGTCTGGTGAGAATAGCTTTACCCACCCTGGCGGATCTGCCATCCCAGATGAACCTACGCTGAATAGAGGAAATCTGGCGGAAGAATTCTTGGGGAATTTTAATCGGGAGGGTTTGCAGCAGATATAGGATTCTAGGGAGAATGTTCATCTTCAGAATCTGGCACCTGCCCCGGGTGATGTATTGACATGCTATTGTCTGGGGCCATAAGGGATTGGGTACTCAGGTCTCGGGCGGTCAGTTGCAGGGAAGTCACGGGTGGTCCAAGCCTGTGCCCTTGGGTGACAATAAAAAGGGGGATATTTACAGGGATAGGAGTTGTCAGTAGTGACGCCACCTGTAGATTCCGGTGAAGGCACCGATGCTGCTTGGGCCTCTGGGGTGATGGGCGGCAGCAGGTTGGAGTGGCTCTCTAAAGGAGGAGCGGAGTCCCCTGGGCATTGGAAGTAGGAATGGATGGCGGAGTACAGCAGCACAGTCGTTGCTGCACAGGGTTGGAGTAGGGGAGCGTAGTCAGTGTGGTGCAGGATGGGTGGAAGGATGGACACGCACAGATTTAAGTCTTTTGGTACCTTTACTGATGACTAATTGCAGGTACACACGTCCAGAGTGAAGGAAACACCTTAGGATTTCCACAGCAAGTAGGGTTGTAGGCCTCCTTATTCTCCTCCCATGTTCTGAGTCTGGCAGGCATGGAACCTAACCGGACCGCTACTTCTCTCTCCACACTCGTGTCGCTGCACTGAGGGCTCTCTCATCGGCCACTGCCGTTTATCTCCCCACGGTCCCTTGTTTTCAATTGTTGGTGCTGTGTGTGTCCGGGAAGCTAAGCCTCCTTGGCATTCTCTGCTGGGGCTATCTTCTCTGTCCCCTGCAGACTCGGGCTTCAGTGACCGGTGTTCTGATGGGGTGAGCTGGTATGGCTCCTCTGCCCCCGGTAAAGCATTTCTCGCCTTTGCCTTCGATCCCTACTCTTTGGGTCCTCACACTGATTTTCGTGTGTACTTGTTTGGGCCTAGTACGGCTCCGGTACCAGTTCAGCTCACTAGTCTCTGAGCTACCTTACACCTCTTCTAGCGTCTGCACACTGTGTCTAACACCGCCCCCAGCACCTGTATTTATAGGGGGGAACTGGCTTAAGGCAACCAGTTGGGCTCCCCTACAGGCCTGGGGTGGAAGGTGTTGGGTGCAAATGGGTTACCCGCTATGGAAAATCCTTTAGTGTCCTAGGGAAGCCTGTCGTTGCCTGGTACAGGGTGCTACACTATGCAGTGCAAACAAGGAAAGCAGCCTTGTATTGTTGAGGTACTGCCAAATATACCGGTAGTTTTTGAAGTGTAGGGGCTGTGAACCAATAGATCTTTAAGATTTCTGGCCTTTCTACTGTTCATCTGAATTGTAAGCTGGCAGAGAATCCCTTAACCTTCCTAGCGTTATTCCCGAGCCTGACTCGGGTTAACATTCACTACCAGAAGCGTTAACCCCGAGTCAGGCTCGGGCTTACCCGCGTTCGCGGCAGATGCGGTGAGAAAACCGCATCTGCCGCATCTACCGCATCTGCCGCACTTGTGCCGCACTTGTGCCGCACTTGCGGCGCTGTTGCGGCGCGGTTGCGGTAATCTGCATAGGAACCAACCACCTCTGATGACCCTCATACATTGTTAATATGTTCCCCTGCACCCTAGTAAACCATTAGCAGCCCTGTTGTTGTGTGCTAAGTGGCTGCAGTACAAGTGCGATAATGATTTGAGAAACTTACATGCCAGCGTACATGAGGCCGTCTCCCTGTGTGTGATGGGACGTGTGGGCGGTGCTCATCATGTCTGCTCGCCCCCTCCCTTATGCACGCCCCCTCTCAGCCTGCTATAGTGATGTGAGGCTGATCTCGTCATAAAGGGGCGGGGCTAAATCGCGGCATCACGGTAGCCCCGCCCCTTTATGACGCAATCAGCCTCACAGCACTATAGCAGGCTGAGAGGGGGCGTGCATAAGGGAGGGGGCGAGCAGACATGACGAGGACAGCACAACAAGTCCCAGCAACACACAGGGAGACGGCCTCATGTACCAGGCATGTAAGTGTCTAAAATCATTATCGCACTTCTACTGCAGCCACTTTGCACACAACAACAGTGCTGCTAATGGTTTACTAGGCTGCAGGGGAACATATTAACAATGTATGAGGGTCATCAGAGGTGGTTGGTTCCTATGCAGATTACCGCAACCGCGCCGCAAGTGCGGCACAAGTGCGGCAGCTATGCGGCAAGTGCGGCAGATGCGGTTTTTTAACCGCATCTACCGCGAACGCGGGTAGCCCGCTTTTAGCAACAATTTCCAGAACTAAACAGACCGCCAGGGAGGCTACAGAGGGTTCTGTGCTAAGTACAGACCAAAGCCTGTGCAAAATTTTCCTCATGCTGCCCCATTCATGATTAAAGGTCGAGATAAACCTTATAATCCCTTGGTTCTCCACATCCTTTTTCTTAGACGAGAGGAGGAGGTCATTATGTGGGTTCTATTTGCTCTCATATAACCAGCTTTTATAGCGCGCCCACTGTAGCAACTCTTTAAAACGTTCACTCAAATCAGTAGCTTGTTTCCAAAAATTTGCCTCCGTAGAGACTGTGATGTTCTGTGGCACCCTGGCACCCTGGTTGGGGCACCACAGAACTCTTAGTACACGAATAAAATGTGCACAGCAAGCAGATCTCACTAACAACACACCTTTAACACCCCTTTTCATCCCAGGCCTCTAGGGGGAGCTCCACTGGTTACCTTAAGCCAGTTTCCCCTATAAATATGGGTCCTGGAGGGAGAAACAGTGGAGTGTGCAGTCACTTTAGAACTGTGAACAGCTAGGAGAGCTGACCTGGTACTGGAGCCACACTAGGCCCATACCAGCACACCCGGAAAGTGAGAGACCCTTGCAACTGGGGTCATAGGACAGGAGACAAATACATCACAGGGACAGAAGAGTTGTTCACCTTGCCCTATCAATCCGGTCACTGGGTCCGAGCTACAGGAGCTACATCGCAGGCTGCAGAGAAACCAGCTCCCCAAACAAGGGAGTCTAGCTCCCTGTACACCTGAAGCACCACCAGATGAGAGCCCAGGGAAGGAGAAGTAATTACACCTAACCCCTTTTATAGTGCCCTCAGAGCAGCAAACTCAGGTGAAACACATCCCACCAGAACGTGCAACCCGGTCCGGCAGGATTCCATATTCACCAGACCTCCCTAGAACTGTGTATAAAAGGAAGCCTACACCACTGCTTGCTGTGGAACCTCCAGGAGTGCCTACTTCATCAACCGGTCGAGTGTACCTGTTGTCACCAGTAAAGGTTCTATGTGTCCATGCATCATTCCTGGACGAACAAGCAGCAACTACTGAGCTGCTGTATTCCATCTGGTGCAGCTCCTGGCCCCGGGGACTCCTGCTCATCTTGTGGGGAGCATCCAATCTAGCTGCCGCACATCCCCCGGAGGCCCAAGTAGCCCTGGTGCATTCACCGGACTCCAACAGGTGGCGTCACGACAAACAAGAATCATCTTAATCCTTTAATCCCCTTTGATCTGACCACCGGGCCCCACAGCCTCAGGCGCGGAACCGTGACGAGGGAATCATCGCCTGAGACGTGAGCATCCGGCAACGGTGAGTCAGTTCCACTCCCAGCCTCTCTCTGTCCACAGCCTCCCTTCTCAGTGATGTCTCTGTCCCCATCCTCTCTTCTCAGTGATGACTCTGTCCACAACCTCACTTCCCAGTGATGTTTCTGTCCCTAGCCTCCCTCCCCAGTAATGTTACTGTACCCAGTCTCACTCCTCAGTGATGTTTCTGTCCTCCAGTTTCTTTCCTCAATGATGTCTCTGTTCCCAGCCTCACTCTTCAGTGATATCTCTTTCAATTAAATCTGGTATAGTAGGCGGTTCAATTTTCTTCCATCTTGACGCTATTAATATCTTGGCAGTCAATAAAATATGAGATATTAAAAATCTATGTTGTTTTGGGAGGTCAATTAATCCAATGGATAGAAGAGCAAATTGCGGAGTTAGTGAGATTTTAAAAGTTGTCATCTTTAAAATAAGTTGTTTTATGTTCAACCATAAATTCACCAACTTAGGGCAACCCCAAAAAAAGTGTGCGAAAACGTCCCCTTTTGATCCTCAGTGATATCTCTGTCTTCAGCCTCACTCTTCAGTAATGAGTCTATCTCCTATCCTCAGTCCTCCCCAGTGATGTCTCTGTTTTCCAGCCTACCCTAGTGATGTCTCTATCCCCCAGTCTCACTCCCCAGTGATGTTTCTGTCCGCAGACTCACTTCTCAGTGATGTATCTGTCCTCAGCTTCACTCCTCAGTGATATCTCTGTCCTCAGCCTCACCGCTTAGTGATGTATCTGTCCCCCAGCCTTACTTCCCAGTGATATCTCTGTCCTTCAGCCTCAGCCCTCCCCAGTGATGTCGCTGTCTCCTAGCCTCAGCCCTCCCAGTGATGTATCTGTCCCCCAGCCTCAGCCCTCCTCAGTGATGTCTCTGGATCTAACCTCACTCCTCACTCCTTAAAGAGAACCTGTCACCCCCCTGGTGCTATGCTATCTGAATGCAGTACTGAATGCAGCGTGTCTGCTGCATTCAGGGAAGGGGTCCCCCATGTCTCTAGCCCCCTTGTAAGTTGTAAAAAAGACTTTATAAAGTTTATGGATAAGGAGGGACTTACTCAGTAATGAGTCATCACTGTTGTATGGAGTTCTCCCCGCCTCCAGCCTTCTCTTGTTCAGCCTCCTGTATGTGTCATCACTGCTGCTGGTGTCCTCCCCGCCTCCAGCCCACTCTTTTTCAGCCTCTTTTATGTCTCCCCTCCACAGGATGAGCAATGGTCGGGAGCAGTCCCAGTAGCTGAAACACCTCCTGTCGGTGACATCAGCGCCGGAGCTCGCTCTGCTCCAGACTATGTATGTTCAGCAGGGCGGGCTCCTGCGCTGATGTCACCTACAGGAGGTGTTTCAGCTGCTGAGGCCACTCCCGCCCATTGCTCACTCTGTGGAGGGGAGACATAAAGGAGGCTGAAAAAGAGAGGGCTGGAGGTGGGACTAGAGAGGGCTGGAGGCGGGGAGGACACCAGCAACAGTGATGACTCATTACTGATTAAGTCCCTCTGGACTCCTTATCCATAAACTTTATAAAGTCTAATTTACAACTTATAGGGGGGCTAGAGACATGGGGACCCCTTTCCTGAATGCAGCAGACACGCTGCATTCAGTACTGCATTCAGTTAGCATAGCACAGGGGTGACAGGTCCTCTTTAATTATGTCTTTGTCTCCATCCTCACTTCTCAGTGATGGCTTTGTCCTCAGCCTCACTCCTCAGCAATTTGTCTGCCCCTCAGCCTCACTCTTCAGTGATGTCTCTGTCCTTCAGCCTTGCTCCCCAGTGATGTCTCTGTATCCTAGCCTCAGCCCTCCCAGTGATGTCTCTGTCCCCCAGCCTTGGCTCTTCCCAGTGATGTCTCTGTCCACAGCCTCACTAAGCGGTGATGTCTCTGTCCCCAGCCGAACTCCTCAGTGATATCTATGGATCTAACCTTACTCCTCAATGGTGTCTCTGTCCACAATCTCACTCCTCAGTGATATCTCTGTCCTCAGCCTCACTCCTCAGTGATGTGTCACTCCTCCAGCCTTACTCCCCAGTGATATCTATGTCCTTCAGTCTCAGCCCTACCCAGTGATGTATGTCTCCTAGCCTTAGCCCTCCACAGTGATGTCTCTGTCCACAGCCTCATTTATCAGTGATGTCTCTGTCCCCAGCCTAACTCCTCAGTGATGTCTCTAGATCTAACGTTACAGCTCAATGATGTCTTTGTTCCCAGCCTCACTCACCAGTAATATTTCTGTGCCCAAGCCTCAGCCCTTCCCAAGGATGTCTCTGTTCCCTAGCATCAGCACTCCACAGTGAGGTCTCTGTCCCCCAACCTCATCCCTCACCAGTGATATCTCTGTCCTCCAGCCTCACTCCCCAGTAATATGTCTGTCCCCCACCCTCAGCCCTCCACATAGATGTCTCTGTCCCTCAGTCTTATCCATACCCAGTGAGATCTCTGTCCCCCAGCCTTAGCCCCCCCCCCCCCCCAGTGATTTATCTATTCTCCAGTCTCAGCCCTTCCGAGTAAGGTATATGTCCCTAAAAAAGAGTTGACTGCACTCCAGACTGACAGAAACCCAGAAAAGCAATTGTGGGAATCAAAATGATCAAGATCCCCTAACACCACAGTGAGTTAATTATTTGACCACATACAACTGGGTCATTTTTAAGTTGATAATTTTTGCAGCCTCTGAATGATGGTAGAAATTTCCAAATGGCCCTGGAAAGAAAAAGATTGCCCACCCCTGCTGTTCACTATATACTACTGTGTATACACAGCTCCTATATATAATGGCAGTGATGGTAATATTAGTGTTATTAGTATTGTGTTATTATTAAAGATCACTATTGTATTATTCAGTCATTGTGGTTGTAATGTGTGGTCTGGTAATGATGTGGCATTTTCTTCTTGTATATGGTACTATTGGGACACTGAGGTGTTAATATGTGATCTGTTCACAGTGTGGTGGTATATGTCCCTTGTTTGTGGTAATATTTAGTTGCTATATGGTGGTAATATGTGGTCTGATTATGGTGTGGTGGTATTTGTCCTTTTTTTGGTCACTATGTGGTGGCAATATGTGGTTTAGTCATAGTGTGGCAATAGATTGCACATATTTGACCTATTGCTGCTAGGGTCAAAGATTATGTGCACCAGACAGTTAAGGTGACAGATGCAAAGGAGGTTGTCATTTCCAATTTGAGCAGGGTACTAATTTTCAAAACATGCAAAAAACCCTTTACGGGTATGTGCACATTACCGGCGGGTTGGTCGGCGGCGGCTGGGCGGAACCCGCCAGGATGCTCCGGCGCCGTCCACCGGCTTCCTGGCGGGTATGTGCGGCGGGAGCCGGGCGGGTGACGGGCGGTAGCCGGCGGTTGCACAGCGGCTTCTCGGCGGCGATTCTGCAGCGGCTGGAAGCAGCACATGATTCTGCTTGCAGCCGCTGAAGAACCGGCGTTTTATAGAACATGCTCATTCTTTGCTAAGGGCCCTTTCACATCTGCGTTTTTCGTAATTCGCGGCAGATGCGGTGAAAAAACCGCATCTGCCGCGTTTGCCGCATAACGGTTCCACTTGCGGCACGGTTGCGGTTTTTTCCATAGGAAGTATAGGGGGACTTGCGGCAGATGCGGCAAGTGCGGTATTGCACTTGCGGCAGGTGCGGCAGCGAAAAAAACCGCAGTAAGCCGCGGTTTTTTTCTCTGCCGCACCTGCCGCAAGTGCAATACCGCACTTGCCGCATCTGCCGCAAGTCCCCCTATACTTCCTATGGAAAAAACCGCAACCGTGCCGCAAGTGGAACCGTTATGCGGCAAACGCGGCAGATGCGGTTTTTTCACCGCATCTGCCGCGAATTACGAAAAACGCTGATGTGAAAGGGCCCTAACCCGCTGGGAAACCTGCGGGTTAGCAACGGATGAGGCTGTGTAAACCGCCGGTGTGTGCACAGCCTTGGTCGGTTTACATTGGTTTTAATGTTAATCCAAACGCCGGTTTGGATTAACATAAATTTAAATAAAAATAATGTAAACAAACCGGCGGTTTAAACAGCTAAACCGCCCAACACCCGGCAAGTGCGCACATAGCCTAATACTGTTCACCATAGTAAGAAATGAATGACAGAGACTGAAACAATCTGGACTTGACAGGAGACAATGAGATTGTACATGAAAGTAGAGGTGGAGTAAGAAAGGGAAAGTACTTTTACTTTTAGCTAGCAATATTTGTATTTTATGATTGAGAAAACTGTGTTAAATGGGTGTAGTTAACAAATTGAGTGTGGTCTTAACATGGGTGTGGGTTTTCTAACACAAACAGATAACCTGTTTTTAAAAACTTGAATCCCACGCCTGGATTGTCCGTAACTTACACATTAATGCCACCCCTCAAAACATACATGCATTCCAGCCATGTTTTTCCTGAGCGGCAGTTGGTTGGTAAAACTCATTTACCTTCCTGCTCGCACATTCCTTACTCAACCCTATTTGGCTCCTGACAGCCCCATGTGCGGCTATTGTGATTGGCTAAGCGTTTCGGGAGAAGAAAGCATGGTCTGTTAGGGAAGACGCGCCAGTTTACCAGCTTAGTGCAGTGGCTGCTTGTTCATGCTCAGACTGAAGGTCCTTGCATGTGGGGTGTGGACGGTGCGGCACGGTGGACATGTCTGACTAGTTAGTGCCAAGCAGCGGCCACAGTGGAGCTGCCCAGAGGTTTGTGTGTGTGTGTGGCAAGAGGTTGGCAATCAGTACCCAGTCTTCTGTGGTAGTTGATAATAGGTGCATGCTATCAGGATGCAGGACGTTTTCTACCTACAGGACCAGGGCTTTGCCAGCCATCATTGTGTGTCTTTATGCTTGTGCCAAACCTACCATTGCCATTAATTATTCTTGTTCTGGATTCTTCTGTGTGGTTCTTGTATGTGCGTGTGATGGCGCTGGCATTCTTGTGTTTGGACAACCTTTTCCTATTTCTCTAAATTAAAATATCTATTATTGTACTCATTTTTACAGGATATATATGAATCTGTATTACTTTTGATGGGGGCGCCATTTTTCAGTTTGCCTCAGGCAGCAGAGAGTTCACCCCTGCCAGCACTAGATTGGATGGCTGAACTGTCACTATCCAAACTGACAGGTCAGCACAGCCCAGAATCCATAGCGCAGCAAAACAGTCACTCATTGCATCGTAACAGAATTCACCCTGATATGTTACAACAGTTGGAAGTGGGATGACAGATAAGAAAATAATAAATGCTTTTTTGTTAATAGTTTATTATATTAATTGACTCAACAATAAACATTATTTAGTGTCATGCTAGGTTTGGAAATTACTTTAGTTTGCTATATTAACAGTGACTGATCTCAATAATCAGCAGGGAATAAGTTGTATATATTTTCTATTTGAAATACCACTGATTATAATATATTACGACAAAAAATTATGATGTAAATTATTTTCTAACCCCTTGGTGCAAACCAAGTAAAATTGATAATGCTATGTATTCAATGCTAAATGCCTACCATAGAAGGTGAGAAGTCAAGAAGGATCTGAATATGAAATATCCTGGCTGCCTAATGTTTTGAATGCTTCTGTCAATAATGACTGATTTATGTAAGACAATGATAGTGAGCGACATTATCATGCTGTACAGTCATATCCAAAATTGTTGAGACTGACACAAATTTTGGTTTTCACAGTTTGCTGCTTCAGTGTTTTTAGATCTTTTAATCAAATATTGCTATGGTCATTGAAGTAAATGGTCATTATCAGCAATTCAGAAGTTTATAATAGCGCTACCCCTTATTTTTCAAGATTTCTGCCCTTCCTGCTGACATGCTGGAAATCAGATTCTGGGCCAAACTGTAACGTTCGGGGTACATACCGAACACCTAGTGTTCGGGCACAGATTCCGAACACAGACTTTCCTGGGAAGTCTGTGTTACAGTTCGGGGTTTGGGTGGGGGAGCTGGAAAAATAAAGAAAATAGTTGTTAAACAGCATTATACTTACCGCGTTCCAACACCCTGTTGCGTCTACTTCTGATGCTGCTCATTAACTTCCTATATATTCACTCCAGAAGAGCCCAACAGCCAATCACAGACGCTAGCATAAAAGGACGAAGTGTCGTACGATCCGCGCTGCTACCAAAGGAAGACTAGGACAACGGATCGTCTGGTTGAAGTAGTTCAGGGACAACTGAGGAAGGAGCTGGGAAATAGCTCCGAAACGCGTCATATTAAAGAACTACTTCAACCAGATGATCCATTGTCCTGGTCTTCCTTTGGTAGCAGCGCGGATCGTACGACACTTTGTTCTTTTATGCTGATTTCTGACTGCGGTGACCCGTGGATGTGTGGATCCAGCAGCAGCTACTGACTAAGCGTTCATAGTGGTTGTGGGTTACACAACCAGATCAGGTGAGCAGGCCCTTGTCGCCATACATATACTTCTATATAATAGAGATAAAGACCCTATTGGGCATTTGTCTCATTTTTATAAATCACAGACGCTGTCAAGGAGAACGGATGTCTGTTCACAGAGATATGCAGCAGAGCTGAAGATGTTCCTTGTGAATTATGACGGAGGGAGGGTTTTTATTTTTGTTTATTAAAGATGGGAAATAAGGTGGTCTTGTGTTTTATTTCTCAATGTTTTTTTTCAGTGTTGTGATTTTTACTAGAAATTTTTAGAGGGTTGGACTAATATTGGCCTGACACTATGAATTTCGGGCTTAGTGCCAGCTGGCATTAACCCCTTTATTAGCCAGTGTGCAACTGCCATCAGGGCCACTGGAAATAGAAACTCATTTTCTATAGTCAGATGGTCTATCACATAACGTTAGTGATATAGTTTCATTTTCTACATGCACTACTGAAGTGAGAAGCTGCCTTTCTGCTGTTGGAGCTTTACCACTACTGGAGTCCTGGTTGGAGTGGTGTGGGCTGTAGCCTCTTGTGTTTGGGCTACAGCGTACAAGTTTGTGTTGTATCCTTTTTGTTTTACCCCTGTCTGTTTACCTCTCCCGATGTCAGATTACATTAGAGATGGTGCTTAATGTGCCCACTGGCCTTGACATTAGACAGGGAATTGGCTCATGTTGGCGGCGGGGGAATGACCTGCTTAGGGACAATAGGCAGGGACAGACAGTCTCAGGTTATGGCAGGAGCTGCCCCATGCCCCATTCCCTATCATTAGAGCCTTCCTTCCCCTATTTTCATCCCATTGTATCTTTTTGTTGCACCATAAGGGTGCTTTCACACAGCGTTTTTGTGCTGTCCGAGAGGATCCGACTTTTTGCAGGACACCTCGGACAGCAACGGATCCAAACTGATGCCTGCAACCGGATGCCAAATAGGCATCCAATTCTGATATTTTGCAGGATCATTTTGGATCATCTCCCTCTCTCCTCCTTTTCCCGATCCTCCTGTCACTTTGCTCCCCCCCCTCCCTCCTGTCACCTCGCTTCTCTCTCCCTCTTATCACCTTTCTCCCCTCCTCTCTCTGCTCCCTCTTTCTCCACCTCTTTGTCCCCTCTTTCTCACCCTTTGTCCACTCTTTCTCCCCTCTTTTCCCCTCTTGCTCACCCTCTTTTCCCCTCTTGTCCCCTCTTTCTCCCCTCTTTCTCCCCTCTTTGTCCCTCTTTTTCAGACCTTAAAAAATCTTTATTCCCACCTATGTACGAGTAATCCGGCGCTTCCAACTATCCTCTTCTGATCCACAGGATCGGGCGTGAAGTCACAGTCACATGACTGGTTACCGTGTAACCGGTCATGTGACTGTGACATCACGCCAAGTCCTAGAAGTATCGAGCACTGGAGGCATGAGTGGATCGCGGGACAGGTGAGAATAAAGTCACATTTTAACCCTTTCTTTTCACTAGATGTCACTTCTGCAATGTATGTATATACATTGCAGAAGTTAAATTAGATGGCACAGAGCTATTTTAGCGTACTGAGCATGCTCAATTTGGTCCGATTTGATCCGCTGTGCCCAAAATCGCAGCAGTCTGCAATTTTGGGCACAGCTAAAAATCAGACAGAATCGGATCCGACAAAAATCAGACGTCATTAAGGGCAAATCCGATCCCATTGACTAACATGGGGCCAAATCGGATCCATGGCTGTCCATTTTACAGAAAAACGCAGTGTGAAAGCACCCTAAGCTGGAAATCCCCTAGTACAGCGTGACATTAAATCTTTATTCATGGCAGTGTTCTTAGGTAAAATTGTGATTAAGCCAACTCTTAGGATGAAATCCAACCTTAAGTGAATGCTCTCAGGATGCTTTACTGCTGGCATGATACAGGACTCATGGTAGAGCTTAGCTTTTCTTTTCACAAATTATTCTTCCAAATATCTCAGTCTGAAGAGGTCTTCATCAGAGAAAATTACTTTATCCTGGACCTCTACAGTCCAACTCATGTACCACCTGCAGTTATTCTCTGAAATATAATCCAATTTTTTGACATCTGGAAGAATGATTGAAGAAAATGAGTTGAATGATGAGTACTTAGTAATGTCAACAGTAAAAAGAAAACTGCAATGAGACCAAAAAAATCAAACTTATGCAGCAAAGCAGCTGGACGAAGTCGGAGTGATTCCTACTCAATTTGTTATTGTTGCTATTTTTAAATTCTTTTGGAATCCACTTTACTAAACATGGAAACCCCCTCTAAGAGAATAAAGATAAATCTGAAATAATTTTGGATTTCCTCTGTGGATGGATTGATCCATGTCATTGACCGATGATAAAGTATGTAAAAGTTTGTGAGGATCAATGCTTTCATTAAAAATATTGATCTCTTTTCCATATGATTTAAAACAGTAATATCCAAAATTAGATAAAACAATTTATTCACTATTATATTTTAACTTCCTTCTATGTAAACCACATAGTATAAATATGTTATATATATTGTATGGACTATATATCAACTTACATAATCGTCTTGTATCTTCTGTCATCCACTTCTGCCGTCAGGGTGTCCTCCTATCTCATGCGCAGCAGCCATATTTGCACACCCAAATGAAGAGTGTGCAAATACGGGTCCTGCTAGTGGCACTGGCCCATTGCACAGTACGCCAGCGGTGCTGCAGCCACCCGCACCTGCCGCCACCCAAAACTGACTACGCACATTGCCACCGCTCCTCGCCACCTTTGCAACATCACATGCGCACTTACTCAGGCAGCCATCATCTTTGTATATTCAAAGGTCTAAAGATGCTGGCGTAAAAATGTGCACTTGCTCATGCGGCCTCCATTTTTGGATACCTGGGTATGCAAAGATGGTGGCGGCTTACCCGGTGCATGCTTGCACACTTACTCATGCCACTGCTATCTTTCTACACCACAGAGGAGAGAAAGAGAGCAAAGAGTGTGGAAAGCACACAAGGTGGGCACAGACAGCGCACAGTGGGGAGAGAGAGCACATGGGGAAGAGAAGGCACAAGGGGATAGACAGGACAAGGAGAGAGCACTCAGGAGGGAGAGAGAGCCCACAGAGGGAAGAGAGCGTGCACAGGGGGTCAGAAACAGTGCACAGTGGGGAAAGAGAGCACACAGGGGAAAGTCAGCACAAGTTGAGAGAGAGAGATAGTACAGGGGGAAGAGAAAGAACCAATACTGGGGGAGAGACAGCACCAGAGGAAAGAAAGTACACAGGGGGGAGAGAGAGCTCATAGGGGAAAGACAACATAAGGAGAGAGAGGAAGCACACAAGGGTTCATCTTCAGTCACATAAAGTGATTGAAAAATGTTATTTTAAATCGGACAACCCCTTTAAGGGATTAGAGATCACTTTTTACTAACATTATTGATGCCCTGTTCCACTGTATTACTTGCAAATAAATCAGTAAAACATCTTCTACAGAAACCTGAAGTGTTAGAGATACAAAATGTGAATTTTAATGAAGCTTTAATGCATTATAATACAAATGGGGCCAAATACAGAACATTTGTTAAACATCTTCTCTAAGGGAGATGAACCCGTAACTCTTGACTGCTTTTAAGCGAATGTATGAACACACTGTAACGCACAATGACTACAATGACAGCTATGGTATTGACTGTCAATAGGCTTTCAGAAATACTCTGTGGCACACAAACATCTTATTCATTAGCAAAGCAAATAATAAAGGAGGCTTTATTGTATGGAGAGAGTGCGGGTGAAAGAAGACTCCATTCCATCACGTTTGCATATAAACGGTAAGGGCAATTTTTTTTTCTTTCCATTCACATTTTGACAATAACCAGTCATTTTTATTTAAGCTATTTATGTTTCACAACATGATGGAATAATTTTGACGACCACCGACGGCTTAGTGAATAGCTCACCACTAACAGCCGATCAATAGTGTTTAACATGTTGGCAAGTCAGTTAAAAGAGAGGCAGCGGGTGGAAGGGTGGTCTGCTGCTACCGGAGCCCAACAACATGTATTTCAGTAACTTGCCCCTGTATACATAGAAGAGAGTTATTAATATTCTTGTATGCAAGTGTACTGTGAGTGTGTATGAAAATATACACGGGTATCTGTTAGGCTACGATCCTATAAGGAATATTTGTTTGATGAGTTTATCATGTTGCAGCATTTATTCCTTTTTTCTATGCGTTTTTATCCCGCTTGTCACTGTTTTTTTGCATCTTCTTGCTATGTCATGTTTTAAATCTGCTTTGTTTTTGATACTTCCTGGTATCAAAACTTTGTTGATACAGTCCAGTGCGGATTACATGCCTAATGGTGAGTTTTTTCAGTGGAAATGCACTAAAACACATATGCATTTTTAACCCGTGGATTTTCACATCTAATGCAAGTTTGTAGGGAAAATCCACACATAAAACTCAACCTACCCGCAAGAAAAACTGATATGTTGTGGATTTCAAAAATGTAGGTTAGGTAACACAGTGTGAAAAGAAATACAGTAGGAATGAGATTTCTATAGATTCCATTCACTTTGCTGTAGCTGTAAGATGCTGTATTTTTTTGCAAAACAAAACTAAGTGACGCATCAAGGGCAAGGTACTCAGCTCTCAGGCTCAGTCTGGGATGTCACGGGTGGCTGCCCGAGGCTGTGGCCCTGGTAGTCAATGGTTAAATATACAAAAACTACTAGAAAAAGCAGCATCAAAAAACTTACCATCAATGCCATTGACAGAAACCAATACTGCACTTGCAGGACACAGTCAGACCACACTTGTGTAGCAAGCCCAGGTGCAGGCTAATAAATCACTTCAACCAAGGTATGGGAGGTGACTTGCCATGCACACTAAGGGCCTGCATAGAGCACCATTCACACTGATACATATGGTGCAGAATGTCTAAAAGCTACCCAAGCTCTGCTGCCTGAGCCATGGGCTGCACTGTACAATGTTTCAGACATTCTGCACCATTTGTCTCAGTGTGAATGGTGCCCTATGTAGGCCCTTATTGTGCATGGCAAGTCGCCTCCCATACCTTGGTTGAGGTGATTTATTAGCCTGCATCTGGGCTTGCTGCACAAGTGGGCTCTGACTGCGTCCTGCAAGTGCAGTATGGGTTTCTGTCTATGGCATTGATGGTAAGTTTTTTGATGCTGCTTTTTCTAGTAGTTTTTGTATATTTTAAATAGGACTGATGAGCATGGGAATCCGTGTCGTGGATCATCAGCTTAAGTGTCTTGGCCAACACATGAACAATTATCCCATTTATAAAGGTTTTTTGTTCATCATACAGAGAACTTTTCTGCACTTTTTTATTCATTTCAGGGTGTAGTTGGGCCCCTAGGGGCGCCATTCATCTAGTAGTGCAGAAACATTGTACTGTGCAGCCATGGCTCAGGCAGCAGAGCTTTTGGGTAGCTTTCAGACATTCTGCACCATATGTATCAGTGTGAATGGTGCTCTATGCAGGCCCTTAGTGTGCATGGCAAGTCGCCTCCCATACCTTGGTTGAGGCGATTTATTAGCCTGCATCCTGGCTTGCTAGACAAATGTGGTCTGACTGCGTCCTGCAAGTGCAGTATTAGTCAATGGTTAAATAAATGAGAATAAAGTATATAAGTTCGTGACGCCACCTGCAGTACCTGGTGATGCTCACCAGCGCTGCTACAGTCCTCCGGTGGTCGGTGGTATTGCGGCAATGATGGTGTCGTCCTCCACAGGCAGGACTGGACCACCGGGGCAGCGATTCTGTAAGGGAACAGTTCATGCAAGAAAGGATGTAGCAGAGTCGATAAAGTCACTTCACCGGGTACTTTACTGAAAAACTTTTCATAGTCATCACAGTTATTCAGTGCAGTAAGTTGTTTCTTGACAAATGGCTACGGGTGCTGCAAGTGGATTTTATGGTTGATAGATGGATCCCTCACTGTGTGCCGTTCCTGTTCCTTTCTTTCCCTTGCCTCCCAGTGGCTGTGAAGTCTGAGCTCCTAAAAACAGAATTAGACCCGTCAGGTGAACCTTCTGCTGGCTCACCGCTTGCTCCTTCAGTGGGGCCTGGTTCCCTCTAATGGATCTTTGGGAGTCGGGGCTATATCTGAAGATGTCCCCGGTCATCAGATTTCTGTGAGCCTTGTAGGTTCTCACATGTGCGGGCCCCGATACCCGGTTTCTTTCCTGGGGCAAACTCTCTTGTTACTTCTTGCTCCCCACATTGAGTGAACTCTCCGGTGAGTTCTTTCTCCTTTCCTTCCTTACTGGGATCTCTTTTTGCTGTCCTGGGTCCCTCAGCCGAGGAGACCCTCCTTGCTCCCTCCATGCCGACTGCCTGGTTCTTTCCTTCTGTACTCTCACTGGTCTACGATGGACTACTTCCTCCCCGAGTCCTAGACTCCTCTAGACTTCTTCTAGTGCCCCCTGGAGGTGACTATGTACCCTCCCAGGTCCCTCCCACCTGCTAGCTAGTGTGGGGTGTGTGTTCTAGGGTTCCACGTACTGCCCATAACTTCCACTTGCAGTGGGGTGACTACACTTCTTTTATGGGTGTAGTACCCCTTTTGTGGCACTTACATCGTGGGGCGCCACATAAGCAATGTCAAAAACTTATGGTGGGAAGTAACCTTGAGGTGTATTAATTGTATGCAATTACAAGCCTTTACAGATGACATCCCCATAGACTCTCATTCAGGCACATCTCTTGCAAAATATTGACCAGTTACAGTGGGTATGGAAAGTATTCAGACCTCTTTAAATTTTTCACTCTTTGTTTCATCCCAGCCATTTGGTAAATTCAAAACAGTTAGTTATTTTCTCATTAATGTGCACCCCATCTTCACTAAAAATATAGAAATGTAGAAATTCATTCAAATTTATTAAAAAAGAAAAAACTGAAATATCACAGTTGTGATAGCCACAGAGTGGCTTTGCTCAGCCACTCATATTTAAGTCACATACTGTCCATTTCCTTGCGATCCTCCTTGAGATGATTCTACTCTTTCATTGGAGTCCAGCTGTATTTAATTAAAAGACTTATTTGGAAAGGCACACACCTGTCTGGATAAGACCTCACAGCTCATAGTACATGTCAAACCAAATGAGAATCATGAGGTCAAAGGAACTGCCCAAACTGAAAAATTTAAAGGGGTCTGAATACTTTCTGTACCCACTGTAAGCAGCCTGCATCAGGATTCTGTTGATCCCGAGTACAAAGTAGTACTAATGAGTGAGTAATAAAATATTTTGATTCGGATAGCTCTAACCAAATACTTTGAACTACGGTATTTCATTACTCGTTGCTCGGTATGCGTCTAATGTAAGTCAATGAGAAACTAATTTGGAGCCGAATACTGAAAAATTTCAAATTATTTGGTTAGAGCTATCTGAGGCTAGGGTCACACTTGCTTGGTGGATGCGATTTCCCATGCAATTTTCACACTTGGATTGTATGAAAATTGCATGCGAATTCGCATCCATAGACCCCAATACAAAAAACACATGCCCCAATGCCAAAATTGCATGGCTAAAGTGCCATGCGATTTTGGCATGCGATTTTTGCTCAGCACCAAAAAACGTCTCTTGAGACTTTTTTGGTGCTTTTTCAAAAACGCATGCGTTTTTGTAACATGGGTCATGCACGCGAAAACGCATGGCACTAAATGGTACCATGCGTTTTCGCATGCTAATTTTAAGGCTGCTCCTGACCTAACTACAAAAACGCAGCCCAAAATCGCAGGCTGTCAGGAACAACCTTAAAAAACGCAGCCAAGTGTGACCCTAGCCTGAACCCGAATATCTTATTTCTCGCTCATCACTACAGAGTATCCTTCCCTGTCCAGTGTCATCATCAGGTTTGATTCATGTAGCTCCTGTATAATAGATCCAGGTACCTACATAAATTTAGACCCCAAACAAGACCCAAAATAAATTCACACATCATACCTGACCCAATGTTAATCAGATTCCAATCTCAATACCCATACATAAAAATTAAAGTATCAGAATTGTTTTTCATTTGGTGATTGTACAGGGACAGACGTAGTACTCTAAAAGAGTGATTAAACCTTTTTTATATCTAAACTAAACAGCCTTCTTAAAGCTATGAATTTTTGTCACGTATCACATTACCTTATTTTGCCTCCTTGTTTTCCTAACATGCTGCAGTATTGTCTCAATGTACTCTGCAAACTTCTTTAGAAGTTTCTTTTAACTGCTGTTCAGCAAGATCTGTACAGTATATTGAAAAATAGTGGGGAGTTGAGACACTTAGAGAGGGAAAATCCCATCAACATATTGCTTGAATACAGTGTATGGATGTTTCTGAGCAGCAGTTGAAATGGGCTTCTAAAGGAGCAAAATCTCTTGATACTGATACAGTGCATAGGAGATAAATCTACTAATTCTTGTCTCATAATCAGACATTTTTGCAGTTTGGGTGAGTATTTGAGTTTTCATAACAATGATAGCATAAGTGGGCATATGTGTAATGACTGAAGGTCCAAAGGAGATCCAGTGGGTCCCAGACCGAGGCAGGAAAAAACACCAGTTTCTTTACTGAGCATAATTTGTCATGAGATTCAGATGCAATACTTTCTGCTTGGTCTTCGATACAATCTCTATTAGTTATAGACTCAGCATTAGCTGGAATCAATGTGCCAATCTCAAAACAATGTAAATCAGGTGCGGGTGATCCATAGGATCCTCTCGGATGGCACACAGAGTATAAACTTATCACAACAATACCAAGGCATTAAGCTGTATCAGTATCGCTTATACATCTAACATAGGTATACCCTGGTATCTTAAAGCTATCATACCATTAACCTGAGGTATGGTCTCACACAGGCCGGTGATTCACGTTGGCTGCAGCGAGACCCAAGAAAAAAACCCTTTGGCGCCAAAAAAAACAGCTATTACAGAAACAACAAGGTTCTTGTTTTGACAGTCGATGCCAAGTTGTGGGTGGCACCGGACCCCTTCTCTCCTCTAACATAAACTCACAGTCTCAATGCAGCAGGCAGCTTGATATCTCACAGGAAAGATGTCCTCTGTAGCTTTTCAGCTACTCACCACTTGGTACACTCAGCACAAGGTCTCTGACTCAGCACAGCAATAACTTTTCAATGGTTCAGAGTCACACATCTCTCACATGCACTGCTCTTGTTCCAAGGCGGTGACACAGTTCTTATAATGGCAAAAGACCAACATCCTTCACAGAGATACTTGCAGAGTCATAGCAGCCTTATTAGAGTCCAGTCTCTTCACCTCTCAGTGTTTCACTCTGCAGACCTTCCTCCTGCCTTCCCCTGCCACATGTCAGATCAAGCCCCTTTCCATACAGGGTTTCCTGAGCTGTCCCTGTTTGCAGCTCAGGCAAGAAGACTGTGGGGTCCTAATGCTCTCCCGATGCTACTACAGTTCACACTCTTCCATATGATTTCAGGACTACAAGCTTTCATTCTTTGGAAATGTGAAATCTTTTTATCTGAATTACCTATAACAGTGGAAATGGAATGGAAACTGCCAATACGGAGCATTTACAGAGGCTCTCTGAGACATTTCCTTTCCTAAATCACGTTCAGAATTTAGCATGAGAAGAAGAATGTCTTCACTATTTAGTAGGAATTTTAGGAGTTGATTTGCTTCTTAATTCATTATTTAAAGGAAATGTTTAAAATATTTAATTTAAGATTTATTCTTTGGTCAGTAAAAGAGTTGTCACTTAGGCATCAAGCCTCAGTGATGTAAGACACAGATCAGCAGGCTCCATCATGGCTCCAGCAAGGTGTTATTAAAGGACCTGGTTGGAGATACAGGTTTTAGGAATGACTAGAAGCAGGGGTGCATGAAGCCTCCCTGCCGCCTGAACCGTGGGTATGGGTCCGGGGGGGTTGTATGCTCTCAGCCGCAGGTGAGGAGCGGAGGGGGGGGCTGTTGGTGGCTACTGCGGCCGCCGGTACAGGTTATCAAGATTGTTGTACCTGCTGCCCTGCTGCAGCCGGCATCCACATGCTCACAAAGTGTGCTGAGTGGAACAGCAGGCACCGCCCCCTTCAGCACTGCCGCTCCCACTGCTTCCTTGCCACCTGAGCCTAAGGGCTCACAAAGTCCAATGGACATTGCGGCCCTGACTAGAAAGATTGGGTGGGATTGGTCATTCCATACCTCTTATCCAGGATTTGCAGCTCATTTAATTCTTACCCTATGTATACTGCAAAGCTGGCAAGTGAGATGCAGAATGTAAACCTAGCAAGTCTCATCTCTATTTACAAAGTAAAATTGGAAACATGTTTATCTGTTACAATTAACATGTTGCTTTTGCCTAATATGTTAAAGAGAACCTGTCAACATGTCAGCAACATTTTACTAACTAAAGTACAGACAGGGCCATGTTGTCACTATCATACTGATTAAAATGATGCCTGAAGTGAAGAAATCCATTTTGTGGATTTTCTTAAAACAGTTTTTGAAGCTTTCTTCTCTCCATATCTTTGTGCATCGGGACAGCCTGGTAGAAGGGTCTTCATCTGTTGTCTGGCCCCTCCGTTGCCTCTTGGTTTGTTTTAGTAGGCTTATTTAAATTTTGCATTGGCACAGTCTAGCCACGGGCACGGCATGTGCAGATTGGTCTCGTGGTAGGTTTTGGTAAAATGGCACCTGTGGCCAGTGGCGTAAAGTGAAGGTCAAGGGCCCCAATACAGAAGCTCCAAAGGAGCCCCAAATTATTTCAAATCTTTAATAATATTAGACTTTTTCTATAGGATAAAGGAACTTTTTGGGCTCCTTACGTTCCAGGGCCCGGGTGCGATTGCAACCCATGCAACTGTTGTAGTTACACCTCTGCCTGTGTACTGAGCAATCTGTGCATGCGACACCGCCATTTTCCAGAAATCCACCATAAAATCAATCTGTGCATGCTCCACACACTGTTTGAACTGCAGATGTGCAAAAATGTAAACTAGATTGAAGAAAAGACACTTAGAGGCTGCTGAGGGGTCACATGAGAGCTGAAAACCCTTCTTCAGTCCTTTTACACAAGCCCGCCCCAATAACCAAGATATAAAGGGAGGAAAGGCTCCAATGCAAATTAATGAAAATACACAACAGATTTCTTCACCTCAGGTATCATTTTATGACAATTCAAATATGGCCCCCTCTGTACTTTAAATGCTGCTGACAGGTTCTCTTTAAGATGACAAACTCACATTTAGTGGCCAGTGTCAGGCAGCTGCTGCAAAGGCAAATTAAATATTGGGATGAACTAAAGGATGCATAGATTCTCATGAGGAGAACATAATTCTACCTCTTTACAAGTCACTTGTGTGACCGCACTTAGAATACTGTGTACAATTCTGGTCTCCGGTGAATAAGAAAGACATAGCTGAACTAGAGCGGGTGCAGAGAAGAGCGACCAAGGTTATTAAACTAGGGGTTATTTAGTTTGGAAAATCGAAGGCTTAGGGGTGATCTTATAATAATGTATAAATATATGAGGGGACAGTACAGAGACCTTTCTAAAGATCTTTTTACTCTTAGGCCTGAGACAGGGAAAAGGGGCATCCTCTACGTCTGGAGGAAAGAAGGTTTAATCATAATCACAGACGTGGATTATTTACTGTAAGAGCAGTGAGACTATGGAACTCTCTGCCACATGATGTTGTAATGAGTGAGTCACTACTATGCAAATTTGCACTTCAGTAAGGAAGTGGATGAACTCCAGCACCACCTTTAGGCAGCTCCTCAAAGTCATAGTTGCTTTTTAACAAGCTTTTTAATATGACTAGGGATTTGTGCCAGATCAGAACCCCAAACTACAGACACTGTGTTTCAGGATAACTGCCCCTCATCAGTGTAGTGTGTGGGATAGTCTGATCTGGCTGTGTGAGTGGGCTAAGACAAGGTCTGGAGTTCATCCACTTCCTTACTGAAATGCAAATTTGCATATTTCCTAGAGGAGGGATGTGGCTTTAAATCTCCTTACCTACTTAACAGTCTTCTCATGGTTGCAGGAAAACTCCTCTCCATAAGGTAGATAGCAAGTTCCCCAGACCTGAGTCACTACTAAAATTTAAGAATGGCCTAGATGCCTTACTTGAAAAGTATATTACCGATAATATATACTAGATTCTTTGATAGGGCGTTGATCCAGGGAACTAGTCTGATTGCCGTATATGAAGTCAGGAAGGAATTTCTTTCCCCAATGTGGAGCTTAGTGTTGCCACATGGGTTTTTTTCTGCCTTCCTCTGGATCAACATGTTAGGCTATGGGTTGAACTAGATGGACTTAAAGTCTTCCTTCAACCTTAAAAACTATGAAATTATTAAACTAAATATCATTTCAGTTATATATAAGAGGTATAAATGTTAGAAAATGTCTCAATTTTTGAATTTATTAATATTTATTTGCATTTGGAAGCTGGACCTCCTGTTTGCTCATTTTCATTCAAGCTTCGGCGGGATCAGGATGTCGGGTCCGTGTATGCCGGCCTACACCATGGTGAGCTGAAACAACCCCTGTACCTCTCTAATGGCCACTTTACACGCGGCAACAGGAAGATAGAAAACGGCAGGTGTCGGAGACAATTGTACCTTTTACCTTCAAAACACCTTGCAGATACCTGAATTACACGCAGCCACTTCAAGGTGTTTTGAAGGTAAAAGGTACAATTGTCTCCGACACCTGCCGTTTTCTATCTTCCTGTTGCCGCGTGTAAAGTGGCCATAAAATGTATCACTACATTTATGTGTTTTTGATTTCATGTTCATAGTTATTGGTCACTTACATGTTATAAGCATCACCTTTATAATTATTACAATTTTAGATTACTTTTATTATTATTATATCAACAACTTAGGACATTGATAACAGCTATTTTTGCAGAAACGTATTATTATATAACACTATATCATGAATCTCTTTGGTAACTCCCGTTCCTCATTCACCTCAACAAACCTGATTTTACCCCAATTAACCCCATTTACATTGCATTTATGATGCCATCCGGGCAGCTCTGGCTGGCTGCTTCCAGGCACCATAGGCAGGCGTTCATTTTCTTTCACACGTAAATAACTACATTGGAAAATATAAAACCAATTAATCAGGCAGATGGACCGCAATTAGTGAGTAATCTGTGTGATAAATATATCATGCTCTTCCTCTATGAGAATGACGGCCCTCTTAGAGCAGTTCTTAGATTTATCCTTTATGTTTTCCACCTTCCGACATTGTAACTTTTGCCTCCAAGTCCAAAGACTCCAAATGCACCTCGCTCTAGTGAACCAGAATTTGCAATTCTGTGACATTCAAAGAAGCTACTCAGATGGTATAAAAGGCATCTGTAGGTTTTTATAATACATAATACTTTGGCTCTTCTTCATACAATCATAAGATGCACCTGTTAGGATTAAATAAGACTGACCAGATGGAACACCAAGATGCCTACACTAAGCTGGCAACCGACCTGATACAACTGGCACCGTCAGAGCAGTGCAGGCCGCATGCTCCTGTGCCACTGCCAAGTGCTCTAAAGTTGAGGACAGCAATCAGTTATTTTAGCAAATTTATATTTAGTGATGATCTTAATAACCACAGTCCTTCTCATCGTTATTGCCGCGCATGACGTTCAAGTACATAATGTGGAATATCTCTAGAAAATAATGAATCAAATGAAACAGCTTTTTTGTATATAGATTCATGTTAAATGTAAAAGAACAAATCATAAACAACAATTTAATAAAACAATGGGAGGAAAAAATAGAAAAACCCAAAGCTTGTTGTGACACTGGTACTTGCACCTTTACATTAACTTAGCATGGAAACACATTTTGACTCGCTTGTGGTAAATCACAAATGAGAATCATCTATGATAAATTGACAATGCCCATGTGACATGAATTAGCTAATGAACGAGGACTTCAGTGTTTTAAAAAGCCACATGTTAGGCCCTGTTCCTTTGTCCCAATGGTGAAGACAAAGGAGCTGTCTGAGAACATCAGAACTGCTATTATTAGCAAACATAAGACTTCCAAATGGGTTTAAGGCCAACTCAAAAGACCTTGATATCTCAGTTTCAACAGTTCACAATGTTATCAAGAAGTTTGCCAAGCATGGAATCATCAAGAACCTTCGTGGACATGGGGCAAAGTGAAAAATTGACCATACATGTCTCTGAAGGTTGGTGCGGAGGGTGGAAAAAACACCATTTCATACATCCAAAGAGCTGTAGGCCAATCTGGAACAGTTTGAGGTCATGGTTTAAGCAAGAAAAATACGCTGTACACTAAACCAAGCAGTGCTTTACAGGTGAATTCCAAAGAAGAAACCATTGCTGAAGAAAAGACATAAAAAGAAATGACTCTTCTCTGCCAAAGAATACCTTGGTAAACCACAATCCTTCTGGGAAAATGCTCTGTGGACAGATGAAACAAAAATAGACTTTTTTGGCAATACAATGCAAAAATTTGTTTACAGACAGTGTAATGAAGCTTATAAGGAAAAGAACACCCTTTCCACAGTTAAGCATAGTGGAGAATCCATAATGCTGTGAAGTTGCTTTGCTGCATCAGGTACTTGAGGTCTTCACCGTATAACAGAAATCATGAAATCAGAGAATTACAAAGAGATTTTAGAGTGAAATGTCCTACCGTGTATAAGGCTGCTTTCACATTGCGTATTTCTTGGATCCGTGGCTGTCCATTGTAAAACTGACAGCCATGGATCCGATTTGGCTCCCATGTATCCCTATGGGCCATGGATCGGATCAGATTTGGCCTAATTGCCATCCGATTTTGTTGGATCCAATTTTTGTCTGATTTTTTGCTGTACCCAAAATCGGAGACTGCTCCGATTTTGGGCACAGCGGACCAAATCGGACCGAATTGGATCCGACCCAATCCGTGGGCATTAACATGGGGGCCTATGGAGCATGGGTCTGAGGAAACATCTGATCATTCCTAGGACCCGATTTTAGTGTACTGATCATGCTCAGTACACTAAAACTGCTCCTAACCATCTAATTTCACTTCCACAATGTATATACATACATTGAGGAAGTGAAATTTAGTAAAACAAAGGGTTAAAAATATAAAATTTATATTCTCACCTTTCCAGCGATCTCCCGACGCCTCCAGCAAGCTCCGGATGCTTACAGGACCTGCGGTTATGTCACAAACCTATCAGCTGATCGGGTCACATGACCGGTTACCACGGTAACTGCGGTCATGTGACCCGATGACGCTGCCAGGTTGTAACGTAACCGCAGGTCCTCTAAGCATCTGGAGCTTGCTGGAGGCGTCGGGGGATCACTGAGCAGGTGAGCATACATATTTTTTATTTTTAATCCTTTCTTTTACTAAATTTCACTTCCGCAATGTATGTAAATACGTATATATATACATGTATATACTGACCTCATTCTCAGGCCCTCACACTGGCTAGGCTGGTCAACTAGCTCGGGCCTAGCACGGCTCTGACACACCATGATGTCTTCACAGTTCTCCTAGCAACTGCACACTCTGGCTAACTCCGTCTTCAACACCAGTATTCATAGGGGATCTTGCTTAAAGGCAGCGTGTGGAGCTCCCCCTACTGGTCTGGGTTGGAAGGTGTTGTGTGTATGTGGGTTACCTGTTGTTGAAATCCATCAATGCCTTAGGTGGTCCTGTGGCTACCTGTAATGGCAGGCTTCCACAATGACAGCACCGGAGGGTAAGGGCTACTAGTCACTTAAAGTTTCATTCTTCTCAAATCTTTGGCAGTTAATATGCGTTTTTTTTCTCAACATGTATTTTATGACCCTGTTGACTATTTGCAAAACTTTTGATTGTTCTGTGATCATGTCCCAATATCTTAGCATTTACAAGAGTGCTGCATCCCTCTGTAAGAAATAGTTAAATGTCTTATTTGGCTCTTTTTGCTATCTATCTATCTATCTATCTATCTATCTATCTATCTATCTATAGATATAGAAAAAAAATTAGAGTAATGTTTTAAATGGCATAGCCTTGGTGGTAAATATCAGCCCTGGGTGGGAATCAACCACCAAAATACCAACCATATATGTAAGCACTCTTTAGAATATCATTTCAGCCTTTATTGGCCTTCAGGTGAAAAATGGCAACGTTTCGGTCAATATTGACACTGAAGGCTGAAAGAATATTCTAAAAAATGCTGCGGTCTGTTTTTACCTATCTATCTATCTATCTATCTATCTATCTATCTATCTATCTATCTATCTATCTATCTATCTGCTATTTATGATCTATCTATTTATCTATCTATCTATCTATCTATCTATCTATCTATCTATCTATCTATCTATCTATCCATCTCTTGTAAATGAGTCTACATATGATTTGTTTATCCATCAATACTATCTCTTCTATCCTTTCATGAATCTCTTACCTTTTTTGTGTATTTTCCTTTATAACTGGTGAGTTGCACATTGACACGTGAATGCAGCCTTGGATAGGAGTTCTGATTATACAAGTCCCTCTAGTGGCCTCGGATATTTGCACAGCTTTCATAGACTGAGAAGTCGGCACCATGAGAGATTTTCCCTGAGCCTAATCTGAAAAACAATTATGTATGTTATTAACATTGGGAATCATTAGATTGCATCGTGTCATTTGAAGTACATTATGTCGATCTGCATCTCAAGCTACAGTTCCCGAATTAGACAACATTTTGTATTGACTATAACGTTCACGTTTTAAAGTTTGTTACCTTATGTTGTCAAAGCAAAGCATCAATTTAACAAATGGTTCTTGTTAAGTATTATTGATGAGAATAAATACATTTACATACTTAATATTGGCAATAGCTGGAGTTTGTTATTCACCTGTCTGAGATTCAGACCCAAGCTCTAATGGGCTCCTTCTTAATGGAGGAACAGACTGACCAAGTAAAGGTATGGTTGAACTTGACTTTGAAGGAGCAACTTGCATGTATAACTAGATTGGGAAGGTAAATTCGAGCTGGTACATTCCGTTGAAGCTTGCCCAGATTGTCCGGGCCTGGCCACTACTTTGTGTTAGGAAACTCTTTTCTTCCTCAACTCTGTTATTCCTTTGTTCCCATGTACATGTCTGCTATAGAATAGTTTCACCACTGCTACATTGCATAATAAAGAGATGTCAGCTCACCACTCTTTCCCCCTTCTTGGAGACACTTCCTTTCTCCTTGGACCAGCCCTGGCTGGGGCTAAAGAACATAGAACAACACAGCAAACGTATTGGTCTGATGATGACACATGTGACAAATCCGGTAAAGGTAAATCTCTATGTTTATTCCAAAGTTAAAAATCTTTACAACCAGACAGAGCAACCAAAACTGCAATAAAAAAAACAAATAACAAACCAACGCGTTTCAGCATTTTCCTTACTCATGGTTACCACTGGTTTGTTCTTTGTTTGTGCAGTTTTTGGTTGCTCTGTCTGATTGTGAAGATTTTTAAGTTTGAAATGAACAAAGTTACCTCTACCGGATATGTCATGTCTCATCGTTGTTGCAGTACAAAGTGCTACTTTGTTGTCCTAAACAAATGGACATATACGTGGACGATCCACGCTACCGTGAAATGATCATGACCAAAGGGTTATCAGGGTCGAGATTGGTGGCTTTATTCAATGCATTTTGGAGCGTCAACCTTGCTCTTTCCTCAGGAAACCAACCAAGTTAGCTTGGTTGGTTTCATGAGGAAGGAGCAAGGTTGACACTCTGAAACATGTTGAATAAAGCCACCAATCTCGACCCTTTGGTCTTGATCATTTCACGGCGATGCCGGTGATCCACGTATAAGTCCATTTGTTCTCTTCAGTGACCATGTTGTACACATGGTTTTCAGGATTCTGCAGCAGCCGTTACGTGCCTTATAAACTGATTGTGGTTCCCACAACCTGACCAGGTGAGCAGCAACAATTGAATTGTGTATGTTTTCTATTGAGGATAATACTCTATTTGCGCTTGCATTTCATTTACCGTTTTACTCTGCACTTTGTTGTACTGATTATGCTACATCGTTTTGCCAACTCTGCTAGTTTGTAGTATTATCTTTGTGTTACCATTCATTGCTGATACCACTAATTGCTGGTACCGCTCTCCTACACCAGGCACTTACATCACCTCAGCATCCTCACCACAGCCCATTCCTCCATTCTACTGCTCCAGTGGCATAGTCCATGCTGCTCGAGAACTGCTCTTCTATTATCTCAGTAGGTGAGTCATAATAGTCTGTGTAGCATAAAGGTAGGAAAACACGGCACTCACCACAAGCGGAGTAATCTTCAAATCATTTAATCCATGCGGTTTACAGACATAGACGATATGCAGGGAGGGAAGGGGGTGCTGAGACTCGGTGAAATACCGAGTCTCAGCACCCCCTCCCCTCCCTGCATATCGTCTATATCTGTAAACCGCATGGATTAAATGATTTGAAGATTACTCCGCTTGTGGTGAGTGCCGTGTTTTCCTACCTTTATGCTACACAGACTTTGTTATTGAAACTTGCACACGTGCACCGCCGCCTCTCAGAGCCGCACACTTTGTAGGCGTAGTGCAGCGAGACGCAGATTGACTGTGCCCGGACTCTCCTTTCCCTTGGCGGTTTGAGTCATAATAGTGTCACATCAACAAAACATATTCTTTTGTCATCTCTCATAACTTTACATGCCTTATTAGAGTTGGCTGCTTTGAAAAAATTAAAAATACCCATTAAGACATTATGAGATAATTTATGAGGGTTGCTCATTTGGGAATTCAATCAATTAGAATGATATCTGTATCTGTTGATATGGAGGACAAAGCAGATTAATGTTAAAGGAAAATCCAGCTCACCTGTCCTTTTTGTGCATGGAAGCAATTCAACGGTTTAATCCAAGGCAGAAAAATCCAGCACCATGGGTAGAATCTCCAAAAACTGGCTCCAGGGGAGGGCTGAGGAAGTGTCTGGGGCTGTCTGATGCTCCGTGTGAGGATCCCAGCATGCACTGGGGCATCCAGCAGGAAATAGAAAAAAACAATAGCAGTTATATAGTGTAGAGAGAGAATTAAAGGGGGAAGGGGCGAGGACATAATCCACTAGGACTAAATAGCTGCCTCCCGGACTCAATAGGAGGCCAGCGCTGGACACAATAAAAGTTATTTTCTGAGGTATGTGGGGCACGTCTGGTTACCTAGAGGGCTTACTAGAACCCCATTTACATAACGTGTAAACTGGTGGGCACAGATTAAAATGCCCAAAGTGGGTGACAGGTTCCCTTTAATAAAGGGACTCTATGAGAAAATAGCTTATTTTACAGGGGTATATTAGATAGGTAGCTAAGAAGTGAATTTCTGGGCTCGGACTACCCCTTTAAGGTTATCAAAAGTGGTAGATGGGGGAAAAAAGTGAGCGACCAATTCTTCAGGCATGTTTAGCTATAAAGCAACTCCATACATTTACAATAAAAGACAATGGGAAGGTAAAAGAATAGTCTTGTTTAACCCGGGTACTACTTTTAGAAGTTAATTTCTTGAAGTCATTCTTCTTTATATAATTTATGGCAAACTGCTCTCATCGTTCCGATACCTCGAGGCTCTCATTCACTCTGTCTAGCACCATGGTATCTCGCTGTAAGCTCATGTAGTCTTTCTTGGCTCCAGCACTATCCCACCCACAGAGACCCAAAGGAACAATTAGATCCACCGTTCTAAAAATGTTTATTACTGCTACGGTAGTACAATGACAACCTGTTCGCCCGAGTCTATGCTGAATTCCACTATAACAGGTACCCGAGGTGTCAGTTGCATCTTGTGGGCCACCTAAGGCAAGGGGGATTGAGTACCAGGGAGAGTTACACTCACACACATACTGGGCCAACGTGCCAATTCTAGTACTCAAATTCCAGAGGGTTCAATGGAATAAAATGTTGGGATCCACACCTCAGCAGCTCACGCTGAAGCAACATTTTTTCAAACCAAATGCCGGGAAGTATCGTATAAAAAAGCTGCTATGTTTAAAGTATCACATACCAACAAGAGAAAAAAATGCAGAGTCAGAAAAACAATAAAACCTCGTATTAATAATTGCACATAAAAACAAATGTAAAAGAAACACAAGTAACCTCATTTACCTAATAGGTGCAGAAATTCTGCAACATGGTAGCATAGCCATATAGTCTTTGAGCTGTTTACATGTCCTTGTACTTTTGTAGCCTGAATGGTGAGACCTCCAGTTATGACCCAAGTCTCACATCAAACTTGCCAATGAAAGTCAATGGGTCTATGAAAAAATCAGACAGCATTAAGATGCCATCTGTGTGTTATCCACATTTCACAGCTGATTTAATATGAGAAGCAGGTAGAAACTTCCATCATATTTTTTTTGCATTTGAGAAAATATGATGAAAATCATATATAGAATATATACAGGAGAGACAGAAGACCCTGCTAACCATAAGAGCTTACACTCTATATAGAGAGAGACAGGACCCTGCTATTCATAAGAGTTTACACTTTACAGGAGAGCAATAGGACCCTGCTAATCAAAAGAGCTCACACTGTACAGGAGAGAGAGACAGGACTCTGCTGATCACAAGAGCTTACACTCTACAGGAGAGAGAGACGGGACCCTACTGACCAAAGGAGCTTACACTCCACAGGAGAAAAGGAGGGCCCAATTGACCATAAGAGCTTATACACTACATTAGAGATAGACACAGGTCTTTGCTAAACATAAGTGCTTATGCACCACAGAACAGAGAGAGAGAGAGAGGACCCTGCTGATCATAAGAGCTTTTACACCACAAAAGAGAAAGACAGTGACTTTGGAGATATCAAACAACTTTGTCATACAAACTGTGCTCCTCTGGGAACCTCTGATCTGTGATGTCCCAGGTACTAACGTCTACTGTACAAGGTATGATAATCCATAAGATGACATAGCTGCAGAGCACTAAGGGCAGGCCCAAACTGTAAGGCACAATGATGTTGGCCTGCTCCTCGATGCTTCAATAGTGTGGAAATGATGCCAAGAGAGTTGTGTTTTTGCAAACCATGAATCCAATCTTGATATGTTCGAACTCAAGTGAAACTGTAAAGTTCAGAAAATTTGATTTGATCCTCAGCTATTTGATCCACTCCACTTAATTAGCTGCTATTATTTGATATGCAGAAGTATCAATTTTGCCATTTTTTACTTTGCACAAAATTGATTAACCAAATGCCCCATTTTTAAAGAGGACCTGTCACCCCCCTGGTGCTATGCTAACTGAATGCAGCACTGAATGCAGTGTGTCTGCTGCATTCAGGGAAGGGGTCCCCCATGTCTCTAGCCCCCATGTAAGTTGTTAAAAAGACTTTATAAAGTGTACAGATAAGGAGTCCAGAGGGACTTACTCAGTAATGAGTCATCGCTGTTGCTGGTGTCCTCCCCACCTCCAGCCCTCTCTTGTTCAGCCTCCTGTATGTGTCATCGCTGTTGCTGGTGTCCTCCCCACCTCCAGCCCTCTCTTGTTCAGCCTCCTGTATGTGTCATCACTGTTGTTGGTGTCCTTTCCACCTCCAGCCCTCTCTTGTTCAACCTCCTGTATGTGTCATCGCTGTTGCTGGTGTCCTCCCCACCTCCAGCCCTCTCTTGTTCAGCCTCCTGTATGTGTCATCACTGTTGTTGGTGTCCTTTCCACCTCCAGCCCTCTCTTGTTCAGTCTCCTGTATGTATCATCGCTGTTGCTGGTGTCCTCCCCACTTCCAACCCTCAGGAGGCTGAACAAGAGGGGGCTGGAGGTGGCACAGAGAGGACTGGAGGCGGGGAGGACACCAGCAACAGCGATGAGTCAGTCCCTCCAGACTCATTATCTGTACACTTTATAAAGCCTTTTCTACAACTTACATGGGGGCTAGAGACATGGGGGAGCCCTTCCCTGAGTGCAGCAGACACACTGCATTCAGTGCTGCATTGAGTTAGCATAGCACCAGGGGGATGACAGGTCCTCCTTAAGAATTTGGTGCAAGAAATAACACAAGACAAAAAAGTGACTTGAAAAAAAAATTATCCCCTTGAATTTCTGGGAACACAGTATGTGAACGCTTTGCACCAGCTTATTTTGGAAAGATATTATATAACATATTTCACATTCAAAATGAACAACCTTGTACTAACTTAATGGTAAAAGAATAAATTGCTGCTGACATACCATGATTGCTATTTAATTGCTGGTAAAGAGTCTTGGATTGTTTTTATCTAGTTTACTTTTAATCATTATGAGACTAGTGGGTTTCTTGCACCTACTCCTCTTCTGTGCTTGCAAGTGTTGGGAATACCTTCTGGTGAATTGAGTGCACAGTTGGATCAGATCGGAGCCCTCCCTTCTGCCTAATGAAGCAAAGAATACAAATATGTCCTTCATATGCTTCAGTCATTAATCATTAAACCTTCATTTCATGTGAAATTGTCTTATTTAACCCTTATGCAATAAAAAAGAAAGTTAACGTGAGGACAGAGTAAAACAAATTTCCATACATTTTATAAAACAATAACCGGAAAAAGAGGTGAAGTAAGTTGCGTTTAGTGGTCAGTCAGCAACAGGGGTCATGTTGACATTTTACTATTAATAATGAATTAGCTAATCTACCGTGCTGCTGATAATTATGGATTTTGCCAGTAAAGCATAGCTATCAGGTCTATCACTATCTCTCCTTTCCCAGCCTTGTTGCTGGTTAATTCTTCCCTATAGTCAGGATTTTTTATGGTATTTTTGATTCATACAATTTTTTAAAGCAAAATATCCCGGAGAACGTGCATAGTCTGCAGAACAACCATCCAGTTATTGCCAACCAGTCCTTTATATCAGAGAGTGCTTAACATAATGAGACTGATTTTTTTGGATGGAGAGATTACAGTTAAGTGACACTAGCCTAAGATCGTAGTCAGACGACTATTGCAACCGATGTGACACGGTAAGTGATGCTCGGCTCAGGTTTGACTGCGAGCCAAGTTTTATGTATCTGTGATCCAATCACAGCTGCGGAGGAGTGGGAGAGATTAATATCCCCATCTCCTCCATTGCCGGCCTCGGCGTATATCGTACTGTTCTCGGATATCTTCTAAGTGCAGTGCAATGTTTCACTCACGTCCATAGATTTGGTAGGGTGCGAGTAAGGCCGGCTTTACACCACGTTTTTTTTTATCCAATTTTGCCCCCCATGTATCCCTATGGCGCCGGATTGTGCCTGTTTAGTGTCTGGTTTGCTAGTTTTCTGGGAGGATTCGGTTTTGTCTGATTTTTACATTGGACACAAAACCGGAGTCTGCATCATTTTTTGTGTTCAATGTAAAAATCGGACAAAACCGGATTTTTCTGGATCCTCCCAGATCCTCCCAGATCCGGCGCCCATAGCATGTAAGTTTATGGGCGCCGGATCTGGTTCCCGGATGCCGGGTGCTGAAAGAGCTGTGGCTGTTAAAAGCGTTCGGAATTTATTGAGAGTTTTCACAATGGAGCAAGCTGCTTTCCCAGAGGGAAGAAGGAAGGGGGGGTAAAGGGGGTAGACCCAAAAAAGTTGCTGCTAGGAGGTCCTAAGTGCACCTGTGCTCACGTACCTTAATGATTAAAGGTTTGAATAAGAGTAATAATGGACCCAGCGCTAACTAAGTAACTACACCTGATAGATAATAACCTTTGGTTAAATAGCTAATTTAAAACAGGGGGAAAAAAGGGGAATTTTTTAATTTTCACAAAATTTATTCAAACAATAAAACTAACAATACATTTGTCAATTTTTAAAAACGCAATAAAAATTTAAATAAGGGATTTGGGTTAAAAAATTGGCTGAGATCTGTGACTTGGAAAATGCTGCTAAATCCCTTTTTCTTCTTATGGGTACTTCTTCATAACAGTTCTTTAGCCAACTGTATTTTCTGTACCAAGAATCCTATCAGTCCAGGGGCTGTTCTTTGTTTGAAAATGACAATAGCTGTATGTCCTGATTCATCTGCCAGATCCTCCTGTGTGTTTAGAGAGGTAATTAGTTTAGTCCTCACTCACATCACAAGGTTACGCTTCTGAATATCTAATATTGTACCTGTAATCCACATGAGAGAGGAAAAAACTGCTTCATTTTCTTTGTGATCCTCTATCACTGGCCCGCTACCCTTGAACCGGGTTGAGCTGAAAAAGGGATCAACACTGGTTAAGTTCCTATCCTCACCTAGTGATTGGTCTTACTACGGTGCCCCTACTTACTTTAATCTACCCCAGAGTACCGCTGTTAGAATGTCTGTTTCATCTCTACTAGCTGAGATCTAGGTTTAGAGGTTGATCCTGCACACAGAACTGGAGGATCGCTCATGCATATACTGTTGAAAACTAGCGGTGCTGTAAAAGTGTCTCCACTTACTACGTCTCGTGTGCTGCTGTCAGGGGCTCGTCTCGTCCGAGGTCCTCTGGAGTGTATGCCGTGGCCAGCAGCGTACACCTGGTCTCCTCGTGTGTCCGCGTCACCGGATGTTGATACCGGAAGTGACGTATCGGCATACACGATTCCTCCTTCCTTGCAGCGTCAGTGTTAGGAGGTGCTGCGCTGTGTCAATCTAGAGAAGTTTGCAATCGCTAAGCACAGGGTGGGCGGGATCAACGCGTTTCGTTGATCACGGTCAACTTCCTCAAGAAGCGGTACTCTGGGATAGATTAAAGTAAGTAGGGGCACCGCAGTAAGACCAATCACTAGGTGAGGATAGGAACTCAACCAGTGTTGATCCCTTTTTCAGCTCAACCCGGTTCAAGGGTAGCGGGCCAGTGATAGAGGATCACAGAGAGAATGAAGCAGTTTTTTCCTCTCTCATGTGGATTACAGGTACAATATTAGTTATTCAGAAGCGTAACCTTGTGATGTGAGTGAGGACTAAACTAATTACCTCTCTAAACACACAGGAGGATCTGGCAGATGAATCAGGACATACAGCTATTGTCATTTTCAAACAAAGAACAGCCCCTGGACTGATAGGATTCTTGGTACAGAAAATACAGTTGGCTAAAGAACTGTTATAAAGAAGTACCCATAAGAAGAAAAAGGGATTTAGCAGCATTTTCCAAGTCACAGATCTCAGCCAATTTTTTAACCCAAATCCCTTATTTAAATTTTTATTGCGTTTTTAAAAATTGACAAATGTATTGTTAATTTTATTGTTTGAATAAATTTTGTGAAAATTTAAAAATTCCCCTTTCTTCCCCCTGTTTTAAATTAGAGTATCTAACCAAAGGTTATTATCTATCAGGTGTAGTTACTTAGTTAGCGCTGGGTCCATTATTGCTGTTAAAAGCAGCCGTCTCTGAATTGCAGCACCTGCAGAGCTCCACGGCTGAAATATCAGCACCGTAACCAGCTCCCCTGCAAGCCGCTGTGCTGGATAGCACTGGACAGCGGTAGCCGCTGATTCCGGCACAAAACAGGATCAGAGGGCAGATTTGCCCTTCAGTTCTGTTTGTCTGGGGCTGTCAGGTTCTGTTCGGTGCATCCTGCAACACACTGGACAGAACCTGACAGGGAAAAACCGTGGCGTGGAGCCAACCTAAACCAAGACTTGCGGACTCACAGGTCTGAGCTGTCTCATTGCCTTACATTAGGCCGAGTTGCAATGTGAGACTAATGCTATGTTTATTTGCTGCGTTTCTGCACCAAAAACGCAGCACCCACAGTTTTGTAATGAAAGTCCATGTGATTTTCTAAAAGCTGTGGCCACATGTGCGTTTTTGTTGCAATTTTTTATGTGCCTGTCATTATCTTGTGCGTTTTTGGGCTGCATTTCCAGCCAGTAGCCATTCTAATATGCAGCACTTTTAAGGGTAGGTACATTTTAAAAGTGAGAGATAGAATATCAAAGATAAAATCCATAAAATCACATTGTCTAAATTATTTAAATGTATTTGCATACAAACATATATACTTACCCATTAGGCAGTATAATCAGGGAGGCATTAATTGGGTTGCAAATGTGTTTTACAGCAGGACAACAACCTCAAATATTAAGCCATCATTAAGAACTATTATGGGGGCAGAAGAAAATTAAGTGACCCTGCCCGTGGCACTTTTTTGTGTTTTTCTTATTCAAAGGTATATACCAAGGCCCAGACAAAGTGTATTTAGATGCAAAACAGCTGTAGCTTAGTCTGTGTAACTTTACTATGTATTTCCATATGACCGTGCATTTAAAAAGCACAACATCATGCCCCATTGCTGAGTGCCACCAAACTTTCTCCTACTCTTGTAGGTTTTGAAGATTGTATTGTTACACAGTTGAGCACTGCAATGTCTGACATTCTCGTTTAACAAGCAACCCATACTCCCGCGGTATACACTTTAAGCAATGCCGGTCTCATGATCTTTTGAAATGGATCACTAAGAACTATCTTCAATGTTAAAAAGAACATGGAGTCCTAAAAGTGATTAAACAGACCTCACAGAGCCATGGCATTATTGAGTCTATGTGGGAATACATGAGGAGAAAGAAAGACTTGCATAAACTACATCCACAAAGGATCTGTGGTTTGTTCACCAAGATGTTTAGAACAATCTCCCCAATGAGTTCCTTTAAAAACTGTTTGTATCTAGATAATTTACATTAGATGCTGTTTAGAAGGCAAAGGTTGGTCCCACCAAATATCGTTTGATTTAGATCTCTCTGCTGGTCACTTTTATTTTTTTTCAAGATGAGAAAAGCATCCTGTTTCTAGACGAATCCCCAATGTTTTTACAATGCTATTAACCCCTGTTATAACTCAAATTTTTTTGTTGGTAAGTACCAATACAGTGGCCACCTAGTGACCAAAAGTAGACCGCATGAGCTGATGAGCCAAGTGATTGGTTGCAGCACTCACGTTCCTTGTAGTCGAGACTGCAACCTGTCAACAAAAACTAGAGAAGTGGCAAACATGTAGCAATGTGCCTGAGTAGGGTGAGTATTGGTGTGTTTGTAATTTTCTATTATGGCAATCTTGTTACTATAAGACTATTAAAAGTTAGATTCAGACAACTCTTTTATCTTATTTTATGTTAGGTTAAAGAAATGTTAAAGTTTAGTCTCTCAATATATTAATTTTCATTTTAGACCTCTAGTTTTAAAGGGAATACATCAACAAAGAATTATATTATTTTAATTATATTTTTATATTTTTAATATTATGGTAGTTTTTGTTTTTGCATTTTCTTATATGACCAAAAGGTCGTAAAAAAGTTAGTTTAACACAAGGACTAGAGAAATCAAAATAGACTAAGGTCTCCTTCACACGTCATTATTTTCCACCAAAACCAAGTGTTTCTCCGAGACACAGAACAGCTGTCAATCTTTTAATTATACTTTTTCTCTGTAAGTTCCACTTTTGGCTTTGGCAAACAAACACTGCTGAAGAATATGGATGTGTGAATTAGACCTTACACTAATTATTCTCAGTACTCAGTCAGCTTTGCTGCATATTCTGAGACAGAATAAGCAGAGTCATCTTTTCATTAGTTCTTGAGTATTCACGTCATCTGCCACTATTTGTAAACGCTTCCTTTAGACTATAATAATCTATCAATCACTTACTTAAAAGAAGAGCTGGGCACCCCCACGATCCTCGTCTCCCTCCTTCCTTCGGGGGCTGTGCAGCTTTGGGGAACGCTGTAGCGATACTCCAGATGCCGCCTGTCGGCTCACAACGCCGACTTCCTCCGGGACTCTATGGTGCACTTCTGATAACGAGATCCCGATCATCATAGAAACAAAATAAGCGGCAGCACTCATGGGTCCTCGGAGAATTTCTTTATTTACAATGAAACCATTACATGGCAGTTTTCACATGTTACACAGCGGGGGTGTGGGGGCAGGACCGGGGGTCCTCAAACGACTGACCGTTTCGCGCTTCCTCGCAGCGTTACAGTGTAACCTGTTGAAGTGCTGTGAGGAAGCGCGAAGCGGTCTGTCATTTGAGGACCCCCGGTCCTCCCCCCACACCCCGCTGTGTAACCCGTGAAAACTGTTTGTAATGGTTTCATTGTAAATAAAGAAATTCTCCAGGGACCGGTGAGTGCTGCCGCTTCTTTTGTTGCTATAATAATCTATCAACTTCCTTCTATTGATTCTTATTTATGCCGTAAACTGAACAATACTGTTCTGATAAGACAGGAAAGAGATGTGTCTGGAAAAAACTCCGCCAACTCCCAATTTAAAATTAAATTAAAGTAGATAAAACAAAAAAGTAGAAAATTAGATAAAAGGAACAAACACATTATTATTATTCATGTCTGTTTGATAAAACTAAAACATGCTCATGAGTCATCTGCTTGAAGCATTGTGTGTGATAGTATCATTCTCCTGCATTAGAGATGGACAAACCAGAAGCCAAAAGTAATAGCAGGGTACAAAAAAACACAGATTTTATATCAGATTTGATACCGGACGCTCCGCCAAGAACGATGCATCTTATTTCTTACGTTGGAGCTATGCTTCATTCAAAAGCTCGAGCAAAGCAAACTTACGTGTCAGAGAACTCACATGACATAAATTGTTTCTGGCACTTAATCCATCAACACCCTGAGCAGCCAGGATATGACTTGCCTTAATCTTTCACATTAACTGGATTTCACAATTTTATTAGAAAAATAATTATAGAGGGATCAGCTCGAAGACAGGAGACTGCTCTAAACTCTGCAGTGCTGGAGGGGGCAGCAATACACTGCACTGCAAATCTCTTCTGTCTACAGCTGGCAGACGTACGAGGGGTTAAAACGTGAAAGTACAGTGTGATTAAAAAGTAAGAGTGAGAATTACTAAAACAAAATGTTCAGTGAAACATTTGGTGAAGCTTTGTAGCTGCAGGAAATGATGTGGTCCACATTAAGATGGATTTATCCGCCATATCTCTGCAATGAGAATACACTGTTACTAAATTAATGGGGCTGCGCACAACAGGGAAAATCAGGCTGGAATATCTAAGTCAGGGTTGGGTTTATACATCATATAAATCTGCTCCTTCAAAAGATGCTTCGGAGTAATTCCCTGGGCTGTTGTCACGGGTGGCACGGATGACAGGGTGGAGGCCACGCGCAGACGATCCCAGCGTTTGGCCCACCAGCCATAATGGTGGAGGATAGTCCGTCTCTTTCAGGAGCATTTACCTTCTGTGTTGATGGAAAGAAGGTGTGATGAGATCTCTCTATTATGGGGAGACGGCTGTGGAGGTCTTGCGCTCGGTCTGGTTTTATCCACCAATGTTGTAGGTCACTAGGACCCAGCAGACTCCTTCCACCTTTATAAGGAGGTTCATTACCCTTCCTCGGTGCAGGTGATAGTTCCTTGTGCACACTTTATCCTTGCTCCAGCAGAAGCTGAGATTGTGGAGGTTGCTGTGTTCTGCTGTCAGATAAGTGTTTCCTTTTCCCAAATGTCTGTCTTCCCTGGTGTTTGTCTTTAGTTGATAGTGGAGGGGTCTAGTGAACCTCTCCATCTGATCCTTAGATAAGATAGATCTAGGATCAGAGAGGGACGAGGTTCGTGGTCGGCGACAGTTGAGGAGACTGTATAGGGACGTTAGGGCAGACAGGGTCAGCTCTAGGAAGTCTAGGGGTCACCGTCTCCTTCTTGTGCCCTTAGCATTAGGGACTCCTGATCCCCCCCCCCGTCGTTATCCTACGCTGGGTGTCTTCCCCACTCCCAGCGTGACATTATCACCTGCCATAACTGTAAGTGAAGGAAGGGGAGGATTTGATTTTCCTTCCTTTCCTTATGGATCCTGTGTCTGCTTTGGCCCAGCAGCTGCAGACCTTGTCTTTGGAGGTTGCGGACCTTCGGTCGGCTCTGCAGGGACCACAACCGCAAAATGGTGTCTTGGGGAATCAAGCAGTGGGTCCGGCCAGACCGGAACCTAAGGTTGCCCTCCCTGACAGGTTTTCAGGAGGCAGAGACAAATTTACTGTGTTCAAAGAGGCCTGTAAATTATACTTTAGGCTTAAGCCGTATTCCACTGGTGATGAGCAGCAGCGGGTAGGAATTATTATATCATTGCTGCAGGGGGATCCCCAATCCTGGGCTTTCTCTCTGCCACAGGACTCTACTTGTCTCCAGTCTGTGGATGGATTTTTTGACGCCTTAGGCCTCATATATGATGACCCTGACCGTGTCTCTTTGGCTGAATCCAAATTGCGCCATCTCCACCAGGGGACTCGGTCGGCGGAATCATATTGTTCTGAGTTCCGCAGGTGGGCTATGGACACAAAGTGGAACGATCCGGCTCTCAGGAGTCATTTTTGCCAGGGTCTTTCAGAAAGACTGAAGGATGCCCTGGCAGTGTATGAGACCCCCCCGTCCCTGGAGGCAGCTATGTCGTTGGCTATTTGCATGGATAGACGCCTCCAGGAGCGGAGGGGTAGACCTCCTGCAACTGGGAGCCCTTCTCATGGTGGTTCCTTGTTGCCGGGTGGTCACTCGGAGGGCGAGTCATTTCTCCCGAGGGGGGAGGAACCTATGCAGCTTGGAGGAGCGGCGGCCTCGAGGCTCTCCTCCGGTGCCTCCCGGGGCAGGGGGAAGGGGGTCTGTTTTTTCTGTGGGAAAGGAGACCATTTTATCGGGGCCTGTCCCTACGCTCCTAAACGGACTAGGGTGCCGGGACCTCATGTGACTATGGGGGGTGTGGAGGTGGTCGAGCGGGAGGTGTGTGTATCCTCCGTTTGTACTTCCCATTTTCTCCTGAGTGCAGAGGTGGCGCTAGAGAGCAAAACGGAAGGCATTTCTGTGTTTGTGGATAGTGGTGCGGGGATCTGCATGGTGGATGCTCGTTTTGTACACGCTCATGGGCTTAACCGCTGTTTATTGTCTCGCCCCATCCGTATCTATGCCATCGACTCAGCCCCTCTTGCTCAGGGTAGTCTCACACATATCGTACATAACATTAAGTTAACGGTTGGATCCCAACATCAGGAGACGTTATCTTGCTATGTCTTAGACGGTCTCCCCGCTCCCATTGTCCTGGGCTTGCCATGGTTGATTAAACATAATCCCGTAGTGGATTGGCAGTCCAGGGACATTGTGGAATGGAGTGATTTTTGTTCGGAGAATTGTTTGGCTACATCCCTTTCGGTGGTATCTGCTGAATCTCTGCCCCCATTCCTATCGGAGTATGAGGATGTGTTCTCAGAGAAGGGGTGCCGAGACTTGCCCCCTCATCGGGCATATGATTGCCCTATCAACCTCGTTCCCGGAGCTAAACTGCCCAAAGCTAGGATGTTTACTATATCTGGTCCCGAAAGACAAGCAATGAAGGATTTCATTTCCGAAAGTCTGGAGACGGGACACATTAGGCCCTCCACGTCGCCAGTTGCGGCTGGTTTCTTTTTTGTGAAAAAAAAAGATGGGGGCCTCCGTCCTTGTTTGGATTTTCGGGAATTGAATCGGATTACTGTCCGTGATCCATACCCCCTCCCTCTGATCCCTGATTTATTTAGTCAGGTTGTGGGTGCCAAATGGTTCTCCAAGTTGGATTTGAGGGGGGCCTACAACCTGATTAGGGTCAGAGAGGGGGATGAATGGAAAACTGCGTTTAATACCCCGGACGGCCATTTTGAAAGTCTCGTAATGCCGTTCGGGCTCACTAACGCCCCGGCGGTTTTCCAACATTTTGTCAATGATATTTTCCATCATTTGGTGGGTAGATTTGTAGTTGTTTACTTGGACGATATCTTGATCTATTCTCCCGATATGGAGACGCATCAGTCCCATGTCAAACAGGTGTTGCAGGTCTTACGGGACAACAAACTGTATTCTAAACTCGAGAAATGTGTTTTCGCCGTTCAGGAGGTTCGATTTTTGGGGTACCTCTTGTCGCCGTTGGGTTTCCGGATGGATCCGGAAAAGGTCCGGGCGGTGCTAGATTGGGAACAGCCGGACAATCTACGGGCATTGCAACGTTTTTTGGGGTTTACCAATTTTTACCGTAAATTTATTAAGAACTATTCGGTACTGGTGACGCCTCTTACGGACATGACTAGGAAGGGGACGGATTTTTCTGAGTGGTCTGATTCTGCTCGCCAGGCTTTTTCCTCCCTGAAGCGTTGTTTTGCTTCCGCGCCTGTTCTTTGTCAGCCCGATCTTTCTCAGCCCTTCATTGTGGAAGTGGATGCGTCTGAGGTGGGGGTGGGGGCTGTGTTGTCGCAGGGCCCTTCGCCTGGGAGATGGGTGCCCTGTGCGTTCTTCTCCAAGAAGTTGTCTTCGGCCGAGAGGAATTATGATGTGGGTAATAGGGAGCTGTTGGCTATTAAGTTGGCTTTTGAGGAATGGCGGCACTGGCTGGAGGGGGCTGTCCATCCCGTCACGGTTATTACCGACCATAAGAACCTGTCTTACCTTGAGTCCGCCAGGCATCTCAATCCCCGGCAGGCCAGGTGGTCTTTGTTTTTCACGAGATTTAATTTTACCGTCACCTACCGTCCGGGGGTTCAGAATGTGAAGGCGGATGCATTATCGCGTAGTTTTCCGGGTGGTAGTACTCATGAGAGTCCCGTCCCCATCTTGCAGGAGGGGGTGGTTGTTTCTGCTCTTTGCCCTGATCTAGAGGGGGAGGTGTTGAAGGTTCAGGGGGGCGCCCCTGCCTCCTGCCCTTCTGGGAGGCTTTTTGTGCCGTTCTCTTTGCGCCTCAGGGTGCTGTCAGAGCATCACGACTCTGTACTGGCGGGGCATCCGGGCGGTAGGGCCACTTTCGATCTCTTGTCTCGTCGCTTTTGGTGGCCGGGGTTGAGGAAGGACGTAGCGGAATTCGTATCCGCCTGTGGTGTGTGTGCACGTGCTAAGGTTCCGCATACCCGTCCGTCTGGGTCTCTCGTGCCATTGTCTATTCCTGAGAGGCCATGGACACATTTGTCAATGGATTTTATCACCGATCTTCCGGCGTCTGCGGGCAAGACGGTGGTACTGGTAGTAGTAGATAGATTCAGTAAGATGGTTCGCTTTGTGGCACTGCCCGCACTTCCTAATGCTCGGACTCTGGCACAGGTGTTCGTAAGTGAGATTGTGAAGCTTCATGGGGTTCCCTCCGATGTGGTTTCTGATCGCGGTACTCAGTTCGTCTCCAAATTTTGGAAGGCTTTTTGTACACGTTTGGGGATAACGTTGTCCTTTTCTTCTGCTTTTCATCCTCAGTCTAATGGTCAAACCGAACGTGTGAATCAGAATTTGGAGACTTACCTGAGGTGTTTTGTCTCTGACCATCAGGAGACTTGGGCAAATTATTTGCCCTTGGCCGAATTCGCCCTTAATAATCGTCTTCAGGAGTCCACTGGCAAGTCACCGTTCTTCGGTGCATATGGGTTTCATCCTCAGTTTGGTACTTTTAGCGGTACGAGTCCTTCCGGAGTTCCGGAGGAGGACCGTTTTACCTCGTCCCTCTCCTCGGTTTGGCGGGGTGTACAGCGTAGCTTGAAGCTCTTAGGTGACAGGTACAAACGTATGGCTGACAGGAAGCGTGCGCCAGGTCCGGACCTATGTGTGAATGACTACGTGTGGTTGTCTACCAAGAATGTGAAGTTGAAGGTGCCCTCTTGGAAGTTGGGGCCCAGGTTTATTGGCCCCTATAGGATAACCGCCGTTATCAATCCCGTGGCGTTTCGTCTTGCGTTGCCTCCTGCTCTTAAGATTCACGATGTGTTTCACAGGTCGCTCCTCAAGCCGTATGTGCCGTCGTCTAACCCATCTCCTTTGCCTCCTGAGCCCATCTGTGTGGCGGGGAATCTGGAATTCGAGATCTCGAGGGTGGTTGATTCTCGCATGTTGCGCCGTTCTCTTCAGTATTTGGTGCACTGGAGGGGGTACGGTCCTAAGGAGCGGATGTGGGTGCCGGCGTCGGAGGTGTCCGCCGCAAGGCTGGTCCGCGCTTTTCACCGTTCCCATCCGGATAAGCCTGGTCCTGAGTGTCCGGGGGCCACTCGTAGGAGGGGGGGTACTGTCACGGGTGGCACGGATGACAGGGTGGAGGCCACGCGCAGACGATCCCAGCGTTTGGCCCACCAGCCATAATGGTGGAGGATGGTCCGTCTCTTTCAGGAGCATTTACCTTCTGTGTTGATGGAAAGAAGGTGTGATGAGATCTCTCTATTATGGGGAGACGGCTGTGGAGGTCTTGCGCTCGGTCTGGTTTTATCCACCAATGTTGTAGGTCACTAGGACCCAGCAGACTCCTTCCACCTTTATAAGGAGGTTCATTACCCTTCCTCGGTGCAGGTGATAGTTCCTTGTGCACACTTTATCCTTGCTCCAGCAGAAGCTGAGATTGTGGAGGTTGCTGTGTTCTGCTGTCAGATAAGTGTTTCCTTTTCCCAAATGTCTGTCTTCCCTGGTGTTTGTCTTTAGTTGATAGTGGAGGGGTCTAGTGAACCTCTCCATCTGATCCTTAGATAAGATAGATCTAGGATCAGAGAGGGACGAGGTTCGTGGTCGGCGACAGTTGAGGAGACTGTATAGGGACGTTAGGGCAGACAGGGTCAGCTCTAGGAAGTCTAGGGGTCACCGTCTCCTTCTTGTGCCCTTAGCATTAGGGACTCCTGATCCCCCCCCCGTCGTTATCCTACGCTGGGTGTCTTCCCCACTCCCAGCGTGACAGCTGTCTGCTGGAAAGGTGCAGCTGCGGAGCTCCTCCAGCACTGGAGAATTTCAACGTCTAAATTTTAACAACCCATCCTTTGCTTTAAATGTACAATCTAGGTGCGTCAAAGGATGTACGCTGATCAGTCAATATTTAAACCACCAGGCCACCAAAACAGTTCTGACATGTCATTAAAGATCACAGAAGGTATGAGGTACCAAGACGGTAGAGAGAAAAAATACCTACGTCCCTCAACATCGTTTGGCAGAAAAAACAAAAGTGCTATAGAGACCAATACATGGTGTTTGCCAAATATAACACTTTTGCAGTTTTTGTATCAATGGATCCTGGCAGACCTTTGTTCTATGTCCTTGGTCTTACAAGGCTCAATTGGAAACCTGACTCTGAAAGCGGTGCAACTTTGCAAATGTCTTACCATTTTGATGCTTGTTGTCCAATATTTCCGTTTTTACTACATTAACAGCAGATCCTGTTGTTTAAATTGTTATTTAGCGATAATGTAGAGCAAGTGAGTATACTAAACTTTCAAATATACTTCACAAGGGAAAAGTGGAAGAAAACATTTTAAAAAACTTCCAGAAGATATCCCCACTAGGCTCTTTCTAAACCTGACATATGCTGGATGTCAAGGACATACGTCTTCAGCTCCACATACTGAATATGGCCATATAAGGGTGGGGCAGGGCTTACACAGTGTTCACACTACTGCTGATCAGAGTCTCAGATTATCTCAGGCTAGGACAGTGCTGAGCTCAAGCTGTCAGCACACAGCTCCTGTAATCTTATCTGAATTCTCCATTCAAATTGCTCTGTTCATTCAGCTGAGGAGCTGTGTGTAGACCATCAGCTTATCACACGGAGCAGAGCCCACCCTTATATGGCCACTTTCAGTTTGGATCTGAAGACGGATTTCTCTGACAACGATCATATGTCAGGATTTGAAACTGACTAGAGGGGACTTCTGTAAGGTTTTTGAAAGGTTTTCTTCCAGATTTCACTTATGAAATATATTAATAATTTTATTATAATCACTTGCACTACATTATTGTTAAATAAAAGTGTAAATGGCAGTTACACTTTAAGTCTTAAGTTGTGAGGTGGAGCCTCTATGATTCAGATTTGTTTTTCCAGCACACCCTACAGATGCTTGATCAGATTAAGATCTGGAGAATTAGCAGCCAAGGTCAATACTTTGAATTTATGGCATGACCCTCAAACCAATTCTAAATAATTGTTGTGGTTTAGCAGACACATTATTATGTCTAAACAAAATGTCCCATCCCTTATTGAATACTATGTGTTTACTTTATCTGGATCAATCGGCAGATACAAATGTGCCCATCCTTTCTTTTGCACAAAATTAGTTGAGAACTTAAGTTTGCAACTAACAAAATTCAATAAATTCTCAAAACTTGCCAAAAAAACCCTTGATAGACTGAAATTCACCACCTAATTACAAAAAGACACAAATAGTTTAAACATTTCTTAAAATAGTATGTTTTTTCAAGCTGGAAACCTTGCCCATTTTCAGGTCTCTCACACCAAGAATAAAGATAAAAAGGAATATATATGGCCAACAACAAGATGTAAAATAAAACATTCATCAGATGAGATATTAATCAGATCAGATAACCTTCTTCAATTCTGTGAGCATAAAAAATACCAGAAATCATCCTCTCCCAAGATAAGGAGTTTGACAGTGATTGGAGCGCTGGTATTTTGCACCTGTGTGTTGCCGTTTCCTATATTGCTTGGGCTTACTGGATCCTGTTGAGTGCATTTGGTCACAAACCATATAGCTGCTGTTGGTGAGTTTTTCTAAACTTATGTTCCTTTTTTGCTAATTATTATTATTATTATTCATGAGTTGAGTTTTTAGGGACTCTAAAGTGTGAGGACCCTTGATGCGGGTTACGAGCTTACATGTTTTGGTCCAAAACACCTATCGATACCTCACATTTTATTTATGTTTTGTATTTTTTTTTGTTTTGTTTTTTTGCACTCGTTTTATTTATGCAAGGTGCAGCTGGGCCATATAGGGCATCTGTCTTGTTGCGCTGCATTGATATAGTGTCCAACAGCCAGCCTAAATCTAATGGTAAGGGAATAAGTAATAGGCTGATCACAAGTTGCATCACATGTGTGTGACTGGCGCCCTATGGGAACCTCATTCTCTGTGAATGAAAAATATCAAAAATCACCCCCTCCAAGATAAGGAGGTTGAAAGTGATTGGATGCTGGTATTTTGCACCTGTGTTGCGTGTTGCCCTTTCCTATATACTTAAGCTTAGGCTAGGGTCACACTTGCGTCATGACCCTACCCTGACGCAAGCGCTAATTACTTAGAAATTTCAGCTGCAGCGCATAATCTTTATGCGCTGCCAGGCAACAGAGCCCTATAGAAACCCGATGTTTACCTTGCTAACCGGCCACACAAAAAGCTCCAGGAAGCACGCTTTAGCTGAGCGCACAGGGAACGCTTTTCCTGTGAGCTCAGCTAAAGCGTACTTCCTGGAGCTTTGTGTGTGGCCAGTTGGCAAGGTAAACATCGGGTTTCTATAGGGCTCTGTTGCCTGGCAGCACATAGCTTTAACACTATGCGCTGCGGCTGAAATTTCTAAGTATTTAGTGCTTGCATCAGGCTAGGGTCATGACGCAAGTGTGAACCTAGCCTTACTGCATCCTGCTGAGTGCATTTGGTTACAGACCATATAACGGCTGTTGGTGAGATTTTTAAACTTATGTTCCTTTTTTTGCTCATTATTATTAATATTCGAGTACTTCATGGTCAACTTATGATGCCCCTGTACTCAGTGTGGGTGAGCATGACATTTTCAATCGTTTTTCAGTTTTATTTTTCTAGACCATGTTAAGTAGATAATAGCTATTGCATATTGGGGAAACTCAACAAGACCTCCTGGTTTTGCAAATATTTTAAACTAGTCTCCCAGCCAGCCTCATGGCCCTTGAGACACATGTACTATAAATCCCTGTTGTGGGTCCTGTTTCATATTTTTTAGTTAGGCCCAGCAGCTCCTTCAAAGGTAGCATTCCCCTTAGCCTTAAATTTCCATAGCATGCATCTCTACAGCTCCTTATGGTTTTCATTCTTTCCCAGCAGTGCCTCATAGAATTTTTTGGCTTATACAGTAAATCCCATAAGCAAGCAAGCCTAGCCAACCAGCGAAATAGCAAAGAAATACACTGTATCTGCCAGGTGCAAATTGAATTGGATATGTTCCAGCATATTAACTTTTGGATTTGCCACTGCCAAAATGGATTTTCAAGGGCATGAAGTACCAAGTAGAGGTAAGACTAGGTGAAGAAATGACTTGAGCATGACAATGTACTTCTGGTACAGAATGCAAATAGAATATACTATTTTGCAGAAACCAAAGCACATGAAAGCAATGATTTTCTTAATCAATGTGGACCATTGGGCCCAAGACTGACAGCTCTCGGTGCCAAATACATTTGTTCATAAATAGTAAAAGTCAGTGCCAAGACCTTTTTGGTTATTAGAGTAAACTATTTTCACGTTCATAGAACAGAAAGAGCTGATGTAGCACTAAAAGATCTCTATTAAAATAAGCATGTGGCTCAGCTCAAAAGCTAGACTTTGAACTTTTAGAAAAGTTGTAATTAAAGGGATTTTCTGTGTTTCCAATTTTGCTTTTGAAAGTGTTCTTGTCTCCTTCTTTAGGTTCAAATCAGATGCAAGACTTGTAGGTGGCTGATTGGGCAATCCTATAGCAAGACTAACTATGAGCAAAGCTTCCACCACAAATAAAACACATATAAAGGGTTTAGAGCATTGTATAGTTGCAATAAAGGCACCTAATTTTATTCTGACTACATAACAAATCCACAAGTGTAGGGCACTTGAACACCATTTCTGTAGATGTCTCTTTAGGCCGGCTACACACCACGGTGAAATCTGACAGCCCCGGACCAGATTCCGGCCCCATAGTATGCAATGGGGCCGGATGGAGCCGGATGGCAGAAAGCTGCCATCCGGCTTCCATCTCTCCAGGAGAATCCGGGAGGATTCAAATTTTTCTCCCAGACTCAAAAATACTGCATGCAGCATTTTTATGTCCGGGGAAACAATGCTGATCCTCCCAGATGCTCCCGGATCCTCCTGGTCCGGTGTGATCTGGCGCCCCCTGACATGGGGGTCTATGGCGCCGGATCGTACCGGTGCCGGGGGCTGAAGCTCAGTGCCACTCGACGCTGAATTCCAGCACCACAGAGCTGTCCCCTGCTGACAGTTCAGGACCCTTCGAGCCACAGTCCTGAATTATCAGCAGCTGCGGCCGCAAATGAGCCATACGGCTGCACACCGGACCGAAGGGCATAATTGGACCTCCGGTTCTGTGTCCAGATCAGGTCTGGAGCTGTCAGGTTCACCCCTGATAGCCCCAGATCAGATCTTGCTGCAGTGTGAAGCCTGCCTTATACCGTACTACTTCTAAGGCTGGTTTCACACTGCAGTTTTTTTCCTTTCCTGATCAGGTTTGATCAGGTTTGTGTGTCAAAACCAGGAGAGGAACCAGGAGAGGAACTTGCAGAGAAAAACTATAATTGAAAGATTTACACCTGTTCTGAGTTTTGGAGACACTCCTGGTTTTGACACACAAACCTGATCGAACCTGATCAGGGAAAAAACTGCAGTGTGAAACCAGCCTTAGGCTTAGTTTCAGACTAGAGTTTTTTTTCGTTGGTGATTGTGTCCTACTGAATCCATTTTTTTGTGAAACCAGATGCAATGGCACCGGAATTATGCCAGCTCTGTGGGATGCGGTAAATGTCACATGAGTTCAGAGCTGTAGATAAATTCAGGTGACCCAGACAGTGATGTCACCCTGCTCACAGTGAGACCGGAAACTCACTTGAAACTGGCAGTAGGTCCGGGAGTTGAGCTTCACTCCATCCTCAACCCGAAAAGGTCCCACAAGTTCATCTTTGATGATTTGGCCCATCAAGAGTCACTCTCATTTCATCAGTCCATAAAACCTTTGAAAAATCAGTCTTAAGATATTTCTTGGTCCAGTCTTGACGTTTTATCTTATGTTTCTTGTTCTCCAGTAACGTTGCAGCTCTGAAATATGGTAAAACTGGTGGCAAATGGCATCTTGTCAGCTTCACGCTTGATTTTCATGTGCAGTTATTTTGCGCCTTTTTTGCCCAACATGCTTCTTGCGATCCTGTTGGCTATTTGCCATGAATTGCTTGATTGTTCGGTGATCACGCTTAAAAAGTTTGGCAGTTTCAAGATTGCTGCATCCCTCTGCAAGACATCTCACAATTTTGGCTTGAGAGCCAACTACCAATTAAGTAAATCAGGTGATGTGTATCTCTGTAATGAGGAGGGGTGTGGTGTAATGACATCAACACCCTATATAAAGTGTACTTAATTATTAGGCAAAATGGGTCAGAAGAGAGATTTGACAGGCTCTGAAAAGTCCAAAATTGTGAGATGTCTTGCAGAGGTATGCAGCAGTCTTGAAATTGTCAAACTTTTGAAACGTGATCACCGAACAATCAAGTGTTTCATGGCAAATAGCCAACAGGGTAGCAAGAAGCATGTTGGGCAAAAAAGGCGCTAAATAACTGGCCATGAATTGAGGAAAATCAAGCGTGAAGCTGCCAAGATGCCATTTGCCACCGGTTTTGCCATATTTCAGAGCTGCAACGTTACTGGAGTATCAAAAAGCACAGGGTGTGTGATACTCAGGGACATGGCCAAGGTAAGGAAGGCTGAAAAATGACCACCTTTGAACAAGAAACATAAGATAAAACGTCAAGACTGGACCAAGAAATATCTTAAGACTGATATTTCAAAGGTTTTATAGACTGATGAAATGAGAGTGACTATTTAGGGGCCAGAGGCTGGATCAGTAAAGGGCATAGAGCTCCACTCCGACTCAGATGCAAGCAAGGTGGAGGTGGTGTACTGGTATGGGCTGGTATCATCAAAGATGAACTTGTGGGACCATTTCAGGATGAGGATGGAGTGTAGCTCAACTCCAAGACCTACTGCCAGTTTCTGGAAGACAACTTCTTCAAGCAGTGATACAGGAAGAAGTCGGTGTCGTTCAAGAAAAACATGATCTTCAAGTAGGACAATGCTCCATCACATGCATCCAACAACTCCACAGTGTGGCTGGCCAGTAAAGGTCTAAAAGAAGAAAAAATAATGACATGGCCCCCATGTTCACTGTGGTCCCTCCTAAAATGTGAGATCTACAGGGAGGGAAAACAGTACACCTCTCGGAACAGTGTCTGGGAGGCTGTGGTGCCTCGTTTAGGAGTCTCAAACACGGGACTATCCCTCCAGGGAAGGACCTAGCCTTCGGGTGGCTCCTTGCAGAGACCACCATAACCACCATATTAAGTGGCCCTTTCAATATCCAGCTCTTTACGAGTTTAAAGATATGTCAAGGGAATACCAAAGCCAGGTATCCACAGACAGTTATTGAGACTCCCGTGTTTGAGACTCCTAAACGAGGCTCCACTGACTACATTTGCATATTCAAAATTCCCAGGAGGCAATGCACCTAGGATTTCACTGTGTTTGAGCACTTTAGCCGGCTGCCCGCAGTGTTTCCTTTGACTGGTCTCCCTGAGATCAGTGATTGTTTTGTGATGGGAGACTGTGGTGGCTGCTGCTACACAATGTTGATCGTAAACAGATCAAGCAACTGACAGAATCTATGGATAGAAGGCTGCTTAGTGTCATCATAAAGAAAGGTGGCTATATTGGTCACTCATTTTTTGGGTTTTGTTTTTGCATGTCAGAAATGTTTTTTTCTAAATTTTGTGCAGTTATATTAGTTTACCTGGTGAAAATAAACAAGTGAGATGGGAATATATTTGTTTTTTATTAAGTTTCCTAATAATTCTGCACAGTAAGGGTACCTTTACACGCGACAACTTTTCTAGGAATTTCACAGGCAACGTACCGTATATACTCGTGTATAAGCCGACCCCCCTACTTTTGCCCCAAAACCTGGGAAAACCTATTGACTCATGTATAAGTTGAGGGTGGACCCCAGCACAGGTATACAGCCCCCAGCAGTGTGGTATACAGGCCCCCCCAGTGGTATACAGGCCTCCCCAGTGGTAGTATACAGCAGCCTCCCCAGTGGTAGTACACAGCAGCCTCCCCAGTGGTAGTATACAGCAGCCTCCCCAGTGGTATATACAGACCCCAGCAGTATATACAGCAGCCCCAGTGGTATACAGGCCCCAGTGGTATATACAGGCCCCAGTGGTATATACAGGCCCCAGTGGTATATAGAGGCCCCAGTTGTATATACAGGCCCCAGTGGTATATAGAGGCCCCAGTGGTATACAGGCCCCAGTGGTGTATAGATGCCCCAGTGGTATATAGAGGCCCCAGTGGTATATAGAGGCCCCAGTGGTATATACAGGTCCCAGTGGTATACAGGCGCCCCCCCCTTGCTGCCGCACACCTGTAAAGGAATAGATCATTATACTTATCCCTGTCGCTGTCGCCGCTCTGCACGGCGCTCCTCCGGGTCTTCATGCTTCTTCCTGCTTCCTCCTCCAGCGCACAGGCAAGACCCGGAGGAGCGCGGTGCAGAGCGGCGACAGGGATAAGTATAATGATCTATTACTTTACAGGTGTGCGGCAGCAAGGGGGGGCGCCTGTATACCACTGGGGCCTGTATATAACACTGGGGACTGTATATGACTCGTGTATAAGCCAAGGGGGAGACTTTTCAGCACATTTTTTGTGCTGAAAAACTCGGATTATACACGAGTATATACGGTACTGGTTGCAGTGAAATCATGGAGACATTGTTCCATTTGTACACAGCAACAAGATAGAACATTGTGTCCATGATTTCACTACAACCAGTAAGTTGCCAGTGAAATTCCTAGAAAAGGTGCCACGTGTAAAGGTACCTTAAAGGTACCATTACACGGCACAACGTTGGAACGATGTCCATAACGATCTCGAGGGCGCACGGTCGTTGCAGACATCGTTTTGACATCATTGGTGAGATGTCACACATCTAGATATCGTGGACAACTTACCAATGATGTTGTGAGCAGGCATCGTTCGCAAACCCCGCGAACGATCCCTGCTCATTGATGTGAATGGGCGAAGTCCAAGAACATGTTCTCAAACCTGCGATCAGCGATCCAACGATTTATCGTTCCAACTTGCCAGTCACACGCAACGAGGTTGTAACGATGTCGCTGGTACGCCTCCAAACCCGTGACGCATCAGCAATGTTGTTAACGATGTTGTGCCATGTAAAGGTCCTTCATAGTTACCTGCACAAACAGATATCCTCCTAAAATAGCCAAATCTAAAAGAAAAACCCACTCCAATTTCCAAAAATATTAAGCTTATAATTTATCAGTCTTTTGGGTTGATTGAGAACATAGTTGTTGATCAACAATAGAAATAGTCATCTAAGATACAATCTGCCTAACAATTCAGCACACAGTGTGTGTATATATATATACATATATATATACAAACTGATGGTGACAAAAAAAGGTTAGGAGGACTGTGTTGTAATGGACTACTTACAACTTGCTAACCGACACTGTGCTGTTGAACCCGATGACCCTGGGAGGAGTGTTGGCCAGTCCACTGCTCCTGTTCTCCCTCAGAGAAACTTTACTGTAAATGTAGCAGATGTTTTTCACACTCATTTCCTGCATTTGCAATAAATACTGTCAGTAAGGTAAACCTTTTTTAAATTAGGATTTCCTTGGATCCCCTGTTGTGCCGAGAGGCAACCATTGCTGTATTCACTGGATCACAAGTTAAGGAGAGGTTCCGGCATCAGCTGATTGATTCCAAAATCTTAATTCCACAATTTTAAAATGACAGGCAAACGAGGCAAAACACAGAAAAGGACAGAGATAGTGATAGAGAAGGAACATCAGCGGAGCTTCAGAGGGACATTACTCACGGCCAGGACCACCCGGTCCACTACCCTGACTGAAACAACTGCATCACCCTGTAAATCTGCAGATTACTGGAGTAAAGTACCCGTTCAGAGTGAGCAACATGTCTGTGTTCCTTTCAAATGAACTGTGGTTTACCTGCCTTATACTTCAAAGCGGAGGCCGCGCTGCCCTATTCCACCATTGCTACTTCCAACACCCCGGGGACTCTGCTCTTCTTGTAGGGAGCTACGACATCTTGCTGCCAGCAGTGCCGATGCCATCACCGGACCTACAGGTGGCGTGACGAAAAACTTTAGTTATTTTCCTTTTCCCTTTTTATTGTCTGCTGAAGGGCACAGACTCGGGCACCGACCACCCGTGACATCCCCGTACCAGTACGCCCGAGCTCCGAGTACCCCAAGCCCTTGGCCCCTGACACTGTACACGAGAGGGAGAGGTAGAGATGGCCTTGATAACTATAAGAGTTTATACACTACAGGAGAGACTGCTACCTATTGACTCTGGAGATGGAAAACCACTCTACTGTACAAACTTTGCCCCACTGGGAATTGCTGACCTGTAATGGCCGAGGTACTGATGAACACTGTATAACGTATGATAATCTGTTAAATGTTAGAGCTGCAGGACGTTACAGGGAGGACTGAGCAACAACATAAAATGAAAATAGCCCGTTCTCACCTGCTCCAGGAGTGTGAAATTGTGTGAAATTTTTTTTCTTGTGAATTGTGAATCGAATTTCTACGGTTGGAATTCATATGAAACCAAAACTTTGTGTAAAGTTGACTCGAAGTTCATCCTCCGTAGATCGATAAGTTTATCACTATTTATTCGTATGAAGGCAAAACCAAACCGAAAGTAGACACCTCTGTCTGCTGATTCTTACCTGCCCATATGCCATTAAGGGGGGATGTTGAAAAGCTCTTACATATATTAGATGATGACATAAAATTAGTGAAGTTTGGATGAAAAGTCGTTCAATGGGTATGGATGGCTTTACTGTGCATATTTCTTTAGCTCTGAGGGAATTTTACCTAATTTTCCACTCTTGGTTGAAAGTCTGCCTTGCTTGTGTTCTATAAGAGATCCTGCTGTCAAATTGTTATTGATGATTTCCTTTCAATTAAGACAAAATTCTAATTCCAGCTAAAATTTATTCTCCATAGTTTACACTGGTCAAAATGCCGTATTGGTGTGCAAATGATACTCTTTGATTAATTGATTGAATAATTCATTAGGCCTTACTTCTCTTTAGAATATAATTTCACTTTAAGCATACACAACAAGGCTCCCTTGACCTAAACCCGATTACTCACACTGATTACATTTCTCTAGTAAAATTGTTGCCACATGAGACTTGCAAATGACACAGTAATGTAATAGAGGAATGTCTCATTATAAGAAATCGACTAATACATGTGAAGAGTCAATTTATGCTGCCATCTGTCTGTCATTTGTCAGTCACTTCCTGCTCTCCGATTCTAATTGTTTTCCTAAAAGGAAACAAGAGCTGGAAAATACGTTGGATTGAAAAAGATTATGTGATGGTGTTTATATACATTGTGACCGAGCTGTACTTCATGGCATTTCAACTTGCAAGTGGAGCTGAAGCTCAGCAATTACAGAGTTGTGCATTATATTGCTTTAGTATAATAATGGGTTGTGATGTGTGAGGTAGCAACCGGCTTTATTGTAAATGGCCTGTATGTATTGCACAGGCCAAGGTCTGCTCCCATATAAAAGCCAGTTTGGTTTGCTGGGACGTGTTGTTCCTCAAATCTGTTGTGGAGCCCCCACGGGACGGGGGTACTCGGTACCGGACGGGTCGGTGCCGAATAGTCACGGGTGGCTTCGTCCGGACCGTGTCCCTGGGCCCGCACAATAAGATGGGGAATATTTACAAGGGGATTTGTCACGGGTGACGCCACCCACTTGTTGCGGCCAGTGATGGGGGCCACCGCTGCCGCAGAACCTCCGGTGGTGATGTGATGGCAGCGGAGATGGTGTAGTTCCAGTGGGAAGAACTGTATCCCCCGGGGCAGTAAGAGTTAAAGTCTATTGGGGTTATAGATGGTGGAGACGGGGTTAAAGGACACACACTCACGTTTGGTAGACACTGGTGCACTTCTCCTTCTTTCCTGAGGCTGCAGAGCTGACAGGCTTGTAGCAGGGGGAAGCTCTCTGTGCTAAATCTGGAGCAAAGGTCGCAATCAATACACAGACTCACAGATTTGCTGTTTTCCAAAGCTTTACTACTGATGTTACTGCAGATTATAGTCCACGGAGTCTGTAATGGGGCTGAGCTCTCTTCCCACCCTGTCCGGGGTCGTCAGCGTCCTTATGCTGCACTGTGTGTGTGTCCTGGCTGCTGCTATTAGCTGAGCTGCTGGGATTCCTCACGTCTCTCTCTGTATTCTGTTGGTACCACTTGGCTAGGCAACTTGAGTCCTCTGTGCTGTGCTGAACCCTCCGTGTTGCTTTGCTCTGGTACTAGGGGCATCTAGAGATCCCACTGTTCCTGGATTCACTGTGCTGTGGGTGCCAGACACAGTACCGCATCCGGTGTCCGTTCTGTGCGTTCTTCTGGGGCAAGTGAAGGTATCACTCCAGCTCCCAGACGTGTTTCTCTGTCTGTAATTCTCCTGTTCCTCTGACCCTTGCTAGGTCTGCACTGAGCTAACTTTGCTCTCTGTGTGCTCCTCACAGCACTACACCGTGCTGCACGGTCTGAGCTACTTCCTCATGGGCAAGAGTATATAAGGAAGCAGGTTGTGCTCCCCCTCCTGGCCCAGAGGTGCTAGTGTTTGTCAGTGTGTAGTGGGGAAAGAACCCATGTGGTGTTATTGTGGCATATTAACCCATGGGGTGCCACACTGTTGTAGTATTAAGGACTGGATTTTATAGGTTGACCAGAAAGTGCTGGATTGGTCTGTCTAACCACATACCTCCCATAGGTATGTAGACTTATTTGAATAGAAATGAATAGAAACCTATGTCTGTGGTGGCAGTGACCTGCAAAACCAACTGAGTAAACTCCATGACATATTATGAATTGTTATAGGTGGTACTAACATAAAAAACACATGCTCCCCTACAGGACCCCCACTGCTTCTCTGTACTGCTGCCAATGACTCAAGATCCTCTTCTGGCCAGAGAAGTTAGGTGACAACTGCACCAAGTCAGCTGCTCATGCACAGATTGTGGTGCTTTTTTGCATGAAGTCAAATTAAGGCTTCTGTGGAGCCGTATGAACTCCACCTAGCACCTAGTGTTCCTCCAACTTCATACGAAAGACTACAGCATGATTTTCCAAAGAATGTGACAGAAAGAAGCATTTCCCACTGAACTCTGATATATGGAGCAATGTGGCAGCCTTTACAAGGAAAATATTACCAAACATAAATTGTTTTCTTCAAATATTTGTGTTAAGTGTATAATGATGATGTCTTTTTTTAATATTTTATCATAATTTGATACTCAAAGGGCCCATCAACAGAAATAATAATATAAAATCCTCATAAACTTTATTAATCAACTGCAAACTCACAGAAATGGTTAAAAATGAGGTGCATAGTCAAGGAGGAGGAGAGAGGTAGGCCCTGTCAACTATCCTCACTCCTTACCACTGCCTAGCAGCGGGGGTTAGCACCCTAATAGTCGATATGCCACCCTCACTCATCGGCGACTGCCCCTGCAAACGATCTTTATCTGTCCTTGAAAGATAGAGACAGTGCACACTACAATATGTGCTCTATGGGCTTTGATTCTTTGCAGTGAACCCACCTTCTGGCTTAGACTATATACCCTAGTAACTAAAAACAGCTGGCTGGCTGTCCCTGGATGGTTTCGCCTGATTGTCAGCGGGGGTCAGTGCTCTAGACCCACTGGTATGGTGCCCCCACTCCTGACAGCTGGTGCCTGAACTGTCCCTAGTTCTATAGAATCTTTTTGCTGATCATATACACAAGGGTTCTTAAGCACTTTGATACATTGCTAAAGAAGACGTTATTGCACTTATCTCATTCCTCCTATGGGGACTTTCAGCCTTTTCAAAGTATGCCTGTTCTGTAGCATTATGTCAGAGTGCTAAAGAAGCTGTTTATAGTTACTAGGATGTATAGTCTAAGCCAGAAGGTGGTCTCGCTGCAAAGCATCAAAGCCCATAATGTAGTGTGCACTGTTTCTATCTTTTAGGGACAGATAAAGGACGACTGTGGAGCAGCCTCCCACCGATGAGTGAGGGCACCAAATCGACTATTAGGGTGCCGACCCTCACAGATAGGCAAGTGGTAAGGAGTGAGGATAGTTGACAGGCCCTACCTTTCCTTTCTTCGCTCGTTGACCATGAACCTAGTTTTTATCCATGTTTGTGAGTTTGCAGTTGCTTAATAAAGTTTATGAGTGTTTTATATGATAATTAATGTATTTTTTTAACATATTACAAATTATATTAAAAATCAAACATAGAAATATTGCCTTGTAGTTTCCACAGTGGCCACTGGGGCTCCAACTTCCTTTTGTTTCAGGAAACAACACGTCTACATTTGGCACAATGGTCAGTCCCCGAGCCTGGCTTTTGTGTTCAATTAAAAGTAGAAAAATCAAGCCAGCTTACTAATAGAAGTGTTCCTTGGTAGAAAACGCCATCTGGAGGTTATTGCTCAGATGGGGTTGGGGCTCACTGCACACACCGTACTCTTTGGATAAGACAAATAGACAGTGCCTTTTTTGTGGGGGTACGTGGTGGTACGGCGTACCGGAAAATATGCAGAGGGGCGGAGGTATATGGGGACTGCCATCCACTGCATGCTGCCCACAGGATCTCCCGGCCGCCTGACAGCACCCCCCCCCGCTTCTTAATCATGGCTGCCGGCGCCTGATAGCACCATAACCCCACTGCTCCTCAAGCCGCCGGCGCCTGACAGCAACCCCCCATCCCCTCCGTTTCTCAAGCCGCCGGCACCTGACAGCAACCACCCTCCCCCCACCTGCTCCTCAAGCTGGCGGCGTCTGACACCAACCCCCTAAAATCACCTCAGTACTGGCAAATATTCTTTTACAAAAAAAGCACTGCAAATAGGTAGAAAAAAGAAAGTGCAAAAAGCCAATAAACCAGGATATATTAAAAAATAAAGTTTTATTCAACAGTTTAAAATCCAAGGAAAAATAAACCCAAAAGTGATTAGTCAGCAATATTACATGATACTATGCATTATGGTATCTATGCCTTCTTCGTGATCTCTCAATGTACAGTAATAACTATTCACTGTTGGATTTATTTTTTCCTCAATTTTATTCTATTGTGTAAAACTTTATTTTTTAATGAATCCTGGAATATTGGCATTTTTTGCTTTATTTTTTCTACCTATCTATTGTATTGAATTGTCACTGAGTTTATGAAAAGATCACTGTACAGTGTGAGGCAGCAACCGGGGAACCCGCTTGCTAAACGACAACAACACGTGTTTTTAAGTTTAACCAATGTCTACCCGTTTATTTTTCACATATTAACAACATAACCCGGGTAGCATGTTTGACACATATCACATTGATTAAAAACACCATACATAAACACATCATACATTTACATATAACATTACATAACACTTATATTGCACATAACATCTTTATAGTAACCCGGGACCTGTAACCATCTCTGTCCCCATTGGAGCTCTATTAACAGCTCCCGTGGTGGCTACGGCCTCCGGCCTACTCACACTATACATACGTTACAGTACGACGATGACCCCTCCGGGCTCATAACAGGGATTGAGCAACCTGAGTACCGGGTATGTCATGTATCCCCAAGGGCTCTTTCCTGGACGCATCTCCGCCTATGTCCCGGTCAGAGTCCACCTGGTTCAACCATGGTGTCCCCACTCTAAGAGCCCTTTTAACCCCTGCTTCTGACCTTCGTTACATACGCCTCAACGGGCCCTGTGGGTCTCAATGGCGGTACCTGCCGCCTGGCTTTAGTCCCCCAGCATGATGATATACATTCACCCGTAGTCAGGATTCCTGCCTGACCGGGACCTTACATACCGTATGTGATCCATCATTCAAACGTCCATGGATCACACACCTGCTCACAGCCCATCATAACACATCCATGGACTGTGGCCCCTCCATGACCATAACAGGGACCTGGTCAACCGTAGAATCCGGGCTAACCATGCGTCACCATGGCCTACTCACCACGGTACAGGCTATCAGTCGCCACCAAACCTCCATCTCATGGCAGGTCTCCAGGTCCACGACTGTACCCTGCGTCTGAGTAGCACCCTAATGGATCAGCCATGGTTCCCTTCTAGGAGCCTTCGTGACCCCTGTCTCTGGCCACAGGCACACCCACACCATTAGAGGTCGTGGTTGAGGGATGGGTACCCTCTGCAAGCAGCAGGGCAAGCCTCCCTCTCGTCCCACAGGGACGGAACGCCTCCAACATCATCCATACTAGCTGGGTCACTCTCTCCCCACATCATTATACATGGGTCTTACATATAAGCCATCATCTCTCATTCAGGGCCATTACCTAAGCCCTCATACACATAGTTAAATACATTCTGATTCAGCACTCTGACTCGGACCCAAAGGCGGTCTGTGCCCGCCTGGAACACTACATACGATTGCCTCCAAAGGCTACATACATTCCGGTTCATCAGGACCTTTAACTGACTCCACTGAGTCGGTCCCAAGGGCGGTCTATACTCGCCTAGCATGCTTTACACACAAGGTGCACAGTTCACACAATCCTTCAGGAACTGCTTTTCTTACCGGGCACGGATCCGGGTCTCGCTACCTGTGTCACAGGTTCCACCAGGCATCCCCACAGGCTCCTTCCCGGACGTGAGGTGACCCACGTCCGGTCTAGCGTCCACCGGGTCAGCCACGGCTTCCCCCTCCAGGTGCTGTCACGACCCCGGACATCAGCACCGGCATGGAGCTAGCATGCTCCCGTGTCCACACACAGAGCCTTGGACTGCTCTGCACTCAGGCTGCTCTCAGCCCACATGCTCTCAGGCTGGCAATCTCTGGATGAATCTCAGCAGGATCTCAGCTTCCAGAATCAATCCCCATCTGAATGACTCAATCACTCACCTGGCTGCCTCTTATCGTGCCAGCCACTCCCACATGGACACACCCCCTTAGCTGCCGGTAATCAGCCTTTCCCACAGCTCAGGTTAACTCCCTGTGTTCCGGGTTGTCAGCACTCATTCCTTAGGGCTTCCTCGATCTCATCTCACTCTCACTGCCGCTCATTAGGCTCATGAAACCCTGTCCAAAGTTGGTTCACACAGCATTATCAGTCAAACCGGCCAGTGTGCACAGGATCATACCTTGATCCTGCATGTGACGCGCCCCGGCCATGAGGATCATGCCGGCGGTGCCTCACAACAGGTAGAGGAGCAGGGTTAGTAGTGACATCACCTATTGTAAGTAACCAATGAATCCTATGTTACCAGCTGTGTTAATTGTCACTAATCCTGCCTATTCCCCTCCACCCAGGCTGCTGCACTTACTGCACTGTTGGTATGTCCTACCCTGTATAAATATAAAGATAAAAGGGGAGACAAAGAAGCGCAAATGTGTCTTATCGTTTTATGGATAAGGTAGTACCGTCATAGGTGTGTGTGCTCACCTGATCCACTTGTGTTTCCCCCAACTGGTAAATTAGCTCAGACAGCTGCTGCTGGATCCGCACTCCCATGTAACAGTTGTGATGTATCCAAGAAAAAGACCAGAGAGATATCGTGCTTTAGTGATCTGCGCTGCCGTCCCACCGTACCCGAATGAATGCCAGGGAAGCCAAGAGTATGCAAGCTGCTCCTTTATTCCATCAGTATTTCCATACAACGCATTTCGGTAAAGACCTTGTACCTTCCTCAGGAAATCCCTGTTTGCTCAATTTTACCAATAAAAATCAATACATTTATTAAATCCTTGACAAAGAAGGCAGAGCCTTTTGAAACATGTTGGAGCCCTGATACAGCTAACAGACAACGAAGAGCCCTGACCTAACTCCACCCCCAGCAGTCACATGACCGCAGTGGAAGCTCTGACAGCAGAGTCCAGAAGCACCTGAGAGCTCCACAGTGAGTCAAAGGCGTCCTGATCACATGCCCTGACCCACAGGAGAGCAGAGAAGATCAGAGGAGAGCGGTAGACAGCTGGAACACAGGAGGACTATGAGAAGGTCACACAAGTAAGTGCCACTTTAGGGAGAGGGAAAATAGCCAGCACACAGTGGAAAGAAAGATTTAGTAACTAAAACACTACTTTATAGATCTGAGCCAGACAGTAGCAGGAGTAACAGAGCCCAAACTGAGGGTTACAAATCCACATTTGAAACAGCAGCAATGAACATAGCAGGTTAGTATACAACGCAAGCTGCAAAAGGGAAGGAATAGAAGCACAATCATTAACACTGCACCATTAAACCAACAGAAAGAAAGAAGTAAAGATATAAAGATTCATGCATGATGAAGTTTATGCAAAAACACTACAAAGTACCAACAGGTAACAATTTATATGTGACAGCGAATAAGGGTACATTTTATTTGAATAATCATTCAACGAGGAAAAACAGAACAGAAGGCGTTAAAGATAAGGATGTGCAAGGTAATGACCCTGCCAATAGCACCCAATAATAACCTTACCCAATAATATCACTAAATGAAACCATAATTTATTTCAGATAAGACCAACAATCAAGAAACCCACACTAGAGAGGAGAACCCTTCTAAGGGACCCATAGAGTATTTATGTTTTAAATTAATTGAATTTTAATGATTTTTAATCAATGTATTGATTTTTATTGGTAAAATTGAGCAAACTGGAATTATTCTATTTCCAACATAAAGCTACTAGCAACACGCGCCTACATTGATTGCCATTAAGATTTTGCGCTTGGTCACATAGAGTAGTTCATACTGATTTTATAGTTTTAAAGGGTTTAACCCATACAAGGGGTGCATACACAGGAACACCCTGGGACTTTAAGCAGCAGATTATAGTATTGGATAGCTCCGGTGAACCAATCAAGTAACATTCAGAGAAAAATGGGATTGAAGAGGTGTATCACTGTCCGCGCTGCTATATCCAAAGAAGACACTCACATGGAAGTTTCTTTCCTTAATTCCAACGCATTTCGGTGCACAACCTGGAACCTTCCTCAGGGTATTACATGAGTCACCACAGTGGGGTTTATATAGCCCCTGAAATTACAAGAAATGGGTGTGATTTGATTACCTGTGATGTCAAAAAACATCATCAAAAAGGGGAGGATCCCCTGTTTTTGGTGCAATTCTTAATAAAAGGCATCTATGGGCTCAAATTCTATTACAGAGTGGTTAAAAAGTATGATAAAATACATACAAATGCATCTAAGTTCCCATTGTTAAAAAATAAAAAGAATATTAGGTAAAAACAATATTGAACAGACAACCCATTGAAAAATTTTTTTCTAAATCTCTCCTCCATACATGGTATTATAACCTGGGAGTGTGTGTTGGTATATACTCCATTTTGCCTTGATTATTGGACCTCACCACTCTGCACTTTGGTAGAAATTTTGGTTGAAATTAGACTCATATAAGCCTAAAAGGATCTATTCATGGGGGATTGAAAGCAAGGATTATTTCTAATATCAGGGTTATTATACAATAAATATTAATAAATATTAATAAATATCAAATATTAATAAATATTATGAAAAATTGCCCAAAGTACTTTTATGGCTTATATGAGTCTGATTTCAACCAAAATTTCTACCAAAGTGCAGAGTGGTGAGGTCCAATAATCAAGGCAAAATGGGTTTTTGGACTAATGGGCGTCATTATACAAAGCAGAGCTCGGGCACGATTTCAATATCGCACCGCAACGTCACCGCTGAGACGCGGTCATGTGACGCCGAGATCGCGTCACTTCCGGTCACAGGTCTCTCACAGGCAGACTTCGCGCATGCGCAGATTTCATGCTGAAGTCTGCCTGTGTGCAACCGGAAATAACGCGGCTGTACCGGCGTCACATGACCGCGTCGCAGCGGTGACATTGCGGGCACGATATTGCAATCGTGCCCGAGCTCTGCATTGTATAATGATGCCCATTAGGGCGTATTAGAGCGGCGAGGCAGGTGTAGCGCGGAACAGGGGATCCGCCTACCGGTCAAAATCGCTTGGAGGAATGCCCCTGTGACAGGAATTTCGTAAGTTTGCTAACTACATTATTGTACTCGTAGATTAGTAAAAAAGGTGAGACAGGGATGTGTTAGAATGTATTGTAAGGCTGCAGGGACAGGTATTAATAGATTAGAAAGGTGATTTGGGGAGACAGGTTCCCTTTAAACAATCCCCTTATCCCCCACCGTTCCCCACCATTGAGGGTCCAGGGCGCGGGATCGGGGATCGACCACCTGTGATCCCTCATCCAAGCCACCATCAGTCCAGGTACCCGAGTACCCCATACCCTGTCGACCGCCTCAATCCCTTAGCGCTGTTTCCTTCTCCTCAGTGTTGGTTGGAGATGCTGAGGGCATGCAACGCTTGGAGCGAGAAGGTATACCATGCTCGGGACAACTGTGAGACTTGCTTCTGATCTGATTTCTGGATATATTTGGAATTTTCTGGCACTGGTAACTTGGGCGGCTTATGCTGCCGCTTGGTGTGAATGGCAGAAGTTTTGCTTGCTCCAGCAAGTCCAGCCTTGGTGTGGGAATGCGCAATTGATGTTGCAGTTTCTTCAGCATATGTTGCTGAGCGGATGTGGCTATGACCATCTGTATAAATATCTATCCGGCATTTATTTCTTTTTGAAATTGGCCGGTAAAGGGTCTTTGTTGCCCCTATTTCCAGTGAAACAGTTTCTTAAAAGTTTGAGGAAGCAGCAAGTTCTCCCCGATATTCAAAGGCCTATTTCTTTGCTTCTGTTTCTTAAATTGTGGACTGTTTTACAGGTTGTATGCTTTAATAAATTGAGTGTTTGCTGTTTCGAGCCTGCTTCACATTATCATTTTTGGCGCCTTTAGAATTAGTGAGTTTATTTGTTATAGCAAATCCCACTTATCAGGATTGCAGCACACTGACGTGGTGGTGTTTCTGACGTGTCTTTTGGTTTTTCTCCGCTTTTCCAAGACAGACCAGCTGGGCAGGGGGTCATCCCTTCAACTCAATTTGATCCCGGGGTCGGGGCTCTGTCCCCATTGGAATGTGGGGGATTGGCTATTGATCCATCCTCTATTGCCTGGCCCCCTTTTCATTCATTCGGATAGCTCTCCTGTTACAGTGATTCAGATTAACTGGGTGCTACGTCGGTGCCTTCTAGAATTGGGATTGGGTGACCTGTGTGTCACCTCGTGCTCATTCTGGTTCGGAGCAGCAACAGCAGTGGCGGCCCTGGGTATGGCAATTTACAGAATTAGACGTATAGGGTGTTGGGCATCAGGCAGGGTACGTTCGAACATTCATCCGAATTTATTGATCTAACGCTTTTGCTTCCTTTGCAGGGCCTAAGAGAGTCTGGATTGTGGGCCACTCTTATTTCTATTGGGCTATGAAGAGGGCCTGCGGGAGGACATACACGGATAATTTATCATTCAACAAGGAGCAGTTGGTCATTCTACGACATGGGATCTGCGGGATGACTTGGGAGAAGTTGTGCTTTGCAATACAAAACGTTCACTGTAACACCTGCTTCCTGACCCGATTGTTCTTCATGTGGCAGGGAATGATCTCGGGAAATTGCGCACGCTGGGCTTGCTCTGGCACCTCCGTAACGATTTGAAAGTTGTGAAGTCAATGTTTCCACTTGCGCCCTGGTGTTTACGGTGATCATTGGTGTGGAATACGGAAAACTTGCACTTCATGGATGGGATACGTAAGAGGGTGAACAGGACTCTGGCCCCATTTTTACCGGTAATTGATGGTTTCACCTTACGTCACATCGACCTGGAGGGTTTTGTTTTGGGTTTATACCGAACGAAGGTATCCATTTGGATGCCATTGGTCTTGACATCTTTAACATGGGTCTCCAGATGGCGGGTGAGAGATGGCTTTTGGGTTGGTGGGACCTCACCGTAGGTTTGTCCATTTGGGTGAAAATCTGCCCAATAGAATTGAGTGTTTTAGGCTCGTTTAGCAGTACAAATAGTTATTTATGTAATTTAATTTACATATCCGGTTTGGAGAAATTAATTATTTATTTTGTACTGCTGTTTAGTTACCCTGAATTAAAGCCTTATGGCCAACTTTTGACAACCGTCATCTGGAGTCGTTATTTGGCTGTGTAGTTTAAATGTAGGCAGGGTGGGCCCTATGTTCCCAAGATAAATGAAATTATGTCTGGTACGACAGTGGGATAATGTTATAATGATATGTTATTCTCCTCTTTTGAACAAGGAAAAAATAGTCAAAACTGAACAAAACATTAGAGTCTTGTGAAGTGGTCATGGTGTTTGGCTAGGGTCAGACTTGCTTCTGCCCCTAGCCTGGCGGATGTGCTTGAAACTTAGAAATTTGCAGGCTAAGCGCATAACGTTACTGGCATGTAACACGATGCGCCACCAGTGTATTGATCCCTATGACAATCAGCAGCCTCATGTACTCGGCAGCTACACACAAATATCCAGAATATGTGCTTTGGAGAGTGCACAGGAAAACGCTGCAAACAGCGTTTCCTGTGCGCTCATCAAAAGCACATATCTGGGAATGGTGAGTGGAGCCACCGGGTGAGTGAGGCTGATGGTTGCCATAGGGATCAATACACAGGCAGCGCATCGCGTTACATGTCGGTAACGCTATGGGCTCAGCCTGCAAATTTCTAAGTTTCAACCTTATCTGCCAGGCTAGGGGCAGACGCAAGTCTGGCCCTATCCTTTGCGGAATGGCTGTCAAGTGTCTACGCAGCACATTACTTAGAGGACGTTTGAAGGCATCGTTCAGCGATTATACCCAAATAAACACAGAAACGGCTACAACATCTCTTCTCTGCTACTACACAGGATAAAGCATGAGGACTGGCGCACCATTACAACTGCAATCAATAACACATTCAGATTGGTAACGGAGCAGCGTTCTTGTCACAGTACAAGAAAACTTGCTATCTCTATCCACAGTGAGTGTAAATTCATTAGGGAATGCAAGATGAAATTGCATAGGCTCCTTGAGAAAGGGCAGTCATGTACTTACAAGGATGCACAGACTTCCCTACAATAAATATACAAGTGTCACTCCTACCAGCTACATACAGTGCAGATTACATACATATATCTTCTATTGTATGAGGATCATGCGTGTTGGTTTGAGTCTTCATTCCCCAGGTCGAGAGGGGATATGCAATACATAACTCTATCTACAACCATCATTTCAGCCCTGTCATACAAGGTCATATCATAAAATGTTATCCCAGAATGAATTCACGATATAATAAATCAACTATATGGACATTTCTCGCTATGACAATCAGGGCAAAACATGATGTGATCTGTGCTGCAAAGGTCCAAATATTAACACCTTATATCCAAAATGAGATGGAAATGTTCTGAATACAAACAAATGCTCGTTAAAAGAATATGAGCTATGACAAATAAAAAACTATAAACCTACTTCTAGCTATTTATGATTTGAATTTTTTTATCCTTATTCTATAGTAAATATATTTTGGACAAATCTTTATAAAATACCTATAAATTGAAGTATAGGTTTATATAGAGATTAATTAATAAATTACAGTGCTATTCAAATTTTACAAAAAATAGCTGCATTTTGGCAACTGCAGATATTTTGTAATTCGCTTTCTCTCTGCTGATCCCAATATTTCTGAACCATAAAGGGATATCAAAAGGTTAAAAAAATGTAATAAAAATCCTTATACTCTCCTTACCACTCACCTCTCTGACCCCCTATTCCTTACCAACCACCACTCGTTCTCGTCATCGTCGCATCTCTTGATTCATGCCGCATGCGCTGGACTCCTTGAGGATTTCATTCAGAGCCGAAACGTCCAGAATCTTCCTGGTTTATGAATATAATTTCAAATGTGCGATGTACTTAGAAAGTGTTGTCCATTCCAATCTTTAGGATCAGTCATCAATATCGGATCAGTGAAGGGTCAACACCTGACACCTCGACTAATCAGTTGTTTTCAATTCTGGTGACTAACTGTTTTGAGACTGTACAGTATGTACAAGCAGTTCTCATGTATTGTCATTTAACTCCTAATGAAGGGGGTAGGAGATGACCTGCATTGTCCAACAATAGCCATTACATGGTGTATAGTGTAAGGGGCTACCATCACTGCAAACAGCTGAACTATGGAGGTTCTGTGCTCTCAGCATATAGGATTTTCATGCTCAGAAGGAAGTAGTACAATTCAATTGAAATATAAACCTTCGGCATGGAAGAAGATGATTGAGTCGAATTATGAACCAAGATTGGTTTATTTATTCTTCGAGAAGACAGATAGTGTCAAACATTTCGGCTTTTAGCCTTTTGTCAATCATATCTATGCGTGAACCAGGCACCGATGTATCATCTGGGCTCTTAGGTATTAATGTGTTGTCCTTATAGGAGTGCTCCTATAAGGACAACACATATTACACTGAATTGATTCCCATTTGCTGTGGGTTGAATTGGAGCTGCGGAGCCGATCAGTAATTTGAATACAGGAGCCAGGAGGAAGTGAAGGACCTGCCGTGACGCCACGGTCACACGACCGCTCGCACCACGTGATTGAGGAGACGCGGGAGCGGATCCGTATGGTGAAACAGAGCAGAGCTGGAGAGCGTACACTCTGGTTGTGCAGAGACAGCACAACCAGATTAGGTGAGAGTCCATCTATATATACCCCCACCTCAGTGTTCCTGCAAAATATACATCAGGTTTTTCCTAGGGAGCGCTTGCTCTGTTTTCTCTTTTTCTATTCTTAGGTATTAATGGGCCCTCATATAGTTGGGCCCTACATATAGTTTGACTGTGCTCCCTTCCCCCGCCCTGTAGTCATGTTAGGTGGCCATCTTATTGTAGCCAGGTCCAGGACAATCTCTCAATGCTGTTTTTTTTTTACATATAGAGGCATAAAAACCCACACATGCAGCATTATACTTTTCTTCATACCTGTATTAGCTGTGCATAGAGCCCTGCTATTCATTGTTAGCCATAATGCTATTACATGTACTCAGAGTGTGTAGTGTTGCAGCAGACTTTCACTTTAATTTTCATGTTTTTCTTGCTTGCACCTACACATAAGGTGATACCAGTCATTCCTTAATTATAAATATACTAGATGGCAGCCCAATTCTAAAGAATCGGGTATTCTAGCCTATGGTTAGCAGGGTATACGGGACTGAGTGATTAGCAGAATATACAGCGGCTCAGTGGTTAGCAGAGTATACGGAGGCTCAGTGGCTCGTAGTCTGCCTCAGGGCAGAGTGCAGTGGTCAGGGGCAGAGTGGAGTGGTCAGAGGCAGAGTGCAGTGGTCAGGGGCAGAGTGCAGTGGTCAGGGGCAGAGTGGAGTGGTCAGGGGCAGAGTGCAGTGGTCAGGGGCAGAGTGCAGTGGTCAGGGCAGAGTGCATTGGTCAGGGGCAGAGTGCAGTGGTCAGGGGCAGAGTGCAATGGTCAGGGGCAGAGTGCAGTGGTCAAGGGCAGAGTGCAGTGGTCGGGGTAGAGTGCAGTGGTCAGGGGCAGAGTGCAGTGGTCAGGGTGCGGTGAAATCAATTGTGTGTATACAGGCGGCTCTGTGGGTAGCAGAGTATACAGGCGGGTCTGTGGGTAGCAGAGTATACAGGCGGCTCTGTGGGTAGCAGAGTATACAGGCGGGTCTGTGGGTAGCAGAGTATAGAGGCGCGTCTGTGGGTAGCAGAGTATACAGGCGGCTCTGTGGGTATCAGAGTATACAGGCGGGTCTGTGGGTAGCAGAGTATAGAGGCGGGTCTGTGGGTAGCAGAGCATACAGGCGGCTCTGTGGGTAGCAGAGTATACAGGCGGCTCTGTGGGTAGCAGAGTATACAGGCAGCTCTGTGGGTAGCAGAGGATATGTGGGGCCCACTGGGACGAAGGGTACTCGGTACCGGACCGGGTCTGCTACGGGGGAAGTCACGGGTGTTCCTGGTCCGGACCGTGTCCCGGGCTCTACAATGAATTAGGGAAATATTTACAGGGGATTGTCAGTCGAGACGCCACCCACTATGTGCGGCCAGTAAAGGGGGCCGCCGCTGCTGCAGATCCTCCGGGGATGATATAATGGCAGCGTAGATGGAATAGTTCCAGTGGGTAGAACTGTATTCCCGGGGCAGTGTTGGTTAGAGTCTATAATATTGGGTGCAGGCTTTGTGCTGAGTGCAATTCACTTACTAGAAAGATGCTGCAGAAATCCTCCCTCGGTGCTGGAGCTGACAGGCTGTGGCTCTGCAAGCTGCGGCTATTATAGTCCTGTATGGAGGGAATGGTACGCAGATAGAGACAGACGAGTGAGGCAGATTCAGGGTTCTCCGTGTTTACTTTCAAAGCTCTTCAGTACAGTTTACACTTCAGTTACAGTTCTTACAAGTCTCGGTACACGGGCACACTTTCCCCTCCGGGGTTCCCTTTACTCCCTGCAGCTAGGCCTCTCTTTCTCTGTGACCCCTCACTCTGTCTCTGTGTCCTTCCCGGGCTGTTAACGTTCTCTGGGTTCACTTGGTTGTGCGTGACTCCGGACAGTATGGTGGTGACTCGGGCCCCTGTGGGTCCTCCTATTTGTCACTGAGCTGCCTGTCCTTTGGGGTAGGGACCCTAACGTGTAGCTGTGGTCCCCCGTCGGTTGTCTGGGGTTGCCGGGTGAAACTACGGTCCCCTCTAGAGCCGACACTCTACTCAGCCCAGCCTCCAGCAGTCCTGCAGTGTGAGACTCTACCAGGCTCTCTCAACTGTGTCTTCCAGTGTCACAGGAGGGCTACTCCGCCTGCAGTCGGTCGTCTCAGCTGTAAGTCTATGGCCCGGGTATCACCGTCCCTCTCTGTCCTCTCACACTCCTGGGGATCTGGCTTCGGACGGGCTTTCTCTCTCCTTCGGCTCGCACTGGCTCGGTACAGATTCTGCGCTCCTACACCTTCACTCTTCCAGGACGTGTGAGCCCTTCTTCCTGCTCAGCTTAACTTGACCTGCTGCTGTCTCTCTGCCTGTGCCGTGCTCCTCAGCCTGCTGCTGGTCTGTATCTTTGCTGTTCAGCACCAAGGGCCTATTCTTGGTCTTGTCTGCTCGGCTCACTCTGGCCTACTGACTCCTTCCTCCTCCCCCTTCTCTATTTCTACTGTCAGTCACCTGACTACGTGTGTGCCCAACCCACTTCTCTAAATCCACCACCCCTCGTCTGCCTAGAGTCTCCAACCTCAGGGTTGGGTGCTGCCATCTACTGTACGTGGGTTGTGTGGGCTGTGAGGGTGTTGTTGTGCTACTGTCGTCCTACCTGCCTGGCTGCAGTTCCCTTTGTGGCCTCCTGGACGCAGGGGCGCCACATATACAGGCGGCTCTGTGGGTAGCAGAGTATACAGGCGGGTCTGTGGGTAGCAGAGTATACAGGCGGGTCTGTGGGTAACCGATTATACAGGCGGCTCTGTGGATAGCAGAGTATACAGGCGGGTCTGTGGGTAACAGAGTATACAGGCGGCTCTGTGGGTAGCAGAGTATAGAGGCGGCTCTGTGGTTAGCAGAGTATACAAGCGGCTCTGTGGGTAGCAGAGTATACAGGCGGCTCTGTGGGTAGCAGAGTATAGAGGCGGCTCTGTGGGTAGCAGAGTATAGAGGCGGGTCAGTGGGTAGCAGAGTATAGAGGCGAGTCTGTGGGTAGCAGAGTATACAGGTGGCTCTGTGGGTAGCAGAGTATACAGGTGGCTCTGTGGGTAGCAGAGTATACAGGCGAGTCTGTGGGTAGCAAAGTATACAGGTGGCTCTGTGGGTAGCAGATTATACAGGCGGCTCTGTGGGTAGCAGAGTATACAGGTGGCTCTGTGGGTAGGAGAGTATAGAGGCGGGTCTGTGGGTAGCAGAGTATACAGGTGGCTCTGTGGGTAGCAGAGTATAGAGGCGGGTCTGTGGGTAACAGAGTATAGAGGCGGCTCTGTGGGTAGCAGAGTATAGAGGTGGCTCTGTGGGTAGCAGAGTATACAGAAGGCTCTGTGGGTAGCAGAGTATAGAGGTGGCTCTGTGGGTAGCAGAGTATACAGCGGCTCTGTGGGTAGCAGAGTATAGAGGCGGCTCTGTGGGTAGCAGAGTATAGAGGCGGCTCTGTGGGTAGCAGAGTATAGAGGCGGGTCTGTGGGTAGCAGAGTATACAGGCGGCTCTGTGGGTAGCAGAGTATACAGGCGGCTCTGTGGATAGCAGAGTATGATGTGGCGGGAGGCTGGAGGGGTGAGGAAGGTGGCGCTGGAGGCGTGAGGAGAGGTGGCGCTGGAGGGGTGAGGAGAGGTCCGGCTGGAGGGGTGAGGAGAGGTCCGGCTGGAGGGGTGAGGAGAGGTGGCGCTGGAGGGGTGAGGAAGGTGGCGCTGGAGGGGTGAGGAGAGGTCCGGCTGGAGGGGTGAGGATAGGTGGCGCTGGACAGGTGAGTAGAGGTCCGGCTGGAGGTGTGAGGAGAGGTCCGGCTGGAGGTGTGAGGAGAGGTGGCGCTGGAGGGGTGAGGAAAGGTGGCGCTGTAGGGGTGAGGAGAGGTCCGGCTAGAGGGGTGAGGAGAGTTGCGGATGGAGGGGTGAGAAGAGGTGTGGTGGAGGGGTGAGGAGACGTGCGGCTGGAGGGGTGAGGAGAGGTGCGGCTGGAAAGGTGAGGAGAGGTGCGGATGGAGGGGTGAGGAGAGGTGGCACTGGAGGGGTGAGGAGAGGTGCAGCTGGAGGGGTGTGGAGAGGTCTGGCTGGAGGGTTGAGGGGAGGTGGCGCTGGAGGGGTGAGGTGAGGTGGCACTGGAGAGGTGAGGAGAGGTGGTGCTGGAGGGGTGAGGAGAGGTGGCGTTGGAGAGCTGAGGAGAGGTGGCACTGGAGGGGTGAGGAGAGGTCCGGCTGGAGGGTGAGGAGATGTGCGGCTGGAGTGGTGAGGAGTGGTGCGGCTGGAGGGGTGAGGAGAGGTGCGGCTGGAGGAGTGAGGAAAGGTGGCGCTGGAGGTGAGGAGAGGTGGCACTGGAGGGGTGAGGAGAGGTGGCGCTGGAGGGGTGAGGAGAGGTGGCGCTGGAGGGGTGAGGAGAAATGGCACTGGAGGGGTGAGGAGAGGTGGTGCTGGAGGGGTGAGGAGAGGTGGCGCTGGAGGGGTGAGGAGAAGTGGCACTGGAGGGGTGAGGAGAGGTGGCGCTGGAGGGGTGAGGAGAGGTCCGGCTGGAGGGTGAGGAGACATGGAGCTGGAGGGGTGAGGAGAGGTGGCGCTGGAGGGGTGAGGAGAGGTGCGGCTGGAGGGGTGAGGAAAGGTGGCGCTGGAGGGGTGAGGAGAGGGTGCACTGGAGGGTGACGAGAGTTGCGGATGGAGGGTGAGGAGAGGTGGCGCTGGAGGGGTGAGGAGAGGTGGCGCTGGAGGGGTGAGGAGAAGTGGCACTGGAGGGGTGAGGAGAGGTGGCGCTGGAGGGGTGAGGAGAGGTCCGGCTGGAGGGTGAGGAGATGTGGAGCTGGAGGGTGAGGAGAGGTGGCGCTGGAGGGGTGAGGAGAGGTGGCGCTGGAGGGGTGAGGAGAGGTGGCACTGGAGGGGTTAGGAGAGGTCAGACTGGAGGGATGAGGAGAGGTGGTGCTGGAGGGGTGAGGGAGGTGGCGCTGGAGGGGTGAAGAGAGGTGGCACTGGAGGGGTGAGGAGAGGTGTGGCTGGAGGGGTGAGGAAGAGGTAGCTGAGGGTGAGGAGAGGGTGGAGGGTAGGAGAGGTGGCGCTGGAGGGGTGAGGGAAGGTGGCCAGCTGGAGGGGTAAGGAGAGGTGCGCTGGAGGGGTGAGGAGAGGTGGCGCTGGAGGGTGTGGTGGAGAGGTCTGGTGGGAGGGTGCTGGAGGGTGAGGAGGCGCTGGAGGGGTGAGGAGAGGTGGCACTGGAGGGTTGAGGAGAGGTGGCGCTGGAGAGGTGAGGAGAGGTGGTCCTGGAGGGGTGAGGAGAGGTGTGGCTGGAGGGGTGAGGAGAGGTAGCGCTGGAGGGCTGAGTAGAGGTGGCGCTGGAGGGGTGAGGAGAGGTGTCGCTGGAGAGGTGAGGAGAGGTCCGGCTGGAGGTGGCGGGAGGTGGTACTGGAGGGGTGAGGAGAGGTGGCGCTGGAGGGTGAGGAGAGGTGCGGCTGGAGGGTGATGAGGAGAGGTGCGGCTGGAGTGGTGAGGAGAGGTGCGGCTGGAGTGGTGAGGAGAGGTGGCGCTGGAGGGGTGAGAGAGGTGGCCCTGGAGGGTTGTGGAGAGGTCCGGCTGGAGGTGTGCGGGAGGTGGTACTGGAGGGGTGAGGAGAGGTGGCGCTGGAGGGGTGAGGAAAGGTGGCGCTGTAGGGGTGAGGAGAGGTCCGACTGGAGGGTGTGGAGAGGTGCAGCTGGAGGGGTGAGGAGAGGTGCGGATGGAGGGTGTGAGGGAGAGGTGCGGCTGGAGTGGTGAGGAGAGGTGCGGCTGGAGTGGTGAGGAGAGGTGGCGCTGGAGGGTTGTGGAGAGGTCTGGCTGGAGGGTGAGGGGAGGTGGCACTGGAGGGGTGAGGAGAGGTGGCACTGGAGGGTGAGGAGAGGTGGCGCTGGAGGGGTGAGGAGAGGTCCGGCAGGAGGGGTGAGGAGAGGTGTCACTGGAGGGTTGAGGAGAGGTGGAGCTGGAGAGGTGAGGAGAGGTGGCGCTGGAGGGGTGAGAGAGGTGGCGCTGGAGGGCTGAGAAGAGGTGGCGCTGGAGGGGTGAGGAGAGGTGTCGCTGGAGAGGTGAGGAGAGGTCCGGCTGGAGGTGTGAGGGAGGTGGTACTGGAGGGGTGAGGAGAGGTGGCGCTGGAGGGGTGAGGAAAGGTGGCGCTGTAGGGGTGAGGAGAGGTCCGACTGGAGGGGTGTGGAGAGATGCAGCTGGAGGGTGAGGAGAGGTGCGGCTGGAGGGTGAGGAGAGGTGCGACTGGAGGGGTGAGGAGAGGTGCGACTGGAGTGGTGAGGAGAGGTGGCGCTGGGGAGGTGAGGAGAGGTGCGGCTGGAGGGGTGAGGAGATGTGCGGCTGGAGGGGTGAGGAAAGGTGGCGCTGCAGGGGTGAGGAGAAGTGGCACTGGAGGGGTGAGGAGAGGTGCCGCTGGAGGGGTGAGGAGAGGTCCGGCTGGAGGGGTGAGGAGATGTGGAGCTGGAGGGGTGAGGAGAGGTGGCGCTGGAGGGGTGAGGAGAGGTGGCGCTGGAGGGGTGAGAATAGGTGCGGCTGGAAGGGTGAGGAGAGGTCCGGCTGCAGGGGTGAGGAGAGGTGGCGCTGGAGGGGTGAGGAGAGGAGGTGCTGGAGGGGTGAAGGGAGGTCCTGCTGGAAGGATGAGGAGAGTGGTGCTGGAGGGGTGAGGAGAGGTGGCGCTGGAGGGCTGAGGAGAGGTCTGGTTGGAGGGGTGAGGAGAGGTCCTGCTGGAGGGGTGAGGAGAGGTGGCGCTGGAGGGGTGAGGAGAGGTGGCACTGGAGGGGTGAGGAGAGGTGGCTCTAGAGGGGTGAGGAGAGGTGGCGCTAGAGGGCTGAGGAGAGGTGGCGCTGGAGGGGTGAGGAGAGGTCCTGCTGAAGGTGTGAGGAGAGAGGAGGCTGGAGGGGTGAGGAGAGAGGAGGTTGGACCGGCGATATCACCACTCGACACACCTCTCCTCTTTCAGGCTGCACACCTCTCTCCCTCCCTCCAGGCTGCACACCAGCTGGCTCCGTATCCCCGGGGCCACTTGGCCTCCTGCTCGGCGTCTGGCACAGGGCTGCCCCCGGAGGCTCGGCCCAGTCCAGGAGCGGAGGCCGGTCCGTGCAGCCGCCATTCCGCTGAGAGGTGTCAGCAGCCCCGGGCGCCGTAAGTTAGGGGGAGGAGCCTGCACCTGTGAAACCGGCCGGAGAAAGCGCAAGGCACCCGGGAGACGTCCGGCATTAGCCGGTCATCTCCCGAAGTGGTGTGTGGTGGGCGGGAGATGACCGGCTAACGCCGGTCGTCTCCCGCCCGTGATGTGTGTGTGTTTTGGGCAGTGTAGGGGCGGCCGTAAGCGTGGCGGGGCTGCCTGAGTCCTGCTCCGCTTACGGCCGCCATGTTGGTCCACCCTGGACGGGTGTAGCACTGCGGTGACGTCACTTTGGCCATGACAAGGTGACGGAAGTCCTGGCCAAAGTGACGGAAGTGAGCCTTCGGGTTTTATATATTAGATATTTTTGACTGTGCTCCCTTCCCCCGCCCTGTAGCTATGTTAGGTGGCCATCTTATTGTAGCCAGGTCTAGGACAACCCCTCAGTGCCGCTTTTTTTGCATATAGAGGCATAAAAACCCACACATGCAGCATTACACTGCTAGTAGAGGCACACAGTTAGGACCCGATAGGATGAGAAACACCTTGACGCGGTTATCGGGCACTTTCGCAGTGGCGACTGCTAAAGCTAAGTTTTCTCAAGTTTCATTATATTCACAAGTAGTTTCTACCATGTATTTTTCCTCATACCTGTATTAGCTGTACATAGAGCACTGCTATTCATTGTTAGCCATTATGCTATTAAATATACTCATAGTGTGTAGTGTTGCAAATGACTTTCACTTCAATCTTCATATAGTCATTGATTGGTCTGCGCCTGTAATTTACAAAAAACTATGCATCCAAAGGTTGATTCCTCTTACACTTAGGGTAAACATTTTAATATGGCTCCCACCTAACATGTACACCCTATTATACTTTTATTTTATTTTGTGTCAGAAGGGCTATAGAGCTGCTGTTATGCTCACAAGGTGTGAGCAGGTGTAGTGGGCCCACTGGACCACAGATGGTCTGTGGAAGCTGACCCCCTTTGAGCAGTAAAAGGGAGGAGATTGTCTTGTGACCCACCCCAGGGCCCTTGGGGGACTCGCATGCCAGGCGGTTGCAATGGGGGGATGTCACGGGTGGCTTGCCTGGGGCCGTAGCCCTGATGGTCGCTGAAAAAGGGGGTTAAAAAAGGGGAACAAATAAAATAAACGAATGTCTTGTAACGCCACTTACGGTACCCAGTAATGATACCGGCACTGCTGCACACCTCCGGGGATGATGATGAGGCAGCCGGGTTGGTAATGCTCCCTGTAGGTGGAGCGGGGTCCCCAGGGCAGTGGTGGATGGATGGGATTTTGCACAGGGAGGTGGCATTGCAGGTCGGGTGATGGCACAGTCTATATGTTGGACAAGATCAGCAACCGCAAAAACTGACACTCACACACTGGGTGTTGTTTCCGTACCTTTTACTGGTGATGTTGCAAGGTAACGTCCAGGGTACACTCCAGATGGTCGGGTGGCATTTCACGATTTCCACACCGGATAAGTTATGAGGCCTCCTTGTTCCTTTGTGGGTGCTTTGGTCCTGACTCCTGACCTGTCTGAAACGTGGCCTGACTTCCTCAGTGTCTCTCACTTGCTTTGCAGGCGGTGAGAACCTTCTGCTGGATGCCGCTATCTCTCCTACGGTTCCTGGCTCTCATGTGGTTGTGGTGCTGCATGTGTCCCAGACCAATGTTCTCTGCTGGGCTAAGCAGTCCTTGGCAGACCCGGACTCCGGTGTCCAGGTTGCTTCCTGGGGTGAACCGGAATGGTTCCTCTGCCCTCACGCTGTTCCTCGCCTTGCCTCCAACCCTCACTGTTGGGCCATACACTGGCTAGACTCTCGCTCTCTGGCACAGGCCTGGCGCGGCACCGTTCACCAAGTGTCTTCACAGTACAGCACTGCCTATCTCCTCCCCCTGGTCTCAATTTATAGGGGACCTTGCCTGCAGGTGGCGAATGGACCTCCCCCTTCAGGGCTGGGGTGGAAAGTGTTGCATGTCTAGGGTACCTGATGTGGAAATCCCTCCGTGCACTAGATGGTTCTGTAACTACCTATACCGCAAGGTGCTACACTTGATTAAAAGAACAGTCTATATTTGGTATACACCCACAGGGATGACCAAGGTCTTGTAATAACAAAGTCTCTAAAGTGGAGCATGCAGGCTGTTGTGTGGATGGGATAGCTTCTGACATCAACAAGGATCAGTAGGAGCGAAGTCCAATGTAGATGTATAAAAGATAGAAGCATGGTCACCAATGATGGAGGCAGGCTGGTTGGTATGGCAGGCTTGCTGGAGAAAATTCCCAAAAGGAGAAATTGGCAGGCTTGCTAGAGGCAGGTGCAGGCCGAATGATGTAGCAAGCTCCTTTGAGACAGTCATTAAGGTGAGACAAAATACAAGCAAAAGCAAAGTGTAAGGTACAATGCACCGACCCTGAACCTGAGAACAAGCAACATACTAAGGACAGGAAACATTGTTCAAGCATCTCCCTTAAGGGGAGGGTGCCTTATACACACTGAAGTTCTCAGCAATAGGCTGAGAGGCACTTCCAGGTCAGGGTGTGCTGGTACTTTAAATATCAGCAGGATGCATTGGGCAACGCTTAAGGATGGTTCTGGAAGTACTCCTCAGTGACTGCAGACTCTGGGCAGAGAAGGCCGCAAGCGGGGACCCACGAGGCATTGCTGGATCATGGACCATGTTAGAAACATCTATAGGAGAGAGCACAGCGGGCTGGGAAGCCATACGGAGCCATGTGCTGGGCACCAATCTCCCTGCCCAGTAGAGACTGGCCCTGTGAATAGAGGCATGACAGATGCCATATGTATAAGGGCACCAATGTGACTACTACTACTTTGGCACCTTTTACAGCTGTATTTAGCTGTATCTATAGAAGAACAGCAGAAGACTATTGACCTTGTAATGACATAGTGAAGAGGTAGATTATCTCTAGAACTACATGTTGCGCCCAGGCTCTGGGGTACTCGGGTGTCAGGCTGCAAACAAAGTTCAGTGTTGTCACAGGGAATGGCGGCCGCGCCTGACCCTGTGTCCTGGGCCTATCTTCTTAAAAAGGGGGGGTTAATATTTACAGGGGAATATGTACAAAGTTTGTCGTGACGACCACCTGTAGTTTCTGTGGAGTTCCACCAGCGCCGTTGCAGTCCGCCGGAGGTGGGTTGTATCGCGGCTAAGATGGTAAAGTCCCCCACAGGTAGGACTGGACCTACTGCTCAGCGTTCCTGTAAATAAACAAGTTCATGCAGAAGGAAATGCAGCGGAGTCAGGTTCACTTCTCTCCGGGTATTTTACTGGAAACTTTAGCAGCATCAGTTATAGTTTACGCTTCAGCATAAGTTGTTATCACAGGTAGCTAACAGGCTGTAAGTGGATCCCAGGAGATATGATGGAACCCTTGGTGTGTGCCTTCTTTTCATTCTGTTCCTTCCTGCTTCCCAGTATTTGTATAAAGCCTGGTGACTTGAAATCCACCTGAACTCCTGCTTTCCTTCACCCTTGCCACCGTCTGGTAAGCCTCTGCTGGCTAGCCGCCTGCTCTTTCAGCGGTGCCTGGTTCCCTCTTCTGGACGCTCAGGTGCCTGGGAGAATTGGATACTCCATGGGACTCCAGATTCTCTGTGGTCCTATAGTATCCCACAGGTGCGGGCTCCAGTGCCCGGTAACTGTCTGCGCCTGGGAGCCCTTCCTCCTACTCCCTCTTCTGTCTCTCCCTGGTCCCTCAGTCGAGGGGCCTTCTCTCCTTCCATCCACGGAAGACCCTCTTGTTCCCCCTAGAGGTGATTTTATTCCCTCCCGGGTAACCTCCCACCGTGTAATCTAGTGTGGGAGTGCTAGTGTATGGGTTCCACCCACCATCCTAGGTTCCACTTACAGCTGGAGCATCTGCACCTCTTTTACGGGTGCAGTACCCCTCTGTGACGCCTGCATGGCGGGGCGCCACACTACATACTCCGCTTATAATTTTTTCTTGGGATGGCTAGTGCATATCTGTATGAGAAGTAGAGCAGAATTGGCTCCCGAGCACATGTCTCAGGAACTTTTCTAGTAGATTCTAGCCCTGACTACACTGCATGAAAATAAGAAATAAAACATTATTCTCATCTTATAAATTGATGGAACCTTTTAAAATAAACCTTGTTCCAAAATGGGTGGCCCTAAAGTGAGACCTGAATGTCTTTCTTTTCCTACTGGGGTGTCACTAAATATGCAACCAAGGACAGTGAAATCAGCCCTATGGCACCACATTTAGTATTCATTAGGCAATGTGGGATGGTTACAGTATGTTCCCTGTGACCTGAGCTATTATTCAAACCATTGAATCCATTACACATGTGTTACTGAGAAAAATGACCCCTTTTTCTTCTCATGTGTCACCCTGGTTGCATCCATTTTTTCTCATCCTTTTTTATTTCAGTAACCAGGCAGACTGTCTGAACCTTTTTTTAATCCATTGACTCTTAGCAATGGATCAGTTATACACAGATAAAAGCCGGATTGAACACCGAAGTACAAAGTAAGCTTTTGTGTTTCGTCTGTTTTAATCCAATTTCCAACAAGTTTGATCTGCAGAAAAAATGATAATAAGATGAGCTCTCAGTCTCTTAAACCAGAAACATAGACCCATTTTTAAAACTGATGTGCGTGAGTCAGTGAAACCCTATGGCTAGGTCAGACTTGTGTCTGCCCCTAGCCTGGCGGATGCGCTTGAAACTTAGAAATTTGCAGGCTGAGTGCATAGCATTACTGGCATGTAACGCTATGCACTGCCTGTGTATTGATCTTTATGGCAACCAGCAGCCTCACGCACCCGGTAGCTGCACTCACCACTCCCGGATATGCGCTTTTGATGAGTGCACAGGGAACGCTGATTGCAGCGTTTTCCTGTGCGCTCTCCAAAAGCGCATATCCGGGGGATTTATGTGAGCCACTGGGTGCGTGAGGCTGCTAGTTGCTACAGAGATCAATACACAGGCAGCACATAGCGTTACATGCCAGTAACGCTATGCACTCAGCCTACAAATTTCTAAGTTTCAAGCGCATCCGCCAGGTTAGGGGCAGACGGAAGTCTGATCCTAGGCTATGGGTCAGTGTGCAGTTCGAGAAAACAGTGGACAACCATTAGCATGTGTCACACGGATGTATGAGTGCAGTCTAAGGCAGGGGTCACACAAGCGTATAAAAAGTCCGTCCAATTTTCATCCAGAAAAGTGGGAATTTTTTTAATCAATATTTGTTATTAAATTATAACATACAGCAACAAGAGTTCAGATTGATTTGAACAGATTGCACAAAATAGTGTGCAAGATAAAATACATTTCCTTCTATAGGGTATCACAATCATTAGCAAACAACAAAGGTCCAGTTTAACAAGTAAAAATTGCTACCTGACATATATTTGTTAATCATCACTTAGGTGTTAAAGGGAACCTGTCACCTAATCTAGCCCTCCTAACCTATGAATATCTGTCCCTGCAGCCTAAAACTACTATAATACCCATCCCTGTCTGACATTTTAGTGATGTGAATGTGGCACCCCAGGGGTTAAGTGCCACATAAACAACACCATGGGTTAACTCCCCACATAACACCTGACACTGCACTAGCACCTCTAGGCCAGAAGGGGGAGCTAAAGCAGCTCTCTTATATATTCTGGTCTGAGGAGGAAGTAGCTGGTTGATAGTTGACAGTTGACAGTTCAGTTTAGTGCAGGGAGCACTAGGAGGAGGACCTGTACATGGGAGCAGTGCTGAGCTCCTGACAGGGACCACTGACTACTTTCAGATCTGAAGACAGGGTCTGAGGAGAGTAGTACAAGAAAACATAGGAACATGTCTGGGAGACTGAGTTACCACATAACTCACCCCAGAGGAGCGCAGAGACCGGATCCCGGATCCAAATCTGTGACTGAAACACGCAGCACAGAAAACACCAGGATAGTGGAGGTTGTAGATCTACACTGTACCTCAGCAAAGCAACACGGTGGGGTCAGAAGCACACAGAAAGACTCAACTTGCCTAGCAAAGGGGGTACCGGTGAGGAGAATAAGTGCCAGCAGCCCAGCTAAAGTGGCAGCAGGGCCACACACACAGCACAGCAGTGGGAAGCTGAGGACCCGGACAGGGTGGGAGCAACCCGGCCCCGGTACAGACTCCGTGGACAGTACTCTGCTACCAACATCTGCAGTAAAGCTTTGGAAAAACTTCAAAACCATGAGTCTGTGTGATCCTTGTGTTCCAGCCCTGCATTCCCTTACAAGCAACTATCATCTCTACTACTACCCCTATCCTGCAATATCGATAGCACCATCTATAGACTATTTCTACCACTGCCCCGGGGAACCAAGCTCTACCCGCGGAGAGCTGTTACATCTCCAGCTGCCAATCATCATCCCGTAGGATCTGCAGAAGCGGTGGTCCCCTCACTGACCATAGAGTACCCCGTCCCAGTGGGCTTTACAACTACAAGTTGAATAAATCATTTTGCACACTTACATTTTCCTTGTCAGCTGGACGTTCCCCTATGGGTCTTTGTCGGGTAGGCAGGGTCTCCTGGGCCGCGCTGCCCCTGCCTCGGTGCTAAAATGACGCACTGATGGGCATAATGCTGGGGCTAGAATGCAGGCATGTTTGAATTTCCCCGCCTCTTGCCGCATCACTGTGACACGGGTCACGTGATGCCAACATGCGCCACTTCCGGTGACATAAGGCTGGGTGCACTCAGCGCACAGGCCACTTTCAGCATGCCTGAAGGTTAGGAGGGCTAGATTAGGTGACAGGTTTCCTTTAAGCTCAAAGGGCATTCCTCCCATACTCACCATTCCCTTGAGAACCTCTGTAGATTGTTGCTTTTGTAGGCCGTTATTTTTTCGCAGATGTATGTTTTGTTGACAGCTCTTATAATATCAGAGTCAGAGTCAGTAGGTATATTTATGGACTTCCAATGTATTGTTAGCATGATGCTTCCAATTGAATAAGCATATCAACTACCCTGTCACAAGTCGGGATGGTATGAATGTTTATTAGTAGTAATGCTAGCTCAGGGAAGGGATGAATTGTCACATGAGCCACTGGTGATATCAGTTTAAAGGAATGATAGGGCAGTTGCATAGTATGTGCATAAGGGATTTCTTGAGATTGTGTGGAGCCCACCGGGACGGGGTACTCGGTACCGGACCGGGGTACTGCTGGGGATATCACAGCGGTCTTGGTCCGGACCATGTCCCGGGTTCTGCAAGTAAATGGGGGGATATTTACAAGGGAGTTTGTCGTGATGCCACCCACGGGTTGTGGTCAGTGAGGGGACCACCGCTGTTGTAGAACCTCTGGGGATGATGTTTGGCAGCTGGAGATATAACAGCTCTCCGCGGGTAGAGCTTGGTTCCCCAGGGCAGTGGTAGTAATAGTCTATAGATGGTGCTATGATGTTGCAGGATAGGGGTAGTAGTAGAGATGATGGGAGTTTGTGAGGGAACGCAGGGTTTGAGCACAAGGATCACACAGACTCATGGTTTTGAAGTTTTCCCAAGGCTTTACTGCAGATTTTGGTAGCAGAGTACTGTCCACGGAGTCTGTACAGGGGCCAGGTTGCTCCCACCCTGTCCGGGTCCTCAGCTTCCCACTGCTGTGCTGTGTGTGTGTGGCCCTGCTGCCGCTTCAGCTAGGCTGCTGGCCCTGTTCCTCCTCACCGGTACCCCCTTTGCTAGGCAACTTGCGTCTTTCCATGTGCTTCTGACCTCACCATGTTGCTTCACTGAGGTACAGTGTAGGTATGTAACTCCACTATCCCAGTGTTTTCTGTACTGGGTGTTTCAGTCACAGATTCGGATCCGGTATCCAGTCTCTGCGCTCCTCTGGGGGGAGTTATGAGGTAACTCAGTCTCCCAGATATGTTCCTCTGTTTCTTGTACTCCTCTCTTCAGACCCTGGCTTCAGGCCGGAAAGTAGTCAGTGGTCCCTGTCAGGAGCTCAGCACTGCTCCCATTTACAGGTCCTCCTCCTAGTGCTCCCTGCACTAAACTGAACTGTCAACTGTCAACTATCAAATAACTACTTCCTCCTCAGACCAGAATATATAAGATAGCTGCTTTAGCTCCACCTTCTGGCCTAGAGGTGCTAGTGCAGTGTCCAGTGTTGTGTGGGGAGTTAACCCTTGGATGTTACTGTGGCACATTAACCCCTGGGGTGCCACAATTTATGACAACATAGTAGGGAAGTTTGAGGGAATAGGCAATTCAATCTGGCTGGGGTGAATACCACTGCAAGACCACCTTCATGTATGCCTTAATGTAGTTTGCACAGTTAAAGGTATGTGCGGCAACGCTAAATCCCCTCTCCATTCTGAATCTGAGAAGGACTTAGATAAGTTTTTTCCAAGATGGAAAGGGTAACCTGACAAAACATTCTTAGTGCCAAGGTGGTCATAATTGGTTTACGGCCTTGGTGGGGGATGGCTGGTCTTGATAGAGTGTGGAGTAACTCATTGTTAACTGTAATCTAAGGGGGTATCTAAGGGGTATCTAAGATGAAATTTAAGGTGTGTTTAACTCTGAGGTACGCAAATTATTCTCTGCCTTGGAGGTTGAGTTCATTTTGCAGTTGTCCAAAGGATATAAGCGTATTATTGTTTAAGATATATTTTATTATTTTTGCTCCACCTATATTCCAATGGAAAGATTAAGGTCTTTAGAAAGGACTTCTAGAGTTTCTAGCGGGGCTCTAAAGACTAGTTAGAGCACTGGTGAAGAGCTTTTGCTATGGAAAGAGAGCCTCTTTGCCAGCGAGTAGCTTGTAAGTGGATGAGGTTCAGAGGGATGGTTAAAGTCGCACTCAGAAGTGCTTTCAGGTTTTTCAAGGGAGCAAAGTGTGACTCAATGTGAGTCCAGTGCATGGGCGGGTCGGATCTCCGTCAGTTCAGGGATCAGACATCCATCTTCCTTTGCAGCTTGGCCATGCCCTTAGCAGAATGATTTTTTTCTAACTTATCTGTTTGCAATCCATTTTTTTACAGCTAGTAATAATTTGCAAGATCATTTACAGTTTCCTATGTTACAGAATTGTAACGTACCCATAAAAATTGTATGCTATACTTTTTGTTATCTGATTTATTTCTCACACCTATAGAATAGAACGTTGGAGTCTCATCTCAATTCTGGAAGAAAATTGAATATGCTGTGATTTGTTTCACACACAAATGCTGTCAGTGAAAGAAAAATCAATCATCTGCACTGCCCCATTAAATATCATTGGTCCAAGAGCTGCTCTTTTTTTTCACAGAAATCAAACAGACCAAAAATACCTAAATGTGATGATCACTGGTGCTAAGAGATCCAGGACACCATACAAAAGTAGGGGCCCGCTGGAGTGATCACTGGACAGCACTCTGAAAAGGGAAGCCATTGAAGCCATAATCGAACTTGCTAACGAGGAAATCTCTGTAGCACAAGTTACATTACCATCTTCACATTCTTCTCAGGTCCACGAGGTTTCACCCCTTATCATTATGCCCAGTGGGAGATTTTCACTAAGGTAGTGGCTGACAAATTGTGGATGATTGAATTTAGTAAAATCAACACCAAAAAAAGATGCGACAATCTGAGCCCCCACCATCGCTTGGCCATATGAGATCTCCAAATATTGCATGACGTGGTCATTAAGGATGTGGATAAGGGGGCAACATTGTGGTCTGGCCTTGTGACAAGTATGAGAGGCAAGTTTTTCATCAACTGAAGGGTGGATCTACTTACACCAGGTTCAAATCTAGTCCTCTGAAGCCATCCTCCAGTGATCTTATGGCCATTCTGCAAACAGCATTTGATGAGTGTATTATCAGTAAGAAGATGTTTGATGGTCTATTAAATCTAAACCCTAATGTACTGACTTTTTATCTGCTACCCAAGATTCACATGGATCCCATTTGCTCCCTAGAACATCCGATGTGTCTGGCATCGAGGGTTTGAGAGATCCACTATGTACATTCATAGATTTTTATCTAAAGTCTCTAGTGGAGACACTGCCCTCGTATGTCTGTGACACAATGGAGGTCCTAAAGAGGGTGAACAGGGTCTTTGTGGATCAGGGATCACCGTCTAGTTACTGCCAGTGTAGATTAGCTTTACCCTAGCATAACATGAGGATTGTCTGGAGTCGGTCCATTTTTTCTTGGGGATCAGCAACTGGGACACGAGGCTGTGTGAGTTGGTGCTTGAGCTGTTCACCAATGTGTTCACTCAATAATTTTTTTGTTTTAAAATATCGATATTATTACAGTTATGCAACACAGCCATTAGGTGGCCAGCGCGCCCTCCTACGCCAAACTTTTCCTAAAACACTGGGATAGGGAGATTTTTGGCGGTGGGGGAGGTTCTTGTGGGCTTCCAACCATGTGCAGTGCTGGTACACATATATAGATGATGTTTTGTATTTTTGGCAAGGTACATTGGAGCAGTTCTCGACCTTCATGGGGTAGTTGAGCAGTAATGATAATGATAAGAATATTAAACTAACCTACATGCATAACTCTAAAAAAAATGACTTTCTAAGTGTCACCTTGATGGTGGACAGTGATCGAGCCTTGCAGACTGCCATTTTCAGAAAGTTGACTGCCGTCAACTCCTTTTTACATGTATCATTCTCACACAGCTACTCTACCATCAAAGCTATCCCTGTTGGTCAATTCCTCAGGATTTAGTGAATCTGCTCCATCCAGACCTCCTTTTTAACTCAATCCAATGATTTGAGGACTAGATTCGGGTAAAGAGGTTACAGTAAGAGATCCATAAAAATGGGCTTCAATCGTGCTAATACAACCCTCGTGAACAACTATGAAATCCTACTATAAGTGGGATCAATAGTGAAGGGAAGGAGACGGTCTGAATTATAACAACATACAATCAAAAATGGAACACCATAAGATTGATTATATCCAAATATTAGGGTATTATTAAATCTGAACCCACTTTGAGAGATAGTCTCACTGAGTCACCATCTATGACATCTAGGCGGGCTAAAAATCTGTCAGGCCCCAGGAAAGGGTACTTCCCATGTGGCCATTTTGTGGCATGCACCAACATAGCCTGGGTGTGGGACTTTGAATCAGTGGATGGTTCTAGGCAATTTGAAATCAGGGAATATATTTCTTGTGGGACGACATATGTTATCTACTATACCAGATGTAACTGCCACCGAGTCTATATTGGACTTACTTCTTGTGAGTTAAGGGTCAGAACATGGCAGCCTGTCCATGACATTTGTGCAGCTGCAACCGCATCTGACCCCTCAATGTTGAAAACACTGCCAAGGCACTTTAGGGAATGTCATAACTCTAACCTGGAATCCCTAATATCGTCTTTAAACGCGGCTACATTTCTAGCTTATCCACAGGTAACTTACTGGCTGCAGTGAAATCATGGAGACATTATTCCATTTGTACACAGCAACAAGATAGAACCATGTCTCCATGATTTCACTGCAGCCAGTAAGTTATCTGTGGATAAGCTAGAAATGTAGCCGCGTGTAAAGTGGCCATAAAGGTACCTTTACACGCGGCAACATTTTTAGGGTGTCAACAGGTAACTTACTGGCTGCAGTGAAATCATGGAGACAAGGTTCTATCTTGTTGCTGTGTACAAATGGAGTCATGTCTCCATGATTTCACTGCAGCCAGTAAGTTACCTGTTGACACCCTAGAAATGTTGCCGCGTGTAAAGGTACCATAATAGTTTTGGGAGTTGACGCCATACATGAAGGAATTAGAGGTGGCAACATGAAAAAGACTCTCGCCTGGTGAGAGGCTATATGGATCATAACCGTTGGGAGCTTAGTTCCCAGTGGTTTATATAAAACCATTAGTTATTCTCCATTTTTTTAATTTCAGTGTGATTCTTTTCATCTCTATTTGATTTTAATTTTTACTTTTTTGTAATTTTTGCTTAGATTATTATTCTTGTGTTCTTTGTCCATCGTCTTTGCCCTTCGGGATTCATATTTTGGTTTCTCTCACGACAAGACTTGTTGGATATGAATCCTGGACCCAAGAACATAGCGGAAACTAATGGATAATATAATGTACCGTATATATACATTATACATATTGTCAGATAATACAATCATAATGTTAAAGATATAGTCCTGTTAGGGGGATATTGCAAATTCAATATGTATTTTTCGTGACTTTGGACTTGTTGGATATGAATCCTGGACCCAAGAACATAGCGGAAACTAATGGATAATATAATGTACCGTATATATACATTATACATATTGTCAGATAATACAATCATAATGTTAAAGATATAGTCCTGTTACGGGGGAAATTGCAAATTCAATATGTATTTTTCGTGACTTTGATGTGCCATGGTGGATTATTTTTGGGTTAATGTATTATCACTGTATTGATTTATGGGATCCCTTTTAGAGTTCATATTCCTCATTTGGTTTATCTAGCCACCTTTCTTTGTGCCTTTACCTCACCATTTTTGCCTGCAATCTTTAGTAAAATCCATATAAGATTCTTTGTATTCTAATCTTTTGATCGCGGCTCCTTCCCACAGTATTGATGCATGTCATGTCACATGATGCGATGTGGTGTCGCTTCCAGGAAATGCTGATGCCGATATGACGTCAGCACTTCCGGGCATGTGACCGGATCATGTGACTATCGGACATTCAAAATCCCGGCGGTTAGAGTGTGAGAGGTACCCAGAGAAGAAGCGAGCAGGTATACCCATGAAACGTTGGGCTTCACTGACTTCTGTGTGCTCTACACAGTACTGGGTGAGTTTGACACAAATAGGAACAACTTTTAATACACCTTGTTTTCGTAATGTTCTGGGAATGTCTTGTTAACATTAGCCAGACCAGCCACTTGATTATATAGTTTGTGGCCCTATTATTGTCTCTTACAAACTTGGTGGTAATATCTTCAGTTATTACTGGGCTGGGAATTGAATTAAAGTGTTTTTCCTGTTTTATTTGTAGCACATGCACTTTGGAAATAGTCCCATAGGACCATATGCTACTTAAAACGTACATACCGTATTTTTTGGACTATAAGATGCATCAGACGATAAGACACACCAAGGTTTTAGAGGAGCAAAATAGACAAAAAAAATGTAAAAAAAACTTTGGTTATAATCTACTGTTATGGGGGGATGTGCTGCTGACACTTATGGGAGTAATGTCCCCATCCTGGGCCCCTCCCAGGTAACAATTACCCCCCATCCTTGTATATAATCCCCATCCTGAATATGGCCCCCAATCCTGGTATATAGCCCTTCATCCAGAATATGGCCGCCCATTCTGGTATATAGCATCCCCCATTCTGGATATGGCTCCACATCCTGGGATACAGCCCCCCTCCTGGGATATAGCCTCATATCCTGGTATATAGCCCCCCATCTTGGATATTGGCCCCCATCCTATTATACAGCTCCACATCCTGGATATAGCCCCCCCATCCTGGTATACAGCCCCCCATACTGCATATGGCTCCCCATCCTGGGATATAGCCCCCCATCCTGGACATAGTCCCTCATCCTGATATACAGTCCCCCATCCTGGATATGGCTCACCATCCTGGGATATAGCCCCCATCTTGGATAGTAGCCATCCATTCTGGATATGGTCCCCCATCCTGGTATACAGCCTCCATATTGCTCCCCATCCGGGTATATAGCCCCCATCCTGGATATGGCCCCCATCCTGGGATATAGCCGACAATGCAAACATTGACAAACAATATAACTCACCCTCCAGCATTTGCATTTGTCTCTCCCTGCTTGAAGCACTCACATTCTGAATCATCCTGTGTCCCCGGAGCCATCGGTCATATGATCGGCACAGCAGAGTGACCTCCTCACTGTTCACCCTGGTCACATGATCGGCTGCCCCAGGGATGCAGGAGGACTCAGAACGCGAGTGCTGAAAGCAGATAGAGACAAAGGCAAGCGCCGGAGGGTGAGTTATATTATTTGTTTTTTTCTTGTGTGCGGCAACATCTGGGGGGGCCATATTCAGGATGAGGGGAGGCATATGCAAAATGAGAAGGCCATGCACCACAATGGGGGGGGGAATATCCAGTGATGGGGAGGGGTACAGTTCTCCTATTTAATATGCACTGCATCCATCACCTCTCAGCGTGACTTCAGCACTGAGGTGATGGATAGCGGTATGCAGTGGATATTAAATGAGTATAATGAGCGGGAGCACGTGACCTCCCCCTGCCTCAGCATCCCCCCCCCCCGCAGCCTCCTCCCAGCCCGCTCCAGAGCCACAGCTCCCCGCCGCACAGCCCTACAGCCTACAGCCACGCAGTCAGTACATTCGGACTATAAGACGCACCCCACACTTTCTCCCAAAATTACTATATACAAAATTATTATAGTCTGAAAAATATGGTACATGTGTCACTTACCATGTGTAACTAGATAAGGGGCTAGTGCACTATTCATGTTCTTCTTGGAATCTATAATGTTCTTTACTGCATGTTATATTGATTAAATTAAATGCATCTTTAAAATTCCATTTTTTTCATTGTTACCATACAAAAGACCTAGAACATTAAATGCATGTAATGCCACATGTATCTAAAGACCAGCACAAAGGTCAATTTTAGATGGTCTGTATTTGGGCTATAGTGATCAGACTGCCAAGGGTCTCCTAAGCTGCACTTACAGCTTCTCATGTGACTATGAAGCTGTAAGATCAGGTTGGGAGACTCCCCAGATGGCTCAGGCATTGCAGTCAGTATGCGGACCACGAATTGCGCTCATCTGAACCCATCCTAAATCAGTCCCACTACTTCCTAGATTCATTTTCTGCAGCAAAGAATGTTTCCTGACCTCCATCTGTTTTAGACATACAACCATTTATTACTAGGAAAACATAAATCCTGGTATTCTGTCTTCACAAACGCACTGCTTGTGTTAGCTGCTTAGGCTATCATTCCTCTTGATGCGGGTATGGACTGTTTACTGACATGTATGTAGAAGTGTCATCAGATAGCTTCAAACTCAGCTGCAAAGGCATGTAAGAAGTCTTCAGAAGATGTACCATATATACTCGTGTATAAGCCGAGTTTTTCAGCACAAAAAATGTGCTGAAAAGTCCCCCTTCGGCTTATACACGAGTCATACAGGTACCCAGTGGTATACAGCCCCCCCCCCCCCGTGGAATACAGGGCCCCCCCTTGCTTGTGGCAGACCTGTAAAAGAAGACATCATTATGCTTATCGTGTTGCTGCCGCCGCCGCCACTCTGTCACCGTCACCGTGCTCCTCCGGGTCTTCATGCTTCCTTCTCCGGCGCATAGGAAATGATGTCATTGTCTGTGCGCCGGATAAGGAAGCTTGAAGACCCGGAGGAGCGCGGTGACGGTGACAGAGCAGCGGCGGCAGCGACACGATAAGTATAATGATGTCTTCTTTTAAAGGTCTGCCACAAGCAAGGGGGGGCCCTGTATTCCACGGGGGGGGGGGGCTGTATACCACTGGGTACCGCTGTATACAGCTGGGGCTGCTGTATACACAGCTGGGGCCTTTTATACCACTGGGGCTTCTGTATACAGCTGGGGCTGCTGTATACACAGCTGGGGCCCTTTATACCACTGGGGCTTCTGTATACAGCTGGGGCTGCTGTATACACAGCTGGGGCCCTTTATACCACTGGGACTTCTGTATACAGCTGGGGCTGCTGTATACACAGCTGGGGCCCTGTATACCACTGGGGCTTTTGTATACAGATGGGGCTGCTGTATTCACAGCTGGGGCCCTGTATACCACTGGGGCTTCTGTATACAGCTGGGGCTGCTGTATACACAGCTGGGGCCCTTTATACCACTGGGACTTCTGTATACAGCTGGGGCTGCTGTATACACAGCTGGGGCCCTGTATACCACTGGGGCTTTTGTATACAGATGGGGCTGCTGTATTCACAGCTGGGGCCCTGTATACCACTGGGGCTTCTGTATACAGCTGGGGCTGCTGTATACACAGCTGGGGCCCTTTATACCACTGGGGCTTCTGTATACAGCTGGGGCTGCTGTATACACAGCTGGGGCCCTGTATACCACTGGGTACTGCTGTATACATCTGGGGCTGCTGTATACACAGCTGGGGGCTATATACCACTGGGGCTGCTGTATATGCTGCTGGGGCCTGTATATACCACTGGGGAGGTTGATTTATACCACTGGGGCTGCTGTATATACTGCTGGGGCCTGTATATACCACTGGGGAGGCTGCTGTAATACTGCTGGGGCCTGTATATACCACTGGGGAGGCTGCTGTAATACTACTGGGGCCTGAATACTACCACTGGGGAGGCTGCTGTATACTACCACTGGGGAGGCTGCTGTATACTACCACTGCTGGGGGCTGTATACCTGTGCTGGGGTCCACCCTCGGCTTATACACGAGTCAATAGGTTTTCCCAGGTTTTGGGGGCAAAGGTAAGGGGGTCGGCTTATACACGGGTCGGCTTAAACACGAGTATATACGGTAGTTTATTTTTTCTCCTGAAATCTTGAGTTGTATATATTACAGCAGGTAAAAAAGGATGATAGATCTATAAAGAGCTGATATAACTAAAATGGCTGACAGCGACACAAGATAGAGAAGTGAGGAGTAATGGACATCAGAGAAGCTACAGGAAGAGGGAGGAAGCAAACCTCCAATAAAGGCAAGCCCTTTGCATGACAACACAGTAAGACAATGCAAGGGAAATACAACAGTGTATGATTTCAAAGTCATAGGACATGACATTTAGATTCATTAGGAAATAATGCTGATTATCTATGACTGTCTATGTGTAGAGAGTATTCTGCCAGCTGGCAGTGAGGAAACTTAAAGCCTCAATGCTCCTCTAGAAAATTGCATATGCAAATTGTCACTTCAGTGACGTAGTAGATAAACTCTAATGCCACCTAATAAAGCTAGAAATCCTAAAAGTCATGACTGACTTTTTAACAAGCCTTTTAATACGACTTAGGATTTTTGCCAGATCAGAACCCCAAAACTGCAGACGCTGCGTTTCGGGATGATTGCCCCTCATCAGTGCAGTGTTCCCACACACTGCACTGATGAGGGGCAATCAACCCAAAAAGCAGCATCTGCAGTTTGGGGTTCTGATCTGGCAAAATTCCTAAGTCATATTAAAAGGCTTGTTAAAAAGTCAATTATGACTTTTAGGATTGCTACCTTTATTAGGTGGCAGTAGAGTTTATCTACTACGTCACTGAAGTGACAATTTCCCATGTTTATGTGTAGTTACCCTATTTATTATATTGATGGATGGACCATATATGACGGCACTTTTTACCATTTACCTTTTGTGCCTCCCTTATTTCCTCATAGATTGTGAGCAGGAATCTCACTCCTCTTGATATCTGTTGAATTTTTGTTGCTTTGTTCTGTCTCCAAATTCTGTACATGTCCCCTCTGATATGTAAAGTGCTGCAGGATATGTTGGCGCCATATAAATAAAAAATATTTTTTTATTATTATGATGTGTACACACACCAAATCTAGCATGGTGGTCGATAAAACAATCTCATAGTAAAATAAAACAAAATTGTGTTCACCACTACAAACACAGAGTGATTGACATAAGTGCTTTTCTCACCTCTGTGATATCTCGGTAGATTGGCTGCGGTATGCTACATTAATTCTTTCTTAGTTTATTTTGCTGATCCAATACACTACATTGGTATATATAAAGCCAAGCCAAGTTTACCTTCTGGTGGTATCAGGCAGGTTTCTATCAGATAATCACTGCTTAGTGGACACTTCAATTAGTTTGTGCAAATAAAGAGAAGCCAAATCTAACAAAGCAAAACTATAGTGTCCATTATCTCTTAACTGAATCTCAACATTCAGGCACGGTGATTATAGTATGTCCTCATAACTGAGGCAACAATAATAGCACTAGGATGGTGAGGAATATTATGAAAGCTTTTTATTATTTACAATAGTGCCGAACTTATTCGGTATTTCCTTCTTCACTTGATAAATATATTTATTACACTTGATTATGTAGAAACAACATATTCTGCAGCACTTTACAGACCGGCATCGTCATGAGCAGTGCTTTTTTTGTAAATGAATATTTGCCAGTACTGAGGTGAGGAGCAGAGGGGGGTGCTGTCAGGCGCTGACAACTTGAGGAGCATGGGGGGGAGGTGCTGTCAGGCGCCGGCAACTTGAGGAGTGGGGGGGGTGTGCTGTCAGGCGCCGGCAACTTTAGGAGCGGGGGGAGGGTGCTATAAGGCTTCGGCTACTTGAGGAGCAGGGGGAAGGGGTATCAGCATAGCTCCGACCCCCCAGGATATTTTCCGGTACGTACCCCCCTTCTGTCTATTTTCCGGTACGCCGTACCACCACGTACCCCATAAAAAAAGCACTGGTCATGAGTGTCTCAGAGGAGCTCACAACATAAATTGGAAAACCAACACAAACTTCAAGCAAATCTTGTCTTTAGCAGGAATTGAACAGAGCATTCTAGCGCAGCAAAGCAACAATATTCACTCAGTCATACGTGTACAGTACATGGACCCTTTTGTTTTTTTTACCAGAATTGAATAAGATATGTTAACGCAGGACCATGTTCATACACAGGCACATGGGTTCCCTGAAGCTCTAAAGTGTGATCACTAGAGATGAGTGATGTTCAATTAGAATTGTTCGCCAATTTCAAATTAGACCTGTTTTGGGCTTTGTTCGAGTCATTTTTTCGAATGCGAACGATTTGCTAAAAATTAGCTAATTCGAGTTTCTGTTCGATAGCGGTTCGTTGACCAAAAGTGTTAATGACTTTTCACAGTAATGCTTTTCTTATACGTTATTCTGAGTTTCAGTGTCTAGGAATAGTGGGCAGGAGGAGGGGGCTGGGGAGAGGTCTGTGGTCAAATAACGCAGATCTCCAATTTTTATTTCCTTCCCGCACTTACTGTGGGTGGTCCAGTCTGTCAGCCTATCAGCACACATAAGAGTAAAGTTCACTTTTTGCACACAAGGACTTGTGTCATTGGCTGGGTATCTAAAATTAAACAAAGGAGACAAAAAGGCGCAGATTGTGCCTTATCACTTATGACAAGTAAAGGTGGCTTCACAAGTTGCTTGTTCACCTGGTCAGGTAGCGATCACCCACAACCGGCTTGTGCACCTGAGGTGAGAGGTCGAATAAAGTAGCAGTACATACAAGCATTGTCTTCTTTCGCATCATTTCAGGCAGCAGCGTGGACCAGAGACACCACTCCTGTTTGGTTTGGTGAGAGGTTGAATAAAGGAGCAGCACATTCAAGCATTGACTTCTTTCGCATCATTTTGGGCAGCAGCGCGGACCAGAGACACCACTCCTGTTTGGTTTTCTGATTGGCTGGGTATGTCAGATGTCCTTGCCATATAAGAACCAGCCATTTTCCATCCTCACCATTTTATCAGTGTTGGAGCTTCAGACGCTGCTGCTGCTGCTAAATGCGTTACAAAGCTAGTTAGATAGCGATTCCATTCCAAGTTTTATAGATAGTAGGTTTAGGGACTACTTCCAAAAACAGCCCTTTTTAGGGCTTAAAAGCACTGTGTGCCAGGCAGGTCTGTTCCAGTGCTGTGCAAGCGTTTTTTACAGCATTTGGCCAAATGTAGCCAAGTAAATCCTTTTTGGCTAGTAGCAGTGTGTGCCAGGCACTTGTGTAGCATTGTTGTGAAGAAAGCTACACCTCCTGTGTTTACTGCACGTAGCCAAGCAAATCCTTTTTGACTAGTAGCAGTGTGTGCCAGGTACTGATGTAGCACGGTTGTGAAGAAAGCTACATCGCCTTTCTTTACTATCCTTTTTTTACTTCATCTAGCTAGACAAATCCTTTTTGGCTAGTAGCAGTGTGTGCCAGGTACTGGTGTAGCACTGTTGTGAAGAAAGCTACACCTCCTTTGTTTATTAGCCTTTTTTTACTGCATCTACATAGTAACATAGTTTTTTAAGGTTGAAGGAAGACTTTAAGTCCAACTAGTTCAACCCATAGCCTAACATGTTGATCCAGAGAAAGGCAAAAAAAAACCATGTGTCAACATTGGGGAAAAAAATTCCTTCCTGACTCCAGATATGGCAATCAGACTAGTTCCCTGGATCAACGCCCTGTCAAAGGATCTAGTATATATAACTGGTAATATTATAGTTTTCAAGAAAGGCATCCAGGCCCTTCTTAAATGTTAGTAGTGACTCACTCATTACACCATCATGTGGCAGAGAGTTCCATAGTGTCACTGCTCTTACAGTAAAGAATCCGCGTCTGTGATTATGATTAAACCTTCTTTCTTCCAGATGTAGAGGATGCCCCCTTGTCCTCGTCTCAGGCCTAAGAGTAAAGAGATCATTAGAAAGTTCTCTGTACTGTCCCCTCATATATTTATACATTATTATAAGATCACCCATAAGCCTTCGTTTTTCCAAGCTAAATAACCCCAAGTTTAATAACCTGTCTTGGTATTGCAGACCCCTTAGTCCTCTAATGACTTTTGTCGCTCTTCTCTGGACCCGCTGTAGTTCAGGTATGTCTTTCTTATACACCGGAGACCAGAATTGTACACAGTATTCTAAGTGTGGTCGTACTAGTGACTTGTATAGAGGTAAAATTATGTTCTCCTCATGAGCATCTATGCCTCTTTTAATGCATCCCATTATTTTATTTGCCTTTGCAGCAGCTGCCTGACACTGGCCACTAAATGTGAGTTTGTCATCTACCCATACACCCAGGTCTTTTTCAGTGACAGTTTTGCCCAGTGTTTTACAATTAAGCACATAATTATACCTTTTGTTTCCTCTGCCCAAGTGCATGACTTTACATTTATCCCCATTAAAGCTCATTTGCCATTTATCAGCCCAAGCTTCTAGTTTACATAAATCCTCCAGTTATATAAAATTGTCCTCCTCTGTATTGATTACCCTGCAGAGTTTAGTGTCATCGGCAAATATTGAGATTCTACTCTGTATGCCCCCTACAAGGTCATTAATAAATATATTAAAAAGAAGCGGGCCCAACACTGACCCCTGTGGTACCCCACTGTTAACTGTGACCCATTCAGAGTGTGTTCCATTAATGACCACCCTTTGTTTCCTATCACTAAGCCAGTTCTTAACCCACTTACACATATTTTCCCCTATCCCCATTGCCCTCATTTTATGTATCAACCTTTTGTGTGGCACCGTATCAAAAGCTTTTGAAAAGTCCATATACACCACATCCACTGCATTTCTTTGGTCCAGTCCAGAACTTACTTCTTCATAGAAGCTTATCAGATTAGTTTGACAGTCAAGCAAATCCTTTTTGGCTAGTATCAGTGTTTGGCTAGGTAGCTGTACTCCAGTGTTCTGTTGAAATCTACAGCCACACAGCGCAGAAAACTCTTTTATATTGCATCTGCCCAAACCTACTTGCCAAAATCTATTTTGGCTAGTACCATTTTTTGACTAGCAATCTATAGAAAAGGAGTCAAGCTCACGTCATAATAAAGTCTTCAAACTTTATTTTCAGAAGTTTAACCCCTTAGTGACTGAGCCAATTTCCACCTTAATGACCAGACCGTTTTTTGTAATTCTGACCATTGTCCCTTTATGAGGTAATATCTCTGGAACTCTTCAAAGGATCCTAGCGATTCTGAGATTGTTTTTTCGTGACATATTGGGCTTCATGTTAGTGGTAAATTTAGGTTAATAATTTTTGCGTTTATTTGTGAAAAAATAAAAAATTTGGCGAAAATTTTGAAAATTTAGCAATTTTCACATTTTGAATTTTTATTCTGGTAAACCAGAGAGTTATATGACACAAAATAGTTAATAAATAACATTTCCCACATGTCTACTTCACATCAGCACAATTTTTGAAAAAAAAAAAAAATTTGTTAGGACGTTATAAGGGTTCAAAGTTCATCAGCAATTTTTCATTTTTCCAGCAAAATTTACAAAACCATTTTTTTTGTGACCACATCACATTTGAAGTCACTTTGAGGGGTGTACATGACAGAAAACACCCAAAAGTGACACCATTCCAAAAACTGCACCCCTCAAGCTACTCAAAACTACATTCAAGAAGATTATTAACCTTCAGGTGCTTCACAGCAGCTAAAGCAAAGTGGAAATAAAAAATGGACATTTTAATTTTTCCAACAAAAATGTCCTTTTAGCCTAAATTTTTTCATTTTCACATGGGCAACAGGATAAAATGGATCCTAAAATTTGTTGGGCAATTTCTCCTGAGTACACCGATACATCATATGTGGTCATAAACCGCTGTTTGGGCGCACGGCAGGGCTCAGAAGTGAGGGAGCGCAGTTTGACTTTTGGAGCTAATTTACCATTCAAAAAGGCAAATGGCGCTCCTTCCCTTCTGAGCCCTGCCGATCGCCCAAACAGTGGTTTATGACCACATATGAGGTATCGGTGTACTCAGGAGAAATTGCCCAACAAATTTTAGGATGCATTTTATCCTGTTGTTCATGTGAAAATGAAAAAATTGAGGACAAAAGAAAATTTTTGTGGAATAGAAAGTACTTTTTTAATTTTACGGATCAATTTGTAAAGCACCAGAGGGTTCAACGTGCTCACTATGCATCTAGATACGTTTCTTGGGGGGTCTAGTTTCCAAAATGGGGTTACTTGTGGGGGAGCTCCAATGTTTAGGCACACAGAGGCTCTCAAAACGCGACATGGTGTCCGCTAACAATTTGAATGGAAAATTAGCTCCAATTGTTAGCGGACACCAAGTCACGTATGGAGAGCCCCTGTGTGCCTAAACATTGGAGCTCCCCCACAAGTGACCCCATTTTGGAGACTAGACCCCCCAAGGAACTTATCTAGATGGGTGGTGAGCACTTTGAACCCCAAGGTGCTTCACAAATGAATCCGTAAAAATGAAAAAAGAACATTTTTGTGGAATAGAAAGTACCTTTTAAATTTTACGGATCAATTTATAAAGCACCAGAGGGTTCAACGTGCTCACTATGCATCTAGATACGTTCCTTGGGGGGTCTAGTTTCCAAAATGGGGTCACTTGTGGGGGAGCTCCAATGTTTAGGCACACAGGGGCTCTCCAAACGCAACATGGTGTCCGCTAACAATTTGAATGGAAAATTAGCTCCAATTGTTAGCGGACACCAAGTCACGTATGGAGAGCCCCTGTGTGCCTAAACATTGGAGCTCCCCCACAAGTGACCCCATTTTGGAGACTAGACCCCCCAAGGAACTTATCTAGATGGGTGGTGAGCACTTTGAACCCCAAGGTGCTTCACAAATGAATCCGTAAAAATGAAAAAAGAACATTTTTGTGGAATAGAAAGTACTTTTTAAATTTTACAGATCAATTTGTAAAGCACCAGAGGGTTCAACGTGCTCACTATGCATCTAGATGCGTTCCTTGGGGGGTCTAGTTTCCAAAATGGGGTCAATTGTGGGGAAGCTCCAATGGTTAGGCACACATGGGCTCTCCATACGCGACCTGGTGTCCGCTAACAATTTAAATGGAAAATTAGCTCCAATAGTTAGCGGACACCATGTCGCATATGGGGAGCCCCTGTGTGCCTAAACATTGGAGCTCCCCCACAAGTGACCCCATTTTGGAAACTAGACCCCCCAAGGAACATATCTAGATGCACAGTGAGCACTTTCAACCCCCTGGTGTTTCACAAATTAGTCCGTAAAAAGGAAAAAAAGATTTTTGTGAAAAAAAAAAAGTACTTTTTCATTTTTACGGATCAATTTGTGGAGCACCTGGGGTTTCAAAGCACTCACTATGCATCTAAATAAGTTCCTTGGGGGGTCTAGTTTCCAAAATGGGGTCACTTGTGGGGGAGCTCCAATGTTTAGGCACACAGGGGCTCTCCATACATGACATGGTATGCGCTTACAATTCCAATTGTTAGTTGACACCATGTCACGTATGAAGAGACTCTATGTGCCTAAACATTGGGGCTCCCCCACAAGTGATCCCATTTTGTAAACTAGACGCCCCAAGGAACTTATCTAGATGCATAGTGAGCATTTTGAACCCCCAGGTGTTTCACAAACTGATCCGTAAAATTGAAAAAGTACTTTTTTTCCACAAAATCTTCTTTTTTTCCTTTTTACGGACTAATTTGTGAGGCACCTGGGGGTTTAAAGTGCTCACTATGCATCTAGATACGTTCCTTGGGGGGTCTAGTTTCCAAAATGGGGTCACTTGTGGGGGAGCTCCAATGTTTAGGCACACAGGGGCTCTCCATATGCGGCATGGTGTCTGCTAACAATTTGTATGGAAAATTAGCTCCAATAGTTAGCGGACACCATGTCGCATATGGGGAGCTCCTATGTGCCTAAACATTGGAGCTACCGCACAAGTCACCCCATTTTGGAAACTAGACGCCTCAAGGATTATATCTAGGAGTATAGTGAGCATTTTGAACCTACAGCTACTTCACAAAATTTGATAAAGTCATATTGAACATTTTCTTTTTTTCACACAATTTCTCACTTTTAGAGCATGTGCACAAGATACAGAGACACCGTGTCCTGGTTGTCTCCTCTCCTGCTTTTTTTTTTAGTATTTCTTTATTGAATTTAAAAAAAAAAAACGACGTGGGGCTTCGCCATATTTTTGGTCCAGCCAGGTACAGCAGGCAGCTACGGGCTGCCACCAACCCCTTCTGCCTAGTTTTACCTGGCTGGAAACCAAAAATATAGGGAAGCCCTATTGTTTTTTTAATTATTTCTTGAAATAATTAAAAAAAAAATGGCGTGGGCTTCGCCACATTTTTGGGCCAGCCAGGTACAACTAGGCAGCTGGGGGCTGGAATCCTCAGCGTAGGGAGGCCCAAGCTTTCTGGGCCCCCCCCGCTGTGAATTGCAGTCCGCAGCCGCCCCAGAAAATGGCGCATTCATAGAAGCGCCATTTTCTGGCGCTGTATCCAGCTCTTCCAGCTGCCGTGTAGCGGTGGCAGACTGGGTAATAAGGGGTTAATGCCAGCTTTTTTTGCAGCTGGTACTAAGCCCGAGATTCTTAATGTCTGGCCAATATTAGACCAGGCCATTAAGAATCCCTAGTAAATTGTAAAGAAGACACAAGACAGAAAAAAATATTTTTATTAGAAAAAACACACAGACACTATTTAGACCCCATCTTTATTATTCTTTGGCATCCGACGTAGTCCAGTAGGAAGGTCCGACGTACTCCAGCAGGAAAGTCCGACGTAGTCCAGTGGGAGGTCCCTCGATGATTTTCAGTCTTTTACAGCATATGGGGGCGTCCCCCATATGCTATAAAATCTGGCATTCTTCCAGGAGAATGACAGGTCATGACCTCAGTAGGATGATATCAGGTCAGGATCCTTGGTTCACAAAGCGTCAATTGTAATCCCATTATGGGATCACAATTGACCCTTTGTGAACCAAGGATCCTGACCTGACATGACCTCACTGAGATCATGAGCTGTCAGTCTATGCAGAGACTGCTCTGTCTGCTAACAGACTGACAGTTCTTGACCTCAGTGAGGTCATGGCAGGTCAGGATCTTTGGTTCACACAGGGGTCAATTGTGATCCCATCATGGGATCACAATTGACCCTTTGTGAAATAAGGATTCTGACCTGACATGACCTCACTGCGATCATGAGCTGTCAGTCTAATGACAGACAGTGCAGTCTCTGCATAGACTGACAGCTCATGATTGCAGTGAGGTCATGTCAGGTCAGGATCCTTATTTCACAAAGGGTCAATTGTGATCCCATCATGAAATCACAATTGACCCTTTGTGAACAAAGGATCCTGACCTGACATGACCTCACTGTGATCATGAGCTGTCAGTCTAATGACAGACAGTGCAGTTTCTGCATAGACTGACAGCTCATGATCTCAATGAGGTCATGTCAGGTCAGGATCCTTGGTTCACAAAGGGTCAATTGTGATCCCATGATGGGATCAAAATTGACCCTTTGTGAACAAAGGATCCTGACCTAACATGACCTCATTGAGATCATGAGCTGTCAGTCTATGCAGAAACTGCACTGTCTGTCATTAGACTGACAGCTCATGATCACAGTGAGGTCATGTCAGGTCAGGATCCTTGGTTCACAAAGGGTCAATTGTGATCCCATGATGGGATCAAAATTGACCCTTTGTGAACAAAGGATCCTGACCTAACATGACCTCATTGAGATCATGAGCTGTCAGTCTATGCAGAGACTGCACTGTCTGTCATTAGACTGACAGCTCATGATCACATTGAGGTCATGTCAGGTCAGGATCCTTGGTTCACAAAGGGTCAATTGTGATCCCATGATGGGATCACAATTGACCCTTTGTGAACAAAGGATCCTGACCAGCCATGACCTCACTGAGGTCATGAACTGTCTATTAGCAGACAGAGCATTCTCTGCTCTGTCTGCGCATGAAGCCGGCAGACAGCACAGGGAGCCAGGAGAAGAAGGAGCCGCTCCAGGGAGATGAAGACAGGTAAGATCGGGGGATGACCGGGGGGGCTGTTGGAAGCAGGGGGCCAGGGTGCATTAGATCCCTCCCCGATGTGACATGTGTGACATGTCACATCGGGGAGGATTGTGCAGGAGGGAGCAGCCGGTTGTTCCTGAGCGCTGCGGCGCTGTTTTAGAGAGGGGGAGGAGGAGGAGGGAGGACGAAGGAGCTGGGGAGCTGGGCAGGAGGAACGTGGGGGGAACCGGAGGGGGCTGTTGAGTCTGATGGGCACAGGAGGAGGCTGCTGAGGCTGATGGGCACAGGAGGAGGCTGTTGGGCACCAGCACTGACATTTCCATGCGATCTGACATGTATGACATGTCAGATCGCATGGAGATGCAGCAGCGGTGGCGGGTTTTGGCGCCCGCCGCCGCCATTTTCAGACAGATCGGGGGAGGGGTGGGGGTGGGAGGAAGATCCCCGGTACCGGGGGTCTTGGGACACTTAGGGGTTAATGCTTCACTGTCATCCGACGTGTGTTTTCACGTCGGATGAAAGTGAAAGCATTTTTTACCGGCAGTCTCATTTTTTGTAATGTGATGACCGGTAAACGGTGCTTACCGGTCATCACATTACCGGTGATGGTAAAAAAGCCCCCGTTCCATAATCTTGGGGGTCTCAGCTACCCCCGGTAGCTGAAACCCCGGAGATTTTTGACCACTGGGGGGCGCTAGAGCACTTTCCCTGGCTGACGTCTACAGACGTCAGCCAGGCATAAGTACCCATTTTTTCCGACGTCTCTGGGCGTTAGGCCGTCGTTATGGGGTTAAAACATAGTATTGACGCGTTTCAACCCTTTAATGGGTATTAGTCATAATACAAATGAGAATAGATCCCAAACCTCCTTATAACTGCATTCATGTCTAGGCGATACCACACACAATGTTAGATCAAGCTCAGCTGGTCACACACGTCAATAGTAATATTAAAAACATGCTGTAACAACATATAGAGATTACAAGATTGTTTGTAGCAAAATATGGCAAAAATTAAACAGAGAAATAGAGCATACATAAATAACCACAAACCTCAAATAAAGTGCAAGAGTTACATACATATCAGCATAAATAAATTAGCTTACCGTACTCATATTAGTAAAATATACATATGAAAAAAACAGAGAACATTAATCAAAACCAAAAATATATAATGAGAAAAACTAATTTAAAAAATACAAGGCGCGGTAGAATTATTAAAACACCGCTACATCATTCCTCTGATTTAAACCAGGGGGACCTCTGGATCAAAAAAATCTCTTTTTTATGCAGCAGGTATTTGGTATTATCGCTCCTCTATCTGCACACTACCTTATCAAGGGCCATTACCTGCAATGATGACATATCTACTTTATGGATATTCAAAAAAATGCTTAGAAGCACCAGAAAGCGTGGTTTTATTTTAGCAGTCATATATATGTTCTGAGATTTTACAGTGTAACGTTCTAGAGGTGGAACCAATATAATTTAAAGGGATCCTGTCACCCCCAAAACACCTCTAAACCTATTAAAAGCTGTCCCTAGAGCATATTAACACTTTCCCTACACTCCTTTTAGCTCCTCAATGCACCTAGTCAAAGTGAATAAAAACGTTTTATAAGTACCTCATTACTGATGATAATGAGTGACTATGCTATTCATAGTCACTCATCCAGACTGCCCCTCTTCTTCATATCACGCACTGCGCATGCGCGCCGAGCTGTCAGCTTCAAAATGCGCATTGCGCATGCGCAATGCGCATGCGCAGTGTGCATTTTGAAGCTGACAGCGCGGCGCGGGTGTAAATACGTCACCCGGCGCTGGGAATGACGCGGATCGCGTCACCCAGCCACACTGCAGCCTCGGACGGCACAGGGCACATCGGGGAAGCGTGCAGGGAGGCGCGAATTTGAATCTGGGCTGTAGATCACGCCTATTCAGGCGTGATATGAAGAAGAGGGGCAGTCTGGATGAGTGACTATGAATAGCATAGTCACTCATTATCATCAGTAATGAGGTACTTATAAAACGTTTTTATTCACTTTGACTAGGTGCACTGAGGAGCTAAAAGGAGTGTAGGGAAAGTGTTAATATGCTCTAGGGACAGCTTTTAATAGGTTTAGAGGTGTTTTGGGGGTGACAGGATCCCTTTAAATAACATGTGGTACACTCAATTTTATATACAATATTTTCAGTGCCACAATTCATGAACTGTCGGATATCATAATTTTTCTGAGTTTTTGATGAAGAAAAACTCTGAGTGTTCCGCATGTATCCACACAAATTACAGGATTTCTGGTTACACCTGTAAGAACCAACCATCCGCAACCAATCTTTATTACCACAAATTGGTTGCGGGTGGTTGGTTATTACAGGTGTAACCAGAAACCTGTGTGTGGCAGGGCATAATATTGATGGGAGCGCTTGCATGAGCTTTGAGATTATCCGGCCCACTAGGCCTAAACAGGTCACTGACTTACCTGACTACTTTTTTCAGTAATATTCCTTGAAACTGATAGTTGTCCCACCTGTGTTTGGCGAGGCATAACATTCATGGGAGCGCTTGCATGAGCTTTGAGTCTATCCAGCCAAATAGGCCTAAACAGGTCACTGAAGCCCAAAAAATATAGTCCCAAACAAACGTGAAAAAATACTCTGTTGTCACTGACCTACCTCTCTAAAATTTCCTATAATACTCCATGAAACTGATAGTTGTCCCACGTGTGTGTGGCGGGGCATAACATTGATGGGAGTGCTTGCATGAGCTTTGAGTTTATCCAGCCCAGTAGGCCTAAACAGGTCACTGACCTATCTGACTGCTTTTTTCGGTAATAATCCACGAAACTGATAGTTGTCCCACCTGTGTGTGGCGGGGCATAACATTGATGGGAGCGCTTGCATGAGCTTTAAGTTCATCTGGCCCACTAGACATAAGCAAGTCACTGACTTACCTGACTACTTTTTTCAGTAATATTCCTTGAAACTGATAGTTGTCCCACCTGTGTTTGGCGAGGCATAACATTCATGGGAGCGCTTGCATGAGCTTTGAGTCTATCCAGCCAAATAGGCCTAAACAGGTCACTGAAGCCCAAAAAATATAGTCCCAAACAAATGTGAAAAAATACTCTGTTGTCACTGACCTACCTCTCTAAAATTTCCTATAATACTCCATGAAACTGATAGTTGTCCCACGTGTGTGTGGCGGGGCATAACATTGATGGGAGTGCTTGCATGAGCTTTGAGTTTATCCAGCCCAGTAGGCCTAAACAGGTCACTGACCTACCTCTCTATTATTTCCTGTAATACTCCACGAAAGTTATACATGTCCCACCTGCATGTGGTGAGACATAACTTTAATGGAAGCACTTGCATGAGCTTTGAGTTTATCCGGCCCAGTAGGTCTAAACTGGTCACTGACCTACCTCTCTATGATTTCCTGTAATACTACACGACACTGATAGTTGTCCCACCTGTGTGTGGTGGGGCATAACATTAATGGGAGCGCTTGCTTGAGCCTTGAGTTTAACCAGCCCAGTAGGCCTAAACAGGTCCCTGACCTACCTCTCTATTATTTCCTGTAATAGTCCAAGACACTGATAGTTGTTCCACCTGTGTGTAGCACGGCATAACATTTATGGGAGCGCTTGCATGAGCTTTGAGTTTATCCAGCCCAGTAGGCCTAAACAGGTCACTGACGTACCTCTCTACTATTTCCTGTAATACTCCACAACACTGATAGTTGTCCCACCTGTATGTGGTGGGGCACAACTTGATGGGAGCGCTTGCGTGAGCTTTACGTTTATCCGGCCAAGTAGGCCTAAACAGGTCACATGGCTAGTTCTGTGTTTGAGACTCCTAACAGAGGCTCCACAGACTCTATTTGCATATTCATATTTCCCAGGGGGCAATGTGCCTAGGAATTCACTGTGTTTGAGCGCTTTAGCCACAGTGTTTTCTTGGACTGGTCTCCCTGAGATCAGTGAATACTTTGCAATCTTGGTCTACTAGGCCTTGCTCCCACCTAGCCAGAATCCTACTCCACACTGATGAGGGGCAACACCCCGAAACAGCTGTATGTGGATGGATACTTGGTCTTGGTATTCCCTTGTCACATCTGTAAACTTGTAAAAGAGTTGGATATTGACTTAAAGGGCCACTTCATATGGTGGTTATGGTGTTCTCCGCAAGGAGCCACCCCTTGGCTGGGTCCTTCCCTGGAGGGATAGATGGCTAGTTCTGTGTTTGAGACTCCTAACAGAGGCTCCACAGACTCTATTTGCATAAACAGTTCACTGACCTAGCTGACTAGTTTTTTCAGTAATACTCCACGAAACTGATAGTGGTCCCACCTGTGTGTGGCCGTGCATAACATTGATGGGAGCGCTTGGATGAGCTTTGAGTTTATCCAGCCCAGTAGGCCTAAACTGGTCACTGATCTACCTAACTAGTTTTTTCAGTAATACTCCACGAAACTGATTGTGGTCCCACCTGTATGTGGCGGGGCATAACATTGATGGGAGCGCTTGCATAGGATTTGAGTTTATCCAGCCCAGTAGGCCTAAACAGGTCACTGACCTTCCTCTCTATTATTTCCTGTAATACTACATGAAGTGTATACTTGTCCCACCTCTGTATGGCAGGGCATATCATTTATGGGAACCCTTGCATGAGCTTTGAGTTTATCAAACTTACCTTAGTTTTTCCTGTAATTCTCCACAAAACATATAGTTGCTGAGCAATGTTTAACCTTGAAATGCTAGGCCAGTCCTGTTCCAGACCCAGTGCCATGCAGGCAGGCTTGGCCATTCAGCAATTTTTGGTCTGGAACAATTGATGCCATTTTGCTGTGGTCTGACCCTTTGGAAGAGTGAAGACTCTTGTTGGGGTCCCCTTGCTGTGTGGTACATGATTCGAGAAGGGAGTTAAATGCCTATACCTGTGTCTCATCTTCCTTTTACTCCTCCACCTCTTTTTACTTAAAGTAGAAAATTACTGCCACTTTTCCCCTGTAACTCATCCATTTTCAATTCAAAGTCAGTTTCACTCACCTCTGAAATTTTAGGTGAATGTTAAGCACCTTCTATTTTGAATGCTTTGAAAGATTGTGCAGGCTGGCACAGACCTTGCCTCGTGCACCCATGCTACGCCATGAGAATATTTGTACTGTGGGTAGATTGTTGTCCTTTTTCCTAGTGTTTGTTGTCTATTCTGAGTAGTTTGGCAGCTTGTGGTACATGTGGTACTTTTCCAAAGGTTCACAACCTGCAGCTGTTCTAACACCTGGAAACTCAATGAAGCTTAAAACTTTCTTTAAATTCTACAGGTTGAAAGCTGTGGGTAGACCCACTGGCTGTGAACTCAGGTAACCTATAGGTTTCCAAACTTCTCAGCTACCGGGTATTCCGGGGAGTGTTTTGGCCCCAAACCTTCAAGGAATGCTTTAGTGCCATTTTAAGCTTCTGAACAATTAGTGAACAAAGCCACATTTGCTGACTTTTTGGCAAAGTGTTCGGATTTCTGATCCCGAATCCAAATCTTGTAGGTTCATTCCAAATTTGAAATTGGCGAACTTTGTTAGGAAAAGATCGCTCAACAGTAGTTTCAATATCTAATTAGGATTTTTTTGGCTTGAAAAGCAAAGAAATAAAAAAGCCAACCTGATCTTAGTAAAGGTTTTGTAGTAAAAATTTACCCTATGGTGAAAGTGGTAAATACATTTAAATCAAAGTTCTATTATTGATCACTTTCAGATAAGTCATTAGGATATGTAAGCATATATGACACACCCACCACCAGGGAAATGGGGTACTAGGAACCGGGCTGAACAGTTCTTTTGGGGATGTCACAGTGGCATGACCCGGCTCCGTGGCCCTGGCCGTGTCATAAAAATGGGGAAAGTTTATAAAAGGGATTAAGTTGTGATGCCTCCTTTGGAATTCGGCAATTGGATGGCCGATGCTGCGGTTCAGATCCACTGGGGCGGTTGGTGATGCAGCAGAGATGTTATAGCCCTCCACGGGTAGAGCGGGGCCCAGAGGCAATTATAAAGTCTATTTGTGTGACGACCATCCGCTGTGAGGCTGAGCTAGTGGTAAGGCAGCACCCCAAGAAACCCCGAGACCCTTAACCCCTATACAGAGATCTGGAATTACAGTGGAGCCCTGGGGGTAGCTGCCTATTATGAGCAGCAGAGCAGGAAGGTTGCCTGGAAGGGAAAAATCAGGACCCGAAAAACTTAGTCAGAAGTCCGAGTCAAAACCCAGAGGGCAGCTAAGGTACAAAATCGTCAGGCTGTAGCAGAGTCGAAAACCAGGCAAAGGGTCAAAACTAAACACACACTATATCACTTGGGAACCAAGACTATATCTGGCGCCTGCAAGACAGGCTCCAATGTATTTGAAGGGCGCGGTTACCTCTCATAGGCTGGAGCTCACAGCCTGATAATCTCATCCAGACCGCCCCTAGAACCAGGCCAGATGGTGATGCACGACTGGCACCAACCACCCCACTTCTGACAGAAGAACGAAGGCTGCGCCTATCAGACACCTCTGCAGGGCCCGCTACTCTGCAACCAACATCACCCAAAGGAGAAACACGGCGGCGTTCAGCGACAGAGGCAGACGTCGAAGAAGCAGGTCCATATGAGGACAAGGCCCTCCTATCACCGGCACCATCAACCGAAGGAATCCGGCGCCTCCCAGCGGCTGAGGCAGGAACACCAGCCACCGAATCCAATGGCGATGTGACAATTTGATGATGGTTACTGATGTAGCACAGGGCAGGTGATGCAGTAAATAAATCTGAGGACTACAGCAGGGTGCAGTTTCACACTTTACTCACAGTCTCCTGGTTACAATCACCAGCCAGGTGCTGTGTCCTCTGAGTCAGGGATCCAGCCAACTCTTGGGTAACTTGGGTGCACTTTACTGGGACCCCCTTCTGATGTACCTTCCCAGGTCGTCTGTCTGCGCTGGCTCTCATCCTCTTGCCCTACGCCTCACACAAATTGTCCCGAGCCAGCAGCCTAGGGTCCTGTCAGGCGATGTCTTCCTAGTCCCCTTGACCCTATGCAACTGCCTTTTTAGCGATTATGTGTGGATTTGGCTGCTGCACATGAAGATACCTCAGCCTCCAGTTTGCTAGTTGAGTCCTACAGTCTCTCCGCTAGTCTGGGCCTGGTACCCTCCCACCCAACTCCGCCAGACCTCAATTGATTTTCTGGAAATTTGCATGGGGGTCGATGATCACGTTTTTTTTACAAACTGACACATTCAGGAAAAGACTTCAGTAAATTCCCTACTACACCGACATCGGTCCACCATGCCTTCACCATTAAATCCATCTAGGTTGGTCAGTAGTACCTTAGAATGAGGCGAGTCTGTTCCACTGAGGCATACTTTCAGAAAAAATCTAAGGATTTGAGCGAACGTTTTAGGGAGAGGGGCTACAGTGAGCGCAAAATTAAACATGGATATAATAAAGCCATAAAGGCTTCTGGTGATGACCTCCTCCTCTCTACCAAGAAGAAAAAAGATGTGAAAATGGATGGCCCAAATAGATTTATTACAGCTTTTAATCATGAGTGGGACAATATGAGGAGGGTCCTACAAAGGCATTGGCCGATTCTGCTCACAGAGCCATCTCTAAGAGAGTCCCTTCTACTTATACACAGATGACTAGCAGAGGGCAAAGAATTTGAGGGACCTTTTGGTGAGGAGCCATTATGCCCTTAAAAATCCAGGGATCTTTGGTAGTACGACGACCACAAGGGGGTTTTTCCCATGTGGTCATTGCATGGCATGCAAAAACATGTCCCTTTGACTTTGACTTTCTGTCAAACGATGGTAAAAACAGATGTACCATCAATCAGTATAGCTGTTGTGGCAGTACACAAGGTGGTGTATTATGCCACGTGCGGCTGCCCCAAAATTTACATTGGTTTAACAACAAGTGAATTACGTATGAGGATATGTGAACACGTGAGAGATATTGAAGGTTCAAAGGAGTGTGATGATGTGAGCAGCTTAAGAACTCTGCCATGTCTCTTTAAATTATGCCATAGCAGCAACAGTGAAACACTAAGGATACGTGGACTTGATATTGTCCATTGTGGCATTAAGGGAGGAAATTTAAAACAAATTTTGGCTCAGAAAGAAGCCGAGTGGATCACGGTTTTGAACACCTTGGCACCAAAGGGATTAAATGAGACCAGGAGTTTTGACTCATTTTTCTAGGAGTCCAACTGCACTTTCCTCAACTTTCCCTTCCTTTCCCTGGCAATTTTCCATTGCCATCCCTACCTCCTAGTTGTTGTATAATTGATTGTACATATTAGGTGTTTTTAATTTGATTTTAATATGGTGTTATGTGCATATTTGTAATGTTTTCACCTTTGTGCCCACAGAGCCCCATGTACTATCATGATCAAAATACAGATCCTGAAGATGGATTATATAATACAACGGAATATCAATCAACTGTGTAGTAAATTTCGTTATTATAATGCTGATCTGTGTGCGCTCCTGTTTCCCTGTGATCCCCTCCCACCCTCCCTGGGGCCTCACTAATCGCTGTCTCCAGTAACCCTGAAACCGCTGGGCGTCTGGATACACGTAAGCGGTGACGCACTTCAGGGGGAGTCCCTGTGACGCAGGAGCCGGAGTGCCGGAAGCTGTTCCTGGAGGGTGGCATTCCTGCCTGCATGATCAGATATCAGGGCAATGCTGGCACATGTGGTGAGTCTCCCCTGATGAAGCTAACCCACTGAAAAACTCGAAACGTACATGGGGATTTGCACTAGAAGGGTTCCCCTTCTCCCCTCCCTGGCACCACCGGCACTTGTACCCTGCACACTTTGGTATGACATGTTCTGAAAGTGAACGTATGTGTGCTATTTGTATCCACTGGATCTTCTCTGCAAATTGCAGCATTTTTAACTAGGTGACACTTTTTGCAAAAAAAATTCTCACTTTATAATCAGAAAAATACTCTTTTTGTCTTGTTTTTGCTAATGTTTTTGTTTGGAGTTTTGCTAGCCATATCAGGTAGGAGAAATTTCCCCCTGGCTTTGTATATGATTGCTTAACCATATTGAAGTAATTAATTTAACCCAGTAAACTAAATATATAGAGGGAATGAAGGTCTATTTTTCTACACTATGCTGCTCTCAGATGAGGTATCAAAAACCTGGTGACAGATTTCATTTAAAGTGATGTTGTCAGTTTGAAATTGTTTTAGGTTCAATTTCAGAAATCCCCCAAAAAACTCTGGTTGTCTATATATTTGTCCTGGAGCATCCAATACAAATTAATGGCTGTCCATGGAAGAACCTTTTTTTTCTAGAAATCCCATGCCCACTGTGTTTCTCTTGTATGCAGCGTTATATCACTTGGGGTGCAGGTTGTCACTCTTCCGCATTTCCGCACCATGTTAATTTATTGCTGTAGAGGCGGATGTGATCTCGGCAGGTGAATGCAGGGAAAAGCTGCCCTGCCCCAAACGCAGATCATAAGCACAGGGAGACTTGCTCACCCCGTGGATTCCCGCAGGTCAGGTGATACTGCGTCCAGGGCACACTGTCTCCGGATCGTCTGCACATACACTTAATCAGTTGCAACTTTTTGAAAAAAGCTAAAGTTAACATAAAAGTTCTTCAATATCCCTTGTGTAACGATCTCCACTCTGCCTTTGTCTGTTACTATTGTTGTGGAAGCCGTTAGTCTGTGCTGGGTCTGTGCTGCACTTCCCTTAATTAGGCCTCTACTTAAGCAAGCTAGCTCCTCCATTCAGTAGCAATGAAAAAGCAATCTGATGCCACTCTTCTTCAGTTAAAATATCAAGACCTTTTTTTGAGTTTTAGTCCCATAAAAACATCAATACAAGTAATCTCTTGTGGAGGCCGCCAAGGGTGGATACTGGTGAGCTTCACATCCCCTTCCCCCTATCATCCTACTGTTGCATATCCTCCATTCAATGTCAATCGTACACTTGCTTTTGCTTTTGTAGGTCTGATCCCTCTGTGCTCTGTGCCTGACCCAGCCTGACTTTATTCCCTTACCTGGACTTTGACCATTTCCCTGTGACCTGACTACTTTTTTGCCTGCTCCCTGTATTCTGTCTTGTCCCATTGGTTTTCCTGACTTCAGCTAGAATTGAACTTCTTCTCTGACTACCCCTTGCTGTTACTGCGCTATTTCCTGGACCTGACCTCAGATCATTTGACCCCCCTTTACTCCCAGTAAGTAGTATTATTATTACTGTATTGACTCGCGTCACACCTTGGAAGTGATTTTCTGAACACCTGAGACTTTGGTGCTATTTTTGCGACATTTTAGCAGAACATGTGACTTTTTACTTTATTAAGTCGCAAAACAGTTTTAAGACAGAAATAAAGCAAACTTTTCATTTTGCACAAGATTGATGAAACACGAGCACCATTTTGATGAGTTTGCTGCAAATAATGTAAGCAAAGCAAATCGAGCAAGGCAAAAATGATGAATAGGACCCAATATTTTTTCATCATAACAGTCAATATAACAATGGCACAGCAAATTAAACAGATAATTTGGAGTAGATGGTAAATAGGTCTTTGTTGTGTGGCTTGTTTCAGGTTTTGCGCCATATGCTCTTGGCCGGGGCACAAGTAAACTTGTGAAATTCTGGTGAGTGACACAACTTCATAATATCTATTCTCCATAGAGTCTCGCCTTGCAGGCTCTTCCTGTCAATGAGAACAAAATGAAGCTAAAGCAATTAATCTTTACAACCCTCCTTCCCAAACGTATTATGTGGTATCCTGGAATACAATTGAAATGCATCTGACAGGGGCTGCTATTAATGAGTTCATTAAAAATTTCTCTGTCCATAGTCGACACTGCCAAGTCCATTAACACTTTGTTATTGATCACATCAGAATTACAAGTGTGATACATATTGAATATTTGCTATTTATAAGCATATCATTTAAAGTAATAAACATTTAGATCACATAGCGATGCCTATTACAATGTTCCAGATATGAGCGGATCAGGGAAAATTCAAATTTGCCTGTTCACGCGGACTTTCCCTGGAAATTTGATTTATAGACAAGTTATTCTCCGCAAATTTAATGCCCCTTATTCTCTCCAGACCTCAGAGCATTCTAAACGTAAGATGTAAAATATAAAAAATATATTTATATTCACCTCACCGCCAGGGCTGTGGAGTCAGTAAGCCAAACATCCAACTTCGACTCCAACTGCACCAAAATGGACACCGACTCTGACTCCAAGACTCCAATTCCACAAGCATGACTGTGAAGTCAGTAAGCCAAACATCCGACTCCACAATTTCCTAGAATCCGACTGCACCTAAATTGACATTGAGTCAAACTTCACAGTTCTGCTTAGCGCTCACCTCTCCGGACTCTCACTCATCACCAGTCCGAGTCCATCACCGACTCCTCAGGCATCTTCACACTAGCCCGGGACATCTGGCTCTGCTGAGGTCCTGGACAATTCATAAGGACAAGATTTGACAACTTCACAATGCGCACCATGACCTTGCTCGCAAATATGCGGAAGTACTTCAGTCCAGCATAAAGAGGCTCCAAAAACTCACTGTAAGTTGGGTGTGTTCACACTGATTTATGTAGAGCAAAAACTCTTGAAATCCTTCTCAAATACTCAAAACTTGGTTCTGCTGATGTATTAATGTAAGCATCCCTAAAAAATTTTTAAAAAAACAAATGAAGGCAAGAGAGGAAAGGTTGTGTGGACACCAAATAACTTCATGGGGCCTATAGGCGTTTTGCTATGTGCTTTTAATGATGATTTTAATGAATTATTAATAAAATTGCTATGGATTTTTAAGGAAGTTTTTCCCTTTTTTCTTCTAAAAATATTTTGCAGCCCTTCGGATTGCTTCAGTTATAACAATATGGCTCTTGGGCCAAAAAATGTTGTGCACTACTGCTCTAGGCTATATAAGACAAGGTAATGGGGAGGATCAAATGCCGAGGAGGAAGTAAAACTGAATCTTTCTTTGCGAAAAAAAAACATTTTTTAAAAACAGGCAAGGACATATTTTAACTCACAAAAAGAAATAGCTATAATCTTATACAGTAATGTCTGCATACACTTTTGCATCCTCCCCTATCCAGGAGATGTGCTATGATCAGACCGTGTCCCTGTATGGTCAGACACATCCATTACACAGTACATATCAGGGACACATATATAAGATTATCTCAGCACAGGAGATGTGGTATGATCAGACCTTGTCCCTGTCAGTCAGACAATCCATTACACAGTACATAGCAGGGACACATATATAAGATTATCTCAGCACAGGAGATGTAACATGATCAAACCATGTCCCTAGTATGGTCCAGCACACATCCATTACACAGTACATAGCAGGGACACATGTATAAGATTATCTCAGCACTGGAACATTTTTTTTAGCATGCAATTTTGGAAATTATTATTCGAAGATCTTTTGATTACAATCAACTTCAAATTTAACTTTTGGCTCCTCGCACCATGAGCTGTCACCAATAGTTAACCCTCCAAGCAGCCAACTAAGTGCTGCAGGCCACCAAATAGATAAAATCATATATAAAACATTACAATGCAATATTTACTATATAATTGTCTAAGGCGTCTGTCAGTCACAGAAATCGCGCGACAGACAGAGGCGCTCTATGGTGCCCGCCAGAGGCCCGGCGACAGCGGCTTGGCAGCGGCGCAGCGGTGGTAGCCCTTCGCGGCATTCAAACCACGTGCCAAGCTGCAGTACTCTTCTGATTGGTCGCCGCAGCGACCAATCAGAGAGGTAGCGCGGCTTCGCGCGCAGTTTGAATTCCGCGTCTCTGATTGGTCGCCGGGTTGACCAATCAGAGGAGTGGAATTCAAACCACGCGCCAAGCCGCAGTACGCTTCTGCCATGGTGACAAATCAGAAGAGTACTGCGGCTTGGCGCTGGTTTGAATGCAAACCCCATCCTTGACAGCCTCTCCATCCCCTCAGCCTCCTCGTCCTCACAGCCTCCTCCATCCCCTCAGCTCGCCCATCCTAACAGCCTCCTCCATCCTCACAGCTTCCTCCATCCCCTCAGCCTCCCCATCTTCATAGCCTCCTCCATCCCCTCAGCCTCCTCCATCCTCACAGCCTCCTCCATCCTCACAGCCTACTCCATCCCTCAGCCTCACCCATCCTCACAACCTCCTCCATCCCCTCAGCCTCCTCCATCCTCACAGCCTCCTCCACCCTCACTGCCTCCTCAATCCCCTTTGGCCCTCCCCATCCCTCACAGCCTCCTCCATCCTCACAGCCTCCCCATCCTCACAGACTCCTCCATCCCCTCAGCCTCCTCCATCCTCACAGCCTCCTTCATCCTCACAGCCTCCTCCATCCTCACTGCCTCCTCAATCCCCTCGGCCTCCCCATCCTCAAGCCTCCACATCCTCACAGCCTACTCCATCCCCTCAGCCTCTCCATCCATCGCAGCCTCCTCCATCCCCTCAACCTCCTCCATCCTCACAGCCTCCTCCATCCTCACTGCCTCCTCAATCCCCTCGGCCTCCCTATCCTCACAGCCTCCCCATCCTCACAGCCTCCTCCATCGTCACAGCCTCCCCATCCTCACAGACCTCTATCCTCCAGCTCCCCATCCTCAAGACTCCTCCATCCCCAGCCTCCTCCATCCTCACAGCCTCCTCCATCCTCACAGCCTCCTCCATCCTCTCAGCCTCCTCCATCCTCACAGCCTCCCCATCCTCACAGCCTCCCCATCTCACAGCCTCCTCCACCCTCACAGCCTCCCCTTCCTCTCAGCCACTCCATCCCCTCAGCCTCCTCCATCCTCACAGTTCCCAGGGCACGGAACTGGAACTGACCAGCCGTGATTCCCTCATCGAAGCAACCGCCTGTCCCGGTATCCAAGTACCCCTTTCCCTGTCGACCAACTCACTAGGCACTGGTGTAGCACTGTTGTGAAGAAAGCTACACCTCCTGTGATTACTAGCCTTTATTTCTGCATCTAGCCAAGCAAATCCTTTTGGCTAGTAGCAGTGTGTGCCAGGCACTGGTGTAGCACTGTTGTGAAGAAAGCTACACCACCTGTGTTTACTAGCCTTTTTTTACTGCATCTAGCCAAGCAAATCCTTTTTGGCTGTAGCAGTCTATACCAGGCACTGGTGTAGCACTGTTGTGAAGAAAGCTACACCTCCTGTATTTACTTAGCCTTTTTTACTGCATCTAGACAAGCAAATCCTTTTTGGCTAGTAACAGTTTTTGGATAGGTAGCTGTGGTCCTGTGTTCTGTTGAAATCTACCACCACACAGTGCAGAAAATACTTTTGTATTGCATCCGCCCAAACCCCACTTACCAAAACCTATTTAGGCTAGGGTCGCACATTGCAATCTGTTTTTGTAAGTGGTTTTCATGACCAATCCGTTTTTCCTAGGCTGTAGTTTGTGCCTCCTGTGTCCCTGGACGTCTTTTGGACTTAGTCATTTTTTCTTAAAAACGCATATGTGTTAACGCATGCATTAATGCATGGTACCTATATGTACCATGCGTTTCCCATAGGGTCCCGTGTTAAAAAAACACATGCGTTTTTAAACTGCACTCAAAAACGTTCCTACCAAAGTTTTTCGGTTAAAAAAAGCTCCTAGCAACGTTTTTGGGTGCAGTAAAAAACGGATAAGGTATTTTTTCCATATAATCCGTTTTTCCATCAGTTTATGGACTTAGAAAAAAAAATGCAAAAACTGATGCCAAAAAACGGACCAATGGCTTATGTGTGGGGCTGTGGTCACACATGCCTATCTGCTTTTCATAGTGTTCCGCTTATCAAATCCGTTTTTTCTTTTTTTGGGTGCTTTTTGAGCCTCCTGCGCTGCTCTGCGTTTTTTGGACTTAGCCATATTTTGGCAAAAAATGCTAGTAAAAACGGATCCGTTAACGGATGGTGCTTATATGTGCCATCCGTTAATGGATCCGTTTCCCATAGGGCCCCATGTTACCAAAAAATGGTCAGTTTTTTTCCAGCACCCAAAAACACGTTTTTTGGACCCAGGGAAGAGGTCTTCAAAAACGGAATGACCCATAACATGCCCCATCAGTTAACGGACCGTTTTTTGGACTTAGAAAAAAAAATGGGAAAAAAATTCCCAAAAACAGATCAAGAGCAAAAACGACTGGCATGTGTGACCACAGCCTGACCTTAGCCTAAGGATAGTACCACTGTTTGACTACGTAGCTGTGATCCAGTGTTCTATTGAAGTCTACCTACACACAGCGCAGAAAATACTTTTGTATTGCATCTGCCCAAACCTACTTACCAAAACCTATTTAGGGTACAACCACTGTTTGACTAGGTAGCTGTGGTCCAGTGTTCTGTTGAAATCTACCGCCACACAGTGCAGAAAACACCTTTGTATTGCATCTGCCAAAACCTACTTACTAAAATCTATTTAGGGTAGTATCACTGTTTAGCCATTTAACTCTGGTAGTTTTACATCCATAGTTTTTTATGCCAACAACTACAATTAGTTACCCTCAAATATGAGTGGTAAAAGGTCTGCTAATGGTGGAAAGGGGAATAGGTGTGTTGGAAAGGGTAAAAATCTTTGTGTCCGTGGGGTAGATGTTAAAGTAACAGAAACATCTGCTGAACAAATATCGTCTTCAAGCCAAACTAAAATGTCTACTTCTTTGTGTGGATGATCTGCTATCATCCCTTTCTTACACAGCAGAGCATCACTAAAACTGAAGATGAGGCCCAAAAAGAGCAGGTGCTTCAATGGATATCAAGCGCTCCATCAAGTGGGCTCTCCTCCACCTCAACTTCAACATCACAAACACTCCAGTCCTCAGAGGTGTCACCCCAATCCCGCTTGCTTCCTCACAGCTCACAAGTCTCCAGCTGCCCTACTATGGGTTAACACAGGTGGGTTAGATGGGTGAGTCTGAAAAGCTGTTCTACTATAGCCTGGGAATCAGATATCTGCTCCAAAGCTTCATTGAGTCAAGACAAGGAAGTGATGTGCACAGACGTCCAAAATATTTTTGAGTCCGATCCAGGCCCAGATGAAAAAGAAGGGTCCAAGCAAAATGTAGACCCTCATTCCCAAACTGTAACCCCTGTTGGAGGAGACAATGAGGCAGATGATGATGAGACTCAGATACCTGATTGGAACGACAACTTGACTTTGCACTCAGGGAAGGAAGAGGTTAACTCTGAGGACGACGAGTGTGAGAACACACAGGTTGATGATGAGGTTGGAGATCCCACTTACTGTCAACCCACAGGCAGGCACTTGATGATTTCAGTAGAGGAGGTGGAGGAGGATGCTAGTGACAAGGTTAGGTTGAGGCTTCCTGGACAGTGGCGGAGTCCTAGAAGCACATCAACAACTGCGCCCTCAGCCACAACTCTGCCTTGGTGCAGAAGCAGTGGTGGCTCTGCAGGTCGCATGGGTGCTAAGCCTTGCCTAGACTGGGCCTTTTTTCAGATTGCAAAGGATGCCCCACCTCATGCTATCTGCAAAATTTGTAAACAAAATCTGAGTAGAGGCCAAAAAGTACTTCATGCATGAACCGTCACATGGACATGAAGCATAAGTCACAGTGGGAAGCTCAGCCAACCACTGTCTGGCCCATCAAATGCATCTGCGGCTTCTTCATCCTCTGTGACAGTGAGGCCAGCTGTCACACAGGCTTTCAGCAGCAGTACTGTAAGAGTGTGTAAAAATTTACTTCCTGAATAAAAAGGTGGGGGCTGTCAGCTGAGGAGGTTGTCACGGAGACAGGGAGGACTTTATGACAGTTTGGGCTGAGGTAAACGAGTCTCCTGAGGTGCTGTGAGGAGAATGGCTGTGGAGAAGTCTGAGCCAGATAAAGCTGAGACCGGACACTGATCCACTGGACAGCAGAGCCCCTGGAGGGGACCAAAGACTTATTCCCTGCTAAGAAGCGAGTATACTACTGCCAGGAGAGGAGTGCTTTAGAGGAGACGGGTCGGCCATACTGTGAGAGAAAAATACTGAATCTCTGCTGTGAGACTGCAGGCCTCGGTGTGGTGTCTCTAGGTGAACACACTTGGCCTCCCAAAAAGCTACAGAGACTAAGACCCCCCTTCTGACAAGAGAACACAATATCCCTATTTACTACAGTTGTGTTTTATTTATTTTTCATTTTTGGCGCTGAAGACCATTGGAAGTGACTGCGTTAACAGTACTTCCCCAGGCCTGTACAGACTGTAATTGGACTAAACTTTACTATTAGATAAGGTACCCGGGTATCCAACAGATCAGATATATAAATATATATGTACATATATGTACACTGGGTTTATATGTATTGTATGTATAGAGTTGATAAGATTGTAAATCGGTGTGTTATTTCAGTGATCCTCACTAAACTGCATCCATCTGATTTACACCTGTCCTGCTGCTGTGTGTAGTAAATCGCTTATTTTTCTGTATAGATTTTAGGTAAATTTATTTTTGGCATTGTCTCGTCACACTGAGGAGGAACATTAAGGTAACACACCGACCCCTAGCTTGATGCTGGGTGTATGTAAATAATTTATCTATTTCTGGGGAAATAACATATCTGTGCATCTTACTCTAAACTTTCCATCTGTTTCCCCAAGTAAAAGCAAGTATTTTATGTTGCTTCTGCCTCCGTCTCTGTTTCTGTGACTCACTGGATCTAGTACGGACCTCTGGTCATTACATTTTGGCGTAGTCGGCAGGATCCAGTTTTTGTCATGGACGGAGACGAGGGAAGAAGTGGCCCATCCACACTAGCGGTTCTTCCGCTGATTGCGGGTCCCCCGGCAGCTGCGACGACTTTGCAAGGGTACGTGCCGGTAGGAGCCTTACTCCAGCACATACCCAAATACGACGGGCGTAGCATGACGTGGCAAGACTGGGTTGAGAGGGTACAATGTATTTTGCGAATGTGTAATTTAACCCCCGAGTTACGGGCAGGGCTGGCATTGAATGCATTAGAGGGAGACGCCAGGAGGACAGTGATGGTGCGACCAGAATCAGAGAGGGATACACTAGAGAAGGTTCTTGAGTTGCTGAAAGTGAGTTATGGAAGCCGTGTTAGAGTGACGCAGTTTCGGGCCCTCTTCTTTAATCGCCCTCAAGGGAAGCAGGAGTCCCTAATGCAGTACTCCATTGCCCTACAGGAGACATTAAATGAGATGCACCGCCTAGACCCTAAGGCCATGGGAACGTTCCAGGAGGTGGACCGGCTTCTCCGGGATCAGTTTATTACCGGGCTGGCCAATAGGTTTCTTCGTGATAAGTTGCAGGAGAAGGCTTGGATCACTCCTGATCTGACCTTCTGGCAAATATATCTGGCTGCCCTTGAAAGGGAAGAGGAGTCTGTACCTGTGGTAGAGAAAACTGTAAACAGCATTCAAATGGTGAGAAGCCGAGAGACTGGGACTGATCCTGTGGTTTTGACAGAAGTGATTCAAGCCCTAAGATCAGAGTTAAGGGAGCTGCAGGTAGAAGTGGCCAAAGTACGGAAGGAGTTGTCCCCTCTCCCGGCAGAGAGACCACCTGCCAAACCTGTCAACTCCAGTATAGTCCGTATGCAAGAGAGGCATGGAGTATCTACACTGGGTGCCTGCAGCCAAGCTGGACGTGTGCCCCGGAGGCATCGCCAGAGGAGCCATACCGCCTGCTTCCGTCAGACCAATATCATTCCAGAGAATCCACTGCCAGTGGCAAAGCCGTTGGCCGCTGCTGTAGAAAGGCGACCGGCCACTGCTGTAGAAAGGCGACCAGCCACTGCCTATTCCCCACTGGGCCCTCGACGAGAGGAACATGACTTGTACGCAAGTAGCCCAGTGATGGAAGCAGAGTTTAAGGGGCAGAAAATGAGGTGTCTAGTCGATACAGGATCAGAGTGTACCATCATGCCTCTGGAGGTGTATGAGAGACACTTCAGTCAATTGATGGTCCCTGAGGATGGCCGAGTATTACGTCTTACCGCTGCCAATAATGGCCAGCTGATGGTGAAGGGGATCGTGTGGATGCAGCTGAAACTGTTCGGCCAGAAGCTAGGTCAGAAGGGAGTCGTGTTGGTTGACCATCCCCCCAGAAGAGGGATGGAGGTAACACTCGGGATGAACGTACTGAGAGACTTGAATCATCAGATGTATGCTAGTGAAGGACCCCGATACTGGAGCCGTGCTACCCGTCACCGACCCACGCAGAGAATGTTACATCGTCTGGTGCTGAGCTGTGATCTTTTGAAGAGTTCGGTCCCGGAGGGCCGGGTGGGTCTTGTCAGAGTGCCGTCGTGGTCCATGGTCTCACTGGCACCACGGCAGGAACAACTCCTGATGCTGCCGGTGGGAGCGGGCCAGAGATTAAATGGTCTGGAAGTGCTACTTGAACCCGCTCCGGAGAGTTCATCATTTGCTAAGACACACGTGGCCCGTGCCTTGGTGGTTGTGAAGAATGGACGGGTACCAGTCAGATGCATTAACGTGCTGGATGAGGCTGTCACGATTCCCGCTGGAACCATTCTTGCTAAGCTATCCATACCGGCAGAAAAGATGCCTGAGGGAATAGGATTTGAATTGCGCCCCGACCAACAGTCGGCATGGACTTATGCGGTTGAGTTGGTCAAGACAGAGCACCCTACTGAAGACTGGAATGGGCGCGTGATCATGAACCGATGGATGTGGATCGGGAGAAGCTAACCTCTGCTCAGTTGGAGCAGCTGGAAAAAGTCCTGTGGGAGTACCAGGAGACCTTTTCTCGGCATGGAGAAGACTTTGGCTGTTCCCAGACAATTGAGCATGAGATTCCTACAGGGGACACCCCTCCCATCAGGGAACGATACCGCCAAATTCCTCCCAAACTTTATCAAGAGGTAAAAGGCATGGTAGCCAGTATGCTTGATAATCAAGTGATACGAGAGAGCCAAAGTCCCTGGGCTGCCCCCGTGGTCCTGGTGCGAAAGAAGGATGGGACCCTCCGATTTTGTGTGGATTATCGGAAATTAAATGCGCACACGGTGCGAGACGCATACCCGTTGCCTCGGATTGAGGAGTCCCTGTCTGCATTAGGACGGGCCAAATACTTCTCAACGTTGGACTTGGCGAGCGGATATTGGCAGGTACCAATGGCTGAGAAAGATCGGGCAAAGACAGCATTTATTCTGCCAATGGGGCTCTACGAATTCAATCGGATGCCGTTCGGACTCAGTAATGCCCCGGGGACCTTTCAACGCCTTATGGAACACTGCTTAGGCGACATGAATTTCGAATAGGTACTGATATATCTAGATGACATCGTGGTGTTCGGGACATCATTTGAAGATCATCTTGAGAAGTTACGCCAAGTGCTCCAACGGCTCAGCCGCCATGGATTGAAAATAAAACCGAAGAAATGTCAACTGTTCAAGAGTCGCATAGAGTATCTAGGCCATGTGGTGACTCCCAACGGGGTGTTACCCTCAGCCAGTAAGATCTTAGCGGTACAGGAGTGGCCACCTCCCCAGACCCTGCGGGAGGATCGGGCTTTCTTGGGATTGGCGGGGTACTATCGACGATTTGTGCCCAGGTTTTCACAAGTAGTGGGTCCTCTGAATGAACTTTTAAGAGGGACAGCGCTGGGTCCTCGCAACCGCCCTATTCAATGGGGGCCTCAGCAGCAAAAGGCATTTGACGAGGTGAAAACTGCCCTAACGAGTGCCCCGTTGTTGGCATATGCCCGGTTTGATACCCCTTTCCTGTTGTACACTGACGGTAGTCTTCACGGGTTGGGGGCGGTACTGGCCCAAATTCAGGATGGCCGTGAGCGGGTCATCGCCTATTGCAACAGGTCTTTAAGGGACACTGAGCGCAATCCGGCTAACTATAGTTCGTTTCGCCTGGAGCTACTAGCATTGGTATGGGCTATGACAGAGCGTTTTGCCGAATACCTCACTGGTGCTGAAGTGTTGGTAATGACAGATAACAATCCCCTGTCCCACTTAGATAATGCAAAACTGGGGGCACTAGAACAGCGATGGGTTGCCCGCCTTGCTATGTTCAACTATCGTATTAAATTTCGGTCTGGACGAGAGAATGGAAATGCCGATGCGCTGTCACGGGTGCCTTTGGGACCCTCAGGAGGGAGTGTTGACGATGAACTTGAGGACATCGAGACTCCCGATTTTGGTCAATTACCTATCTTCCAGAGTGTGGTACATTCAAGTGGGGTGGCATCAGGGATGCCTTATGTCCTTGGTAAAACTCCTGCTGACTGGTTAGAGGACCAAAATGGCTGTCCAGACATTAAACTGGTACGCTCTTGGGTACAGAATAGAGTATGGCCACGACCAGAAGAGAAGGCCCAATTGTCCACAGAAGGCGAGAAGCTGTTGCGTCAGTGGGACAAGTTGTGCGTTGAACATGACCTATTATATCGCAAGGTTTATTTGCAATCTGAGTTGCAGCACCGGCACCAGCTGGTGATCCCCATGTCGCTGGGGCCGGTGGTTGCCCGTGAAGCGCATGAGAAAGGAGCTCACTTTGGTAGTGAAAAGACACTCCAGTGGCTACAGCGAGTCCTCTATTGCCCTGACCTGGGAGGCATTGTAGCGGAGGCGTGTCGGCAATGTCGGGTCTGTGGGCTCAGTAAGAGTCCTGAGCAGCGGGCCCCTACGCAAACAATTAAAACGTCTGCCCCCTTGGAATTGCTCATGATTGATTATGTCTTGATAGGGTACTCGACGTCGGGGTGCTCCTATTGCTTGGTGATGACAGACCACTTCACTAAATATGCTGTGGCAGTGCCAACGAGAGATCAGACAGCAGAGTCGGCAGCTAAGGCCGTGTGTCGTCATTTTCTCCAAGTGTTTGGGTGTCCGCAAAGAATACACTCAGATCAGGGGGCATGTTTTCAGAGTACTCTAATGAAGGAACTGTACCAGTTGTATGGTATCCAGCAGTCAAAGACAACACCCTACCATCCACAAGGTAATGGAGCTTGCGAGCGTTTTCAATCGGACTCTTTTGCAAATGTTGAGGACATTAGAGAATGAGCAGCGGGCTCACTGGCCTGAATTTATCCCTGAATTGATGTGGGCCTATAATAACAGGATGCATAGCACTACAGGTTACACCCCACACATGCTAATGTTCGGTCGACCTGGCCGAGATATTGAAGAATTGAGTATGCCAGATCTCTCCTCCACTCACCCCCGGACCGCGTCTGAATTGCCCTGTGAACACCGGCATAGGTTAAGGGTGGTTCATCGGGTGGTGGGTGACCGACTCAGTCAGGTGACTCACCGGGACAGACACCCAGTACAAAATGAGCCTTTCTCTCTGGGGGACAGGGTGTTGGTGAGGACTAAGGGGCAATCGGGCAAGTTGAGTGATCGATGGGAGGCAATGCCATATGTGGTCAAAAGAAGAGTGAGTCCTGAAATTCCAGTCTATGAGGTAGAGCCGGTGGGAACTGGAGGACCGACCCGCAATCTTCATCGTAACATGTTGCAGCGATGTCGGTTCGAAAACTCAGGCACCATTTCCAGGGAGCCAGAACCTGTTTCTCGGGGGGTGATTCATCCTAGTAATACCGAATGTTGTGATGAGCCTTTCCCTGTGTCTACCCACCTTTTCCCTGTGGTAAATGCGCCGCCATATAGTGAGAATAATGTGCATCCTATGTCTTCTCCTAGGGATGCTGAACAAGGACAGGTGCCTGATCCGGACAATGTGCTATGGAATGCAGCACCTCAGGAGGGAGCATCTTCATCAACTTCTCCTGGTGAAAGCACTGATACCTCTGGGACTGGAAATCCAGTGTCTGGTCCCAGGAGGTCAACTCGGGCTACAGCGGGAATACCACCACAGCGCTATGCGCAAGAGGACTTTGAGTGGGGAGGTGTGTCGAGGACGCCAACCCTTAGTGGGGTGGCATGTAAGAGTGTGTAAAAATTTACTTCCTGAATAAAAAGGTGGGGGCTGTCAGCTGAGGAGGTTGTCACGGAGACAGGGAGGACTTTATGACAGTTTGGGCTGAGGTAAACGAGTCTCCTGAGGTGCTGTGAGGAGAGTGGCTGTGGAGAAGTCTGAGCCAGATAAAGCTGAGACCGGACACTGATCCACTGGACAGCAGAGCCGCTGGAGGGGACCAAAGACTTATTCCCTGCTAAGAAGCGAGTATACTACTGCCAGGAGAGGAGTGCTTTAGAGGAGACGGGTCGGCCATACTGTGAGAGAAAAAGACTGAATCTCTGCTGTGAGACTGCAGGCCTCGGTGTGGTGTCTCTAGGTGAACACACTTGGCCTCCCAAAAAGCTACAGAGACTAAGACCCCCCTTCTGACAAGAGAACACAATATCCCTATTTACTACAGTTGTGTTTTATTTATTTTTCATTTTTGGCGCTGAAGACCATTGGAAGTGACTGCGTTAACAGTACTTCCCCAGGCCTGTACAGACTGTAACTGGACTAAACTTTACTATTAGATAAGGTACCCGGGTATCCAACAGATCAGATATATAAATATATATGTACATATATGTACACTGGGTTTATATGTATTGTATGTATAGAGTTGATAAGATTGTAAATCGGTGTGTTATTTCAGTGATCCTCACTAAACTGCATCCATCTGATTTACACCTGTCCTGCTGCTGTGTGTAGTAAATCGCTTATTTTTCTGTATAGATTTTAGGTAAATTTATTTTTGGCATTGTCTCCTCACACTGAGGAGGAACATTAAGGTAACACACCGACCCCTAGCTTGATGCTGGGTGTATGTAAATAATTTATCTATTTCTGGGGAAATAACATATCTGTGCATCTTACTCTAAACTTTCCATCTGTTTCCCCAAGTAAAAGCAAGTATTTTATGTTGCTTCTGCCTCCGTCTCTGTTTCTGTGACTCACTGGATCTAGTACGGACCTCTGGTCATTACAGTACCTCAACCTCTTTACCCGCAACAGCCAGTGTGATTGACGGGTCATCGTGGTGTTGAGCTCCTCAGTGTACAGGAAAACGCTGCTCGCAGCGTTTCCTGTGCGCTCCTGAAAAGCGGCCGCCCAGCAGCTCTTTGTGCGGCCGCGGTCAAGTTAAATAAATGGTTGCTATGGGGCAGCATTCTGCTGAAGTGCATAGTGTTAACGCTATGCGCTTCAGCAGAAAATTTCTAAGTTTTCAGCGCAGGAGGAGATTAACAGTGGTGTGACCCTAGCCTTAGCCCTGAGAAGAGAATGGAATACAGCTTGTTTTGGAAGCCGTATCACCACACAAGGCTTTAAGTAAGATAGCTTTCCAAGTAGAGTTAGAAAGAGCATTATTCCTGGGCGCAAACCTAACTGATACGTTGGACAAAAAATTAGCCATAATCCCGAACTGTAGGACCAAGCTAGGTAGGGTACTCTTGTGGCGCCATCCCTAAAACAACCTTTAAATTTATCTAGCCAGATTCTTATGGATCTAGCTACAGATGTAGCAGCGATATTTGGCTTAACAGTTGCCGCAGAGGCTTCCCAGGCCTTTTTATCAAAGACCGTCTGCCTTTCAAACCTGTATTGCTTTTGTTCTCCACCATAAGTGGGATTAAGATCTGTTTTGTAAAACATATAGAAGACCCAATAAAAATGGGGACCATTAAAACCGACCCTGAAGTAATAGTACCACCTGCATGACCCTAGGGTGTTTTGGAGCAGCATGAGAGTGTGATGAATCCTTCGTGTATAGCACGTCCTGGTACAGCACAGCTTAGTACAGCAAGGCATGGTATAGCAGAGCTTGAGCATGGCACAGTACAGCAATGCACATCATAGCACAGTATGGCCAGTACAGCAAGGCACAGTACATCATGGCACAGTACTGCCCAGTACAGCAAGGTACAGCATGATACAGCATTGAACAGCATGTCACAGCATAGCACAGTACAGCATATCATAGCATGACGAAGCATTCTACAGTACGGCACAGCCTGGTACAGCATGGTACAGCAAGCCACGTTACAGTATGACACAGAAAAACCATGGCACGGCCCAGCATAGCACTGCCTGCCCCAGCATGGCAAAGCCCAGCATGGCACAGCATGGTACCGCCAGGTATAACATGGCACAACATGGCACAGCATTCGGTATGGCTCAGTATGATACAGCATGGCACGGCAAGGCACAGCATGGTATTGTATGGTACAGCACAGCATGGCACAGTATGGTACAGCATGTCACAGCATAGTGTGCCACAGCATAGCATAGCACGGCATAGCACAGCCAAGCATAGCACAGCATAGCACATCATGGTACAGCACAGCACATCATCGGACAGCATAGTATCGCATGGTACCGCACAACATGGCACAGCACGGCCCCACATGTCCCAATGTCCCGCCCAAATGGTTCTTGGAACCGGACTAGCAGTTCTGCCGGGGGAGTCATAGGAGTCGAAACCCAGCTACGTGACCCTGGGGATCAGATTCCAAAGGTTGTGGGGGATAGGATTTAAGGCATAGTTGTCATAACGCCACCCATGGTAGCCAGCTATTGGGGGCCAGTGCTGCATTGCAGGACCTCCGGGGATGATGGACAGGCAGCTGTGGTGGTATAGCTCCCCATGGGTGGAGTGGTTCCCAGGGGCAACCGTTAAAGTCTATGGCGATGGTAGGCCTTTGGAATGCAGGACTCAAGGTGCTAAATAACCAACAGACATGCAGGGGTTGTTTCCTTTACTGAGGTAGCAGATGTCAGGGTACAGTCCATAGTCGATGGTAGGAATCCGGGTAGCCTGGAAACAAGTTAGAGATCTCCTCACCTGGCTGGTTCTGAGGCCTCCCTGCTGCGCCTCTGCTTGCTAGTCCTGGCAGCCTGTAGCTAAGGTGCAACCCTTTGCTCCTTCTGGACAGTCTCTCACTGGTATGGCAGGCAGTTCAAGCAGTTCCCAGGTACCTCTTCTCTGACACTGTTTCTGGGCTCTTCTACACTACTGTGCCTCCAGGTGCTTTGGTGGCCAGGAGACTTGGAATCTCCCGTCCTCCGGTTTTGGCTGGGCCTAGAGCACCTTGCAACCTCGGACTCCGGTGTCCGGTCCTGGCATTCCGCTCTGGGGTGAACCGTTAACAGGCTCCTCTCCACTGACCTACTCCTCTCCTCAGACCCTTGCTTATGGGTCCCTCACACTGGCTAATGAATATCCTCGGACGAGCCTGACACTTCTCCAGTCCGCAGGATGTCTTCTACAGTCCTCCTAGGAACTGAACTAAACTAACCCCGCCTCCAGCCAGAATTATAGAGGAGGCTTCCCTGAACCCAGATTAGAGCTCCCCCTTCTGGTCTGGAGTCAGGAAGGTCTTTTGTGCTGTGGGTTACCTGGTGTGGATACCCTACCTTACTTCCAAGAATGACCTTACTCCCGGGGAGGCAAGGCCATTGTGGCAACCGGACTCTGGGGTGCCACACCAGCATGGTACAACATGGCACAATATGGCACGGTATGGTACAGCATGGCAAAGCACAGCATGGTTTTGTATGTTACAGCACAGCATGGCACCTTATAGTACAGCATGCTACAGCATGGTACAGCACGGCATGGCATGGCAGGGTGTGGTACAGCATGGCACAGCATAATATAACATGGTATCGCATAGTAAAGCACAGCATAGCATGTCACAGCCCTGTACAGCCTGCTACAGCACAGTACAGCATGGTACGGTACAGCACAGCATGGTAGGCTCGGCACAGCATAATACAGCATAGTATCGCATGGTACAGCACTGCACGGCATGGCACAGCATGGTACAGCCTGCCTGACACATCCTAACACTGCTTTGTATGGTTGGCACAGCACAGCTCTTACACTCAGGCAGGGCAGGTCCCTCTGCCATGTTCTCCTGCTCCCTTGGCATCCACAGCCAGTCCGCACTTGAATTTCCCGTGTGAACTGCCGACCAGAAGTGTGTCACTCAAACTTCCGGTTTCGACGCCGGGCGGTCCCCGAAGCAGGGACAAGCCGGACCTGCCCAGAGCAGGACACCGAAACCCCGGCGATGGGGAAGCAGCATCCGTAGGCTCCAGCACACCGGAGGACTTAGGAACAGGGAGTGTCGGCCAGGATCCGCTTGACGGCGGGAATGAAAGAGAGTCTCGGCACCCCAACCACCCGGCCCTGTAAGTGACCTGCTAAAGGTCCGTGGGGTACCCAGTCCCGGGGCGTTGATTCACAGGGCATGTCACTGGAGCCTGTGCCCGGTCCCGTGGCCCTGGTGGTCGCTGAAAAGAGTCAGTAAAAATAATAAAAATAATTTGTGATGCCACCTACGGTTTCGGTAGAATTAGTGGTGCTGCGGGTCAGACCTCCATGGTGATGTTTGGGCAGATGGTTATGCTCCCCGTAGTGGAGCGGAATCCCCGGGGCAGTTGTAGTAGTTATTTTTACACAGGGAGGCAGCTTACCACACAACACAGTCATTTATCCTTTTCACTGCAGCAAGTATGAGGCCTCGCTCATACGTCACAACAGTCTTTAACTCTGAACAGGTATTGCTTCAGTTTCTCAAGCAAGTAAACAGATAATAAAGTCTTTCGGGTCCCTCTAGACGGGTAGTCACCAGCGTATCGGGATGACTCACTTAGGACCCTCGATGGTGAGCCTGCCGTTCCTTGCCAGTCCCTCACTGTGCTCTCTCTCCTGTCTCCTGTGTAGCTCCTCTGCACGCAGGGTCTCGAGCCGGCTCCCACAGATTTTCAGTGGGGGGCTCCCCTTCAGGTCCCCCTGATCCTAGTTCAGTATGTCTTTTCAACATGCGCCGGGTCTCTGTCTGCGACTTCCTACAGAAGCTCGAGGCCTCCAGTAGAGAGGCTTGGGGTTGAACACCTGCACCGCGTTCAGAGCCGGTCCTCTGTCCCGGTACCAGAAATCCCTCCGGTCGGGTAATCATACCGGGGCCGGATTTGGGTGCACTACAATGCCTGGTGACCCAAGGATCTCCCACCGGTCACGACGGCGTCTCCGCCGGCCTTCACTCCTCACTCCCCAACGGAGCTCTGGAACCCAGACTGCCTGTCTCACTGTTCTCACTGTCCTCCTACACCTCCCACCCACACACTTTTTTACCCTCCTAAGCTCCTCCCACAGGACTGAGTCCTCCCTGCAGGGGTTCACTCGCGGTCCCCTGCTCTAAGGTGTATGTGAATGAGTGTTGTGAGGGTCCTTTATTCACCTTCCAGTTCCCTTGGTCACAGGAATACTACAAACTCTTATTTGGGTGCAGTACCCCTACATGGCGTCCCGACTAGTGGGGCGCCACATAAGTAAAAGTGTTCTTCTGCTCCACTGTGTAGGGACAGGAAAAACACTGAGGAGGTTGGGGGTTGGAAGGCTTTTAACTTCTTGTGCTTCACGTCCCTATAGAGGATATGGGATTACTCCTCCTATGGTTCTGGAAAACGGATGTAAATTACTGACCAAATACTCTGAACTTGTGACCATACCCTAAGAGTGAGTGCCCATGACCAGAAATAGCAGCGTTTTAAATTCAGCATGTTTTTGCTGCATTTAAAATACTGCATTGTACACTTATAGCACAGTGGATGGGATTTAAAGGGAACCTGTCACCTTTGGGCATTTTAAACCAGCTTACACATTATGTAAATGGGGTTCTTATAACCCATCTATGTGCCTAGACATGCCCCTCATACCTGAGATATGAACTTATATTCTGTCCAGTGCTGCCTCATATTAAGTCCGGGAGGCTGTATATGGTCCAGATGTATATCGTCCTCGCCACCCCCTAACTGCAAAATCCAGCCCTGCAATTTGAAAATTCCCGCCCCTCTTCTGGCCGTGTTGAGTGACAGGAGCATTAGCTCCTGTGCAGTGGAGCCGCTGGAGCAGGTGACCGTGCTCCTCCATTGAAGATAGTGCAGAAGTCTTGCAAGATTTGTTAAGTCTCGCGAGACTCCCGTACTTCACTGGAGGAGCACGGTCCCCGCTCAGCGGTGAAATGCACAGGCACGAGTGCACCTATCAAACGCCGGCCAGAGGAGGGGCGGGAATTTTCAAATTGTAGGGCGAGTTTTGCAGCCGGGGGGGAAGCGAGGACATTGTAACTATATAGCATGCCTCCTTTACTTAATAGGAGGCAGCGCTGGACAGAATATAGTTCATATCTCAGGTATGAGGAGCACGTCTGGGCACATAGAGGGGTTATAAGAACCCATTTACATTATGTGTAAGCTGTTTCCATCATGGTCATTGGAAGATATGTCACACAATGGTCTTTTTCCTAATTTCTTCTTTTTGAATTCCATTTCTCCAATTCCTTTCTGTTGCTTTCACGGGGGACTGTCAGAAGGTAAAATTCAGCAATGAGATTAATAGACACTCTAAGCTGATTTCCATGACATAAAGCCTCTGCTGAAGAATATGAAATAGCGGAGACACTTCTTTTTACAGAGCAGTGAGGTCCTTCTTATCAGGTCACTTGAACTTGACGAATCTCCATTTTGTTGTGCTGCTCCAAGCTTCGCTTTCATTATCTGCAGCTGAACAAGATCTTGGGGCTGTAAGAGCGCCATGATAATGTGTAATGGGAACAGTTACTGCAATGTTTTGTGAAAACGTTTAAATGCAGAAACATATTAGGCAGCAGACTGCTTTCAAATTGATGGTAATGAGCTGCGAATTCACTTTCTGGAAAGAATTAAAGCACCATGAGGTTTGAGGACAGAAAGCAGGACTTGACCTTCATTACTTCTCGAAGAACTACCGTAGATACAACAGTAGCAAAGCAAGGTTTTGAGGTTTACATTAGTTTAAGGAGGGGGGCAAAAAGTAAAAAAATATATATTTTTTAACATAAAATTTGAAAAATTTTTCAGTCTACTTTTATAATATTTTTACACAGATCAAATGTCAGGATCTATATCATCCGACCCATAACTACAGAGATAGAAGACCGTGGTACCGCTTATAAATTGGCTGGATACATCAGTTATAATAGATTGCTGCAGACATAATTCATAGGAACCATTCTCGATTCACACAGGGAGTTTGGAGTTTACCATTGGAAATTGTCCCACTAATTGTATGGCCAATTAATTTCCAAAAGACCCTTCACAATTTTCCAAGTTTCAACAAAAATTTGAATTAACGGGTGATTTTCCATTTTATGTTTTTCCCTCCCCTTCTTCCAAGAGCTATAACTTTTTTATTTTTCGGTCAATACAGAGATATTGTTTTTTACAGGACAAGTTGTACTTTTGGATGAAATCATTTATTTACCATATTGTGTACTGAAAAATGGGAAACAAATTCCAAGTGCAGTGAAATTGCAAAAAAAGTGCAATTACACATTTACTTTCTGGGTTTTTAATTTACCATGTTCACTATATGGTAAAACTGGTATGTCGGCACGAGTTTGTAGATACCAAACATGTATACTTTTACTGTTAACTAAGTGGTGAAAAAAAATTCAGACATTTCTAAAAAAAAAAATGAATTGTAGTTTTGTTGCCATTTTCCATGACCCATAGCGTTCTAGCTGGGGATGTGTGAAAGCTTATTTTTTGCAGCTTGAGGTGACGTTTCTAATGATACCATTTTTAGGTAGATGGGATGTTTTGATAGCCTGTTATCCCATTGTATTGCAATGTTGCAGCAACCAAAAAAAAACATAATTTGGGTGTTTGGACTTTTTTTCCGTTACGCAGTTTACAGATCAGATTAATCAATTTTAGATTTTGATACATTGGGCATTTCTGAATGCAGCAATACCAAATATGTGTATTTTTTAAATAATTTTATTTTCAATGCGGGCAAAAGAGGGATAATTTGAACTTTTATGGGGGTTTTTTCCATACTTTTTCAAAAAAATTTTTGTTCATCTTTTCTTTATCTTACAATGTCCTTTAGGGTGCCTCAGCACTGCAGTGTCCAATCACCTATGCTATGCAGAGAGATGCTTCAGCATCTCTCTGCACAGCACAAATGATCACTTTCTGCCAGCTATGTCAATCAGGCATTGGTGGCAGGATGTCATTCATGACAGCATCTACAGTGGGTATGGAAAGTTTTCAGACCCCTTTAAATTTTTCACTCTTTATTTCATTGCAGCCATTTGGTGCACCCCATCTTGACTGAAAAAAACAGAAATGTTGAAATTTTTGCAAATATATTTAAAAACAAAAACTGAAATATCACATGGTAATAAGTATTCATAGTCTTTGCTCAGCGTTGAGTGCAAGCACCCTTTTGAGCTAGTACCGCCATTAGTCTTTCGAGAATGATGCAAAACGTTTTTCACACCTGGATTTGAGGATCCTCTACCATTCTTTCTTGCAGATACTCTCCAGTTTCATCAGGTTGGATGCTGAACTTTGGTGGACAGCCATTTTCAGGTCTCTCCAGAGATGTTTAATTGGTTTAGGTCAGGGCTCTGGCTGGTCCAGTCAAGAATGGTCACAGAGTTGTTCTGAAGCCACTCCTTTGTTATTTTAGGTGTGTGCTTAGGTTCATTGTCTTGTTGGAAGGTGAACCTTCAGTCAAGTTTGAGATCGAGAGCACTCTGTCAAGGGTTTTCATCCAGGATATCTGTGTACTTCGCCGCATTTATGTTTCCTTCAATTGCAACCAATCATCCTGTCCCTGTAGCTTAAAAACACCCCCATAGCATGATGCTGCCACCACCATGTTTCACTGTTGGGATTGTATTGGACAGGTGATGAGCCGTGCCTGGTTTTCTCCACACAAACCGCTTAGAATTATCACGAAAAAGTTCAATCTACATCTCTTCAGACCAGAGAATCTTATTTCTCATAGTCTGGGAGACCTTTATGTGTTTTTTGTAAATGCTATGTGGGCGTTCATATGTCTCTGCACTGAGGAGAGGCTTCCACCAGGCCACTCTGCCATAAAGGCCCGACTGGTGGAGAGCTGCAGTGATAGTTGACTTTGTGGAACTTTCTCCTGGCTGTATCTCTGGAGCTCTGACACAGTGATCTTGGGGTTCTTCTTTGCCTCTCTCACCAAGGCTCTTCTCCCAGAATTCCTTAGTTTGGCTGGAATGGCCAGATGTAGGAAGATTTCTGGTGATCTCAAACTTCTTCCATTTAAGGATTATGGAGGCCACTCTACTCTTAGGTATCTTGAGTACTGCAGAAATTATTTTGTAACCTTGGCCAGATCTGTGCCTTGTCACTATTCTATTGAGCTCCTTGGGAAGTTCCTTTGACCTCATGATTCTCATTTGGTCTGACATGCACTGTGAGCTGTGAGGTCTTATATAGACAGGTGTTTGCCTTTCCAAAAGCATGCTCAGTACAGTAAAATCGGGTCCGAGGAGACATCAGATGTTTCCTCAGACTCTTCTCCATAGGGCCCCATGTTAAATTGATCGGGTCGGATCGGATGTGCACTAAATGCCATCCGATTCGGTCCGATCTGATTCTGTCAGATTTTATTTTCGGTGCAAAAATCGGAGCAGGCTCCGATTTTTGCACTGATAAAAAAATCGGACAGAATCGGATCGGACCAAATCGGATGGCATTTAGTGCACATCCGATTTGGTCAGATGCCCATAGGGCTGCATGGGGCCAAATTCGGATCCGATGCTGTCCGATTTTTATCGGACAGCATCGGAAATCCAAATATCGTATTGTGAAACCAGCCTTAGTCAAGATGGGGTGCAGAGTGTATATTAATAATAAAAAAATGAACTTTTTTGATGAGCTCTGTTTTGGGGTATCAGCCAAGGTAAAGCCGTCAAATGTGGTCTTCAGGGTGAAGCTGTCTGTTTTACCCTAGCTGGCAATCAAAAATGGGGGGACCTCGCGTGATTTTTTTTTTTGACAGTTATTTATTTTTTCCCTAAATACAAGGGGCTAAATATACTTTACTGCTACATGAAAGGCACTAAAGGGTGTGTCTGGGGCCACAAAGGAATGTAGTACTCAGGTCTCAGGCAGTCAGTTGCGGGGGATGTCATGGGTGGTCTGTGCCCGAGCCAGTGCCCTTGGGTGACAATAAAAAGGGTGTATTTACAGGGATAGGGATTGTCAGTCATGACGCCACCTGTAGATTCCTGTGAGGGCACTGGCGCTGCTTGGGCCTCCAGGGTGATGGGCGGCAGCAAGATGGAGTGGCAGAGTCCCGGGGCATTGGAAGTAGGTATGGATGGTGGAATAGGGCAGCACAGTCATTTTTGTACAGGGTTGGAATAGGGGAGCATAGTCGGTGTGGTGTAGAATGAGTGGAAGGAGGGGCATGCACACATCAAAATCTTTTGGTACCTTTACTGATGACGGGTTACAGGTACACACGTCCGGAGTGAAGGAAAACACTTTGGGATCTTTACAGCGAGTAGGGTTGTAGGCCTCCTAATTCTGCTTTTCTGTTCTGAGTCTGGCAGGTATGGAACCTAACCGGACTGTTACTTGTCTCTCCCCACACCCGGGTTGCTGCACTGAGAGCTCTCTCATGGTGTTACCGCCGTCTCTCTCCACGGTCCCTGGCTCTCAATTGTTGGTGCTGCAGGTGTCTGGGAAGCTAAACCTCCTCGGGATGCTGGTTTCTCTGCTGGGTCTATCTCCTCTGTCCCCTGCAGACTAGGGCTCCAGTGACCGGTGTTCTGGTGGGGTGAGCTGGAATAGCTCCTTTGCCCATGGTAAAGTGTTTCTCGCCTTTGCCTTCGATCCCTACTCTGCGGGTCCTCACACTGGCTCTGGTGTGCACTGGTTTGGGCCTAGCACAGCTCCGGTACAAGTTTCAGCTTCCTAGTCTCTGAGCTGACCTTCACAGTTCTGTAGTGACTGCACACTCTGGCTAATTTCTCTCCAGCACCTGTATTTATAGGGAATCTGGCTTAAGGGCCGCCAGTTGAGCTCCCCCTACAGGCCTGGAGTGGAAGGTGTTGGGTGTAAGTGGTTTACTCGCTGTGGGAAATCCTTCAGTGTCCCAGGGAAGTCTGTGGTTACCTGGTACAGGATGCCACATTCCCCCCTAGTTAACCTCAGTACTCCAGGACTGAGCAAAGTTTTTGTTGCATAAACATATAAACAATAATAATAACAATTATATACAGAGTCTCAAAATTCAAAACCATTGAAAATTTTATAAAACCGGGAAAAATATGAAAAGTAGTCCTTACGGCGCTATTCCATCCGCCGCAGGCTATGAAAAGTAAGAAAAAGTAGTTTTTAGCCACCACTAGTCCCCTGGCTGTAGTCCAGAGTTAAACAAACGGGAAGTCCAGGGAAAAGGGTAAAGTCCAGCAGTAAAGTCTCTGATGGCGGGGGCGTGGCTAAGCGCTTGATGTGAGCAGAAGCAAGGCAGAGAACCTCCGCAGCCATAGTGCTCATTTATCCTGTATTTGGCCCAGAGCCGGTGGCCAGACGGCTGTGAGTGGATGTCAGAAGGTCACTGGAGCAGGGAGAGCATCGGGCAGACTCCGGGAGGCAGAGATGGTCCGTAAACGACAGAAAGATGCTGGAGCAGGAGGCAATGCGGCCGGGCAAGATGGCGCCGACAGAGAGGAGGAGGCGGGAAAAAGGAATGCAGCATTTGCCCAGAGCCTGGAAGTGGCTGAGCGGCTGCAGAGATTTGCCAGAGACCCATCTGACCCAAGTGCACAGGTACAGCTGATGGATGGTGGACAGGCAGAGGAGGAGGCTGGGCAGCAGGAAGCTGTGGAGAACGAGTGCAGGGGAGATGTGGAGGAAGAATTAACCCCTCGGCTGAGGGAGGAAGAGGCTGAGGGTCAGCAGATTGAGCAGGCAGAGGTGGAGGAACCAACCATTAAGGACGTGTATCTCATTGTTTCATACTGTAAAACTGCACTGGCTGCCCTGAGCCAGCAAGTCCATACTATGAGAGAGGAGATGGGGGGGCTTAAGGCTACAGTGCAGAAAACCACTGTGAGACTTACTGAGGTGGAGAAGAGAGTGGGAGACTCAGAGGATCATATTGTGACAGTACAAAAGACACAGCTGCAGCATGGCAACAGGATCATAACAGTGGCTAACAAGGCTGATGACCTAGAGTATAGGTCACGGCGAAATAACATCCGCATGGTGGGGTTCCCAGAAAGAGTGGAGGGGTCTGATCCCACAGAATTCGCTGAAAAGTGGCTACTGGAGAAGTTTGGGGCAGCACAGCTGTCTCGTGTTTTTGCTGTGGAGAGAGCACACCGGGTCCCAATGAGACCACCAGTGCCTGGAGATGACCCACGCACCTTGCTGGCCAGGATTCTTAACTGCAGGGACAGAGACACTATCCTTCGTAAAGCCAGCAAAATGCCTGATCTCACCTTTGAGGGCAAACGCATAGAGCTATACCCTGACTATTCTGCAGAAGTGCAAAAATTGCGTATGCAATACAGTTCAGTGAAACGTCAGCTACGCGCTTGGAAAGTGAAATACTCCACCATATTCCCGGCTAAGCTGCGTGTGGAGGCTTTGGGAAGGGTGCACTTCTTCCCCACCCCGGAGGCCGCAACTGCTTGGATGGATAAAAACCGTACCAGGCTGCAGGAGGAAGGAGACTGGGATCAAGCAACCTGAAAGGGACATGGTTACTGGTCCTGCTAGTGCGGAAAGATGTAGGGGAAGGTGCGAGACTGGATGCTCAAATATCCCCTCGAGTTATGTTATGCCTACCATTTTTGGGCCTGATCTTTGCTTTTTTCATTCTGGATTTTCACTAGAATGTTATTTTCTGTTGGTTATCCTAGTTAACATGGGATTGATCGGTTATGGGACTCTGAAAAGGGAAAAGTACTCTTAGTATAATCTTGTAACGTGGCGCGGAGGCGATGCCAGGTCTACCTGCTAAACGGGACTACTTGCATGTGGACTGTGCTCGTATGGCGCTGGGGTCGGTTGTACCCCTACTTTTATTGGTCACGGGGAGAGTTATATAGTTGGGGGAGGGGAGGGGGGGAGGGAGGAGGAGGGGGAGGGCCTGGGGAATGGTACATGAGATTTATCATATGGAAGGGTGCTCATGGTGGTGTGACCTGGGAGCCGGGTGGGTTGCATAGAAGTCTGCAGTTCTTGGATATGTATTCTAATAATGGGTGGTAGCACTTTACGTCTTCTAAGCTGGAATGTAAGGGGGATTTCCGATAAAGATAAGAGGGCTGCGGTCCTGCAATATGTCAAAAAGAGTGGTGCCATGGTTATGTGCTTGCAGGAGACTCACCTGGTCAAAGACACTACTAGTTGGCTAGCCAGACCCTGGATTGGGAGAGCGTACCATTCCACTTACTCATCCTACGCCAGAGGAGTGTCATTGTTGATACATACTAAAGCGCCTTATGAGGAACTGGAGGTCCGAGCGGATGAAGATGGACAATTTGTGTGGCTGAAGTCATTGGATATGAACGGTATAGGGGAGGAATTGGAACAGTACTTTCGTGAGATTGAGGGGAGTGCGGAGGTGACGGTTGTGTGGGATGCAAGGAAAGCCTTTTTGAGGGGTATCCTAATCAGAGACATAGCACAGTGCAAGGCCCGACATAGACTGGCAGATCAGGAAGTGAAGGAGGCTTTGAATGAGGCGGAAGCAAATATGATACTGAATCCTACGAGGGAAATGCATGACAAACTTAAAGACGCGCAGGAAGCGGTGAACAGGGTGCATGTGGAGCGAAGTGAAAGGAAGAGGGCCTTTCAGAAATCTGTTTTCTTTGAAGAAGGAGAAAGAGTGAGACACTTGTTAGCAGCTATCTCGACTGCGCAGAGGGAGAGCAACCGTGTATACAAAATAAGGGATGACAGGGGCAGGGTGGTTACAGAGACTCTGGAAATTTTGGCAGTCTTCCAGGATTTCTACAAGGACCAGTATACATCAGCTACGGAGGCCGGGGATGGGGAGGTGGAGGGATTCTTGGAGGGCATGACACTTACTGCACTGAAGGTATCGTCACTCAGGGACATATCGTCGGCAATGTTGCCGGGGATCGCGGGAGCGCGCATCCCTGACAACATCGCCGGGGAGATGTCAGACGGAGCAACTTACCAGCGATGTCGCCGGCTAGTTGCCGCGGCTATCGCTCGCTGGGTTGCCCAGCAACCCAGCGAGCGATAACTCGCAATGTTGTAGATAGCTCGCCCGCAACATTGCAGGTTGCCGCGTTACACAGGGCGATCAGGCATGATCGCCTGAGCAACATCGCCAGATTTCCCAACATTGTTGGGAAACCTGGCGATGTGACTCAGGCGATTTTTCGCCTGATTATCGCCCTGTCACACGAGGCAACTCTCCGGCGATGTCGCCGCAACCTGACCACGCCCCTCAGTTGCCGGCAACATCGCCGGCGATATGTCCCTGTGTGACGTACCTTGACGGAGGAGGAACGGATGAGGTTCGATGGGCCAATTGAGATGGAGGAGGTGGAGGCAGCCATATTTTCTATGCCAGCGAATAAGGCGTCTGGGACCGATGGCATTCCGAGTGAGGTATATAAAGAATTCTCTGATGTGTTGGCACCCCGGTTGAAGCAGGTATTTGACAGCGCAAGGGAGAGGGGGGCACTCGCGCGGTCTATGGAGGAGGCGGGTATAGTGGTATTGCCCAAGGACGGTAAAGATCCTGAATATGCAGAATCCTATAGGCCAATATCCCTGCTAACATCAGATGTCAAGATACTAGCTAAAATCCTTGCCACTCGCCTCTCTGGTGTGATACAGAGCCTGATCCATACAGATCAGTCTGGATTTGTTCCGAGCCGCCCAACGGCAGTCAATTTGAGACGCTTGTTTCTCAATCTTCAATTGCCAGCTGACAACAGTGGCGGGAGGGTAGTGGTATCGCTTGATGCGAGAAAAGCATTCGATAGTGTGGAATGGAGGTATTTGAGAAAATCCTGAAAGCAATGGGATTTGGAGAGGGATTCTTGTCCTGGGTGAGGCTGCTGTATTCCTCTCCGAGAGCAACTGTTAAGGTGAATGGGGAGCGGTCGGAGTCCTTCCGGTTGCATAGGGGAACCAGACAGGGGTGTCCGTTGTCCCGCTACTCTTTGCGGTGGCGATGGAGCCCCTGGCAGAGAAGATCAGAGTGTCTGGAGAGGTGGCTGGTTTCAGGTTTGGTAGAATCATGGAAAAAATTGCACTTTACGCGGATGATATTTTGTTATTTTTGGAAAACGCAGGAGAGGCATTGGGAAATGTCATGGATATCATTCAGCGGTTTGGAGATATCTCGGGCTTACGGATAAATTGGCACAAATCTTGTATCATGGCGGTGGATCGAGCAATTGAAGAGGAGGAGATAGCCACACAGGGGAGACAGCTTCAGATGGTGACCAAATTTAAATATCTGGGGGTATGGGTGGCTCTCCCTCTGACAAAATATTGGGATTTAAATATCGTTCCTCTATTAGAGGTGTTCAAAAGGAAATTGAAGGCCTGGTGTAAACTGCCTCTGTCGGTAACTGGGAGGGCCAATTTGATTAAGATGGTGCTGATGCCTCAGTTAATGTATGTGATACATAATTCCCCTGTATGGATTGCTAAAAGGAAGTTTCAAGGAATTAGTGCCATCTTTAGATCTCTGATATGGGGGAAGAGATCGGCCAGGATCAAACTGGAAACTCTTCAAAGGGGAAAAGAGGAGGGGGGGTTGGCTGTACCTCATGCATGGATATACTTTTTGGCAGGGCAGGGCCAGCATATGAGGGGGTGGAGAGACAACAACATTGAGGGATCCAGCTGCATACTTCTATCTAACATTTCAGGACGGGATCCATTAGTGCAGGGATTCGAGGATGGTACATTTGAAAAATTGGGAACACAGTATCCGACAGTTCGTCTAATACAAAAGAGCTGGAATGCGATAAAGAGGGTTCGAGGGGTGACTGGGCTGACAATTTATTCGCCGGTATGGGAAAACGTGCACTTGAAGGAATTTCAGAAAATGGGGCCCATGGCTCATTGGCAGACTAAAGGAGTTAGGTATGTGGGGCAGCTGGTGAAGGAGGGGAGGATGAGTTCATTTGCGGAATTGAGAGAGGAGTGCAATGTCCCAAGTTCCTGGGAGTTCCAATATGCAGAAATCAGGCACGCATAGCTAGCGCAGCAGAAACTAACAAATATGACTGTGCAGAAGGATGTGACATTGGACTATGTCTGTATGACGGGCGACACTAAAGGGGTTATCACTGGGATCTACAAAGACTTGCTGTATGCATTTCTGGGAGGATCTGGTCTCAGGGCTAAAAGTAAGTGAGAGGAAGACGTTGTGACTTGGCGGAGGAGCAAAGGGAAACCATACTGGAGGCTGTGCCCCGACTGTCCCTGAGCGAACAGGCCAGACTCTCCCAGTTACCTGAGGCAGGATTCTTGTTGTCCCAGGTGCGGCTCAGAGGAGGCTGGAATGCTACATATGCTGTGGTCGTGCTCTAAATTGACGGCATTCTGGATGGCGATTATTTCTAGACTGGAAGGGGTGTACGATTGTAAAATTGGAAGAGATCCAATTGTGTGTGTGCTGGGTGATGTGTCGTCCATCTGAACGTCGGAGGCAGACGGGTTAGCCATAGCCAGGCTGCTGTATGTAGCACGTAAATTGATAGCCAGCAAGTGGATTGACCCTGAACCTCCAACTAGAAGGGAATTTATGCGCAAAGCACAGCACGTTATCAGGCTTGAAGAAATTATATATAAGAGACGGAACAAGGAACAAATGTTCGATAAGATATGGGCTACCTGGCTGCTTAAGATTTGAGGAAGTATAGGTTAACTTGCTCATTGACCACCACTAATGGGAGTTGAGGGAAGTGCACCGGGATGGGGTGGGGTGGGGCGGGAGGGGGGTATGGGCGGTTTGATTTATGTGCATACTGTAATTGAATATGTTAACGATTTAATGCTGTGTACGGGTGTTATATTTTTGAAATAATAAAAAAAAAAAAAAGTCTCTGATGGCTTTAAACACATGAAGGGTTAACACACTTTACACAATTTCCCTCTGGGTGTCTCTGCTTAGGAGGCTGGGTCTTACCTTCACTCGAACCCAGGCACTTTCTATTCCCAACTTAATGTGCATGGGGCTGTGCCCAGTTCCTCCACCCTTCTATACACTACTATTTACTGTTAATTTACAGAAGTCACTATTTAACTCGCTACTTTACATTTTAGCATGTTTATACCCACTATCCATATCTAGATGAGGCCTGTCTTTGGGTACTGCGACATGACCTACGTGGACTAGGTGTTTCATGTGTACTAACTTCTGAATGAGGTGGTAAGGTAGGTAATTGTCTGTGAGGCCTTAGTCTTACTGTAGGACTAGCAGGTTCACCGATTGTAGGAATCTCTGGTTCCGGTACAACAGGCTGTACGTTTTGTACTTGAACGGATTCTACTGGTCTTCTTGGTTCTGGTATTGGTTCTGGTTCTTCAATAGGTTGAACTGGAATTTGATTTTCCACTGGTTGATAAAATGAGAGCACTGGTACTATGACTGCTCCGTTAAATTGAGGCCAGTCTTCTGGTAAATCTCCTAGTTCAGTATGGATTACTCTTTTTCTTGTTTCTGTAACTGGTATTAAGGGTTACTTCTGGTGGTTTCAATTGGTCAGGACATTTCTTGAGATGATCTCTTGACACGGTTAAGGTTATCCTACCTTCATCTTGGCTAATTACACAGGTTTTTGATTCATCAAAGTTGGATTGCATAACAGTATAGGGTTCAGATTCCCATTGATCATTTAGTTTGTTGTTTCTCCTTTTTCTTTTGAGAACTAGTTCACCGGGTATTAAGGGTTCAGCTGTGGCATTCTTGTTGAAGTCATGCTCTTGCTTACGTCTGATTTCTTCTAAATTCTCTTCCACACATTCCTGAACTTTCTTGTACTGTTGTTGATGGTGAGAATTCCAGTCTTCTTCTGAAGCATCTTGGGTTGCTTCTACAGTTCCCATCTCTACATCAATTGGTAGTTTTCCAGGTCTTGCTCACATCAGGTATGCTGGTGAGTAGTAAGAAGAACTGACAGGGATGTGGTTGTAAGTCAGTTAGTTTTTCTGGCCACTGATTCCTTTCCTCAAGTGGTAAAGTCTTTAACATGTCGATGACAATGTTGTTCATTTTCGCACGAAGACCATTTGTTTGCGGATGATACAGTGTGGTCCTTATGTTCTTACATCCATACAATCCTTGGAACTCTTGGAATAGTTGTGATTCAAATGCGGAACCTTGATCTGTTAGTTTTACTAAATGGACTCCAAATGGACAATATTTAAATATATAGTGGCTTCTCCTATACATCATTTACACTTAAGAACTTGGTCTCCTGGAGAATTTATGCCAAAATGAGAAATGCACTCAATGCTGCCAAACCTACTCTTTGTCCAGTCCTAATTGGTTATAGTAGCCACTTGGCAACCAATATAATACTATTATTTTGGTATTGGAATGAAGGGATCAAGTATGGGCATTGAACTAAGTGTACCTACACTATGTAATTGCTTGTAGGAACTACTGTACAGGTCCTTTAATGGTCATACTCCTCTGCATTGAGTCGCACGCTGTCACTTTATTCTGTACTATAAATCACTTTGTTTGCCTTTTAATAATCAGCATTAATAAAATTATTTATGCAATACTTGGCAGCATTGAGTGCATTTCTCATTTTGGCATAAATTCTCCAGGAGACGGAGTTCTTAAGTGTAATCTGTTAGTACTTGGTCTGGGTACCCGTGTGGTCTACAAAAGTAATTCTGGAAAGTCTTGGCTGCTACTTCCGCAGTTAAGTCCTTAACTGGTGCTACTACTAAGAATCTAGAGTAGTGGTCAACCATAGTAAGAGCATAGGTATACCCTATTCTGCTAGGTGTTAACTTGACATGATCTAAAGCAACAATCTCAAGATGTTTCTTGGTAATGATTGGCTGTAAAGGAGCTTTCTGGCTTTGCTAGTCTTTCTCAGGTGACACGATCCTCAGTTCTTACACCATCTCTCAATGGAACCTCGCATGCCGACCCAGTAAAAACGATCTTTCAGCAACATCTCCAGTTTCTTCCAACCAAAGTGTCCTGCATCATTGTGATAAGCTTCTAGTACCATCTGTACATCTCTTTTTAGAACCACGATTCGCCAGATCAGTTTATGGGTTCTGGGATTAAGATGACGCCTACACAGCTTTCCTTGATAGATGAACAATTTTCCTTTCTCCTTCCATAGGTGCTTAGCATCTTGTGGAGCATTTGGACTCAGACAGGAGTGTTCTTTGGTTATTAGTTCTTTGATTAAACTAACAGCTGGGTCACTGTCCTGGGTCTCTTTCCAGCTATGGTGAGATAACGGGTTCACTGTTTTCTCTTGGCGTCGTTGGCTTGCCTGATGACATGAAGATAGGCTTGGACGGTGGAAGGTTTGTAACTCCACTTCTTCTAGATCATCCACGTCTTCTCCCATATCTGGTAGATTAGGCATTCTGGATAGGGCATCAGCGCCGTTCTTCTGACCTGCCCGGTATTTGACAGTGAAGTCATAGTTGGATAATCTGGCCATCCAGCGCTGCTCCATGGCTCCCAGCTTCAGATTCTCCAAATGGGTTAGAGGGTTGTTGTCAGTGAAAGCCGTGAACTTGGAGGTAGTGTTTGAACTGTTCTGTGATTGCCCAGACTAAGGCTAAGAACTCCAACTTGAAGGTACTATAATTCTCTGGATTCCTCTCTGTCGGACAGAGCTTCTTGCTGGCGTAGGCTATCACTTTCTCTTTGCCTTTCTGTCTCTGTGCCAAGACAGCTCCTAAGCCTTCGTTGCTGGCATCGGTGTATAGCAGAAACGGTAAACTTTTGTCGGGGTAGGCCAGGATCTCTTCTCCAGTTAGGGCATCTTTCAGCTGCTGGAAAGACTGTTCTTGTTCTTTTCCCCACCGAAATGGAGGACCTCTGATCTAGCCCTTCTTGGATTGTCCTACCAGGAGATCTTGCATGGGTGCTGCCATCCTTGGATAGCCCTTGATGAACCTTCTGTAGTACCCGACCAGTCCCAAAAATTGACGTACTTCTCTGAAGGTGGTTGGCGCTGGCCAGTTCTTGATGACTGTGACCTTGTCCGGGTCCGGTGCTACGCCTTCTACACTGACCACATGCCCAAGGTACTGGACTTTGGGTTTTAACAGATGACATTTTGAAGGTTTCGACTTCATACCATACTTGGACAATGATTCAAACACTTCACTCAAGTGTTGTAGGTGGTCTTCATAGGTTTTGGAGTACACTATGACATCCTCCAGGTATAGCAGTATGGTTCTGAAGTTTCTGTGGCCTAGGCAACACTCCATCAGCCTCTGGAACGTTCCTGGTGCATTGCATAACCCAAATGGCATGCTGTTGAACTCATATAACCCCATCGGTGTCGTGAAGGCTGTCTTCTCACAGTCTTCTTCTGCAACGGAGACCTGCCAGTACCCACTAGTAAGATCTAAGGTTGAGAAGTAATTGGCAGATTTAATGCAGCAAGTGACTCTTCTATACGGGGTTATGGGTATGCATCCTTGCGTGTTACTTTGTTGATTTGCCTATAATCTACACACATCCTCATAGCACCGTCTTTCTTTTTTACCAGCACCAGTGGTGCTGCCCAGAGGCTACAACTATCTCTGATAACCCCTGCAGTCTTCATGTCCTGTAGCATTTCTTTTGCTTTCTGGCAGTGTGTTGGTGGTATAGGCCTATATCTTTCTTTAATGGGTGGATGGTTTCCTGTGGGTATGTGATGTTGTACCTCTTTAATCCTCCCAAAATCAAGTGGATGCTGGCTAAACACTTGCTCGTATTCCTGAACTACCAGATAGACTCCGTTTTTCTGGAGAGAAGATTTGTTGTCAGTTCCTATATTGAGCTCCTGACACCATTTCTCTGTTTCTTGGAGTTGTGAGGCTCATCTAACATTGACTGAGCTAGTGATTCAGCTTCGTGTATGCAGTTGTTATCTACATGGTACAGTTTTGCAACAGTGGAATACCTTGGTAGCTTTATGCCATCATCACCATAGTTTAATACACGTACAGGTACCCTTCCTTTGCGTACATCAAACACCCCCCTGGCTTTCAGGTGTGTAGCACTACTGTCAGACATCATCGGCTCTACAACTGCCTGATAGTCCTGCCCTCTGAGGCCTACTGCTGCCCGACACCAGACCATCATTTCACTTCTTGGTGGCACTACAATAGGAATTGGGTCTGTAACACGTACGCTACCAATTTCACCATTAGATAATGTTACCTGCTGCTGGTACATGAGAGCTCGGATCTCTTTCTGAAGAACCCTTCTCTCTCCTGGAGTAGCAGTATCTGCACTCTGTTGAAGCAAAAACAGCACTTCATCTAGACAGTTAACCATCACATTGGTACCAAGTATCACATGTGGATCCCATTCGTTTGGTTTGTCCTCAACCACAATGAGTCCCCAGTTTTTTAATTGCACCCTCCCCACCTTTACAGTTGCTTCCCAATGCCCTTCTACATTAACGGGTAACCCATTGGTTGCTATAATGTTCAAGTCAGGGTTTGGAGGTTCAAGTTCTAGTTCAGACCACAACAGTTTGTAAAGGATACTCGGGATGGTGGTCACCTGGGTTTCTGTGTCTACCAATGCAGTGGTAGCGATGCCGTCTCCCATGTACCTGCGCAACAAATTGGATGGGCCTGGACAATCTACTCCTGGGGTTGGGCCCCCGGCCCCAGGGGTTGCTCATTTAAAGGGCAGAACCGGTAGATGTGCCCTTCCTTGTTGCACTTGCGACAGATGGGTTCTCCGCTGGTACTGTAGCGATCCGTGATCCTCCCTCGAAGCGGTGGTGTCCTCTTCTTCATCCATGGAACGTTGTTCGGGCTGTCAGCGAGTTGGATCTTGGCTGGTAGTAGTGTCTCCGTCTTGGGTTGCCTAGCACCTCGGAGCTTGGCCATCTCTCTACTTAGCTGGCGCACCTTGGAGCACAGGCTGTCAAACTGGTCAGGGGTCACAGCATGCATGCTGGTCTCTGCTGCAGGGAATAAAGAAGGTGCTTCTGGTAAAGAGGGTGTTTTAACCCATCGTGACTGTGGGGTTAAGTCTGGCACTGCTGGGAGCTGCAGTCCTTTAACAGTTAGTTCTTTTAGGGTAGCAAACTCTGCATCAGGGTTTTGGAGAGCCCACCAGCGTGCTTGCTTACTATCATCTGGTAACTTGAGGCCCCTTACAAATTGTTCAATGAGCATTTTATTTTCATCACGGATGCCATTGGGATCAACTTGTTTAAAGAGTCTCAGCGCCTCCTGCAGGCGTAAGGAGTAATTTAGGACAATTTCTTGAGCCCCTTGTTTACAATTGTAAAACAACAGTCTTAATTCAGTCTCAGTATGATGATCAAAAACTCTCTTCAACTTTTCAAATATTTGCACAACAGACCCCTGATTTTCCTCAGACCAGTTTCGGGTTTTCAGCTCTGCGGCACCTGTTAACTGTCCCATCACTACTGATGCTCTCTGCTTACCAGTCATCGCATACATGTCCAGCACATTACAGATCCTCCCCTGGAATGCGTCCAGGGTGCCTGGCTGGCCGTCATACTTGGGTAACCAGGCTGCATTGGGGACTTACGGCAGTGAGATCTGCATTATCAGAGCTACTGGTGCAGATGCCGGTAACAGTATTGCACCGCCGGGTGGATTGGCGACTACGAGCTGTCCGTTCGGGGCACCGCTAACGGCGGCAGGCTGGTTCACGATTGGGACCGCTGCATCATTTGGGCCCAGGGCACTTATTCTCGCTCCCCCCTAGTGAATCACTGCCAGTCTCTGAAGAATGAAAGTAGGTAGTCGGCTCGGAGGGCGGGGAGTGGAGCACCTCGGACATTTCCGGATCCGACTGCTGTGTTCGGCGGTTCTCGTCAGAGCGTGGGGCAGGGCCTATCTTCCCGCCCTTGCATTGTAACGCCCCCTTTCTTCCCGCTCTGTGGCGCAGCAATGGTGGATTAAAAGTTCACAAACACAGTCTATATACAGCACACAGTCCCCGATACTGGTATATGGTGCCAGTCTATGGCCCTGCAATCTTCCCTAGAAGACTTGTTTGTTGTGGAGGACAAGATTTTGACTTTGCGTAAAAACGAATGGGAACAACCTGCATTGTGTATTTCCTCCAATCATGAAATTCCCTTTTGTTGCAAGGTAGATTAGACTGTATGAAGTTTGTCCCTACCTCCCTCACTTAGTTTGTTTCTGTACAAGAAGCACCTGTCTTCTTCACCAGTTTAGTTTAGAGAAGCCATTACTGAAGACGCATGTGTGAATCCCTGTACAGATTATTCCTTTTCACCTATCATTCCATTGTAACTAATACAAGATTTGGAAGAAATCTACGACGTTTCTCCTGGTCTTTCAACAGCTGCAGTGATGATTGAGTTGACACTGTCTGTCTATCATTTGGTGATGTAAGTACAAGCATACAATCATCTAAAAGATTGGTGGTTAGAGTGCTTGGGATTTGCAGTCATCAGAAGGGGGCAGAACAGGCCGTCTTTGTGCAAAAAAATGAGCTAACAGATATTTTAGACCTAATTTTGCCAATTTTCTAGCATAAATAACTTTGTTGCTTTCCATTATGCCAAAGCTGTTTGTGAATTCGACTCAAAAAGTGAAAAAAAATGCACCTTCTGTGAGTAAATATCACAAATTGTGCATTCCGTCTACACCAAAACAACTGGATGATAAATGGAGAGGATGATAAATATCAGAGAGATACACAAATAAAGTGAGCAATATAAGGATGTGAATGGCCCCTCATAGTTACATTCTAGTTGTATATTATTGCCGTACTTCATTATTTTTACTAAAAGAATTCAATATCGTGTCCCTACCTTTCTGCTTACATCTATCTTGTACTGTAATAATGCAGCTGTTATTATTATTAGACTTCTTATCAAATAAAGATAAAAAAATAAAATAGAATAGAAATGAGTACAATTGTATCAACATAAAACAGAAACTCTTCATGCAGCGCCACCTAGTGGTCAACTGTGTCTGTACTTCAACATTTAGAGATACAATAAATGCTTTCACCTACTGTCAAACAGACTTTTCCTTTTGTATACAAGCAATGAAATGTCATACATATGTTTTTCTTTGACTAATGTCTTGACTATTATCAAGAACTCCTAGGTTTGTCTCCTGCCATTATCTGCAGGCAGGGGCGTAACTACAATAGGTGCAGGGATTGCAAAAGAACTCAAGCCCTGGAGCCTAGGGGGCCCCAAATGTCCCTTTGGCCTATAGAAAAAAGACTAATGATATTAAAGATTTGCTATAATTGGGGGCCCCAATGGAGCTTTTGCACAGGGGCCCATGATCTTCAAGTTACGCCACTGTCTGCAGGTGATCCATACAATGCATACATGATCAGTGAATAGCAATATAATAAAATCAGTTGGGTAGCTGATTATTTAGAAGGTGTCTATGCATTGAATGGATTTGATTCATTTAATATTTGGTGTACATTAAATTCTAATTAGTGATATTCCTCAACTGATGAATTCATTGATAAGTAACCAGCATATCTTTTTTTTACCAGTTATAAATGTTGGATCGGATCCTCGGCCTGACGGTAAGCAGTTATAAATGTTTGATGATGCCAGCTAGATATTTCAAAACCATTGCAGTAACATTTGCAAGAGCACCATTTCAGCTGTACCGGTGCCAATTAAGGCATTAACCCTTACCACAGTCTGACATTCCCCTGGTAGAATCGCTGACACCGGGAACTCTTTTCCGATGTTTCTCTAAGAGTATATATACTCTCGGCTCTAGATACTGTCATTTACATTAGTGACTATTTTCACAACCGAGGAAATGACGGATAAAGGGCGGCTGTAGAGACGCACACCAACAACTGATACAGCTGGGATTTCAAGATTCAGCTCAATGGCCTAGGCTTGCATTAAAATACCTTGGCATCCAGGGCACATGGTCCATCACTCACTCGCCTCAAGCCTTGATAAAAATAAGAATGGAGCTGATGGTATATTGATCACTGGTGTATATACATATCTTGAGTTGGGTTTCACGACTTTGTATATTAAGATTTTGCCACATCAAAAGTTAATTTTAAAGTTCATTTTCGCCAGATCTTCGAATAATAATAATTTCTACAATTGAAGGTAATTAATAGAGATGAGCCACCACCCTAGTGTTCGATTCGATTCGTCGAATTGGCGAATTGTTCGTCGAACACTAATGAATGAGCTGTGTGGGGCACTTTCACTTCCGCAATGTATACATATACAAGTGAAATTAAGTAAAAGAAAGGGTTAAAAATAAAAAAAATCTCTATGCTCACCTGTCAGGCGATCCACTGATGCTTCCAGCACCTCCGTCCTGATACCTGTAGGACCTGCTGTGATGTCACAAGCCGGCAGCATCATTGGGTCATATGACCACAGTTACCGCGGTAACCAGTCATGTGACCCGATGACGCTGCCGGCTTGTGACATCACGGCAGGTGTAGGACCTGCCGTGATGTCACAAGCCGGCAGCGTCATCAGGTCACATGAGCGCAGTTACCGCGGTAGCCGTCGAACTGCCAAATTTGAAGCTAATTGTACGCATTAGTCGAATGACTCCAACACCACCCAAAACAGCTCGAATTTGAGATTGGCGAACATTTTGAATAGAACACTGCTCATCTCTAGTGATTAACAAAAAGTTCAGCCAGTTTTTTACCCATCCAACCATGGAAATTATTATTCCAAGATCTATTAATTAAAATTAACTTTACAATTAACTTTGTTTGTAGGAGAACCTCTTTAAATAATCCACTTCAAAGAAGCTCACTCAAGTAGTGATGGGTGATCCCAAACTGTAAAGTTCGATGTCTGTACCAAACACCTAGTGTCCGGGCACGGACCCTGAACACAGACTTTCCTGAAGAGTCTAAATTACTGTTCATTTTCGGCTAGGGGGCTGTAAAAGGAAGCAAAATGGAGATTACTGCAGGAGAATTATACTTAGCAGTCCCGGCCCTGCAGTCACACTACTTTTGACTTCTCTCATTAAGGCTCATGTCTATTCACTGCTTTCTCCAACGTCTCTGATTTGCTGTTACAGTCATACTGGCCCCCACCCTCTGTGCTGGCATCTTTGATTGGTTGCCATACACATAAGTAAGCAACCTGCCATCATATGAGTGTAAAAATAAATATTTGAAAATAATGATGAGGTACCATGTATATTGATACTCTGTGCAGATGAAACACACGGCTGTGAGTTGCAGCCCCCAGCCCATGTGCTGAGTATCAATATGTGGCACCCAAAATGTTTTTAATTATTTAAAGAAATAATTAAAAAACCTGGCGTGGGGTTTACTCAATTTTGATACTCAGCCAAGATAAAGCACAGCTGGGGGCTGGTATTCTCCCCCTGGGGAGGCCAATGGTTATTGGGCCCCTCAGGCTAAGAATAGCAGCAGCAGCTTACCCAGACTTTTTCAAATTCATTAGACATGCCAAATCCTGGCACTTTACCAGATTGCACTGGTGCAGTAAAAATCGGGGTAATAGAAAGGGTTAATGACAGCTGTGAGTTGACAGCTGACATCAAGCCCTGGATTGGTGATATTCTAGACTCAATGAGACCCCCACATTACCAATCCTGTAAATAATCATTTAAAAAACACAGAGAAAAATCCTTTATCTGAAATAAAACACACAGACACCCTCTCTTACCCATGAATGACAAACAAGACCTGCACAAACACTGTTTAACTAGTCAGAGACTGTAACCATTACAATTTCCTGCCTGGCTCTCGATAAACCAGTGTGAGCTAAACTCTACCTTGTCTTTCACTGCACAATCCATGGTCCTTGAGCTGTGTGATTGGAGTTAAAGGACAACAAAACCGATCTGACCCACCATTCTATTAGCTTGCCAGTCTGTTACCAAAATAAAATCAATGTTTGAATCTATAGGCAAATGAAGCTAAAGTGCTTCTGGAAGCACTTACCGAGTCTCTGCCTCACTAGACACATTTTCCATCCAGCGCTACACTTGCATGCTTGACCGGCAGTTCTTTTGCTTTGAGGCTTCAAGTAAAGGAGCAGTCAGTCAAGCAGAAGAAAGTGGTGCTGGGCCCAAAATAAAGCTGGAGAGACTGAGACCTAGGAAATGAGTTGTCATTTCCAAAGCACTCCAGCTCTATTTGCATATTGATTCAAACAGAGATTTTTTTGTAATGGAGAAGTTAACTAACCTCATGGATGGACTTGTCTTTGGAAGAGCTGTATATGCATATAAATAGTTTGGCAGTGATATCCTGCTGACAGATTCACTTTCTCAGGGTATTAAAAAGAATCTGTCAGTCGGATTTCATGTCCCAAACTATATGTCCAGTATATGCATATAGCACTTCAAAGACAAGCCCAGCAATACCTCTACATGGACAGTCTGTTCTTCTATTGCTGAGAAATCAAAGTTTGAAATGATATGCAAATGAGGCGGAAGAACTATGTTAAATCTGAAGCCTCCATCACTCCAGCTCTATTCCTCACCAAGCACCACCTCCTCCTGCTCGATTGATGACTCCTTTACCTGAAGTCACAGTACAGAGACTGTCAGTCTTGAGGAGGAGTCGGTGCCGTGTTGGGAATAGAGCTGGAGTGACAGAGGCTTCACATCAACAATAGCATTTGCATATCAATGCAAATGCTGATTTCTCAGTAAAGTAGGAACAGAATGGCCATGTAAAGTTATTGCTGATCTTTGAAAAAGCTACATGATCATCTACATAATAGGGGGGAAATCCTTCTGACAGATTCTCTGTAAAGATTACACTGTAGATTTACAGGATTTTTTTTATTGACGGGGAATTCTTTTTATTATATAATACAAAGTAAACCTAAATAATAGCTTTATGTTTCCTAACACGATTCATAACACAAATTTTTACATACCTTCTATTTTTAGTTTGCATGTAACCATAGCAACAATAAAAAAATTATCTCATTTATTCCTATTACCACAACTAATATTAAATTATAGAACATAACACGCCAATCAAAATGTTTCGGTCTGACAGGAAAAAGAATTCTTGAACTGTTATAAATTTATCACCATAACAATAAAACCACTGACAGTTGAAACAAGTAAATGAGATTATTCTATTACAATGGCACCTGTGCTGGAGATATATAGTATTCGGAAGTAGATCAGCCATCAGTTTCTTGACGATGATTGGTTGGAAGCAGATAAAATGGGCCGGATCTGGGCGGCTATGAAAAGGACATATCATCAGATTGGCAAGACTCTCGGTAAGTAAGCTGTCTGAGCTAATGTGATCAAGGTGAGGATGTCTAAACCACCAACCCTGCCCTGCTCCTGACTAGCCCTAGGCTATAACCCCCTCACCACCACCAAGGGATGGGAATAGGAATAGCAACTCCAAGGAAAAGACAGCTTCTGAAACCTCTAGCAGAAACTGCACACAGCATAACACAGTCCACAGGTCAAAGAGTGAATGAACTCTTTCAGTGACACCAGTTGATGGGTAATTGGATAATTTAAAAGCTGGGGGAGTGGACAACCATATCATCTGACACACACAGCAGCACCCACTGGAGAACCACTGCCATAATACCATTGACAGCTAATACATCTACACCTAGTGATATTAACCCTTAAGGTACCAACAGAAATAAACACATTTAAAACACTGCAGAGCAGACTAAACATGATAATGTAAAGCCCTTGTAATGAGGGCTTTTTGTTCTCTGCTATCAATCGCCACGCAGCGTTCATGAGAATGACCACAGACACAGCTCTCGGGGATAGCAACTTCATTTACTTTTGCAGGAAGAGGGAATATAACATGGAGGATATACTTTAAAGTTTAACGTGGGTAGTAAACAGCAAAGACAGGAGATCCTCAAATTTCTCAACATGCGGGTAGTAGGCTCTTGTGTACATTCCATTCAGTACGCTCTACTAATGAAAAAGCACATGTAAATCCAGACAGCAAGGATCCAGGGTTAAAAGTCTTTAGCCATATTGGCTGTAGAAATCAGAGATAGATCCTAGGCATTGGGCCTGGAATTAGATCTTGTGGTGAAGGGAAGGATGAACTTCCAGATCTGGGCCATGGAAGTGGTGAGGAGAGCCCTCACATGAGCTCTACCTTGTCTGGCATCATGTACTAGACTGGGGAATTTCCAGCTCTGTCTAGACAAACAAGAGACTAGAGTAGCTCCTCCTATCGAGCCTTGTGACAGGGTCACCAGACAATAGGATAGCACTCAATTCACATGTCAAATCTTTACAATGCACAGGGGATATAAACTATACATATATGCTGGAACACAACAAATGAAAAGTGCATTTAATAGAACAAATGAAACATACCTGAGAAATATATGAGATATGATTTAAATGAGGTAAAGAGGTAGCTAGGGAGTGATCTGCAGTTTACAGTGCTACTCACAGTCCAGAGGTACTTAAAGCGACAGACATAATCTAGACTGGGTCACTACAACAAGATCAAAGAGCAATGGAAACAGGTGGCCCCTTTTAATTGTTTTCTTTTATATTAAAATGATGGTATGGTGAATGTGTATTGCGTTCCTGAAGATGGCATGGTGTTTTGCTAGAAAACCTCGGATCTTGGCATTATGTGGATGCTATTTTGTCATGTACTGTACCACTTGACTAAAGATTGTACAGAACAAGTACCAATGGTATTGCCTTCTTGCAATGCCTTCTTTCAGAAGGATAATGCACATGGTCATACTGTAAAAAATTTTAAGGAATAGTTTGGAACACAGCAAAGGAAATGTAGGTATTGATTTGGCTTTGAAATTACCCAAATCTTGATCTGATCCAGAATTTTCCAAAAAAACAAGTTACATTTTTTGAAGGCTTCTCCCTTAAGAGTTACAGAACTGAAAGAGTTCCCCGGTCCAGTGCCACCTCCCTGCCGCTTCTTGGGTCTCAGTGTTTAGGGGACATCTGCTCAAGAGTGCACATCACTGCAGCAGTGAAAACATTGAGACTAGGGATGAGCGAGTATACTCGCTACTATTCGGAACTTGCCGAATAGTAGCGGTATTTGGGTACTCGCTGCTCTCTGAGTATCTTATGATTACTCGGGAGTAGCGAGTAGTCCGATTACTTTCACAGTGTATCTATAGATACACTGCAAAATACCCTAAAAGTGAATAAAAGTTGTTAAAAAAAATACAATTACATACTCACCTGTCCGACGCCTGCATTGGGACCGTCCCAGAAGACCTGCGATCACTGGACAAGGACCTGTGACTTCCAGCCAAATTGATGACCGGTAGCGATCTGGCCAAAATCACAACCACGTGATCGCTAGCGGCCACCTGATTGGGTGGAAAGCTGCAGTGCCCTGTAATTTTTCTGCTGTTTGAGGACTACGTAATTTTATTATTTTTGACAACTTTTATTCACTTTTAATCGTACTCGCTATCCGAATATGGCTGTACTCGCTCATCCCTAATTGAGACCTCAGCAGTGGTGGGGCACACATACTAGATCTCGAGAAGGCAAGTATCTGCTGTGTTTGTCATTTTTGTTATTTTGGAGCACTTGGGGTCTACTTTCCTGAAAGTGTGAAACCACTTTAAAGAATTTTAAAGGTGTTGTGGAGTCCCTTCCTCGATGAGTCAGTTATATTGTTGGCACGAAATGTCAGTATTTCTGGAAATATTATACTTTCTTCTTATATTTCTGTGTTTAGTTCTGTTTCCGAATCTTAAAAATGAAAATAAAGTGTTCCAGGGCAGGATCAATTCATTTGAATGGAAATGGAAGTATTATAAATTGGTTTTATTGTTTGTCTACTTTCCAGCTGCAATAAAAAATGTTTTACCTTTTTGTCCAGCCAAGAAAAAACTGATAGGAGTCAAGGGTTTTCTTTTACCTTAAAGTCTATGTGAAACCGACCATAACAGATAATGTTATCAGATAAGGAATCTTTTTTTTAACTGAACATCCCCAGAGCCCCAAAGGTGTTCACAGAGACCGCTATTAAATAACAGATCTGCTAAACAGATGCAAATTGGAAACTATACAGTCATGGACAAAAGTTTTGAGAATGATACAAATATTAATTTTTACAAAGTCACCTGCTTCAGTTTTTCTAATGCAATTTGCATATACTCCAGAATGTCATAAAGAGTGATCAGCTTAACAGCAATTACTTGCAAAGTCAATATTTGCCTAGAAAATGAACTTTAACCCCCAAAACACATTTCAACATCATTGCAGTCCTGCCTTAAAAGGAGCAGCTAACATCGTTTTAGTGATTGTTCCATTAACACAGGTGTGGGTGTTGATGAGGACAGGGCTGGCGAACAATCAGTCATGATTAAGTAAGAATGACACCACTGGACACTTTAAAAGGAGGCTGGTGCTTGGTATCATTATTTCTCTTCAGTTAACCATGGTTATCTCTAAAGAAACACGTGCAGCCATCATTGCACTGCACAAAAATGGCCTAACAGGGAAGAGTATCCAGCTAGAAAGATTGCACCTCAGTCAAAAATCTATTGCATCATCAAGAACTTCAAGGAGAGAGCTTCCATTGTTGTCAAAATGGCTCCAGGGCGCCCAAGAAAGACCAGCAAGCGCCAGGACCGTATCTTAAAACTGTTTCAGCTGCGGGATCGGACTACCAGCAGTGCCGAGCTTGCTCAGGAATGGCAGCAGGCTGGTGTGAGTGCTTCTGCACACACTGTGAGGGGAGACTCTTTGAGCAAGGCCTGGTTTCAAAGAGGGCAGCAAAGAAGCCACTTCTCTCCAGAAAAAACATCAGGGACCGACTGATATTCTGCAAAAGGTACAGGGAGTGGACTGCTGAGGACTGGGGTAAAGTCATTTTCTCTGATGAATCCCCTTTTCGATTGTTTGGGACATCTGGAAAACAGCTTATTTGGAGAAGAGGTGAGCGCTACCACCAGTCTTGTCTCATGCCAACTGTAAAGCATCCTGAAATCATTCATGTGTGGGGTTGTTTCTCAGCCAAGGGAATCGGCTGCTACAGTCTTGCCTAAAAACACAGCCATGAATAAAGAATGGTACCATAATGTCCTCCAAGAGCAACTTCTCCCAATCGTCCAAGAGCAGTTTGGCGCCCAACAATGCCTTTTCCAGCATGATGGAGCACCTTGCCATAAAGCAAAGGTGATAACTAAATGGCTCAGGGAACAAAAGATAGAGATTTTGGGTTCATGGCCTGGAAACTCCCCAGATCTTAATCCCATTGAGAACTTGTGGTCAATCATCAAGAGACGGGTGGACAAACACCAACAAATTCTGCCAAAATGCAAGCATTGGTTATGCAATGGAATGGACGGCTATCACTCAGGATTTGGTCCAGAAGGTGATTGAGAGCAGCCAGGGAGAATTGCAGAGGTCCTGAAGAAGAAGGGTCAACACTGCAAATATTAGCATTAACTAATTCTAACTGTCAATATAACCTTTTGGTACTCATAATATGATTGCAATTATATTTCTGTATGTGATATAAACATCAGACAAACACAAATAAAAACCAGAGGGACAGCAGATCATGTGAAAATATCATTTTGGTGTCATTCTCAAAACTTTTGCCATGACTGTAGTGTCCAATTTTAAGCAGATCTTATTTTAAAAGATGGACCAGTTCTAAAAGGAAACATTTATCCCATTTTGCTTCTGTTTTTCATTTTATTAATTTTCGATCTACTAAAAATCAATGACAACTGAATATGTGAACAGACCTTTAATAATTGCTGCTCCCCGCCCACTGCTTGGCGCTGACACGTGGGTGGGAAGTGTCTAATGAATATTCCTTTACTTTAAGCATTGGGAACAGGTGGTTTCCCCAGTGCTGGATCCAGCAGCGGCAACATTTTCCTGTCCCCCGTGCTCCCACTCCACCCGCCCCCTCCCCACAGCAAGCCAAAATACATTCGGACCATAAGAACCACCCCATACTTTCCTCCAAAATATTGTCTGAAAAATACTGTAATATCCAAAAGCTATTATTGAGTAATTCTTTCTCAAGGCTGGGAAACAATACCCATACATAGACCTCAATTTATCTAAGAGTTATTACTTTATTCTGACATAATATCTTGGAAAAGTCACAACTTGAAATTGTGAAAAAGTTTTCCAATCTCTAGCATTTGTTTTGCCAGTCCTGGCCCTAGTTGCCCAAAAGAGCATGGACTCAGGCACACATTGGTGAGTTTGTACCTCAGGATATATAAACCAAAACCAAGACTGGGTGATAAATACAGAAGTACTGACATCAGGGGTGAACCTAGCCTCTGTGCTGCCTGAGGCGAACTGCAAAATGGCGCCCCCCCCAGAAAGTATTTTTTCAATTGGTAGAAATAAATCTAGTTTGCACAGATTTATATTACCCTGTAAAATGAAATGAGGACAATAGTGGATATTTTAATTTAGAGAAATAGAAAAAAAGTTGTTCAAACACATGTACTGTATGTCAGCGCCATCACACACATACAAGGACCACACGGACGAATCCAGAACACGGGTCATTAATGGTAATGGCAGGATTGGCTCAACCATACAGACACACAATGGCTGGCAGAGCGATGGTCCTGTAGGCAGACACAGTCCTGCAACCTGAAGCATGCTAAGCATGTGAGCCGGTATCAAAGGTGAGAATACAAGCTTTGACATATATGTACTTCAAAAGGTAGTGAAGGGGTTAAATTACACAATATATACATGTATACATCACAGATATACTGGACAACATACGCTCATTACATACACATCATATACTCACACAGGCACACACATCATACATGTCTTAGTTATATAACAGATGCTCAGCAGGTACACATCATATGCACAGCATATGGATGCTGCAGAAGTGTATATACACACACTTCACTCAAAAGATATCTAAACATACACACACACACAAAGCAATTCATACACAGCTCCCACACAAAACTCACACACAGACACGCAGCTCACACACACAACTCCCACACACAGACATGCAACTCACACACAGACACAACACACAGTTCACACACACAACTCACACACAGCTCACACACAGACACGCAACTCAGACACAGCTCACACTCAAACACAGCTCAGACTCAGACACAGCTCACACACACACAACTCCCACACACAGACACACAACTCACAGACACAACACACACAGTTCACACACAACTCACACACAGCTCACACACACAACTCACACACAGCTCACACACAGACACGCAACTCACACAGACACGCAACTCACACACAACACACACACACAGCTCACACAACACACACAACTCACACAACACACACACACAGCTCACACAACACACACACACAGCTCACACAACACACACAACTCACACAACACACACAGCTCACACAACACACACAGCTCACACAACACACACAGCTCACACAACACACACACACAGCTCACACAACACACAGCTCACACACAGCTCACACAACACACACAGCTCACACAACACACACACACAGCTCACACAACACACACACAGCTCACACAACACACACAGCTCACACAACACACACAGCTCACACAACACACACAGCTCACACAACACACACACACAGCTCACACAACACACAGCTCACACAACACACACAGCTCACACAACACACACACAGCTCACACAACACACACAGCTCACACACAGTTCACACAACACACACAGCTCACACAACACAACACACACAGCTCACACAACACACACACACAGCTCACACAACACACACAGCTCACACAACACACACAGCTCACACAACACACACAGCTCACACACAGCTCACACACACACACACACAGCTCACACAACACACACCGCTCACACAACACACAGCTCACACAACACACACAGCTCACACAACACACCCCACACAGCTCACACAATACACACAGCTCACACACAGCTCACACAACACACACAGCTCACACAACACACACAGCTCACACAACACACACAGCTCACACAACACACACATACACACAGCTCATAACACACAGCTCACACAACACACACAGCTCACCCCAACACACACAGCTCACACAACACACACAGCTCACACAACACACACAACTCACACACAGCTCACACACACACAGCTCACACAACACACACACAGCTCACAACACACACACAGCTCACACAACACCACAGCTCACACACAGCTCACACAACACACACACAGCTCACACAACACACACAGCACACACAACACACAGCTCACACAACACACACAGCTCACACAACACACACAGCTCACACAACACACACAGCTCACACAACACACACAGCTCACACAACACACACACAGCTCACACAACACACACACAGCTCACACAACACACACAGTCACACAACTCACACACACACAGCTCACAACCACACACAGCTCACACAACACACACAGCTCACACAAATCTCACACACAGATTATACAGATACCTCACACAGTCCTCTGTGCTGTTTGTACATGTGTAGCCCCCTGTGCAGCCCCAGCCCCCAGGTCCCAGCCCCCTCACTCCCTGGCCAGCAGTAGATCTGTACCTTGTGACCTGGAGCTTCTTATCATCGGTATCTCAGCACAGGAGGCTGCTCTCTGATCTTTGTCGGCTCTCACTTCTTTCCGCGCCGTGCAGGAGAACATGAGCACCCCCTGCAGATGCCGCCCCTTCCTTCACCAGCAGGTGGCGCCGCCTGAATCAAGCCACTCACATTGCCCCATCATTGATTCGGCCCTGACTGACATGTTTCTATTTCTTCTGATTGTTACACTCCTAGTTATAAATACTGAGGTAAAAATACCTCACCAAATACTCAATATGTGTACGTGGCCTTGTAAGACAGTATGTAGCATTGTGAAGCCTGACAAATTCTTTATAACTTACAGTGAAAAAGTGGCACAAATTACTCAAGAAATGTAAGGCAGCTTCTGGCTAGAGTAAAATGACAGGCTGCGGTTTGTGGCAGTTGTAATTTGTTAGGATTCAGCGGGTCACAAGCGGAAACGGAGCCAGAAGTCAATTGGTTAAATAAGTTTTTTTACTCAAGGGATAAGGAAGGGAGAAATAGGATTTGGTTATGTATAAACTCTCTCCGCCTTTCACCACAAGAAACATTCACAAACACCCAGTCCAGGGGACCGGGATCAAAGTGCTGTTCAAAAGACACCCTCCAATGTATCAGGAAAAGCAGAAACAATTAACGCAAGAAGCTCGGATAACAACGCTAAAGCCAGCTTCTCTAAACACCGGAAGTGTAAATTAATGAGTGTGCAGCTGGGTTTTTCTGTGGACCAGCACTTTCACTGACAAAATTACATTTTTCTGAAGGTTCGACGGTCTGTAATGGGCACTCAGGTAAAAGCAAGGGATTCCCAGGTAAATTAAAAAGGCTTTATTCCTCGTGCCTCCATAGCCACAACATGTTTCGATGGCTTGTGACCGTCTTCATCAGGTTTCACCTGAAGAAGACGGTCACAAGCCGTCGAAACATGTTGTGGCTATGGAGGCACGAGGAATAAAGCCTTTTTAATTTACCGTATATACTCGTGTATAAGCCGAGTTTTTCAGCACAAAAATTGTGCTGAAAAGTGCCCCCCTCGGCTTATACACGAGTCACTATACAGCTGAGTGGGGGGGCGGGTGTCCGGGGGCTGGAGGAGGCAGGGGGAGGCTGCACTATGAGCGGCCGGTCACGTGGGGCCGCTCATTAGTGCAATGCAATATGCACGGCATCCCCCTGTCCATCAGCGGCAGGGGGAGCCGTGCATATTACATTGCTCTCCCCCAGTAGTTTATACAGGCCCCCCGATCCCCCCCCCCCCCGTAGTTTATACAGGCCCCCCGATCCCCCCCGCCCCGTAGTATATACAGGCCCCCCGTAGTTTATGCAGGCCACCCGATCCCCCCCCCCCGTAGTATATACAGGCCCCCCGATTCCCACCCTCTATGTAGTATATACAGGCCCCCCGCGCTCTATATACAGGCCCCCGGTTGCAGCCACAGACCTGTAAGAGAATCGCTTTCATACTTACCCTCCTCGCTGTTACCCGCGCTCCTCCGGTCTCCTTCCCGCTTGTACCCGGCGCGTCCACAATGACGTCATTGTGGATGCGCCGGGAAGAAGCTGGAAGGAGACGAGGACGCGCGATGACAGTGAGGAGGGTAAGTATGAAAGCGATTCTCTTACAGGTCTGTGGCTGCAACCGGGGGCCTGTATATAGAGCGCGGGGGCCTGTATATACTACATAGAGGGTGGGAATCGGGGGGCCTGTATATACTACGGGGGGGGGGGATCGGGTGGCCTGCATAAACTACGGGGGCCTGTATATACTACGGGGCGGGGGGGATCGGGGGGCCTGTATAAACTACGGGGGGGGGGGGGGGATCGGGGGCCTGTATAAACTACTGGGGTGGGTAATCGGGGGGCCTGTATATACCACACTGCTGGGGCTGCTGCCTGTATATACCACACTGCTGGGGGCTGCTGCCTGTATATACCACACTGCTGGGGGCTGCTGCCTGTATATACCACACTGCTGGGGAGGCTGCTGTATACCACACTGCTGGGGAGGCTGCTGTATACCACACTGCTGGGGGCTGCTGCCTGTATATACCTCACTGCTGGGGCTGCTGCCTGTATATACCACACTGCTGGGGGCTGCTGCCTGTATATACCACACTGCTGGGGCTGCTGCCTGTATATACCACACTGCTGGGGCTGCTGCCTGTATATACCTCACTGCTGGGGGCTGCTGCCTGTATATACCACACTGCTGGGGGCTGCTGCCTGTATATACCACACTGCTGGGGGCTGCTGCCTGTATATACCACACTGCTGGGGGCTGCTGCCTGTATATACCACACTGCTGGGGGCTGCTGCCTGTATATACCACACTGCTGGGGGCTGCTGCCTGTATATACCACACTGCTGGGGGCTGCTGCCTGTATATACCACACTGCTGGGGGCTGCTGCCTGTATATACCACACTGCTGGGGCTGCTGCCTGTATATACCTCACTGCTGGGGGCTGCTGCCTGTATATACCACACTGCTGGGGGCTGCTGCCTGTATATACCACACTGCTGGGGCTGCTGCCTGTATATACCACACTGCTGGGGGCTGCTGCCTGTATATACCACACTGCTTGGGGGCTGCTGCCTGTATATACCACACTGCTGGGGGCTGCTGCCTGTATATACCACACTGCTGGGGCTGCTGCCTGTATATACCTCACTGCTGGGGGCTGCTGCCTGTATATACCACACTGCTGGGGGCTGCTGCCTGTATATACCACACTGCTGGGGGCTGCTGCCTGTATATACCACACTGCTGGGGGCTGCTGCCTGTATATACCACACTGCTGGGGGCTGCTGCCTGTATATACCACACTGCTGGGGGCTGCTGCCTGTATATACCTCACTGCTGGGGGCTGCTGCCTGTATATACCACACTGCTGGGGGCTGCTGCCTGTATATACCACACTGCTGGGGGCTGCTGCCTGTATATACCACACTGCTGGGGGCTGCTGCCTGTATATACCACACTGCTGGGGCTGCTGCCTGTATATACCACACTGCTGGGGGCTGCTGCCTGTATATACCACACTGCTGGGGGCTGCTGCCTGTATATACCACACTGCTGGGGGCTGCTGCCTGTATATACCTCACTGCTGGGGGCTGCTGCCTGTATATACCACACTGCTGGGGGCTGTATACCTGTGCTGGAGTCCACCCTCGGCTTATACACGAGTCAATAGGTTTTCCCAGGTTTTGGGGCAAAAGTAGGGGGGTCGGCTTATACACGGGTCGGCTTATACACGAGTATATACGGTACCTGGGAAACCTTTGCTTTTACCTGAGCGCCCATTACAGACCGTGGATCCTTCAGAAAACTGCATTGTCTCATTGAGCTACACTGCAGGAGCAGCTCGGTTCCAGCGCTGTGAGGACCAGGGGTTACACGAGGTAACGAGGGAGAAAAAAATCAACGCTCAAACCAGTGTTGTGCATGGCTTGCACAACATTATCAGGTTAGTGCACATATATATAACCCTCTTGAGGGATTAATTATACAGACGGTATTGCACCATTGCACCTCCTCTCTCCTTCTTGTTTATTAAATTTACAGTTGTGGCCAAAAGTATTGACACCCCTGCAATTCTGTCAGATAATACTCAGTTTCTTCCTGAAAATGATTGCAATCACAAATTCTTTGGTATTATTATCTTCATTTTATTTTTTCTTAAATTAATAAAAACAAAAGAAAATGAAGCAAAAAGCAAAACATTGATCATTTCACACAAAACTCTAAAAATGAGCTAGACAAAAGTATTGGCACCCTCAGCCTAATACTTGGTTGCACAACCTTTAGCCAAAATAACTGCGATCAACCGCTTCCGGTAACCATCAATGAGTTTCTTACAATGCTCTGCTGGAATTTTAGACCATTCTTCTTTGGCAAACTGCTCCAGGTCCCTGATATTTGAAGGGTGCCTTCTCCAAACTGCCATTTTTAGATCTCTCCACAGATGTTCTATGGGATTCAGGTCTGGACTCATTGCTGGCCACCTTAGAAGTCTCCAGTGCTTTCTCTCAAACCATTTTCTAATGCTTTTTGAAGTGTTTTGGGTCATTGTCCTGCTGGAAGAACCATGACCGCTGAGGCAGACCCAGCTTTCTCACACTGGGCCCTACATTATGCTGCAAAATGTGTTGGTAGTCTTCAGAATTCATAATGCCATGCACAAGGTCAAGCAGTCCAGTGCCAGAGGCAGCAAAGCAACCCCAAAACATCAGGGAACCTCCGCCATGTTTGACTGTAGGGACCGTGTTCTTTTCTTTGAATGCCTCTTTTTTTCTCCTGTAAACTCTCTGTTCATGCCTTTGCCCAAAAAGCTCTACTTTTGTCTCATCTGACCAGAGAACATTCTTTCAAAACGTTTTAGGCTTTCTCAGGTAAGTTTTGGCAAACTCCAGCCTGGCTTTTTTATGTCTCGGGGTAAGAAGTGGGGTCTTCCTGGGTATCCTACCATACAGTCCCTTTTCATTCAGACGCCGACGGATAGTACGGGTTGACACTGTTGTACCCTCGGACTGCAGGGCAGCTTGAACTTGTTTGGATGTTAGTCGAGGTTCTTTATCCCCCATCTGCACAATCTTGCGTTGAAATCTCTTGTAAACTTTTCTTTTCCGTCCACATCTAGGGAGGTTAGCCACAGTGCCATGGGCTTTAAACTTCTTGATGACACTGCGCACGGTAGACACAGGAACATTCAGGTCTTTGGAGATGTACTTGTAGCCTTGAGATTGCTCATGCTTCCTCACAATTTGTTTTCTCAAGTCCTCAGACAGTTCTTTGGTCTTCTTTCTTTTCTCCATGCTCAATGTGGTACACACAAGGACACAGGACAGAGGTTGAGTCAACTTTAATCCATGTCAACTGGCTGCAAGTGTGATTAGTTATTGCCAACACCTGTTAGGTGCCACAGGCAAGTTACAGGTGCTGTTAATTACACAAATTAGAGAAGCATCACATGATTTTTCTAACAGTGCCAATACTTTTGTCCACCCCCTTTTTTATGTTTGGTGTGGATTTATATCCAATTTGGCTTTAGGACAATTCTTTTTGTGTTTTTTTCATTGAAGACAAATTAAATGAAGATAATAATACCAAAGAAATTGTTATTGCAATCATTTTCAGGAAGAAACTGAATATTATCTGACAGAATTGCAGGGGTGTCAATACTTTTGGCCACAACTGTATCATTAATACACGGTTATCTATATTTTGGTACCATAACAGTCTCTTTTAGTCTGACACAGGTCTGTGAAAAACCGGCCACAGTCTAACTCTGCGACTTTGGCACCAAGATGTCCATACTGTTACCTAAAAAAAAGTGTGTATGCGGGGCCCGAACTCAGTGACTCACAATTTTGTTGTAATGCATGTGAGAGACGGGCTCACCTGAAGTCTTGTCTTACATGTACACCAGAGACCACCCGGCAGTTTCCTCCAACAGTCCAGACTGCCTCCAACAGGCTCCTCACAGGGTACAATCGTCCGGTTAAAAGCACCTGGGGTATTCTTTTCTAAAGGTACCGTCACACGTAATGATATCGTTGCCGATATCGTTCAAAAGTCACGTGTTTAGTGACGTTTGAATGATGTCGAAATGACATTGTTGCGTGTGACACTATTCACAATCAACGATCAGTCGGCTGATCGTTGATCGTTTGGTTTGAGGACAGGACCTCAAATCTATCGTTGGTAGCATCGCTGCATGTAACACCGGGAGACCAACGATGAACAAGGTCCCAGCTTCTCACAGTCTATCCGTGGTAAACATGGGTTACTAAGCGCCGCGTGGCGTTTATCATGGTTACCAACGATCTCGCTGGTCAATATTGCTGGTGAGTCCTGTGTGACAGCTCACCAGCGATGTGAACGATGTTGTTAGCGATCTCGCTTGCATGAGATCGCTAACAATTGAAGGTGTGATGGCACCTTAATCCACGCTCCCTCTGGTAGCACATTAACTGCTTCCTCTCAGTTCAAAGAACTAGCAAACAATCTTTATTAGCCCTGAAAGTGATGACCAGCAAACAGAAAGCATGTAGCCACAAGTCCTCACATTGCTGGCTGTCTGCTCTCTCCTCACAGGTTGCCCCTTTCCTCGGTTGCAGGCCCGGACCCTCCCTTTGCACTACTCCAATCATTCTCCCCACAGCTGCAGGCCTGGATGACTCTCACAGGTGCATGCCTCATATGATATGCCTTATTTTAGTCCAGAGCTTCCTTTATTATTAATGGCGTTCACAACAGCAATCATAACATATCGGGAACATAGTATTTAGGATTTTCAAAAGGGGGGTATTTTAACCATAACTACCGTATGTAGAAATAAGAAAGCGCTCTCAAATTAAGATGTAAATAAAGTTTTATTTTATTTCACAGCAATAATCAATGGTTATAAGTGGTAGAAATAAAGTAGACAAAAGCAGCAATAAAGCTGTGACAACTTGATCCTCCAGGGTCTTTTTTTATTACAACTTGAAACAAGATGGCTTAATGGGGAACCTCTCAGCATGTTTTTCCCTATGGAAATAGTGGCATGGTTGTGTAGGTGCTGCATATGCTAAATAAAAGCCATCTAACATAGTCATGAGATGAGAGAAAATCAGCTTACGAAAACGACAGGTTGTTGGTGAGGCACTTAGACTTGTGGAAATGACAGGAACAGCAAGTGCAAGAGCCTCGTGAAACATTATCATGACACATCTACAGTGCTCAAGTAATCATGCGTTAATATCCCGCTCTACAGACATTGTCCACCTTGTGCGGAGTTAAATGAGCATTTATGTACTCCTCAACATTGACATGGCAAACCCAAGAAGGAAAAGTTGTGGATTTATGGAAATTGCAGGATCAATTGGCATGTTAATGATATGCAAATTACAAAAAAATGGAGACAAAATTTTTAGAAAATTAGAAATACAGAAATTTAGAAATCCCGCTCTTAGACACCTGGACAATTATCAAAGAGGTTATTAACAGTGTCTGCTGAATGATCAAGATCCACTGCTGGCGGCTCCTTTTGCAATTGCTGGTCAATGGCATCACAGATGGGATCTATGGGAGACAAATCCGGAGACTCTGCAGGCCGTGGTCACACATTTAGGTCACTCAGGCTTCTCACTGTAGTATAAGAATAATGTGGAATAATGGCTTCTGAACACTTTGGAGAAATGTCCGTACCACTGACTCCAAGACCAAATTAATATGATGCAGAGCAGTTACTGTACCTGTAAGAAAGACTAGAGAGTCCAACTACCACATATTGTTAGAAAACAAATCCAGTTTACCGTAATCTCGATCCAGGAAACTCGGAGACGGAGTCATTTTTTTGCCGAGACGTGGAAATACAAGGGTAAGACACGGGTCTTGCTTCTAGAGTTAATTTTCTTTTATTGTAGATAAACTAAAAGCCCAGGAAGGATAAAAAGATTAAAACTAGTTAATGGCCACGGTAATGCCATGGACAATAACCGATTTTACTCTTTGTTATCCTTCAGCGACTTTAATTTATCTACAATAAAGGAAATTTTACTCCATAAGCTGAGCCACTTCTTACCCTAACACATATTATACCATCTTACACTATAATCTTGGGAGAGGCACCAGTGTGATTTTACTCATGAAGGTCTCTTCACTGCGTTGCTAAGTATTTCTTCTTCCAGTTTTGTTTTTTGTTCTGTAAACGTTAAGGTCAGTATAGATGAGTCTATGAAACAGAAAAAAATCATCCATTTTTATCCTGGAAAAAAAATATTGAATTCTATCCATGTGCTGTTTTTGTGTCATCCATATTCCATATTTTTACATCGATAGGATGCCCATATAACATCTGTTATTGTATATCAAAAGTTTAAAAATGTACAAGGCCAGATATCAATTTTTGTGTTAGATGGAATCTATCAGCAGGTTTTTTATGTAATCTGAAGACAGCATTCTATGAGGGTTAACACAGATATTTCTTTCATATCTCTTCTTGCACTGTGTGCTGTTATTTACCTATGATGATTGTTTTAGCAAAAGTAGCTTATCATTGCTGGACACACCAGTGAGTGTTTCCAAGTCCCAACATGCTCCCTCCTAGCATTTGAAGCTTCTCACTGTTTATAGACATTGTCCATACAGAGCCTGGTGTGGGTGGGGGCAGTTTTCTCAGCTCTGCTGCATTGCTAAATCTAAAAACTGTGATTGGGTCAGAACTGCTGCACCCAGTAAACTAAGTGATGCATTGTTGGATTCGGGATCTCCTGGATTTCAGATGAGGTAGCAAAAACTGCTGACAGATTCCCTTTATTACTTGAAAAATATCCATAAAAAGGAAAGCAATATGGATGATCTGTCCAGGATACAACTTTTGTTCTTGTTTTGTTTACCCATAGACATTATGGGTGAGTCCCATTTGAAAAACCAAAGACTAATGCATGCTGCAAATTTTGTTTTCACATGGTTCATCTGAAAAATATTGATCTCTAATTAGCCCCATGACTTACACTGGTCAGACTGGCATCTGATTGTAACATGGACAGCACACATACATATAGCACACACGTCTGAAATGGCTTAAAGCTTAATAATTCAATAAAAACTAAAAATAAACTCCCCTAAAGAAAAGCCCCTGCTATACACATATATCATACAGAAAATAATATACTGGAGATCACATCCATGAATGAAATACAACAATTTTAATGATATGTCATAGTGAGCATACTGGATACAGATAAATAACATTACTAATGAGTGCCACAATGCAGCTACACTAGTTGTTTAGATATGAAACAAAATTATCTCGCACAAGGTAGCCCCATTAGCGAACACATGGAACATGTAGAGGTGAATAATTAAAAATAATATTGCAAATAGTATATGATTCATTATTTATATCTGCACAATCTGTGTTTGGTAATAGGATTACTACTAGGAAATACTTCGGGTGCCAATTAATCAAATCTGGCATAGGTACATGTTTTGATAGGTTTTATTATAGTTAAACGCAACAAATTTATAAGCAGGGGTGCACCTCTAAATTAATTTATCGCATCTGTTGAGAAATGAACCCCGGTCAGGAACTGGAGTAAATCTCCATTGTAAATAACACCACATTTATGGCAGAAATGTTGATGAATTCATCGACAATACTCGGCCATGATCCCCTTCCATGCAAAGTTTTGCCCAGTTAGCAAATGCAAAAGGGCAGAATTGTCCGGGACTGGCGCGTTGCTCTCAGCTATCTCCGGAGGTTCCTCAATGAATGGAGCAGCAGTGTACATGCTCGATTACCGCTAACTTCATAGGGTTTTTTTTTTTAAATCCCCTGTTCTCGGGATTGGTGGAGATCCCAGCGGTTGAACCCCTAACGACCAATAACGTTTTCCCCTATCCTCTATGTTTAGTGAATAACTTCCAAACTTGAGAATATTCCTACTGTATGTATTTTCCATGCAATATAAGAAGAAATGTCGTTGATAAAATGAAAATGCAATAGGGTCTAACCCAGGTAAAAAAAATGAGATGATCAAGGCTTCTCGCTTATCTTGTGTGGTTGTAAGACACAAGAAGAACAAGGAACAGATGCTACAGAATCCAAGTGCCAAAGGCAGACAAATACGCTGGGACTGGATATAGAGTGGAATAAATCTGTGCTGCTGTAGAATAGATGAAGGACTCAAAATAGGTAACCTTCAATGCAAGTGGTGGTATTCTACAGAAACGCACCAACTGGTGAGTGTCCTGAAGAAGACATGAGGAACACAATTTGAAACGCCTAGAATAAAAATACCTGCATTGAAAGTTACCTATTTTAAGTCCTTCATGTATTCTACAGTGTCTTCAGAGTTATTCCACTGTTTATATCCAGTTCCCAGCATATTTCATTCATATATACTGGTGCATCTCAATGAATTAGAATATGATCAAATATCAATGTCATATTCCCATGTTTCAGAGTGTTTCTGGGAGCCCCGAAACACATTGACTAATAAATCAATATTATATTCACCCTTTGATGTCTTGTGGAATACAACAGTGCGGTTTTTAACCCTCCCTACTTTAATTTTCTGAGATAATGACCTTGGGTTTTCATTGGCTTTAAGCCATAATCATCAACATTAACAGAAATAAACACTTGGAATAGATCACTCTGTTTGGAATGACTCTATAATAATATATGCATTTCACTTTATGTATTGAATTACTGAAATAAATTACCTTTATGATGATATTCTAATTCATTATGATGCACTATTATATATCGTATATGTAAAGGCCCCATTACACCTTTCAACATTGTTTTCGACATCGTTCAAAAGTGACGTCAGGAACGATGTTAAAATGACATAGTTGTTGCGTCATAGCAGTAAACGCATGATTCAACAACGATAGCTGTTCAAGTCGGAGTTGACAGATTTTCCTGTCTTTAGATTAGCCGACCTGGTCTGAAGTCATATGCAAAAGGATAGGTAGTCAAAGAAGAACCACAGATGCCGACAGGTATAAGGGGGGTTTTAACGGCTATGGAAAAACAGCGTGGCCACTGGACCGGACCCTGCAAATTTAGTTGATCGTCTGAATTTGGTTGCTAGGGATCAAATTATTGGGACCTCACTAGTCATGAAAACTAGAATCCCAAAGTCCCCTGTGTAAATGGAGTAGTGTGCATACATGAACACTGCTCAATTCATTGTCAATGGGAGTAGTGGTCATGCATACATATTAGTACTCTATTAAAGCAAGAACCCCCATTTTTGTTGTCGGTGGTGGTACAACCAGTCAGACCTCCAGTCAGCCATACATTTATTACTTAGGGCAGATACAGTCAAGCATATTTTTGGTCCAAGTGCGATTCAACATAGTAATAGATCACATTTGGATCAATGTCAGTCTTTGGGGCAATGCACATGTCCAGTTTCTTCTTTGGAGAGAGTCTGAAGAAGAATAGCTGCATATCCGAGATTGAGCCGATCCTTGGTTTGCAATAAGCAATGCAAGCGCCGATGACATCTGAGTGCAGTCTGTTTTCCACAGACTGACATCCGAGAGAATGAGAGCACACTATGCTCTCCCATTGAATCAGATTGTCATAACTGGCTCAATTCTCATGAATGAGAAAATCTATGGTCATCCGCACCTTGAGATTCGATAATGTTTTTATAGAAAATTGCCCTTAATGGTTATAACATTTTATTATAATCAGAAGCATACACAGAAATCATGGGGCCCCATAGCAGGAGTTCTAATTGCCTCCCCCCTCACCCCCCCCAAACAAGAAAATCAAATTAATGAATATTCGGCTGATTCACATAGGTACATATTTCACAACTTTACAGCCCTTATAAAGTAATTTCCTCCTATTGAAACCCCTAGATTCCCTTTCATTGCCCACATACAGTATAATGCCAACAAAAGTGCTCCAAGCTCTCTATGATCCCCCATAGTGAATTCCTCCACACACAGTATGATAACCCAACTATACTCTCCAACTTCCCTAGCGAGTATGGTGACCCTCAACACAGTATGATCCCCAACTGTGACCCTCATACAGCCTTCATGCAGAACGATAGGACTACATACAAAATAATGGCCCCCATACCTCTTCACACTGTATATTGCCATATAGTATAATAAGCTCTACATATTCCTTCATACAGTATAATGGGCCCCACATTGCATTCCATGTAGTATGATGTACCTCATAGTCCTCCTTATAATGCACCCCCATAGTCCTCAATACATTGTAATGCCCAACACAGTCCTCTTTATATTAAAATGCACCTCCATAGTTCTCCATATAGTATAATGCACCCCTGATAATCCTCCATATATTATAATGCACACCATAGTCCTCCTATTTATTTAATGCACCCCGCATATACCACACTCCCAATAGTATTTATATAATCTAATGCGCCCCATAATCATCCATGTAGTATTATGACCACTGGTGTACTTAATGATTTTAAAAAAATAAATGAATACTCTTCTTTCCGGTCTCTCAGTGGCGTTTTTTCTGTTGCTCTTCACATCTCGGCACAGCGGGCGCTCAGTAGTGACGTTATATTGTACACTGCGACTGAGATATCAGAGCACAGACACAGTAAGAGAATGATGGCAGAGGGAGCGGACAGCAGAGCACTCCCTCTTTTGTCATTGCTTTCACCTGAATCGGCACCTGTGACACTGCTAAAGCTGAAAGTGTGATGCTGAGTCGGGAAGGGGGGTTTCGGTGGTGACCCCGGCTCTATCCAATTCACGGGCCCCATGGTGGCTGCATAGTCTGCCGCCATTGGTGGTACATCATTGGTCATAACTTACTATTTGGGATCGTTACATGAGACTGTGAGCCTTCGAGGACAGGGTCTCCTCCTGTTCCTGTTTGTATGGACAACATGAATATATTGTACGTGTCCTCGTCCACCCTAACATGTAAAGCGCCATGGAACTAATGGCGTAATATAAATAAATAATAATAATGAGATAAATTGATATCTCCTCCTCCCAGAATGAAAAAAATATTTGATGAACTGTCCGGTCAGGAGGGATTTTGTTATATATAACTTCCATGTTATAGCAAAGACCCCGATAACCTTGAGGTATATCTGTGAACCTTTGGTATCTGCCCAGGGGGTATCCGCCATATCTATAATAGATACTCACGCTGTGCTTTTCCAGCACTGTATGATTGTAGCCTCAGGGGGTACCGGGATGTAACTTAATTTAGAAGAGGGTACTCGGCTTAGAAACACTGACCCAATACATGACAATGGACACATTGTTTACTAAGGGGAAAACATACAGATGTTACAATATCAGAAAGGAAACAAAGGATAAATAGTGATACTATTAAATGACACCGAATAGGTGATACAGAACCACGGCAGCCAACCAATGGGATTCATATACCATGAAGTAGTAGCCAAAAGGCAGCTAAGCAGCTGTATTATTAAATATGTCTAAGATTATTATTCAATACAATAGGAGGGTTAGATGATTACTGAATACTAAGTGCAAGTATTTTACAACATTCCTCCTTTCTGCCAATGATATGAAGCTTCAGCAAAACAGCAAGGTGGCAATGACAACAGTGGGTGATATAGCATTACTGGCACACACAGAGCTGGGCACTTTACAGGCTAATGATTGCACTGTCTGTTAACCCTTACAGCCTGCTGCTGGGTAAGGTTATTATTACATGTGCATGTGTGGTCATGTAGGTGGCATAGCAGCTATGGATTTACAAAGAAGTCATCTCTCATGTAAGTGCATTTATTGTAATGCTCTCTATGGCACAGACAGGTCTAGTCTGCAGATGAGGGTATGCCACCATGAAGCATACAGTACATAGAGATGGGCTGCTGCTTTTGCAATGGTACAGTGCAGTACATGTCTCTGTCTCTGCAGCTTTAAATGGAGCTCCCCCCATCTCTGCTGAGCATTGAGAAGTGGTTAAGTGAATCCAGATTTGATGCATTTGAACCTGTGCAGCCTGAGAAGCAAGCACCTGCTTTTCCCACGGTGTGTCCTGATGCAGGGAGGCTTGGTCTGGTCTATACCCCCCTCTAGTGCTGAGCTCTGCACCCTCCACTGGAGATCACAGCAGCTGGATCCTCTGAAGGCTCCGCATCCTCTGCTCCTGCACACTCACTTTCATGGGGATCTCTTACCTTCTGCTTCCCATGACATGAAGCCTGAATGTCACATGTGGAGAAGCATTCACTTGTCAACTTGATTATATCTTGGGGAAAAGCTGCAAGTTTTCATTGAAGAGCCTGGAACAGAAGATGTCCTGTCTGCAACCTTGAGCACTGATTCCCCGGAGTGTGCTGAGATAGATGGAATTTCCCTGCCACTGACTTTGCTGGAGAGGATTTGGGAGGAAGGAGATCTGCTGTTGATGGAGAGGGGGATGGGGGCTCTGTCATGTGAAGGGAGGGTCCTGCAAGGAGCCTTCAAACTTCCCACCTGCAGCCCCAAGCAGAGGTATAGCCAGGGAGCACGACTTAGTGCACTGCAAATGACTGATGGCCGGGGGGCCAGTGCGCACACCACACATGACCCACTAATGTGCACCTCATCCACATCATGCACATCCATAGCCCATACCTCACACTGTCTGCTACATACTGCCTGCACGGCCAATAGCCAGGGTGCAAGCTAGACTTGTGCCAAACTAGCACTGCAACTGGCAGCATCACCAGTGGAGTTTCTTCAGGACATCATGCTTCATGTACTGTCTGTGCTGGGATTAACACTCGTCTAGCAGTGCCAGCCATCAGTCATCCTGCACTGGGCTACTGGCTTCTTGCACTGGCTTCCAGTCTATTTCCTACCCAATGAAGTAGATGGCACTGCATAGGTGACAGGCTCAGGGGACCAGCGCAAGGCTCCTTGGTGCGTCTAATTAATACTGAGCCGCTAGGCTGGTGCGTCTAATTAATCCTGAGCCACCAGGCTGGTGCGTCTTTTTCCGCGCTACTGGCTTGTTCCTCCATCACAGCCGAGGTGTAAGCGACATTTGTTAACTGCATGAAACTGGCTGCCGCATACACAACTATATGGACCATCCATGCGTCCTGGTGAGGAGACACCAGAAGACTTTATCCTCATTAGCAACCTGAAGGTGCAGGACAAAGTACAACTTCATTGGGAACTGCCTGCTGGGATCCTGACCCGACACCTGGCACATGGTCCTGGATGTTTCAGCCTGCCATAAGTCAGTCTCAGTTCACAGAAAGCTTGGCTGGCTGCATCTACAAAGACTATTTGGGATAAGTTGCTCTTTTGCACGGGACTATTTTGGCAGTTTGACCTCACTGATCTCTACCTGTGGGCAGGCTCAGTGCCACACCCCCGCGGAGCCCCTAATTATTTCCGTGTTGGATTAGTAAAGCGGCAAAGGAAGAGGAGCTGGAGCTGTCTTCAGAGGGAGCCGACCAGACATGGGGTCCTGTGATGGGAGGACTCTGGCTTTGAGGACTTCTCTCCTCCTGACCCTACTTATTAACTACTTTGTTGGCTCCAACCACTTCTCTGATAACCAGGGTAAGGAGCTAGTTTGATTTTTTCTTTTCTCACCCCTTGCTGACTATTTACTATTCAGTATTTTATATGAAGTGAAATCTATACATCTTCTTTAAAGTGATTTAAATTGCATATCTGTTTAATAAAACATATCATCAATAATTTACTGTGGAGCTTAAATAGAGGAAGGGTGTCACAATTAGGTCACATTTGCATAACTTTTCATATATTAGAATATGGAAGATTTTGCATGAACTCCCTATAAACAACATATGAGACCAGTGGCTAAAGTTATAAGATAGATAGATGAAAGATAGGACTATGGATGTAGATGACGGACGACGATAGATAGATAGATAGTAGTAGATAGACGATAGATAGATACGATAGATAGATAGATAATAGATAGTGATGTAGTACAGATAGGTGGCTAATGGATGGGTAATGGATGGATGGGTAGATGGATGGATGGATGGGTAGATGGATGGATGAAGGTTAGATAGATAGATGATGGATAGATAGATAGATAGATAGATAGACGGATGGATAGATAGATATCCTTTAAAAGTGAAAAATGTGGATTTATTCCCAGGACCGCAACGTTTCGGCTTGTCAAAGCCTTTTTCAAGTAGTACTGCTTGACAAAGGCTTTGACAAGCCGAAACGTTGCGGTCCTGGGAAAAAATCCACATTTTCACTTTTTTTAAGGGTGTCTGTTGATGTTTATTTTTCTTAAATCTACACCTAAGGATTTATGGTAGGAGGGCTTGCACCCGAATTATTTTCTTTTTTTGTGATGTTCCACATTATATATTTTTCTTAGATAGATAGATTTGACGGATGGATAGATAGTACAGACAGATAGATAGATAGATAGATAGATAGACGGATGGATAAATAGATATAGACAAATGTGTGATTGGATAGATGATAGATGAGATAGATAGATAGATAGATAGATAGATAGATAGATAGATAGATAGATAGATAGAAAATAGAGAAAAAAGCAGCAATGTGTTACATGTTTCTGAAATGAGACATCTTTTTATGTAATACTGTAAAGCTTTTCATCAAGACTGAGACATAAGATTTACTGACAGAACTTTCTTTTGGAACTTTTTGTCCTTGGCTATGCAATTTGTTGTTGGCCACTGAAGACGTCCAGCTGGCTAGTGAGGGTGCACAACTGGCTCCTAAAGTTTGCAGTACTTTCTCCATTCTTCTATCCTTGAAAGTAGAGGAAAAGAGGCTGGACCTCCAGTAGATTGGCCTCCATGAGGAACCAGTGCCTGGAACTCCTTTATGCTAAACTCCTTCCAATATAACATTGATTTAGTTTATTTAGGAAGATTTGTATTTTGCGGCTTGTGTTGTCTAGTTGTGCTGATAATATGAAGTCATCCTGTTCCATTGGTTACTTATGTGAGCTGGAGGCTGATACATGGGAACCTCAAAGCTACAAGCAATAAGACAAAATACACAAACATGAAAATCAGGCTTTAATATTACATAGACTATTCAGTGCTAATACTGTTGTGCCCACCGGTGCTGCACATCACTGCAATATTTATGCTGTATACTACTCATAAGCAGCTAAATATTCCCCTGACACTTACACAGCTCCATAAGAATCAATGGATGCATAATTTCCCTTGTATTACATGTTTTCATTTTATTGTGTCTTTGGGTCTTGGTTTTGTACACATAACAATAGTATACTTCCATTGTTCACAGTCCCACACTATACAACATGCAGTGAAGTGTTGAGATGCTGTGTTTGCTATGGAGGCATGCTAGCAGTTATTGTATATGTTGGATGTGTTCTTGTTCAATCACAAGCATCGTTTTATATCCTACTATGTGGGAATGCGGGCAGACATGTCTGCTGGCCTCTGACATATTTATTAGTGTTATTTTGCTATTATTTATTAATGGAACGTTACACTACCAATATATTCTACAGCACTGTAAAGGGAATGTTAAATACCAGCTGCAACCAAATCACACAATATCCCAAGCTGAAGTTATCCGGCACACTATATATAGCACATACGGTACTTAGTTTGCAGTCCTACTTCTATATCTAACATTAAAGTATGATATCCGATATTTGCATGTTGACATTATTATTATTATTTATTTATTTATATAGCGCCATTAGGTTCCATGGCGCTTTACATGAGGATAAGGGAGACAAGAACAAGTACACTAAATCTAGGCGATCAGGACGTACAGGTACAGGAGGGGCAGGGACCCTGTCCACGAGGGCCACAGTCTACGAGGATCACACCAATATACTGTACGTGATATGAATATACATATTGTGCAAAAAAAAAAGTTGTAATAGTACAGAAAGTACAAACACACAAGTAATGAGGTCCGCACATTACCGTCTACAGCACACTACTGACCTCAGCGGATGGGTTCACTGCTATTCTCTTATGTAATTGTCCCACCTTTCTCATTTAAAAACATAAGTAAAAAAAACAATGAAAAAAAATTCTGTATGGGAGAGGCGATACATGTCAATCATTGTAAATCAATTCATCAAAAGGTTCTAAAAGATTAAAGAGCGGTGATGTAAAATAGCATGGAGTGTGTAAGGAGCAGAACTGGAGAGATCATGGGGGAATCAATAGTTTTCATGTACTAAAAAGGTCACATCATGTTACAAGAAACAACTAAATAATGCTGTGTATCCCTTTAAGGGAGATGTGTCATGTATGTAATATTGTATTATTATGGATATAATACAACAAACTGCTGTTTGGCAAAATAATAATCAATAAAGTGCACCAAATACACAAGATCAATCGATCAAACACACACAAAATGTATATATATATGTAAATGTACATAGTTACATGAGTTGAAAACAGACCTGGTCCATCAAGTTCAACCTTCCTCCACCAGTTATACATCTTTGTCACCGGATCATCTATATCCAACAATGTTATGTACACTGAGGGTATCATTCGGCCCCTAGATATGTATATATATATATATATATACGGTATATTGCTACCTTTTTATACCTGTAGAGAATGCAACATTCCGGATCAAAAGTTCCCACACATTACCTAATATGTCAAAAGACCCCCAATACATTGATACACTGTACACTGTATGACACCCAAAGCAAGAAAAGTACGATTGAAGCAATTTAAGGACAGATGTGCATGTAAGGGGTACTGAAGGTTTAAAAGCCAAGGTTTAGAGAGATGTGTAAATCCCAAAAACACATGATCTATCACCATACATATATGTCTGAATGTTATATATATATATATATAATAATATATATACATATTGTACATATATATATATTCACACATATATATGGAGATAGTTCATGAGTTTTTGGGATTTACACATCTCTCTAAACCTTGGCTTTTAATATATATACTGTATTACTGTATATATGCATTCACTTTTGTAGGGCCATTACTTTTACAGCGCTTTACATGCATCCTCATCACTATCCCCATACATATATGTCTGAATGTATATATATATACACACACACACACATATATATATATATGGGGATAGATCATGTGTTTTTGAGATTTATACATCTCTCTAAACCTTGGCTTTTATATATATATACAATCTGAGGTCCCTATCAGTATGTCTTTGGAGTATTTATATATGCTTTAATATTTTATTAGTGATATTCTATAAGAATTTATAGGGCAACCAAAATTGTCTTTTAATGGTTTACTACATGGGTGGTCTTCTCATGGAGAAGCACTGCACAGTTTATACTTGTCTTCTCCAGGTTGTGGACTATTGGAGATTTTTTACTAAATATCTATTTCTCTCTCTTCCATAGTTAAAAATCTCATATTACAGATATTTCTGGGAAGACAGACCGATAGGGAATGTAGACTGTGGCACCAATGGGGACAGAGATGATGATGTCTACAAGAGTCTGTGCACACAGTGTGTTCCTATCACTTTTTTCTCTAGTGCAGTTTTGTCACAAAACTCATTGCAAGTCCTTATGCCGGCAAAGTCATTGAGAATCCTGAACCTTTGTGCACATGTTAGGTTTTTTTCTCTTGCAGATTTATAAATATGCAGCATATGATTTTTTTCAGTGTGTTTTAACCTAGAATGCAAGAAAAATGCATTGAAAAAAACACATGCAAAAAAACGTTGCATTTTCGGTGCATTTTTCCTGCCAGGAGATGCAGAATGGTGCAGACATTTCTGCAACCAAATACTCAACGTGAGCACGTAGCCTAAAGCTCTGCAGAATTAATGGCGTACCGTAAGTAAAAAATAAACCTAGATTTGATAATACTCAACAACATTATGGCGTGTAGTTTTACATGGAATTACAGTAAACGTTCCACAGTATGTTCTCATGGGTGACCAGAAAAATGCCCAAAAGAAAATTCCCCTATAGGTGGGGTGAGAGTTAGGGGTTAGGTGATACTTTTAGGTGTTAGAGTTAGGTGTTAGGAGTTAAGTGTTAGGTGTTAGTGGTTAGGTTAGGGTTAGGGTTAGGTTTAGGTTAGGTTAGGTTAGTTAGGTTAGTAGGGGTTACGTTAGGTTAGGTAGGGTTATGGTTAGGTGTTAGGAGGTTAGATTTAGGGGTTACGGTAGGTGTTTAGGGTTGGGTGTTAGGGTTAGGTTTAGGGGTTACGGTAGGGGTTAGGGTTGGGTGTTAGGGTTGGGTGCTAGGGTAAGGTTTAGGGGTTACGGTAGGTGTTAGGGTTGGGTGTTAGAGTTGGGTGTTAGGGTTAAGTTTAGGGGTTACAGTAGATGTTAGGGTTGGGTGTTAGAGTTGGGTGTTAGGGTTAGGTTTAGGGGTTTATGGTAGGTGTTAGGGTTAGGTTTAGGGGTTACGGTAGGTGTTAGGGTTGGGTGTTAGAGTTGGGTGTTAGGGTTAGGTTTAGGGGTTATGGTAGGTGTTAGGGTTGGGTGTTAGGGTTAGGTTTAGGGGTTACGGTAGGTGTTAGGGTTAGGTGTTAGTGTTTTCTCTGGTTATTTCTCCTTGTAGGCTTTTTTCAGTGAATCGTTCTCCTGAACCATAAATCAAATTCTGTCACCACAAAGAGTTAAACAACAAACTCTGCTGTACTCGTACTTTACAGAGCTTTGAAAGTATTCTGTACTTTTCTGACTCGGCCATGATCTGTTTCTGTATAATTGTAATAATTGTGCGTTTCCCAATACCGATCTTACACAACATAAATACATTTAATCCAATTATTAAAATGTCAGCTGCGATAATTCTTAGTGATCTGACTTTTCAATGTGATAAAAGGTTTTATAATTGTGTGACAAGTTGATAATTATCTTGATAATCTCCATTTCGTTCCCCCCACATTCTCTTTTATTAATAATTATGTCTTTATTTATTGGATCTGGTGTACTGTTGTCTCTAGTGTTGTGACACCATTAGCGGGCTCGGGGTCTTTATTGTAACTTTCTTTTCTGCTTCGTGTTTTCATGTATAGCAGTAGATTAATTATGGCCATCAGATGTCTCGGGGACGTTGCGGTGACACTCGTCTCTACAGATGAGCGCTCACTCAGAAAGCTGATTTTTAGCGAATGCTCGGGACAGATATTTTCAAAACAAAAGCGAAATCAATAACATCATAAGCTTTATTAAATGTTGACATTTACAACCATATATCTTGAATGTCAGAATGTCAAGAAATAAGTAATATTTGACTTTTCAATGACTGAGATGATATGGTGAAAATGAATACTTTAATATTCTTTACATTTTTAAAGGTTACAGATCAATGTTTTTGAATACTCGCTGGAAATAGAATGACAAAAAAAAGTGCTTTCCCCCATTTCTCGCCAACCCTACACTTGCCTTATGTTTGTTCACAGCGCTGGCGACATGAAATAGACATTTTATGATGAATGATTTTCAGTCTGACCCAGCGCTGTAAATCATATTACATATGAAAGAATTCAATTATTGAAATGCATCATGTGGCGTTAAGAGTTTAGGATGATACTTTTATGGGTAAATGGCACATTTTACAGCGTTCATTGTTTTCAGAATTGATCCTTTAGGGTACCGTCACACCTGGACATATCGCCGGCGATATGTCCAGGTGTGACGGTACCCTAAGGGTACCTTTACACGCAGCTACATTTCTAGGGTGGCTACAGGTAACTTACTGGTTGCAGTGAAATCATGGAGACAAGGTTCTATCTTGTTGCTGTGTACAAATGGAATAATCTCTCCATGATTTCACTGCAACCAGTAAGTTACCTGTAGCCACCCTAGAAATGTAGCCGCGTGTAAAGGTACCCTTAGAGATAACCTTAAAGAAACATGGTGAATGTTCTATGGCTACATTTGTGTAGGACGTCAGAAATATCGGCGCATGAATCGTACATATAATGTCTCTTATGCTAGACAAGTCCGAACCCACAAACTCCTGGGAATAAAAAATATAAAGCAATTTACACTACATGTGCTTGCTCCATTAAAATTTATGTAAGAAACCACAGTACCCTTGTAAAAAGCTTATCCTATTAGGGAATTCACTTGGGAGCCCCTGTACGAGCCAGAACAGAAAGAGCAGCAAACAATGAGCGAGTCTTGTTCTGGTCGCCTCAATCTGACCATAAATAACACTTTAAATGGCCGCATGCAATACCGTATATTTCCTATAGTGGGCGCTGTAGGAAGAATTAGCGGCTAAATGGAGCATACTCTGACAGCCAGCTGTTTTCAGGGTTCTTCCTCTTTTTACATAATGATTGTCTATAGTTACACAATCCCTTTAAAAGCGTGTAACAGTGTAAACTCACCTCATTTGACTTATTATTTATTTCTAGAGCACCACTGATTCCATGGTGCTGTACACGAGAAAGGGTTACATACAAACAAGTTAAAAATACAATCAACAAAGTGACAGACTGATACAGAGGGGAGAGAGGACTATGCCCTTGTGGGCTTACATATTACAGGGCGATGGGGAGGAAGACAGTAGGTTGGGTCTGCTCGGGTGGTGCTGGAGTGCCAGGTCCGATGGTCGTGGAGCACCGGGTCCAGCGGTGGTGAGGTACCACTGTGATCATTGCAGGCTGTAGGCTGTTCTGAAGAGATGGGTTTTCAGGTTCAGCTTGAAAGTTCCGAGTGTAGGGGACAGTCGGTCGTTTTGGGGTGCAGAATTCCAGAGAATGGGGGATGCTCGAGCGAAGTCTTGCAGGTGGTTAGATGAGGAACGTACAAGTGTGGAGGAAAGATGGAAGTCTTGGGAGGATCGAAGATTGCGATTTGGATAATATTGGGAGATTAGTTCAGAGATATATGAGGGGGACAGATTGTGGACGGCTTTGTAAGTCAGTGATAGTAGTTTAAATTGAATATGTTGGTGAATTGGGAGCCAGTGGAGGGATTTGCAGAGGGGAGAAGTGGAGGAATAGCGAGGAGAGAGGTGGATTAGTTGGGCAGCAGAATTAAGGACAGATTGGAGAGATGCAAGAGTGTTAGCAGGGAGGCCACAGAGTAGGAAGTTGCAGTAGTTGATACGGGAGATGATGAGGGCATGCACTAGTAGTTTAGTAGATTTAGGGATGAGGAAGGGACAGATTCTAAAAATATCTTTGAGTTGGAGGCAGCAGACGGTGGCAATGGCTAGGATGTACAGTTTGAAGGACAATGCAGAGTCAAGGGTTAGTCCAAGGCAACGGACTTCAGGTACAGGGCAAAGTGTGATGTCATTTATTGTGATAGATAGATCTGGTAAGGAAGGTGTGTGAGATGGAGGAAAGATGATGACTTTGGTTTTGTCTACATTGAGTTTTAGGAAGCGAGCGGAGAAGAAAGAGGATATGGCTAATAGACACTCTGGGATTCTGGATAGGAGAGAGATGACATCTGGGCCAGAGAGATAGATCTGAGTGTCATCAGCGTACAGGTGATACTGGAAGCCATGTGACTTTATGAGTTGTCCTAGACCAAGGGTATAGATAGAAAAAGGAGGGGCCCCAGGACATAGCTTTGAGGGACGCCAACAGAGAGGGGATGGGGCGAGGAGGTCGTGTGAGAGTGGGAGATGCTAAATTTGGGATTGGAAAGGTAGGAAGAGATCCAGGAGAGGGCAAGGTCAGTGATGCCAATGGAAGAGAGGATCTGTAATAGGAGGCAGTTGTCGACCGTATCCAATGCAGAGGACTAATCTAGAAGGAGGAGGACAGAGAACTGTCTGCTAGCTTTTGCCGTGAGTAAGTTGTTAGTAATTTTGGTCAGGGCAGTTTCAGCGGAGTGGTGGGTGCGGAAGCCGGATTGAAGGTTGTTAAAGAGAGAGTTGGATGAGAGGTGGGATGAGAGTACAGTGTGGACAGTGGCGCACCCAGAAATTTCCCAAGGTAGGGGTCCAAGAAACACACACCGGCCCTGAAAGGGGGGTGTCACCCCCCAGCGGTGTTCCGAGGGGCAAAGCCCCCGGTGGGGGGTTTTGGGGGAGTGAAGCCCCCCTAAAAGCCAAGCGATTTTTGTAAATTTGAATACCTAATTAATGCTTAATATTGCACGAAAACTGTCTTATTTGTTGTGCCTCTATGGTAGGGCCGTCCAAAGGGGGGTGTCCAGACACGTAGTTCCCCCCCCCCTTGGGTGCGCCACTGAGTGTGGACATGCTTTTTGAGAAGATTGGAAGCGAACGGGAGCAGGGATATGGGCCAGTAGCTGGATATAGAAGTGGGGTCAAGGGATGGCTTCTTTAAGATAGATGTAATTGTTGCATGTTTGAAAGAAAAATGAAAGGTACCAAAAGTCAGTGATAGGTTGAAGAGGTGGGTTAGGGCTGGGATAAGTGTGGTGGTGAGGTTGGGGAGGAAGTGGGATTGGGTACAGTGCACAAGTGGTGAGGTGCGATCTGGAGAGGAGGTGTGCAAGTTCTCCTTCGGTGATGGAGGGGAGGAGGGTTAGTGAGGGAGGGGAGTGGTCTGGTATACATGGGGGTTGCAGTGGTTGGGTAGCAAAGACTTGTCTGATCTGGTCGATCTTGTTAGTGAAGTATGTTGCAAAGTCTTCTGCAGAGATATGAGAAGTAGGAGGGTGCAGTGGGGGGCAGAGGAGGGAGTTGAATGTGTTGAATAACTGCTTGGGGTTGTGGGACAAAGAGGATATGAGGGTAATGAAGTAATTCTGTTTAATGGTGGAGAGTGCTGACTTGAATTTGAGAAGTGCTTGTTTGAATGCTGTGTAGTCTTCTTTTGAGTGTGTGGCGCCCCGCACCGAGTGCGTCACAGGAGGGTATTGCAGCCATAAATGCAGCAGCAATATTCTCTGACCTAGCAGTCATTTGGTTAACTTAGAGATCCATACTCTGCATGCCTCACTTAGTATAGAGGGCCAATCAAGATCCTGGTGGGCGGAGTGCAAGGGTAGTGTGTAGTGGAAGTTTAGTCCAGCTTAGAGAGTTCTAGCCTCGGGTCTGGAGAAGTAACAGCAACTTAGAAGACCTCTGCAGAATCCCAGCTCTGCAACCTAGGAGAGGGGGTTGCACAGTCGGTGCAGCCCCCTGGCCACCTTCTACCGGCCATCTCCTCACTTTTACCACGGTTGAGCACCATTACTCCCGGTGCATTACCAACCGAATTTGGGCTTCAACATGCGGGTCCAAAACTACCCCGCGCCCATATACAGCCGGTTTACTGGTACCGAAGTTAGCAGTAGTTCAGCTCTGCTATGCGAACCAGAAGAGTGTAGGAATAGAACCAAAGCATCCGGAACGTATACCCCGGATAGGGCATTCAAGCAGCCTCCCTGTACCCGATCTGGTATTCCTGGGCGACAACGGCAACTTACTTAGTTAGAATGGAGGAACACCGCGGATCTCTGAGGGACACCTATCACTGCTGAGTCCACCCAGTCCACTACCCGTCAACTGTATGCCATGTACTGCTTGCTGGTTACAGTAAAGAGTCCGTTACAGAGACTTACAGTGTCCGTGCTTCCTTATGACTACGTCCGTCTGCACACAAGGTAACCGCAGCTGCCGCACAACATCTTAAGCAGCTCCTGGCTTCGGGGATCATCGCTTAGCCTGTGGGGAGCGTTCCATCTTGCTGCATTCCATCCCCCGGAGGCCTCGCAGCGTCGGTAAAGTTACCGAACTACTCATAGGTGGCGTCACGAAACAATTAACCCCTTAATCTGTTCCCACAAGACGTCTTCAACCCTTTTGATCTGCACTCAACCGGGCCCCACTACCGGCAGGCGCGGTCCACCCGTGACAAGGAGGAAGAAGCTACTGCCTGTCTAAACCGGAGTCCCGGCCACGGTGAGTCAAGTGTGTTTTCTTCCAGTGCCACTCTGCAACCCTAGATGCTCGCCGCAGGTTTTTAGTGGAGTCTGTGTTCCAGGGTTGTCTGTTGGTTTGTCGAGTTCTGCCATGAATGAGAGGGGCAACTGCATCAATAGCTGATGTGAGTTGTAGAAAGCTGTGGCATTATCTGTATCGTGGAGTGAGGATATGGATGATAGTGGTGAAATGATGTTGGAGAGTGTGTGAGTGTCAAGATGTGCGAGGTTTCTGCGAGGGTGTGCGAGTTGGTGGACATGGGTGGCAGATGAGGAGGACGAGGATGAGAAGGCAAGTAGATGGTGGTCAGAGAGGGGGAGAGGGGAGGTTGTGGGTTTAGTTAGGGAGCAGAGGTGGGTAAAGATGAGGTCTAGTGTGTGTCCATCTGTGTGGGTGGCTGTGGAGGACCATTGAGAGAGGCCAAAGGATGAAGCCAGTGACAGGTGTTTGGAGGCTGTTGACTGGTTGGTATCAATGGAGATGTTGAAGTCGCCCATTATGATGGTGGGAATGTCAACAAAGAGAAAGTATAGGAGCCAGATGGAGAATTGGTCAAAGAAGGTAGGGGTTGGACCTGGTAGTCGATAATGAATATATGAAATCATTTAAGTTTTGCATTCCCTTCATTTATTGCATAGAATTGTGGGTTATGTTCTATATTCTTACAAAAAACAGTAGTTTTTCAACCCTAAAATTAGAACCCTAAAGAAACCCTACGGCCTTATTTTATGAGGCCAAGGGGATGTGCCATGAACAACAGGTACATTTTAATTAATAGATCTTAGGGTGCCGTCACACTCATCAATATCGTGAGCGATATTGTTAGCGATCACATGCACGCGCGATCGCTAACAATATCGTTCACATCGCTGGTGAGATGTCACACAGGCAGACTCACCAGCGATGTGGGCCAGCGAGATCGCTGGTAACTATGGTACACATCGGGTTACTAGGCGCCGCGCGGCGCTTAGTAACCCGACGTTTACCATAGATACCATCTCCCAGCATAGGCTCTGCCGCTGGGAGATCGTTCATCGTGGTGTCACACACCACGATGATGCAGATTGATCAAGCGATTATCGCTTGATATGAGCTCCGGCTCTCATATCTGCGATCTAGCGATCAAGCGATTTTACATCGTAAAATCGCTTGATTACACGCAGCGACGCACAAACGATATCGCTTAAGTGATCAAAAAGCAGATCGCTTAAGCGATATCGTGCAGGAAATTGAAGCGTGTGACGTGGCCTTTAGAATAAAAATAAGTTTCACAATTGGATGTGTTAAAAAATATGTTTCTGTCCTGAGATATTCTTATAAATGTGCCTCTGTGTAATGTATGTGTCCAACCATGCAGGAACAGGTGGGATATACCACAGATCTTGGACAGGGGAGGAAGTAAGAGAGTATACAGACATTACAGCCGGGGATCACAGAATATAAGAGCATAAAGACATTACAGTCAGGGATCACAGAATATAAGAGTATACAGACATTACAGCCGGAATCACAGATTATAAGAGTATACAGACATTAGAGTCAGAGATCACAGAATATGAGTATACAGACATTACAGCCAGGGATCACAGAATATAAGAGTATACAGACATTACAGCCAGGGATCACAGAATATAAGAGCATACAGACATAATAGTCGGGGATCACAGAATATAAGAGTATACAGACATTACAGCCAGGGATCACAGAATATAAGAGCATACAGACATAATAGCCGGGGATTACAGAGTATAAGGGCATACAGACATTACAGCCAGGGATCACAGAATATAAGAGTATACAGACATTACAGCCAGGGATCACATAATATAAGATATTCTGTGATCCCTGGCTGTAATGTCTGCATATTGTTATATCTGTGATCCCTGGCTATTATGTCTGTATGCTCTTACATTCTGTGATCTCCAGCTGTAATGTCTGTATACTCTTATATTCTGTGATACCAGGCTATAATGTCTGTATACTCTTACACTGTGTGATCCTGACTATAATGTCTGTATACTTTTATATTCTGTGATCCCTGACTATAATGTCTGTATACTCTTATATTTTGTGATCCCCAGCTGTAATATCTGTATACTCTTATATTCTGTGATCCCTGTCTGTAATGTCTGTATACTCTTATATTCTGTGATTCCCAGCTGTAATGTCTGTATACTCTTATATTCTGGGATCCCTGGCTGTAATGTCTGAATACTCTTATATTCTGTGATTCCCGGCTGTAATGTCTGAATACTCTTATATTCTGTGATCTCCGGCTGTAATGTCTGTATACTCTTATATTCTGTGACTCCCGGCTGTAATGTTTGTATACTCTTATATTCTGTGATCCCCGGCTGTAATGTCTGTATACTCTTATATTCTGTGATCCTCAGCTGTAATGTCTGTATACTCTTATATTTTGTGATCCCCGGCTGTAATGTCTGTATACTCTTATATTCTGTGATCCCCGGCTGTAATGTCTGTATTCTCTTATATTCTGTGATCCCTGTCTGTAATGTCTGTATACTCTTATATTCTGTGATCCCTGTCTGTAATGTCTGTATACTCTTATATTCTGTGATCCCTGGCTGTAATGTCTGTATTCTCTTATATTGGGTGATCCCCAGCTGTTATGTCTGTATACTCTCTTACTTCCTCCCCTGCCCAGGAGCTGTAGCATATCCGACCTGCTCCTGCATTGTTGGACACATATATTACACTGGGGCAATTTATAAGAATATCTCGGGACAGGAATAGTTTTTTTAACACATCCTAATTCTAAGATCTATTAATTGGGTTATGTCCACACAATCCGGAGACACTGTGTCCTGTGGGGAAGCCACTGATCCTTGCGGGTCAACACAGCCATCTGTGCCCATGGTCAGTGTTGGCAGCGCGGCGAGTTTTCCCTGCACTTACCCGCCGAGATCACCTCTGACTCTGCAGCAATAAATTGACATCTTTATGGCCGGGAATCCACCCCGCGGGTCAGATTATGCTGCAGAGAAAAGAAGCTCAGTGGTCACGGGATTTCTGTAATGTACAACACAGCGATCACATCCAAACCGGTGCGAACACTGATCGTGGGAACGTGCCTTTATAATGTACAATTGCTCATGTGGCGCCCCGCAACGAGTGCGTCACAGGAGGGTATTGCAGCCACAAATGCAGCCGCAATATCCTCTGACTCAGCAATGAAATAGTTAACTTTGAGATCCAACCCAACATGCAACACCTAGAACAGGGGACCAATCATAGGTCCTGGTGGGTGGAGTGTTAGGGTAGTGTAATAGAACACAATAATCGAGAGGAGAGATCTAGAACCTAGAACCCTCGAGATAGGACAGAGTCTGAGAACTTGGAGAGGAGCGGGGGCTCCGCACCCCATGCGGGCCCCTGGGCCGTCACCGGTCGGGTGTCAGCACCTGAGGCCTTAACCACCGGGAATGGGCATATCTACACGGGTTCCCAAAAGACTCCCGTGCCCACAACTCACAGCCGGTTCACTGGTACCGAAGCTGGCAGCAGTTCACCTCTGCCACGCGAACCAGAAGAGTGGAGGATCAGCTTTACAGGAGCACCCCACCACCAGTCAGTTTCCAGTCGTCTAACCAGCGGTGTACCCACTGAGGGATCCAAGGCTCCCCAAAGCATCCAGAACGTACATCATGGATAGGGCATTGAAGCAGCCTCCCCGTACCCGACCTGGTATTCCTGGGCGACGCTGGCAAAAAGGAACTAAGTAGGTAGAATGGAGGAACACTGCGGATCTCTGAGGGACACTATCACTGCTGAGTCCACCCGGTCTACTACTCAACCACTGTATGCCATGTACTGCTTACTGGTTACAGTAAAGAACCGTTATAGAGACTTTCTGTGTCTGTGCCTCCTTATGAACTGTCCGTCCGCACAACAAGGTAACCGCAGCTGCCGCACAACATCTTGAGCAGCTCCAGCCCCCGGGGATCACCGCTCAGCCTGTCGGGAGCGTAACATCTTGCTGCTGTCCATCCCCCGGGGGTTCCGCAGCGTCGGTAGCCCTTACCGAATCTACTCATAGGTGGCGTCACGAATAAAACAAATTAAACCCCTTTTAATCTGTTCCACCAAGACGTCTTCACTTTTGATCTGCACTGCACCGGGCCCCACTACCGGCAGGCGCGGTCCACCCGTGACAAGGAGGGAAGAAGAATCGCCTGTCTAAACCGGAGTCAAATACAACTCCTTTAAGGACTGATAAGGTAAAGTTATAAGGTTTCTTTAGTGTTCTGAACTGCAGGCTTGTACTATATGGGTGCCCATACTTTTAGGGGTGAAATCTCCATAAGAACGTAGAACATGGCCCACAATCTATACAATAAATGATGGGAATGAGAAACTTAGTGAATATATTACGGTAAATAAGTCAAATGAGGTGAGTTCATACTGTTACCGGCTTGTGCGGTGCGACAAAGTGAAGCCCATTGTATCTCAAGTCCTTTTAGTAATGTTGTGTAATGGAGTCCGCACTGACTCAACTTTATGCTGAGACTTTTACTGAAATAATGGATCTGAAGGACCGAATATGATATTGAAACTCAAATTGACGGTTATTGTGGGAAACAGAATCACAGATTGAAAAAGAAAAGCCAATGCTACATACAATAAGGACAGATGTATAGAGGTTGTACAGAGGTACGTTATCCCATAGACAAAGGTACGCGCTTCCCAAAAGGTTTAGGAATGGTAAACTCACAGATTATTCCCAATTCTGGTCTAATATAATGAGAAGAATACCCTGCTTCTACATATTCATTTGTGTTGCATTTTGGGATATATACAGCAAAGTAAATACGGTAAGTATTTGATCTCTTGCTAATTTTGTAAGTTTTCCCACTGACAAAAACTTTAGCAGTCTATAATTTTAAGGGTAGGTTAATATTAATAGTCAGAGATAGAATATCAAAAATAAAATCCAGAAAATCACATTGTCTAAATTGTATACATGTATTTGCATTTTGAAAAGAAAAATAAGTATTTGATCCCCTACAAACCATTAGAAGTCCTGGCTCCTACAGAATAGTTAGACGCTCCTAATCAACTCTTTACCTGCCTTAAAGACAGCTGTCTTAAAGGGATCCTGTCACCCCCAAAACACCTCTAAACCTATTAAAACCTGTCCCTAGAGCATATTAACACTTTCCCTACACTCCTTTTAGCTCCTAAATGCCCTTAGTCAAAGTGAAGAAAAACGTTATAATAGTACCTCATTAGTGATGATAATGAGTGACTATGCTATTCATAGTCACTCATCAAGGCAGCCCCTCTTCTTCATATCACGCCTATTCAGGCGTGATCGTCATCCTAGATTCAAAATCGCGCCTCCCCACTCTCCCATAGCGTCCGTGCTTCATTGTGGGGCTGAATGACGCGATCCGCGTCATTCCCGGCGCCGGGTGATGTTTTGCAGCCGCGCCGCGCTGTCAGCTTCAAAATACGCACTGCGCATGCGCATGGGCATGCGCAGTGCGGGACTTGAAGCTGACAGAGCGGCGCGGCTGCAAATACGTCACCCGGCGCCGGGAATGACGCGGATCGCGTCATTCAGCCCCACAATGAAGCACGGACGCTATGGAAGAGTGGGGAGGCGCGCAGGGAGGCGCGATTTTGAATCTAGGATGACGATCACGCCTGAATAGGCGTGATATGAAGAAGAGGGGCTGCCTTGATGAGTGACTATGAATAGCATAGTCACTCATTATCATCACTAATGAGGTACTATTATAACGTTTTTCTTCACTTTGACTAAGGGCATTTAGGAGCTAAAAGGAGTGTAGGGAAAGTGTTAATATGCTCTAGGGACAGCTTTTAATAGGTTTAGAGGTGTTTTGGGGGTGACAGGACCCCTTTAAACTGTCGCCTGTATAAAAGACTTTTGTCCACACACTCAATCAGTCAGACTCTAACCTTTACAACATTGGCAAGACCAAAGAGATCCCTAAGGGTACCGTCACACCAGGTGACATCGCCGGAGATATCGCAGATGACACACGGGAGCGCGCACGTTTTTGGCATCCCGACAGCGTTGCCGTCGCGTGTTTACACGCGACGATACCTCCGGCAACACTTTGGCAATGTTTCAGGCGACGTTGCTGTTGGGGTGTCTAGAAACCCTAGCAGGGAACCTGTAACATGGGAGCCTATGGCTCCCATCGCCTGTAACATCGCCGTTCGCGATGTTACACAGGGCGATGCATACACATCGCCTGAGAGTGGTTGCCTGGTTTCACAGCAGTGCTCTGAAACCAGGCAACCACTCTCAGATAATTTTTCGAGGCAAAATCGCCACTTCACACGGGGCGACTCGCCACCGATGACGCAGATGATAGGCCACGCACCTGCAAAATCGCCGGCGGTGTCACCTGGTGTGACGGTACCCTAAGGATGTCAGGGAAAAATCCCAGACCTGCTCAAGGCTGGAATAGGCTACAAACCCATAAGTAAGACACTGGGTGAGAAGGAGACAACTGTTGGTGCAATAGTAAGAAAATGGAAGAAATAGAAAATGAGGTCAGTCAACATCGATCTTGGGCTCCATGCAAAATGTCACCTCGAGGGGTATCCAGGATCATGAGGAAGGTGAGAGATCACCCTAAAACTATACAGGGGGAACTTGTTAATGTTCTCAAGACAGCTGGGACCACTGTAACTAAGAAAACCATTGGTAACACATTACCCCATAATGGAGTAAAATACTCCTGTGCCCGCAAAGTCCCACTGTTCAAAAAGGCACATGTGCAGGCCTGTCTGAAGTTTTCCAATAAACACCTTGGCAATTCTGAGAGTAATTGGAGAAGGTGCTGTGGTCAGATGAGACAAAAATTGAGCTCTTTGGCTTTAACTCAACTCGCCTTATTTGGAGGAAGAGAAAAGCTGTTTATGATCTAGAGAACACCGTCCCCACTGTTAAGCATGGCGGTGGAAACATTATGTTTTGGGGTTTTTTCTCTGATAAGGGCACAGGACTACTTCACCGCATTATTGGGGCAATGGTTGGAGCTATGTACCATAAAATCCTCAGTGACAACCTCCTTCCCTCTTCCAGGACATTAAAAATGAGTTATGGCTGGGTCTTCCAGCACGACAATGACCATAACATACAGCAAAGGCAACAAAGGAGTGGCTCAAAAAGAAGTACATTAAGGTCATGAAGTACCCTAGCCAGTCTCCAGACCTTAATTCCATGGAAAACTAATTGAAGGAGCTGAAGCTCCTCATTGTCAATTGACAGCCTCAAAATCTTAGTGATTTAGGCTGGGGTCACACTTTAAACTTGAATTGCGTTCACCTCATCCAGATCCGGATGCGGTGAACGCAATTGTAGTCCCACACATTTTTTATGAAAAATGTGTGGAGGGAACCCCATTGCAATAACCGGATTGCTCAGGACGTGTAATACTGAGCAATCCGATTACCGTATACTTTGCTTATCCCTGCTGCCGCCGGGATAAGCAAAGTGCTAAAACTGTGAAAAAAGCTATAATGTTAATAATAATTTTGCCCATCATGTCTCCAGGGGGTGTCCACCCTCCCTAGATACATGCTACCTACACAGCTGGGCATATAAGGGGTTAATATTCCCTGTACAGTATAGCCGACTCCTGTCGGCTCTGTACATTTTTATCAATGAATCCGGCGGCGCCCCTGACAGTTGCGCATAGTATACGTCATGTACGTATACTATGTGCCGCAGTCCGAGGTCCTGCAGGCTTTTACAGTAAGTTCTATGGCGCTGCGCTGCCATAGCTTTATTCACAGTGTTAGCACTTTGCTTATCCCAGCGGCAGCCGGGATAAGCAAATTATACGGTAACCGGATTGCTCAGGATTACACATCCTGAGCAATCCGGTTATCGCAATGTGGGGCTTAGAACCTCTCTGAAGACTGCAGCCTGCATGATTTTTCACGCAGGCTGCAGAGCCGGAGGCGGTAACCGGATTGCTTGTAAAGCAATCCTGTTTTTATAATAGGCTCCTATGAGGAGCGTTTCCTGCTCCGGTTTTGAACTTTTTAAAAGCTCAAAACCGGATCAGGTTTTATAAAAAAAAAACGCAAGTGTGACCCTAGCCTTAGAGATGATCTGCAAAGAGGAGTGGACTAAAATTCCTCTTAATATGTGCACAAACCTCATCATCAACTACAAGAAACGTTTGACTGCTGTGCTTGCCAACAAGGGTTTTGCCACCAAGTATTAAAGGGAACCAACAACCTCAGATCACCCTAATACACAGTTAGTACAGTCCCTGCACCCTAAGGATACCTTTCCAGCACTGTTTTTGTGTAAAATCTTGCATTAGTATAACTGATATAAAGAGTTTATAAACTTACTAGCCTGGTGACTTCTGGGCGTATCCCTCCTTCTGTTATACTTCAGGGCTGTGCATTGCATGTCTGTGCTCCCCCTACCTCCGTGCCTGCTGCCCTGCCCTGATGGGCGTGATCGTTATCTCCTCTGCACAGAGGGAGGGGGAGCACAGCCATGCAATGAATGCACAGCCCTGAAGTATAACAGAAGGAGGGATACGCCCAGATGTCTCCAGGCTAGTAAGTTTATAAACTCTTTATATCAGTTATACTAATGCAAGATTTTACACAAAAACAGTGCTGGAAAGGTATCCTTAGGGTGCAGGGACATGTGCTAACTGTGTATTAGGGTGATCTGAGGTGGTTGGTTCCCTTTAAGTCTTGTTTGCCAGAGGGATTGAATACTTATTTCTCTCTGCAAAATGCAAATAAATTTATATAATTTACACAATGTGACTTTCTGGATTTTATTTTTGATATTCTATCTCTCACTGTTAAAATTAACCTACCCTTAAAATTATAGACTGTTCATTTCTTTGTCAGTGGGCAAACTTAAAAATCAGCAAGGGGTCAAATAATTATTTCCTTCACTGTATTGTATAATGTATATCTAAGCCAAATGTATAAAATTTGCCTTATTAAACCGAAACATTAAACAGATCATCCCTCAATTACATTTTTATCACTTGTCCATAGATAAGTGCCTGATCAATCTCTATGTTGGGGCCTCAGCTTATCACAAGATCACAGGAACATGGATCTTTCCTCCCAAATTTAAATGTAATGGCAGTTGTGCACACTCTGTGTATGGGACCGACAAAGCTGAACTCTGTAATTGGCTATTTCCATTAGCTCCAATAATAGTGCATGACTGCCAGTCTATTTAAATAGGGGGTGTTTTATATATAATAGTTCATCGCAATACATTAGTAAATCTTAAAAAATCAATATAATTTTGCCATGTTTCAGGGCGTTTCTTGGAACCCTGAAGCACTTGACTAATAATTCAATATTATATTCAGTCTATGATGTCTCGTGGAATACGGCAGCATGAGTTTTAATCCTTCTTCATTCCTACTTTAATTTTCTGTAATAATGACCTTTGGGTTTTCATTGGCTGTAAGTCATAATCATCAACATTAACAGAAATAAAGACTTGAAATAGTTCACTCTGTTTGTAATGACTCTATATAATATATGCGCATTTCACTTTTTGTATTGAATTACTGAAATAAATTAACTTTTTGATGATATTCTAATTCATTGAGATGCACCTGTATATTCATACTGTGAGGCACAGCCGGCATGGTCCCATGGCCGGGGTGCATCACATGGGTTGTCGGCTTAGGAACCTTTTCACATGAGCCGGTTTTACTGTGAGCTAACAGCTGATAGTGAGTGCTGTAATCCTGTCCGGTACACAGTGTGTTAATACCTGAAGGAATCATGAGACCAATGAGCGGCTGAGAGAGCAATGTGTACTGATTGCATAGCAACCCAGGTGGGTGTGTCAGTGTGGGTGTAGCAGCTATGATAAGAGCTAGCCAGGTGTCTGTGTGAGTCAGACCAGACGAGAGACCAGACTAGACCAGAGACTAGAGATGCATGGGAAGCAGAGCAGTCCTGAGCTCTGCGATGTGAGGATGTGAAGGGAGCCTGCCAGCTCCATACCAGTGGCCAGGAACGAGGCGTTATGGCTCCTAGAGTGGGGAAACCGTGGCTGAACCAGGTGGATGCTGGTCTGGACGTGTGGCGAGACAAGTCCGGGAAGGAGCCCCTTGGGGATGCATGGCGTACCCGTGAGTCAGGTTGCTAGACCCGGATCCGTGCCTGGTAAGACAGCAGTCCTCGTAGGCTATAATGAACTGTGTACCATGTGTGAATCATACCAGGCGGGCATAACCGCTGTTGGGTCCGACTAGACAGTCGGTAAAGGACCCATGGAAGTATATGATGGCTTATGTAAAAGTGCCATGTATGATGTCTGTGGATGTTATATTGGAGGCGATCCGTCCCGTTGGGACGAGATGGAGGCTTGGCCTGCTGCATGTGGGAGGCACCCGTCCTTCAATGGTGTGTGTGAACCTGTGGCCAGACGCAGGGGTTAGGAGGGCTCCTGGAATGGGTAACCAAGGCTGATCCTGGAGGGTCCGAATCAGACGCAGGGTACAGCCGTCGATCTGGAGACCTGCCTAGGTATGGAGGTTTGGTGGCGGCTGGTGACCCGAACCGTGGTGAGGAGGCCTTGGTGACGCATGGTTTACCCGGGTACTAAGGCTGGCCAATCCCTGTTATGGTCCCAGAGGAGCCGCAGTCCATGGATGTATTATGATGGGCTGTGAGCGTGGATGAGGATGTATGTGATCCATGGATGTCTTATGGTGGATCATATGCAGTGTGTAAGGGCATGGTCAGGCTGGAGCCTGTACTAGGGGTTAGTATTAAAGTGTTGTGCTTGGTAAACAAAGCCAGGCGGCTGGTACCGCTATTGGGACCCACAGGGCCCGTTGATAAGTATGGATAACTATTTATTATGTAAATGTTATGTGTTGTGTATCATCAAGGCGTATGTAAAATTACCCTGGGTGATGGATCAACAGGGCTTATGTAAAAAGTACCCTGGGAAAGTATGTGTGTCGTGGGTGATTCATGATGGCTGAGGCAGAATGGGTCAAGCATGAGGTATCTGTGGGGTGACGCCATGTAACGTAGGACTGACTATTATGTTGAGAAGAGTCCCAGTGATAAGCATTAATGTAGGTAGAGACTCCCTAGAGGTAGGTTGAGGATCCCTATAATAGGAAGGGGAATGATCCCTGTCAGATGGCTAGGTGACCGAACGCGCCATTGGGACTGACTAGGTAGTCGTTATATGGTCCCGTTGAAGAGGTTGTTCTAAAATGGTATAGTGCATTATGTAATGGTAAATGTCTTGTAAGGTAAATGTAAAATGTGTTCTATGATATATGTAATGGTGGTTTATGTGATATTGAAACAAAGAGTGATTATGTGCAATGTTTATGTTCTACCGGGTTTATGATTTCTGTGTGTTACCAAATAAACGGGTGGTCATTTGTTCCATTTAAGCATGTATCCTTGTCAGTTTCCGCTGCCAAACTCTGTAGGGTGCCACAGGCCACGCAAGGCACTATGTCCCATGCAGCTGCAAAGATTTTGTTGTGTTCCGACACCGGCCGCATCAAAGGTTCTGGCCTCCTTTCTCTCCAGCACCACTCAATCGCAGGGAAGCACCGTTGCTCCTACCGGGTTCAGCAGTTCTCCTATAGGGGCTGCTAACCAACATACTTTACAAAAGCCCTTTCAATAATCACATCTCTGTGTGCAAAAATTGTAAAGAGCTGGCTTCTCACACCTTCAGAGTTCCCGGACATTTGTAATGCCTGACTCTGCAAGGCGCCACAAACACACACATATATATATATACTTACATAATTGCCTTGTCTGGATGTCACATTTTATTCACCACCTGATTGGTTCAACTAGGCTGAGCCCATTCCCATTCTGCCATCCCCACAGAACAAATCAAGGACACCAACGCCCATCCCCCAGTGCCACAGAACTCGCCGCCCATGTGACCCCAACATCCTAACAAACATATTGCGCCACCACCGCGAGCTCCCATCTCTATGTCCCCGCAAGCAAAAGACAGCACACGTGACCCAGAAAGTACTCAGGGTCCTAGACAGTGCAAGGGGGGGGGGGGGGGAGGACAAAGACAATGCACAGGGGAAGAAGAGACAGCATTCTTGACCCCAGACAGCACAGGGGGCAGAGCTTGCGCACAGGGCCCCAGTCAGTACTTGGGGCCCCAGACATCACAGGGGGTCAGAGAGTGCTCAGGGCCCCAAATAGCATATGGGGGCATAGATACAGCAATGCACAGGGGCCCCAAACAGTGCAGAGGGGGGCAGAGAGAGCGCACAGAGCTCCAGACAGCGCACAAGGTGACAGAGACAGCGTCCAGGACCCCATACAGTGCACAGGGGTGCAGAAACAGCGCTCTGGGCCCCAGACAGCACAGGGGGCAGAGACTGTACACGTGGCCCCAGACTGCGCTTGGGGACCTGGACATAACAAGGGACAGAGAGCGCTCAATGCCCCAGGCAGCACATGGGGGCAGAGACAGTACACGGGGCACCAGACAGTGCTCTGCACCCCAGAGAGCACACAGAAGGGCAGAGACAGCACATGTGGCCCCAGGCAGCACACAGGGCATCAGACAGCACAGGGAGGCCACAGACCGCATACAGGGGGCAGAGAGAGCACATGGGAATCCCAGACAGCACTCGTGGCACCAGACAGTGAACGGGGGGCACAGACAGCCCCTGGGACCTCAGAAAATGCACAAGGTCCCAGACAGCACAGGGAGGCTGATACTGTGCACAGGGCCCCAGGTAGCGCTCGGGGACAGAGACAGAATTAGGGGCCCGAGACGGCACACAAGGGGCAGAGGCAGCGCACAGGGAGGCAGAGACAGCACAGGGGTAAGAAAGTGCACAGTGGGACAGTGCATAGGGAGGCAGGGACAGCACAAGGGGAAGAGAGAGTACACAGGGGGGAAACAGCTCAAATGAGAGAGCACAGAAAGAAAAGACAGCACAGTGAGGAGAGCATACAGGAGGAAGACAGATCAAAGGAGAAAGCACAGGGGAAGAAGACATCACACAGGGAGGATAGAGTGTGCACAGGGGGGAGAAGACAACACACAGGGGGTATAGTGCATGGGAGAGAAAGACAGCTCACAGGGGGGAGAGATGGCTCCCACCCCAGTGCCACAGCCTGCCCCCAGTTTTTGCCATTCACGGCAGATCCGGCAGTTTTGCCGTATAACGGATCACTTGCGGCAAGACTGCGCTCGGCCTAATTAATTTCTTATGGGACTTACGATCATGTTCGGCACTTGTGATTTTGCCACGATTTAGTCAATTGGCACTTGCGGCAATGGACAAAAAAAACGCTGCTAGCAGCAGCTGTTTGACTTGCCACAAGTGTCGCAAGTGCAAAACTGCAAGTCAACAAGTCCCATAGGGAGTGAATTAGACCAAATGCAGGCTTGCTGCAAATGATCCGTTATACGGCAAAACTGCCGAAAGCAGCCAAAGGAGACACACCTTTTCGTGGCTACTGGATGGATATAGAGATGGCAATCTTTATATGTTATGTGTCTCATTTGTTTCATATATCTACTTAGCTATAATGCTGGTCTATATTCTTATATTCATAATTGCATGTCTTAAGGTACCATCACACGCTGCAATATCGCCTAGGGATGTGAAATGCCGTGTGTCGCCCCAGCGAAATCGCCGTAAAATTGCCTCACGGTGGCGGCGTGTGATAGGCGATAAATCGCCCTTCGCCTGTCACCCGATTGCTAAACAGTGCTCAGTAATCAGGCATTAACGCCAAGGCGATTTTTTTCGTGTTTTGGCGTGTGACAGGGTGATAGTGATGGAAAGAGCGATTTCTGTGATTTGCCGTAGGTGAGCCTCAGCGTGCTGTAGTCCGCGCCCCGTCTGAGATGATTGGTGTTGGCTACTGTGTTCCCATTGGCTGTCAGTTGACACCGCGCCATATTTGAAGAGCTGTCCGTTCTGCACCACACACATCTTCTGCTACACAACCGTCCGCAAACTCAGTGCAATTACGCGTGCCATTGAATAACGCAAGCTATGTTGTCCGCGTGTATTAAGTTGCGCTGTGTGGAGTATAGTGCCACACATGACAGCTCAGATGATGGGCTACACATCGTAGATGCGTGCCATGGGCCAGTGTGTGTGTTGCTGGAGCCACAATTGACATGTATTTGTGACAAACTCCGATAGACAATTGCGTCATGTATTAGCCAGCCTTCCAGAGCAGGCTGACCAATCGTAATGCAGTTGTGTTGTCCAATGAGTGTGTATGGGGCATGGTGTAAACCACTGTGGCACGCCTATCTCCTCACCGTGCTGAACATGTACGCCCACATTGCCTTTGCAATTGCGGCGTGTGACGCAGCAACGGAATGAGGCAAGATTGCTTCCGCTGTAGGTGAGGAGATTTCCAGAGCGACACATCGCCTTAGCATCAGGGCAATATTGCGGCGTGTGATGCTGCCATCGGTGACCCGTGGCGGGCATGAAAAGCATGAGCGTGCACGTCATATCGCCAAACATCGCCAGGCGAGATTGTGGCGTGTGATGGTACCTTTAATTTTTCAGAGTGTAGCTGTCTTTTTGTTACAATAAGTCATGTTCAGCATTGCACCTGTTCACATTGCATGTCAGGGAGTGCCAGCATTTTTTTCTTTTTTTTTTCTAATCCTTATAAAGCCAAACTTTGACAGTTCACACAACGCTTAACTTTTCCTGCTACATAGTAAATTAGTAAAGAAAGAGGAAAAGATGAATTTGTCCGTTATACAAAGTTGATAATTCACGTGCATCATTTCAATGAATTTGGTGCAAAAATTGTTAGCAATGAACTCAAAAAGGAAAAATGAGGCTGAAAAGGGTCCTTTTTTGTTTTTATAGTCTTAGGCTAGGGTCACACTTGCAGATTTTACATGCATTTTTCACACGTCTTTTGTGAAAAACGCATGGAAAAATGGACCCATAGGCCCCCATGTAAAAAACGCATGCCCCAATAGCAAAAACGCATGTCTGATTGTACCATGCGTTTTTGGGGGCGTTTTTGGCTCAGCACCAAAAAATACTGCATGATGCATGATTTTTTGGAAAAAGCACCCAAAAATGCAGCATGCAATATTTTTTGGTGCTTTTTCAAAAACTTATGCTTTTTTTTAACATGGGGCCCTAAGGGAAACGCATGCGTTTTTATATGGCACTAAATGGTACATGCGTTTTTGCATGCGTTTTTACATGCGTTCTTTAAGGTCCCCCACACCTATCAGCAAAAACGCATGCAAAACGCAGGCTGCCAAAAAGCACCTTAAATAGCGCATGCCAAGTGTGACACTAGCCTTATTCTCTTAAATAAGGTTTCAACTCTAACCCTGTGACTGTTCAGAAAAAGAAACAACTAAAAATAAGAAAGTCATTTTTTTTCATTCATCTGCTTCTCAGCAGCCATAATTTATTTTTTTACTGTTGTGACTGGGTGGAGCTGTCTGTTGATTGTTAGTTTTGCGCCGTTTTGGTGTACATATACGTTATTGTGAAATCTACAATTTATTTTGATGTGTAAATATAGGAAAAAAACTATTTTTGGATTTCTTTTTTTATTGCATTCCACAGCAAATAACGCATTGAATGTATTCTCCAGGTTATTATGGTCATATGGATACCTAATGTGTGCAAGTTTTTTTGTATTACTTTTTTTTCATTTCCAGCATCGGGTGACGTCAGTACACCTGCGCCGCTCTGCTGGCTTCAAGCCCCGCACTGCGCATGCGGCGTAGTGTACTGACGTCACCCGATGCCGGAAATGACGCGATTCGCGTCATTACAGCCCCATTGCAGCCCAGGCAGTGCCCAGGAGAGCTGGGAGGCGCTGATTACAATGTGCATTGAAGATCACGCCTATTAAGGCGTGATATTAGGATGAAGATGGCCAGCCTTAGTGACTAAAGAATATAGCCCCAGCTCAATATCATCACTAATGAGTAAGTTGTAATTCTACACTTTTACAAGATGCTTTTCTGAGCCAAAAGGAATGTGAGATTAGTGATAGGATGCTGCAGGGACGTGTTTTGGTAGCTTAGGAGGCGTTTTGGGGGTGACAGGATCCCTTTAAGGCTGGTTTCACATTTGCGTTTGCAACATAGCGTAACCGAATACAGCCAAATGCATGCGCATTGTGTTCCTATGTTTAACATGGGAACACATAGTAGCTGCGTTTGGCTGCGTTCGGTTGCGGTTGGATGTGCATAATTTATGCGCCCTCCTCCGTCCATCTGAATGCAGCCTGTTGCATTTTTGTGCATTCACGGGCACTTGTTTTATCAGCAAGCGACTGCAAGTGCACAAACAATGCATGGATCTCAATGGATCCGCAGTGTCCTCCGGAAGACTGCGCAGGAGAATGATGCGGATCTCACTGAAATCACTCCTGGTGGCCGACGCTGATCTCCCGGGAGATCAGCTGGAGCAGCCGCTGATCTCCTGGGAACGGCCGCTGCTGATCTCCTGATGCTGTTGGCGTGGGAGATTTGAAGAAACAGCTGATCTGACAGCTGTTTAAATCTCCCGTGCCGACACCGAAGAAGTTTAAACAGGAAGAGATTTTAACAGCTGTCAGATCAGCTGTTTCTTCAAATCTCTCGCGCCGACAGCGTCAGAAGATCGGCGGCCGGGAGGAGGAGATCTCTGCTGCTGATCTCCGCCTCCGCCGAGATCGCTGATTGGCTGGCCGGGCCGGGCACCATACCGATGTGAACGCATGCGGAGATTAGTATTAGTATCAGTATGGCAGCGTTTGCCCTGCATTTGCGTCTGCATGCCCTCCACATGCAGACACAAACGCATATGTGAACCCAGCCTAAAACCAGCAGTGGGTGATAAAATACAGAAGTGGAGCACTTGTTTCTATTAGACTTTTCCTCTGATTGTTCCACTCCTGCTAGAAAAACTGCAACAGCACTCGTGTTAAAATATGCAGCAAATACACAGCATGTGAACGCACCCTAATGGTACCTTTACACGCCGCTACAACAGGATGGATACAACCCGCTACAGGCTACGATTGTAGCTTGCGTCGTCAATATAGCCCGTAGTAGCGGCATGTGAAGACGGTAGGAGGCAGCCGGCAACAGATACATCTGTTTCCGAGCACTGCTCTGAAACAGGTGGCTACAAAGCCGATTGCAGCGAGCTGTATCGGCGTGTAAAGAAGCTACAGAAGGGATGTCTATACACCAGGCGATGTACCTGGTATGTAGCTGGGGCGTGACACAGGCTCCGGGATACCGCGCCCCTTCAGCGATCATTGGAGGAAGCTCCTGCATGACGATTGGTAGTCACTGCATAGGGAGGCATATTTAAGGAACTGACCAGTCACACTACACAATTGCTCGAGCGTCATGTATTAAACAGCCTCCTGCGATGCCTGCCCAATCATCATGTTATTGCTTTGTCCTATCAGCCTATGGACGTCTCGTACTCCACAATTGTGGCACGCCTATGTGCTGTCCCTGCTGCACCAGGTCCGCCCATATTAGCTTGTTGTAGCGGTGTGTAAATGAGGTAAGGTAAGCTACAGATGGCTACTTGAGACACCCGGCGATGTATCTAGCTGTAGATGTAACGTAGCGTAGCGCACCTTGTGGCGGCGTGTAAAGGTGGTGCGTTTCCCGTTTGTAACCGTTTGGCCGTGCTCGTGCACGTGAAGCAGCGGGTTGTATCCATCCTGTTGTAGCGGCGTGTAAAGGTACCTTTAGGCTGGTTTCACACTGCAGTTTTTTCCCTGATCAGGTTATATTCGGTTTGTGTGCCAAAACCAGGAGAGGAACTTTCAGAGAAAAACTATAATTGAAAGATTGACACCTGTTCTGAGTTTTGGAGACACTCCTGGTTTTGGCACACAAACCGGATGGAACCTGATCAGGGAAAAAACTGCAGTGTGAAACCAGCCAAAGGCCGACTTCACACCACGGTTTTTCGGGTTCGGGGGCTATCCGGTGTGAACTGGACAGCTCCGTATCCGATTTTGCCTATATTGTATCTCTATGGGGCTGGATGGCAGTTATTTGCCATCTGGTTTGCTGTCTGTCGACAGGATCTGGCTGTTTTTGTTTTTTGCCTCAGACACAAAATCGGAGCTTATAGCACTGGGGCAAAAATGGAACATAACTGGATCCTCCCAGATCTGGGACGATCCAGCTCCCATAACATGGGAGTCTATGGGCGCCAAATTGCGGAAAATCGTGCCAGTTCCCAGACGCCGGGTACTGAAATTACGGCGGCTGTTAAAAGCAGCCACCACTGAATTTCAGCACCTGGAGAGCTCCATGGCTGAAGTATCAGCACAGTGTCCAGCTCCCCTTCAAGTTATTTCAGCACTGGACAGCGGCACAGATGATTCCTGCACAGAACAGGATCGGAGGGCAGATTTACCCTTCGGTTCTGTTTGTCCGGGCTGTCAGGTTCTGTCCGGTGCATCCTGCAAAACAACGGACAGAACCTGATAGGGAAAAATCGCGGTGTGAAGCCGGCTTAACTCCTAAGCTGGCATTAATGTTTAATTGTTACAGGGTTAAAAATGAAAATATGTTTAAATAATCCTTTTTATTCACTACTTTTGTATTATATAATTAAATTATATATAATTTATTATATAAAATACACTAAACTATAAATAAATATTGAAAATATTGTATGAACTGTATTAGGGGAGGAATATTAGAAATTTAGGGTACATAGGCTTTGTGGGGGAATGAAAAAAAATATATATATTTTTGAGTATGTATAAATTATTGATTGCATTTTATTAGTTTTCTAAGAAGAGAATATGAATAAAACAACAGTTCTTACATACCGTATATACTCGTGTATAAGCCGAGTTTTTCAGCCCAAAAATTGGGCTGAAAAGTCCCCCCCTCGGCTTATACACGGGTCAATACGGTATGTGGTGTGTGGGGGCTGTGTCCGGGTGCTGGGAGGCTGGAGGAGGCGGGGGGAGGCTGCTGACAGAGCGGCCCGTCACATGGGGCCGCTCATTAGATATGCACGGCTCCCCACGCCCATCACAGCGGCAGGGGGAGCCATGCATACAGCCCCCAAATGTATACAGGCCCCCAGTGAGGTATACAGCAGGCCCCCAGTGGCACTCGCATTATCTTACCATCCAGCGTCTTCATCACCGTCGGTCCTCCCGTCCATCCTCGCGTGCTGTGTTCGGGTCTCACGTGACCCGGCGCGATGACGTCATCCGACTGCGACCGCCGGGTCACATGAGACCGGGAACGCAGCGCGCGAGGATGGACGGGAGGACCGACGGTGATGAAGACGCTGGATGGTAAGTTAATGCAGTGGGAGAGGGGGCTCTGCACAGTGTGGGGGGCGAGTGCCACTGGGGGCCTGCTGTATACCCCACTGGGGGCCTGTATACATGTGGGGGCTGCACAGTGTGGGGGGCCTGTATACCTCTGGGGGCCCCCTGTATACCTCTGGGGGCCCCCTGTATACCTCTGGGGGCCTGTATACCTCTGGGGCCCTGTATACCTCTGGGGGCCCCCTGTCTACCTCTGGGGGCCCCCTATATACCTCTGGGGGCCTGTGTACCTCTGGGGGCCCCCTGTATACCTCTGGGGGCCTGTATACCTCTGGGGGCCCCCTGTATAACTCTGGGGGCCTGTATACCTCTGGGGGCCTATATACCTCTGGGGGCCCCCTGTATACCTCTGGGGGCCCCCTGTATACCTCTGGGGGCCCCCTGTATACCTCTGGGGCCCTGTATACCTCTGGGGGCCGCCTGTATACCTCTGGGGGCCTGTATACCTCTGGGGCCCTGTATAACTCTGGGGGCCTGTATACCTCTGGGGCCCTGTATACCTCTGGGGGCCTGTATACCTCTGGGGGCCTGTATACCTCTGGGGGCCGCCTGTATACCTCTGTATACCTGCTGTATACCATACTGCTGGGGCCTGTATACCACTGGGGGGGGCCTGTATACTTCACTACTGGGGGCTGTACACCACTGGGGGGATCTGTATACCTTACTGCTGGTGGCTGTATACCTCACTGTTGGTGGCTGTATACCTGTGCTGGGGTCCACCCTCGGCTTATACGCGAGTCAATAAGTTTTCCCAGTTTTTGGGGGCAAAAGTAGGGGGGTCGGCTTATACACGGGTCGGCTTATACACGAGTATATACGGTAGTTTTCTCCCGCTCTGTATGTAGATTATGGCACACTCTAAGTAACACATTTGCACCGTTATTCAGGTGGTTACAACTGTGGCAAAATTGTAGATGTGAAATTTGATTTGTTTTAGCTGTGAACTTTTTTGTTTTAATAAAATGTTTTTATTTTTTAGTCCCACTAGGAGACTTCAGTTTTCGATCTTTTGATTGCTTATAAAACATTTTGGTATTTGCCAGAAGCGATATAAGGGAGTTCTCTGAAATGACACAATATAAACTTCTGTTATTAGTTTATTTCCAACAAAAGTTGTCTATCTGCTTTATTATAAATTGTGCAATGAGTTCAACAGGGAAAAAAGTTGAAGAAGATGTGAAAAATTCTAGATGATAAGAATGACAGTAGACTGGACTTGTTATATATTGCAGAATATATTGTTCTTTTATGACAAGGTTCATACAAGTCTAAAATATGAACAGTTGTATGTAGGCACCCGCGTGTTGGTTGGATCAGACACTAGATGAAGATCCACAGCACAAAGGCATTTAGTGCTCATAAAGCAAAAAGACAGATCAAATGCATTTCTGCTTCTGTTTTGCCATCTTAGTTATCTTACATAGATAAACTACAGCATATATTACACTGGCAGCTCGTACATAGTCTGGTCTTTTCTATAGTAACATACGGAAGTGAAACATGGACGATAAAGAAATAAGACAGGAGAAGAATCAATGCCTTTGAAATGAGGTCCTGGAGAAGGATGTTATCAATACCATGGATGGCAAGAAGAGCAAACAAATACATATTGGAACAAATCAAGCCAGACATGTCACTTGAAGCAAAGATCACCAAGGTACGTCTTGCTTTGGACATATCATGCGAAGAGAAAAATCACTAGAGAAGGATAGTATGGTAGGAAGAATAGAAGGAACAAGGCGAAGAGGAAGACTAGTAACCGGATGGTTGATTCTGTCAAGAAGATAACAGTGGAGAAGACCCTGGTGGACCGATCTTCCTACAGAGCGTTCATCAAGTCACCATGGCTCAAGATTGAGCTGAAGGCTGATAAATAATAAAATTACATCTATCCAGAATTTGCTGTGGCCTTCACTGTTTTCATGAATAATCCCAGTAAATTCACGTCATCCTGGCCCTTCAGTTGTTGAATTTACACAAACCCACTCGATGAATTTTGGTAACTATGTTATAGGATTGTGTCTACTATAGAGAGGAGTTGTTTTATATCCAAATTGACTTGAACCTTATGAACCAGTCTTGTCTCTTTATCATCCAGGTTTTGCATCCATATGTTATTATAAAAAAAGACCATACAGAAAAGCCTGAATCAGAGCAAACTTGTGGGAACATGTCTGTAGAGCAAGTTCACATTGACCACTAAAAAAAAAGTATGTGCAGATTATGACCAAATCACTTGCAATAAATAAAAATGAGTGCTGTTAAAAACACAGGGTGCTTGGTATATACCTTTTTTTGCAAAAAACATATTTAAGCCATCCCACCTCGTCAAGGTGACCCATTTCAGGAGGTTCCCAACTCTAACTGTATTATGACCTGACACTGTGCCCACTGACCTCATTAGAAGCAGGATGCCAAGTGTGAGCAAGTCCCAATATGAACTTACAGAAATAAGATGCAATATAACTGCTCTGCTCAGTAAAGAAAGGGTGGGGCTCTCCCAAACTTGTCAGGAGACAAGTAGCTAAATGGAAATACTGAAAAACCTGAATCAGAGCAAACTTGTGTGAACATGCCTGTAGAGCATGCTGACATTGATCACCAAATACACTGAAACAACCATAATAAAATCTATTATCTATAAAAAGACTAGACTAAATACAAGCTTTGAATACTAGTATACACCATAGAAAAAGTGAACAGCCACAAAATGAATAATATAAAATGTAATTTTGTTAATATGAAGTTAAAATTTATATATTAAAATAAGTGGGGGGCAGTACACAGATAATATTTCACCATTAACATGCCTGAAGGGGTTATCAATAAATATATTAATGTAAGGTAAAAAAATGTTTGTACCGTGTTAGCCATTAGATAGAAAAATATTGGAATCTGAGAGTCCTCAGTGGTTGATACCTTTTAATGACTAAGTGAAAAGATGGTAAACATAGCAAGCTTTCGGGACGCTATCAGCCTGACGAAGGGGCCATAGTGTCCCGAAAACTTGCTATGTTTACCATCTTTTCAGTTAGTCATTAAAAGGTATCAACCACTGAGGACTCTCAGATTCTAATATTTTTCTATATTAATGTATTAATTGTATAATGGAAATTAATATAAAAAATCTACTGCAGGTAAGTATCAAATATATTCAAACAGTAATGAAGACATATTCCATAAATACCTATATGAATATATTGACTGTCATGTCAAATGGAGTGTACTTGAAAAATCTTGCTTGCGAAACATACATCGGAGTCCTGGGGTCCTGACTAGTGATGAGTGAGTGTAATCGTTACTGTTCGCTATTTGCTCGGAGAGTACAGTATTCGCGATACTCATTACTCGGCGAGTATCGCTGGTGCTAGTGAGTGATGTGTCCATCTTTATTGATCTGACACATATTGCTGGCTCCCTTCAGTACATAAAGTGAGCTGGCACCTCACTAAGAGCAGACTGAATGGTAGGGTCTCTGGGGGGCACAGTAAGGTGTTGTAGGCATTGAAATCATAAAAAATACCACCCTCCCGCCCTATAAGACTCGTTTTATAGCTGGATGTGTGTGGGTGGAGAATATAACTGGCTAACATTAGACTCGCTAATCGGACGAATATGTGAGTATTAATAATTACTTGTTATGAGTATAGCGAGTGTGAATATTTCACTACTCACGCTACTGTGTGAACGAAGCCTAATAGAGAGACATCACCACTTCTGTATTTTTCCTCCACTCCTGGTTTTGGCTACAAAAACTGATGTGAAAAACTCACCAAATACTGAACATGTGAACGTAGCATTACGTGATCTAGTGTCATAGTTTCTCTTTCCTTCATCTGTCTGCTGACTAAGGCTAGGTCCCACTTGGGAGGCTGCATCCAGTAACTGGAGGCATTACTGGATCCAGTTTTTACCCTTGTCTGTTTTGAAGCATTTTTTACCAAATCAGGTACCTGATCATGTACCTGATGGTACCTATATGTACCATCCGGTACTGGATCAGGTTTCCATAAGGTCCCATGTTTAAAAAAATAATCAGGTGTTGCTAAAAGGCCAAAAACATTGCAGACCCTAATAAAACCTGACTTCTCAAAAACTGGATCCAGTAGACGGATTACACTTTGGCAAACAATTGTTAACATTGGAGTCTATGGGTCAGGTACCCTGATCAGGTTTTCAGAATGAAAAACTGGATCCAGTAACTGGATTGCAAACTAAAGTGTGGCCCTAGCCTAATAGAAATCTAGCAACACAAGGAGATGAAAACAATTGGTTGTCACACAATACTAGATCTTATTTCCATGCTGACCATTAGACTACAGGTGCATCTCAATGAATTAGAATATCACCAAAAAGTTAATTAATTTCAGTAATTCAATAAATTAAGCAAAAATGCATATATTATATAGAGTCATTACAGAATGATCTATTTCAAGTGTTTATTTCTGTTAATGTTGATGATTATGACTTACAGCCAATAAAAACCCAAAGGTCTTTATTTCAAAAAATTAAAGTAGGGAGGATGAAGGGATAAAAACTGCTGCCGAGGTATGAAAGGGTGAATATAATGCTGAATTATTAGTATTTCAGGGCTCCCAGTATTGGCCTGAAACATTGCAATATGACATTAATATTAGATGATATTTTAATTCATTGAGATGCGCTAATATGTTAAAATCCAATGTACCAAATCCTTGTTTACCCCACCAGTAGAAACTGGGCTATCCTGCAGTTCTCCATAGCATTTACAGTACCAGTTATTTAATATACGGTACATGGCCAAATTTAATCCCCCACCCTTCCTATGGCATTGTCGCTACATAGGGGGTTTACACCAAATATGTGCCGAAATGCCACCACCAACCTTGATTTATGACATTTCCGAGGAAATAAATGCACAGAGAATGTAGAAAATGTTACAATACGATGAGATCTTAATTCCATCTTACACAAAAGATAATTACAGGCTAAATTACCTACAGCAATTTGCCAAATTGGAGGCAGGCCGGTTACAATGCTTTATTTGATCTACAGTAGATCAGAAATTCTTTTGACTTGTAAATCATGTTCCATTTTTATGTTTCTGTTCTTTTATTGCTGTTGTTGTAAAACGGGAAATTGCTTAACAGAGCATTTGGTTTTTGTGAAAAAATGTAATCATGCTTAAAGATTCTTGTTGAATTTGCAAAAGCTTTTTCCTTTTCTGTGTAAGACCTCGGGATTGAGGCTACAATTGTCAATCAAATGTTCTCTCTAGCATTAGCTGAATCTGTCTCTATCGTACCACTAGAACATGCTAAGTAGAGAAGGAGGACATGCCGTTCCCATCACTGTAAAGGATTAAGCAGCTCAAAATTTTCCCTAAAAAGGCAAAAGTTTCCTATCTCATTTCCTGGCTTTATTTCTCATCTATCCTTGATGTCTCAGCCATTGTCCTGCAACAGAACTATGTGGCCTGATTATTCTACATGTCGGAGACACTTGATGGCACATGAGATAGCTGTGGGATAAACACCTGCTCGGTCATCATCCATTGCTTCCGACATAAATGTTCAGTCTGGCTGATCATGCATATGTTTTCATTAAAAAGAGAGGATTAAACCAATGCCAGAACCTCTATCTAAACCAATTCCAGTACCTGTATCTAAACCAATGCCAGTACCTTTATGTGAAGCAATGCTAGCACCCCAATCTAAACCAATGCTTGTACCTGTATCTAGATCAATGCCAGTACCTCTATCTAAACCAATTCCAGTACCTGTATCTAAGCCAATGCCAGTACCTTTATGTGAAGCAATGCTAGTACCCCAATCTAAACCAATGCTTGTACCTGTATCTAGATCAATGCCAGTACCTCTATCTAAACCAATGTCAATACCTCTGTCTAAACCAATGCCAGTACCTATATCTAAACAAATACCAGTACCTGCACCTAAACCAATGCCAGTACCTCTATCTAAACCAATGTCAATATCTCTGTCTAAACCAATGCCAGTACCTCTATCTAAACCAATGTCAATATCTCTGTCTAAACCAATGCCAGTACCTATAGCTAAACAAATACCAGTACCTGCACCTAAACCAATGCCAGTGCCTCTATCTAAACCAATGCCAGTAGGTTTATCCAAACCAATAGCAATACCTGCACCTAAACCAATGCCAGTACCTCTGTCTTAACCAATACCAATACCTCTGTCTAAACCAATGCCAGTACCTATATCTAAACCAATTCCAGTACCTCTGTCTAAACCAATTCCAGTACCTCTGTCTAAACCAATTCCAGTACCTCTGTCTAAACCAATGCCAGTACCTCTATCTAAACCAATTCTAGTACCTCTATCTAAATCAATGCCAGTATCTCTATTTAAACCAATGTCAGTATCTGTATCTAAACCAGTACCAGTACCTCTATCTAAAACATTGCCAGTACTTGCATCTGAACCAGTGCCAGTTTCTCTATCCTGCTACCAATCCTTCCCTTCCCTTCTATCTGCCATCAGAGAGAATCGGGGAGTCACGAAGTAGAGTACAGGAATCAGCAGGTTCTGCCAATCTATACTTAATGTTTATGGCCCACTTAATTGCAACTGTGACTGCAATAAAAATGCTATAAATGCAGTAAATAAATCTAATAAATAAATACAGTAAATAGATTTTTCAAATATGGTTACATAGTTGAAAAATTGCATATTCAGTCAAGATTGGAAAAGACATGCCGGAAGGGAATGTGTGTGGAGGAGGAGAGCCTGAATCAATATTAAAATCATAAATCCTATACATTTACATAAGCTTCGATGTACCAGTAGTTCTGTGCAGAGAAATCGTCTTCTTTTTTTGAAGCCACGGATGTGTCACAGTGATCAGCTCAGGGGTGGACTATTCCACAGATTCACAACTCAAGTAAACAATGTTTGTCAACTCTGTAGAGGGAAAATTTATTCTCCAGTCGGAGGGAGTGATGTGCACTGTGTCTTTTGAGTGGCTCTTACATGGAACAGCTTATCAACTTTTTGTTGGGGCCATTTACACAATGAAGCTCTACATCTTAATTATAGCCCTCCTTACAGATCTCTTATTCACATTAAATTAACTTAATTTTTAATTGTTCCTAAGAAGTAGATCCTTCATGCCCTTTAAAAGTCTTTATACATTTTCTATCTCCAGTACAACTGGCGGATATGAAGAAGAAGACTGTCATGGGATGGTGTAGCAGATAGCAAATGAGGAGGCAGGATGGTTACATGGGCAAAGGCGAACTGGGGAACTAGACTTACCCTGACTGGGGTCCCTGGATCACCCTGTTCCTGGAATTACCTCTGAAGGTGAGGATGTTCAAGACCCCACCCTAGCCCTTTGCTACTGACCAGCCCAAGACTAAGAGCCCCTAACTCCACCCACGGACTGGGAAAAACAGCAACTCCTATAGAGGAAAACAGCAGCACAGCACAGGACATCCTCACTGGACAGGGTCCAAGTAGAGACCAAACTCTATCTGTGACACCCGGTGGAGGGAAGTGGAAATACTTAAAGGCTGAGGGAGTGGAGATCAGAGCTCTGACACACCCCTCCACCTCCAGTTCCATCTACACCTGCAGAGCTACACAAAGCACAGATTATAGCAGCTTTCTGGCATTAACTCTCATAAACCTCAGCAGCATTACATGTGGACTGCAAAGCAGTCAGGATGTAACAAGGATCTATGCAACCAGGGCTGTGGGGTCAGTAAGCCAAACCTCCAACTTCTCAATTTCCTTCAATCCAACACCAACTCCCTCATACATGGCTCATGTTTAAGTGATAAATTTATTGTAGTATAATGTGAACATAAGGATTTAATCATTATTATGATACAATAATCAAGATATTTAGGTAGAACATGATAATAATGCATAATAATAAGTTTTAGCACATTCTGCATTGAACTACTGTATTGTAATTTATTATATATTGTAGGAGTAAAGTTGGTCAATTTTATACCAACTCCATCAAAATGTGCTCCAACTACCACACCGATTCCACAGCCCTGTGTGCAGCTCAATTATACCTGTTCTAGAGGTGGTAGTAACCAGATTACATTTTGGGCCCTTGTGCGGCTGCACAGGTTGTGCCAATTATAATTATAATTATATAGCTGTCTCTGTGACCTGTCGAGAACTGAACTGCACACTCCAGATGGGGTCACACTAATGCTTTGTATAGTGTTTGTATGAGGTCCCCATCCCACAAGTCCCCAATGTCTTTTATAATTCATGACAATAACCTGACTAAAAGCTGCTTATTAGCACCACCTGCTGTTATATAGACCATGATCCACAAGTTACCCAGATCACTCTCTGTGGCTCCTCCAGTTTTACTTCTCCCATAACGCAAACAGTAAAGTATATTTCACTTCTATGGCTACTATCAGAGGTATGGTCATTTTTAAAAGGGTTGTCCCATGAAGGACCCCTCTATCAGTCATCATTGAGAGCCAATGTGTATTATCAGCTCCCACGCTGATGGATTTAGTTATCTGACATTACATGGACACTTGGACAGATATTTATCTGCAGCTTGTCTATAATTTTGCTGGCACATGGACCTGTGGCTTACATTCAGTCAGGGGACATCCATGTGGAGTAAACCCCTTTATGTCACCAAATAAGTGATTACCATGCATTTGGAATAATAGCTGGACGTAACTACAATACTTGCAAGTTGCAGTTACAAGTAGAGCTTAAGAGAGCCCAAAAGTCCCTTTGGTCCATATAAAAAGACCAATGCTATTAAAGACTTGGAATAATTGGGGGTCCCGTTCAGGTTTTTGCAATGGGGACCATAAGCTTCAAGTTACAACACTGGGTAAAACCATCTTCCGTTTCTGAATAAGCATTGGTTTTTAAAGGGAATCTGTCAGCTGGTTTTTGCTATGTAATGTGACAGCACCATAAGGTGGCGACAGAGACCCTGATTCCAGCGATGTATCACTCAGTTTATTGGGTGCAGCAGTTTTGATAGGGTCACAGTTTTTTCTGCTGCAGATCAAGCAGAGCTGAGCTGTTGATCTGTGCATATCCCGCCCACACCACACCTTTCTGTGTACATTGGATAGTGACATAGAGCTGCTAATCGTTATTTGGTTGGGGATGGACCAGGAGACAGCTTGTCCTGTAAGGATAATCTCCTGAAGATAAAACACTGATTGTATTGAAACAGCAAAACATAGACTAGTAAGTGACACACATTCCTGGAGTTAGTCTCTATACAAATTCATCACGCTGCTTTAAGATTACATAGCAAAAACCTGCTGACAGATTCCCTTTATAGGGAGTCTGTCAGCCAAAACTAACAGTATAAATTAAGTACATAGCTTTGTAAGGGATATTTTTACTGTAAAACGTGCACAGTGTTAGTTCTAAACTCTGAATCTACTCTAGAAAGACTCAAGTGTAATCGAGTGCTAATCAAGCGCTCAGTGAACCCTTACTATGGCCAAGAGTCTCAGAACACAGCTCCATCCGCTGGTTTTGTATGTCCTCCCCTCTCCACACTATTGCTGACAGCGCTGGATTGGCTGAAGTGAGCAATGAGCAGCTTAATTAGCATATATGAATAAACTTCAGTTCCGGCAGCATGGAAGTAGTGATTACAAAAGTAAAATAATTATTTTTATCAGGGCTTTATCCCCTACAAAGCTTTGTTCTTTATTTATAATGTCAGATTGGGCTGGTGGACTCCTTTAATAATATTGTGGCCATACTTCTAATGTTTTAGGGGTGTCTACAAAGCAGCCTACCTCACACCCTGCCAAAATGATATGAAGCAGATTGGTCAACCATACTTTGTCTAAATAATAGTAGTCAAATATCAGACCCTGTGTAGTGTGCATGGTAGAAGCCCCTAGGTGGTTACAGATGAATGCAGAGCAGTTTAAGTGTGACACAGATATGTCCACCTTTACCTTTTCATAATTGATTGACTTACAATCTTTTACAATACAAATTCATATTGTCATGTCTTTCTCAACAGGCTGCAAGTCAGATCCCAACATTAGGTGTCGCATACAGACATATGTGGCGCCCCTATGGCAAGGCGCCACAGGGAGGTACTGCACCCTAAACAGAAGTGTAGGTCGTAGTCACGGATAGTAAGAAAAATACGGAGTCTGCACCTAACACACACGCGCTCATACGGACACCTTAGCACAGGGGACTGGTATTCAGTAGACCTCGGGGGGTGGAGCCCAGAAGAGTGGGGGGAGTGAGTTTACACAAGTCAGGCTGACTGTGTGAGGAGAGCAGCAGAGGCAGAGCAGGAGACCCATGCGGCTGTAACAGGAGGGCACCTCTTAGGAGGAGTGACCCAGACGTGGAAGGGGGCCACTCCAGGACTTGTTGGAGCCAGCTGGAGACCCAGGTCACCACCGGCAACCGGAGCCGAGGGGTTAGTAACGGTTTATCCCTGCCCGCAGACCGTCAGGCTGTGGGCCTAATAAGTAGGAGCCGCAGCACCACAGGACTAAATCCCCACCTCTGTCCCAAGTTGGGCCCAAGACACTAACAAGGGAACGACTAAATACCGGTGGCGGGAGGATTATTTCACTGTTGCTCCCGTCCGTACCGGAAAGGGGTCAGAAGTACCTTTTAGTAACAGACCTGGGGATCGGCGAACGGGCTCTTTAGTGTGGTTGACAGAAGAGTTACAGCAAAACACAGACCAAGAAAGCCATTAGAAGAACACCTCTGATAGACTCTGTAAAAAGCCTCCTGAATACTGAGTACTGTGTACCTTAATATCTGCTCGATACCAGTAAAGTGATCAGGTATTTTGGACGAAGTTCCCTGAGGAAGGAGCTCGGTACGTGGCTCCGAAACGCGTTGGAAATAAACCTCTATACATATCAACTCCAGTGTCGTTGGAGTATTTTCACTCTCTGGCCAGCGCGGACATCAAAGGTATTCGTCCAAATACCTGATAAGCACGCACCTGTGGAGACAGTCCCTGAACAGCTGCATTGGTTGAGCGTTACGCTGGTTGTGTGCTACACAACCGACAGGAGCAAATCTATTTTTACACATTTAACCTGCTATAAAGGAATAAGACCCTATGTGCGCATTCTCAACCTCTAGATATTGCGATACCAGTAAAGAACTGTTTGAGTTAATTTGGACTTTGTCTCAGTTATTTGTCACCGGGAGAGATCTCTACAGCATCACAGGAGGTGAGAACTACGACTCCCCTCATCCACCCCCGCTGCCCTGAGGTAAAGCTCCACCTGTGGGGATCTGTACTACCAAAGCTGCATTCCCATCACCTCAGGGCCGGCCGCAGCGCTGGTAACCCTATTACCGGGTACCACAGGTGGCGTCACGATACCATTCCTCCTTCGTCATCACCCCCATCCCACTTTTGAGGGTCCAAGGTACGGAACTGGGAATCAACCAGCTGTGATCCCCATTGAAGTAACCACTTGTCCCGATATCCGAGTACCCCCTACCCTGTCGACTGACTCACATATGTAACATAAATATCTCCTTACAGAGTATTGCAAAATCAGTTTTATATTTTCTTTCAAAGGAGGTTAACTTGCCTTACTCATCTCTGGTTATATCAAACAAGAAGCAAAGGTAAGGAAAAACAGATTTGTAAGTGACATAATGAATTCCTGCTTGGCTAGTATTAATCTGTTTATTTTTGTGGCATGAGTGCCCACACATCTGTGTGTTATTATTTCTAGGTTATACACAAAAACATGCTGGCATAAGGAAAATTAAGACCTCAGCAATATGTTGTTTCTATTTAATGTTTTCCCTACTTGCTAAAGTAATGCTTCAATGCAAACGTAGAGCCGTGTATGACGATGCTTCAGCCATAGATCATGAGACTATCATTATGTATGTGACATCATATTGAATTTATATATTTCATACTTCTGTCTTGGGACTATTTTGCCATGGATGTGGGGGTCACAATGAACATTAGAGTCACATGTTATGCTGTAGGCTTCGTAATTCAATGATGCTGAAGTCAATTCATACATGCAGTAATGTATACAGTAGATTAGGTTTATACCTTGCTTTTTCATTCTTTCAGAGGTATATGTTGGGAGTATACATTGATCTACCATATATTTATGTAGAGCCTGAAACGTATACAGTTTTATACTGTTCAATTGTATGGTCCATTGACTCCCACCAGAGGGGTAGCTAAGGATTCAAGCTCAGGGGTGCAAAATTTCTGAGTGAGCCCCTAACCAGGTAACCATGTTTACAACTATGGTGGTGCTCCCTGCTCGTGGGTATAGGGCAGACCTGTACAACGTATGGCATGTGGCCTGCCGAAGGATGCTGTGCAGCCCGCGGAACTGTCCAGAAACTCTCCTAATCCTCAAATACTCAAAACTTGTTTGTGGTGAAATATTTATCCATTAATGGTTTTGGTAATGTAATCATGCAACAACCCCTTACAAAAAAGTGTGACCACTGGGATTGTTGTAATAAGGCATAGTGGACCTTGGACCAAAAAATTGTGCACTTCTGATATAGGGGAACCTCAGCAGCTGACTGTGGTGTTACTGAAAATAAGTTACTATACAAAGACCAACACCTACATTACCACCATAAGATGACCATATAGTGGTAGATATCAGTGCTGCAATACGTGTAAGGCCCCTTTCACATTGGCGTTTTTATCCGGATCCGGCAGATCCGAATGATGTATGAATCCGGTGATAAGAAATCCAAGTCCTCTCGCCCTGCTTTATGGGCGTATTAGCCGGTATGACGCAAATAGCGTCATGTAGAAAAAAAAGAGGAGATACAAGAGGCGCAGATTGTGCCTTATCAAAAAGACACTGTAGTTGTAGTGTGGATTATAAGGATATCCACTCACCTTTTAAGGTTGTGAGACCCACAACCAGTTTGAAAGCATAAGGCAGCTGCTGCAGAACCTCAACCAACTCCACAAAACCACGGGAAATCAGGAGATAAAACTGGAATGGTATCCACGGTCCGCGCTGCTGCTCTTTATCCAAGGATTTCACAGGAGGTTATTACCATCAAAAAGTCCTTTATTTCATCACACCAACGCGTTTCGGTGCTGTCCCAGCACCTTCCTCAGATGCCCTGAGGAAGGTGCTGGGACAGCACTGAAACGCGTTGGTGTGATGAAATAAAGGACTTTTTGATGGTAATAACCTCCTGTGAAATCCTTGGATAAAGAGCAGCTGCGCGGACCGTGGATACCATTCCTGCAAAAAGCGTCATATCCGGGCAGGAAGACATCAGTACACCTTTTAGGTGTACCGCCGACCTCACATTGCGCATGCGCGGGTTTTGCTTTACGCCCGGGAGTGCCGTAAAACAGAAGCCGCACATGCGCAATGCGTACGATGTCAACCTGCCCGGATATGATGCTATTTGCATCATACCGGCTAATACGCCCATAAAGCAGGGCGAGGAGGACATGGATTTCTTATCACGCCCATCGGGATGTGATAATGAGCGGCTTAGGAGTGCGCAGGGAACGCCCTGTGCGACTTATTCAGGGAGCAGAAGTCGCACTTTCAATAAGTATAAGAGGCTAGATTTAATCTTTTACAGGGAGCATTTCCAACACAAGAGCAACGTTGGAAATGATTGGTGGAGGTGCAGGGACAGGTATTCAGAGGCTTGGGGGTGATTATGAGGGGTCAGGTTCCCTTTAAAATTTGGGTTTCCATAAGAATTTTGCACCGATTGCCGTCTCTGTGTTGCTCTGTCCATTGCTGGCTGTAGAATCACAAGCTCTCTCTATGACAGTCTGATCGGAAAGTTTGTAACACTTTTAACCCTTTCTTTGTCTTTTTGGGCTCCTCTCAGCTGATTTATCACCACACACCACATCAAAGTTGAATGTCCAAGGGAACATTGTAATGAAACTCAATTGCAAAAAATGATTTTAAAGCTAAAAATATCTACATTTAAGTAGTAAAATGAAGCCCCCCCAAAGATGGACAAACCCTTTAAGCATAAATAATACTTAGTTTTATGGGTAGTTAGTAGCTTCAGTAAGTGACTGTACTGCTGATCTCAATATGCAACAATAGAATAATGAAAAAACATTACTTAAAAATAAAACAGAATAAATGGAGATGAAACATACCACCAGACAAATGTCCGCTACTTTTTATATCGATATGGATGTCACAAATTTTCTATTTCTGTTAAAGTATTTATAAAGTATTATGTCTGTTGTTAAAGTGACTAGTAATGTCATGGAGGTGGAAAGTGCGTAATTTGTCCTTCTCATTGCCTGCTGTGCAGTGTTGCCAGAACGGTTCAATATCCATTATTAATGTGTTGTATCACTTAGGTATGTCATGGACATTGTGTTTTATTATACTGAGCTAAGTGGTGTTTTTGCTCTTTATTGGTGGTATTAGTGGTGTCTTATTAGTTGACATGGTGCTTGGGAGAACCAGCCATGTTGGTGCAGACTATTGTCACCTTGCCATCGGCTAGAGAAGGTCTTTTTGATTAGTGCTGGATGTGTAATATTTGTGTCTATATTAAAGATGACTGCTTGTGTTGTATTGGTTAAGGGTAAGTGTGTAGCATGACATCTCACTGCCACTACGTCTGGTATCTTTTGTGAGCTTCACTTAGAAGACAACGTGCTAAGTACCCATTATGATTGTGACTATTGAGGCTGCTGTGCAATTGTGGGAGTCCTGGAAAGTAAGAGTAGAGAATGATTCTTAGGGCTCACTCACATGAGCGTATTATACTGACGTGTGCTATTTGATGTTTTATTCCATGGGGAAATCTGTCACGCTACAAGTTGGAGGGGAGAGAAGGGCATAGACCCACTGCTTATACCAGAGGAGTGTGAGGAAGTGCCTACCCAGTTTCACCAAAGCCTCTGATAGTGTGATTAGACTTGGCTGACATAAGCACTGTGTACCACTCCAAGTCAGCTCCTTGTTGTTGTGCTCCACCAAGTGGTTGGTCAGCACAAGGAGAAATGGGAGGAAGGGATGATCTGCCACTAGAAAAAATAGGGAGTGACAACACCTGAAACTGTCCCTGAGCAGCTCTGAGCTCCCTCACATCCCTAGACTAGTTCTTTCGTCCCGTGCTCCAATCAAGTTCCTATTCCTGTTTTTCCCTAAACGCAAGCCAGACTAGTGCACAGGATAGTAGAAAGACAAGTCCTACTCTACAATAATGACACAAAGGGAAATGACAGCCAAGGTAAAAAGAAACAGCAATCCTACAATATGCACCAGACTACAGGCTCTTAAGAGTAAAGGAGAAGGATTAGCGGGGCAATCCGAAAAAAGGAATAGAGGATGAAAAGACACAAAACCAACTTCCAAGAAGCAAACTCCAGATATGGCTCTTTAAACGATTTTTTTGTCCACAGCTCACACCTCCACACCAAGACCATGTTTGAGCAAGCTATCACTGGCAGCTACTCAAGCTAAGAGGTAAGTATTTATAGCAGAGGGGAGTGGAAAAATCAGAATAGTTGAGATAATCCAGAATGGAAAAATTTAGGAGATCAAAATAAATTCGTAAGGCTTGCATCATCAGACCAAAGAAAATCTGCACAGCTAACTGGAAAGCAAAGCCGGTCTGAACTGTGCAAGTGTGCATGTAGCCAAGCACTGTGATCTGTGACACCTGAAATAGAGGGAACCACGCTCTGATGTTGTGCTCCTGTGACAGAGCTGCAGCACAATTTGGATGGTGCAAACTTATTCAAGTCTATGGGTGCATGAAAATCATCGGACTGCACTCGAATGAGAAATGAGTGCAGTCTATTTTCCTTGGACTTACAGAATTATTATTTTCCATCTTCTAACAGCTTAGCGTGAGAGAATTGGATCACAGTAAACCAACACTCTGATCAGAGTTTTAGCTAAGCGCCATCAGTATAATTGGCTCGATTCTCTCCTATGAGAGAACCTACGGCCATCTGACTGCAGTACAATGGGTACGGAAAGTATTCAGACCCTTTTAAATTTTTCTCTCTTTGTTTCATTGCAGCCATTTGGTAAATTCAAAAATGTTCATTTTTTTTCACATTATTATACACTCTGGACCCCATCTTGACTGAAAAAAAATCTAATGTAGATATTTTTGTAAATGTATTAAAAAAGAAAAACTGAAATATCACATGTTCATAAGTATTCTGGGTCCTTGATGGCTCCATGCTTGGCAAATGTGTTAAAAATATTGCACACTGTTGACACTGGAATACCAAAGTTTTTGGAAATCACTTTATACCCATTTGAAAGTCTTATGTTTGCTAATAATTAGATGTTCTCAGACAGCTCCTTTGTCTTCACCATTGTGACAATTGAACAGGGCCTAACATGTGGCATTTTAAATTGAGTCAAAATGTGTTTACATACTAATTTAATGTAAAGGCGCAATTACCTTTGTTTCACAAGCTTTAGATTTTTCCACTTTTCCCTCCCATTGCTTTTTTTTTTTTTAATTATTGTTTATCTTCACTCAGGAAGTGACTTTAGACTAACATCTGCATTAATCCAAACCTCCCATTCCCGCCTCCAAGACTTCTCCCGAGCTGCACCAATCCTCTGGAAGAAATTAGGACATCCACAACTTACATAGTTTTAGGCGCTCCCTAAAAACACATCTTTTCAGAGTGGCCTATTATTCTCCCTAATTGAAGCCATTTAGATATAAGGTTTTCACTATTTCTATGAACATAACTGTCAGACTCCCAGACCCAAAAGCTCTACACAGACTGGCTGGTGGCCACTTATTCCGCTCTTGTCTACTCCCATTTCCTTAAGATGGTTGGACCATCAATGTAAATAAGCGCCTGTACTTTGTGTCACCCCCCCATCTCATGTAAGCTCTTACGAGCAGGGACGTCATTATTTTTTTCATCAATTATTGTATTTTTGATAACTGTTTCTTATGACCGTCTGTATATGAATCTGTGAATTGTAAAGCGCTGCAGAATATGTTGGCGCTATATAAATAAAGATTATTATTACAGTGTTGTGCAAATTAATTGGGACAAAGCAAGTCTTTACTTGTTTTTCTTGCTTAGTTTTACTATTGCTAAGTGTTTTATCAGTTCTTGGTGTCATTTTCCTTTTTCTTCCACATTTTCCCTTTTCGTTTTGGAGAAAAATGATCCAGTTTCCATTGTGTGTGAATTATACTTGAAACGGAAGATTTTCCAATACCAACAGTGGAAGCGATTTCCTCTTACAGTCAGACTTGTATTTTCACTAAGAGTAATAATTCTAGACCTCTTCTGTGGAGTAACATCCATTTTTACAGGCACGAATCACACTGAGAGAAAAAGTACACTAAACCACTCCTCACAGAAACAAGTTCTCAACTGAAGCTGAGGGGGCATCTAGCTGTTATTTTCTGACTAAAACCAGTCAAACCACATTTTGTTACTCAAGCTTGTACACTCACACCTGTTCAAAGCAGTTAAAACTGGTTTGAATCACCGATTGTTAACCCCAACTTACGATTTTACTTAAAAATGCTTTGTCCCAATTAATTTGCACAGCACTGTATTTATCATTTGTTTTTTTTGTATTTAACATGAGTCTCTATACAAAAAAGCAGTTTCATCTGGTTCATTTTTTCAAGAGATTCTAACTTATGTACTTAAACTTCATGGGTTTGAAAGCCCACGACCCTCCGGTGTTGGCGGCTCAGGGTTGAACTCTCCTGCACCGCTTCCGGAGCCGGTTCTCCGCTATTCGGACTGGGATCCCCCAGACCGGGTATTAAGACGAAATTAGGTTCAGAATTTATACTAAAAAATACCTGGTGCACAGTGTTTCTCTAGTGGATCACGCTTATCCCCTGCTGCCTCTGTATCCCCTGTCAAATCGCCACTGCCAACGCACGTTTCAAAGTTAACAAACGTCTTCCTCAGGGCGTGTACCAGGTATTTTTTAGTATAAATTCTGAACCTAATTTCCATATATGTGGTATTAGCAGCAGGTCTGCTAACAACATTGAGGATATTTTAGAGCATTGGGACCTTGAGAAAGGTTATTTGATAAATACAAAAGTGACGGTGCTACAGGAAAGGTTGTGTATGGTGTGTAGTCACGCATAATAGAAATATACCCCTTGTATGTAAATGCCAACCCTGTATGAGTGCATAAAGGGACTGTGAGCCCTCTACTATGACATGCAATTGTACTGTAAAGAAAAGTTTTTTATGAAATTATATTTTAATAATAAAGTAATCAGTTTTTCCAAACTTGAAAATTGGTGTGCAAATTCACTTTAAAATATCATTAGAACCCTTTTAAGAGAGTTTTAGAGATATTTTGCAAGGTAAAGAGTTGCACACGGATGTCATCTGAGTGCGGTGTGTAGTTTTTTCATGGCCCCATAGAATTGAATTCCTTTCAATTCTTGGCAAATCATACATGCTGTGATGTTTTTCCTGGGATTCTCAGTCTGAGGATAAATCAGACATGTGCTTCCTCTCTTAATAAGGCTTACGTTTGTAAGCTAAAACCAGAAGTGGTTGAAAAATGCAAGTGATGACGTCTTTCTATTAGGCCACGTTCACATGTTGAGTATTTTACATCAGTATTTACAAGCCAAACTCAGGAGTGGAACATTCAGATGGAAAGTATAATAGAAACACGTCACCACTTCTGTACATTTCATCCACTCCTGGCTTAGGCTAAAAGTACTGATGTGAAAAACTGACCAAAAACTGAACATGTGAACGAAGCCTAACATTGGTCCAAGTGTGATCTGATGTTTTGATGTATAGCACTTGGATCAAAAATATGGTCATCTACCCAAGTCCAGGAGGTAACAATTCTGGAGCACCTCTTTGTAAAGCTTTGCAGCTTACTATTACTCTTTTATCACTCTTGGAAATGTGTAAATCAAATCTAAATTCTGTATTATAATGTTAAGTAACATGTAACCCTACACCGTTTGGCATATCAACATTGATTGGACTGTGTCAGTCTATAGCAGGGGTCTCAAACTCGGCTGGGTTGGTGGGCCGCACATAGAAAAACATTTATCACGGGGGGCCACATCTCTTGTAGGACTGAGTGATATTTTTAAAAATACCAGAAATTTTTGCTCAATGTAGTAAAGTACAAATCCTGATCCCTTTCTTGTAGTAATGTCCCCATCCTGTAGTAATGTCCTTTTCTACTGATGTCCCCCATCCTGATCCCCTTTTCTAGTGATGTCCCCCATCCTGATCCCTTTTTCTAGTGATGATCCCTATCCTGATCCCTTTTTCTAGTGATGTCCACCATCCTGATCCCTTTTTCTTGTGATGTCCCCCATCAATCATGGTCCCCTTTTGTAGTGATGTCCACCATCCTGATCCCTTTTTCTAGTGATGTACCCCATTGATCATGTTCCCCTTTTGTAGTGATGTCCCCATACTGATCTCCTTTTGTAGTGATGTCCCCCATCCTAATCCCCTTTTCTAGTGATGTCCACCATCGATCATGGTCCCCTTTTGTAGTGATGTCCCCATACTGATCTCCTTTTGTAGTGATGTCCCCCATCCTGATCCCCTTTTCTAGTGATGTCCCCCTTCTTGATCTCCTTTTCTAGTGATGTCCCCCATCACATTCCCCTTTAGAAGTGATGTCCCCATCTTGATCCCCTTTAGTTATGATGTCCCCATCCCGATCCCCTTTTATAGTGATGTCCCCCATCCCGATCCCCTTTTATAGTGATGTCCCCCATCCCGATCCCCTTTTATAGTGATGTCCCCCATCCTGATCTACTTTTAAAGTGATGACCCCCCATCCTGTTTTACCTTCTTTTTACACACTCAAATACACACTATCACACTCACACACAAACCCCCCCACACACACACACACACTCTCACACACACTCACACATCCTCATACACACTCTTACACTCACACTCATACACACACTGAAACTCGCACACACTTTCTTAGATACACATCCTCACTCACACACTCACCCTCAAACACACACCTTCTCACACACACTCACACTTTTCTCACTTTAATGATGCATCGCTCCGATGCAGGGGGCCACCGCGATCCCCGCTGTACTGACTTACGGCCTCCGCTGTGCTATGACTTCCTTCAGCCGCCGCTCAGACAAGCTCTGTTACTCATCAAGATCAATGCAATCTGCCAGCCAGAGGCCCGCAGGTGACGTCATATTCTGCCGTCAGCTGCGGGCCTCTCATTGGCTGGCAGCTTGCATTGATCTTGCTGAGTGGCAGAGCTTGTTAGTGCTGCGGACAGAAGTTATCACACAGCGTGGACTTCAGCGGCCACCTGCACTGGGGTGATGCATCATTAAGTTGTCCAGGGTGCTGTGGGCCGCATAGTGAAGCCCCAGGGGCCGCATGCGGCCCTCGGGCCGCGAGTTTGAGACCCCTGGTCTATAGCAAGGGTGGTTATATATTGTAGAAAAAAGGAAACAAAGGGCGCAATGTGAAAACCTGGTGGTCTAGTGAGATTATATTAGATTGGGGTCAATTTGCCACTCACCTAAAGGGGACGTGCACCCCTGCACAACTCAAGTTAGAGTCTGTTGCCATTGGGTATCGCTGGCCGCCGCCTTTACTGTACTTCTGGGTGCTCATCACATGACCTGAGGCCCCGGAAACAGGTCTCCGCATGTCCTGTAATGTTGTTCTTGGTTGACAAGTAACCGCAGGTCCTGTGCGCGGGACAGCTTGTAATGATCGGTGCCCAGAGCTGCTCCTGTGGCTTTCTCTGAGGGGAAATAGGATATATGGCTGCAAAAAGTTGTAGTGGTCTGTGGAGTGCTGGGGTGAGGGAACACTATTTGAACAGGATTTGGTTAACAAACCTTTATTAACCCTTTGCTTTCCTGCTTTCCACAACGCATTTTGACAGTATGACACTATCTTCATCAGGATGTATAAGGAAGTGACATATTTATAGGGGAGATACAAAAATGATTGGTTAATTGTAATGATCTCATTAACCCTTTCTATGCCAGGAAAGGCAAACTAGGAAACACTTATAATAAAATGTGGAGTAAAGACAAAAAATGTAAAACAAACATTAAGACATATACCGTAAAAACTAATATGATAAAAAGGTGATTTAGAAAAATTACCAATAAAAACATGATAATGTATACTATATAAGGCACAAGGGGTGTAATAAAAATTATTAAAAATATTCTAAAATATAATATTGTTTAAATTGGTACTTGGGAGGAGATTAATATTGACAAAATAGTAAATAAATAATGCATGTTACTCAGTCGATCAGGATCAGTGTCGGTGATGTTGTCTATTAACCAAGAAAAAGAGAATGAGTCAAGCGGCCCCCACATGTGTTTTGCGTTTGCTGCTTTTGCGCAAACATGTGCCGGGGCCGCCTGACACGTATACACAAGGGAGACATTTGTGACCCCAATGAGTAAGCCTGGATAACGATTGTGTTTAATTACTGCACCTTACTCAGTTGGTGGGACAATTACTAGCAGGGCTGGTCCCTTACTATACTCTACCGATCCCACCCCTGAATCTGACCTAGCACTTTCTCACAAACAGGCACCCTAGGTATGTAACCTTTCTCTCCTTGTAGTGTGTGTCACTTTTCCCTCTCTGTGATTTCTTTATCCTCTATTTCTTTCCTTTATCTTCAATGCACTACTGTAAATGTGTCATTGTGTAATAAATAAAAAAATTGTATTATTGCATAGAACACTTGTGTGGACCTCAGTGGTGTTATACAACAAGTATAGGCATAAATATATACTCATTCTCTTTTTCTTGGTTTATAGACCACATCACCGACACTGATCCTTATCAATTGAGTAACCTAATAAAGAGGGAGAGCTTCTGGAATTTTAAATTGGGCACTCTGGCCACAGAGGGGCACAACCTGACCATTGAGAATGTCGCACAACCTGACTATTGAGAATGTTGCTAAACATAAGTTAAACATTACCCCATTGGGCTAAATATCGCTACTATCACTGATACTCATGCATTATTTACGGTAGTTACTATTTGGTCAATATTTATCTCCTCTCAAGTACCAATTTAAACAATATTATATTTTAGAATATTTTTAAGAATTTTTATTACACCCCTTGTGCCCTATATAGTATATATTATCATGTTTATATTGGTAATTTTTCTAAATCACCTTTTTTATCATATTACCTTTTACGGCATATGTTTTAATGTTTGTTTTACATTTCTTGTCTTTACTCCACATTTTATTATAGGCGTTTCCTAGTTTGCCTTCCCTGGCATAGAAAGGGTTAACGAGATCACTACTATTAACCAATCATCTTTGTATCTCCCCTATAGATATGTCACTTCTTTATACACCCCCTTTGTATTACCTGATGACGATAGTGTCCTACTGTTGAAATGGTTGTGGAAAGCAAAGGGTTAATAAAAGTTTTTTTTAAACTAAATCCTGTTCTAATAGTGTTCCCTCACCCCAGCGCTCCATAGACCGCTACAACTTTCTGCAAAGAGTGGGGAACTCTATGCCTCGAGGGCCGCACACAGGTCATATTTTTGGGATTTCCTTAGCATTGTACAGGGGTTTGAATCATCACCAATGCAGATGATTATATTAATACAAAGGAAATCATGACCTGTTGGGGGACCTTGAGGCCTGGGAGTTCTCCACAACTGATCTATAGTTAAAAAACCAAAATGACTTAAAAGCAATGCTTGTCATTATCATAATAGTGTGTTTCTTTTTATATCAAGAGAACATGGCAGGAAGATGCCATTATTGTACGTGTAATGAATACATTACAGGATATTCAACCTTCCTCAGTTGTGTTATATTCTTCATATTTCCATACATTTTAATGTCTACCTTTATACACAAGCTGCATCCTAATGGCTTATAATTTTCTATAATGAAGAGATGGAGATATTTACTGTAAAACCAATTATTGACAACGTTGATAATGAATTGTGGAGCCATAAGAGTATGAATGTGCTGCCATATTTAGTTAAACTATTTAATAAATAATGACAAGATATGTTTAAATATTAATATCACCATCAATTAGAAAGCTATAATCTATCACAAAGACATTATCTTCTTCTCGTTCCTATCTGACTTGCCATCCCCTTTCCTGTTATCCTGTGTATTATTAACTGTTAAAAGAAAAAGATTGCGAAATTCTCCAAGGAAGGTAAGCAGTTTGCTAAAGCCAAAGAATCAGTTGGTAGAAAACTTTTAAGTGTTTACCGCCCTGGAAATCGAGATATGAGGAGGTCAAAGATTTAACCAAGGGAATCTGAAACTTTACGTCATGCTGTGAGGAAGAGGATTATCACATCCGGAGAATAGATAGGATGAAGCCAATAAGCATATACAGTGCAAACCTCGCTAGAAAACCACCACTGATCTACACAAGATTTTTATGTGATGAGAGTTTCAATTCCTTATATCTAATGTTCTATCCAACTTCTTTAAGATGACCATTCACATAGAAGACTGTGGTTGAAACTTAAACTGTAGCTAAAGTCTCATTTAAAAAAAACCAAACTGTTCAGCATGGAAAGTTCTAAAACTTTGTGAAGAGTTTGTTAGGCTGGAGACACACTGTGTGAGATACTCGCAAGAGTCTTGCATGACTCACCCGGAACGGCAGTGACAGGAGAATAAAAGATATCTTGCTACATTTTTGGTCTCTGCGAAAAGTAACATCATGCCGTGGATCCACAAGTATCCGCAGCACCACGTGAAAAATCAGAACAGGTGCCTATAGGGACAGAAAGCTACGGAGAGTACGGATCCCGGCGGATCCGTACTTCTGGGCGGTGAAGCATGAACTGCGCATGCGCAGGACATTCACACGGTGCAGTTGATAATGACGTGACCCTACGGATCCGTGAAAACTCCAGTTTGCCTGTTGCGTGGGAATCTGTGAGCATACAGCATTTTCCTATATGCCCACGGATTCCAAAAGTGTGAAAGCAGTCTTAAGATACCGTTACACGGTACGAGATTGTGTATGATATCGCTCAAACCACGGGTTTGGAGGTGTTGAAACTATATCGTTAGGACGTCGATGTGTGTAACACCGCAATACGACTTCGATAAATCATTGGATCGTTGATCGCAGATTTGAGAACATGTTCTCAACATGTTCTCAACATTTGAGAACATGTTCTCAAATCAAACGACCCTTGATCAGCCAACCTGCTCCATTGTTGTGTGTGACACCGCGATAGCGATGTCGTTAACGACTTCTATTCACAGCAATGAACAAGTATCATTCGCTGAGTTGTGCGAACGATAGCTGCTCGCTGGATTGTTGGTGCATCTTCCACGATATCTAGACGTGTAACATCTCACCAACAGTCTCTAAATGATGTCCTAACGACTGCATGCCCACGAGATCGTTAGTGACATCGTTTCAACATTGAAGTGTGTAAAGGACCCTTTAGAAACACATGCAGCTTACACACTCCCATCCAGAGAGACAGTAGCCACACCAGGAGAGTCATGCAAGACTCATGCGAGTATCTTGCACGCTTCTCACATAGTATGTGTCCAGCCTTAGGGGAAATATCTTCTTCTCTTTAAAAAAAAGTAATGTAAAAGACTACTAAACCCATTCTTTTCCCCAGCTTCAATGCCGGTCTTCAGCTGCATTGATATCAGAAACTAATCATTTGTAGCAAAGCTGATGGCAGTAAAGCCCCCATCACACTAAGTGAGATCGCTAGCGAGATCGCTGCTGAGTCACAAGTTTTGTGATGCAACAACGACCTCAGCAGCGATCTCACTTTAGGCCCCGTTAAACGGCACAACATCGTTAACGATATCGCTTAAACGTCACGGATTTTGAGTCGTTCAAGCGACATCGTTGTGACCTCGTTGCGTGTGACTCTGCATAGTTGTAACGATAAATTGTTGGATCGCTGATCACAGGTTTGAGAACATGTTCTCAAACTACACGATCAACGATCAGCCAACCTGGTATATCATTGTGTTTGACACCGCGTTAACTATGTCGTTTATAACTTTGCCCATTCACAGCAATGAGCAGGTATCATTCGCTGGGTTGTGCAAACGATCCCTGCTCACAACATCGTTGGTGCGTCGTCCACGATATCTAGAAGTGTGACAGCTCACCAACGATGTCAAAATGATGTCTGCAACGACCGCGAGCCCACAAAATCGTTGCCGACATCGTTCCAACGTCGTGCCGTGTAATGGCACCTTTTGTGTGACACGTAGCAGCGACCAGGCCCCTGCTGTGAGATCGCTGATCGTTACAAACCGTTCTGGAACATTTTTTGGTCGTCGTGTTCCCTCGGCAGCATGCATCACTGTGTTTGACAGGGACAACGACCAATGATCTCAACACTATGCCCGAAAGTGACAGGGTCCCAACAACTGCCGTATCATTGCTGCGTCGCTGGTGAGATCTGACTGCTCGACATCTCACTAGCGATCACGTAGCGACGCACCAGCGATCCCGACCTGGTCGTATTGTTGTCGGGATCACTGGTGCATCGCCAAGTGTGACGTTACCTTAAGAGGGTCGGCACCAATCTCCTCTGACTTTCCCAAAAAAAAACAAGCACGTGTGTTTTTGATATGAGTCATAGTTCAAAAAGACAGCACATGGTTGTTATCTGTGTTATCTGAGAATAGTTTGTTTTTTATTATACAATGGGTTGAAGAAGCTTGTAATTTTTTTCCATGTAAGAAAAATGGATGCCACAATATTAGTAAAAATGTCCGCATAGAGAAAACTGATAAAATCTGATCATGTTTTTCATGGACACAATGTCACAACAGAGGGAGGAGACGCCTGGCATGTGGCTCAAAAGAAGGGAAAAGACAGGAAAAAAGTAAAAGGCTGCCATCATATTTGGGAGAGTGGTGACCCCTAAAGACTCATCTAAAGCTGAACTTTTCAATTCCTATCATCCCTAGATGGGTCCTTCCCCCCTTTCCCCCCCCCCCTCGTGTGCAATCACGTGCCTAAGCCCTGGCTGACCCTGGCAATCTCTGGCTAGTGAGCTGGACAGCAAGACAATAGTATTACTACTACAATAAGAGAACAATGGGAGAGAGAAAAACTAACTGAAGTCAAACAACAAATGGAACTCCACAGCTTCCACAATGACAATGTTACTGGGAGGTCAGAATAGAAGAACTATAACTGGCACATGGAAGAGTAAGGGCTCCTTTACACGCCGCCACTGCTTGGTAGCAACTTATTTTTACAATCTGGGGACACAGAGAGCTACTGTGAGGCTGTGCAACCAATCACAGATGCCAGCACAGATTGTGGAGGAGCAGTCTAACTACTACAAATCACAGACGCTGTCACAGTAGGTGGATGGGGAACAAGTTAATATGAATGAGGCTTAATGAGCGGACACAGAAGTAGTGTGACCGCAGCGCAGAGACTGGTAAGTATAATTTAACTACTTTTAATCCACACTTTGTTTCATTTTGCAGCCCCCTAGCTCTTTATCTGGGTAGGGTTTCTACAGTCTCAATGCAAATGTGCAAGGCTCAGGATTTAATTCAGCCATCTCTCACTTTAGGCATTTGAACACTAGCAGTCAAGTTAAAGGAAAGTGAAAATATACTACTTGAGGGGCAGAACAATGCATTGTGCTCTTGGCCACACCAAGGGTGCACAGACGACCCCTAATTTGCATATGTAGTAAAACGTTGTTATGCAAACCTAAAGTAATGAAATGTATACTGCAGGCTTGGCTTTTATTGGGCCTTAAGTTCCCTATATGACAGCTTTAAATAGTTTAATTGGATATTTAAGGGTGACAGACTCTCTTAAATCTCATTTGCCTTTTTCCTCAATGTTGAATGTGTACAGCGAATTATAAAGCGTACACTTTGTAAACATGGTAAATAAGCTGTCAACACATGTACACTGACTGCAGAGATCTGCTTATCTAATTCATGCCACTGTGTGCGTTCTTCCTCGAGACGTTCTACTTAAGCTTATGCAATTATGCTGCTGTTAATAATATAAATGATGTTAAATACCAGCATGAGGCGACATAGGAACAGAAAAGCAGAATTCAACCCTGGGATGAATCTATCACATGACCTGTCTTTATTATAGTGAAGCACAATTTGGTATTTTTCAATCATTTTTGGATGAAATCTGTGGCATAGATGTGAAGGTCCTTAGGGATGTTGATAGCCAAGTGGAATTTTCATGAGTTTAGTATGTAACAGAAGCTTGGCTGGTTTTACTGGTCGGGAAATTCGGCAATTAGGTTCCATTTGCCCTCAGGGTTTGGACCCTTAGTAGCGACCTGAAACTGGAACATGTGGTCGTTTACTGCCCTCAAGAGCCTAAAATCTTACCATTAACTTCTTGGCTTTTAAAGGGAATCTGTCAGCAGGATTTTACACCCCAGACTATTTACATGCACATTTAGCTCCTTCAAGGACAAATCCAGCAATATCTTTACATGGCCAGTTCATTCCTCCATTACTGAGAGATCAGTATTCAAATCAATATGTAAATGAGGCTAAATAATTATGATAGATATGAAGCTTCTGTCACTCCAACTCTATTCCCCGCCCGCCTCCTCCTACATAAGGATGTAAAGATCCCAGACAACCGCCTTAAAGTATTGCATGATGGTTTTATTTGGACATTGAATGATAGTTTTAACTGGGCGTATTTTGTGGTCGATATTTATTGTATGTATTTAGGCATTGTTTGACAGCATTAGGCCTCAGTTCCACTACCGTATGGCATCTGATGTGTGAGCTTCGAATGAGATATGCTAATGACCCTTGGCTCCTGCTCTGCTGTGAGCGGGAACAAAGTGTCATCGGCTTTGATCCGATCCTGCGATAAGATCACAGGTGCGGAGGAGAGGGAGAGATTAATCTCCCCATCTCCTCCATTGTCAGTCCCAGTGTATATTCCACTGCACTCGAATGACATACACTTGTATGGGTGTGAGACTCGCTGACAAACGCAGCATGCTGTGATTTTTTTTCACATGCCAATTAGGGCTGAGTAAAAACTCAAAGATGGACACTGCTTCTTTAACAATAATGCGAGTGCAACCAGATGTTTTATCGGATTGCACTTGTCCGTTGTAAATGCAAATGGAACCGAGGCCTTATTTGAAGACTGAGTAGTAATATTTGTTAACATTGTACATAACAGCTATATGGTTTTGTATAGTAATATTCAGTAAGAAATATGTATTTACGCTCTATGTATGTGTGTTGTATATGTGCTATAAATTAAGAGAACAATTAAAAATTATTATGCTGAACTAGTCTATAACGTAGTATCCATATCCTGTGATGAAGCTATACTGCATCTCTGCATCCCCTTCAATTCATATGGAGGAATACTAAGAGTGGGATTCATTTTTGCTTTTGAACCTTTTTTGTCTAAATTTGGATGTTTTTCACCTGTCTTTCTTTTCTTCTTTATTCTTCTTTAAAGAGGACCTGTCACCAAACACACAGTGATCTAATTACAGCATCCAGGCAAGGGTTCCCCAGCCCTTGAGCCCCTCTGTACCCCGAGATAATACACTTTGAAAACTTACATTGTGGAGCCAAATAGGAGGTGGCTTGTGGCTGGAGCAAAAGGGCAGATTCACACTCCCTGTATGTTTAATCCGCCCACCGCCGCCTCCCTGATGCCAATCATTGTGTCCCTCGTCTGCAGTATAACACAGAGCTTATTTCAGTAATGGCAGCTTAGCCCCGGCCCCTGTGATGACGTCACCGCCTTTCCCCGCCCTGCTCCATTGGTAAACATGGAGGTGGGTGGGGAAAGGCAGTGATGTCAGAGCAGGAGGCCGGCCACCCCGCCTCCTGGAATCGCCATACGTTTGGAATCGCCATACTTCTACTGACCTGGAAAAATCATATTTCCAAGTCAGTTTTATCGTGTAATCAATGCTTACAATAAAAACCCTTATAAAGCAATTGCAGATTCCACTTTTTTTGCCATTTTGCCACACTTGGAATTTTTTTCCCCACATTTCAGTATATCACATGACACAATGTTTAGTGCCATTAAAAGTACAACTAGTCCCACACAAAAAATACTGTAAGCCCACATATGGCTATATCGAGAAAAATTAAGAATGTTATGCTTTTTGAGGCAGGGAATGAAAACACAAAAAAGTCACCTGGTTGGGAACATGTAAAAATATATAAATACCGTATTTTTCGGATTATAAGACGCACTTTTGTTCACCCAAATTTTGGGGGAAAGTGGGGGGTGCATTTTATAATCCGAATGTACGAATTCTATACTGCAGGGGATGGTGAGGGCAGCTCTACAGTGTATCCGGGGGCTGGGGTGGGCTGGTGCAGGCTGCAGGAGGCAGCGGGAGGTCACATGCACTCGCTCACATAATATGCACTGTATTCCACTGTCCACCTTGGTGCTGAAACTGCGAAGAGGTGATGGACTGGGGGAGCCGTGCATATTACATGTGCCTGCATCCACCTTGTGATGGCAAACAAAATAAAAAACACTTTACTTACCCTCTCCAGCACTGTACTCCATGTCTCCCTGCTTGTCAATGCGCTCCTCCACTTCATGCTTCTCTGTAAAGCTTGTCATGTGATCAGGCATGCATAGATGATGTCACTCTGCTGTGCTGATCACATGACTGGCTTCACCGAGAATCAGGAATTGGAGGAGCGCATTGACAAGCAGGGAGACATGGAGGACAGCACTGGAGAGGGTAAGTAAAGTGTTTTTTATTTTAGTATGTCAGCAGCATGGGGGGCCATATCCAGCACAGGGGGACATGCGCCACCACTGGGGGACGTGTGCCATCACTGCGGGATGTGTGCCATCACTGGGGAACGTGTGCCATCACTGGGGACACGTGCCATCAATGGGTTACGTGTGGCATCACTGGGGGAAATGTGCCATCAATGGGGGATGTGTGCCATCAATAGGGGATGTGTGCCATCAATGGGGGACATGTGTCATCACTGGGGGAAATGTGCTATCAATGGGGGATGTGTGCCATCAATGGGGGACGTATGTCATCTCTGGGGTCCATGATCTATCACTGGGGGCCATGTGCCATCACTGGGAGCCGTGTGCCATCAATGGGGGCCATGTATCATCACTGGGGGACGTGTCCCAGCACTGGAGGACATGTGGCAGCAAAAGGGGACCATATCCAATATAAGGGTGCCATACCCAAATTAAGGGGGCTAATTCTAGTATGGGGGGCTATATCCCAGGATGAGGGGCCATGTACCAGGATGAGGGAGCTATGGGGGACATACACCCTATATGATTTGTAAGACAGACACTGGCATTATAAGTCAGACCCCATTTAATATTTTTTCTCTCTTTCCTTCACCAAATTTGGGGGTGCGTCTTATAATCAGTTGCATCTTGTAAAGTGAAAAATACGGCATAAAAATTTTTGGTAAGTTCAAAAAGGATTTTTTTTTTAAGGTAAAAACAAAATAATTTGTTCTTCTAAATACTTGCATAATTATTAGATTGATCTGAGGAAAAGGCATAATTGTGACAGCTGGTACCACCAGTCTATACACCTCCACATGGAGTCTCGATAGACAATCAGCACCTCGCCAGCTTCTATTAGCAGAGCAAATCCCACACTCTGACCTTCCAGAATACATAGTGTGGAAATTACAGAACTACATGTTACCGTGGAGCTCTAGAACATTCTTGGCTTTGGTCGTGATGTGTCATTATATTTTTCCCAGTATTGCATTCTGTTGTTAGAATTTATAATTCTTTGCTCTAATGAAATAAAGTGCATAAATTAAAGGGAACCTGTCAGGTCCCATGTGCACACAAAATCCTGAGCAGTTCTGTGCACATACCGTGCCTAGAATTCCTCCTAACATTATCTTCATACACTACCATCTATAAACAGATCTTTGGAAAAAGTATTTCTACAGATTATTTATGAGATGTTAATTAGGGCATTGGCCAGTCGAGAGGGCGTTATTTCTCTCAAATAGTCATCTCACTTAGCATGTTATTACGCCCCGGAGTGCACAATAACATGCTTTGCATACTCAGAGGCATCGCTGAGTCAAATTTCAGCACTGGACAGCGGCACAAACGAAGACAGCTAAAAACAGCAGGATAGGAGATCCATTTCTGCTCATCCATGGCTGTCAGGTTCTGTTCGGTGCATCCTGAAATACACTGGACAGAACCTGACAGTGAATACCCGTGGTGTGAAGCCGGACTAACATATATATATTTAACATACAATAAAAATTAACTATTCACATCGCCAATGGACACATACTTTTGAGCTACCTTACTTATAAGTTGCTTACAATGTTTGTTTTTCTCATATTTAAAGGTGTTTTAGCACTAAGAAGATATTATTATTTATATATATATATATATTATTGGTAATAAGTTGCTGATTGTTGGGTTCCCCTGTTGGAGCTGGCACCAATTGACAGATTGGTACATTTTTATCTCCGTAAGGAACTTTTACCCCTGTTGCAAAGTAGAGCAGCAGGACTGACGCTCGACCTCCACTCCATCCATTCTACTGGAAAAAGCTAAGTGCAGAGCAGAGCGACCCATAGAGATGAATTGAATAGAGCAGCGCTCGCACATGTGCTCTGCAGCTCCATTCTATGACGCAGATAAAAGGTCTCCATTCTGATGGCCAGTGCAGGGTCAAGCAGTTCCCCCCGCATCATTCAGTTATCACGTATCTTGTGGATAGGTAACATTTAGATCACTTTACAACACCATTAAACTTTCTGGTATTGCTGGATGAGAACAATTATGACTAAAAATAAACCACTTTATACCATTTTGGTTTTACCTGGCTTTCCAAAGAACAGACACAAACAGTGGCGTGATGATCCATTGCAGCGCAGAGACCCATTAGATCCCTGAACTGCGATATATGCTGCCAGCCAAACAGTGGCTGGCAGCTGACATCAGTGGTACCACAATAGGTGGCAGCTCATGACAGTGACATCATACACCATAGTACACACTCCGATATCAGCAGCCGGCTACTTTGGGCTGCCACAGAGGACACGGGACAAGATGGAAGTAGAGGAAAGGTGAGATGAATGTTTTTGTTTTAAATTATGCATTATAGACAAAGAAAGGACATATATACAAGGATGGTAACCATGTATACCAGGATAGGGATATATATACCAGGATGTGGACCACATGGACCATATATATCAGGCTAGGGACCACATACACCACAATAGGGACATAAATACCACGATGAGGACCATATATATCAGGATGGAGGACATATATACCAGGATGAAGGACCTATGCACAAAGATGAGGACAAATATACCAGGATGGGTATATAAATAACAGGATGGGGACATATATACCAAGATGAAGGACCTATGTACCAAGATGAGGATATGTATACCAGGATGATGGACATATATACCAAGATGGAGATCATATAGACCATGATGAGGACCATATATACCAGGATGAGGAAAAGATATACCACGACGGTGGACATGTATACCAGGATGGGCCACATATATACCAGGATGAGGGACATATACACTAGGATGGGGACATTTATACCAGGATTGGGGACATATATACCAGGATGGAGATCATATATACCAGGATGATCGACATATACTCTAGGATGGGTAACATTTATGCCAGGATTGGGGACATATATAAAAGGATGGGGGACATATATACTCGGATGAGGACCATGTATACCAGGACGATGGACATGTATATCAGGATGGGCCACATGCATACCAGGATGAGGGACATATACACTAGGATGGGGACATTTATACCAGGATTGGGGACATATATACCAGGATGGAGATCATATATACCAGGATGATCGACATATACTCTAGGATGGGTAACATTTATGCCAGGATTGGGGACATATATAAAAGGATGGGGGACATATATACCCGGATGAGGACCATGTATACCAGGACGGTGGACATGTATATCAGGATGGGCCACATGCATACCAAGAAGGGTATCATATATACCTGGATGGGGACGTATTTACCAGTATGGGGGACATATACCAGGATGGGAGACATATTTACTAGGATGGGGGATATTACTACATAAAGGAGGGGAGGCGGGACAATTCATAAGTCTTTATTGGATTTAGAACACTACAAGGGCCTATACATCTGCAGGGGGGGGGGTGGGTGCCAGTTGCAAATTTTACGCCAGCTTTACTTACGCCACTGGACACAAACATAGCTCTAAGTGTTGCAATTGCTGTAAATACATCTGAACCCTAGTGCTTGGCAAATGCCAAAGACGTTATTCACACAAGAAGACGACAGTATCAAAAATGGCTCATGGTGTGTTACAAATTTCGCCTTGGTGTCCAACAACTTCAGTTTACTCTCTGGAAATGTACAAAGAGTAAAAAAAAAAGTTACATATCGTCCAGTACAATTAAGGAGGGCTAAAGGATCACTTTTCATTTTTAATTATTTAGTGTGCATTTTGTTGATAGGCATTAAACCTAAATGCTCAAAGCAGGAAAGCCTTAAAAGGTTAACAGACTAGCGCACGTCTCTGTCTGTGAGAGCCTGTCACCGCGCAGCATGCAGTTTTTGAGATATTTCAGTGATCAATAATAGGTCAGTGCACTGACTTCCTTTCTATTCACAGAACATAAAGCAAAGTGTGTAAATGTCTTTGAAACACATCTCAATGACCTTAATGTTCAGCTCTAAGACTCAGAGGTGAAGTTCTGATAATGAATGGTATCAGGTCAGCTTGGAAAATAATTACCTAGAAAGCAAAAGTCTTTGGTGGACTTTCTAAAACACCCCAACCGCCAGACTCCCCATCCAGGCAATTATCTCTGACTTCTACCATATTTTGCTTTGACTTAATTCTTTCCCTTGTGCCAAGGTTATTGTTACGGCTAATACATTTGAAGACACTTATGTAAACTCTTTCAATTTTATTATAAGCTCTTTATTTAATGCCACATTTTTTCCTCACAAGACTAAAATACCAATTCTGGAAAAATGTTTCTTAGATCCCGCCATCGTGGAGCTTTGTTATTTCTCCTAAAAATGTATGAACGTATTTTTCATGTTTTTGACACCAGTTTTTGTCTCTGGTGCGTCCTCCATTAAATATAGCTGCTTTGATTTTCATACCTGTTATTTAACTTTAAAAGAACTGTATTGATACTAGTGCTTCTCAATAAATTAGAATATCATCAAAAGGTTCCCTTTAAATTGAAACATTTCCCATCTTATTGTTGTAGGCTCTTTTGAACACTTTCACAGCTCCGTCACCACAGGGAAGAATTGGCAGTTTTGAAGCTGCCTTACCATGGCGGTAACACTGCGTCAAGGCTCCCAAATTCTATGTTTTTAAGCCAACCCCCCTGAGCACAGCTAATAGCGCTAATCTGACCCCAGGCTCAGTAAAGCCAGAAGCAGCCTGGACACAGAAACCCACATCCAGCATTGGAGGGACATGTCTGCATAAATGTACCGTTTCACGATAAGATATCATGAACGATATCGCATAAACATTACGGGTTTGGAGGCATGTAACACCGAGATATGACTACGATAAATCGTTGGATCGTTGATCGTAGATTTTGAGAACTCCTCCTTGCTGCAACTGAGTGTGAACACACTCCACCGCCGTGCCACCACCCCACATAGAGCGACCGCTCTGACCCTGGCTAATCTAAAGGCATTAGTGACCATTACCCTGTACAGGACAGCCCTCAGTTCAGAACTACTAAGGGCATACCCGCTGTTCCTATACTGATCATAAGGACCACATCCTTCATGAACCACAACATAGCTCAAGGCGACTTATGTGATCAAGGTCTTGAATGACCGAAACGTCATTCTGTCGCAATCACTATAAGAGCACTTGTTTCAATAAATTTCACCAACAAGCAAAAAAACTCCTTAAGTGTATGTGTGCAGTGATTCTAATAGACACTCATATCAGACAATCCACGATCAGCCAACCTGCTGCATCATTGTGTGTGACACCGGGATAACGATGTCATGGACTTCGCCCATTCACATCAGTGACCAGGTATCGTTCGCTGGGTTGTGCGAATGATACCTGCTCGCTGGATGGTTGATACATCGTCCACGATATCTATACGTGTGACATCTCACCAACGATGTCAAAACGATGTCCTAAGGACTGCACGCCTCCGAGATCGTTAGTGAGATCGTTTCGACAATTGAAGCTTGTAACGGTACTTTAAGGAGTATATGAGCTTAGGAGCAGGTTGCATATCAAAAATGAATAAAGCAATGCAAATTAAAGCCTGAAATAAAGGTGCAACTATTTTTTAACCCATGCTAACCACTAATATGTACTATAATAAAAAACTAAAGGGGCATTGTAGCAAATATGAGTGCAAAACTACAAACCTCAATCAGTTCCTCAATGAATTTGATTTAGAAATGACATTGCCCTAAAACCCCAATGAAGAAATGTTGGTGCCCTAAGGCTAGGGTCAAACCTGCGTCAGCCCTCAGCCTGCCGAATCCGTTAGATGCGTAGGTTTTCTCAGCCTGAGTGCATAGCATTAACGACATATAATGCTATGCGCCAGCTGCCTATTCATCACTATGGATACTTGATGCTTCGCGCAGCCACCGACTCCACACACAAGTCCTGGATATGCGCTTTTGCAGAGCGCACAGGAAACATGGTTTGCAGGGCTTTCCTGTGCGCTCAGCAAAAGAGCATATCCAGGACTTCTGTGTGGAACCTGCGTCTGCACGAAGTATGAGGTATCCATAGTGATGAATAGGCAGCCGGCGCATAGCATTACATGCCGTTAACGCTATGCGCTCAGGCTGAGAAAACCTACTTTTCTAACGTATTCGGCAGGCTGAGGGTCGACGCAGGTTTCACCCTAGCCTTATTGCTTTTCATGTACGTTTTCTAGTCTTGGTTTTCATAGACATACATCCATTATAATCTATGAGGCTGTTATTTTTAATGTTTTTTGTGGACTATGCAGCCACAAAAAAATCACGGAGACATTTCAATTTTTTTTTATCAGCACTGAAAAAAAAAAGTCTATGGGTGTGTGAAATGTGCATACAGCACACAAAAATCATCAGTGTACATTTCATGTATTGTTTGCAATTAAAATAAATTAGTAAACAGGTTTTTGCTACCTTATCTGATGTATCAGATAGATATTCTGCAGCCATTCTGACACAATCAAAACATTTAGTTTGAGCCATGCAGCAAAGCTGGGAGAATTGTCCCCACCCACACCTGAATCACAGTACTGGTGTGTGGGACAATGAAGTCTTGTAATCACAAGGTGATAAAACCATTAGTGTATGTAAACAACAGCACACAGACTGCAGCATGATGTGCTCAGTTTACATAGCAAAAACCTGCTGACAGATTCCCTTTAAATGAAAACTGTCAGGTCAAAAATCCATATGAAACTGCTATAATTTTCTAATTCCTTTCTCTAAGTTCTCTCTATTTATGTATTTCTATTTATATTCCCTCCTATCTTCTGTAAACTTCAAATAAAGAGTTTCATTGCATCTGTCACTCACAGTGAATAATCCACTTAGTTCTCTGCTGTCCACTCCCCATAGATGAATATACATGTCACATAGTCACATCACATCACAGCACATGAGATCAGTGGGGTGGGGGGCTGTATTCTCCTCTCTACTCTCTTTGCAGCAAAACCAAGAGATCAGATAAACATGCAGCACAGCAGGGATTCTTTTTAACAGAAACAAATGGAGTCTACATTAGATAAAGCAGATTTGTAGCTTTCTCCCTCCATGTCCTGAACAGAACAGTAGCTCCAGAAAGTGAAACCACACATCACTGAGAGGGGGGGGAGCAGGGAGGAGAGTGTTGCAGAGAGGGAGTGCATAATTACATAACTGCTTATACAGCAGCCATACAAATTGTCTTTGTTTATAATGGAGAGGACTAATCCAGGAGCTCCCTGCAGGATGTGAAGATGCTGATAACATGGAAAATACAAAGGGTAGAATAATGATTTTACATGTTTTTAAAAAGTCTGCCCAGGTCCTATTCAAGGGTAATATTAGTATCATACTGAAAAATGACCTGACAGTGTCCCTTTAATCCGGGGTCACACTGGTGTACAGCATCTGAGGAATTTCTCATACAAGAGAATCGGGAGCAAAATGCTAATGACACTTGGCTCAAACTGTGCTGCGAGTGTGAATTGAATGTTATTCACTGTGCTCTGATTTTCTCGCATTTGAAAATCGTATCTCAGGTGTGTAGAAAATGGAGAGCTTAATTTCTCCATCTTCTCCACTGTCTGTGTCGGCATATATCAGACTGTACTCGGATGTCATCTGAGTGTGGTAAGAAAGTATGCATGCACACATAGAACTGAAAGGGTCGGCTCTGTCCGATATACACTGCCAATCGCTGCATGCAGCGGGTTTTTTTCTCATGTATAAACAGCCTGAGAAAAAAATCCCTAGTCAGCACTGCTCTGTAGTATAACTGTGAAATTAATACTATCCGATAAAGTATTGGATAGCAAAAATCCAAGTTATACGCTGGCTATACGTCCATGTGAGCTGACCCTATCATTGTAATAGATAGAAGAAGCTTTGTGATTTAATTATCTATATTTAAATTTGTCAAAATCACTGAAAACCATGTAGCCAAAACCAGGAGTGGAACAATCAGAGGAAAAGTATAATAGAAATGCAATGGCCACAAGAACAGGGGGGTACTCGGTAGGCAGGTCAGCTGATTGTTTGGGAGGTAACGGTGGCTTTTGCCCAGCTCCGTGGCCCTGCCCGTGCAGTGAAGGGGGTATTTACAGGGGATTTAGAAGTCTTTTTGTGACGCCATCTGTGTTATTCAGCCAGGGATGGCTAACGCTGCTGATTTGGGACCTCTGGAGCAGATGGTGTGGCAGCCGGGACAATGGTGACTGTAGCAGTGGTGCAGGAGGGCACAGGGAATAACAGGAGGACACTGGGGTTGCATTTCTTGAACCTTTACTCACAGTTTAGCAATTCCAGCCCAACAGGGGCATCCTCTGGGTCAGCAGTCCAGTCAACTCCCAGGCAATTCGAGTTCACTTCATCAAGACAATCCCCTGAAAGGCTTTCCAGGTTGATTTCCTGCGCTGACTGCTCTCCTCTCCTGCCCCACGCCTTCGTGCAACAGTGTCCCAAGCAGGTGACTGCGGACCTTATCGGACGTCGGGTGATACACCATCTGACCCTTGGTCTAGCCACCATTTTGGAGATTGTCCACGGTTGTTGGTAACTGAGCCAGCAGCTCAGCCGCCTCCGGTTTCCTAGCTCAACCTTCAAGTGTTGTTGCTAGATCGGGGCCGGTCCCCTCTTGCAGCCTAGTTCCTCCAGCAACAAACTCGGGGTGATTACTGGAACGGGGTCCCTCTGGCCAGGGTTCCGTGGCAACTTACCCTCTGGTCCCAAGACTCATAATCCTCCCCTGGCACTAGCGTCCTCTAGAATTCCATTTTTCTTAGGTGTTCCCCTGAGACTAACTTCTCCCTCCAACTGAGCTTCTCCAGACTCACTGTCCAACTCCTCCTCTTCCTCTCTGCTTTTCTACTTGCTGTTCTCACCCCCTCTGCCTATTCCTTCCTCCTGCCAGGAGATGGGGCTCTTCATATGAGGTTACTTCCACCCCCTTATATCCCCTGGCCAGGAGTCAGGATGAGTGTTGGGTGCAGGTGTTTGTGTGTCTCCGGTTGGTGTTCCCTCCTTGGCTTAGGTGAAGTACTTCTGTGGCAACCAGACCGCAGGGGCGCCACAGAAACACATCACCACTGTATTTATCACCCACTCCTGGTTTTGGCTACAAATACTGAGGTAAAATACTCTCCAAATACTCAATGTGTGACCCAAATGTAGGTTCTGTATCGGAGCTCCTCGATAACATCAAAATGTCCTTAAAATGAGGCATTTTACAAGAGTCTACAACCTCATAGAACTAGTTTGCTTGGTCTGCGGCAGGATTAAAGTTTCACAATGTAGTCATTCTATTATATTAAACTTCTGGGAAGATTTCCTTAGCAGCGATTGTGCTGGAAACTGAATCACTTTCCTTTTTCTGTCACAAGACCAGTATTCCCTAGTGCTTTCTACCACCTTACAGTGTATATGCAGTTAAGGAACAGGGTGTTAGCAGAGGATGTGACTCTCTGGAGATTTCTTTATGTCTCCGCATCGCAGTCTGTTTAGACTTTCTAGAAATTACCATAGGATTGTCAACGTAAAACTAAAAACCAGAATCCTTCAGAATTTGATTGATCATGCTTGTCAGGGTTTGATTGATCATCCCGCATTTTCTCTTGTATTAAAACCGATAATAGTTCCTCACCGCTCTACAAGAGAAGTCCCTTGTATGGACAAGTCTGCAATAGAGATTGCAAGCCTGGAGGAACGGCACGTAGGAAACCAGCATGTGGATATAAATTGATGAAAGTGGCACTTACCAGCTACTGATCATTAGCATGTATAAGCTTGTATTTTAGCTTGGCAGCCTGACCCAGCAGCACCTGTAAAATGCTCCTACGGTGGAGGGCTTGTGCTTAAAATTGTAAATTATAAATGAAGAGCCTCGGAAAGCAGTGGCAGGCAGCACGGCACGAAGAAAGATGGCTAGGATGTGGAATATTACTACTTTTCCTTATAAATCTATAATTGCCCTGATGCTGCCACAGGTAGAAGGGCTAAAAAGAAATAATAGGAGTTCTGCGCCTTAGGGGTGACAACTGATTAATGCCGTATGTTAGCTGAAATATGACAATCTGCTTCTGCGAGCATGGCTTTTCTACACATAAACAGCATTTTATATGATGTAATTGAGACAAAAACAATGAAAATGATGCTCTGTATCATCAGCGGAGAATTGCCGAGCTGAACGCTTTGAAGATATTTGATAACTGCAGACATTGTTCTCCTGTATAAATGTTGCAGCGATAAAATGAGTAAATAATTTCTTTATTGGCACTTTCTTTTTATTCTACCAGCAGAGAATGAATGAGACTTTTCTTTAGCTTTTCTAGTCTCATATACAGTCATGCTGTGGCCCAGTGTTCATTGAATGAGCTTTTTCTAAAACCAATCAAAAGTATGTAGCGCCCCACCAGGCAGGCTGCCACGAGAGGTAATGCACTCTTCCACTGAGGGAGAGTAATGCCTCTGCTCTCCAGGTGCTGGGATGGCGCAGTTGAGCTTTACATGTACACCAACACAACACTTAGGGACCTCGGGACTGTGGGTGGATCCAGAGGGAGGACCCAGGCAGAAACAGAGAGGGAGGGAACGACCAACGGGTGTGGAGGAAGAACAGAGCCCATGGGGTACGGGGTGAGAAGCAAATCCCTGTACTCCCGTATCTAGCAAGGGTACAGAGGGGCTGGAAGACGACACAGGGAACACTGTGCAGAAGCCGCACGCCCGAACCGTTGAACCGGAGGCCCCAAGTTCCTAACTGGAGCTGTGGTTGACACCAGACATAACTTGGAGAAGGCAGCCGAACTAGGGAGCAGTGCCCCTGGAAGGGGTACAACTAATCACATGCGGCTGTCGGTACCTGAGCTCTTTGTGCAAAGGCACTGAGAGCCTGGGGGGCAGAGCAGTGTCACGCTTGCCCCAGAAGAGAACTACCCCTTATAGCACTGTAAGAGAGAGACCACTAGAGAAAGAGACACCCAGAAAGTAAGAGAGAAAGGCACGAAGACCAACAGAGGCTCGACTGCATTGTCCCGGTTCTGGAGACAACGCTGAACTGGAGGTTAAAACTACTGAGTAAAAGTAACAGAACTCCAGCTGTGGTGTGTGAGACTTTATTTAGCCACGACCACCGGCTGTTGAGGTCGCACAATACACTGGGGTGCTGATAACCTAGTGAACAGCTGCCAAGGTACGAACTGAACCCTCTTTCAAACTGCCCAGAGGAACAGGCTCTACCTGTGGGGAGTAGAACCATCCAAGCTGCCGGTCACCGTCTCCAGAGGTTCTGAAGCAGCAGTATACCGCAGGTGGCATCACGAATTCCCCCTTTTCCTTTATTCCCCTGTCATCTGAACTTTTAATTGACATTGCCAGGGTCACAGAGCCGGGTAGCCACCTTGACATCACTTGAAAAGAACTGTAAGAACTGTCCCGGTAATGAGTACCCCCGACCCTGAAGTGGGCGTGTCAAGGACAAAATCTAATATATAAGTTATTATTGTCCTATGAGGCAACTAAAGGGTCACCCGTGCCCCCATAACCACCAGCAGTTATGTCTATGTAAATTCCCTGCCCAACAGTCCCTTTATTATATCAGAGATATAAATAGATCTTTAGAAAAAGTATTTTTGTGTATATGATATGTAAATTAAAGCTGTTATCCGGGGTGTATAAAAAAAACAAAAATATGCCCAAGCACTAACAGGCAGGAAGCTGACACCCACCTGCCTGCTGTGCTCGGTGTCAGTTACCGAAGTTCACTCCCGGCACAGAGTGGGCTGACTGCTCCTGCCAGGAACAGTATGGCGGCATAAACACATAGCAGTGGCAGCTTTTCCACTCTGCTCTGTGGAAGTGGGTGGGACAGCTGACGTCACGCTGATGACAGCCAGCTCCCGCTACCTGCTTGAGGGAGCCGGCTGTCAATCAAAGTGACGTCAGCTCTGACACTTGTAGACAGAGGTTGAGAATCCTTCCCTCTGTTGACATGATGTCAGCAGAAGCGCCAATATCGCTGACAGGAGTGGTCTGTGACCCTGGTCAGCGATGAATGGCGCCAAGCACATCAGCAGGTAGGTGCCAAGTTATCATGTTATTATGCCATTGTGGGTGTGACAATGTGATTTACTAGAGTTGACATCATTTGCAGTGCCACACAAATTTCGCGCATGCCTGCTGCTTTCTTCAGTCACATTATTGAGTGTACGCGTCCCAGCATTAGAGAGGTGCGCTGCCCATGACCAAAAGAGAGAAGGCAGCTCACGTACAAAGAAGATCCAAAGAACAACCGTCTTCTGCACTTCCAACCATGCACAGTGTACCTCTCTGAACCTGGCATGCATACAACTAACTTAATTCAGTGGTTCGAATGAACAAAGTCGCGGGCATGCACAAGATTTGAATAGCTCTGCCAATAATATTGGCTCTTATAAATCATGTTATCATGCCCACAAGGACATGATAACATACTAAGTGGGCCTGACTAGTCTGGGAAAACTAATGCCGCATTGACTAGTCAAAGCATTCAATTATAAATGGACTTTACGAATACTTTTTCTAAGGCAGGTTTGCATTTTGCTTCATTTGCGTTTCTATGCATTTTTACCGCTATAAACGCATCCGTTTTTGCGTTTGGAAAATGCACATGCGTTTTTGCATGTGTTTTTGCATGCATTTCCATTTAAATCAATGGGGCAAAAACACATGTTTTTAGCGGTAAAAACGCATAGAAACGCAAATGAAGCAAAACGCACACCAGGCATAGATGTGAAAAAGGCCTAAAGATTTGATTACATGTGCAATGTAATAAAGGGACTGTTAGGCAGGGAATTTACATAGGTAGAAACAACTGCTGATGGGTCTAGGAGCATGGCGGACCTGTTAGGTTCTCTTTAAGCCCAATATGTTTTGCTGTTTTTTCTCACATTTGAAAGTGGTCTGTTAATTTTCAGTGTTCTGGACCCATTTTTTGTTCACGTATCAGTTTTCACAATTCTTGTTGCTTTAGTTTTTTCCTTAGGATAGGTCATTAATACCAAATCGGTGGAGGTGTAAAATCTGGCACTCTGTTAATCCGCTGTACCCAGTGGCCTGATGTGCTCGTTTGTGGAAACCAACTTCTACTACCTATTACACCTATTCTCCTACCCATTGTTTAGTAAAATATGTTCAGAACCCAGAAGACATCCATATCATATCTGGTTTATTTCACTGGGCCACTAAGTTGAATTCAAAATAAGTTATGTCTCCATTTTTGATCTTCTCTGCAAAAAAGAAAATGACATGTGAAAAAGCATTTTATTGCAAAGGGTTCATGTAGTGGCGTAACTTCAGGCCCAGGGACCCCGATGCAAAAGTTCCAATGGGGCCCTCAATTATTGCAAATCTTTAATAGTATTAGTCTTTTTCTATAGGCCAAAGGGACTTTTGGGGCCCCCTAGGCTGCAGGGCCCGGGTGCGATTGCAACCACTGCACCTATTGTAGTTACGCCCCTCGGTTCATGATCTATAGCATGTAGATAGGACACAGACCAAAAACTGGAGTGTGAAACTGGCCATTGAGTAACTAGCATAATAACTAAGCTGCAGAACTAGAACACAATCACTATAAACTGTACGGAGCTGTAGTGTTCCTTTTCCGTATAGTGTGAGCTTTTTTGGGCTGTGGAACCTGGAAACAGCTGATTATTAGAAGAGCTGGACATTAGTCCACCATCAATCTGATATTGATAACCTGTTCTAAGCAAAGATCAACAATCTAAATCCTTTTCAAAAAGAATTCCCATCTCAGATATTTATAAAATGCCATAACTATCAGAAAACGAGGGAGTCACCAAGCATGACAATGGGATCCTGTCTCGCATAACTAGAAATGGAAAGGTGAACACTCATGTAAAGTATTTCATATTGTGGGAATTCCAAAATAGCCAATCACTTTTGTATATACTATATATTTCCACTTTAAATGGTAAGGCACCCTTCACATCACGATTTTTTTACTGTCTGTGGGGATCCTGTTTTTTGCAGGACCCCACGGACAGAAATGGACAGGTCCGGGTGTGTACCTCCAGATGCCATTTCTGTGTCCGGATCCGTGATTTTGAGGGATCCGGACACAGAAAGAGCTGGGAGGAGCCAAGCCTGCAAAGCGCAGGCACGTGGTGTCGGGGCTGACTTTCACTTTCACAATGTATCTACATACATTGCGAAAGCAATGGTTAAAGATAAAAAAATGCTCCTTTCTCCGCCGCATCACGGGACACTCGGCGGAGAGGTGAGCATTGTTTTTTATTTTTAACATTTTGCACTTTAATTTCACTTTAGCAGTGTATGTAGATGCACTGCTAAAGTGAAATTACACAGGAACAGAGCAGTTTTAGTGTTCTGAGCATGCTCAGTACACTAAAATCGGATCCAGGAAACAATCCTGTTTTTTCCCAGATCCAAGCTCCATAGACCCCTTGTCATTTGCCGCGGACCGCGCCGGATCTGATTCTGTCCAATTTGGTCTGCTGTGCCCAAAATCGGAGCAGTCTCTAATTCTGGGTACATCAAAAAATCGGACACAATCGGATCCGTGACAATATGGACATAATCGGATGTCCATATATGACCCATCCGTGCCTATAGGGATACATGGGGGCTAAAACGGATCCGTGGTTATCAGTTGTAGCCATGGATCTCAAAAAATCGTGATGTGAAGGGGGCCTAAAACAGGTCCAATAAAAAAGTTCAATATTTATGGAAAAAAAAAAAGTTTCAGAATTATATATTTTTCCCTTGTAAATAGTAATGAGCGAGCAATATCATGCTTGGGCGCTTGGTATTTATAACATGCATTTTGATGCTTTGATGGGCTCAACTTGCTTACCAAGTATAATAGAGGGTATTTTAAGCCAGAGATTCCAGGCAGCTCTCACTGGGGTGCCTGCTTCCATCGTTCACTGAAGGGAGCTGGATCTTTGTGTCGGATCATTCATTAACGACACATCCGATCACCCGCGATACTTGAGTGCTAAGCGTACCCCAGCACCGCAGTGCTTGGGAAGTGGTGAGCATGATTGCTCATCATTACTTATAAACTGATTTTTATAGAACAAAAACATAAAAATCCATAAATGATTACCATGTTAATGATCTTACATATTGAACACTGTAAAAAATAAACATCTCGATGGCGAGGGGTGGGGGTAGTAACCTTGCCAAAAGATTCCCTCTAATAGATATATGACGTTTGGGGTCTTATAATGTCGGGATACAAAAAGATTTTTTTTTATTAAATTAGTTTTTACCGTGCAGGAAAAAAAAAATACTTAGGCCGGCTTCACACTGCGGCGTGATCTGGTCCGGGGCTGTCCGGGATGACCCAGACAGCCGTGGACCAGATCAGCACACAGGACTGGGGGGCTAATATGCCCTCCGGTCCCGTGTGCAGCACACGCAGCTGCAGCCGCTGACAGGTCAGGACCGCGGTGCCCGCGGTCCTGACTTATCAGCAGCGGGAACTGCGTACGGCTGCACACCGGACCGGAGGGCATATTAGCCCCCCAGTCCTGTGTGCTGATCCGGTCCACGGCTGTCTGGGTCATCCCGGAGAGCCCCGGACCAGATCACGCCGCAGTGTGAAGCTCAACTCCCGGACCTACTGCCAGTTTCTGGAAGACAACTTCTTCAAGCAGTGGTACAGGAAGAAGTCGGTATCGTTCAAGAAAAACATGATTTTCATGCAAGACAATGCTCCATCACATGCATCCAACAACTCCACAGCATGGCTGGCTAATAAAGGTCTAAAAGAAGAAAAAATAATGACATGGCCCCCTTGTTCACATGATCTGAACCCCATAGAGAACCTGTGGTGCCTCCTAAAATGTGAAATCTACAGGGAGGGAAAACAGTACACCTCTGGGAACAGTGTCTGGGAGGCTGTGGTGGCTGCTGCATGCAATGTGGATCATAAACAGATCAAGCAAGTGACAGAATCTATGGATGGAAGGCTGTTGAGTGTCATCATAAAGAAAGGTGGCTATATTGGGCACTAATTTTTGGGGGTTTTGTTTTTGCATCTCAGAAATGTTTATTTCTAAATTTTGTGCAGTTATATTAGTTTACCTGGTGATAATAAACAAGTGAGATGCGATATATTTGGTTTTTATTACGTTGCCTAATAATTCTGCACGGTAATAGTTACCTGCACAAACAGATATCCTCTTAAAGGGATCCTGTCACCCCCAAAACACCTTTAAACCTATTAAAACCTGTCCCTAGAGCATATTAACACTTTCCCTACACTCCTTTTAGCTCCTAAATGCACAGAGTCAAAGTGAATATAAACGTTTTATAAGTACCTCATTAGTGATGATAATGAGTGACTATGCTATTCATAGTCACTCATTCAGGCTGCCCCTCTTCATACTATGACGCCTCCATAGGCGTGATCTTCATGAGAGATTCAAATTGCAGCCTCCCTGCGCGCCTCCCCGCTGTGGCTTGTGTCGGCCGGGCTTCAGCGTGGGGCTGTATGACGCGATCCGCGTCATTCCCGGCGCCGGGTGACGTATTTACACCGGCGCCGCTGTTGGCTTCAAGTCCCGCACTGCGCATGCGCATGCGCAGTGCGCATTTTGAAGCTGACAGAGCGGCGCGGCTGTATACGTCACCCGGCGCCGGGAATGACGCGGATCGCGTCATACAGCCCCACGCTGAAGCCCGGCCGACACAAGCCACAGCGGGGAGGTGCGCAGGGAGGCTGCAATTTGAATCTCTCCTAAAAGGAGTGTAGGGAAAGTGTTAATATGCTCTAGGGACAGGTTTTAATAGGTTTAAAGGTGTTTTGGGGGTGACAGGATCCCTTTAAGATAGCCAAATTTTTTTAAAAAAAAAAAACCCACTCCAACGTCCACAAATATTAAGATTAGATATTTGAGTCTTTGGGTTGATTGAGAACATAGTTGTTGATCAATAATAAAAATAATCCTCTAAAATACAACTTGCGTAATAATTCTGCACACAGTGTAGGTTCAGTAGAAGTAGGTAAGAAGGTGCATTGCTCATGCCTAATGTGCACAGAGCGCTCATGCTTGGTTTGAACAGTTGTTTTTGTGCTGTCAGACTCCCTTTAAGTAAATCTTTTTCCAATCGCTAATGGTTATGAATTGAAAAATATTGTGTCTGCGCTTTCATTCTTTCAGTCTGTGTTTAGTGTCTCCACGAGACGTGGCACACCGCCTCGAATGCTGCCTGACTTCACTTGACTATGTCCTACTGTGTGCGTCTTACGTGAAGAACTGCAGGGCCGGCTGTGCTCGATTGTGAGGAAGCTGGAAGGAGGGGAGTGGAGGAGCAGCTTTGTGTTATGTAACTACATCTTCTCTCCAGCAGGCTGACCTTCACATCCGAGCTTTGTGGGATTTTACCGAGAATGATTTCTTCTTCAAAGACCTGAAGCAGATATTATTCATTTGAACTTAACCCCTTTTACTGGGATAACTCAAAGCACAGGGGGCTCTCGTGTGTTATCTCAGTGTATGTAATGTAATGCTGGTGCCATACAATATACAGATTTATACATGTAAGTATCTAGTCATAAATCCATTCCCATATCTTCAGGTACGTGGAGAGAAGTGATAGATTACCAAACCCTATAATCTTATATGAAGCTGGTCTATGAGTCCATGGTGGGAGATTGGCTGTAATTGACACCCTATAAAGGCCATAACTCAGATCATTTAATCTCTTCAGTTTCACAATGGGCATCTGTCATACACTGGCTGACCAGACACCTATCCTTACCATATCTGCTGCCTGTCCATCGTATTTGTACAGGTAAGGGTACTCTCACATCAGCGGTTTTCGCCGATCACGGCAGATGCGGTGAAACCGCATCTGCCGCGATTAACGCATAACCGCTGCACTTGCGGCACAGTTGCGGGAAGCCCCATACAAAGTCTATGGGGGCTTGTGGCAGGTGCGGAAAGTGCGGTATCGGCACTTGCGGCAGGTGCGGCCGGAAAAAAAACGCGGCTGACCGCGTTTTTTTTCGCGGCCGCACCTGCCGCAAGTGCCGAAACCGCACTTGCCACACCTGCCGCACACTTACCGCAATCCCCATAGACATTGCATGGGGCTTGCCGCAACTGTGCCGCAAGTGCAGCGGTTATGCGTTAATCGCGGCAGATGCGTTTTTTTCACCGCATCTGCCGCGATCGGCAAAAAACGCTGATGTGAAAGCAGCCTAACAGGGTCATGTCATAATGCTTACATTGAAAGTCTCCTACTAAGAATTTAAAACACAAATTATTGTTAAATAAAATGAAGTAAGAAGTTGAAAAAAAATTAATGACAAAAAATATGTTATTTAATAAGTCCCTAAAATCACTAAAAATAAAAAATGAATAATTCAGAGGTGCAGCGGGAATACAATATGAGATGAAACTTGGCACTTTTGACCTGTTGGTAGTCTAATTAAAAAAGTTTGTCGAGCATTAAACAATTGATGACCAGTCTTTACGTGTACTTCACCTTATCGCCTATTCAAGAAAATATATAAGGAGGTATTATTATTTTTGCATTTGAATAGGAGGCAATGTGTAGTACACTGCAACGATAACTAAGCAATCTATGGGACTACTGTGTTTGACCCCGCACCTTGCTTATATCTGACAACTATCGGAGCAGATTTCAGCTAATTGGTGATGGAGCCAGGAGTTAAGGCCACTTCACCCGCTACGATATCTGTGAACGATATCGTTACCTACGTCACGTGACCGCGATCCTTCCGACATTGTTAGTGCGTTGTCACACGCAAGGATATCGTTAATGATCTTCAATTTGGCAACACGCCAGCTACTTGGCAAACATTGTTTGAACAATCATACAAAGTGGCAGGAATAGGAGAATTATGAACGACATCGTTCAAAAAGGTGTCAAACTGAACGATGTTGCTGCTTCACAGATCCTTAATTGTACGACAAACGATAGATTTGAGGTCAGGATCTCAAATTTGAGTTGTCCGATCCAACAATTTCTCGTTCAGACATCCAGCGTTTACACGCAACGAAGCACAAACGAGATTGTAAGAATGATCTCAAAAGCGTGATGTTTCAACTATATCGGAGCGTGTGAAGTGGCCTTTAGGCTTGCCATACACATTACAAAGCTGTTGGCTGAATTGTTTGGCCAAAAGCCATCACAGCCATCACTCACATACATTGGAGCGCTTTTTTGGGTGAGCCCTCCTATGTTCTCTAGGATGAAGCCACTGACTGACATATTGCAGTTTATCTTCGGCAGAAGAATGCGATTGGCAGTCTGAAATGAGACATGATATCTCAATCTGATATCACATACCATTAGGGTGTTTAGATTGTGAGCTCCAATGCAGATAATGATGCAAAGGTATGTAAAGTGCTGTGCAATTAATAGCGCTATAGGAATAAATATTATTATTATGTATCATTTCCTTTACACTTAACAAGTACTTGCAACCTAGTTGGTATATCACATAAAATCTTAGGGTACCGTCACACCTGGAGACATTGCCGGTGATTTCGCAGGCAACGCAGGGGCGTGGCCTATCGTCAGCGTCATCGCCAGCGAGTCTCCCCGTGTAACGCGGTGATTTTGCGCCGAAAAATCGGCTTTGAGTGGTGGCCTGGTTTCTGAGCACTGCTCTGAAACTAGGCGACCACTCTCAGGCGATGTGTACACATCGCCCCATGTAACATGGCGATTGGCAATGGTACAGGCGATGGGTGCCCTATGCTCCTATGTTACAGGATTGCCGCTGGGGTTTGTAGACACCCCAACGGCGATGCCGCCTGTAACATCGCCAAAGCCATAAACGTTAACGTATTTTCTTAAGGATACCGTCACACCAGGTGACATCGCCGGAGATATCGTCAGCGACGCATGGGAGCGTGCACGTTTTTGGCGCCCCGCCAGCGTCGCTGTTGCGTGTTTACACATTGCGATACCTCCAGCGACGCTGGCGGGGCGCCAAAAACGTGCACGCTCCCATGCGTCGCTGCTGATATCTCCGGCGATGTCACCTGGTGTGACGGTATCCTTAAGAAAATACGTTAACGTTTATGGATGTAATGTGAAAAAATGAGGAAACTTTCGGGGCAATGAAAACTTTTCAAGGAATCGAAAGTAGTGGATAATGCATTTAATTTTTCTTTGTGGGACAGATTGCAAGCCCCAGTTACACATACGGTAGCTAAGGAGATCGCTGTTTTATCACAGGTTTTGTGACGTAACAGCGACCTCGCCAGTGATCTTGCTATATTTGACACATAGCAGCTACCGGGCCCCCGCTGCGACATCGCCGATCGTGTCAAAATGGCTTGGACGATTTTTTTTGATCGTCAGGTTCCCGCTGGGCAGCACACATCGGTGTGTTTGACGCCTTAACAACGACCTCGTTGGCGACTCAGAACTCAGCCACGTAGGTCTGAGTCATCAGACTAGCTGCTGTATGACAGGGTCCCAACGACCGCCGTGGTCGTTATATGGGTCGCCGTATCGTTGCTGCATTATTGAATACATCTGACTGTTTGACATCTCACCAGCGACCACGTAGCGACGTTCCAGTGATCCTTACCAGGTCGTATCATTGTCGGGATCACTGGAACGTCAAACAAAAATAACCGAATAGGTACTAAATATCAAATAGAGAAAACTCACCAAAAATTGGTCGCTTTTTTTACCCCTTGCATCTAGCAGGTGGCTGTAGATTCCCCCAGGAGGTAGCAATGCGTCTAGACACCGGTACCCAGGAGGTAGCAATGCGTCTAGACACCGGTACCCCAGGAGGTAGCAATGCGTCTAGACACCGGTACCCCAGGAGGTAGCAATGCGTCTAGACACCGGTACCCCAGGAGGTAGCAATGCGTCTAGACACCGGTACCCCAGGAGGTAGCAATGCGTCTAGACACCGGTACCCCCGGAGGTAGCAATGCGTCTAGACACCGGTACCCCCGGAGGTAGCAATGCGTCTAGACACCGGTACCCCCGGAGGTAGCAATGCGTCTAGACACCGGTACTCCCGGTACCGGTGTCTAGACGCATTGCTACCTCCTGGGGGAATCTACAGCCACCTGCTAGATGCAAGGGGTAAAAAAAGCGACCAATTTTTGGTGAGTTATCACTGGAACGTCGCCAAGTGTGAAGGGACCCTTTGTGTGAAACGTGTAGCCTACTGATGCTAGCAGAACCAAAACTTTTTCCATTCTTTTATTCAGTGATATTTTTTTGCCAGATAACATATTCTTATCATTAACTTTAGAATAGTTTAGTTCGCTTTGTTTGCACTGAAAAAAAAATATTTTATGACATTTGTACTCATGACAGAATCAATAAAGATCAGGAAAGTGAGAAAATAGAAACTAGAACTGTGTGCAGTCATTTTAAAACCTCCTAGATATCAGTAAAAATAATAATGTAAATCACCTCCATAGCTTTATATTAAACAATGAATCAGTCAGGAGAATAATAAGTAATAAAATAGGTGAGGAGGCACATAAAACGTGCACGACTTTAAATCCATCGTGTGCAGGAGGATATGTCTGGAATCAGGCGCTCTTACACAAAAGACAATTTTTATTCAATCCACCATTTGGAGTTCATGTTTTATATGATGGAAACGCATAATTAGGATTATTCACTGCTGACTATTGGCCTGGTGGACAAGTATCAGACAAGCTTCTTAGCCACATCTAAAGCAATTTACATAAAAAGAGGACATGTAGGATCATTCACACTGAGTATACATTGTTGTTTCATTTTCAATCAATTATTTCATAGATATTTGATTATTTATTCTGGAATGACATATGAAATTTGCAATTTTCACACTGACCATTAGAGGTCAGGGTTGGAGCCTTACAAAAAAAACTATCTCATGTAACAGCTTGCTGCAAAACTGGATGCTCTTGCTCAGTTTTCACCAATAGGGCTCATTCATACTGAGCGATTGTGCTCCGTTTTTGTTGATCCATTTTCGTTGCAGTTTCTGCAGCAAAAAAGGATCCTCATTTTTTGCAAAAAAGCGTCACAAATGAACCATCCACTTGTGTTCCTTTTTTGTTCTGTTTTCGTAGTGCTGCACTTTTGCTTTTTCAAGGCAGGGGAAACACAGACAAATAGGGCTGTTTTACATCTATGCACCCCTGCACTTGCCTGCTTTGCACTAGCGCAAGTGCAAGCACAAGTGCTATCACAGGCCAGCGCAGGCAAGCGCCTTGGCATATAGATGCAGAGCCCTTGCACTCGCACCGCCATTACCTGCTATGGGCGAGCTCAGGAGACCGCATCCCAGAAGCGCATGTATGACAGACGCGCCTGGAATCGTCACATTACGCGTTTCTGGTGCGTCCGCACTAGCGCATGCGCTGTGACAGAGGAGTTGTCACACTTGCTCTTCCGGGATGAGCTCTCCTGAACCATAGCAGGTAATGGCGGGGCGAGCGCAAGGGCTCTACATCTATGTGCCGAGGTGCTTGCCTGCGCTGGCCAATGATAGCACCTGCACTTGCACTTGCGCTAGCACAAAGTAGGCAAAAGCAGGGGCACAAAGATGTGAACTAGGCAACAGATAAACAGAGAGATAGATACACAAACAGACACATACACACACAGACACATACACACACACATACTTTATAATCTTCCACAAGGTCTATAATGTCCAGCAATGTGTTCTTTCTGGGCACTGGCAGGACCTGCGGGAAGTCTAAAGGACCTGGCCACGTGACTCTCAGGGGAACAAAGCTATTTTGCAAAGACAGATTGATCATACATCAATCAATACAGCAACTAAGTGTCAGCACTAGGCACAGGCACCTATGTGGGTATGCAATGGTATGTCTGCAACACATTTTCATACTTTCCTGACCCATAACGGAACTCTGTTCAAACCAAGTACAGGCGCTCGTACATCATGGCTGAGGCAAATAGTTCAGTGCATCATCCCACCTGCCTGTATTCCATCTATCTCTACTGTCCCCTTCTTTGATTGACAGCTCTGGCTTCACAGAGTCAGAGAAGGGCAGAGATAGATGGAAACCAAGCAGGTAGAAAGGTGCGCCGCCATGATACTCGAGCGCCTGTACTTGGTTTAAACAGTCATTCTTTGCTGATATAATACAGGCAGCAAAACGGAGGCTGGCCGGAATCTTTCAAATCAAATTCTCCAAATGTTGGATTTATTAGAATCCCAAATTTTGGGGGAAATTAATTATGAGTTTGATTTAGTTTCAGATCGATTCACTCATCTCTGCACATGGCAGTTCTTAAAATATTATCAGGTAATGTAAGATAATATAAGATACACTTTATTGACCCCGAGGGAAATTACAGTATCACAGCAGCAGAACATAGATATAAAATACAACATAATAGTAGACAATTAATGATGGAGGTTACGTGTACATGTATGTTCATGACAGATCTGTACCATATGAAATATATATGATTCGGGTCACTTTGAAGATTGCATACTTAATTAGTAGTTGTACATTCCCGTAGTAATCGGCCCCAAAAATTTCCTATATTTCTCCTTCCCACACCTTAGTAGGATTATCCGGTTACTGAAGGTGCTCGCCTGCCTCATGAACATCTCATGTAATGGATTTGCATTATCGTTCATAATGGCCATACATTTCTTCGTTCTTTTCTCCCCTCCTTCTCAAAAGAGTCAAGATGGTGGCCAACAGCCGAGCCTGACTTCTTGATAAAGTTATTGGCACCAGACTCCCACACACTACTTCCCCAATAATAATAATTTTATATATTTTATTATAGCGCCAACATATTCCACAGCTATTACCCAATATATGATTAAAAAAAAATGAATTGTTGCCAATCATCACTTAGGTTCTATTCACAGTCATTATTTTTCTGTAGTTTTCCAGCATAATGTGTTTGTAAAAATGCCGTAAAAATAATACAATTTGCAAATCAGTCGTTGGATAGATCCTAACGAGCCTATGGAGTTCAAATACTCTCTGTTACATAGTACGACATATTTAGCTGTATGTATTGTATAGAGGTGTATTTGATGTCAATTCCCAGTCTGCTTGCTCTTTAAATGCTTCTCCATTCAGAAGAATGGCAAGAAATGTCGAGAACAAATTCACATGAAGTGGTACTTAGGGCAAAAGTGTATCTTTCCTAGCGGTTACAGTAGCGGCGCTGCACTGTACGTCTTTGGAGCCTTCCTCTAATACTCTCTCCTCTCATCTGCAGGCAGAACACAGACATGCTGTTTTTTTTGTGTCACTGCCTCATGTCGAAGAGTCCTTATGTTTTCCACAATAAAAAAATAACCTCTCTTCTGTCGGCTACATTGCTGAGCTCGGTAAAGTGAGTGCTATTTTAAGCTGACATGATAGGACGTGGCACATCAGATGCATCATAAGGTCTACGGCAGCCTGTCGGTTCATTGCGTATTGCAGAATTTTGCAGAATCTAGGGCTCTCTGCTTAATGGCATCTCTAATACTTGATGACCTTACTTGGAAGGGACGGACGTTAAAAGGAAAAAGAAAGAAAGCGCATATCTTCCTTTTGCATTGTGGTCAGGTTAAAATATTTTGACTGGGGAAAAGTGAAATGACACAATTTATCTTCAATGGTGACAAGTGAGCTGCCCGATAAGGCTGTCACGTATCAGACCTGTAGTAAACCTTATGATAATGCCCGTATCTTGCTGTTTCAGGACTACTGCCTTACAGGTAGCCATCTGACCTTTTACAATGTTAACCTTTCCGCACAATATGTATGAGTGATACATATATCGATAGTTGCCTTAAGGCTCTACCATAAGAGAGATTTTATCTCCGAGGTTTTCCCTATGGGAGGTTTTCTTTAAAAGTCATCATCTTTCCTCCTGGTTCACTATCTGCTCCTAAGTCCTAATGATTGGGATAATATTCCACTCTGTCAGATTATACTTTAGAAAATACCTTTCTTGGATAAAATGTCACATTAGCCTTATTTTACACTTACTTAAACACTATAGAGTGCTGACGTTTGTGTTTTAAAAATCTCATCTTGAATGCTTGATAGTGTTCAGCTATAAAGCAAGATAAGAAAAGTCATATTCACATCAAGGGAAAAAAGCTGCGTTTTTTTCCACTGCATTTTTTTCGTTGCAGAATACTACGATTAACCGTTGAAGCAAAGTGGAGGTGATTTAATGAAAACTTCTGCCCACCATGCATTTAACAGAGCTGTTAAGCCAGCGGCATAATGATCACAGTTACAGGGCTCACGATACAGGCCCCATGGACCCTTTGCCTTCTTCAGCTGGATGTGTGTCTGTGGACGCACATCCAGCTGAAATGTATGCGCAAAAACGCATTATGTCCGCACTGTGATTCAATCTGCCGTCCAAACATTGGGTTGCAGCTGGTGACGGTGGTGCAATGCATGACAGTAACATTGTGCGCCTTGGTATCCACTCTGCTGTCAGCTGCTGACACTGGGCGCTGGCTGCAGAGTAACCAGGCGGTGTGGGAGCAGAGGGAAGGTGAGTAGAATGTTTTGTTTTTAAAATTATGCATTACAGATAGATAGGTTAATATATACTAGTATGGAGACAAGGTATGCCAGGTTAAGGACCATATATACCAGGTGGAGGACCATGTAAACCAGGATGAGGTCCATATATACCAAGATGGGGACATATATACAGGATGGGATCATATATACCAGCAAAGAGGACCATATATACTAGGACGAGGACCCTGTATACCAGGATGGGATCGTATATACCAGCAATGAGGACCATATATACTAGGACGAGGACCCTGTATACCAGGATGGGAATCATTATATCAGAATAGCAATTAAATATACAAGATGAGGGACATGTATATCAGGATGAAGATCAAATGTACTGGGATACTGATCATATATACCAGGATGAGAATCATATATACTAGGATGGGGATCATATATTCCATGCTGGGGAGTATATATATATATATATATATATATATATATAACCAGAATGAGGAACATGTATACCGGGATGGGAACCATGTATATTAGGATGTGGGCTGTATACAACAGGATGGGGATCACATATGCCAGTGTAGAGGACATATCCCAGGATGGGGGATCCTATATACCAGAATGAGGGCCATATATACTAGGATACGAAACACATATACCAGGATGAAAACATATTATACCATGCAAACCATGAGGGAGACTTATATGCCACTATGGGGACCATATGTCCCAGGATGAGAATCATATGTACCAGGATGGGTATCATATATACCATGATGAGGACCATATATACCAGGATGAGGCTCAGGATGAGGACATACATACCAGGATTGGGAACATACTAGCACATTGCAATGAATTAGAATATCATCATAAAAGTAATTTATTTCAGTAATTCAATACATAAAGTGAAACGCATATATTATCTAGAGTCATTACAAACTAAGTACCTTATATACTCGCGTATAAGCCTAGTTTTTCAGTCCAAAAATTGGGCTGAAAAGTCCCCCCCTCGGCTTATACGCGAGTCATATCAGTATACAGGCCCCCCTCACAGTATGGCGCCCCCCCCTCACAGGATGGCCCCCGCATGCAGCGCTGCGCACATACATTACCTGGCTATCAGCTGTCACCCTCCGGTGGCGATTCGCTGCTCCTGGCTCCAGGCTGCATCTTCCTCTGTGTCTTCCTGCTTGTGGCCAGGGCTCATCACGATGACATCATCGCGACCCGGC